>OZ023266.1:168426834-169701834 GCA_964006375.1 Tillus elongatus
TGTGTGTGTGTGTGTGTGTGTGTGTGTGTGTGTGTGTGTGTGTGTGTGTGTGTGTGTGTGTGTGTGTGTGTGTGTGTGTGTGTGTGTGTGTGTGTGTGTGTGTGTGTGTGTGTGTGTGTGTGTGTGTGTGTGTGTGTGTGTGTGTGTGTGTGTGTGTGTGTGTGTGTGTGTGTGTGTGTGTGTGTGTGTGTGTGTGTGTGTGTGTGTGTGTGTGTGTGTGTGTGTGTGTGTGTGTGTGTGTGTGTGTGTGTGTGTGTGTGTGTGTGTGTGTGTGTGTGTGTGTGTGTGTGTGTGTGTGTGTGTGTGTGTGTGTGTGTGTGTGTGTTGTTACGACTAATCGCTACTAAATGCCAAAACGGAGGAAAACACCTCAATTTCTCCAATCAGTAGCCGAGGCCAAGGCAAAGCTTGAGCGATAAACATCTCAGAGGAGTTCAAATGTTATATTAACACTCAGAGTTTAATAAAGGTTTATAGAGTTAATTTAATAGGCGCCAGCCACTATTCCTCAACCCGTGGCAAGGTTCAGGATGTTATTGATACCTAATAGGGGAACTATGATGGCTCGGTGACTTAGAATCAATATCTCAACGAGCAAGGTGCCAGATCAATAATCAAACAAGGTACTACGTAACCTGAGGGGTTATCAGCACTACAATTCTTCTGTAATTAACAAAACGTGAGCTCGAACGAGACAAACACAATCACAAGTATGGTCAGCAAATAATAATCCCAGGTATAGTATTGACCCATATATTCACAAATTCATAGACAGAGGTAGCATAGAATTATGCTACGATAAAACAATATGCTGTATGATAATAGGGACCGATATAAATACAGTTAGGTCCATTTAGTATATGGGTAACCACTGGTAGTTAATATCACCAGCTATTTATTAACATCAGCTGTTAAATCACAGGTCCGTGAGCTCACTAACCATTTACATATAGTATAATAACCTCAACAGGTTCAAATGGTCTGACTGAGTGGCCTGAATAATGAAATCAACGTTCGAAATTAGTATTACCTACGTAACAAGTCAGCCATACATCCAGAATAAAATTGTAAGAAGAGTGAAGCGCCTCTCACAAAGTAAACAATAATAAATCACTGGCTGGGTGAGGTTGACTTAATTAAACACTTAGAGGTGAAGCCTCTTCGTGGAGTTTATGTCCTTATGACCACCAATCACAGTTAGACGACTCTATAGGTCAGTAATCATAACTAACAATAACAAATAATAAGGTTATATTACTGGCAACAAGTGACACACAGTATATTCATTAACCCTTTGAAGCACGAATTTCAATGCTATTTCCAATTCTAATGACATTTGGTATATATCATCTTAATGTGTAGAAAAATGATGTAGTACACTTCTTTGTTGCAAAAAAAACATTTATTTTAACTTTTGCAAGTGGTTTCGATATGAAATCACAATGCAAGTGAACGCATACAAAATCGAAAGATTACATATATTTTATATTATTGATGATAAGTTAGAAAACAGTTTCTTTCTGCCAGTAAACACAACCCGACTTTACACTGTATGCAGTTCCATCTGGTTCGATGAGGGTTTTCGGCCGTACTACACTGAGCACAGCGTCTTGATGTTCCGTGCACAGGTAGATGTTTTGCTTGATCACGCCGTTGATCTATTGGTACATAAGGCTTGAATCTGGATACAACTTTTTTAGTAGAAGATGGCCTTCCACAAGAGCCTCTTGAAACGGAAGCCCCAATCAAACTCAGTATTACTTCACATCGGAAAATTTTGAGGCTCATAGCACTTTTGGTCCTCCGTTTGAATATTATACATGAGTTGACTACTGATGTATCAACAAAATGCCAAAATAGACGGTGGTACCATTTTCGGAATTTCCGATCGATGGCGTAGTAAGATTTCATCATATCAGTTTTGTCAACTCCACCCATATACCTTCGGTAGTCTACAACTGCTTTAGGGCAATTGATTTCAGTCATACTTCCCTCTTTCTCCCTTTTATTCACTTTAGTTTGATCTGTAGGAGAATGTATAGTAGAGAGCATCTGAATAGTTCTTTTGTCCTTCCACTTGATACAAGATACTTTGTCTCTATAAACTGCCCAATCAAAACCACCTCGATTCATTTCCTTATTGCCTTTCAATCCAGTGGGAAGATTTTTTTTGTTTGCGCGTACAGTTCCACACGCGTAGATTTTATTTTCTTGTAAAGAAAGTAAAAGGTCAGTTGTTGTGAAATAGTTATCAAAGTAAGCGTGGTGTCCTTTTCCTTCGAGACCCTTAGTCATGTCAAGCACTACCCGTTCACCTAAACCTTTCTCAGATTTATCTTGTTGCTTTTCTGTATATAATTCAAAATTACTTAGATAACCTTCTTTATCGGCGCACGCCCAGATTTTAAACCCCCTTTTTACAGGTTTCATTGACATATATTGCTTGAAAGCTATTCGGCCCTTGAACTTCACCATGCTTTCATCAACTGACACTTCTTTTGATGGGCAATATTATTTTTGGAAGTTTTTCTTTAGGAGTTCAATGTATGGTCTGATTTTAAATAATTGATCAAAACCGAGCTCCCCTTTTTTGCCATTGTGGCATTGTCATTGCAATGGAGGCTAGTTAGCAGGGAGCCAAAACAGTTTACGCCTATTTTTGATGCTATGAAATCATCACGTAGTTCTGGACGCGAAGACCAATAATCGCGAAAGGAGGGAGACTTTTATATCCATGAGCAAATTTACTGCTATAAAAATTTTCATTTCCTCCTCAGTTGTCGGAATAAAGTTTCTTTTTTCCTGGGTGGCATACAAGTTTGTTTGTTCTGTAACCAGACGAATAGCATCGCCAAAAATAAGCAAGAAGAAATCTATAGGTTTTGTGACATCAGGTGGTACTTCAGAGCTGGGACCAGTTAGTTGCTGAAAATGATTTAGATTCGGAGCAATTTCTTGTTTTCTCCAGTTCACAGAGTGGATAAGTGGTTTATCATCTTCTAAATCGCCTGGGTCGTCATCTATGTCGCTCCCAATTGCCAAATCGTCGTCACTAAAAATAGTGTCCTGAGCAATCGCTTCGGTAGTTTCACTATTTTCAATGATGTCTTCAATCATTTCTTCCTCTTCTTCCTCATATTCGCTTATTACTGACTCTCCATCAGAAGGAATTTCATCAAGCAGAGCGTAAGCTTCATCCGAGGTTAGTTTTGACAAATCGATTTGTTTTTTCATCACTTGCGACAAATCAATTTGATTTTCCATCCTAACCTAAACAAATTTACTTTAGTGCATTGCACGCACACTGGTTTCGCCGCGAAACCATATCCGGTCAACAAAAACAAAGTTACTTCACTGCAAGCACACTGGTTTCGCCGCAAAAGCATATCCGATTGACAAAGTAAAAACAACAAACTATGTAAAACAAGTATTCTCACCTTTCTATTAGTGCCTGAGTAACACAATCGTCCAAAAAAACCGAGTAGTTATAACACTTCTTACGAAAATGTAGATAAAAAACGAAATCATTCATAAAACGTGGTTTCTTTGACAAACTCTAACGAATACTAGCAATACAGTCTTCGCTAATTGTAAACTTACGATGGAGATCAATAGATGGCGCACTAATACCCAAGTTGGAAGTGTGGTTTCGCTATAAAACCAGTCTACATATAGAAAAAAATAAGGTGAGTGGTTTCTGTGTGAAACCACTTTGCTCCAAAGGGTTAAAGGATTACGGTATGGTGACGACCACCAGGTCCACCGACTGTGTCGACAGGGCAATGAAGCTAACAGCCGCTATATGTCACACAAATTTAACTGACACTTCGGATATATCGCACACAAAAAAGGAAATCTTATCGTAGGCAATGTCACAATACTTAATTCACACAACTGACTGAAACTGAAATACCTCAATGAGGTGGTTGTTGATAATAATCATCTGTGAGACCGAGAGGAGCTTCACCAGCGTACACTAGGCCAGATTACACGACCAGGAGCATCAAGGCACGCTCGTTACCATCCAAGCGGCGGCGGCGTACCCACTGTAACGACCATATACGTTACTCTCAATTACACTGGATTGGTAGTGACCCTAAAACGTGAAAAAATAATATACTGGCTGTAAGCACCAGCCTATCCTGAAGGACGACTTTATTCTAACGGCTCAACGTGGTGACACCAATCCACAAAATGGCAACGGCTACCATAGCACCTGCCACTGCAACAGCAGAAACCTGAAGAGCGAGCTCCACGGAGCGGACCGCCGTCGTCTCCCCGTTCACATGCGCTACAAATTCAGTCATGCCAACCGATAGACATCAGATTGTCTTTCCGCTAATGGCCATAGACTATAACTAGCCTTTGCACAGAATAAAGAAAGACAGCAGATGACCCCCAGCACCGCTGTATGTTTACCATAGACTTAATAAAATTATACGAGCAGGAATACTGAAGGTATCATCTGCTAGAGGATTATGGACGAACACAGACACGGTCTGTGCCAATCTAAATAACACACTCACGTGAGATCACATTAAATGGAAGCAAAACCTTATAAAATGATGACATATTAAGAACAAAAAAAAAACAAGTTACGACATCTGGGTCGTAACAATATGTATGTATTAGTAGTAG
This sequence comes from Tillus elongatus, assembly GCA_964006375.1. NCBI lineage: Eukaryota > Metazoa > Arthropoda > Insecta > Coleoptera > Cleridae > Tillus > Tillus elongatus. The sequence continues at coordinate 168,431,473 of OZ023266.1, forward strand.
CAGTGGTGGGAAGGCCAACGCCAAGCAAGTAGGCCACAATGGGCCCTTTTTGCCAACCCCAGCAACCCAGCAACCATGCTCTACTCTTTCTCGGTTCCGTCGCCAAACCGCCTTGACTTCGAGATGAAGGCCGTGACGGTCTTCAATTGGACGGTACTTACCTGATTCCTCTGCAGAGTCCTCGATCCGAACAATTCTGCTCGAAGACTCCCAAAAGCCTCACATTCACACAGGTAGTGGTAGGACGTTTCTTCATCCTCGCCGCATTCCTGGCAAATGGGATCCCTCTCTACGCCTATCAATGTGAGGTGTCTTCTAAGGGCGCAGTGGCCTGTCAGCACCCCAAGGATGCGGCGAAGCGTAGGTAAACTCCTTCCGAGTAACCAGACAGCTTTATCTCTGTCCGGCCCCTCCACGAAGTCCCTCGCCTGCCTGCAGCCACCAAACGACCCCCAGTGCCTCTCCATTGCTTCATCGGTCCACCTGTCTAAGGCGACAGAGACTGTCTTCCTACTTATGCCTATCCGGGAACCGAGTCTTGCAAAATTATTCGCCAACTCATTCCCCGGTACGCCACAGTGTCCCGGAACCCAAACCAGTTGCACCTCCTTCGTCCTGGCTAGTCCTTTGAGGGCGTCAGCGCAATCCTGAACCAGTGTTGACCTGATTCTGGCCGCGCAGACTGCCCGGAGGACCGCCTGGCTATCCGAGCAAATGTACACACATTTCTAGGGACTCCTCTTCACATCCTGTCTATTGGCACCTCAAGAACAGCGAAACTCCCCTGTCCTCCAGCATGCTCGCCAGCCAGCTTATTAGGGACCTCGGCGTTCCCCTCTCCTGTAGGGCGGCACAGACCGTATCCGTCCTTGCCTAATCAAAGGCCCCTTCCACATCGAAGAACACAGCTAATGTGCTCTCCCCGTAGTGTAGAGCCCTTTCCACCTTCCGCGTCACAAGGTGGAGCACCGTCTCCGTCGATTTCCCCCGCTGGTACGCGTGCTGACCTTTGTGGAAGGGATGATCCTTGAGGATCCCTCCCAACATAAACCTATCTACTAACTTTTCCAATGCCTAGAGTAGGAAGGATGTTAGGCTGATAGCCTGTACGCCTTGGCCAGCGTGTAGTCCTCCCTTCCCGGTTTGGGAATGAAGACCCCGCTAACCCGGCGCCAGGCCATTGAGACGTAGCCTCACGCCTGGCTGGCCCGAAAAACCTCCCTTATGTTGAGAAGCAGTATATCCAGGCCTCTCTGGAGCAGGGCCGGAAAAATCCCATCACACCCTTCGGATTTGAATGGAGCGAACTCGCTCACCGCCCAGGTTATAGAGCCATCTGTGACCACCCCCTCCACCAGCTGCCAGTCCGCATTCGGCCCGGTTCGGCAGCCTCCGTGACGGCTTCACCGCCCTCAAGGTGAACTTCGGCGAGATGACGCAGGGTCTCCTCACCGGTGCCTGTCCAGCTCCCGTACGGTTTCCTTAAAGATCCTACATTACTACCTAACTCCTGTTTGAGTACTCTTACCAGCCTGGCGTCCGACAGGGAATTGACTTGCCCGCAGTACGCGCGCCAACCAGCTCGCTTACTCCTGCGTAATTCCTTCTTAAACTCCCTTCTGGCAGTCCTAAATTCGTCCCAGGCCGCTTCACCCGATTCTCGGACGGCTCGGTTTAAGGCCCTCCGAGTCCGCCCGCGTAGTACGGCGAGATCCCTGTTCCACCATCTAACTTTGATAGACGGTTCCCCCCTAAGTGGTGACGCGGCCTCGTAGGCTGCCATTATTTTCCCTTCTAGGGCCTCGACCTCGCTATCTAATGCCTCTATAGAGAGTCTATTCCCCTCTGAGCTCCTTCGCGACCTACCGATGCCTATTAGATAGGCATCCCAGTCGGTTTTCCTTGGATTTCTCCTGAGGGAAGGACTATCACGGTCCACATCCAATTCAAAGCTGATCATACGATGATCAGACATTGATATGTGTTCCGTCACCCTCCAGCTAGATATATCCTCCGTTATTCCTCTGCTCGCTAACGTGATGTCGATCACCTCCTGCCGGATACAATTGACAAACGTCGGAGCCGTACCCCTGTTTAATACCTCTAGGTTCGTTGTAGCCAAATACTCTAATAGAGCCTCACCGCGTGGGTTGGTATTTGTGCTGCCTTACAATATGTGGTGCGAATTGGCATCGCAGACTATAATTAGTTGTATCCCATGCTCCCTTGCGAGATCGACGATACGCACCAATTCCTCCGTCGGAGGCAGCCCTCGTCGATCGCAGGGAACATAAAGGCTGCACATCATAACCTTAAGCCTAGTATTACTCACCTTATACTCCGGGACAGCTGCTGTGGCGTCCCTGGACCCGAGCTGCGGCAGCAACATCACGGCTAGGTCCCTTGATGCCAGTAAGCATGTCCTTGGTTGTTCTTCCTCTGCTTCGCCACCAACTAGGGTGTTGTAGCCGATTCCTCCAAGCCTCGCACTTGCTTCCTATACACATAAGGCTCTTGGATCAACACAACGCCGCCTGGACCGCCTGCGAGGAGCTTTGTCAGCTCCCCAGTGGCATCCTGGCTATGCTATAGGTTGATCTGGCCCACCCGCAGTAGCCCCGCGAATTTAATCGCGACGCCGCCCGGGCGGTATGTATGTATGTATTGTGCTTATTCCTATTTGTCAAAAATGAAGCGAAACACGCTTCTTATATGCACCAAAATCAGCTAAAATTATTAATATTCACAGGCAATAATATCTATTTCATGTCTTGTTTTATAATTTCCAGTTTTAGATCATAAATACTAACAACGCCTTATAAATTATACACATGTAACCAATAAAATGTTATTGATAAGCTTAAATAACAAAAAGCTGCAGTGTTTCTTTAGAGTAGTGTTCTTTAGCCGATAAAAGACTTGAGTTACTGCAAATTGATGCCACAATCGAATATAACTTGTCTTGAATGTAGTTCATTTTGAACGTGTTTTGCATTTTATTTCAAAGTGTGGTTTCAGTTATTGGATGCGATATATTATTGGAAAAAGAAAAGTAGCATGCTGTTTTTCAAGCTACTTAAATGCGCAGTAGTACTTCCTCAATCCATTATTGTTTAGCTAAAAATGCTTTCTTTATTTGTTCTTAAACTGCAGCTAACAATACGAGTAAAACTTTGGAACACAGCAAGTGCGTTATAGTAGTGAATTTTCAAAAGAATTGTAGACTATTAGTATACCATATTACTAAAATATTGTGAGATCTACGACAGGGTCTCCGTCTCGGTGCGGAACCAGGTAGTATGGTGTCACGACAACTCAAAATAACACAAAATGTTATAAAATAGAGACCGTGTGAAACGAACTAACAATTTTGTAAATTGTCAGCCCTCGCCCATTTCTACAATGTATGTAAGGCTAGATGTATTCTCACCAAAAACATGTGCCGGCAAGGAATTCCACAACTTGGAAGTCCTCGGGACAACAGAGCGGGCATAACAAGATGTTTTGTCTGGTGACCTGGACAGTAAAAGGGTGTATTCGCTCTGTTCCCGGGGTAGATCTGTTGGAGGCAGGTGGAGGAACCATGGAAGTAAGCTCCTCTGAGCAGTACGCGTGCAGATATCTATAAAAGAGAGAGAGGGGTCACCAACGGCACGTCGGTGGGCAAGGAATGGTAGCCTTTGGGTGAGGGCAGGGTCACCGATGAAACGTATAGCTCTCTTCTGAATGGAGTCCAGGATAGCGAGTGTAGAAGCGGCCACGGCACCCCAGACGTGGGAGCAGTATTCGAGGTTTGCCCTTATTTGTGAGGTATATAAGGTATAGAGATTAGCTGGTGAAAAGTTTTTGCAAGCCCGGAAGAGGAAACCTAATTTCTTAGCAGCCGCTTTTGTGACATGTTGGTGCCAATTGAGAATTCGATCAACAGAAATGCCAACAAGTGAAAATGACTCATTACTTTAAATAACTGGGTTATTTATTGTGATGGGTCTAGGGCTAGTGTATCCCTTATAAGATAGAAAGCAAGATTGAGATTTGGTGGAGTTGAATTGTACAAGATTTCTACTTCACCAGTCTAATATTTTTTGGAGATCCACAGAGATAGAAACCTCCATGAGTTTGCCATCCTCATCTAATTGGGCTGAAGAGACAAGCTTGGAATATTGTATATTTGAGTGGAGGGTGCAGTCGTCAGCGTAACTGTGAACTGGGTTGGATGTGCTAGAGATGAGGTCATTGATGTGGAGAAGAAACAAAGTAGGGGCTAACGGTTAACCTTGAGGGACTCCTGCATTAATTGGATACAGTTTAGAGGAATCGCCATCCACGACTTCAGAAATGCTTCGGTTGGAGAGGAAATTTGCTGTGCAGGTACAGAGTTTTGGTGGTAGGACATATGCCGGAAGTTTATTAAATAGCGCTGCGTGCCAGACCTGGCCGAATGCTTTGGATATGTCTACAGCGACAATCTGGGATTCACCGTGTAGTTCCATAGACTTGTTCCAAGAATGGGTGACAAAGGAATGGAGGTCGGCAGTTGATCTGCGCTGACGGAATCCATACCGCCTATCGTGGATTAGACTGTGTTTTTCAAGAAATTTTAGTAATTCGGTGTTTATATACTTTTTCATCACTTTAAAGATGACTAAAAGGAGAGGCCTGTAGTTTCTGAGAAGCGCTTTGGGTCCTTTCTTGGGGACGGGTTATACTCGAGCAGTTTTCCAGTTACTAGGGAATATGCCTCTATTGTAAGATGTCTGAAACAGGCGAGTCCAGACAGGAGCAAGTTCTTGTTCGCATTCTTTGAGAACAGTTGCTGGGATCTCGTCAAGGCCAGAGGTTTTCCTGGTATTAAGAGAAGAGAGCATATTTCATACCTTTTTAGATTTAAAAATGATATTTGTCATTTTATGCGCGACATTGAGGACTGTTGGTGGTTGAACATTTGGAGCTGGGTTGAGAGTAGAATTGCCGGCGAACAACGAGGCAAAAAGTTAAGCCCTGCCCAGGGCGGTAGAAACGATTTCATCCCCTGAAACAAGAGGTTGGAACGTGCTGTTGCAGAAATTATTCCCAATAGATTTAGCAAGAGTCCAGAAGGGTTTGCCGCCGTTGGAGTTTGAGAGGACTTTGTTTTTAATGTGGTTATTAAACTAGTTTTTTTGCCTCAGAAATAATGCGGTTTTTTGCGTCGTTTAATGCTTGACGGCTTTCTTGACTAGGATTGTGTAGAAGCGTTTTGTGAGCTTTGACCTTTTCAAGTCTGGCCTTGTCACAGAATTTAGAGAAGGGCTTTTGAATGGCCGAAGAGGTTTTCTGTGTACGTGGAATAAATAATTGAATGCCAGCTTGGATAATTTCGGTGACGTCCCAGTTCGCGGACTTGTAGTGCCAAACGATACGTGGGTGTGATGACTGTGTGACCTCGGGTTGCATTGCGCAGGAAGCAGTGACCATGCCGTGGTCTGAGCGACCAAGGGGGGTGGTGACTGATGGCTTATAGCATTCGGGTTTTGTAGTAAGAAGGAAATCCAAGGGATTTGAGCTGTGTGTTGGGATGCGAGGAAAGTAAGTAGGTTGCTGAATCATATTGGCTAAAGATTTGTGACTGGAAAGGCCTCCGCTGCTCTCCCTTGTCGATCGGTTTTTGAATATCCTAGCCATTCCTTATTATGGACATGGAAGTCACAAAGAATAGTGACCTCGGAGGAAGGATATGGAGAAATCAGATGGTCGGTTTTTTCAGAAAGGTAGTCGAAAAGCTGGACAAAGTTGTTGCCAGAAGTTGACCGGTAAATGCAACAGATGAATTTCGTTGCAGCCCTGAGAGAGAGTTTCATCCAAAGTATGTATTTTCTTCCAGCTTCGAAATTGGGGAGTCTGGTGCAGGGTAGATTGCTGCGGACGTATGCGCTCACGCCTCCATGCAATCCAAAGGAAGTAAGGAGCTCATACACCAAGAAATTAAGGTGATTAGTGACTGTTTTGACACTGATTTGGGTTTCGGTGAGGAAGGGGAGTTGGGGCCTATTATCCTGGAGGAAATGGTGGACGGAGTTCAAGTTAGAATTTAGGCCACATATATTCGAGAAGGATATGTTAAATCTTGATGCCAGCGCCCCCTGCACACTCCTCTCCCGGAGATCCGAATGGAAGGGTATTTTATCTCCGGAATCTCTTGTACAAGGAAGAGCCATCATCATTTTTGCTTATAAGGGAAACCGACTCGTACACCAGAACCGGAAACGTCGTTGGGACTTCACCAGCCCCTTGATGTAAGGGGTGGTACCTCCTCGGACGTGAAAAAAATCCTTTACTATCACGTAGAGGAAAAGATTGCCAAACACTTCTTTTAATAAACGATGAGTTTCAGTAGCGGTTTTTCCCAGTTTTATGTGCAATCTCACCATAATTCGTTTTTATATGATTAGAGTTATCATTTTTTCGGGAAAATAAAACAACAGCTCTTATACAAATGAAGGCTACGGCCAGACTGAACTGTTTACATACAAGAAAGAGAAAGCTTTACGCTACACAGCTGTCGGTAGTTCGCCTTTGGCGCATGTGTACTTCTTCTGTAGAAGCACCAGTCTCGTTATTTTATAGCCACACCTCGTATTTTGTTTGATGTACTTAATTAAAAAGAAGAATGTCCAAGAAAGGGGAATCCATTAAATCGGATTGCTCAGTTAAAACTGATCAACGATGAAATAAAAGGACGGTGGTATTTCTGCTAAACCCACGAAAACAATGAAAACCTTCGCTATATTTAAGAAACACCCTGTTGATCAGAATATTTTAAGTGAACTCAAGTGTTTCGAGATAATCATCTTCCCAAACGGAATGTAATGTTTTGACGGCTATTGATATTGAAGAGGGTAGTGTTAACATGTTGCATAAACGTTTCGAAAGTCATTTAAAATATTTGTTTCACATGGCTCTATTGTCATATAAAGTATGAAAATTGAAATATAAGTGGAACGGTGGTTGAGAGAGAGGCATAGGGGATGGGCGCTCTATTTCCCTCTATAATACACACTTTGTATTCCGAACGAGTCTGCTTTAGATGGAAAAATATTATTTTCTTTACATCACTTCTTTTCCGTAATAAGATGTCTAAAACGGGACACATGCTCTCTTTCGCCCGGAGACAATATATGACAGTAATATTAGCCTTAATTTATTCCTCTCTATTGCCTGTATATATTTCTTCTGCGTTTAGAAAATATTGTTCTTAGTATATACAGTCTGGAACAGCTAAATGAAATAAATTCAGTATCTCAATTATTTTGCAAATTTCTAAAAAACTCCAGAAACACGTCAGTTTTTAGATTAAACAATTGCATTCTGCAATGTGAATACTAAAACTAAAACTCTTAAAACTCTCTTTCTCAGGGCTGCAACTAAATTCATCTGTTGCATTTACCGATCACCTTCTGACAACAACTTTGTCCAGCTCTTTGACTACCTTTCTGAAAAAACCGACTATCTGATTTCTGAATATCCTTCCTCCGAGGTCACTATTCTTGGTGACTTCAATGTCCATAATAAGGAATGGCTAGGATATTCAAAAACGGGAGAGCAGCGGAAGCCTTTGCAGTCAGCGATTCTTTAGCCAATATGGTTCAGCAACCTACTTACTTTCCTCGCCTCCAAACACACAGCTCAAACTCCTTGGATCTCCTTCTTACTACAAAACCTGAATGATATAAAATACCAGTCACCGCACCCCTTGGTCGCTCAGACCACGGCATGGTCACTGCTTCCTGCGCAATGCAACCCGAGGTTATACAGTCATCTTACCCACGTATCGTTTGGCACTACAACTCCGCGAACTGGGACGAAATCCGGGATTACTTTTCCTCATTTCCATGGGCGTCTGTCTGCTTCTCGTATCCTGACCCCTCTGATAGCTCACAAAACGTCACCGAAATTATCCAAGCTGGCATGAAATTATTTATTCCACGTACACAGAAAACCTCTTCAGCCACTCAAAAGCCTTGGTTCTCTGAATCCTGTGACAAGGCCAGACTTGAAAAGGTCAAAGCGCACAAAACGCTTCTACACAATCACAGTCAAGAAAACCGACAAGTATTTAGCGACGCAAGAAACCGTTATGTCCGCATTCTTTTGGAGGCAAAAAGCTCGTTTAATAACCACATCAAAAACAAAGTCCTTTTAAGCTCCAACGACGGCAAACCATTCTGCACTCTTGCTAAATCTATTGGGAATAATTTCTGCAAGAGCACGTTGTCACCTCTTGTCTTCGGGGATGAAATTGTTTCTACCGCCCTGGGCCAAACTTTTTGCCTCGTTGTTCGCCGGCAATTCTACTCTTAACCCACCTCCAAATGTTCAACCACCAATAGTCCCCAATGTCGCGCAGAAAATGAAGGATATCACTTTCAAAATTAAAAAGGTACGAAAGATGCCCTCTTCTCTTAATACCATGAAACCCTCTGGCCTTGACGAGATCCCAGCAATTGTTCTCAAAAAATGCGCAATAGAACTTGCTCCTGTCTTGACTCCTCTGTTTCAGATATCTCACAATAAAGGCATATTCCCTACTAACTGGAAAACTGCTCGACCGGTCCCCAAGAAAGGATCCAAAGCGCTTCCTAGCAACTACAGGCCTATTTCTGTCCCTTCAGTCGTCTCTAAAGTGATGGAAAATTATATAAACACCGAATTACTAAAATGTCTTGAAAAACACAGTCTAATCCACGACAGACAGTATGGATTCCGTCAGCGAAGATCGACTGCTGGCCTCATTTCTTTGCCACTCATTCTTGGAACAAGTCTATGGAACTACACGGTGAATCCCAGATTGTCGCTCTAGACATATCCAAAGCATTCGACCAGCACGCAGCGCTGCTTAATAAACTTCCGGCCTATGGCCTACCACCAAAACTCTATACCTGGACAGCAGATTTCCTCTCCAACCGGAGCATTTCTGTTGTCGTGGATGGCCATTCCTCTAAACTGTATTCAATTAATGCAGGAGTTTCTCAAGGTTCAGCTTTAGCCCCTACTTTGTTTCTTCTCCACATCAATGACCTCCTCTATAGCACATCCAACCCAGTTCACAGTTATGCGGACGACTGCACTCTCCACTCAAATATACAATATTCTAAGCCTGTCTCTTTAGCCCAATTAGATGAGGATCGCAGACTCATGGAGGGTTCTATCTTCGTGGATCTCCAAAAAATATTAGACTGGGGAAGTAGAAATCTTGTACAATTCAACCCCGCAAAATCCCAGTCTTGCTTTCTTTCTCATAAGAGATACATGCCATATCAATTGCAGAAGCGGCTGCTAAGAAATTAGGTTTCCTCTTCCGGGCTCGCAAATACTTTTCACCAGCTAATCTCTATACCTTATATACTTCACAAATAAGGCCAAACTACGAATACTGCTCTCACATCTGGCGTGCAGCTACACTCGCTATCCTGGACTCCATTCGGAAGAGAGCTATACGTCTCATCGGTGACCCTACTCTCACCCAATGACCGCCATCCCTTGCCCACCGACGTGCCGTTGGTGACCTCTCTTTTTTATAGATATCTGCACGGGCACTGCTCAGAGAAACTTTCTTCCATAGTTCCCCCAATATATTTACCAGGGAAACAGAGCGAATGCACCGTTTTACTGTCGAGGTCACCAGACAGAGAACATCTTGTTATGCCCGCTCTTTTGTCCCGAGGACTTCCAAGTTGTGGAATTCCTTGCCGGCACGGGTTTTTCCTTCTCTTCCGAACCTCAAAACCGTCAAGTCCAGAATTAACAAGTTGCCTCTTTCCTCCTTGTCGACACCCACGGTACGATATTATTTAGGCTGTAAGCCCTCGTGGTGTGTTGTTGAAATATAACAAATAAAAAAATACTTCACCCCTACATTCACCCCCTTCGAGTGACAGGTGCAACCCCAAATTTATTAAATAGGAAGTAGCGGCTTGTGATACCTCTTTTCAAAGATTGCTTATTCATTTTCTATTCAAAAATGCTATGGTTTTAACATTTATTAGAACAATTAACTCCAAAAAAAAAAAAAAAAAAAAAAAAAAAAAAAAAAAAAAACATCTGGTTGGCGGACTACGGCTACAACACACTAAAAAAATAATAACTAGTCATGTTTCATTCTTGATAATGAGAAAGAAATAAAAAACACATCAATCCTAATTTAGGACCTGTTTAAAATGCATGCCATGAACGCCTTGGGAGCATCCTAATCCTGGATAAAAATATTTTCTAACATTACTCAACATCTGAGGCATGACCGACCTAATTGCAATCGTTATTCTCCTTGTTGGGTTAGTGAAATCGCTACCTCGTTGCAGGGGGAAATGGTCAGCTTCAGGTATGCCAGGGGGTACCCGCAAGGAGGAATATTATCTCCTCTGCTCGCTTTGGTCCCTCTTTGTGGGTGATTTGCTGTCTATCTTGGAACTGTGGTTGAGGTCCAGGGGTATGCGGATGATATTGTCCTAATGGTTAGAGATAAATCTGAAGAGGAACTTTCAAATACTCTTGAAGTGACACTAGATGTAGTAAATGATGGATGCCGGAAGGAGCAAATGTCTTTGCACCCTCGTAAAACCATTATTGTTCCATTTGCCAGAAGAAGAAGGTTGGGCAAATTAAAACCACATACTCTTATGTGGGAAACAATTCGATTTATAGAACATGCGAAGTATCTGGGGGTATCTCTCAATAAGAAGCTCAACTGGAACGTACAGTCAGAGAATGTAATCCGCAGGGCTAAACTGCCCCTGTGGACATGCCGAAGAATCTGTGGAAATAACTGGAGAATAATCCATAACAGATATACTGGCTCTATGTAGTGATTATCAGATAACATATGGAGCTATAGTTTGGTGGCCTAAGGCACTTCGTGATATCGCGAGGGCCAAACTGGCTCAGATACAGAGGCAAGATTGTCAGATGATAACGGACGCGATAAGCACCGCTCTGGAAGTCCTTCTAAACATTGCACCTCTTCACATTTGCCTGGAGAGGTAGGTTAGGTGCACAATGTACAGATTAAAACACACGGAAGACAGCATGCCGAAGGCAATCAGGTTGGGAAGGACCGGACTCGTCGATGACATTGAGTCATGAGGTTTTGGGAATCGTCTCCGACCGTATGGCTCGAAAGTACAGTAGATATCCGTTTTTTAAGACTATTCTTTCAGAAAGGGGGGGACTGGGAACGAAACCAAACGACCCTAGAGATAGATCTCTGTTGGGACACTGACGGCTCCATAGCCGATCTAGGGGAAAGGGCTGGCGCCTATGGGAGCAATACCGATGCAGAAATATCATCTAGCCTCGGAAAGTATGCACCCGTACACCAGGCAGAAATGTATGCCATCAAGATGTGTACCAGGGAAATTATACGAAACCATTGCACACACAAATCGATTAAGATATCTTCAGATACCCAAACTGCAATAAAGACACTTGGTTCCTACCGTTGCAATTCAAAAACGCTATGAAGCTGTAAATCTGCCCCTTACGAAGTAGGCAGCTGCAATGAGGTGTCACTGGTCTTACTACGGGGTAACTTGGACCTTGATGGCAATGTAGCGCTTGCCAGCGTTGGTGCCAAGGAGGACTTTATCAGACCAGAACCTGTGCTGGCGATATCATCATGCACAGCAAAACGCACCTTAAAGACCTGGACTGATAGAAGGACCATCCAGCAATGGCAAAATATGCCAGGATTGATACACTCTACGGCCTTCATAAATGACCTTTCAGGGGCAAGGGCTAAAAAACCTCTAGAGCTAAACAGACAACAACTGAAAACTCTGGTCGGCCTGTATACAGGACACTGCCGCTTGCGTCAGCACATGCAGCGAATTGGTCTCGGTTAAGAGACTGAGTGCCGGCTGTGTATGGAGAATGAGAAAACAGCAGAGCACATGCTATGTTCCTGTCCGGCTGCAGACAGCACAAGACACCTACTCTTTGGCAGGACACAGCTTGCACCAGAAGATCTGGGTCAACTTTCGCCCACAAAAATTGTCGAGCTCTGTAGGAGGCTGGATTTGCTGGGTGAAATATATAAGACAATTAGGTGTGAGCCACAATAGACCTTGAGGTCGCAGTGCAGGAACCGTTATGACCCACTCACAATTTAACCTAACCTAACCTAGTGAAATCGCGTGGTTTAGTTTTGTATACAATATTTTGACATAGCCCCATAAGAAGAAGTCTAGGATCGGGCGATCGTGCTGGAAATATTAAGTAAATGTACAACAATGTATAGTCCTGTTATGTTCCTGAGCTGTCCTCAGAGAAGGAGACAGTACATACCTAAGAGCAATTGCTACTATTAAAAATGTAAACAGAACCTCAAATTTATTTGTTTACTGTTTTGAACTTAGATTAATTCTTTACAAGTGAAATTAGATAAAGAGGGTTGTTCATTTGTATTAAAAATTAAACTACAACAAAAGTGAAAGTATAATTGGCGCCCTTCCAACGTTTTATAAGTGTGCATTACAAACAAACTGTTTATTTACCAAAACATGCAAACTATAAGCTACAGAGTGTTCACAAGTGAGTATTATGTAAATATATTAACTACGTTTTTCACCTCTGAAGTTAACGAGCTGTTAGAAATAAAAAAGGGAGGTTTAGAACTGTCTCAGCTTAATTTAAAAAAGTCAGAACGCAGCAAGTGCGTTATGGAAGTGAATTGTCATAAATATGTTTTTAATAGCAAATGTCATTCTAATGCAAGCAGGCAGCAATCTGGTTACCGGTATAACCGATATAGTAGAAACAATGTACCGTATTTTATCAAAATTACTTATTGTTTGCAAATATACAAACATTTTTCGAAAATAAGCTTAAAATGTTTCCGAGAGAACTGGTTTCCTAGCCAGCAAACATTAGATTAATAGCAAATTGAGTTACGGAAAATTGAAAATTCGCTACCAAAACGCACTTACCGCGTCTAGATTTTTTTTCTTACAAACATGCATCATATTTCGATAAAAAATGAAAAAACATAAGGGTGGTCGAAGAAAACGATTGTAGAGACCACCAAAGACTTATGGACCAGCATGTGATTGTCAAAATATTTTTATGAGATGCAGCTTAAGACACCCTATAATTAACGTATACAATTTTTTCTCGTATCTTGTATAATAACAATTCTATTGAGCTTTTCCGTAGAAATGCGCCATCCTGTCTATATGTAAATAGATAAAAACTGAAAGTAAACCCGTATATGGATTCTAGGGGGGCTAGTTTACGCTCATTTGATGAAATCTTTTCAAAATTCGAAAGTTGCGGTCTCTTCATTAACGAATTTTTTCTACGAAATGAGCTAAAAATTATAGACCGTTAAACCAAAACCTACAGCCAAAGCATCAACTTAGCTGAACCTACATCCAAAGCACCAGCGAAAGCGTCTATTTGAAATGAATTTTTTGAAAATATTTTAGTAAAATGAAGGACAATGACGGTTGAAGCGGAAACTTAAGGGTTTGCCGAACACTCTTCTTGCGACATTTTCTTTACGTAATCCGTATTTGTTTCATGTTCGTTGCCTAATGTTGCAAATTTTGACGTTTTAAATCGCGACTTCGACGTTTTGAGGAAAACCCCAAATTTGTTTATTTAAATGCCTATAATTTTTTGTCTTTTAACCAACAGACCTAAATTTTGGTACGTGGGTCACTATTTATAATAAAAACACGCGTACCAAACTTGGTTGCCCTTACTTTGTTATTTCCGAAGATATATTTCTTTTCCGAAAGAAAACACAACATTTTCCGAAAATCCTGGGCCGGTTTTCCTAGATAACGAACTTATCAAAGCCACTTACAAAAGGAAGGTACTCATCAAATTTTATCAAAATCGGCCCATTATTTTTGAGTTATCGGTGTGATAAAAATGGTATGTGGGTCACTTTATAATACAGACACGGTGTTATTTCCAAAGATATAATTTTTTTCCGAAAGAAAACACAAAATATTCCGGGAAAACCTGGTCCTGGTTTACCAAATAATTACCATGTAGCTGTATAAAAGAGTTTGTTGAATCGATATAAATCCCTTGTAACAAATCTGTGTAGATAAATGTAAAGCAGGAAAACAAGGGAGAAATAAAATAATTATTTCAGTTGTTTGCGTGTACGGTTATATAAAGTAATTGAATCACAAACATTGTAATACAAATAATGATTTACGTATCCAACGACCCGGAATCCAGGAAGCCCATTTAAAAGGAAAGGGACGCACAACTTATTCTATTTACATTACATTATATCTTGAGTAAGTTTCTGCTGGTGCTGGTGCTTGCTGCCAGAAGTTTCCCAGTATTTTCCCATTTTCTTACTTGCCCGGGCTGCCGCTGCTTCAGACTCATATATGTATTTTTCAATCTCCAACATACCTTTAGATATTAAACAGTCTATCTTATTTTCCCTGCCAAGAAATTTCATTATTTTGTATGATGATATATTTTCAGACCTACCATCTCTTTCCTACATATATAGATAAATAATGTGTGGGAGTGTGTCCTTATATATGTGTATGTGTGTACTTTTTATATGTGGATGTGTATCTTTGCAGAATTTAGCGAAGAGTATTCGTGCGTTCAAAATGAATGTATGGGAGTAAGCTTATCCCTTTTATCTTGCTTTTGTTTTATTGCTGCTTTCTCTCGCTTTATCAAAAGATTACATTTTAGTACATTAATTGCAATAAAAGTCTAGAAGCAGAAAGTCCCTATGTCAGCAAATTTTCAGACAGATCTTTTCAATATTATTAACTTTAATAGAATCGTAAATTTTGTGAAATAAAAAAAAATCACTAATGGGGAGATCTGTGTTTATATATATATATACAGGGTGTCCCTCTAACAATGGGCCAAACCCATATATTCGGATAGAGCATCAAAAATTAAATAGACTTTCATCAATACGTTTTGTCCGATTGTTGCTTGTTTTCGATATACAGTGTGTTAAAATTGACTTTGAAAAAAATTAAATCGCTCGTTTTTCTGCTAATTACTGGAATATTGATTTGGAACTTTGTAATAGGGGGTTATCGAGGATGCCGCTTCCAACCGTGATACCTATTTTGAGCTACATCATAGTTGGCGCCACCTACACTAAACCCGAATGTTTTACAGGGGCATAACTTTTTCGATGATCAACTTTCTGCAAATCTGTTCAGAAAAACTGAAAACTACTAATTTTTTGTACGAAAAAGGTATACTTAGTTGAAACTCATAAAGTGAGTGGTTACCGAGATATTGCGGTTTTAATAATGGTGTGCATTGAAAATCTCTCAAATCTGAAATTTTATTAACATTAATATTATCACTAAATTATAAGAAAAAATTGACAATTATCGAACAATTCACTTAATAAGATTCTCAAAATGGCCTCCGCTTACTTCAATACATTTTTCTAGTCTCAACCCAAAATTTTGCCTCACCTTAAAAAAAGTTTGATAATCGTTTTTCAATATATCACTGGATTCGATTATTCTAGCCCAAAGTTCGTCTCTGGAGTTACAAATATTCTTGTATACTAATTCGTTCAAGTGACCCCAGAGGAAGAAATCTAGAGGATTGAGGTCGGGGCTACGTGCAGGCCAAGGAAAATCTCCACCTCGACCTATCCATCGGCGCGGATAATTTTGGTTCAGAAATTCTCTGACAGGAAGTCCATAATGGGCAGGTGCCCCGTCGTGAATGAACCATAATCTCCTGCGCACGTCTAGAGGGACATCTTCCAAGAGAATAGGAAGTTGATCTCTCAAGAAAATTGAATAATTCTCCACATTGAGCCTTGCAGGAAGTTCTATTGGTCCCAACAACACGTCGCCTAGTATGCCACACCAGACATTAATGGAGAACTCATGTTGAAAATGGTGTTCTCGCGTCAAATGAGGATTGCTGCTGTCATATGTGTGAGCATTTTTGAAATTGAAAACTCCTCTTCTTGTGAATGTCGCTTCGTCAGTGAATAGAATGTTGTTGAAGAAAAACGGATCGTCATTCTGATACCGACGAACGCGTTCACAAAAATCCAATCTAGATAGAAAATCTAGAGGTAAAAGATTCTACACTGGTGTGAAGTGGTAAGGATGTAACTTTTCTTTTCTGAGAAGTCTACCAATACTTGATTTATTTATTCCAGTTGCTGCAGAGAGGCGCCTTACGCTTGTTTCCGGATCTTCTGCAAGGCGTACTAATATCTCTTCCTCTTGATGTACAGGACGTCTTGGTCCACCAACTTCCGACTTCGAATTGAAAGAACCAGTTTCACCTACGAATACATTAGGACGAGATGATACGCATACGTGTAACAAAATGTGTATTTCACGATTTTTCCAGCCCTCAGGTGTGAATTTTGTCAAAACTTTCGTTTCAGAAATAATCAATGGCAATGAGTGCATATTACTCTTTTACATATCTAATTTATCGTATAATCTTCTAAAGGTCTTGTGATCTGGTTGTCTACGACTAGGATATAATTCCAAGTATCTGGCGGCGGCTTGGTGGCTACGGAAGTTTGATTGCGCATAAACGCAGATCATATCTCTCTTCTCAATATTGCTAAACTCATTATGGCGAGGCATTTCAGAAATAATAACTACCTACTGCTCTTAATTGAAAAACCATGTGCTTGTCAAAATTGACAGATTATGTTTATTGTGTTACGCAAATGACATCCCTATGAAAACGAAAAACAAAAGATATTTCATCTACTTAATTGACAGTTTTTGACCCGGCCAATCAACTGCTATAGTTATTAGCGCCGTGATATGTCCACAGGAATACATCTTTTATTTGCCAAAAACATACTTATTCTATGAAATCGAATTAAATCCAGAGAAACTTCCCAATTTTTAGGAATTGATTTAGAATTAGAAAATTATGATTAAAATACACCGACCTCAATCCTCTAGAATTTTCCATTGGGGTTACTTGAAACAACTGGTACATACACAATAATGTTTGTAACTCCAGAGATGAACTTTGGGCCAGAATAAAATTTCAGATTTGAGAGATTTTCAATGCACACCATTATTAAAACCGCAATATCTCGGTAACCACTCACTTTATGAGTTTCAACTAAGTATACCTTTTTCGTACAAAAAATTAGTAGTTTTCAGTTTTTCTGAACAGATTTGCAGAAAGTTGACCATCGAAAAAGTTATGCCCCTGTAAAACATTCGGGTTTAGTGTAGGTGGCGCCAACTATGATGTAGCTCAAAATAGGTATCACGGTTGGAAGCGGCATCCTCGATAACCCCCTATTACAAAGTTCCAAATCAATATTCCAGTAATTAGCAGAAAAACGAGCGATTTAATTTTTTTCAAAGTCAATTTTAACACACTGTATATCGAAAACAAGCAACAATCGGACAAAACGTATTGATGAAAGTCTATTTAATTTTTGATGCTCTATCCGAATATATGGGTTTGGCCCATTGTTAGAGGGACACCCTGTATATATATATATATATATATATATATATATATATATATATATATATATATATATATATATATATATATATATATATATATATTGCTATAAATAGCAAATATAGCTTAAAAATAGAGACCGTCTGCGGATAAAAACGAGTCATGTATATAAAATTTATGCATCCTGAAATTTAAATGCACTGTATATTTAAAAGAGTGTTCAATATTTTGGTGAAATAATAAATATTATTGGAATCTACAGAATAGAAAACAATTCGTTGGGTTTACTTATAATATACTATACAGTGTGTCCCAAACTGTATGGGAATGTATTGCTAACTCCGTTATTATTAGAGATAGGGAGACGGTTAAATTAGCAATGTTTTGTGTATGTGTGTGTTTTGTTTCTTTAACATCGACCTATTTTCGCAACTATGGCCAATCACCGTCGCCACGGAGCAGTTTTACCTCACCATCCTCGAAGTTTTGCCGAACCCCTGCCTTTCTGTAAGGAAGGTAGGTATCTTTAACGTGCCCAACATCGCATGGACACGGACTGACGGATTTACGCCCATTCCGAAGGGCGGAACGTGCAGACATTCAACTTGCTCAAATACAATGCCAGAACCTCGGTTGATATTAATGTTACAGTTTGTACTGAAAAAGTGAAAGGAGTACCCTGGGATCGAACCTAGTACCCTTCGGTTCAGAGGCACGCATTCTTAGCGCTGAACTACCGAGGCTGTTAGCAATATTTTGTAGAATTGCATACTCGTTCCAAATAAGACTTGTATTTTGCCCTGCCTCTTTTAGTTTTCGAGTTATTGTGAAAAAAAAATTGTCGATTTGTTTTTTCTTCAATATCTAAGTAGGCGTTGATCTGACATGTCTAAGACTTGCACATTATCAGGGCACTTTTAATAGAGTAACCTTTTTGTGTTGGATTGTTATTTGTTTTTCAGCTACATGTATCAACGTTTGCTTTTATTATGGCAGCCATATTGGATTTTTTGCTCATGTGATAGCTTGTGAAAAGAGCTTTCCAATGATGTACAATATGCTTGAGAGATCTAGTAATGCACTGACAATTTTGAGGAAAACCGTTTTGAGGATAGTAGGCTATGAAATCCAATAGCAGAAAACAAATGACAAAAAAAGTGTTCAAAAAGCAGTAGGCATGGAGTCTAACAATAGACTTCTACTTTCAACATAATTTTCCGTAATGATTCACGATAAAAAAATATTGTGATTTAATTTACAATACTTAATTAGGTAATAATGCTAGATAATATTATGTGAAACAGTTTAATAACGAAACACGGCAATCACAAATAGAAACTTAAACTCCACAAAACAACACAATTAAAAACGGAACTCAGCGATAATAAAATAGAAACTTAAAAATACATTAAATTGAAAATTGTTCAATATGGCCAGCGCTTTGTTCAATGCACTTTAGACACCTTTTTGAAACATACCTGCAAACTCTGGTGAGGGTGTTTTGGTTAATATGATTTATAGCTTTTGTGATTCCGTTTCGTAATTCATTGATATTTTGTGGTGGTTCGAATTTATACACATCACTCTTCAGAGTATCCCAGAAATAAAAATCCATGGGTCTTATATCAGGACTTCGAGTACACCAATGAAGCAGATCATTGCTGCAAATGACACGATTATTAAAATTTTGGTACAAAAATTCTTTGACGATCCTAGCATTATGAGCTGGACAACCATCTTGTTGGTATCAAATCTCGTCTAAATTATAATGAACTCTTCTAATTGTTGGTAAGATATCATTTCTGAATAGATTAAGATACCTTTCTCCAGTTAAATTATCTAAAAAAAGAACGGACCAACAATGAAACTACCTAAAAAAATTTTAAAAATAACTGTCTAATTTACAAATAAAAATAACAGTTTTTTTACCTAATATGCCGCAGCAAACATTAATACCAAATCTGTATTGCAATCGTCTTTCTTCCTTTAGATGGGGATTTTCATTTCCCCAAAAATGCCTATTATGGCGATTATACACACCACAATTTGGAAATCTTGATTCATCAGTCCATATTATTTTCAAATGAAAATGTTAATCTTGTTGACATTGTCCCTGATACCATCTGCAGAATTGAAGTCGCTTAGAGTAATCGTCAACATTTAAGCCTTGTACGATTGTAGGCTTGTATAGATGATAATGACTTTGTTACGGTGTACCTTACTTTTTGGAACATTAATTTGTTCACCATAAAACCGAACAGATTGGGGAGACTTTTCGTTTGGGACCTGTAAGATGGCATTATTTCTTTCTTCATTTCTAGGCATTGGCAGTTTCTTTCCGTGGAAACTACCGTCGTTCAATAGATTGGTCACTATCCTGCGAAATATTTTGGTGTTTGGCTGTCGTCTTTCTGGGTAGTTGTTTTGATATGAATTTGCAGCTGCCTCAGTATTTCGGTTAGAATGAATAGAACATTCCAACATGTCAAAATATTCTTCATTACTGAACATATTGTTGAGAAATATTTAAAATAAATAGGAAACCAACTATTAAGTACAAAATTTTTAGCAACGTGTTAAATACACCTCAAATTGTTCAGATAATTAAGAATGACAGTATTCTTAATTGTCGCGATAGTGTTATATCCATAGCAACCCTTCTTCTGTTGTTTTTCAGTTGACTTACGTTTAAGAAACAAACACTTTTCAAAGGCGTCTCCGTAAATCATTAATCTGCTTTTTATTGGGCTCTGTTTATAAACTTAGTTATTTACTAGGTTTGCCTATTTAATTAAATTATCACGATTTTTTAGGATAATGTTGTAATGTCAAATCATTTGTAATAATGGGCCGATTCATTGGTGTGCTCAATGTTCCTATTTTTTTATCGTGAATCATTACGGAAAATTATGTTAAAAGTAGAAGTCTATTGTTAGACTCCATGGCCTACAGTTTTTTGAACACTTTTTTTGTCATTTGTTTTCTGGTATTGGATTTCATAGCCTACTATCCTCAAAACGGTTTTCTTCAAAATTCTCAGTGCAATTACAACATTTCTCAAGCATGTTGTACATCATTGGAGAGCTCTTTTTACAGACTATCATATGAGCAAAAAATCAAATATGGCTGCCATAATAAAAACAAACGTTGATACCTGTAGCTCAAAAACAAATGACAATACAAAGTTGAAAATAGCACAAAAAGATTAATCTGTAAAAAGTGTCCTGATAATGTGCAAGTCTTAGACATGACAGATCAATGCCTACTTATATATTGAAGAAAAACGAAATCGACCATTTTTTTTTAAAAATAACTCGAAAACGAAAAGAGGAAGGGCAAAATACAAGTCATATTTGGAACGAGAAATTATACAAAACATTGCCAATTTAACAGTCTCCCTATCTCTAATAATAACGGAGATAGCAATACATTCCCATCCAGTTTGGGACACACTGTATAGTTGTTTTGGTTAAGGAAAATTTTTTATATGGTCGAATTGAATACATGTAATGTATGTATAAACACATTGTATTTAGGAGATAAGGTTAAATGTAAAAATTATTGTGATTAAATCCAAAAAGGCACAGAATGTTATCAGTGAAACGATGCCGTTTTTTGCCTCATAATCAGTTTGGACGATAGCGAGGTAGCGTGCTAGTGAGCTCTGTCGCACAGCCTGTGTTAAAAAGAGAAAGGCGTTTTCAGTTTTATAGAAGCGAACATTTTTAAAGTAGGAAATGGGTGATTAGTGAGAGGCATTCGAGATGGAACCGCCAGAATGTAAGGTAACAGTGTAATTGGGAGTCGAGATTTGACTGTGAGAAGGGCAGGAAGTAGTGTAAATTAATAAATCCTTGTTTCACTGCCAAAAAAAGGGTAAAGTGGTGATTTTCAAAAAGAAAATTAGCCATTCTATTGCTAGACTGTTAATGTGATTATTATCTTTTGAACTACGAGAGTGTAAAGCTTGGTGATACACAAGATTTTTTTGATAATAGAGATATCGATGGTAACACTTTCGAAAGAATTCTTCAAATGGTCGCGTACTAGGACCTCTAAAAGATATCTTCAAGGTCTGTGTAAGTTTAACTGAAGTAATATGTCCTATAATAATGGTGTACAATTCTTATGAAAATTCGCTACTATAGCGCACCTGCTGCGTCCCGATTTTTTTAAATCATTATTATAATCAACCAAGCTTCTCCTGCATAAGAACATCTCCAAGACATACGTTCTATTTATAAACTTGCTTATTTTAATAACATAGCAATTCTCTTAAATTTTGTGCTCGTGGGCATTAAAAACTTTGTAAATTGCCCGTTTGAAAACAGAACGATAATAAAAATATTAATAGTATGAAAACAAACAAAATAAGTTGAGAGAAGTTAGCAAGAAGATTTATTAAAAAAGTTTCGTTTCAAGACAGTTTTCCATTTACTTTTTCTTGCATGTTCCAGCTCTTAGTATTCATAACATCAAATTATAAAACTCTCTCCTGCTCGCTGGAATTAAGTTGTGGAGATGGGGTATTCCGTTTCATGTTTGGTCGACTCGAGATTATATTATGCATGATATATTAATGTTTAATCGTGGAAATAAGAGGAGTCTTTCTTATTTTAGAGAAAAATAAGGTTTATGTTTCAAATTGATATTACTCCAGCAAAAACTGTTGTTATAAAAAAGGTTGGAGTGAAGTAAACAAGTGTTTTTGACAAGATGAGGGATCCTGACAAAAACTGCCAAAGACTTAATTTTATATCATATATCTGATTTCTAAAAGTCTCATCTCTGGAAAAATAAAGCTATTTTGATGAAATTTTTTTCTCAATTTCTCTCAGAAAGCATCTTTCTTCCTTTACTACTTTCAGCACACTTTCAGTCTCAATTCTATCGATGTTCCTTGTTTTTGTCATTTTAGTGAATTTTCGTAGAAAAAAAGTCAAATCAGGCGACTTTTTAATTTTGAAAAACAAATTGATTTTTAGACCATTCGACGTGGAATTTTATTCTCTATTGATACGTTATAGCATACCCTATAGCGTATTTTGAGCTTGTTATGTAGCCTTGCTGACATTTTACAACTGACTTTTAACTAACCTAACATAATTAAAACTTTAATATAAATATTGAAAATAAATATTGGATGATGATTATACATGAAAATTGTGAGTTAATGACTTAAAACAATACAATTTTGTGTAAAATAGAAAATTAATATGTCAGGTAATCATATTCTAAGAGCAGTGTTAACACTATGTTTTCAATGTTTCTTAATTGAGCCACGAAAACGTGACCCCGTAGCCATTATAGCCCATAGCCCGAGGTGGTACCACCCCTTACATCAAGGGGCCGGTGAAGTCCCAATGGACGTTTCCGGTTCTGGTATATGAGTCTGTTTCCCTTATAAGCAAAAATGATGATAGCTCCTCTTTGTACAAAAGATTCCGGAGACAAAATACCCCTCCATTCGGATCTCCGCTGTGCAGGGGGCGCCGGAATCAAGATTTAACATATCCTTCTCGAATATATGTGGCATAAAGTGTAACCTAAACTCCGTCCACCATTTCCTCCAGGCTAATAGGCCCCAACCGAAACCCAAATCAGTGCCAAAACAGCCACTAATCACCTTAATTTCCCGGGGTATGAGCTCCCTACTTCCTTTAGATTGCACGGAGGCGCGTGCGCATACGTCCGTAGCAATATACCCTGCACCAGCCTCTCCAATTTAGAACCTGGAATAAAAGACATACTTTGGATGAAAGTCTCTCTCGGGGCTGCAACTAAATTCAAATGTTGCATTTACCGGTCACCTTCTGACAAAAACTTTGTTCAGCGCTTCGACTACCTTTTTGAAAAAACCGAACATCTGATTTCTCACTATCCTTCCTTCGAGGTCACTATTCTTGGTGACTTCGATGTCCATAATAAGGAATGGCTAGGATCTTCAAAAACCGATCCACAAGGAAGAGCAGCAGAGGCCCTTGCAGTCAGAAATTCTTTAGCCAATATGGTTTAGCAACCTACCTACTTTCCTCGCATCCCAACAGACAGCTCAAATTCCTTGGATCTCCTTCTTACTACAAAACCTGAATGCTATAAGACATCAGTCACCGCCCCCCTTGGTCGCTCAGACCACGGCCTGGTCACTGCTTCCTGCGCAATGCAACCCGAGGTCACACAGTCATCACACCCACGGATCTTTGGCTCACAAAATCTACACAATCCCAGTTAAGAAAACCGTCAAGCATTTAGCGACTCAAGAAACCGCTATGTCCGCATTCTTTCTGAGGCAAAAAACTCGTTCAATAACCATATCAAAAACAAAGTCCTCTTAAGCTCCAACGGCGGCAAACCCTTCTGGACTCTTGCTAAATCTATTGGGAATAATTTATGCAAGAGCACGTTCCCGCCTCTTGTTTCAGGGGATGAAATTGTTATTGCTGCCCTGGACAAGGCTGAACTTTTTCCCTCATTGTTCGCCGGGAATTCTACTCTCAACCTACCTCTAAATGTTCAACCACCAACAGTTCCCATTGACGCGCATAAAATGACGGATATCATTTTCAAAACTAAAAAGGTACGAAAGATGCTATCTTCTCTTAATACCAGGAAAGCCTCTGGCCTTGACGAGATCTCAGCAATTGTTCTCAAAAAATGGGCACCAGAACTTGCCCCTGTCCTGACTCGTCTGTTTCAGACATCTTACAATAGACATATTTCCTAGTAACTGGAGAACGCACTTGCTGCGTCCAGTCCTTATTTGTTGTTTATTCTTTGCAAAAACTAGATGGGTTGACAAAACCATTCAAGCAATAAATAAGGAAAAATACCTGTCATATTTATAATTTGACAGGTACATTCCCTTTGTAAATATTTTTTTTTTCTGAAAAACTTTTGTAACTTTAATGAAATTTGTAACACAATTTTTTTAAAGGCACTGTCAGTACTTACATATTATATCTAAGACCAAATTATAACTTTTTAGGTCCATATAAAATATATTTTTTTCAATAATCGCTAACTGGGACTCTAAAACCGATCTCCAAGGTCCATTTAAATTTAAAGAATTAGTTTTAATAATATATATTTGTGTACAATTCTTAAGAAAATTCACTACCATAAAGTACTTGCTGCATTCCTAAGTTTTTTATTTATAGTATACATTCGCATGCTAAAATTTAGCGCTTTTGAACGCAAACTTTGTCCTGGTATTAAGAAATAAATGGTACAAAGCTGGCAAATTATACAATTCTAAGTTGATTTTACATTGTATACAGCTCTATGTGTAAAATTTTGTGTAAACTAGAGCTATCGTGACAACATACTACCTGGTCCTGCACCGAGATGGCGCTCCTGTCCTATCTTTCACAACGTTCCCCAGGATGGCATCCTGCTACAACTTCCATTGATTAGATTTTTATCTACGATTTATTTAAATAGCATAGCAGTAGAGATAATGTCATCTGTCTTTGTCGAACATTGTAGATATTGCATTACAGAATCTGAAGTAATGTCGAGGATTATTTTATTATTAATTTGGAATAACTTTATTTTCCTTTGATCAAACGACTTGAAAATTGGTACACAACCACGTTTGTCTATGTACTTTTAAGTTGTAAATATTCGTTTCAATCAAATAAATTAGTGTCAAAATGACATTTTAAAAATTTGGTGTTTAAACATTAAAAATATTCTGAAATCTAAGTCAAAAGAAGATAATTTGGTTACCATACAATGATATAGAAATTCCAGGGATGTACAGGAGATATTGGTTATAGGGAAAAAATATGCACAGTTAATTAGATTTAAAATTTGGAAAACCAACACTGAAGCTGTGTCACTGTCAAGAAGATTTCGAGCAGTATTTCATTTATTTTTGTATTATATTCGATTCCAAATCGCATCAATTGCAGACACAAGTTTAATACTTTTTGTAAGATGCATTGTAAAATTTATACACCAATAAACTAATAAACTAAACTAATAAACTTAGACAATTTGAAAGATATTGCGTTTTAAAAAAATATTTTTTTAATTTTTTACGAAGAAAAATTGGCCGTTAAGATTTGATGAACGAACTCATCCAAGCCATTAGCAAAATAAGGGTAATTCCGAAATTTGGTCCAAACCAGTGAAGTATTTTTTGAGTTATCGGTTGGACACACACACACATATATGTATATGTATATATATATATATATATATATATATATATATATATATATATATATATATATATATATATATATATATATATATATATATATATATATATATATATATAAACATTTTAACTGACCATGGGAATGGGTTGCAGAGGCCCTAATTCGCGCTCATTTGAAGAAATTTTCTGAAAGTCTCACCATCGATACCTCTCTATTTGTGAGTTTTCTTAATGAAAATTCACTAATTATGATTAAAACTATATCGTAACTGTGCTGTAACTTTAATTCATGGAAGTATTGTGGAAAGTGAGTTGTTTTAAATTCAGGATGGCGTTACATTTAAACAGTTAAGACAAATGAGAAAGAGCAGATGTGGTTTGGGAAATGGCAAAAAGTCACATTTTACTCTAACGCGAGCTCAGCGTGGCCATTAGTAGGTCGTTTTTGGGAGAGTTTCTGCGTAAAAGGTTAAGAGTATCATATTTTTCCTGATTTCCAACACAAGGGCAATTTAGCCTAAGTATTGCTTATCCCATATATCGTTCCCCGAATATTATGTTATTTTATTTATTGTGGACTGCTTTCTGGAACTGTTGTCATTTTCCTCTCTCACTCTCCCAGAAATATATTGCTGATGGCTGCGAAACCCATATTTCTTTCCTAAACAAAATTATGTTTCGTGAATACGTTTCCGCAAATTTATCAACTTTAATGTAAAAGAATGAGTACAAACGTAGAGAAATGCGCTGCTATTTTTTTCAATTCTATATATTGCCAACATATATTTCACTCCATCACGTTTCAGTTTATTCCGCAAATGGAAGAAAAATTCATACACAAACTTACCGCGGTCGATCAATAAATAAGTAACCGAGTTAGAAATTAACACCCAAGTTTTTCACACATTTTTTATAGCTTTTAACGTAATACCCTTTTAGTTCGTTACACTTTTCCAAACATTTCTGCTATTTCTTAACCCTTTCCCCTGGTATACTACACACACTGCAAATTTAACAATTTTTATCGATGCTGCTTTGCGGTATATGTTACGTAGCGCCTACTTGATACGTACTTTAACATGCGCCATGTGCTGTGCAGCGGAAAATAAAAGACGCAGCAAGTGCGTTATAGTAGCGAGTTTTCATAAGAATTAAACGGCATAATAGTAAAGTTATTATTTTAAACTTACACAGGCCTTGATGAACGATTTTAAAGGTCCTACTACGCGCACATTTGAAGATTTGTTTCGAAAGTGTTACCATCGATATCTCTCTATTATCAAAATAATCTTGTATTAATGGCAATGTAAAACACATATTACTCTATGGTCGAACAGATGTATGTATACGGATGCGTTCATACGTTCATACTGAATATTGAACTTCAGTTTTTTAGTTCCTAAAAAAATAACTACAAAGTTAATGTAAGTAATTGAACGTTACGTTAGAATTTAAGTGAATTTTCTTTAAAAAATTCACTAATGAGGAAATCCCACCTTGTGAATTTTGACAAAAATTCTTTAAATGAGCGCAAACTAGGAGCCAGGAAAATTGGCCCAGGTTTTCGCGGATAATTTTGTGTTTTCTTCCGAAAAAAAAATGATGTGTGTGTGTTTTTTGTTTCTTTAACGTCGGCCTATTTCCGCAACTATGGCCAATCACCGACGCCAGGGAGCAGTTTCACCTCACTATCGTGGAAATTTTGCCGAACCCCTGACTTTCTGTAAGGGTGGTAGGGATCTTTACCGTGCCCAACATCGCCTGTACACGGGACCGACGGCTTTGCGCCTCCTCCGAACGGCGAAACGTGCAGACATTCAACTTGCTCAAATACAATGCCAGAACCTCGGTTGATATTAATGCTACAGTTTGTACTGAAAAAGTGAAAGGAGTACACTGGGATCGAACCCAGTACCCTTCGGTTCAGAGGCACACGTAAAAAATGATATCTCCGGAAATAACAACGTAAGGGCAACCAAATTTGGTATGCGTGCTTGTATTATAAATAGTGAACCATGCACCAAAATTTAGGTTTGTAGGTTAAAAGATAAAAAAGTCTGGACGCAGCAAGGGCGTTATGGTGGTGAATTTTCATAAAAATAATTTTAATGTCAAATATGTCTTTTTTAATGAAAGCAGGCATCAAATTTGGCTAAATATTTTTTACACATATTTTTGCTAAAAGAATACATAAAATTCAAATTATATACCTAATCTGTAATTAAAATTGAAAATAAAATAATTTGCACAAAAATCCAACAAAACCTTATTTTCGACCAATTTCTCTTAAAAAATCAACTGAATAATAATTTTTCATACAAAATTCTCAACAAATGTTTCTTCAAAGAAAATACATTAAATTCGTTTATAAGAAAATTCGCTATTAAAAGAACATTTTTTACAATAAAATTGGCTAATAAAAATAAATTAAATAAATAAAAAAACTGGTCCGATTTTCCATGCCAACGAACCATTTTCAGTTATTTAACCACCTACCAACATATAATTTTTACAAAAACTTTTTCCGACGACACTTAACAATAATTTCATTAAAATTTGCAAACAATTTTTCAAGAAAATCCGTCAACATTTTTTTTATAACTTATTAAACATTTATCATTAATTGCCAAAATTTCACAAAAATATCTTGCAAAAAAAGATGTCTACGAAGCACCAAAAAATTTCTGCAAAAACTGGCTAAATATCTTTTATACAAAATTTTGCTAAAAGAATACATAAAATTCAAATTATATACCTAATCTGTAATTAAAACTGAAAATAAAGTAATTTGGTTGGACGAAAATCCATTAAAACCTTATATTCGACGAATTTCGTTTAAAAAACGTTCCATCAATTGATTAATTTGTCAATGTTTCAAACAAATGTTTCTTCAAAGAAAATTAATCACATTCATTTATAAAAACTCATTACTTGGTCAACCTTATGGGTTAATAGCAAATTGAGCTATGCAAATTTGAAGCATTTAATCAAAATTCACTACCATGACGCACTTGCTGCGTCCTGAATTTCTTTTCTTACAAACATGCATTATATTTCGATGGAAAATGCAATAACATAAGGCGTGTTAGATAAAAAAAAAGAAAATTTGTATCACCAACGACTTATGGGCCATCCTGTGATTGTAGAAATACTTTTTTAAGATGTAGCTCAAGACACCGTATAATTAATGTATACAATTTTCTTTCGTACCTTGTATAATAACGAATATATTGGGCGTTATTTATTTTTTACGAAAATTCGACAAAAATTATATACCATTAAACGATCAACTCTATAGCTAAGACTACTGCCAAAGCATCAGAGAAAAGATCTATTTGAAATGAATTTTCTGGAAACATTTAAGTAAAATGGAGGACAGTGACGGTTGAAGCTAACACTTCAGGCTTTGCAAAACATTCTTATTGAGACATTTTCTTTCCATAGCTCGTATTGGTTTCAATTTTGACGTTTTAAATCCCGATTTTGACGTTTTGAGGAAAACCCCAATTTAGTTTTCTTTAAATGCCTATAACTTTTTGTCTTTCAATCTACAGAGCTAAATTTCGGTAGGTAATTTACCTATATAAAGCTTCATACGAAATTTGGTTGCCCTTACTTTGCTTTTTTCAGAGATATACATTTTTTTCGAAAGAAAACACAAAATTTCTGGGAAAACCTGTGCTGATTTTCCTGGCTAACGAACTTATCCAAGCTACTTGCAAAAGGAATTTACTTAGCAAATTTAATCAACATTGGCCCATTATTTTTTTAGTTATGGGTTTGATAACTACATACCGATATATATATATATATATATATATATATATATATATATATATATATATATATATATATATATATAAATAAATTGAAACTCACCCCGGATATGAGTTTTCGGGGGCCTAATAAGTGCTCATTTCAAGAAATTTTTTCAAAATTCAAAAGTCGGGATCTCCTTATTAGTGATTTTTTTAATAGAAAAGTCACTAAAAGTCATAGGTATTTAAAGAAAACAAAATTGTGGTTTGACTCAAAACGACAAAGTCGCGATTTGAAACACCAAAATTCGCAACATTTAAGCAAACAACCTGAAACAAATACGGATTATGTAAAGAAAATATCGCAAGAAGACTGTTCTGCAAACCCTTGTGATTCAGATTCAACCGTCACTGTCCTTCATTTTACTAAAATGTTTACAGAAAATGCATTTTTCAAATAGACCCTTTCTCTGCTGCTTTGGGTGTAGCTTTAGTTAAGTTGATGCTTTGGCTGTAGGTTATATACAGGCTGACGCATTTCTACGGTAAAGCTCAATATAATTGTTAGCATACAATATACGAGAAAAAATGGTATACGTTAATAATAGGGTGTCTTGAGCTGCATCTTATAAAAATATTTTGAATCACAGGTGGTCCCTACAATTGTTTTATTTTTCTCAAACAGCCTTACATTATTGCATTTTTGCATTTTAGTCGAAATATGATGCATGTTTGTATGAAAAAAATCGAGACGCAGTAAGTGCGTTTTGGTAGCGAATTTTCATGAAATCCTTCAAATTTCAATAACTCAATTTGATATTAACCTAAGGTTTGTTGGCCAAGAAACCAGTTGTCTCGGAAATAAGTTTATTTTCGGAACATTTTTGTACATTTTCAAACAATAAGTACTTTTGATAAAATATGGTACATTGTTTCTACTATATAGGTTATACCGGTAACCAGATTGATGCCTGCTTACATTAGAGAGACATCTTTGTTATTAAAAACATTTTAATGAAAATTCACTTCCATAACGCACTTGCTGCGTCCAGAGTTTTTATTTTTTGAGATAAAAATTTTTTTCCAATGAAACTCAAAATTTTCCCCGAAAACCTCGTCCGATTTTCCTGACTAACGAACATATCCAAGCCATTTACAAAACGAAGGTACATGCCAAATTTTAATTAATTTAAACTGTTTTTATTGCAAATATGTGTGTTTTGTTTTTAAGAAAGCAGTCATCAATTTTGGTTACCAGTATAATCTATATAGTAAAAACAATGTGCCATGTTTCATAAAAATAACTTTATTGTGTGAAAATGTATAATTTCCAAAAGTAAACTAAAAGTGTTCCCGGAAAAACTCGTTTCTTGGTCAACCTCATAGGTTATGGTTATGGGCTCTTCAAATATGAAGCATTTGGTCAAAATTCGCTACCATAACGCACTTGCTGCATCCAGAATTTCTTTTCTTACAAACATACATTATATTTCGATGAAAAATGCAAAAATGCAATAACATAAGGCGTGTTTGATTAAAAAAAAAAGAAAATTTGTATCACCAACGACTTATGGGCCACTCTGTGATTGTAGAAATTTTTTTAAGATGTAGCTCAAGACACCCTATAGTTAATATATACAAATTTTTTTTCATATCTAGTATAATAAAGGATATATTGAGCTTTATTGATTATTTATACGAAAATTCGACATAAATTATATACCATTAAACGATACACTCTATAGCTAAGACTACTGCCAAGCATCAGAGAAAGGGTCTATTTGAAATGAATTTTCTGGAAACATTTAAGTAAAATTAAGGACAATGACGGCTGAAACGAAGACTTCAGGGTTTGTAAAACATCCTTCTTGAGACACTTGATTTCCATAGCCCGTATTAGATTCAAGTTATTAGCCTAAATGTTGCCGATTTTGACGTTTTAAATCGCCACTTTGACGTTTTGAGGAAAACCCCAATTTATTTTTCTTTAAATGCCTATAACTTTTTTTGTCTTTTGACCCAAATAGCTAAATTTCGGTAGCTAACATATCCATAAGGATGTAAACCCACGTACCAAATTTGGTTGCCCTTACTTTGTTAATTCCAGAGATATACTTTTTTTTTTTTAAAGAAAACACAAAATTTTCCGGGAATAACTGGGCAGATTTTCCTGGCTAACGAACTTATTCAAGCCACTTGCAAAAGGAATGTATTCAACAAATTTAATCAAAATCGGCCCATTACTTTTTGAGTTATCGGTGTGATACATACATACATACATATATATATATATATATATATATATATATATATATATATATATATATATATATATATATATATATATATATATATATACATATAAACATATAAAAATTGGAACTGACCCCGGATATGTGTTCTGGGGGGCATAATTAGCGTTCATTTGAAGAATTTTTTTCAAAATTCAAAAGTCGGGATCTCCTCATTAGTGATTTTTTTTAAAGAAAATTCACTAAAAAAGCTGTGATAACCAAATTTGGTACGTAGGTTTACCATATAAAAAGTAAAATACACACCAAAATTTAGATTTCTATGTTACAAGAAAAAAAGTTATAATAAAATATTTTGTGCCAGATAATTTCTATAAAAATTCACTACCATAACGCACTGGCTGCGTCCAGACTTTTAAATTTATGTCACACTTGCAAGGAAATGAACAAATCCTTTTTTGCATTTATGGTATTGTTTAAATGAAAAATTACTGAAATATAATCGACAGCGCCTGCATTATACTAATACGTAATATTACCTCAACCGCGTAAAAGAATTCAGAAACTGGAGTAAGTTGAATTTATTGTTCTGCGATAGTAATCAAGTTATGTCGGTTTAAGTCTAGAATGATGTATTATTAGACAACTTTATCACAGTGTAATGATTATTTAATTCCTCCTTGCGCAACATCTTATATAATTATTAACGAACCAGCTTTTTATGTAAGATTAAAATAAGTATGTAGGTGTATTTGGCTCTAAGAGAAAGGTAAATGTGTATGTGTGAGTGTGTGTGTGTGTGTGTTGCAAATGAGAAATTACAAAATTTACTATCGAAGTGAAGTAGTCACGAACGTGAAAGCCCGTGATTTGTGTTATGTGTTCTAAGTAAATTTACGAGTATTTGAATACGCCATTACTGCATTAGTCTATTTTATTCCCTGCACTGTGAACATCTGAGAATGCACTTTTAGTGCACTGAAACTTTCTAAAAGAAAAGATATAACAGATATGCCGGAGACAACAGTTACTCAAAACATTTTTCAGACTGGCATCAAGATCACGTCGGCTGTTAAAGCGTTGAGTAATATTGGCGAATTTTCGTAGTTTATAAAACCATTGCAATTCAGTTTACACTATGTGAAAACTGGAACATGTGATGAGCACTGATAAGTACACTTGGAGAACAAAGATTGCAAGCTTAAATACGTGGGTCACACCAGGAGAAACATAGCCACCAGATTTCGTGAACATCTCGCACATTTACGATATGGTACGGTGGACAAATCGTGTGTGGCACAACATATATGGGATAATAATCACCACATTGACAAAGAAAATTCGAAACTTGTCAAAAATGTTAGACATCAAACTATGCTTGATTCATTAGAAAGTATTTTTATATTTTTCTTTGTATCTAAGAATCCAATATAACTACTTGTTTTTACGTAGAATAAAAAATGAATATAAAAATTGTTTTTATGTAGAATTTTAGTTGAATAATTTATCCCTTGTTAAAGTTAACATTGTGAGCCAAACACTCGGTTTGTTTTTTATAAAAAAGATGAGCGGATGTTATGGTGTATTTTTCACCAGGTGTGCCTGTCGGCTTGCTCTAATATTCAGACAGTAACTTTCTAGATCAAAAGGAACGTGTATCTTCCTTAAATAACTCGGTACCTTTCTCTTTAAGCCCATTATCCTTACCTTAAATAAAAGCTCATAAATTTGTCAGCCATAATATTAAAGCAGGTCTTCGATCTGGTAGGTTCACTACACAATAGACAAACGATGGGTCGTCGACGACAGTTTTACTTCGGACTAGTTCGTTTACCTAGACGCGATATAAATACACTGTAGCTGTTGAGTTTCATTTTAGAATTTTTCATACTCTGATGACGTTGACGTTGTCAACGAAACGATCGTAAGGTCTTTGAAATATTTGTTGTGGTGATTTGGGTTCTCCAAGTGTACCTAATTCAGCTTACGTTTTGATGACACTAATTCTAGTCTTTTCCTTGTCAAGCAAGTGCACAAAACCGCAAAGAATATAAGCACATACTAAAAGAATAATTTAAAAAATTCGGGACGCAGCAAGTGCGTTATAGTAGTGAATTTTTATAAGAATTGTATACTATTAGTAAGATATATTATTAAAACTAATTCTTTAAATTTAAATGGACCTTGGAGATCGGTTTTAGAGTCCCAGATAGAGATTATTTGAAAAAAAATGTATGTTTTATATGGAGCTACTAAATTAAAATTTGGTCTTAGATATAATATGTAAGTACTGCAAGTGTCTTTAAAAAAATTGTGTTGCAAATTTCATTAACGTCACAAAAGTTTTCTAGAAAATTAATTAATAATTAATTATTTACATAGGGAATATACCTGTCAAATTATAAATATGACAGGTATTTTTCCTTATTAATTACTTGGATTTAGTCAACCCATCCAGTTTTTGCAAACAATAAACACCAAAAAAGGTTTTTTAAAACAAATTTGTAATTATCCGAGAGCTAATTATGTTATTTTTCTTTAATTTAGTACCCACGGTGCGTTTACATAGGTGTTACTATGGTTCAATATTGAAAAATCTAGCTCAATTGAAAATTTATTGAGCTCTCGGATTTGAAATATTTTTACGAAAGTTTTCTACCATAGCATACTTGCTGCACCCAGACCGTTTCCAACATTTATTTACGGTTGCTATATCCATACTTTTTGAAAATTATAAAATATTGCAGCTTACTATGTAAGACTGACAAAAAATGAAACCTCGAAATCATTTTTGGAAAAATATGAAAAAAAAGATTTAACAATCTAAACATAAATTGAAAATCTTGGTTCTCTGCTTTATCCGGGGGGTTCTCCTCCCCCTCTGCATGCCTGCAATCACCCTCAATGCATAAACAAGAACAATGTAAACATGAAAATTTCCTTTGGAGCAACCCCTAAGAAAGTTACGGGACCTGCGGTAAATACAGAGGTTCTGCTCGCGGTCAACAGGATTTTAAGGAGAATAGCTGCAAAATGAGATAAAGGCAGCTTAAAGAGGTCCAATTAAGCTGTTTCTTTCGCACTGTTCGCTCACATTTCCTTTTTAATGATTTTTTTTTTAAATCAATAATAAGGAGATCCCGACTTTTGAATTTTGAAAAAAATTCTTCAAATGACCGCTAATTAGACCCCCCTAGAACACATATCCGGGTCAGTTTAAATTTTTATATGTTTATATATACAGTGTGTCCCAAACTGGATGGGAATGTATTGATATCTCCGTTATTATTAGCGATGGAGTGACTGTTAAATTAGCAATGATATGTAGAATTTCATGATCGTTCCAAATATGACTTGTATTTTGCCCTGCCTCTTTTCGTTTTCGAGTTATTTTAAAAAAACCAAAATCTGTCGATTTCTTTTATCTTCAATATCTAAGTAGGCGTTGATCTTACATGTCTAAGACTTGCACATTACACTTTTTACAGAGTAATCTTCTTGTACTATTCTCAACTTTGGATTGTCATTTGTTTTTGAGCTACAGGTATCAACGTTTGTTTTTATTATGGCAGCCATATTGGATTTTTTGCTCATGCGATAGCCTGTGAAAAGAGCTTTCCAATGATGCACAACATGCTTGAGAAATCTTGTAATTGCACTGGCAATTTTGAGAAAAACCGTTTTGAGGATAGTAGGCTTTGAAATCCAATACCAGAAAACAAATGACAAAAAAAAAGTGTTCAAAAAGCAGTAGGACATGGAGTCTAACAATAGACTTCTACTTTTAACATAATTTTCCGTAATGATTCACGATAAAAAATAGGAACTTTGAGCACACCAATGAATTGGCCCATTATTACAAATGATATTTTACATTACAACATTATCCTAAAAAATTGTTATAATTAAATTAAATAGGTAAACCTAGTGAATAAATAAATTAACAGAACTAAATAAAAAGCAGATTAATGATTTACGAAGACGGCTCTGAAAGTTGTTTGATTTTTAAACGTCAAAAGTCAAGTGAAAAATAACAGAAGAAAGGTTGCTATGGATATAAAACTATCGCGACAGTTAAGAATACTGTCATTCTTAATTATCTGAACAATTTGAGGTGTATTTAATATGTTGCTTAAAATTTTGTAATAGTTTGTTTCCTGTTTATTTTAAATATTATTCAACAATATGTTCAGTAATGAAGAATATTTTGACATGTTGGAATGTATATTCGTTCCAACCGAACTACTGAGGGAGCTGCAAATTCATATCAAAACAACTACCCAGAAAGACGACAACCAAACACCCAAATATTTCGTAGGATAGTGACCAATCTATTGAACGACGGTAGCTTCCATCCAACTAACAATGCCTAGAAATAAAGAAAGAAATAATGCCGTCTTACAAGTTTCAAACGAAAACCCTCCGCAATCTGTTCGGTTTTATGGTGAACAAATTGACGTTCCAAAAAGTACGGTACACAGTGTATTAAAACAAAGTCATTACCATCCATACAAACCCACAATCGTACAAGGCTTAAATGTTGACGATTATCCTAAGCGACTTCAATTCTGCAGATGGTATCAAGGACAATGGCAGCAAGATGAATATTTTCATTTGAAAATAATATGGACTGATGAATAGAGATTTACAAATTGTGGTGTGTGTAATCGCCATAATGGACATTATTGTGCAAATGAAAATCCCCATGTAAAGGAAGAAAGACGATTGCAAGACAGATTTGGTAATAATGTTTGGTGCGGCTTATTAGGTAAAAAACTGTTATTTTTATTTGTAGATTAGACAGTTAATTAAAAAAATATTCCGGTAACTTCTTTGTTGGTCCGTTCTTTTTTGTAAATAATTTAACTGGGGAAAGGTATATCAATCTATTGATGTATGATATCTTACCAACAATTAGAAGAGTTCATGATCATTTAGACGAGATTTGGTACCAACAAAACGGTTGTCCAGCTCACAATGCTAGGATCGTCAAAGAATTTTTGTACCAAAATTTTAATAATCGTGCCATTTGTAACAATGGGCCGGTGTGCTCGAAGTCCTGATATAACACCCATGGATTTTATTTTTTGGGTACTCTGAAGAATGATGTGTATAAATTGGATCCACCACAAAATATCAATGAATTACGAAACAGAATCACGGAAACTATAAATCATATTAACCAAAACACCCTCACCAGAGTTTACAGGCATGTTTCAAAGAGGCGTATAAAGTGCATTGAACAAAACGATGGCCATATTGAACAATATTCTATTTAGTGTATTTTTAAGTTTATATTTTATTATTTGCTGAGTTTTGTTTCTAATTGTGTTGTTTTGTGGAGTTTAAATTTCTATTTGTTATTGCCGGGTTTCGTTATTAAACTGTTTCACATAATATTACCTAGCATTATTACCCAATTAAATATTGTAAATTAAATCACAATATGATTTATCATGAATCATTACGGAAAATTATGTCAAAAGTAGAAGTCTATTGTTAGACTCCATGGCCTACTGCTTTTTGAACACTTTTTTTGTCATTTGTTTTCAGGTATTGGATTTCATAGCCTACTATTCTCAAAACAGTTTTTCTCAAAATTGTCAGTGCAATTACAAGATTTTCAGCATGTTGTACATCATTGGAAAGCTCTTTCTACAGGCTATCACATGAGCAAAAAATCCAATATGGCTACCATAATAAAAACAAACGTTGATACATGTAGCTCAAAAACAAATGACACTCCAAAGTTTAAAATAGCACAAAAAGATTACTCTCTAAAAAGTGTCCTGCAAAGACATGTCAGATCAACGCGTACTTAGATATTGAAAAAAAAAAGGACAAATTTTGCTTTTTTCAAAATAACTCCAAAACGAAAAGAGGCAGTGCAAAATACAAGTCATATTTGGAACAAGCATGAAATTCTACAAGACATTGCCAATTTAACCGTCTCCCTATCTCTAATAATAACGGAGATAGCAATACATTCCCATCCAGTTTGGGACACACTGTGTGTTTATATATATATATATATATATATATATATATATATATATATATATATATATATATATATATTCATTGTTTATTTATTGTTATCTTAATTATACAGCATGTCTCACAAAAAAGCTTAGCTTGTGCTTGCAAATGACATAATTTTAAACTTCTTCCATTAAAATCAAACTGTCAAACGGTTTTATTCTGTCACTTTCCAAATTTCCTCTGAACTTCTCTCCCCTTAAATCCCAAATACCACCAATATATCCACTTTAGCATTTTATATTTAAATTTACTTTGGTATAAAAATAATTACTTTTCTACAACCATATCTCTCCAAAAATTTTAATTCTTCTAGGACAAAAATTTGACATTACATTTCTAACATTTTTACATATAAAAATTGAAACTGACCCAGGTTATGGGTTTCAGGGGTTCTAATTTGCGCTCATTTGAAGAATTTTTTTTCAAAATTCAAAATCGGGGTCTCCTCATAAATGGATTTTTAAAAGAAAATTATTTAAAAAGTGAATTTTCTTTAAAAAATCACTAAAAAGAAAAAATTTTTTTTTTGAACACCCTGCATTTCGAAAACGAAGCAACATTCGAAATACTTTTATACCAGATTTTCGTCTTAAAATTAGCTAAGAATACAGCTCCTTTATTTTATCAGAAACGTTAGCAACACGCTGGATAGATAGTCCGTTCAACACACTTTTGTAAAAGCATAATGTTTATATTTCTTTTTATTTTCCACAAAAACTTTCCTGTCCGCCCATGAACAGAGACACCAATACACTTTTACAAATTCAGTCCACGAACTAAGCGGATTTCAGATGATTGCTTATCATCGCTGAAATAGTTTCATTTGGATTTGTATTTTGGTTTATTAGTGGCTGCAGATCTGGTCCTATAGAAGGGATTTATTGCTGCTCGATAATAATTGAGTTTTAATGCCGGATTATAATATTTTGATTGGCACAGCGATTACATTAGAAATTAATTTCTAGAGTAATTGAATTCCATTTCGGATTAAATGTTGGTGATTATTGCTGTCTTCTGTGGTAGCTGAACTAGACGTTCCAAGCCGCAAGTAGTCATAATTGATGGTTTCGTAGCAACTACGCGATAGTTAGAGTAAGAGACAAAACTACAATTCTATCTTAATTAAAATTACAGAAAGGAAGAGAACGCTGTAATTTTGTTGGCTTGGACTGGTATTTGCTAACCATAAAATTGGTGACAGAATTGCATCAAAATTAGAGAATATTTATTATTAGGTACTAACTTCTCAACCCATTATGATATACTGAGTTGCAAAAAAAAATCGGGACGCAGCAAGTGCGTTATAGTAGCGAATTTCATAAGAATTGTACACTATTATTATACGGCATTACTAAAGTTAATACTTTAAACTTACACAGACCTTGAAGATCGATTTTAGAGGTCCTAGTACGCGCACATTTGAAGAATTCTTTCGAAAGTGTTACCACAGAAATCACTCTATTATCAAAAAAATCTTGCGTTCTAACTCGTTTTGAGGAAACTGCCAAAAATTCAATTTTCTATGAAGGTAAAGAACTAAATTTTGCTTTATCTGTAGATAGTGTAAGTCTCTTTAAAAGAAACTTGTATCACAAATTTCATTAAAGTTATACAGAAGATTTCCAGAAGGAAACTTAATTCATATTTAAAAAAGTAAACTATCTGCCAAATTATAAACGAAACAGTTATTTTGCCTTTCAAAATTTTCATCTTGCTGACATTGTCCTTGATACCATCTGCAGAATTGAAGTCGCTTAGGGTAATCGTCAACATTTAAGCCTTGTACGATTTTAGGTTTGTATAGATGGTAATGACTTTGTTTTAATACACGGTGTACCGTAGTTTTTGGAACGTCAATTTGTTCACCATAAAACCGAACAGATTGCGTAGGGTTTTCATTTGAAACCTGTAAGACGGTATTATTTCTTTCTTCATTTCTAGGCATTGGTAGTTTCTTTGCGTGGAAGCTACCGTCGTTCAATAGATTGGTCACTATCCTGCGAAATATTTGAGAAATATTTTGGTGTTTGGTTGTCGTCTTTCTGGGTAGTTGTTTTGATTTGAATTTGCAGCTGCCTCAGTATTTCGGTTGGAACAAATATAAAATTCCAACATGTCAAAATATTCTTCATTACTGGACATATTGTTAAATAATATTTAAAATAAACAGAAAACAAACTACTTGGTACAAAATTTTAAGCAACGTGTTAAATACACCTCAAATTGTTCAGATAGTTAAGAATGACAGTATTCTTAATTGTCGCGATAGTGTTATATCCATAGCAACCTTTCTTCTGTTGTTTTCAGTTGACTGAGTGTTTAAAAATCAAACAATTTTGAAAGGCGTCTTCGTAAATCATTAATCTGCTTTTTATTGAGTTCTGTTAGTAAATTTCGTTATTTACTAGGTTTATATATATATATATATATATATATATATATATATATATATATATATATATATATATATATCAATTTTTTAGGATAATGTTGTAACGTAAAATATCATTTGTAATAATGGGCCGATATAAGATATATTTCCCAAAGACAACATACATTGTATAGGACTAGTCAAAATAAACAAATTACAAAAATTAACAAACTAAACACAAACAATCACAGCATAAAAAGAAAACCCTGGATGCAGCAAGTGCGTTATGGTAGTGAATTTTCATAAAAATGTTTTTAATAGCAAATATGTTTTATTAAGAAAGCAGGCACCAAATTTGGTTACCAGTATAATCTATATATTAGAAACAATGTGCCATGTTTCATCCAAATAACTTTATTGTTTGAAAATGTACAAAAATTTCCGAAAGTAAACTTAAATTGTTCCCGAAAAAACTGGTTTTCTAGTCAACCTTATAGGTTAGTAGCAAATTGATTCAAAATTTGAAGCATCTAATGAAAATTCGCTACCATAACGCACTTTCTGCGTCCCGAATTTGTTTTCTTACAAAGATGTATTGTATTTCGATGGAAAATACAAAAATGCAATAACATAGGGCGTGT
Source organism: Tillus elongatus (assembly GCA_964006375.1). Lineage (NCBI taxonomy): Eukaryota > Metazoa > Arthropoda > Insecta > Coleoptera > Cleridae > Tillus > Tillus elongatus. The sequence goes on from OZ023266.1 coordinate 168,472,161, forward strand.
TCGATTAAAAAAATTCAATAAAAAAAGAAAATTTGAATCACCAACGACTTATGGGCCACCCTGTAATTGTGGAAATATTTTTTAAGATGTAGCTTAAGACACCCTACAATTAATGTATACAACTTTTTTCGTAACTTGCATAATAACGGATATATTGCGTTTTAATGATTTTTTACGAAAATTCGACAAAAATGATATACCATTAAACGATAAACTCTATAGCCAACACTACTGCTAAAGCATCAGAGAAAGGGTCTATTTGAAATGAATTTTCTGGGAACATTTTAGTAAAATGAAGGACAATGACGATTGAAACTAAGAGTTCAGGCTTTGTAAAACATTATTCTTGAGACATTTTCCTTCCATATTGCATATTAATTTCAGGTTCATTGCCTAAATATTAACAATTTTGACGTTTAAAATCGCGACTTTGACGTTTTGAGGAAAACCCAAATTTATTTTTATTTAAATGCCTGTAACTTTTTTATCCTTTAACCTACAGCGCTAAATTTTGGCAGGTAGCTTACCTATAATGATATAAACCCGTTGCCCTTACTTTGTTAATTCCGGAGATATAAATTTTTTTCGATTTTTTTCGAAAGAAAACACAAAATTTTCCGGGAAAACCTCGGCGGATTTTCCTGGCTAACGAACTTATCCAAGCCACTCGCGAAAGGAAGGTACTCACCTAATTTTATCAAAATCAGTCCATTATTTTTTTAGTTATAGGTGTGACACATAAATATATAAACATATATATATATATATATATATATATATATATATATATATATATATATATATATATATATATATATATATATATATATATATATATATAAACATATAAAGTCTGAAACCGACCTCGGATTTGGGTTCCAGTGGTCCTAAATAGCGCTCATTTAAAGAAATTTTTTCAAAATTCAAAAGTCGAGATCTCCTCATTAGTGATTTTTTTTAAAGAAAATTCACTAAAACAACCATATCACTGTCCAGACATAAATTCGTCTAAACTATAAAAACATTCAGTCAATAAAAAAAATTAAGTTTTTCCCTAAAAACTGACAGGCTACTACATAATCTAACTCTCTCTGGAAGTTGATTGAAAATCCTAGGTGCTAGGTAATCGGGAGAATTATATGTCACTTTGAGCTTGGCATATGGTACGTGAACCCTGTTTTTTTGTCTCGTATCTACATCATGTATGGCTTTATTTAATACAAAAGTTCCATCCTTATTATTGAAAACAAGCAAAGAAAGTTCCATTATGATCATCGAAAATAATGTAAGCACTCTGTTTTGCTGAAAAATATCTCTGCATGATTGACGTGATGGAACTCCTTCCAAGCATCTAAGTACCCGTTTCTGAGCTATAAATACAGCTCTCGTATGTGCTGACAACCCCCAGAATATTATACCGTAACGCAACCGAGAGTCGACCTGCCCGTGGTAGAGCATCAACAACTGATCCTTCTCCATATAACTCCTTACGTTTCTCAACTGTCATGAAACCGAATTTAGCTTCCCAACCAGATACGCATAGTGATCATGCCAATTCAAAGAATGGTCTAGAAAAATACCCAAAAATTTATAATTTCCATCTGTGGCTATTGCGGACACTAAGCTGTTACTGTCTAAAAAGTTTATTGCGGCTACAGTGCTTTTGGTAGTTGTGAAACCTAATCGCAGCCGTACAATTCAAAAACAGTCTGTTAGCAGAAAACCATGCATTTTACTCCGTAAAAACAGATCTGCACCTAGCTGCGAGACCCACATCGGAAATGTCAGAAACAATAACGGAGGTATCATCAGCGTACATGGTGATCGACGCTGACAACTTCAAGCTACCCAAGTCATTAATATATAATAAAAACAGCACTGGACCCAGGACCGATCCCTGCGGAACGCCCAGGTCACTGCTGATAATTTTAGAAGCGCTCTGCCCAACAACATACTGTCTTCTCTGGGAAAAGTAACTAGACAGCCAAGACAGGGACAATCCCCGTATGCCATACATCTGTAGCTTCTCGATCAAGATAGAGTAATCGACGCAGTCAAATGCCCTGCTGAGATCACAAAAGATACCAACAGGACACTCGCCAGCCTCTACACTTCAGGGAATAGCCCACTTACAAAAGAAGTATTAACTAAGTGCAATAATGGTTTAATTATAATATACAGGGACTTCTTAAGAAGAAACTTGGGAAGATCGTCACATCCAGATGATAACTTATTTTTTAACTTACAAGTTAGTACATTATAGAGTTCCGGTTCTGAAAACGAGGCAAGATTAAACGAATTTGGCGGAGACGTAACGTTCTTCGTGAACTGCCTATAGTCAATCTTGTGGTCGGCTATCTGCGAGACCATCTGCCTTGGAGTCTGTTCAAAATAGAAGTTGAACATGTTAGCAACCTCATCAGCAGAAGTCACCATACGATTACCCTGCTGGATATGAATTTCGCCGTCACTTTTCCCACACTTGCCGGATAGTTCAGATACAATATTCCAAGCACCCCGTATAGGAATCAAATCGATATAATATATTTTGAAAATATTGTTTTTACATTGATTTTACGAGATTGTCATGCTTTTGTTTCGCCATTTTATAAAATAAATCTAATTCCGCATATGCAACTTTTAAGTAGTATAGATCTTTAAGATTTAAGCTAGATCTCCTTACTTTATCAGTTACCCAATTTTTGGAAAGGTCATCTCTCACTTTTCGGCAACGTTTCGGGAAATTAACCTCAAAATGGTAAAAAAAATATGTTAAAAAAGTATTTACAAGCCTCATTTATATCAGGTAAACTATACAAATCTGACCAGTCTTCAGACTCTAAGTTTCGTGAAAAATTACCTACAGCATTGTCATTAAAGGAACGCTTCTCAAAAAACTGGCCCTCACACTGTGGTATCGGCAAACCAAAATCCAAAAATACTGAGCGATGGTCAGACACCTGATTATCTATCACACAGCACGTTCCATTATGGGTAAAATTAGAAAATATCTGATTAATTGTTGTAGCAGAACGAGACGTAACCCGAGTCGGCCATTTAACATAATACGACATACTAAAACAATCAAATACAGAACAAAGTTTCTTGAAATCAGGTGACTCTGTGTTAGTGTAAAAGTTAATATTAAAATCTCCACTCACCAGAATTCTCACACTAGGTTTAAAGAGAGAGTCAAGAACATGATATAGCCTATCTAAAAATATTCCAAGGTTCCCACTGGGAGATCTGTAGCAACATTGATGTCCACTGTTGACGACTTGATTGACTCATTCTGGTGCTGACAGTCAATTACAAATAGAGCTCGATCTTTAAACTCATCATAATTTAGGAGTGGCTCTGCTATGTTTTTATAACAAAAACTTTTTTGAAAATCTGTGTACATCTGGTAAGCTTCAACATATTTCGATTTTTCGAAATCCATATTCATAGATTCATAAGGGTAGCATTCTGAATTGAGGAACACTCGTAGATCTACCATACCAATATTATCAAAAAAGTCACCTTTCTTGCTTACATTATCTTTTAGATCTGTTTGAAATGCTATAATCACATATCTAGGTCTTTCTAAGTTTGTTGCAGTTTTAACAGACCACACATCTTTATTAATATCTCTAAGCGCTGGTAGCTCATATATGTCCCATTTGCGGTATGCTAGAAATATAGATGTGTCTTTTGCAATTTTATCCATCAGTTCCAACTTCATTTTATCGTTTGGAAATACATGTTTAGCCTTTAAAAACATGTTGGTTACAGTTATTTTAGATCTTGCACTACCAGTGCTATAATAACTGTTGGCATCACTTCGAGCTCTTGTGAATCGGAAAGTATGTTTACCGCAGAGAACTCCTTTAAAGTGATGGAAGAAACTGAAGAGGTACCAAAGAGGCAGGAGCAAGTGAAACTTGTTATCGTTTAAGGTGATATGATCTGACGATACATTCACTCCGGCGTTGCTAAGAGATTTGGCTTCATTCTTGCTAAACGAAAGCAGGGTTTTGATAGTTATTGTGGTGTATGGGTCTCTTACTCGCTCCACTTCCTTGTTATTTAATTCATAGGTCACAGATTCAAACAGAGCGGCTCCTCCATTATTTGACATATAACCACCATCGGCAACCGACTATCTAACAAGACAGACAACCTGTCTAAAACAACCTGTCTAAAACAACCTCTCTAACAACCTGTCTAACAACATGTCTTAAACAACCTGTCTAAAACAACCTGTCTAAAACAACCTGTCTAACAACTAAATAGGTAGACATACCACCAATTCGAAGCTAGTACACGCGCTCCGACCACATATGATACATCTAACTGTGTTTGGCAAGAGAGGGCCATGTTTTCGTTGTTGTTCTGATGATGTATCAACAACATCGTCTATATTTGTAATAGGTAAGACAGAAGCGTGTTTAATGGTACGCATCTTGACTTAAACTAAACTATATTTTCGGTAAGTATAAATATATATAGACAGATGCAAGTGAGTCATATAGTTAGTATCAATGTTGGTGTCACAGGGTGAGGGTCTTGTAAACACAGCTATTAACAAGCTGCCTGTTGAGTTACACATTCCTGGTTATCAATTTTGCGGTCCAGGTACTAAACTTAAAGAACGTCTTGCCAGAGGTGATCAAGGTATCAATCTGCTAGACCGTGCTTGTAGAGACCACCACATCGCTTACTCTCGATCAAAAGAGTTAAGTGATAGTCATCGAGACGACGAAGTTTTGGAGAATCGAGCTTGGGAGAGAGTTAAATCGAACGACGCAAGTTTTGGTGAAAAGTTAGCCGCTTGGAGTGTTACAAACACCATGAAAGTTAAAAGAAAGCTTGGTATGGGTCTTGATGTCACCAACTCAAAACCAAAGAAGAAAGTCCCCTTTAAAAACATTCTTAGTCTGACTGGAGAAGTTATAAAAGACAGAAACCTTATTCCATCAGAGAAAGCCGTGTTTGATACCGCTAATGCAATTGTTAAACAGATTGGTGGGTGTAAGAATGTGTTGAAACCTCGAGTTATTCCAATACCTAAAAGCGGAGGCTTCCTCCCACTGTTATCTCTTATATTTGGTGGTCTATCAGCTCTTGGTGCTCTGGGTGGTGGTGCTGCTGGTATTGCTAAAGCCGTAAACGATGCTAAAGCGGCTAAACACAAACTGGAGGAAGAAGAACGTCACAACAAAACAATGGAAGCTATCGGAATGGGCAAGAGAGGTAGTGGTTTGAAATTAAAACCGAAATGCAAGAGACTCGGCAAAGGTCTGTATCTGAAGAAACAACGTGGTGGTTATGGTTTGTATCTACAAAAGCCAAAAAACGAATAGGTCGTTTACCAGCAAGACCTCTAACAAATGAAGATCTTGTAAAATTTGCTGGTAAAATGAAAATCCCATATTTTAGAGGTGTATACATGCGAGATGAGCTACCTCGAAATGGACCACGTGAAAATGAATCATTCATCATGAATTTACAAACAAACAAGGAGCCTGGTAGTCATTGGGTTGCAGTTAGGAAGCGTGGTGATATAGTTGAGTACTTTGACTCCTATGGAAACTTAAAGCCACCAGTCGAGTTGCAACAGTACCTTAAAGACTATACTCTAATGTATAATCATGATATATATCAAACATATAATACTTATAATTGTGGTCACTTATGTTTAAAATTTTTAAATAAAAGACTCAAACAGTAACCTCTGTGTATCAGTCATGTCGCAAACCTTTGTGTTGAAAGATCGCAGCTCCCATCTGTCAACAGACTACGATCCACCAATTGAATTGGATCCTGGTGGTAGTTATGCCGTTGCTTTGATAGGCTTTCACACATACAACAACATACCTAACATATATAAAGGTAAAAATAAATTTTATGTAAAAGAAGGAGGTGCTTGGAGAACCATCACAATACCTACTGGTGCATATGAAATAACACATTTGGAAAACTTGCTTCAAAATGAGCTTGTTGGTGCTGCAGCGACACATGAACAAAAGCAACTAGCTTTGATTCTAAGACCTAATCCGAACACCATTAGATGTGAAATAAAATGTTTCACAAGTATCAGTTTTGAAGCTGATGATTCGATTGGGCGAATGCTGGGATTTTCAAAGCAAGTTCTTCGACCAGGTGTCTTCCATGAATCTAATTTAGAAGGAACTATCTATACCTACTAACAAGCAATAATTGTTTGTTGCGAATCAGTTTGACAGGAGAGTCCACATATTTAGGCCGATTCATTGGTGTGCTCAAAGTTCCTATTTTTTTATCGTGAATCATTACGGAAAATTATGTTAAAAGTAGAAGTCTATTGTTAGACTCCAGGGCCTACTGCTTTTCGAACCCTTTTTTTTTGTCATTTGTGTTCTGGTATTTGATTTCATAGCCTACTATCCTCAAAATGGTTTTTCTCAAAATTGTCAGTGCAATTACAAGATTTCTCAAGCATGTAAGATCAACGCCTACTTAGATATTAAAGAAAAAAGAAATCGACAAATTTTGTTTTTTTCAAAATAACTCGAAAACGAAAAGAGGCAGGACAAAATACAAGTCATATTAGGTACGAGCATGAGATTCTACAAAACATTTATAATCTAACCGTCTCCCTATCTCTAATAATAACGGAGGTAACAATACATTCCCATCCAGTTTGGGACACTCTGTATAGTGTTTTAAACTAATTTTCTGGGCTTATTATTTTACACAAGAGCCTAGTATAGTGATACAGTCAAATTATCCCCGACAATAGGCATGGATGCAAAATGATGATAATGTTTTGTATCCTCCTACTATGTCGAAAATCATAACTACTGGACAATTGATAGTCCCTTTATTAATCTTATTTTTAAAGGGGTAGACATTGATCCAATCCAATCCATAGCAGGTGGTAGTGGAATTTTACTTTATGTAATAGTAAAGGATTTTTTCACGCCCGAGGAGGTACCACCCCATACATCAAGGGGCCGGTGAAGTCCCAACAGACGTTTCCGGTTCTGGTGTATGAGTCGGTTTCCCTTATAAGCAAAAATGATGATGGCTCCTCCTTGTATAAAATATTCCGGAGGCAAAATACCCCTCCATTCGGATCTCCGGGAGAGGGGTGTACAGGGGGCGCCAACATCAAGATTTAACATATCCTTTTCGAATATATGTGGCCTAAATTCTAACCTGAACTCCGTCCACCATTTCCTCCAGGCTAACAGGCCCCAACTCCTCTTCCTCACCGAAACCCAAATCAGTGCCAAAACAGCCACTAATCACCTTAATTTCCCGGGGTATGAGCTCCTTACTGCCTTTAGATTGCATGGAGGCGTGTGCGCATACGTCCGTAGCAATATACCCTGCACCAGACTTCCCAATTTAGAAGCTGGAAGAAAAGACATACTATGGATAAAACTCTCTCTCAGGGCTGCAACTAAATTCATCTGTTGCATTTACCGGTCACCTTCTGACAACAACTTTGTACAGCTCTTTGACTACCTTTCTGAAAAAACCGACTATCTGATTTCTGAATATCCTTCCTCCGAGGTCACTATTCTTGGCGACTTCAATGTCCATAATAAGGAATGGCTAGGATCTTCAAAAACCGATCCACAAGGGAGAGCAGCGGAGGCCTTTGCAGTCAGCAATTCTTTGGCCAATATGGTTCAGCAACCTACTTACTTTCCTCGTATCCCAACACACAGCTCAAATCCCTTGGATCTCCTTCTTACTACAAATCCTGAATGCTATAAGATATCAGTCACCGCCCCCCTTGGTCGCTCAGACCACGGCATGGTCACTGCTTCCTGTGCAATGCAACCCGAGGTCACACAGTCATCACACCCACGTATCGTTTGGCACTACAACTCCGCAAACTGGGACGAAATGCGGGATTACTTTTCCTCATTTCCATGGGCGTCTGTCTGCTTCTCTTATCCTGACCCCTCTGATATCTCACAAAACGTCACCGAAATTATCCAAGCTGGCATGGAATTATTTATTCCACGTACACAGAAAACCTCTTCAGCCACTCAAAAGCCCTGGTTCTCTAAATCCTGTGACAAGGCCAGACTTGAAAAGGTCAAAGCTCACAAAACGCTTCTACACAATCCCAGTCAAGAAAATCGTCAAGCATTCAACGACGCAAGAAACAGCTATGTCCGCATTCTTTCTGAGGCAAAAAACTCGTTTAATAACCACATCAAAAACAAAGTCCTCTCAAGCTCCAACGGCGGCAAACCCTTCTGGACTCTTGCTAAGTCTATTGGGAATAATTTCTGCAAGAGCACGTTCCCACCTCTTGTCTCAGGCGATGAAATTGTTTCTACCGCCCTGGGCAAGGCTGAACTTTTTGCTTCGTTGTTCGCCGGAAATTCTACTCTCAACCCACCTCCAAATGTTCAACCACCAACAGTCCCCAATGTCGCGCATAAAATGACTGATATCATTTTCAAAACTAAAAAGGTACGAAAGATGCTCTCTTCTCTTAATACCAGGAAAGCCTCTGGCCTTGACGAGATCCCAGCAATTGTTTTAAAAAAATGCGCACCAGAACTTGCTCCTGTCCTGACTGGTCTGTTTCAGATATCTTACAATAAAGGCATATTCCCTAGTAACTGGAAAACTGCTCGAGTACAACCCATCCCCAAGAAAGGATCCAAAGCGCTTCCTAGCAACTACAGGCCTATTTCTCTCCTTTCAGTCATCTCTAAAGTGATGGAAAAGTATATAAACACCGAACTACTAAAATTCCTTGAAAAACACAGTCTAATCCACGACAGGCAGTATGGATTCCGTCAGCGCAGATCGACTGCCGACCTCCTTTCCTTTGTCACCCATTCTTGGAACAAGTCTATGGAACAACACGGTGAATCCCAGATTGTTGCTCTAGACATATCCAAAGCATTCGACCAGGTCTGGCACGCAGCGCTGCTTAATAAACTTCCGGCCTATGGCCTACCACCAAAACTTTGTACCTGGACAGCAAATTTCCTCTCCAACAGGAGCATATCTGTTGTTGTGGATGGCCATTCCTCTAAACTGTATCCAATTAATGCAGGAGTTCCTCAAGGTTCAGCTTTAGCCCCTACTTTGTTTCTTCTCCACATCAATGACCTCCTCTCTAGCACATCCAACCCAGTTCACAGTTACGCGGACGACAGCACCCTCCACTCAAATATACAATATTCTAAGCCTGTCTCTTTAGCCCAATTAGATGAGGATCGCAGACTCATGGAGGGTTCTGTCTCCGTAGACCTCCAAAAAATATTAGACTGGGGAAGTAGAAATCTTGTACAATTCAACCCCACCAAAACTAAGTCTTGCTTTGTTTCTCACAAGAGATACAGCAGCCCTAGACCCATCACAATGAACAACCAAGTTATTCAAAGTAATGAGTCCTTTTCTCTTGTTGGCATTTCTGTGGATCGAAATCTTAATTGGCACCAACATGTTACATCAATTGCAGAAGCGGCTGCTAAGAAATTGGGTTTCCTCTTCCGGGCTCGCAAATACTTTTCACCAACTAATCTCTATACCTTATACACTTCACAAATAAGGCCAAACCTCGAATACTGCTCCCACATCTGGGGTGCAGCTGCCGCTTCTACACTCGCTATCCTGGACTCCATTCAAAAGAGAGCTATACGTCTCATTGGTGACCCTACCCTCACCCAAAGGCTTCCATCCCTTGCCCACCGACGTGCCGTTGGTGACCTCTCTCTCTTTTATAGATATCTGCACGGGCACTGCTCAGAGGAGCTTTCCTCCATAATTCCCCCACCTGCTGCCCCCTGCAGATCTACCAGGGGAACAGAGCGAATGCACCCTTTTAATGTCCAGGTCACCAGACATAGAACATCTTGTTATGCCCGCTCTTTTGTCCCGAGGACTTCCAAGTTGTGGAATTCCTTGCCGGCACATGTTTTTCCTTCTCCTCCGAACCTCCAAACCTTCAAGTCCAGAATTAACAAGCTGCCTCTTTCCTCCTTGTCAACACCCACGGTACGATAGTATTTAGGCTGTAAGCCCTCGTGGTGTGTTGTTGACATTAAAAAATAAATAAAAAAAAATCCTAAGAGTTAAGTGACAAGAATGGTTTAAGCTACTCTCAACCTTTTATGTTGGAAATTCAGCAGCAGTCTTCAACACTATTGACGATGTGGAAGCAAAAACAATAAATAGAATATTTTGGTGAAAAAATATGTTTTCCTCCTAAACAACTGCCGCCGCTGATCAGCTAAGTTGATTAGGTACGTAGTTCATTCACCGAAACAAACGTCGATAACACGTAACAATTCATGAAGCTGGTCTACCTCGACGAGACCGCTTCTCTGATCCATTGTCATCCTCCTCTAAATAGTCTCCTTTTCACCCCTTCATCCTTTCACCCCAATATGAATGAAAGACACCCCATAACCTGTGATCTGCTACGTTTATACACAGAAAATGTTTCACGAATTTAAATTATTGACGAGGAATTTATAATTTACCATGTTTGAGTGAACTTCCAAATTAAAGATCAAACTACAAATCCTAAAAGTTTCATATTTTTGCCTTCACATAAAACGATTTGCTGCATTTTCATCTTAGAACACCGCTTAATTTAAGCGTTAGCGGATTTTCATCTCCACATTTTGCCAATGGCCTAAAGAAACAACGGCAGAGAACCTATATTATTTTAAAGCCCGTACGTGGAAATTACACAACTTAACAAAGTTATCAGCAGGGCTCGGATTTATATGCAAACATTTTAGGTGAAATAACTGCATATATATCCAGGAAATTTGAAAAAAAAATGCACAAACTTGAACAAAATATGCACAAAAATATCGATACATGCAATGCATAAATAATCATAGTATACCAATTAAACAAGTTTATAAAGGTCTAAGCTATTAATTTTAATCACAATCAATACCACATAGGACCCTAATTATATTATAAATTAATTATTCATTAATGAGAGAATGGTGCTTAGTTTCCAAAATCACTATTCCGCCAGTGAGTTTTTAACTATAGATGAGCAATTGCTAGCCTTCAGGGGGCGTTGTAGCTTCAGGCAGTATATCCCTAATAAGTCAAGCAAATATGGGATCAAAACATTTGTTTTAGTGGACGCGAAAACCGCATATACTTTGAAATTAGAAACCTACGTAGGGAGACAACCACCAGGACCATATAGCCAAAGCAACGCTGCCAGAGGTATTGTGATGAGAATAGTGGAGCCTGTTCAAAACACAAATAGAAATATTACCGCGGATAATTGGTTTACCAGTATTCCCTTGGTAAGTGAGCTGTTTGAACGAAAGCTCACTTACGTTGGTACGCTAAGAAAAAACAAAAAAGAAACTCCAAAAGAGTTCTTGCCAAATAAAAATAGACCTGAAAGCTCCTCTCTTTTGGATTCAGAGAAAACTCTACTCTTGTGTCTTATTGTCCAAAGAAACGGAAGGCTGTTTTAGTTGTTTCATCCATGCACCATGATGCTGAAATAGACACAGAAACTGGAGAAAAGCAAAAACCTGTCATCATAACATTCTACAACCATACAAAAATAGGCTTAGACCTAGTGGAACAGCTTTGTCAGAAAAACAATGTGGCTAGAAATACTAGGCGCTGGCCTATGGTTGTGTTTTGCAATTTACTAAATGTGACAGCAATAAATGCGTATTGCATTTACAAGGCAAATCAAGCCAATGCTAGAAGTAAATTGATAAGGACTAACTTCCTCAAAAACATTGCCTGGGAAATGGTGAAGCCTCAGATCCAGGAAAGATATCGTATTCCTCAAATCCCCAGAGAACTGTCTCGTCGAGCATTGCTGTTGCTTGGAGAAAATCCCCTGTACTTAAGCAAGAAGATCGTCGAGGTGCAAGAGGCAGATGTTTTTACTGCGGAAGTGCTCGTGATAAGACAACTAGAAAGCGGTGTGCCAGTTGTAATAAATGGGTATGTAATGAACATCTGAAGGAAATATATTTAAGCTGATATGAACAAGGAAATGTATAGTTTAAGTTTGCTATTACTCATCAAGAGAACAAATAGTGTATAATTACAATTTACAATACATAGTATATAATAAGAACTTACAATACATAGTTTAGGTACACTTTGTTGTTTTCATGCTGAAATAAATGGTGCTTATATATGCAAAATTCAAAATATATTCTATGGGACATTCATTCACACCTACCCACAACATTTGATTTGTAATCAGAGCCAAAAATCACTAAAAACCGGTTGGGTGACGTTTGTCACCCACGCGACCACTTGTTTAACATGAAAGCACGCGACTAACGTAGGGTTAAAGAAAATTCACTAAAGGTAACGTTTCGTATTAAGGCGCACCAAAATGGCAATATCAATTATTAATCAAAATTTGGCTACTCCAGAAAAAAAGGACACTCAGTAAATACTATTATGTGCAGCGATAATGCAGTAATTAATTATGTCTTTCCATCAGATTACTGTCATTTAGCCTTGTGTTATTATGCCAAAATATCCAGTGAATTTACGATGACAGAAATGAAAACAATTGCTAGTGTATTGTGAGAGAGTAATGGAGCATGCTGTAAATTCAATTGACATTTTGTCACTAAATATTTGAACATCCAATGGCGCGACCAGTTTAACTAACAGCTTTGTTGGGCATATGTTGAAATTATCTAGTGAAAATAACCCAATATAAATACATACAGAGAAATCATATACATAATTCGAATTAATATATTATTTGTTGGCGCATTATTGGTGTCTCTTATACACCAATCAAAATTCATTAGGTTTTCGCGTCAAATGTACCATCTTTATTGATTTAGCTATTACATAACTAAAATTCGAATGTAGCAAATGTGTTATGGTAGCGAAATTTCATCAGAATGTGTTTCCATAGAAAATTGCTGGTTAAGTAGTTAATAAAACCGACGAGACGCAGCAAGTGCGTTATGGTAGCAAACTTTCGTAAAAATGCTTTTAATGGCAAATATGTATTGTTTTTAAAAGAAGGATAAAAATGCTTTTAATGGCAAATATGTATTGTTTTTAAAAGAAGGACATAAATAAGCCTTAAAAGTTCCAGAAAAAAACTGGTCGGATTTTCCTGGCCAACGAATCTCTTTAAGCTGTTAACACACCTGCCAGGATATAATTATTCACAAACAGCTTTAGGACCAAAATTGAAAAATTACAGAAAATCACAATTTTTTTTTACAGAAATTGCCTTGAGCAATGTTACACTAAATTACATTTTTCACAAAAATTCGACAACTTTTCTTTTGTACCAGCTTACCAAACATTTATTATTAATTACCAACATATCACAAAAATCTTACAAAAATAAATTCCACAGAAACACTAAAAACATTTCTGCAAAAACTTTTAAAATTCAGCCACTATTTGAGCGTGCTCATATACAGCAGTTCGATTTTTTCGACGAGTAATACAAACAAAAAGCTCTCTGAATGCGTCATTTCCATGGGCCTCCGCTATCTGTTGATAAAAAGGCCGTTTAACAATTTGTGATATGTGTTTGAAATATGTGCAAAAAACGTGAAAGGTTGCAAAACAATTGAAATAACTCAAACGCGATGAACGCTATCTTTTTTTTTCACCAATATGCATTATAATTAGCTGAAAAAGACAAAAATGTAATAAAATAAGGGCGTATTCTATTAAAAAAAGAAATTGTGTATCACCAACGACTTATGGGCCAGCCTGTGATTGTCAAAATAAGTTTATAAGATGCAGCTCGAGATACCCTATAATTAACGTCATATCTTGTATAATAACGCATATACAGAGCGTTGCCGTAGAAAAGTGTCACCCTGTATATGTGTAAACAGACAAAAACTGAAACTGATTCCGTATATGGGTTTTTCGGGTTCTAGTTCGCGCTCATTTGAAGAAACTTTTTAAAATTCATAAGTCGCGGTCTTCTCAACAACGAATTTTTTCGAAGAAAATTTGCTAAAATACAGACTATTAAACTAACTCTATAGCTGAAACTACTGCCAAAGCATCAGAAAGAGGGTCTATTTGAAATGGATTTTCTTGAAATATTTTAGTAAAAGTTCGGGACGCTGCAAGTGCGTTATGGTAGTGAATTTTCATAAAAATGTTTTTAATAGCAATATGTGTCTGTTTTTTTCAGAAAGCAGGCATCAAATTTGATTACCAGTATAACATATATAGTAAAAACAATGCGCCATGTTTCATCAAAATAACTTGATTGTTTGAAAACGTACAGAAATTTCCAAAAGTAAACTTAAAGTGTAACCGAAAAAATCCGTTTCTTGGTCAACCTTATAGGTTAATAGCAAATTGAGCTTTTCAAATATGAAACATTTAATCAAAATTCGCAACCATTATGCACTTGCTGCCTCCAGAATTTCTTAACTTAAAAACATGCCTTATATTTCCATGGAAAATGCAAAAACATAAGGCGTTTTCGACTAAAATAAAAATTATTTGTATCACCAACGACTTATGGACCAGCCTGTGATTGTCGTAATAATTTTTTAAGATGTGGCTCAAAACACCGTATAATTAATGTATACAATATTTTTTCATATCTTGTATAATAACGGATATATTGAGCTTTATTGATTTTTTACAAAAATTCGACAAAAATTATATACCATTAAACGATAAACTCTATAGCTAGGGCTACTGCCAAGCATCAGAGAAAGGGTCTATTTGAAATGAATTTACTGGAAACATTTTAGTAAAATGAAGGACAATGACGGTTGAAACTAAGACTTCGGTGTTTGTAAAACATTCTTCTTGAGACATTTTCTTTCCATAGTCCGTATTAGATTCAAGTTCTTTGCCCAAATGTTGCGAATTTTGACATTTTAAATTGTCACTTTGACGTTTTGAGGAAAACCCCAATTTATTTTTCTTTAAATGCCCATAACTTTTTTGTCTTTTGACCTACAGAGCTAAATTTTGGTAGTTGATTTACCTATAGTAAACCCGTGTACCAAATTGGTTGCCCTTACTGTGTTACTTCCGGAGATATAATTTTTTTTCGAAAGAAAACACAAAATTTTCCAGGAAAACCTCGGCCGATTTTCCTGGCTAACGAACTTATCCAAGCTACTTGCAAAATGAAGGTATTCACCAAATTAGGTCAAAATCGGCCCATTATTTTTTGAGTTAATGGTTTGATACATACATACATATACATATATATATATATATATATATATATATATATATATATATATATATATATATATATATATATATATATAAACCAGCTCACCAAATTTGGTTGCCCTTACTTTGTTAATTTTGGAGATATAAATTTTTTTCGAAAGAAAACACAAAATTTTCCGGGAAAACCTCAGCGGATTTACCTGGCTAACGAACTTATCCAAGCCACTTGTGAAAGGAAGGTACTCACCAATTTTGACGTTTAAAATCGCGATTTTGACGTTTAGAGGAAAACCCAAATTTATTTTTCTTTGAATGCCTGTAACTTTTTTGTGCTTTAACCTACGGAGCTAAATTTTGGTAGGTAACTTGCCTATAATGATATAAACCCGCATATGAAATTTGGTTGCCCTTACTTTTTTAATTTTGTAGATATAAAGTTTTTCAATTTTTTTCGAAAGAAAACAAAAAAAATTCCGGGAAAACCTCGGCGGATTTTCCTGGTTAACGAACTTATCCAAGCCACTTGCGAAAGGAAGGTACTCACCAAGTTTTATTAAAATCGGTCCATTATTTTTTAAGTTATAGGTGTGATATATATATATATATATATATATATATATATATATATATATATATATATATATATATATATATATATATATATATATATAAACATATAAAATCTGAAACTGACCTCGGATTTGGGTTCCAGGGGTCCTAAATAGCGCTCATTTGAAGAAAATTTTTCAAAATTCAAAAGTCGGGCTCTCCTCATTAGTCAATTTTTTTGAAGAAAATTCACTAAAATGAAGGACAATGATGGTTGTAGCTGAATGATGAGGCTTTGTAAAACACACTTCTTATGACATATCGTCTACATAATCCGTATTTGTTCCAAAGTCGTTGTCTGGAAATTGCAAATTTTGACGTTTCAAATAGCGACTTTGACGTTTGAAAAAGAAAAATTATCAAATTTTCAAAATATTTTTTCTGCTACTTCTTGGCGTTTTTGTGTTAAGAAAACTTTGGATGTAATATTCAATTGGTTTTGTTAATCGCACAAAATATTTTGTTACTGTGCTTTCCTCTGATCACCAGTGGCATTTAATATTTTTTTATTAAAATACCTATAACTTTTTTCCTTTCAACTTAGGAATCTCAATTTTGGCATGTAGGGTAAGTTGAACAACGTATAAGACAAATTTGGTTGTCATCGCTCTGGTATTTTCGGAGAGACAAAAATTTTTGCGGAAAAACTGGTCCGATTTTTCTGGCTAACGAACTTATCCAAGCCACTCACAAAAGGAAGGTACTTACAAAATTTCATTAAAATCGAGCCTTTATTTTTTGAGTTATCGGTGTTTTATATATATATATATATATATATATATATATATATATATATATATATATATATATATATATATATATATATATAAACACAGATCTCCTCATTAGTGAATTTTTGGTTTAACGAAAAATTCGCTAATAGATATAAAATACGAACATGTTTTTCTTTTGCAGAAAACCTAACATTGACATTTTAATGTGAAGTTAGTGTAGTTTTAGTTTTATTGTTTCTATATTGTGATTATGTCTATAAGCGGGTCCAGTAAACAATAATCAATAAAAAATATGCCGTTTTCAATATTCTGAAAAATAGCTGCAGCTGAAGTGAAAAAATGATAATGAAAAGAGCGTGTTAGGGTGCTGTAATCGAGGGTGGAATCTAAGGTACAACTTGAATTAAAATCAAATCTATCAGAGAAACTACATATATCAATACGACATGAACAAGCAGGGGAAAGTCAAAACATATTAGTCTAAAACCCACATCGCTGAAGAAATCCAATCTGTCACGACGTCTCTGTTCTGACAGTTTTCCATTTAGTATTTATCTGGAAAGCTACATAATATCACCTATTTTATTATACAACATGTACAAAAGTTGACAATTTAAAGAACAGGATTATAAAATTGAAATAGCAAATTTTGCCTCCGCGTCATTTTGTACAACTAATTAAATAGATGTTTTATTGGCTCCTATAGAGACATTTATTTCAAGTGAAACGACTAACCTTGTTCCACCCCAGCTTACCATTCAAACTGTCTTTTTACCTCGGTCTATCATAATAAGTAGACTTGGAGAACCCAAATCACCACAACACATATTTAAGAGACCTTACGATCGTTTCGTTGACCATATCAACATCTTCAGAGGAAGAAAAATTCTAAAATTAAACTAAAAGCTACAGTGTATTTATATCGCGTATAGGTAAACGAACTAGTCCGTAGTAAAATTGTCGTCCAGGAACGATCGTTTGTTTATTGTGTGGTGAACGTACGAGGTCGAAGACCTGCTTTAATCTTCTGGTTGACACATTTATGAGCTTTTATCTAATATGCTTAAAAAGTAAGGTACCGAGTTATTTAAAGAATCTGCACTTCCTTTTACTCTTTGTTTTTTATGTAGAATAAAAATCAATATAAATATTGTTTTTATCTATAATTTTAGTTGAATTATTTATCGTTTGTTACAGTTAACATTGTGAGCCAAACACTGGGTTTGTTTTTTATAAAAAAGATGAGCGGATTTTATGGTGTCTGTTTCGCCAGATGTGCTTGTCGGCTTGCGCCAATATTCACATAGTAAATTTCTAGAGCAAAAGGAACGTGCAGATTCCTTAAATAACTCGGTACCTTTCTTTTTAAGCACATTAGATAAAAGCTTATAAATTTGTCAACCAGAAGATTAAAGCAGGTCTTCGATCTCGTCGGTTCACTACACAATAGAAAAACGATGGGTCGTCGACGACAATTTTACTTCGGACTAGTTCGTTTACCTAGACCCGAGATAAATGGAGCCCAAACAATGGCCCGTTATGCTACACCCGAAGAAACTAACGCCAGAATAACTTGCCAGGAACAGGAGTGGACCAACATCATCAAGGGTACTAATTTAATCAACCTGCAACCAAATTGCCAATTGAAACTAGGCAATAAAATCTACAAGACCGGCCCAGCAACAGCAGAAACACAACAACTATTCAACCTGCCTACATTAGAAACCCCCATCTCAGAAGATCAAACAAATCCAGGACCAGTACCCGAAATAACATTTAGAAAACGTACAGCTACACAACATCAATCAAATCCAACACCAACTTCAAAAAATTAAGCAAAATATACCAGGACCTATAAAAATCGATCCATCACCTGAGTATATGGACAATATTACTGTACATAGCTGTCTTAATAACAATAACTATAGCCGTCCGAATGGGGTTGAAGAAACGAAGAACCATCAAAGAAGATAACGAAACTAAAACAGGAACCACCCAGTCCGGATTTCCATTGAAAATCCGGAACGAACCATAGCTTCGTTCTTTTAAAAGGGGAGGAGATAAATGGAGCCCAAACAATGGCCCGTTATGCTACAGTGTCGCCTTCCCACCGTAAGAACCGCTGAGTCAGCCGTAGTCAGAAAGGAGCCAACAACTATGCAGGCTCAAATCGCAAGTAGGACGGAATATCACTGTGAGAATCTACATCAGCAGATCCTTTGTTTCATCCAGAGACAATGAGTGCCATGCCTGGAGGGAAGACTATAAAGAGGCTGCTCACAGAGATACGACCGTTTATTCTTGTTCCGCGTTACTCATCTGCACATCGAGTGCATAAACATTAGATCACATGTAGGTTGATCGTCATAATTTTATTATATTGTATTATTCACTTTTTTGTAATTAAGTATTGATTGTTTAAAGTATTAAATAAATTGTTTTAAAAATTCAAACGTCTTAACCGTAAAGTTAAGTCGCGATATAAATACACTGTAGCTTTTAGTTTAATTTTAGAATTTTTCTTCCCCTGAAGATGTTGACATGGTCAACGAAACGATCGTAGGGTCTCTGAAATATGTGCTGTGGTGATTTGGGTTCTCCAAGTGTACTTATTAGTGCTTATCACAGGTTCCAGTTTTCACAAACTCGCTCTATCGTTTCGCGAACATTTATCTTCCTCAAAGGTTGTAATGTACTAAAAGAATGTTTTTATACACTCATCTGATCAACAGGGCTCGGGTTATATGCAATTCGCATATTTTTTGCATAAGTTGCATATTTTAATGTATTTTGCCTAAATTGAATCTTGCCATATATTTTGCATTATTTGCATATTTTACAATTTTTAGGGATTTGCGTATATAACAAAAGCCATATACTTGTTTCAATATAAGCAACTGCTAAGGTAAATTCATAGGCCGTTCAAATGTAGCTGGCGGAAAGGAGATTTCAAATTCCTGGTATTAGTGAATTTTCTTACAAAAAATCACTAATGAGGAGATCCCGACGAATTTTGAAAAAATTTCTTCAAATGAGCGCCAATTAGGTCCCATAGAACACATATCCGGGATCAGTTTCGATTTTTATATGTTTATATATATATATATATATATATATATATATATATATATATATATATATATATATATATATATATATATATATATATATATAACTATAACAGGATTTATAATACAGCATTTCTGTATTCTATACATGGAGAAGGGTTAAGGGCAAAGCCGCAAGGAGACAACAACATACACGTGTTTCAAGCTTATTAGCCATCATCAGTACGGTATAGCCAGGTGAAGAGGGTAACACTCTGGATGAAGATGCAAAAATACACGGCGTCGCAACAGGCAACCAGTGCACATTTGCAGCAACATTCGGATTGAGGGCCTTCCGAATGTTGCTGCAAATGTGTTTTTGTACGTTTTCAAATAATAAACTTATTTTGATGAAACATGGCACATTGTCTTTACTATATAGGTTATACTGGTAACCAAATTTGATGCCTGTTTTCTTGAAAAAAACACACATATTTGCTATTCAAAACATTTTAATGAAAATTCACTCCCATAACGCACTTGCTGCGTCCAGACTTTTGTATAGTTCGAGTGCTTCACTCAGATATAAGAGAGTGGGCTAGACAGGGTTCTTAGAATCTAACGCCTCCAAGTTTATATACGTTATATATTTTTTATCGCTCGGACACACACACACGCATATATATATATATATATATATATATATATATATATATATATATATATATATATATATATATACAGAGTGGCGCATTAAAAACGAAACTGACCGATTTGTGTCCAGAGAAATTTTTTTTAAGAAACGCTGAACCACGTCAATTTTAGTATTGAGGGGGACATGTTTTGACATAAAACTCAACTTTGTCACATTAACCCCTTAAGGGTGGTGATAACAACCCTTATATTTTACATAGGGAACATGGGTCAAATGTTACATCATTTGAAAGCTCTTTCTTTTCTTAATTCAGTACACTAATTTTTTTGGAAGTTTTATTAACTCGTTTAAAAATTATATACAGTTGCAGATGCAAAAATGCATTTCACTCATTCCGTTAAGAAATGTGCTGATAGTCAATGTTTTGTTGGTTTTTAAACAAAAAATTGACTATCAGAACATTTCTTATTGGAATGAGAGAAATGCGGTTTATTATTTCAGTTTATCGGTCGGTTTGATACTTTATAATACTACCGAAACTTAATTTTACAATGGTGTATTCTGTAGAAGAAAGAGTTGAAATAATTACTCTTTTTTTCAAAACGATGACTGTGCCAACCGTGCTGCAAATTTGTTTAATGAACGACATCCGAACAGGCATGTTAACAGAAAATACATTTTGGAGTTAGTTGCAAAGTTTCGACAAAGTGGTTCAGTAGCCAACAAAAAAACGAGACCCTGAACGTGAATTTCCAGTTAGAAATGAGACTACTGAGATTGTAGTTTTAGGACAAATTCCTGCAGACCCAAGTTTGAGCACGAGAAAATTGGCCACTGTTTCAAACATCAAAAGAAGAACTATTCAGCGAATATTGAAGCATCATAAATTTCACCTGTATAAAATTCATCTTGTACAACAACTGAATGAAGATAATTTTGATCGGCGGCCGGAGTTTTGTACTAATTGACATTGTTGAAAATGATGATCGCTATCAAGAAAATCAATTAGTGTTTCAACAATATGGAGCTCCTCCGCATTTTTCACAACGTATTAGGGAGTTTTTGAACAGAGAGTTTCCGGGACAATGAATTGGGCGTAGAGGTGCTATTGAGTGGCCCCCTAGATCACCGGATTTAACTCCTTTAGACTTCTTTCTACGGGGTCACTTGAAGAGTAGAATTTACGCAACAGAACCGGAGTCTTTGGAAGAATTACGACGACGCATTGTTGAAGAATGCCGTCTAGAAACTCCACAAATGCTCCAGAATGTCAGAGCTCGTTTTGAACAAAATTTGTACTTTTGGATGGAAGCTGGTGGTCAACAATTTTAACACTTACTTAACTGAATAAACATTTTCGAACGTTTGGTTTTGTTTTTTAGTTTTTTTAACGAAAAATTGACTAATTAGTGCATTTCTTATCACAATGAATGAAATACGTTCTTGCAATTCCAACTGTGAATAATTTTTAAACGAGTTGATAAAAGTTCCCAAAAAATTAGTGTGCTGAATTCATAAAAGAGAGAGCTTTCAAATGATGTAACACTCGACCCATGTTCCCTATTTAAAATATAAGGGTTGTTATCACCACCCTTAAGGAGTTGATGTGACAAAGTTGAGTTTTATGTCAAAACATGTCCCCCTAAATATTAAAATTGACGT
This sequence comes from Tillus elongatus, assembly GCA_964006375.1. Taxonomy (NCBI): domain Eukaryota; kingdom Metazoa; phylum Arthropoda; class Insecta; order Coleoptera; family Cleridae; genus Tillus; species Tillus elongatus. Next base: position 168,494,024 of record OZ023266.1, read on the forward strand.
GTTTCAGCGTTTCTTAAAAAAATTCTCTGGGCGCAAATCGGTCTGTTTCGTTTTCAATGCGCCACTCTATATATATATATATATATATATATATATATATATATATATATATATATATATATATATATATATATATATATATATATATATGTATAAACATATAAAATGCAAATTGGACACTGGATATGGATTCTAGGTGTCCGAATCGCGCTCATTTACAAAAAAATTACGAAAGACTAACCATCGTTTTATTAACGAAAATGCACTAATATGGCACATTTATCAGCATCATACTAACAATATTCGTTATATTTCAAATGATAAACTGGGTATGTGTATAAAAATTGCAAATGTATGCATAAAATTTATAAGTAGAAGCAGCTGTTAGAATCTTATATAAACTTATTTAGTAATTCCTCAATCCTACGATATCCAGTCGTGTAATATTCAGTGCTTTTTATATTGCTTTTCCATCATGCTGATGATAATAAAGCAACAAGCTAATAAGGTACCATTTTCCATTTTCGAATTATGCAGTATCAGAATCATAACAAATTCATTATATTTTTTACACCATTTCCTTGAAGAAAACACACAGATGTAGGAGGAGAATTTGTCAGCAATAAAAAAGCTATAGACTCAAGTGGTTGAATCGAAACCCGGACAGAAACGCTCCGTAACCGGATGATCTACAACGAAAACACGTAACTCCGGGAGATAAACAAAAAATGAAGAATAAAAAACGCCGAAACACATGCCTTCTTATTTCAACAGCGTTGCCGGCGCCACTAAAAGTTCTTTATACCTAAAGTTTTCTTATTTGTCCATAATTTAACTTCCTTTTGCATAAAAACTTGAATTTAGACATACCATAAAGTCTTTAAAAATTTATTTTGCATAAAGAATGTATGAACATTTTCCAAAAGGAGGCATCTGTCCTTTCTTGGAGCGTTCATTAAGAATACTAATTAGTTAACTAATCATCAACTAAAATTTTTGATGAATATATATATATATATATATATATATATATATATATATATATATATATATATATATATATATATATATATATATATATATATATTCCGAACATACCGGCCATACATTATGACTTGACATAAGACACGCTACGATAAAGATGACTTACAAAGTACAACATTAGAACATAAAAGATTAATAATGTAATCTTAATCTATAGAAATAAATAAAAAAACATATTAACTCAACTGATTTTATTATATAAAAAAATTTCTGGGACGCAGCAAGTGCGTTATAGTAGCGAATTTTCATAAGAATTGTACACTATTATTATACGGCATATTAGTAAAGTTAATACTTTAAACTTACACAGACCTTGAAGATCGATTTTAGAGGACCGAGCACGCGCACACTTGAAGAATTATTTCGAAAGTGTTACCATCGATATCTCTCTATTATCAAAAAAATCTTGCGTTCTAACTCCTTTTGAGAAAAATGCCCAAAACTCAATTTTCTATGAAGCTAAAGACCAAAATTTTGCTATATCTGTAGATAATGTAAGTCTCTTTAAAAGAAACTTCATTAAAGTTAATAATAATAATTTATATTTAGAAAACTAAAGTATCTGCCAAATTATAAACGAACAGTTATTTTATCTGATTAATCGCCAGTATGATTTAGTTTTAGTCAACCTAATAAAACCGGTTTTTAGTGAATTTTCTTAAAAAAAATTCACTAATGAGGAGATCCCGACTTTTGAATTTTGAAAAAATTTCTTCAAGTGAGCGCTAATTAGGCCCCCCAGAACACATATCCGGGGTCAGTTTCAATTTTTATATGTTTATATATATATATATATATATATATATATATATATATATATATATATATATATTTATTTATATATATATATATATATATATATATATATATATATATATATATATATATATATATATATATATATATATATTATATATATATATGTATCACACCGATAACTCAAAAAATAATGGACCGATTTTGATCAAATTTGGTGAATACCTTCCTTTTGCAAATGGCTTGGATAAGTTTGTTAGTCAGGAAAATCGGCCCAGGTTTTCCCGGAAAATTTTGGGTTTTCCTTCAAAAAAAATTTATATCTCTGGAATTAACAAAGTAAGGGCAACCAAATTTGGTACGCTGGTTTATGTCATTATAGGTGAGGTGCGTACCAAAATTTGGCTCTGTAGGTCAAAAGACAAAAAAGTTATGGGCATTTAAAGAAAAATAAATTGGGGGTTTCCTCAAAACTTCAAAGTGACAATTTAAAACGTCGAAATTCGCAACATTTAGGCAAAGAACTTGAATCTAATACGGGCTATGGAAAGAAAATGTCTTAAGAAGAATGTTTTACAAACCCTGAAGTCTTAGTTTCAACCGTCATCGTCCTTTATTTTACTAAAATATTTCCAGAAAATTCATTTGAAATAGACCCTTTCTCTGATGCTTGGCAGTAGCCTTAGCTATAGAATTTATCGTTTAATGGTATATAATTTTTGTAGAATTTTCGTAAAAAATCAATAAAGCTCAATATCTCCGTTATTATACAAGATATGAAAAAATATTGTATACATTAATTATACGGTGTCTTGAGCTACACCTTAAAAAATTATTGCTACCATCACAGGGTGGCCCATAAGTCGTTGGTGATACAAATAATATTTTTTTTAGTGGAAAACGCCTTATGTTTTTGCATTTTCCATCGAAATATAATGCATGTTTGTAAGTTCTGGACGTGGCAAGTGCGTTATAGTATCGAATTTTGATTAAATGCTTCATATTTGAAAAGCTCAATTTGCTATTAACCTATAAGGTTGACCAAGAAACGGATTTTTTCGGTTACATTTTAAGTTTACTTTCGGAAATTTCTGTACGTTTTCAAACAATAAAGTTATTTTGATGAAACAAGGCACATTGTTTTTACTATATAGGTTATACTGGTAACCAAATTTGATGCCTGCTTTCTGAAAAAAAACCACATATTTGCTATTAAAAACATTTTTATGAAAATTCACTACCCTAACGCACTTGCTGCGTCCAGAGTTTTTCAATATCAACAATAACAAAATTATAATTTCAGACTCGAAGATGACAAACTTATTCTGGCGTTTTAAACAAAAATGAGATCTTGTTCAAAACGTATGAAATCTGTGAACTATTGTTTCTCCAAATGTCAAAATAAAACATAAAAAAAACATACATTCATCAAGCTGGATTCGATCGCGTAACCTTATGCTTAGGAGGCAAGGGCGAAGTCCCCGGCGCCATCTAGGCACACGTCACCTAACGTTTTATTTCCGTGATACTTTAAATCGGCTTCATGCCCAGTGTACGTAATTAATTACAGAATTAGGTGGTGGAATTACCATTGAAACACATCCCATGACTGTTTCGGTCTTATATGACGTCTTATGATTAAGTTTAAAGATAAAATAAACTATTTTAGAATCATTTTTATGGAGACTTGACTTGATTTTGTTTACATTTCTAGTATATTATATGACAGCATAATATATCTATGCTGCGCTGAAACTGTATTTGAGGCCGTTCATAAAGCTACAAATACAGTGTCTTTTAATAACTGATTGAATCTCCCAGTTAAATAACAATAACTTGGCAAATTTTTAATCTCATGTCGTCTGCCATTTTCCATAATTTCGGCCGAGATTTCACGATTGTTGGTTCGAGTAGTATAGTTTATGCCTGTTATATATTTAGTTTGGTTACCGTTGATGTATGGTTTATACCTATTGTATGAATCAATCTACGCGTGGGAGTTAACTACTCTGTCTGTCAGGCATTGGACTTTAACCACTAAGTCGTCTTAACGCATGTCTTTGCAAATTTATTTTTTATTTGGAAAAAAACTCTAAATATTGTGTACCAAATTACTTAAAATTCACAACATAGGTTTACTCGCACTATTTCTAGCCACATGTAAAGTCTTATTCCAGTTACTCTGATACTTACAAAAATATAGCGTTTCAAAAAGTTTACCCAAATTTTCCACCGGAAAAACTTGAGCATAAAAGCTGATTAACGAACTCAACCTCCGTTTTCGCCCAAACATGATTTTTGCCAAGTTTTATTGAAATCAGTTTTTTGAGGTATCGCTCGGACACATACACACACATACATACATACATCCATATATATATATATATATATATATATATATATATATATATATATATATATATATATATATATATATATATATATATATATATATATATATATATAAAATATCACACCGATAACTAAAAACATATGGGGCCGCTTTCGATCATATTTTGTAGGTACCTTCCTTTTGCAAGTTGCTTGGATAAGCTCGTTAGCCAGGAATATCGGCCCAGGTTTTCCGGGAAAATGTTGTGTTTTCTTTATTAAATTTTTTATATAACCGGAAATAACGTAATGGCAATCAGATTTGGTACGAGTGTTTGTATTATAAAAAGTGAACCATGTACCAACATTCAAGTCTTTAAATCGAAAAACAAAAAAGTTATATGCACTAAAAAATACGGTTCTCCTCAAGACGTCAAAGTCGCGATTTGAAACGTCAAAATTGGCAACATTTAGGCAAATAATCTGAAACGAATACGGGTTATGTAAAGGAAATGTCGCAAGAACGGCGCCAAAACCGCTGCACTCGGGAACCCTAGTATCATATGAAAGGGAATTATGTTCTCTGTAGAATGCAGCAAAAATATAGGGTGTTCCATTTGAAATAAATGAAATAATCTGCTTTGAATATGCCGATAATAAAACTTGAATTGTTGAATGCCCTGTAGAGTATTCCAGAATATTGACTACAGTAGTTGATGAAGTCCACCATCAAAAGCTAGTGAGTTTTTTTACGAAACCATCTGACAATGGAGATTAGAATTCTTTTCGAAAACCTCACATTCGTCGAAAAATCAAGATATCTGGGAAACCGTAATAGCTAGGCATAGGGATCCTAAATAAGTGAACTTTATTTTGCCCATAGAATTCAAAACGTTGTCAAATACCAGGTGTTCCATAAGAAAAAACATAACTTTGAAGTGTCACATTTTTTTGTATCAACGTGTATATTTGAAAATAATTTTAGGTTGTAGTTCTTTTCAACCTTCGCAATCTCCGTGTGCAATAAATTCGAAATAACGAAAAATATATACCTGAAAGCCCGTGGCGTATGTGGTGGGCTATCCTGTATAACATAATAGTTGACTAAAGTACGATAAATAAAATATAACGACCTGGAAACAAAACTGATTGACATCGCTCATATGTTCCAGTTACTTGATTGATGTTGCTAGCATGTCAAACGCACGTCACTGTACAGCGTAAGTGAAACTCAATGTCTCGGCTCTATTGCAATAAGATGAAAAGCGATAGAAAAAAATCTAAAAAGTGGTTTTTAAATGGGATTGAATAAGGTCCATTTCAAGCCAAGTTTGCATATTTTTGGATATTTGGAAACTGAAGTATTGATGTCATCGAATTTTTTTCCCAAAAACGCACCTATATTTTGGCATATCTAAAAAAAACTATTTTTTTCTGGACAACTTATGTAAAGAAAACAAATTGCTATATTTTTCCGTTAAAAAGTTATAATCAAATTTCTCCAAGAACAACATCCTGTGCTGCTTGAAAATGTGCCATTACAGCTGCGAGCAAACATGTGTTTCCAACATGACGGAGCTCCATCGCATAAATCAAGAATTGTCCAACAATATTTAAATGAAACTTACGGAGAAAAATGGATAGGTATAAATGGACCGATACAGTAGCCGCCCAAATCACCGGACTTGACCACACCAGACTTCTTCTTGTGGGGAGATTTGAAAAATAAAGTGTACAGAACACCATCTGTTAACCTGGAACATCTAAAAGAAAAAATCAGAAATGCTTGCGATGAACTATTTAGAGAAATGTTTCCTAAGGCTTCACTGCGAGAAGTAGGGCGGAGATTAGATAAGTGTTTAGAAGTAGGAGGTGGTCACACTGAAAATTTGTTGCAATGCTTTATTTATTGCTGTGGTAAAAGTAGTAACATATGTTAAATTATTAAATAACGGAAAAATATAGTAATTTTTTTCCTTTACATTATTTGTCCAGAAAAAATAGTTCTTTTTAGATATGCCAAAATATAGGTCTGTTTCTGGAAAAAAAATTAGATGACGTCATTACTTCAGTTTCCAAATATACAAAAATATGCAAATATGGCTTTAAATGGAGCTTACTCAATCGCAGTTAAGAACCTCTTTTCAGTTTTTTTCTATCGCTTTTCCTTTTCTTGCGATAGAGCCGAGACATCGAGTTTCGCTCACCCTGTACGCTGGGGCAATTCGATCAAATGACAGTCATTTTCACACCAGACATTTGGCTGTTTCATACTGTATATATAAAGCATGATTTGGTACCTAAAGTTTCTTTGGAAAATGTTCAAATGACAAAAAATCCTCTTTAAACGTCCGACTTAAAATTTTATTCCTGGTCTCATTTCATTTGAGGACTGTATGTCTCCAACACTTCTGCCATAAAAAAAATATACTTAGATAAGTTATATTATTATGTTGATACTTCCAACTTCTTTTACGAATTCTCTTTATTTACTGTCGCTTGTGTGTTGCATACAGAAATGTTAAACCTTTCTTGCGCAATCTGTTGAAATATGCTACTGGATATCCTCGTAGTCTTACAGTCTAAGTGATCCATAAAATACAAAAAGAGCGGCACATTCATTTCACTTTAGCCGTGATGGCACTAATGCATGAGTAGATGGGTGTATATATGGCCCGTATAACTGAAAGTAATTGCTTGTTATAACTGGGGTTCCCGGCGCATCTTACATCGCCATTTATACGTGTCGTATTGTTTTTACACGGCCAGAGATTGTCTTCAGCGTGACGGCCATTAAATGTCACAGGAATTAAGAATGCCAGTCATGTGTACACAGTTGGTTTTAACGGAAGTGGAAGGCCTGATCACTATAGAACGACCTTGACATTCGAGTGTCTCTTGATAGAGCAAGGAAATAAGGTCAGTAAGTTGGGTCTGGGGTCAGGGCTTGCTACTGTGCACTCTCTGATCGTTGACCTAGGGGATTCCCAGCTTATCCTGCCATATTCACCAGTTACACGGCACTCGGTCTTCGCTTCTGGCAGCCGGCCGCCTGCCGCCGCTTTTGCCTTATTGCGGGACATTCGCCGCCTCCGTTAGCACGCTCCACGCCAGGATTTCGGCAAAAAAGAGAGATAAGGATTTCATTCTCTGGCTCTCGTGAACGGTTCAGTGAAAGTGTTGACAAATACACCAGGGAGAGTGAGAGACTATGAGCCAAAAACAACTAAACCAGTCGTGATTAGGATTTAGAATATACGGACAATGATATCAAATGTCACTGTTGCCAGATGATTTTTACATAGTTACTTAAATTTGTGGTAAATTTATCTAGATATATATTTATTTCAAAATACACTATCTATGGAGAGAACAAATTAATTATACTTATATACGTACGTGGTGAAACCGTTCTATATTAAAAATAGACATATAGGCCATTTCTTTAGCTTCACAGATGTTTGCTTCCTTTTCAACCGGTTTCGCTGTTTGGCAGCATCATTAGACAGGAATTGTTCTCAAAAAAATGCGCACCAGAACTTGCTCCTGTCCTGACTCGTCTGTTTCAGACATCTTACAATAGATGCGTATTCCCTAGTAACTGGAAAATTACTCGAGTACAACCCGTCCCCAAGAAAGGATCCAAAGCGCTTCCTAGCAACTACAGGCATATTTCTCTCCTTTCAGTCGTCTCTAAAGTGCTGGAAAAGTATATAAACACCGAATTACTAAAATTTCTTTAAAAACTCAGTCTAATCCACGACAGGCAGTATGGATTCCGTCAGCGCAGATCAACTGCCGACCTCGTTTCCTTTGTCACTCATTATTGGTCTATGGCACTACACGGTGAATCCCAGATTGTCGCTCTAGACATATTCAAAGCATTCGACCAGGTCTGGCACGCAGCGCTGCTTAATAAACTACCGGCCTATGGCCTACCACCAAAACTCTGTACGTGGAGAGCAAATTTCCTCTCCAACCGGAGCATTTCTGTTGTCGTGGATGACCATTTCTCTAAACTGTATCCAATTAATGCAGGAGTTCCTCAAGGTTCAGATTTAGCCCCTACTTTGTTTCTTCTTCACATCAATGACCTTCTCTCTAGCACATCCAACCCAGTTCACAGTTACGCGGACGGTGGAGATTCTCCACTCAAATATACAATATTCTAAGCCTGTCTCTTTAGCCCAATTGGATGAGGATCGCAGACTCATGGAGGGTTCTGTCTTTGTGGATCTCCAAAAAATATTAGACTGGGGAAGTAAAAATCTTGTACAATTCAACTCCACCAAATCTCAGTCTTGCTTTCTATCTCATAAGATATACACCAGCCCTAGAGCCATCACAATAAACAACCAAGTTATGCAAAGTAATGAGTCCTTTTCACTTGTTGGCATTGTGGCTATTGACTATTAGCTTCTTCTTCTACAGTATACTTGATATTTGCATGGTTATTAATCAAATTTTAAAAATCATTTCATTCCGTAGGGCTACCTTGAAAACATTTTTAAATAATTTTTTGATCAAAACGTTATAACGTAGCAACGGGTTTTTTTTTAATTTGTAGTTGTCGTGAATTCCTAGAAATTAATTAAATTTTCTCCTTTTTTTATTTCAACAACGCACCACGAGGGCTTACAGCCTAAACACTATCGTACCGTGGGTGTAGACAAGGAGGAAAGAGGCAACTTGTTAATTCTGGTCTTGAAGGTTTGGAGGTACGGAGGAGAAGCAAAAACATGTGCCGGCAATAAATTCCACAACTTGGAAGTCCTCGGGACAAAAGACGGGCATAACAAAATGTTCCATGTCTGGTGACCTGGACAGTAAAAGGGTGCATTCGGTCTGTTCCCCTGGTAGATCTGCTGGGGGCAGCAGATGGAGGAACTATGGAAGAAAGCTCCTCTGAGCAGTGCCCGTGCAGATATCTATAAAAGAGAGAGAGGTCACCAACGGCACGTCGGTGGACAAGGGATGGCTGGCTTTGGGTGAGAGTATGGTCACCGATGAGACGTATAGCTGTCTTCTGAATGGAGTCTAGGATAGCGAATGTAGAAGTGGCAGCGGCACCTCAGATGTGGGAACAGTATTCGAAGTTTGGTCTTATTTGTGAAGTATATAAGGTATAGAGATTAGCTGGTAAAAAGTATTTGCCTGCCCGGAAGAGGAAACATAATTTCTTAGCAGCCGCCACTGCAATTGATGTGACATGTTGGTGCCAATTGAGATTTCGATCCACAGAAATGCCTACAAGTGAAAAGGACTTATTACTTACTACCTGTCGTGGATTACACTTTGTTTTTCAAGAAATTTTAGTAATTCGGTGTTTACATACTTTTCCATCACTTTAGAGACGACTGAAAGGAGAGAAATAGGCATGTAGTTGCTAGGAAGCGCTTTGGATCCTTTCTTGGGGACAGGTTGTACTCCGGAAGTTTTCCAGTTACTAGGGAATATGCCTCTATTGTAAGATGTCTGAAACAGACGAGTCAGAACAGGAGCAAGTTCTGGTGCGCATTTTTTGAGAACAATTGATGGGATTTCGTCAAGGCCACAGGCTTTCCTGGTATAAGAGAAGAAAGCATCTTTCGTACTTTTTTAGTTTTGAAAGTGATATCCGTCATTTTATGCGCGACATTGGGGACTGTTGGTGGTTGAACATTTGGAGGTGGATTGAGAGTAGAATTGCCGGCAAACAATGAGGCAAACAGTTCATCCTTGCCCAGGGCGGTAGAAGCAATTTCATTCCATGAAACAAGAGGTGGGAACGCGCTCTTGTAGAAATTATTCCCAATAGATTTAGCAAGAGTCCAGAAGGGTTTGCTGCCGTAGGAGCTTGAGAGGACTTTGTTTTTGATGTGGTTATTAAATGAGCTTTTTGCCTCAGAAAGAATGCGGACATAGCGGTTTCTTGCGTCGTTAAATGCTTGACGGTTTTCTTGACTGAGATTGTGTAGAAGCGTTTTGTGAGCTTTGGCCTTTTCAAGTCTGGTCTTGTCACAGGATTTAGAGAACCAGAGCTTTTGAGTGGCTGAAGAGGTTTTCTGTGTACGTGGAATAAATAAATCCATGCCAGCTTGATTAATTCCGGTGACGTTTTGTGAGATATCAGAGGGGTCACGATGAGAGAAGCAAACAGACGCCCATAGATGATAGCTTGAAACGTGTGAGGGACCCTTTACTGTTTGCCCAAGCTAGCAGGGCGTCAGGCTGGTGAGGTTGAGCATTTGGCGCGGGTTACGTAACTACAACACGGTTACTTTTAGTGGCAACGGTATTATTCGGTAAGGGTGCAGTGTAAGTACGCTATCTGTATCCATTGCACCTGCGCGTGTCGATGTGTGGATATTGGAGAAGGGCACATTGATTGGTTAGCTTTTGGTGTCCATTGCACTTCTCAGTATTCATGTGCCTGAATCGTTGTATTTTAGAGCCGGCATTGGTCGCTGGACACGAGACATTGTGAGTCTGCCCCTTGTCTCATTGCACGTGTCAGTGCCTGTGCCTGAGATACTTGGAGAAGGGCCCATTGTTGAGCTAGTCCTTTGTGTGCATTGCACTTATCGGTACTCCACTTGTGCTGACGCGAGCACTCTGGGCATTGATGAGTTCGTTCTTTGCCTCATTGCACACTTGAAAGCCGACATGGACCTCGTGCCGGGAACAGCACCCAATTAAACTCACAAGTTAAACTATTGTTTGAGTAACTATTGTTTGAGTAACTATTGTTGGAGCAACTATTATTTGATTATTTAGACATTGTTTAGAAGCAGTTCTGAGGCACTGATGTGGGCTGTTTAGAGTTTATAATGTGATTCAGTGGAGCATTGAGTAGGAACTGCTATTAATGTTGAAGTTGCTCAGTGGGGTATTAGTCAGAACCTGCTCTTAATGTTAGCTGGCTGAGAAAGCTTTGAGTATAAATAGTCATTGGTGTTGAGTCGCTCAGTGGAGCGTGTCATTGGTAAATATTTGGTAAACTAATAATTGAATGCCCCTCATATATTAAGCTGTGCTTTAGGTAAACGATGGTGCGTTCAGGATTATTTATAATTACAGGTTTGTGATGACGTTACTGGACACCTTTGGCACCTGCTCACCCGACTCATTAAGCCGGTACCTTAAGGCTTCGCCATCATTCTGATAAGTAATAAACCTTTAGTATGATTACTCTTAAATAGATAACACAACTGCTAAGTAATATATCGACTGGTGATTGATTGTTGAGCTATTTAATAAATTTAATTAAATGACAACATACTACTTGGTTTCCCGACGAGATGGCGGCACGTGTTACGTGTCTCACGTCTCACTTAGTTTTGGGAGGCTGGCTATCATAGCTGTATTACTTTATAGGTGTATTTTCGCTGCAATCAGTATGTCGTATTGACGAGCTCTAATTAGAGCGAAACCGGTCTACGGTTCTAACTGTGGTGAGAATGCATCTAGCCTTACATACTTTGTCCCTACATTGAGCAAGAAATGGGCCAGGGCTGATAATTTACTAAAATGTTAGTTGGTTGTATACAGTCCCTATTTTTTATTATTCTGTGTTATTTGGAGCTGCCGTGACAACATACTACTTGGCAACGAAGATGTCCTGCCAGTCGAGGGTCGATTTAAACGCCCTCAAAGGAAGCACTGGCGGGTTGCTCGGAGAATAGTTACAGCGTCGGCAGTGGAGTGTGCTGTGAAACATTTCCAGTCATTCAAGGCGCCAGGGGAGGATGGGGTGGTACCGGTCCTACTACAAAATGGACTGGAGATTCTCCTACCTTTCCTAATCAGGCTGTATAGAGTCACTCTGGCTTGGAACTATATTCCATCCAGCTGGAGGGTAATTAGGGGGGTTTACATTCCCAAATTGGGACGTAATGACCTCCTACCCACATCACTGAGACCTATCAGTATTACATTATTCCACTTGAAGGGATTGGAAAAAATACTGGACGGACACATTAGGGGGAACATCTTAGTCAACAACCCCCTTAGTTCCCACCAGTATGCCTACCCAAGTGGCAAATCTACTGAGTTAGCACTCAATAACCTCGTCGAGAAGATCACACACTCCCTGGATAACGGGGAGGTGGCGGTGGCTGCATTTCTCGACATTGAAGAAGCAATTAATAATGCATTACCTATCTCCCTCTACGAAGCCACTATCGCTAGAGGGGTGGAACCTACCATTTGTGGCTGGATCGGAAGCATGCTCCACAATCGGACCGTTATTACCCCGTTGCAGGGGGGAGCTGGTCAGCTTCGGGGTTGCGAGGGGGTGCCCTCAGGGGGAGTTCTATCTCCCCTGCTGTGGTTTCTCTTTGTGGGCGATTTGCTGGCTATCCTGGGACTTTGGAAGGTTTAGGTCCAGGCGTAACCTGATGATCTGGTCATAATGCTTAGGGGCAAATCTGAGGAGGAACTAGCAAGTACTCTTCAAGAGGCACTAAATGTAGTGAATGATTGGTGTCGGAGGGAACAGATGTCTGTGAACCCCCGATAATTGTTCCATTTACCAGAAGAAGAAGGCTGGATAGATTAAAACAACCTATTCTTATGGGGGAAACGATTCCTTTTGCGGAACAAGCAAGATATCTGGGGGTTACCCTAGATAAGAAGCCCAACTGGGACGTACAGTCCCCGTGGATATGCCATAAAAACTGTGGTAGTAATCTGGATCAACTTTCGCCCACAAAGATTATCGACCGCTGCAGGAGGCTGGCTTTGTTGGGTGAAATATAGACTATTAGGCGTGAGCCACAATAGACCTTATGATCGCGGTGGAGGGACCGATATGGCCCACTCATATTCAAAGCTAACCTAACCCGACCTACTACTTGGGTCCGCAACGAGATGTAGGCACGTGTTTTGCGTTAGTCGATTGTTGTTCTTATAATCGGTTACTTATATTGTTTACTGAGAGTAACTCCATGTCACCAAATGGTTGCGTCCAATATATTTGAAAAAATCGGCCCTTAAAGTATACATATTTTAATGTCTGTTTTTTGTTTGCTTGTTATACTAATATACTCAAAAAGTGAATATAGATAGGAAGTGATTAAATTGGTGTTGTTGTGAATTGGGTTCTCATGGGTGTACTTATCTGGAGAACAGAATCTAATAGCTACACGTTTGCAATATCAGCAATATTGTGTCAGAAATATTATGTTTCAGAGGTGTGAACATGTCCAATGTACGTAATTCCTCACTTAAACAGAGGCAGCCTGTGCTGGGAACATGTTATACACGTTGTATGTGTGTATACATACGATGAATCGACGAAGGCAAGGGAAGGAAAGGGTATCACAGATGAAGCGATATAATGTTTAACTTAGTGGAAGCGCATGGGATGTTTCCTTTTGCCACGCATTAACCTTTGAGCGCTAAAAGGAGCAATCGGCGCGGAAACAGCTTTCCAACGTAAAATGAACTATAAAGCATGTTCTTTGCCTGGCAAATATGATTACGACCAGTCAATGGTTCAGACATTGTTTATTTCCACTTTGTGAAGCGCACCGTAGCCATTTTACATGCTTCCATTATTCTGTAGCTCAAGTTTGAACACTTACTGTGTTTTCTTTGTGCATAGCACAAAATATACAACATAATTAAATCTGTCGTGATACCATTATGATACCCTTTCAACTTTAATATTACAGGCACGAAGATCAAATAAGGAAATTAATCATCCGATAGTGAAGTTTCTTTAAAACATTCTCTCATGACACCCCTTCTTAAAGGGTTTAAGAAAAATATTTCGATTCGTTAACCCAAAAGATAATTAATCGATTTTGATGGGACTTTTTACTATATTTATGTCTCACGCATGAACTATAATTCATTAATACATTATTTATTTCTTAATCTCGGTTTGCAATCGAGCATTTATTATTGTTTCAGAATGCCAAGAATTTTCTGAGTCCAGCTGTTGTATGTAACCTACTTAAACACTTGTGGATATGAAGTGCCATGCCACGATGTTTTGCTGTAACAAGCTAAATTTGCAACCCACCTTTAATTCAAGTAAACATAGCAATCCCTATGTCAGCACATTCCTCCAGTGTGTTTTCCAACGTCAATTGGCAAACACCGTAAATCAGTGAATATAAAACTGTTGTGGCGTAAATTAAATAAAGAAACATTACTAATAACAGGTAAATGTACGAATTATTTAAGAACTAAATATTTACCATTTTAACATCACTTATATATATATATATATATATATATATATATATATATATATATATATATATATATATATATTTCTTTATTATCTTAATAAAATCACCTTTTGTTTAGAAACTACTTAGTAATTCTTGCAGCTGGTCATATATCTAAGTCTCCCCACAAGCAAGTCTCCATTTACATTATAAAACTTGTCCCTTTTCTGTACAATAACTAAGTTAGAAATGGAAAATTCTTTGAAAATCAATCTTTTAGTATTTAGAGGCACTAACGCAAAAAATTGCATATTGAACTTCTGATAGCGCCACTTATTCTGCTATCGCTAGAGGGGTGGAACCTACTATCTGTGGATGGATCAGAAGCATGCTATACAATAGGTCTATTATCATCTTGCTGCAGGGAGAGGTGGTCAACTTCAAGTCTGCAGGGAGGAGTATTATCCCCTCTGCTTTGGTCCTTCTGTGTGGTCGATCTGTTGGGTATCCTGAAACTGGGAGGTTGAGGTCCAGGCCTATGCAGATGATCTTGTCATACTGGTTAGAGGTAGATCTGCAGAGGAAGTTTCGAATACTCTTGAAGAGACACTAAACGTAATGAATGATTGGTGGCGGAGAGAGCAGATGTCTGTGAACTCCTACAAAACCAACACTGTCCCATTCACCAGAGGAAGGTTTGATAAATTGAAACCACCCACTCTTATGGGTGAGACATTTCCATTTATGGGACATGCGAAATATCTGGTGCTTACCCTAGATAACATGCTCAACTGAATGTACAGTTGGAGAATGTAATCCGCAGGGCCAAGAGGTCCCTGTGGACATGTCGAAGGATCTGTGGGAACAACTGGGGAACACGCCCACAGCAGATGTATTGGCTCTATGTAGTGGTTATCAGACAAATGATAGTTATGGAGGTACAGTTTGGTGGCCTAAGGCACTTTGTTGTATTGCGAGGGCCATACTGGCTCAGCTACAGAGACAAGAATGTCTTACCCCACTATTTAATCAAGGACATTTTTTTCAGTTACAGGAGCGAAGAGCATAGGTGAACTGTTAAATGGAGAGGATTTCAAAACATGGGGATACCCAATAGTACCATAAAGCTCCTGGATTGAGCCAAAAAATTAATTAAAGTAATTGCACATTTCAGTGTATCACTGAAAATGGTATCATTTACTGACAATTTTATTTTGTATGTTTTGCTGATATTTTTCTTCCCACTATTGATGAAACTCCAGACTGCTCTGTGTTTATTTGTGGAATCTGATCAAACTTTCGTGGTACAACCGTTTACCGGCCACATGAACATGCCTGTAAACTTTTTCGTATTTCTTGTAATAGTCACAGAAGAGACTGTTAGCTTGCTGATTGAGAATGTATATATCTTTTAGTTTTCTACTGGATGTTATATTACCTAATGTAGTCCAAAGTTCTGTGAAAGAACTATATCTGGTAAATTTGTACTTTATAGAAAAATATTATTCAAAGAATGTTACTATCAAATAATTGAAAATTACGTACTATTCATCAACATCGCCCGTTTCGTCTAGCACATCGTGCCAAGGTACAGAGTCTATGAGGCTTTTAAAAAGCAATATGTTTCCATATTATTTAACTGATGAAATGGCTTTTTAATTTTGCCTACGCTTCAACTTTCACAATGTATAGACAGTGACTGACCACTGTGGCCAGACATATGATTATGGATTTTTCTAGCTTCATGTGAATATATATATATATATATATATATATATATATATATATATATATATATATATATATATATATATATATATATATATATATATTGTATTTCCCTCGTGATGATGTTTCGTTTGAAACCCATGTTAAAGTGTTGTTGAAAAAGAAATATTCCGTCACCTTACGTTGGCCTCATTTTTAGTTTATGAAAGCGCTAGCCCACTCTATGTTACCCGTGAAGCCCTTTCTTTGGATACCCCTATCAAGGGGGGTGTAAAAAATATATATTCGCTACCTTGTGTCGGCCGCCATATTAAAATTATGAAAGCGTCACCTAGACCACTGTGTTTTGCTGGTAAATCCCTTTCATTTTTTGCTACCCTTATCAAGTGTGTTGCTGAGAAATATATATTCTGTCATATTGCATCTGCTGAATTCATAAAAGCGTCACAAGGCCTACTGTATTTTACTCGTAAAGCCCTTCAATTTGATAACATAACATAACATTTATTTAACCATCAACATTTACATGGTTCGTCGCACATGAAATAATTGTATAATGGACTTACACATGAAAAAGAGTGGGTGACAATATACGTAAAATAAAAACAAAATATAAACTGAGCTGACAAAAACACAATAGTTAATTACAAATTAAATTCTTCAATTGAATATATAGGTCTTTCTATTAATTTTCTTTTTATCACAGATGCAAACTGTCTTCTAGGCAATTCCCTGACCACTGCTGGAAGTGTATTACACAACCCAACTCCAGTATACCCGGGGCTCTTCTGCGTGCGGCTTATCCTGTGATGAGGAATAACAAACTGACTTTTAACTCTAGTTTCGTAACTGTGAAGCTCTTCGTGGGAGATAAAACTGGCTTGATGGTCATAAATGTAAGGAAGACAAGTAATTATATAACTTGCTGGTAGGGTAAGTATTTTATACCTCTGGAATAGTTCTTTACAACTGTAGTCCTGAGGAACGTTAGCAATCACCCTGATGGCTCTTTTCTGTTGGAAAAGGACACGCTCTGCATGTGGCGAGGATCCCCACAGCAAAATCCCATAGGTTGCAATGCTTTTAAAGTGAGCATGGTAAGTCAACCTTGCGGCGCTTTCATCCATGATGTATCTTATTCTACGGATTGAGTAGATCGCTGAAGATAATTTTTTACACATTTGGTCTATGTGGGGTTTCCAGCTTAAACAACCATCAACCCATGTCAGGGGTATTACAAAAAATCGCCATCTTGAAGCGTTGGCCATGTTGAATTTATGATAATGACAGATAGCCTATGTTAGATTTGGAGCTGGCCAAAAAAGAAATTATTGACTCATGAAGATCGGAAGCGTGTGACAGCCTGCGCACGGTTACTAAAACGTTAATTTATACTCAAGCATACAATAATTATTAAATTATTATTATTGTTACAAAGCACTTCAATAGACGTAGGTGCGGTGTTGCCACATCTCCAGAATTTCCCCAACATCTGGGAATTTTTGCACAATCTGGCAACACCGCCTCCCCACCCCCTGGGGGTGCCTGGGGTGACCCCCCTCAGGCGAAGTCTCAACCCTCTAGGACCAGAAATAACGAAGTTACCAACTTGTGCCCCGTCGGAACGGATAACTGAGGTCTGCACATTCCGAACACCCTGTATATACACCCTGTATACGCAGAGAACCCTTACACCCTGTATACGCAGAGAGATCTTATAGTTCGAGAAACATCTCTTGTGTAGCATAGGAGTGGTGACCACATTTGGATCATCCTGTATACACATCCCCCTGTATACACACGGGACCGATCTGTATTCACAGAACCTTCTAGTAAAAGAAGGTCCTGGAACGTTCTGGAATGGAATGCTCTAGAAAGGAGGGGAAGGTACGGCGAGTATATAAAAGCGAAAGCAAGCCAGCCCGAGTTAGTTCAGCTCAGTAAGAGAATGTGGTAGTGACTTGAAGAAGCAGTGTAAAGTGTTAAGAGAGTAGCTACTGTAGTACCAGTGTAGAGACTTGTGTGGAGATTAGTAATTGTAGACAGTAAATTAAGTGTTTTGTGAGAGAAAAATTCTAGAAATTTTATTGTATCCATATTTAGAGTGTAAATAAAGTTGTTTTGTTAAAATTTAAAGTCTCACTTATCCAGAACCCGGCGAAAACGCAACAATTTGGTGTCAGAAGTGTGGGATAAGTGAGTGAAGAAGTGAACAAGCAAGCTAGCTGTAAATGGTAAACACCAGATCGACTGACTACGACAAGATGGCTGAAATCAAAGAGTTGATGGACTTACTAAAAAAGCAACGCGAAGAAGACGAACAACGACGACAAGAAGAAGAAAGAAGACGGCGCGAAGAAGACGAACGACGGCGGCAAGAAGATAAAGAAGACCTCAAGAGGCAACGCGAAGAAGACGAACAACGGCGACAAGAAGATGAAAGAAGACGACGCAAAGAAGACGAACAACGACGACAAGAAGAAGAAAGAAGACGGCGCGAAGAAGAGGAACGACGGCGGCAAGAAGATAAAGAAGACCTCAAGAGGCAACGCGAAGAAGACGAACAACGGCGACAAGAAGATGAAAGAAGACGGCGCGAAGAAGACGAGAGAAGACGACAAGAGGAGGAACAGAGGCGTCTTGAAGATAAAGAAGAACTCAAGAAGCAACGCGAAGAAGACGAAAAACGACGACTAGAAGACAAAGAAGACCTCCGAAGTATGTTTCACAATATGAGAGTCGATGTAAAAGAGGAAATTGAACTGATCAACGAACAAATAGAAAATGTGAACAGTAAAGTAGAAAATGTAACAGAAAATGTAAAGGATTGGAACAAACGATGGGAAGAAGTGGAGGGGTTGAAAGAACAAATGAAGATGATGATGAAAGGCACAGAAGTCAGACATAGAGAACTGACAGAGCAGGTGATGGGCCAGACTGACAGAACTCAACCAAGAGGAGTTACTGGAATGTCCCCAGTTCAAAATCGTCCGGAAGAAGGTATACCAATCGTGCAGCAGCCTCATGGAACCTTGAAGCCGCCGACTTTTGACGGAGAAACATCGTGGCCCATGTACAGGAGGCAGTTTGAGGCGGCAGCTCTCAGCAATGGGTGGAGCGAACAACAGGCAGCAACTGCTCTAATTCTCTCGCTTAGAGGTAAAGCCCTAGAGATCCTCCAGAACATCCCGGAGTCGAAACAGCAAAACTACTTAACAGTGATACAGGCCCTAGATTTGAGATATGGTAACAAGTACATGAGCCAGGTCTACCAGACACAACTAAAGTCAAGGGTCCAGAAGCCAAATGAGACGCTGCAAGAATTTAGTGCCGAAGTGGAGAAACTTGTGCGACTGGCATATCCCCAAGCCCCAGAAGAATTTGTCAACCAGATAACCGTCCAGACCTTCATCGATGGGGTACTTGATAATGAAATGCAACAAGCTTTAAGGCTCGGAAGGTTCAAAACACTTACGGACTGCGTAATTTATGGCTTGGAATTTGAAGCAGCGAAGAATGCATCTCAACCTCGCCGCAACAGGCTGCGCGAAGTGAAGGAGATAGAGGACCATGCAGACACGACAGAGGAACTAAGGCGAGAAATCAAGTTGATGAAGGAAGCCATAAGCAAGCTCACTGCAACGGTTGGAGCACGTAAGACGAAAGCAGATTGGTCCCACATAGAATGCTACAAGTGTGGTAGGAAAGGGCACATAAGTAGGCAGTGCTCACAAACCCAACAGGTGGCATGCAGAAGACAAGAATACACCAACAGGGAGCGCCATCAGGGAAAACGACCTGACGCCAGTGTAGGTGGGCGACACGTGGCATGCGAGACCCAATGCCCCAAAGTCAGGGTCTCCACTATCCGACGCTGCCGCGAGAGCCTCGTCATACCTGGCAGCATAGACTGAAGACAATGCAGTTTTACCATCGATACTGGCGCCACTACATCCGTTGTACGCCCAGACATGTTGCCAAATATGTCGGCACTAACTACCAACAGACAGCCTGTATTGGAGACGGCAAAAGGAGATAGAATACCCGTGCATGGAGAGGCCACTGTTTACATTAGGCTGGGCAGTACTGAGCTACAGGTAAGGGCTGTCGTCGCAGAGATCGTCGACGAATTTATTCTGGGCCTGGATTTAATGGAAGAGTTCGATGTCCTATCAGTGGACTTCCAGAATAAGATCTTGAAAATCGGTAACGAAGAGTTGTATTTATCTCCAACAGCAGGCGAAGCTAGTCCCAGGGTGAGACTTATTGTCGACGAAGATACACGGATTCCTGGTAACAGTGAGAAGATTGTCAGAGCCAGGCTAGAGAAGAAACTTGATGGTATGTCTGCTCTCATAGCGGAGCCCCTAAAAGAGAGACGTGATGGTGCCCTCGTCGCACGATGCTTAGTAGACCCGAAGAGGACAATACCCATAAGAGTGGCTAACGTGCAAACTAACAGGGTCACATTGAAGAAAGGTGAGGTTATCGCCACTTGCGAGCCCATTGACCGAGTGACGTTGTCAAGAAAGGTGACACCCACGGCATTAGACAGAAGACTGCCAGTAGAAATGGTAGAGCGGTTTAAGAATTCTTGGGGCCAATTGAACGACATGGAGATGGAAATGGCCCTGAAGTTCGTATTGGAGGAGGCCGATATTTTCGCTCAAGATAAAATCACAGGTCGTACGAGTCTAGTGCAACACAGAATTAATACTGGCGACGCAAGACCAATTAGACAGCCGCCGAGAAGACTGCCTTTTGCCAAGCAATCAGAAATCAAGGCGATGGTTAACGAAATGCTGGAAGATGGTGTGATCGAGGAGTCTAATAGTCCTTGGTCGTCCCCAGTAGTTTTGGTCACCAAGAAAGATGGCACTATGAGATTTTGCGTGGACTATAGAAAGCTGAATGATGTCACCAAGAAGGACAGTTATCCCCTGCCCCGGATCGACGACACTTTGAACACTTTGGCTGGATCAAAGTGGTTCTCTACATTAGACCTGAAAAGTGGCTACTGGCAAGTAGAACTCCATAAAGACGATAAGGAGAAGACTGCTTTTTCAACCGGGAATGGGTTGTACCAATTCAAGGTCATACCATTCGGCTTATGTAATGCACCTGCCACCTTCGAGCGACTAATGGAGTTAGTGCTGAGAGGACTGACATGGGAAACATGCCTGGTGTATCTCGATGATGTCATGGTGATTGGAAGGACTTTCGATGAACACCTGTCGAATCTGAAGCAAGTTTTCTCCAGGCTGAGAGGTGCCAATCTGCAACTTAATCCCAAGAAATGCGTCCTCTTCCAGAAGAGAGTGAGTTTCCTCGGACATGTCGTTTCTGAGAAAGGGATAGAAACTGATCCAGAGAAAATAAAGGCAGTAAGAGACTGGCCTGTGCCGAGGAACAAACATGAGGTCAGAAGTTTTCTGGGACTTTGCAGCTACTACCGACGCTTTGTGAAGTACTTCAGCAGCATTGCGAAACCTCTGCATAGCCTGACTGAAAATAAGGTCGAGTTCATCTGGTCACCAGATTGCCAAGAGTCTTTTAGAGAACTCAAACATCGTCTTCTCACTGCTCCTATACTGGCTTATCCTCAGAACGAAGGACTGTTCATACTGGACACTGATGCTTCCCAGTATGGCATTGGGGCAGTACTCTCGCAGCTCCAAGCCGGAGAAGAAGTTGTGATAGGCTACTTCAGCAAAACGTTCGGAAAAGCAGAAAAAAATTACTGTGTAACCCGGAAAGAACTGCTGGCAGTTGTAAGATCCATCGAACATTTCCACAGCTTCCTGTACGGAAGAACATTCCGCGTGAGGTCAGATCACTCTGCTCTGCAATGGCTTCTGAACTTTAGAAATCCTGAAGGACAGATAGCACGATGGATAGAGAAACTGCAGAGCTACGACTTCCGGATTGAACATCGAAGAGGAAGAAGTCACGCCAATGCAGACAGCTTGTCGAGAAGACCATGTTCAGTGCATTTTTTTTTTTTTTTTATTCAATATTATTGGCTGCGGCATCTCAGGCCATTAGCACATTCTTTCCCATTATTCTATATATTTTTTAAATTTTCCAGACAGAGTCAACTTGGCTCGCCCGGGAATCGAACCCGGGACCTCTCGCTTAGCAGGCTGGCACCTAGCCACCTGCGCCACGAGGGCGTCCATGTTCAGTGCATGAATGTAAATTTTGCGAGCGACAAGAGAACAAAGAGATCGACAAAGTAACTCATCAGATCAAACAACTGGTGGCAGGACAGAAGAATAACACCGATCTAGACGTAAATCTTGAATACATCAGAGACGCACAGAAGACAGATCCAGACTTGAAAAATATTAGAGAATGGCTACAAAAGGGGAAAAGACCTGAGTGGCACGATGTGTCCCGGTTTGGGGCGGAGGTTAAAGGATACTGGCTACAATGGGACTCATTGTGTCTAAAGAATGACATGATCACTCGAAAATGGGAAACTGCCGATGGTAGAGACTGTATATACCAGACCGTCGTGCCAAGTGAGTGCATAAGCAGTGTTCTTCAAGAGCTACACAATAGTAGAAGTGGAGGCCACTTTGGGGTCAACAGGACTCTTGCCAGAGTGAGAGACCGCTTCTATTGGATAAACTGCCGAAGAAGCGTGGAAGAATGGTGCAAAAGGTGTGACCAATGTGCTTCAAAGAAAGGACCAAAGACCCGATCCAGAGGAAAAATGATGCAGTACATCTCAGGTACACCGTGGGAGAGAGTTGCCGTAGACATCGCAGGACCTTTTCCCATCACAGAGTCTGGGAACAGATACATAATGGTGGCGATGGACTACTTCTCGAAATGGCCTGAAGTTGCGCCGATCCCCAACCAAGAGGCAACGACCGTAGCAGAAGCCCTGATGGAAAATGTCATATCACGGCATGGCGTACCCTTGGAGATTCACACCGACCAGGGCCGGAATTTCGAATCAGAGGTCTGGAAGAGCCTAATGGACTTGCTAGGCATAAAGAAAACGAGAACAACGCCACTCCACCCTCAATCAGACGGCATGGTAGAACGGCATAACAGGACCATCAATCAGTATCTTGCTATGTTTGTCGACGAGAATCAGAGAACCTGGGACAAGTTGATACCTCTGTTCCTCCTAGCTTACAGAAGCTCTCAGCATGAATCTACCGGCTACACTCCATCCATGATGTTGACCGGCAGAGAGATGCGGTTACCAATCGACATGACGAGACCACCACCGAACGAGGACATAGCGGACCTAGCTACGTTACCTGAGTATGTCGCCGACCTAGAAGGAAAACTGCGCACTATACACAGATGTGTCAGAGATAGGCTCCTCTTAAGCAGTGACCGGATGAAGATGCGCTTGGATCGCAGAGCAACACCCCATACATTCAAGGAAGGTGATGCAGTGTGGCTGTACCAACCAACAAGGAGAAAGGGCCTCAGTCCCAAACTTCAGAAACCATGGGAAGGGCCATACTTGGTGACTAAGAAAATCAACGACCTAGTCTACAGAATCCAGCTGTCTCCAAGAACTAAACCCAAAGTTGTTCACATAGAGAGGTTGAGTCCCTATCGGGGCAACGAACCCCCAAGTTGGCGGCCGGTAAATACTGTTCGGGACGAACAGTCTTAAGGAGGGGGGCAGTGTTACAAAGCACTTCAATAGACGTAGGTGCGGTGTTGCCACATCTCCAGAATTTCCCCAACATCTGGGAATTTTTGCACAATCTGGCAACACCGCCTCCCCACCCCCTGGGGGTGCCTGGGGTGACCCCCCTCAGGCGAAGTCTCAACCCTCTAGGACCAGAAATAACGAAGTTACCAACTTGTGCCCCGTCGGAACGGATAACTGAGGTCTGCACATTCCGAACACCCTGTATATACACCCTGTATACGCAGAGAACCCTTACACCCTGTATACGCAGAGAGATCTTATAGTTCGAGAAACATCTCTTGTGTAGCATAGGAGTGGTGACCACATTTGGATCATCCTGTATACACATCCCCCTGTATACACACGGGACCGATCTGTATTCACAGAACCTTCTAGTAAAAGAAGGTCCTGGAACGTTCTGGAATGGAATGCTCTAGAAAGGAGGGGAAGGTACGGCGAGTATATAAAAGCGAAAGCAAGCCAGCCCGAGTTAGTTCAGCTCAGTAAGAGAATGTGGTAGTGACTTGAAGAAGCAGTGTAAAGTGTTAAGAGAGTAGCTACTGTAGTACCAGTGTAGAGACTTGTGTGGAGATTAGTAATTGTAGACAGTAAATTAAGTGTTTTGTGAGAGAAAAATTCTAGAAATTTTATTGTATCCATATTTAGAGTGTAAATAAAGTTGTTTTGTTAAAATTTAAAGTCTCACTTATCCAGAACCCGGCGAAAACGCAACATTATTATTTATTATTGATAATACTAAATATTAAATTAAAGTTAAAATAATGCATGACAAGGATTGTCGTTAGCGAAATATTTGTTTAATGTGTTTGTAAGAATAAATGAGCCACAAAAAGGACAGAAGAAATCAAAATAATGTACAACTGTTTTCAGAGCGTTAATAGAAGAAACAAAAAATAATTACAAAGGATGCTCAGTGCACTAGATGCCGTGTACAGAAAAATTAAACTTAAAATCATTATGAAGAAAACAAAACTAATGAAGCAGGTATACGACTACAAAAATTGATATACAGGGTGCCCCACGCAGATCTTCCATTAGCCGTTTCTGGAGTACGGCTCACAATTTAATTCTAAAAATTCACGCACGTGGGTTTCTCGAAATTTCCTGTTCACTAAAAATATTGACGTTAGTATAGGACTCCCGATTATACCGGAAGTAAACGTCAACTTTCTTATTTCAAATGGAAGATGGTGTTTTTTATTACGGATCAAGATTGCTCGTTATTCATTTTTAAAGAATAGTCGTTATCGGCGACAAAAATTTCAAAATTTCTGGACGCAGTAAGTGCGTTATGGTTGTGAATTTTCATTAAAATGTTTTTAATAGAAAATATGTGTGTTTTTTCAGAAATCAGGCATCAAATTTGATTGCCAGTATAACATATATAGTAAAAACAATGTGCCATGTTTAATCAAAATAACTTTACTGTTTGAAAACGTACAAAAATTTCCGAAAGTAAACTTAAAGTGTAACCGAAAAAATTCGTTTCTTGGTCAACCTTATAGGTTAATAGCAAATTGAGCTTTTCAAACATGAGGCCTTTAATCAAAATTCGCTACCATAACGCACTTACTGCGTCCAGAATTTCTTTACTTACAAACATGCATTATATTTCGATGAAAAATGCAAAAACATAAGGCATTTTCGACTAAAAAAAAATTATTTGTATCACCAACGACTTATGGGCCAGCCTGTGATGGTAGAAATATTTTTTTAAGATGTAGCTCAAAACACCCTATAATTAATCTATCCATTTTTTTTCATATCTTGTAGAATAACGGATATATTGAGCTTTATTGATTTTTTACGAAACTTCGACAAAAGTTATATACCATTAAACGATATAAACTCTATGGCTAAGACTACTGCCAAGCATCAGAGAAGAGTCTACTTGAAATGATTTTCTGGAAACATTTTAGTAAAATGAAGGACATTGACGGTTGAAACTAAGACTTTAGGGTTTGTAAAACATTCTTCTTGACACATTTTCTTTCCATAGCCCGTATTAGATTCAAGTTCTTTGCCTAAATGTTGCGAATTTTGACGTTTTAAATTATCACTTCGACGTTTTGAGGAAAACCCCAATTTATTTTTCTTTAAATGCCCATAACTTTTTTGTCTTTTGACCTACAGCGCTAAATTGGTAGGTAATTTACCTATAGCGATATAAAACGATGTACCAAATTTGGTTACCCTTACTTTGTTATTTCCGGAGATATGATTTTTTTTCTAAAGGAAATACAAAACTTTCCGGAAAAATCTCGTTCGATTTTCCTGGCTAACGAACTTATCCAAGCCACTTACGAAAGGAAGGTATTGACCAAATTTTGTCAAAATCGGCCCATTATTTTATCGGTGTGATACATATATATATATATATATATATATATATATATATATATATATATATATATATATATATATATATATATATATATATATATATATATATATATATATATATATATATATATATATATATATATATATATATATATATATATATATATATATATATATATATATATATATATATATATATATATATATATATATATATATATATATATATATATATATATATATATATATATATATATATACATATATAAACATATAAAAGTCGAAAACTGACCCCGGATATGTGTTCTAGGGGGGCTAATTAGCGCTCATTTGAATAAATTTTTTCAAAATTCAAAAGTCAGGATCTCCTCATTAGTGAATTATTTTTAAGAAAATTCACTAAAAGTGTCAAAACATATCGAAAACATGATTTGGCAATTTAATTCTGAAAATTCACGCACGTGAGTTTTTCGAAATTTCCAGTTCACTGAAAATATTGACGTTAGTATGGGACTTCCGGTTATACCGGAAGTAGACGTCAACTTTCTTATTTCAAATGGAAGATGGTGTTTTTTATTGTGGATCTAGATTGCTCGTTATTCATTTTTAAAGAATAGTTGTTATCGGTGACAAAAATTTCAAGTGTCAAAACATATCGAAAACATGATTTGAGAATGAAACTTTTTTGCCTGTCTGTCTGTCGTCTGTCGGTCTATATGTCTGTCTGTTTGTAGCCACGATAACTTTATAACGAATTGAGATATCGTCTTCTAATTGGGTATACACTTGGCATCAGACAATTGAATTGTTTTTAGGTAAAATCGCTTTAAGGGTAGGATGAATGGGGGTGATTAGCTGAAAATTGACGTTTATTCATTAACATATCGAGTAATGTAACGTTTTAGAGTTTCTTCATTAGAAAACTTTCAATTTCATCAAACATCTGGTATTCTGTGGTAAAATTAAATTAGGGGTTAAATGTGTGGGGTGGAATATTGGTGACAGAAATTTCGATTTTGTTTGTTTAAATCGCGTAAAAAGTCTTAAAACATATAGAAAACTTGATTTTGGAACGAATTTCTTTGTTTGTCAGTCTGTATGTCTGTTTGTAGCCACAATAACTTTAAAACGAACTGAGATCTCGTCTTCAAATTTGGTATACAGTTGGCACCTGACAAATGAACGGTTCGGATTGTTTTTGGGTAAAATCGCTCCAGGGGGTAGGGGATGAATGGGGGTGTTTACCTGAATTGACATTTTTTCGCTAAAATATCGAGTAATATAACGTTTTAGAGTTTCTTTATTAGAAAACTTTCAATTTTATCAAACATCTGGTATTCTGTGCTAAAACTAAATTAGGGGTTAAATTAAATTAGGGGGTGGAATATCAAAGACAGTCGGTTAGTTGGTTTGTCGGCATGTACGTCTGTCTGTTAGTAGGCGCAATAACTTTTAAACGAATTGAGATATCATTTTCAAATTTAGTATACAGTAAGCACCTGACAAAGGGACACTCCCTATTGCTTTTGGGTAAGATCGCTTCAGGGGTTAGGGGATAAATGAGGGGTGATTTGGTGAAAACTCGAGTACCATAACGTTTCAGAAGTTTATAGGTACAGGAATACGAATATTTCCTTTGTGGTCGAGTGATAGACCCTAAATTCATTTCATGAGAATGTCTCTGCGCAAAGTAGATTATCACAGCTATGTGGAAGTTACGATTCTATTTGTAGCACTTTTTTTTAATGAAAACACGTATCAAAGTTGATTAATTACCAGTATGACATATATAGTGAAAACAATGTTCCATATTTCATCGAAATAACTTGATTGTTTGAACAAGTACAAAAAAAAAATTTCCGAAAATAAACTTAAATGTTTCCGAAAAAACTGGCCCGATTTTCCTGGCCAACGCACTTCTTCAAACTATTTACCCTCCTACCGAGATATAATTATTCACAAAAAGCTTTTCGACACAACCAACAAAAAAACTCTCATGAAAATTTGCAAACAATTTTTTTCACGAGAAATCGAAAACAATTTCTCATTTTTCTTAACAGCAACTATGTTTTTTTCGTATCTTGTATAATAACGGATGTATAGAGCTTTACCGTAAAAACGCATGACCTTGTATATATGAAAATAGATAAAAACTGAAACTAACCCCGAATGTGCGTTCTAGGGGTCGCAGATCCCGCTCATTTGAAGAAACCTTTTCAAAATCTAAAAGTGGCGGTCTCCTCTCTAGCCAATTTGTAATGGAAATTCGCTAACAGTTATAAACCATTAAACGATAAACTTTATAGCTAACACTACTGCCAAAACATCAGAGAAAGGGTATATTTAAAATGAATTTTCTGGAAGTATTTTAGTAAAATGAAGGACAATGACGGTTGAAACTAAGACTTCAGGGTTTATAAAACAATTGCTACATTTTTTCTACGTAACACCTATTAGTTACAGGTTCTTAGCCCACATGTTGACGTTTTAAATCGCTACTTTCGCGTTTTAAGAGGAAAATCACGATTTTTTAATGCCTATAACTTCTTTGCGTTTTCACTTACAGCTCTAAATCTTGGTGCACAGTTCGCTTTTTAGGATATAAACCCGCCTACGAAATTTGGTTGATCTAACGTTGTTATTTTCAGAAATTTCCGAAAGACAACAAAATTTCCGGGAAAAACCAGGGCGATTTTCTTGGCTAACGAACTTATCCAAGCCACTTGCAAAAGGAAGGTACTCACCAAATTAATTAAAATCGGCCTATTATTTTTTTGAGCTATCGTTGTGATATATATATATATATATATATATATATATATATATATATATATATATATATATATATATATATATATATATATATATATATATATATATATATATTATTGGCAAAAATTATACATTATGTTAGTACAATAAGTCTCATTAGACTTGTGCTGTATTATAACACAATTTGGAAGGTTATATCCTAAATAGTTCGACAGTCCTACACCAAATTCAACCGTCACCTTCATTTACCATAAATCTCTGCTATTCCATAATGTCTTTCTGACTGCTATTCTTTCCAAACAATCCACATTTTTGTCAAAATGTTTAAATTTGCAGGAGACAAAAATGACTTTATATATATATATATATATATATATATATATATATATATATATATATATATATATATATATATATATAGGCACGCATTATAAGTTTTCGTACTGGTACTGAGATTTTGAATTAAAAAAAAAAAATTCAACTGGCTGAATCATCAACCGCTCATTATAACTAAAATATTTAGATGACTGTATCACTTCCGGTTGTACCGGAAGTTGAAAACAACTTTCTTAATATTAATAGAACACCGCATATATAATTGCATATTTGTAATGAGCATGCAATTGTGAGGAAAATGATATGGCACTTCCTCATACTAGGGTCAGCCGTTCTCAAGATATATTCGATTTTCTATTGTTTTTCCGTCATAAATTGCAAATCTTTGAAATGGAAATTCTGAGGCATCAAGTATGTCATGGTTCTGAAACTTAGCGTAACTATAATCCCAGTAGTCAGAATTCTTCTCATCGTGAAAAAAATTACAAAAATGATACAGGGTGTTGTTTAACGATATTCAAATATCGATGATTTTAAAATGGAACATATGTTGCCAATTTTGACGTTTCAAATCGCGACGTTTTAAGAGGAAAATCACATTTTTTTAATGCCCATAACTTCTTTGTCTTTTCACTTACGTGTCTAAATCTTGGTGCACAGTTCGCTTTTTATGATATAAACCCGCCTACGAAATTTGGTTGATATAACTTTCTTATTTCCGGAGATATAAAAATTTTCCGAAATAAAACACAAAATTTTCGGAATCCCAGAATTCTTTAGGAAATTCACTAAAATCAAGTTATTATATAAAATATTATTATGAAATACTTGTATATTTTATTTTACATACATATATATATATATATATATATATATATATATATATATATATATATATATATATATATATATATATATATATATATATATATATATATATATATAAATCAATTTTATTAATGTCTTCACCAAGCTCTCGGGAGCCTTAGGTTACTACTCCTTTTCTGATGTTTAGTTACTTGTAAAGCAATACATAAACCATAGCGCATGTGGCAGAAATCAATAACTGCTCTCGCGAGGGATGCTTTTGATACATTTCAGCTGAGCTGAGTGCATTCTAGAATTGTACTTTTTGTTCATCAAGAACTTTTTTCATCACATTTGATTTAAATGTTTATTGCAGTCAATTCTCTTTTATTAAACGAGGGAAACTGAAACCACATATTACTAAAAATTGTGAGTGTTTTACTTCAGTTTTTTTAGCGCATTTTAATTTTTTATTAAATCGCTAAGTATCGATGATGCGCCTTTGCACAAATTTCTTCAAATCTGCGCAAATAATTAACTGTTTCTGATTAAACTTGGTACATATCTTTCTTTTGTTAATAGCTTGGATGAGTTCGTTAACCAACCTAATCGGACAAGTTATTCAATCAAAATTTAAGTTCTCTGAAAAAAAAAATTCTGTCTCGAAAAATAACAAAACTATTTTGATGAAATTTGATAGACATGTTGCTCTAAAAGAGACCTTACTATTCGACTTAATTAAAGTTTCTAGCTTAACATAAAATTAAGTTACTAAAATTTGAAGCATTTAATGTCAATTTCGCTACCATAATGTGAGTGCTGCGTTTCAAATTTTTAGTGTTTTTTTTTACTTTAACAAGATATGCTGTTTGATTCTTTTTACTCCGTTTCACAGAAAAAAAATTGTTAACGTGGAGGTCTCGCGATGGTTAGATTTAAAAATAAGTATCCCACACGCAGAGATAACACTTGTCCATGAAGTAATGGATAAATTCAATAAAATGGAAAGTGAGTATTATTAAGGAAAATTCAAGAACAGGTCGATTTTTATTTTTAAAAACTAACTTTTGGATTTAAAAATGTTACCCCTATCGCTGTATCCCTTCAAGGGGCAGCTACCCTTTCGAAATTTTGAAATTGGATGGTGGGTAGTGTGATGCATATTTTTAAAGCTCATCCAATTTTTTATTCAGCAACACCAATTTTTTTTTTGTAGGAATAAAATAAAGTGAGTAATAACATTTTAATTATCAGTAACACCTAACACAAGTAAAGCCGATAAAGAATTACGTAGTTCAGTCTTATCTAATCAAATGTTCGAAATGTCTGCCTTCTTATGCCTGACAATATCCCAAACGGTCAACAAATTCTTGTTGTGCTCTATTTATAATCTCTGAAGAAATGTTGGTACATTCAGTTGTAATTATTGTTTTAATTCGTCGATAGTATCTGGTTTACTTTTGAATACCACATTCTTCAAATGGTCTCACAGAAAAAAATATAAGGGAGTTAGGTCAGGTGATCTTGCTGGCCATTCGATTGCACCACGCCAATCCATCTGTTGGGAAATTGTTGATCCTGATACTGTCGAACATTAACGTCATAATGCGCGATGGCACCATCTTATTGATACCTCAAGTTATTATTTACCATACCAGCATTGTGTGCATCAGGAAATAAGTTCAATAATGTGGGAATGAGATGTTGCTGTAAAAATTGTATATATCGTGGTACATTGTTGCTAGCTGTTACTTGCACTCGTTGGAAGTAATTAAAAAATGGCT
Source organism: Tillus elongatus (assembly GCA_964006375.1). Classification (NCBI taxonomy): domain Eukaryota; kingdom Metazoa; phylum Arthropoda; class Insecta; order Coleoptera; family Cleridae; genus Tillus; species Tillus elongatus. The sequence continues at coordinate 168,525,772 of OZ023266.1, forward strand.
CCAAAAGATTATTTGCAATAGATATCGTGCTTATCCATCAGACTGGCTGCTTATGGAATCTGATGTACGGGACATGAGACAGCTTTACTTTAATGCACCATGTGTCGAACTATATAGGCGAAAGAATACAATCGAATTTAGGCAGCACGAATACGGTAGACGGTATCGCCGAATTATAAGCCACAGGCAGAGAAAAGATAAAACAGTAGGTAAAAGATCTTGCATGCAAATGATCTCTGTGGTACACGATGGCTGACCCATTTCTTCTCCAATATAGGAAGGACGCAACGAGATGGCGACACGTGTAAAAACCGTGTCTTACATCCTACTTTTGAGAGGCTGGCTACCATAGCCGTCTTACTTTATAGGTGTATTTTTGCTGCAATTAGTATATCATACTGACGAGCCCTAATTAGAGCGAAACTGGTTTGCGGTTATAATTGTGGTGAGAATACATCTGGCCTTACATACTTTGTCCCTATATTGGGGAAGAAATAGGCCACTGCTGACAATTTACTAAATTAGTTGTATACAGTCTCTATTTTTTAACATTCTGTGTTATTTGGAGCTGCCGTGACAACATACTACTTGGTTCCGCAACGAGACGGCGACACGTGTAAAAAGCGTGTCTTGCATCTCACTTAGTTTTGCGAGGCTGGCTACCATAGCCGTATTACTTTATAGGTGTATTTTCGCTGCAATAAGTATGCCGTACTGACGAGCTCTTACTAGAGCGAAACCGGTCTGCGGTTCTAATTGTGGTGAGAATACATATAGTCTTACACATATAAATAATTTACAAACTAAGTTGTATATATGGTAGATTGAAGATCAACCCAGGTTTCAGGGGCCACTGAAAAATTCAGGTGATCGTGAAGGAGCCTATGCTTGGAATGAGGTCAGACTTCGTGAGCACGCGAATCTGCAGGGAAAACAACTTGACAGTGGAAATCCCCAACCGCGAAGCATGGCGGGAGGAGACGCCGGGCATACCACGGGACGCGCTTGTCTGGTTCACGGACGGATCCGGCGGGAAGCGTGGGTCGGGGGCAGGTGTTTACTCGGAAGGACCGAGGGTAAGTCATAGTATTTCCCTCGGAGCCCATGCAACGGTGTTTCAGGCCGTAATGTACGCCATCCTGCACTGTGTGCGGGAGAACAAGAGGAGCGGCTACACCAACAAGCGGATCCTCATAGCCACAGACAGCCAAGCAGCCCTTAAGGCACTAAGTAGCCCACGGGAAAATTCCTGGCTGGCGAGTGAGTGCCGAGACGAGACGAGCGACCTGGCTGGGAAGAATGGGGTTCACTGGGTGCCGGGTCACTCAGGGGTCAAAGGCAATGAAGCAGCTTACAGTCTCGCGAAGAGAGGGTCAGCAGAACCAGTTATCGGACCACAACCGGCTCTGGGCGTGACAAAGAGCACTGCCAGGGGAGCCATTAAGTCCTGGGTCAGAAACCAACACAAGATGTACTGGCCAGACTGTCCAGGGCTCAGATATGGGAAGTCAATAATTGAACAACCCAGTTCAAAGAGAGCTGTGGAGCTGCTAAATCTTAGCAGAGGACAGCTCAGAAACACAACAGGTCTCTTGACGGGACACATGGGCGTCAAGAAACACTTGCATAAAATGGGGCGGTTCGAAGGGGGACCTTGCATGTAGACTCTGCGGCGAGGGGGAGGAATCAGCCCAGCACATCTTGTGCGAGTGTAAAGCTCTGGACCGCAAAAGATAACTTATCTACGGACAGTCTAGACCGGAGACAGAGCAATATAAAGCTTCACCCTACCAATCGCTGTGCAGACTAGTTCAAGGCACAGTGATTTTGGAATGGGTGGAGTAAGACTAAGGGTATGCACAATCAACCAAAGGTTGTAGTGCTATCGGGGCGGCAAGGACGCGGACGAGCCCTGAGGGAAAAAAAGGTGTATACGTACACTCTTAGTTAAATAAATCAATTAAATATAGGTCTACATCAGTGAAAGAATGAGTGCTTAGATGTGTGTGATATATTTGCGTGCTCTTATGTAAAACAAATGACTGTATGAAAAGTAGGTATACTAATATTAGAAAATTTGTATGTGCGGGTATATATGATTATATGTACTCCTTGATCTTGTAATAATATTATGTAGTAGAGAATAAGATCCTATTGTATGTACTGTTGTTGCCTTAGTTTACCATGGGCCTCTTTGTGCGTCTTTTAAAGCTGCCTAGTTAGGCCCCTTAGGCATGAAGCGTGTGTCCCTGTCTATCCCAATATACAATAAGACAAATTTTAAATTAAGCAAAAATAAGCAAATTTCATAATAACATTATATAAACGATGCTTTACTTATATGACGTATAAACTCAGGTATATAATATATATATATATATATATATATATATATATATATATATATATATATATATATATATATATATATATATATATATATATATATATATATATATTGATAAATGCGGTACAATAACAAATAATGTAAAGCTTACTGATCTGACCAAGCTATCCAAGTTAAAATGTCACTAAAGCAACGTAACGAGTGGAGGAGAATGCGCGAATGGCAAACAGCCGTAGCCACTTAAATTAGGTGCCAAAAAAAAACGCTTATAAATCTTGTGTAATGTTTTTTGTGTGCAAAAAGTAAGACTGAAAAGCTAAGAGAAGAAATGGCTATTGCTGTTAGAGGGCCCATTATTGAGATTGCAGGTTCCGTCAAAAACTCGGGTGTGATTTTTTATTCGAATCTTAGATTTGTGTGTGTTGTTATTTCTTTAATGTCGGCTTATTTCCGCGACTATGTCCAATCACCGACGCTAGTGAGCAATCTAACCTCACTATCCTGGAAATGTTGCCGAAACCCCAGTCTTTCTGTGAGGAGGGTTGACATCTTTAACGAGCCCAACGTCGCATGGACACGTGACTGAGGGGTTAACCACTTTTAGTTTTGACTACCTATTGGTAAAATGCCTGAAAATAATCAACCAGAACCAGATATACATACATGTGCTCACAGTTTGCCATAATTTTGCCAATTTGCTCGAATTCGTACAGTCATAACGGAAATTGCTTTGTTCGCTCGCGTTTTGCCGGCTATGTGTAAAATCCCTAGGCACTTTATAAAAAGTCTAATTTTTCATTATGACTACAACACACACACACACACACACACACATACACATACAAATATATATATATATATATATATATATATATATATATATATATATATATATATATATATATATATATATATATATATATATATATATATATATATATATATATATATATATATATATATATATATGTTCGGAAAGATTACCGCGGTCTTTAATGTGTGACATATTTGGTTCTCGGGTTGGAGCGCGTCTAGAATTCATTAAAACTCGGCGTTTCGGCTCCTGTTTTGAAGCCATTATCAAGATGTAATGGAACTAAGTAAGGACGCCCTAAGGCCTCAACCTGCCTACTCCTTAGAGCTGAGGTCAAAGGTGGGTTGGGTTGTTGTAGCCCGATTACGGGGCCTCAATACATTAAAGGTGTCACCGACAAATCAGCCGAATTTTTAGAACCCATAATATCAAAACCGTATTCACAACAGAGCAAAAACCGTCTGATAAAAACTCCCAAGGATACGATTCCACACGAATCTCACGGAGTTTACGAAATTCTGACTGTCCCGAAATTATGTAGGACAAACAAATAGACGCATCCATAATATAGTATATGAACAGACCCTCGCAGTTAGAAAATCCGACCCCTCATCGGCGATGGCCATGCATAATATTCATACAAGACATAAAATAGACTTCGATAATGCCAAAATAGTTCGGGACGCAGTAAGTGCGTTATGGTAGTGAATTTTCATAAAAATGTTTTTAATAGCAAATATGTGTGTTTTTTTTTCAGAGAGCAGGCATCAAATTTGATTACCAGTATAACCTATATAGTAAAAATAATGTGCCATGTTTCATCAAAATAACTTTATTGTTTGAATACGTACAAAAATTTGTAATGTGTAACCGAAAGAATCCGTTTCTTGGTCAACCTTATAGGTTAATAGCAAATTGAGCTTTTTAAATATGAAGCATTTAATCAAAAATTGCTACCATAAAGCACTTGCTGCGTCCAGAATTTCTTTACTTACAAACATGCATTATATTTAGATGGAAAATGCAAAAACATAAGGCCTTTTAGACTAAAAAAATTTTTTTTGTATCACCAACGACTTATGGGCCATCCTGTGATTGTAGAAATATGTTTTAAGATGTAGCTCAAAACACCCTATAGTTAATGTATACAATTTTTTTTCATATCTTGTAGAATAGCGGATATATTGAGCTTTATTGATTTTTTACGAAAATTCGACAAAAATGATATACCATTAAACGATAAACTATATAGCGAAGACTACTGGCAAGCATAAGAGAAAGGGTCTATTTGAAATGAATTTTCTGGAAACATTTTAGTAAAATGAAGGACAATGACGGTTGAAACTAAGACTTCAGGGTTTGTAAAACATTCTTTTTGAGACATTTTCTCTCCACAGCCCGTATTAGATTCAAGTTCTTTGCTTAAATGTTGCGAATTGTGACGTCTTAAATTGTCACTTTGACGTTTTGAGGAAAACCCAAATTTATTTGTCTTTAAATGCCCATAACTTTTTTGTCTTTTGACCTACAGCGGTAAATTTTGGTTTACCTATAGCGATATAAAACGATGTACCAAATTTGGGTGCCTTTACTTTGTTATTTGCGGAGATATGAATTTTTTTCTAAAGAAAACACAAAATTTTCCGGAAAAACCTCGGCCGATTTTCCTAGCTAACGAACTTATCCAAGCCACTTACAAGGCAAGGCAAATTTTGTCAAAATCGGCCCATTATTTTTTTAGTTATCGGTGTGATATATATATATATATATATATATATATATATATATATATATATATATATATATATATATATATATATATATATATATATATATATATATATATATATATATATGTATATATAAACATATAAAAATCGAAACTGACCCCGGATATGTGTTCTAGGGGGTCTAATTAGCGCTCATTTGAAGACTTTTTTTCAAAATTCAAAAGTCGGGATCTCCTTATTAGTGAATTTTTTTTAAAGAAAATTCACTAAAAATTGCACCGGTTTACAACTTCAAAACGAGAACTATCCGCGAAGCAATCCAGATCGCAAAACGTCCCGATTGTTTAAATAAGAGAGATGATGGTCTTCGCCTTCCGATCACTTAGAAACCTATTTTATCTTCATTACAAACACACAAAAAGAAAATAAATTCAATAGACTATTTTATTTCCCCATTATCTGTCTAATTACAAATGCCTCTTAATCCTTTAAGTACCGTGACCAAAGCCCCTGACTTAACTGACTGTGACCCGACTACTTTCACTGATAGCAAAGCAGGTAGACGGAAAGATACGTACAATACAAGACTTGCAAAACGAACTGCCAGATCTCTCTGAGGCCTAGGGTTGAACACACTGAGATCTTAGAGACGATCTCCGGCAAGATTTGGGGAGTAAACAGATTAAAGCCGCGTAATCGAGCTACAACAACTCAACCCACCTTTGTCCACCGCTCTAAGGAATAGGCAGATTGAGCCCTTAAGAGTGCTCTTACATATTTCCTTTACCTCTTGAAAATGGCTCCAAAACAGGAGCCGAAACGTCGAGTTTTAAGGACGCGGTTTAACCCGAGAACCAATCATGTCTCATATATATATATATATATATATATATATATATATATATATATATATATATATATATATATATATATATATATATATATATATATATATATATATATATATATATATACAAACATATAAAATGTTAATGGACATTGGTTTCGGATTCTAGGGGCCCAATTTCGCTCTCATTTGAAAAATTCTTGAAGAATCTCACCATTGATTGATTTTTTAAATAAAAAATTCGCTAATAGTGAGAATTCTGAACTATGGCCTACGTGGTAGGTCTTTTAGATAGAGAGAATCAATATCTGTATCCTAATAAAAGTCACATGTATTAGTGCGTTACGCCCTCCTCGTCCACAAGCTTTTATAAAACGTATTTAGGAAATTAAGCTAAAGCATAATTTAAATACAATATAAAATTTGTAGGCTGAGACATTTAATAAATTATACTCTTAATAAATACGCGATTCTTATTAGTATTACTATTACATGACGTAATAATAAGACAGTTTTTACGTCTTTGCCTTATGTTCATTATTGAAATGAAGGAAATGAATAAAATTACACATAACCTCTTAACGATAATTTTAAACAAGTGTTGAAGATTCACAAGACCACTTATGGGATGCATTAGACATTAGAGGAAGGTTATGTGTAATTTTATTCATTTCCTTCATTTCAATAATGAACATAAGGCAAAGACGTAAAAACTGTCTTATTATTACGTCATGTAATAGTAATACTAATAAGAATCGCGTATTTATTAAGAGTATAATTTATTAAATGTCTCAGCCTACAAATTTTATATTGTATTTAAATTATGCTTTAGCTTAATTTCCTAAATACGTTTTATAAAAGCTTGTGGACGAGGAGGGCGTAACGCACTAATACATGTGACTTTTATTAGGATACAGATATTGATTCTCTCTATCTAAAAGACCTACCACGTAGGCCATAGTTCAGAATTCTCACTATTAGCGAATTTTTTATTTAAAAAATCAATCAATGGTGAGATTCTTCAAGAATTTTTCAAATGAGAGCGAAATTGGGCCCCTAGAATCCGAAACCAATGTCCATTAACATTTTATATGTTTGTATATATATATATATATATATATATATATATATATATATATATATATATATATATATATATATATATATATATATATATATATATATATGAGACATGATTGGTTCTCGGGTTAAACCGCGTCCTTAAAACTCGACGTTTCGGCTCCTGTTTTGGAGCCATTTTCAAGAGGTAAAGGAAATATGTAAGAGCACTCTTAAGGGCTCAATCTGCCTATTCCTTAGAGCGGTGGACAAAGGTGGGTTGAGTTGTTGTAGCTCGATTACGCGGCTTTAATCTGTTTACTCCCCAAATCTTGCCGGAGATCGTCTCTAAGATCTCAGTGTGTTCAACCCTAGGCCTCAGAGAGATCTGGCAGTTCGTTTTGCAAGTCTTGTATTGTACGTATCTTTCCGTCTACCTGCTTTGCTATCAGTGAAAGTAGTCGGGTCACAGTCAGTTAAGTCAGGGGCTTTGGTCACGGTACTTAAAGGATTAAGAGGCATTTGTAATTAGACAGATAATGGGGAAATAAAATAGTCTATTGAATTTATTTTCTTTTTGTGTGTTTGTAATGAAGATAAAATAGGTTTCTAAGTGATCGGAAGGCGAAGACCATCATCTCTCTTATTTAAACAATCGGGACGTTTTGCGATCTGGATTGCTTCGCGGATAGTTCTCGTTTTGAAGTTGTAAACCGGTGCAATTTTTAGTGAATTTTCTTTAAAAAAAATTCACTAATAAGGAGATCCCGACTTTTGAATTTTGAAAAAAAGTCTTCAAATGAGCGCTAATTAGACCCCCTAGAACACATATCCGGGGTCAGTTTCGATTTTTATATGTTTATATATACATATATATATATATATATATATATATATATATATATATATATATATATATATATATATATATATATATATATATATATATATATATATATATATATATATATATATATATATATATGTATATATAAACATATAAAAATCGAAACTGACCCCGGATATGTGTTCTAGGGGGTCTAATTAGCGCTCATTTGAAGACTTTTTTTCAAAATTCAAAAGTCGGGATCTCCTTATTAGTGAATTTTTTTTAAAGAAAATTCACTAAAAATTGCACCGGTTTACAACTTCAAAACGAGAACTATCCGCGAAGCAATCCAGATCGCAAAACGTCCCGATTGTTTAAATAAGAGAGATGATGGTCTTCGCCTTCCGATCACTTAGAAACCTATTTTATCTTCATTACAAACACACAAAAAGAAAATAAATTCAATAGACTATTTTATTTCCCCATTATCTGTCTAATTACAAATGCCTCTTAATCCTTTAAGTACCGTGACCAAAGCCCCTGACTTAACTGACTGTGACCCGACTACTTTCACTGATAGCAAAGCAGGTAGACGGAAAGATACGTACAATACAAGACTTGCAAAACGAACTGCCAGATCTCTCTGAGGCCTAGGGTTGAACACACTGAGATCTTAGAGACGATCTCCGGCAAGATTTGGGGAGTAAACAGATTAAAGCCGCGTAATCGAGCTACAACAACTCAACCCACCTTTGTCCACCGCTCTAAGGAATAGGCAGATTGAGCCCTTAAGAGTGCTCTTACATATTTCCTTTACCTCTTGAAAATGGCTCCAAAACAGGAGCCGAAACGTCGAGTTTTAAGGACGCGGTTTAACCCGAGAACCAATCATGTCTCATATATATATATATATATATAGATATATATATATATATATATATATATATATATATATATATATATATACAAACATATAAAATGTTAATGGACATTGGTTTCGGATTCTAGGGGCCCAATTTCGCTCTCATTTGAAAAATTCTTGAAGAATCTCACCATTGATTGATTTTTTAAATAAAAAATTCGCTAATAGTGAGAATTCTGAACTATGGCCTACGTGGTAGGTCTTTTAGATAGAGAGAATCAATATCTGTATCCTAATAAAAGTCACATGTATTAGTGCGTTACGCCCTCCTCGTCCACAAGCTTTTATAAAACGTATTTAGGAAATTAAGCTAAAGCATAATTTAAATACAATATAAAATTTGTAGGCTGAGACATTTAATAAATTATACTCTTAATAAATACGCGATTCTTATTAGTATTACTATTACATGACGTAATAATAAGACAGTTTTTACGTCTTTGCCTTATGTTCATTATTGAAATGAAGGAAATGAATAAAATTACACATAACCTCTTAACGATAATTTTAAACAAGTGTTGAAGATTCACAAGACCACTTATGGGATGCATTAGACATTAGAGGAGTGTAAGACAAATGGAGTAATAAGAACCAGTGGGAGTAAGCAGGCAGGCAAGAGGAAGGCAGCAAGAGAAGCGTGCGAGTTTGGAGGTTCGCGCGGTCCCATAAGTGAACGGGTAGAGTCGCGGACAGGCCGGTAACACCCATGCCCCCTTAGCACGCCGCGGGCGCGAGCTGTGGGGGCCGGGGACCCCAGCCGTGGGCCGCCCGCCGCCCCATCGCGCGCCCGAGGTCCATCGAACATCTCCGAGGAGCAACCATTGCCTCCACAGAGGGGTCGCATCGATCCCGGCACTGCCCTGTTGCCAGGTCTCCAGGAGGAGCATTCCACGACACCCAAGGGTCGAACGGCAACGTCGATCACAAACATTGATTCTTTCCATTATAAATAGTACGCAAAAAATGCGTTCCTATATATCATCTCCCCCAGACATGCTTTGTGGCCCGGAAATTTCATTTTATAACTTTTATAACGACAGCGTTTAATAATTTCATTTCCCATACACAATCACACACACGCAAAGGCATTTTTGTGTGTTATTGCGTTAATTAAATTCTTCAGATTCTTATACTTTAATGCATTATGGGATATTTTTTGCGGGAATGGACCGGTCTTTGGAAATAGCTGACAACACCAACAAAAAAGAGTCCGTGACGCTTCTCACATTTTGATGCCGAGATGTTTATCATTAAAATTTTATAATTAGAGACAAGAGTGTCACGTTACAGCTAATTAAATTAATTTTTACGAAGTTATTTGTACGTTAATTAAAGCAGCAAGTGCGTTATTGAAAGTGAATTTTCATAAAATTGTTTTTAATAGCAAAAATTTCTCTTTAATGCAAGCAGGCATCAATTTGGTCACCGGTATAACCTATATAGTAGACACAATGTACCATATTTTATCAAAATAACTTGTTTGAAAATGTACAAAAATTTTCCGAAAATAAACTTTAAATGTTTCCGAGAAAACTCGCTTTCTAGCCGACGAACCTTAGGTTAACAGCAAATCGAGTTATTAAGTTTTGAAGCATTTAATGAAAATTCGCTACCAAAACGCACTTACTGCGTCTCGTTTTTTTTACGAACATATATCCTATTTCATGAAAAATGCAAAAATATAAGGAATGTTAAAAAAAATAGGTATCATCAAAGACTTGTGGGCCAGCCTGTGATCGTCAAAATAATTTTATAAGATGCAGCTCAAGACACCCTATAAGTAACGTATACAATTTTTTCTCGTATCTAGCATAATAACAATTATATTGAGCTTTACCGTAGAAATGAGTCACCCTGTATATATGTAAACAGAAAGTAAGCCCGGATATGGATTCTAGGGGGCCTAGTTTGCGCTCATCTGAAGAACTCTTTTTAGAATTCAAAAGCCGCGGTCTCCTCATGAAGGATTTTTTTCTACGAAAATTAGCTAAAAATTAAACCACAACCTTAGCTAAAACTACTGCCAAAGCATCAGAGAAAGTGTCTATTTGAAATGAATTTTCTGGAAACATTTTATTAAAATGAAGAGCAATGATGGTTAAAGCTGAAACTTAGGGGTTTGCAGAACACTCTTTACATAATCCGTATTTCTTTCAGGTTATTTGCTTAAGTTGCCAATTTTGACGTTTCAAATCGCGACTTTTTGCATTTTGAGGAAAACCCCAAGTTTTTTTCTTTAAATGCCTCTAACTTTTTTGTCTTGGCATGTGATGGTTTTCGAGGGCAAGAAATTTAAATATGTTATTGTTAATAACACTGCTGGCAGAGGGCGTCACCTGTAAGACATGGCTTGCATTCAATTGGCTATATTTTTTTTACACCCAGTAATATCGACCTACCGTATAGCTACATTGCAGCCCTTATCAATTGTAAGCAAAAAATGTATATTTGATCCAAATCTCTGACACACCATTTTCGAGATATTTCAGTTTTTGTATGTCGATGTCGCTCAAAAATTAATTTTTCTCAAGTAATTAATTGTATTGTCTGGAAATTTTAACAACAAATAAAAAAGTGTATAACATTTTATGATACCTCACTACAATAAATATTCAAAATGGCCACCCTCCACTTCAATACACTTTCGTATTCTGCGGAGCATACAACGTCGTACTCTGTGAAATATTTCTGGTGTATTTCTAATTTGTTCGCATTCAAGTACAATTCTTTGCTGCAGATCATCAACATTTTCAACATTTGCTCCATAAACAATACTTTTGAGATGCCCTCATAAATCAAGTACATAGGATTTAAATCAGGGGATCGAGCCGGCCATGGTTGAGGTCCACCGCGTCCGATCCATCTGCGTCCAAAAGTATTGCTTAGGTAATTTTTGACATTTAGGGCGAAATGTGGGGGGGGGGCTCCATCATGCATAAACCACGGGTTATGTCTTATGTCAAGGGGTACATTTTCTAATAACCCATTTAGTTGGTTTTACAGGAATTCAAGATAAGTTGTAGCATTAAGTCTGTGAGGTAGGAAAATGGATCCTATCAAATTACACCCTACAATTCCAGCCCATACATTTAAGGAAAATTGCTGCCTAAATATGGCTGTTACGAAAATTGACGATCCCGTCGCGCCTAAATCCAGACACGTCAGTGAACAATACATAATTTAACAAGTTTTCTACATTATTATGTTGAAGAAACCATTGGAAAAATTGTAGGCGAGGTATAAAATATGTTTAGGCGATAGTGCCTGCACAAGTTGGATGTGATATGGACGCAATTGTTGCTCGTAAAGAACTCGCCATATTGTTGCATTGGATGCTCCCAGATGATTGGCCATTTCTCAAGTACTTAGTTTTGGATTTTGTTCAATTTCATCAAGAACAGCCTCTTCAAAATCAGGATTTCGTGCACTTCGTGGTCTGCCTCGATCAGCAGTAACTTTATTAAGGGTACCTGGTAAAAAATATATATTCGAAAGACACAGATCGATGTATTAGATAATGTAAGTATGTACCCATTTCTCGCAGACGGATGTCAATCCGTTGAAACATTCATCTGTCTGGAATTCTCCGATTTGGGAAGGCTTCTTCATACAGTCGTTTCGCCTCATAAAAGTTACCAAAAGCTCGTGAATACATAACATGCATGTCTGTTAGTTCATTGTTGGTAAAGACTTCCATAGTTAATTAGAAAAATTACGGACAATACAATTAATTACTTAAAAATAGTGAGTATTCTCTAACGTAAAAGTCAAATTTAGTATATGTCACGACGAAAACGCAAAAGTCAAGTCCCGTAACGATGGAAACCACTTTGTTAAATGGTTTGTTCAAAGTTTGTTATCATGTTTTTTTTTTATTTTCATGATTGTGTCTTGTCAGTTTTTTTTTCTGGTAAAATTTTAATTTTTAACTAGTAAATAAGAAAATTAAGTTTGTACATACTGATAGCAATTAAAAGGTGAAAAATGTATTCCTATGATTTGTCGCGGAATTAATTTTTGAGCTACATCGTCATACAAAAATTGAAATATCTCGAAAATGGTGTCCCGGAGAGATTAAAATCAAGTACACATTTTCGGCTTACAAATAATAAGATCTGCAATGTAGCTATACGGTAGGTCGATATTACTGGGTGTCAAAAAATTATAGCCAATTGAATGCAAGCCATGTCTTACAGGTGGCGCCCTCTGCCAACAGTGTTATTAACAATAACATATTTAAATTTCTTGCCCTCGAAAACCCCCACATGCCAATTTTCACGTCAAAATTTTAATTTGACTCGGACTTATTCGTGAAAAACTGACAAAAACAAATAACTTTAACATGTTGTATTTAAAAAACTAAGCATTTGCGGACCCATGTTTATATGAAAAAATAGTCTTATTTTTTTTGTGCTGAATGCGCACCTGTAACATAGACTATCATTTTTGAAACATTCTGTATATATATATATATATATATATATACCTTTATATAATTGAAACTGATCCTGGATATGGGTTCTAAACGGTCTAGTTCGCGCAGATTTCAAGAAATTTTTTTAAATTAAAAAGTCGGGATCTTCTCATTAATGAATTTTTTAAAGCAAATGCACTAAAACAAGCACTTGTAAAGCCACGGAAAAAGTCTACGACTGTATTAAATATGGAACGGTTTCACTAAGTTAGCGCAAGAATAAACAACCAGATATGCTGTTCAAATTGAATGAAGTCTTAAATCTTTCATCTCCTCTTTAACAGATTATTTTTTTATACAAAAACTCGCTAAAAAATTTATCGGAATAACAACAATATAGTTATATAACGGTAAAATGAAATGAGATTTAAAAAAAAGATTATAAGTAAAGTCACTCACTAGGATTAGAACTCGTCCGGTAGTAGTCCATTATCCGATTAACACGCCTTAGCCAACTTGGCTACGCTCGACATGTATGTACTAGCAGGTATATCCCGTAATACATGTTAATCGTTTAACGTCTACTATTCACACAAAACAATTTTGATTTACAAAGGATTTTTTGTTCATATTATAACGAAATAAAGGAAAATAACGACTTAGACACATATCTAGGAGCGCGTTAGTCATTTCTTGTCGTATTTTTCACTCACATTCACACTGCTACCATCATAATTATCAATTTTGACGTTTTAACTTTCTTGAATTAGATTTCATTAATTAAAAATTAATTTTTCTCAAACTTTTTTGTCTTTTAACATAGAGATCTGAGTTTTGGTACAAAGATTTATGACAGAATCCGGCGTAGCAGATTTGGTTGCCCCTGCTTTGTTATTTCCGCAGATATAAATTTTTTCGAAAGAAAACACAACATTTTCTTAGAAAACCTGAGCCGATTTTCCGGACTAGCGAACTTATCCAAGCCACTTGCAAAGGGAAGGTTATGTACCAAATGTAATCCAAATCGGCCCATTCTTTTTTGAGTTATCGGTGTGATATATATATATATATATATATATATATATATATATATATATATATATATATATATATATATATATATATATATATATATATATATATATATATATATATATATATATATAAACATATAAAAATATAAACTGACCCTGGATATGGGTTCTAGAGGGCCTAGTTCGCGCTCATTTTTTTCAAAATTTAAAAGTCGAGATCTCCTCATTAGTGATTTTTTTTAAAGAAAATTCACTTAAACAAGTAGCCACTCAAAAATTGTTAGTATGATTCAAAATATTAGTGTGAAGTGTTCATGCTCATTATAAACATTGTACACTATTTTTTATACAGGGTGATTTAACGTTTGAATAAAGTAAGTTTGTTGTTTATGGGGTAAACTTTTAAAATATAATGTATAAATCGTATTAAATGGCAACTAAGTGTGTGCATTTTTTATATTATTGTGGACTGTACAGAGTGTGTAAAAAAGCTGGGTAGTACAAAGTTGGTATTTTTTTATTTGACGCCAGTGTATTATTGGATTCTTGAATTCTATGTATCATTCTAAAACTTTCTTATAATAGGTTTGATGCACAGTGCACTTGGAGAAACAAAATCACCACAACACATTTAAAAAAAGTCTGGATGCAGCAAGTGCGTTATGGTGGTCAATTTTTGAAAAAATGTGTTTAAGAGCAAATATGCGTTTTTTTTTGAGGAAGTCAGCATCAAATTTGGTTACCAGCATAACCTATTAGAAGCAATGTGCCATGTTTCATCAAAATAACCTAATTATTTGAAAATGTACAAAAATTTCCGAAAGCAAACTTAAAATGTTGCCGCAAAAACTGATTTCTTGGCCAACGAACCTTATAGGTTAATAGCAAATTGAGCTATTTAAACTTGAAGCGTTTTATGAAAATTTGCTACCATTACGCACCTGCTGCCTCCAGAATTTCTTTTCTTACAAACATGCATTATATTTCGATGGAAAATGCAAAAATGCAATAACATAAGGCTTGTTCGATTAAAAGGAAGATTGTGAGCCGGCCTGTGATTGTATAAATATTTTTTTAAGATGTAGCTCAAGACACCCTATAATTAATGTATACAATTTTGTTCGTATCTTGTATAATAACTGGTATATTGATTCTATCGATTTTTTACGACAATTCGCCAAAAATTATATACCATTAAAGGATAAACTCTATAACTAAAACTACTGCCAAAGCATCAGAGAAAAGGTCTACTTGAAATGAATTTTCTGGAAATATTTTAATAAAATGAAGGACAATGACGGTTGAAGCTCAGACTTCAGGCTTTGTAAAACATTCTTCTTGAGAGTGTGAGATATTTGATTTACAGAACCCGTATTAGTTTCAGGTACTTTGCCTAAATGTTGTCAATTTTGAATCGCGACTTGATGAAGACACTATTTTTTTTTTCTATAACTTTTTTGTCCTTTAACTTACAGAGCTAAATTTTGGTACGTAATTTACTTTTAATGATATAAACCCAAGTACCAAATTTGGTTGTCCTTGCTTTGTTATTTCCGGAGGTATAAAAATTTTCCGGAAGAAGACACAAAATTTCCCGGGAGGAACCCGGTCGATTTTCCTGGTTAACGAACTTATCCAAGCCAATTGCGAAAGGAAGGTACTCAACAAATTTGATCAAAAATCGGCCAATTATTTTTTGAATTATCGGTGTGATACATACGCATGTTTATGTCAAACAATGTTTTAAAATTCTCTCTAAATTGGCATTTGGATTTTCTCAAATAACAAAGACAAAAAAGGATGATTCAATGCAGAAAGTATTACTAAATGTTTTTTGAGCGTAGGGAAGTAAATGCACAGAATGGGGTTGGGGATGAACAGATTATTTAAGGAAGCAAAATGAACTATTTGGTATGTCAAAATTTTAGTAGTCAATGTCATTTCTACAAGTTTTGATTACTCTATTTGGATAAACCTATCAAAATTGTGACTTGGACAAGCACAAGTTGTCAACTTATTTGTCAAATGTTACAATGTATAATCTCAATAAATATTACTATTACTAAATACATACATACATACATACATATATATATATATATATATATATATATATATATATATATATATATATATATATATATATATATATATATATATATGCCTGTGTACCACCTCTGTATATTAACCAAACATTACTATGAAATATTGTAAAACGAAACTTACCATATATATCCAAAATAATGATGCTCCTACTTAGATGACTTGCCGATCTGGAAGAAAAAACAAAATTCTATAAATATATTGTTTAAATTGGCACTGTTTCACAACAATTAAGATTTATAGTTTTTATTGTGCCAGATAAACAAACCATAATATAAAATATTAAGAAATAATTATATTTGGTGGTATCTGGTTTCAGTACTAATTTGCTTTACCATATTTACAGTCTATTGTAGCCTGTTTATATTAAGAAAAAACAGCGGAAACAGAACTACCTAGGTCATACGAAATCAAATAATAAGGTACAAAAAGCAACAAAGTGATTATTATAAATAAATAGTCTGGGCGCAGCAAGTGCGTTATGGTAGTGAATTTTCATAGAAATGATCCGGCACGAAATATTTTTCTATAACTTTTTTTTTCGTTTAACATAGAAATATAAATTTTAGTATATAGTCTCCTGTCAATCTCGTAAACTTACGTACCAAATTTGGTTACCATCCAGGACAACAGAAATGCTTCGGTTGGAGGGGAAATTTGCTGTCCAGGTACAGAGTTTTGGTGGTAGGCCATAGGCCGGAAGTTTATTAAGCAGCGCTGCGTGCCAGACCTGGTGGAATGCTTTGGATATATCTAGAGCGACAATCTGGGATTCCCCGTGTAGTTCCATGAACTTGTCCCAAGAATGGGTAACAAAGGAAGGGAGGTCGGCAGTTGATCTGCGGTTACGGAATACTGTTGTGGATTAGACTGTGTTTTTCAAGACATTTTAGTAATTCGGTGTTTAT
Organism: Tillus elongatus; assembly: GCA_964006375.1. NCBI lineage: Eukaryota > Metazoa > Arthropoda > Insecta > Coleoptera > Cleridae > Tillus > Tillus elongatus. The sequence continues at coordinate 168,542,779 of OZ023266.1, forward strand.
ATACATTTCCATCACTTTAGAGACGACTGAAAGGAGATAAATAGGCCTGTAGTTACTAGGAAGCGCTTTGGATCCTTTCTTGGGGACGGGTTGTACTCCAGCAGTTTTCCAGTTACTAGGGAATATGCCTCTATTGTAAGATGTCTGAAACAGACGAGTCAGGGGACAGGAGCAAGTTCTGGTGCGCATTTTTGTGAACAATTGCTGCGATCTCGTTAAGGTCAGATGAATGAAACCAAAATTTTAAGAAAATTATGTATAATTATAGCAGTGCTTTATCAACTAAGTTATTACAATTATTTGCTTGAAAAAAAATAATTCTAGTTACATATCTTATAGTAGTATAATTTTTCTTGGATTTGTACAAAACTTGTTCAAAACTCTCGTTTCAATCCAGTCCTGATTTTCCTTGAAGAATTTCCGATGGACGCTCATCAAACACAACCCAGTCAGTCTGTCTTCTCCCATTGTACTTCTTCTTCAGTGTAAAGCTGTGCGAGATGTACGATAATTATCCTATTTGTTTGTGGTATAATTTATTTTTTTCCATAAGGATTTATTTTTTTGCTTCCAGGCTTCCAGGGGCTGGGGCAGCTGCCCCCCCCCCTTGCTCCTCGCTGGGTACGCCCTTGTTTCTTTTATGTTTTATTTTGACAGCTGCAGAAACAATAGTGCAGAGATTTCATACGTTTAGAACAAAATCCCATATTTGGTCAACGCCTGAACAAGTTTGTCACCGTTGAGTCTGAAATTATAAATTTCAGTAGACATTTTGTCATTCTTGATATTGAAAAAACCGGTTTGATTAGGTTGACTAAAATAACTGCTACGTTTATAATTTGGCAGATACTTTACTTTTCTAAATACGAATTAAGTTTCCATCTGGAAATCTTTTGTATAACTTTAATGAAATTTGTAATACAAGTTTCTTTTAAAGAGACTTACACTATCTACAGATATAGCAAAACTTAGTTATCGAGCTTCATAGAACATTTAGTTTTGGGCATTTTTCTCAAAAGGAGTTAGAACACAAGATTTTTGATAATAGAGAGATATCAATGGTAACACTTTCGAAAGAATTCTTCAAATGTGCGCATACTAGGACCTCTAAAATCGATCTTCAAGGTCTATGTAAGTTTAAAGTATTAACTTTACAAATATGCCGTATAATTATAGTGTACAATTCTTATGAAAAATCTCTACTATAACGCACTTGCTGGACACCATCGTGGAGCAGGTTGCTAGGTGCCAGCTTGCTAAGCGAGAGGTCCCGGGTTCGATTCCTGGGCGAGCCAAGTTGACTTTGTCTGGAAAATTTATAAAAATATTGAATGATGGGAAATGAATGTGCTAATGGCCTGAGATGCCGCAGCCAATAATATTTTTAAAAGAAACGCACTTGCTGCGTCCCGAATTTTAAAATATTTCAGCTATTAGTGAATTTTCGTAGAAAAAATTCACTAATGGGGAGATCCCTCCTTTCGAATTTTGAGAAATTTTTTGCAAATGAGCGCGAACTAGGAACCCTAGAACCCATATCCGGGGTCAGTTTCAATTTTTATATGTTTATATATATATATATATATATATATATATATATATATATATATATATGTATATGTATATATACATATATATATATATATATATATATATATATATATATATATATATATATATATATATATATATATATATATATATATATATATATATATATATATAACACCGATAACTCAAAAAATAATGGGTCGATTTTGATGAAATTTGGCACGTACCTTCCTTTTATAAGTGGCTTGGATAAGTTCGTTAACCAGGAAAATCGGTCGAGGTTTTCTGGGAAAATTTTGAGTTTTCTTTCGAAAAAAATTCCATGGTGCAAGAACGAAAAGTTATAATAAAATATTTGGTGCCAGATCATTTCTATGAAACTTCACTACCATAACGCACTTGCTGCCTCTTATTTATTTTGTTAGGTATTTTATCATTTAAATGTGAGATAAAGACAGTAAATAAATTTAACTGTATATACAAGAAAGCACTTTATAAACGATTATGCAATTGGAGTGGCATTATCAGCTTCGTAATAATTAATAAATATAATATGCAAGATCACAGGCAAGGGCTGTCGTCTTCAATTAATTTTATAACATTCCTTGTTTGCCCGCGATTATTACACATTATACAGAGAGATGGCCGGAGTATGCAAAGTAAATTATTAAGATTCATAAACGAAAGCCTTCTAAGTTTTAATACCCCGACTTTATTTCGAATAAAATTTCCATTCGTTTCCTCTACTTTACTTTTTACATAAAATTGCATCTTTTCATCCCTTAGCGTCAACAGCGCATGTACAGTTCTGGGATATTGACTGGTGCCAACCTTTTTTGCATGTATACTTTAAGATCCCACCGAATTCAGTTCTGAACATCACTTTTACTTCCCCCATATATTTGCATTATTTTCGGCTTGTTTCAATTTTTCTACTTTACAGTAAAGTGCAAATTATTCAAATACAGTGTGTCCCAAACTGAATGGAAATGTATTGCTATCTCCGTTATTATTAGAGATAGGGACGCGGTTAAATTAGCAATGTTTTGTAGAACTTCATCCTCGTTTCAAATATGGCTTGTATTTTACCATGTCTCTTTTCATTTTCGAGTTATTTTGAAAAAACCAAAATTTGTCCATTTCTTTTTTCTTCAATATCTAAGTAGGCGTTGATCTGGCATGTCTAAGACTTGCACATTATCAGGACATTTTTTACAGAGTAATCTTTTTGTGCTATTCTCAACTTTGGATTGTCATTTGTTTTTGAGCTACAGGTATCAACGTTTTTTTATGGCAGTCATATTGGATTTTTTGCTCATGTGATAGCCTGTGAAAAGAGCTTTCCAATGATGTACAACATGCTTGAGAAACTTTGTAATTGCACTGACAATTTTGAGTAAAACCGTTTTGAGGATAGTAGGCTATGAAATACAATACCAGAAAACAAATGACAAAAAAGTGTTCAAAAGCAGTAGGCCATGGAGTCTAACAATAGACTTCTACTTTTAACATAATTTTCCGTAATGATTCACGATAAAAAATAGGAACTTTGAGCACACCAATGGAATCGCCCCAATATTACAAATGATATTTTACATTACAAAATTATCCTAAAAAATTGTTATAATTTAATTAAATAGGTCAACCTAGTTATTAACTAAATTTACTAACAGAACGCAATAAAAAGCAGATTAATGATTTACGAAGACGCCTTTGAAAATTATTTGATTTTTAAATGTGTCAACTGAAAAACAACAGAAGAAATGTTGCTATGGATATAACACTATCGCGACAATTAAGAATACTGTCATCCTTAATTATCTGAACAATTTGAGGTGTATTTAACACGTTGCATAACATTTTGTACTAAATAGTTTGTTTCCTGTTTATTTTAAATATTATTCAACAATATGTTCAGTAATGAAGAATATTTTGACATGTTGGAATGTTATATTCGTTCTAAACGAAATACTGAGGCAGCTGCAAATTCATATCAAAACAACTACCCAGAAAGACGACAACCAAACACCAAAATATTTCGCAGGATAGTGACCAATATATTGAACGACGGTAGCTTACACGCAAACAAACTACCAATGCCTAGAACTAAAGAAAGAATTAATGCCGTCTTACAGGTTTCAAACGAAAACCCTCCGCAATCTGTTCGGTTTTATGGTGAACAAATTGACGTTCCAAAAAGTACGGTACACCGTGTATTAAAACAAAGTCATTACCATCCATACAAACCTACAATCGTACAAGGCTTAAATGATGACGATTACCCTAAGCGACTTCAATTCTGCAGATGGTATCAAGGACAATATCAGCAAGATGAAATTTTTTATTTGAAAATAATATGGACTGATGAATCCAGATTTACAAATTGTGGTGTGCATAATCGCCATAATAGGCATTATTGGGCAAATGAAAATCCTCATCTAAAGGAAGAAAGAAGATTGCAGACAGGTATTAATGTTTGGTGTGGCTTATTAGGTAAAAAACTGTTATTTTTCTTTGTAGATTAGACAGTTAACACCACATCTAAATAAGCACGGATAGGTGTTGCATAATGGGGAGGTGCACCATCGTGTTGATAGAAAATGTCATTTCTCGGATGATCACGTTTCTCTATATCTGGATATAAAGCTATTATTTCAGGAATAAGGTCGTCGCGAAAAAAATCCAAATATTTTGCACCAGTAAGGTTCACGTCAAAGAAATAGGGACCCAAAATTCTTCCGTCGACTATGCCGCACTACACATTAACTTTCTGAGGACGTTGAGTGTGATACTCCATAATCCATCGGGGATTCTCGGTAGCCCAATAACGGCAGTTTTGCCTATTGACATGGCCGTTCAAAACAAACGTAGCCTCGTCAGAAAAAGTGTTTTTTTACGAAATTATCGTCATTACATAGTTCTTGCATTTCCTCTCAGAATTGATTCGCCGATCAAAGTCGTTTTCAGATAGCTCATGAACAAGGCATACCTTATAAGGATGATAATTTGCTTTTTTCATAATTTTGTGAACTGTGGACGCTGCCATATTGAAATAAGAAGCCAATTGGTTAAGTATTGAGTGATGATTTTCCTGTATTGCCGACAAAACATTAAGTTGATCTTCTTGTGATTTTGAAGGTCGACCAGATTTAGGAAGATCACGAGCATGCCCAAAGTTGCGGTATTTAGACACAATATTGCTTACCATGCTTTGGCTAATGGGATGCCGATAAGGATGAGTTTCATTGAACAATTCAACTACTTCTATTTGGGTGCACATCCTGTTTCCAAATCGGATCATGCAAATAATTCCAATTCGTTCTCGTTCAGTTAATTTAACCACTCTTTTATAAAATACTACTCAATAAACACTTCAAACGCACTGCTTTTGCCAAACAAAAGATAAGAACTAAAGATATTTTTAAAAAATATTTCAACAACACACCACGAGGGCTTACAGACCAAGTACTATCGTACAGTGGGTGTCGACAAGAAGGAAATAGGTTACTTGTTAATTCTGGACTTGAAGGTTTGGGGGTTCGGGGGAGAAGAAAAACATGTGCCGGCAAGGAATTCCACAGCTTGGAAGTCCTCGGGACAAAAGAGCGGGCATAACAAGATGTTCTATGTCTGGTGACCTGGACAGTAAAAGGGTGCCTTCGCTCTGTTCCCTTGGTAGATCTGTTGGGGGCAGCACGTGTAGGAACTATGGAAGAAAGCTCCTCTGAGTAGTGACCCTGCAGATATCTATAAAAGAGAGAGAGGCCACCAACGGCAAGTCGGTGGGCAAGGGATGGCAGTCTTTGGGTGAGGGTAGGGTCACCGATGAGACGTATACCTCTCTTCTGAATGGAGTTCAGGATAGCGAATGTAGAAGCGACAGCGGCACCCCAGATGTGGGAGCAGTATTCGAGGTTTGACCTTATTTGTGAAGTATATAAGGTATAGAGATTAGCTGGTGAAAAGCATTTGCGAGCCCGGAGGAAATCTAATTTTTTAGCAGCCGCTTCTGTAATTAAGGTGACATGTTGGTGCCAATTGAGATTTCGAACCACATAAATGCCAACAAGTAAAAAGGACTCATTACTTTGAATAACTTGGTTGTTCATTGTAATGGGTCTAGGGCTGGTGTATATCTTATGAGATAGAAAGCAAGACTGAGATTTTTTGGAGTTGAATTGTACAAGATTTCTACTTCCCCATTTTAATATTTTTTGGAGATCCACAGAGACAGAACCCTCTATGAGTCTGCGATCCTGATCTAATTGGGCTAAAGGGGCAGGCTTAGAATATTGTATATTTGAGTGGAGGGTGCTATCATCCGCGTAACTGTGAACTGGGTTGGATGTGCTAGAGAGGAGGTCATTGATGTGGAGAAGAAACAATGTAGGGGCTAAAGCTGAACCTTATATATATATATATATATATATATATATATATATATATATATATATATATATATATATATATATATATATATATATATATATATATATATATATATATATATATATATATAAACACAGATCTCCACATTAGTGAATTTTTCGTTCTACGAAAATTCGCTAAAAAATTAGGAAATCCGCCAAAAAATACTTTTTCCCATTTAAACGTCTACGCCTTCTTTTACCTGCTTAGGGGTTGAATTTTCGGAAATGCTGAATGTTTTCTTATATAGACTTTAGAGTGTTCGTGCTAAGTTTGATATATGTGCGATTAAAAAATATTTTTTCTCATATGACTTTTATATACGCTCCTACCATCTTGGTTTTTTAATTTTGGTAAATGCTGCGCATCCCTAATTTTTTGTATTGTGGACTCTTTAATTTCAGGTAAATCCAACCAAAAAGTATTTTTCCATATGAACTTTTACACCCTCTTTTACTGTGTTGGTGGTTGGATCAAAAACTTAGCCAAAAAAAAATTCACAAAAATGCTGATATGTACAACCGCGTATATTTGCATAGATAACAAACATTCAATTTTAGTGTTAATACAGATTTATATTTTCAGACAAAGATGAATATCATTTCTCAACTCAATATTCTGTATTTATTAGGTGAGATGTAAGACACGCTTTTCACACGTGCGCCATCTCGTTGCGGAACCAAGTAGTATGTTGTCACGGCAGCTGCAAATAACACGGAATGTTAAAAAATAGAGACTGTGTACGACCAACTAACAATTTAGTAAATTGTCAGCCCTGGCCCATTTCAACCCTAATATAGGGACAAAGTATATAAGGCTAGATGCATTCTCACCACAATTAAAACTGTAGACCGGTTTGTCTCTAATTAGAGCTCGTCAGTACGGTATATTAATTGCAGCGAAAATACACCTATAAAGTAAAACGGCTATGGTAGCCAGCCTCCTAAAAGTGAGATGTAAGACACGGTTTTTACACGTGTCGCCATCTCGTTGCGTCTTCCCTATATTGGAGAAGAAATGGGTCAGCCATCGTGTACCACAGAGATCATTTGCATGCAAGATCTTTTACCTACTGTTTTATGTTTTCTCTGTATGTGATGTTATGATTGGGCGATACCGTGTGTCGTATTCGTGCTGCCTAAATTCGATTGTATTCTTTCGCCTATATAGTTCGACACATGGTGCATTAAAATAAAGCTGTCTCATGTCCCTATTGTAAATAATCTTTTGGAGCTATTTTTGAATTACTTCCAACGACTGCAAGTAACAGCTAGCAACAATGTACCACGATATCTACAATTTTTACAGCAACATCTCATTCCCACATTAATGAACTTATTTCCTGATGCACACAATGCTGGTATGGTAAATAATAATTTGTGGTATCAACAAGATGGTGCCATCGCGCACTATGACGTTAGTGTTCGACAGTATCTGGATCAACAATTTCCCAACAGATGGATTGGCGTGGTGCAATCGAGTGGCCAGCAAGATCACCTGACCTAACTCCCTTATATTTTTTTCTGTGAGGCCATTTGAAGAATGTGGTATTCAAAAGTAAACCAGATACTATCGACGAATTAAAACAAGAAATACAATTGACTGTACCAAAATTTCTTCAGAGATTATAAATAGAGCACAACAAGGATTTGTTGACCGTTTGGGATATTGTCAGGCATAAGAAGGCAGGCATTTCGAACATTTGATTAGATAAGACTGAACTATGTAATTCTTTATCGGCTTCACTTGTGTTAGGTGTTACTGACAATAAAAATGTTATTACTCACTTTATTTTATTCCTACAAAAAAAAATTGGTGTTGCTGAATAAAAAATTGGATGAGCTTTAAAAATAGGCATTACACTACCCACCATCCAATTTCGAAAGGGTAGCTACCCCTTGACGACGATAGTAGTATTCCGTACTGACGAGCTCTAATTAGAGCGAAACCGGTCTACGGTTCTAATTGTGATGAGAATACATCTAGCCTTATATTCTGTGTTTATGTTATAAATGCTTTTCAAGAGCCAAATATGTTTTCATTGATTTATTTGTTTTCTTGAGACACACGCTTTTGATTTGATTAAATTGGAGATGAACATTTCTCAAAACTGGAGGATTTATTTGTTTACTTCCTTGAATATGTATGACCTCTTGCGAATTTAAATTTTAAACGTATTCACGATTTCAAATGCATTTCCATTTGGGTTATATAACTTAGCTTAACTTGGATTTCTGTCAGATGCTTCAAGTTTCAGATAAAAACGTTTATGCGAGGGTGGATGGATAAATTACGCGGCATAACACACAAGGCGTTAATCAACTTTTATATGCATTCTTTTTCAGCGTAATCTGATCTTCAATCTCTACAATTGGTCCATCGATGCTTATCTCAGCTGCTGAACGAAAATTATTGCTCTTTCACATGTTTTGTAGGTATAGTTCGAAAGTTCAAAACTTACAGTATTCTGTATCCATCACGCTCCGTATACTCACAATTGGGAGTGTTTTGTTTATATTTTGTAATAAGGTTCAAAATACAAATTAACATCGTTTCCTCCTGCATCACACGATTGTACGCATTCAGGACATCAGTGTGGTACACGTGTTTTACATTGTTTAATAGAATTCGACCGTTTGTGGATGTTGTAACTTTAGGCTTTCGAGTGCTTGTGTGTTACCATGGCATCAAGAAAAAATCTCGGGACTCAGCAAGTGCGTTATGGTAGTGAATTTTTATTAAATGTTTCAAATTTCAATAGCTCAATTTTCTATAAACTTGGAAAGTTTAATTTTGGTATGTAGTAAGGTCTTTCATATGGCAAAATATCCACCAAATTTCATTAAAATAACTTTGTAATTTTCGGAGAAAAAAAATGTTTCCATAGAAAACTTAAAATTTAAATAACTCAATTTTCTATAAACTTAGAAAGTTGAATTTTGGTTCGTAGTAAGGTCTCTCCCAAGGCAACATATATAGTAAATTTCATTAGAGCAGCTTTGTTATCTTAGGAGAAAATTTTTTTTTTGAAAAAAACTCAAAATTTTCCTGGATAACTTAGTCCGATTTTCCTGACTAACGAACTCATCCAAGCCATTAATAAAAGAAAGGCACTTGCCGAGTTTCATTGAAATCGGTTAATTATTTTTTGAGTTACCAGACGGATACATACATACATACATACATACATATATATATATATATATATATATATATATATATATATATATATATATATATATATATATATATATATATATATATATATAACATATAAAAATTGAAACTGACTCCCGATATGGGTTCTAGGGGTCCTAGTTCGCGCTCATTTGAAAAATTTTTTGCAAAGTCTCACCATCGATACCTCTCTATTAGTGATTTAAAAAAAAATTCACTAATAGAGAGGTGGCGATGGTAAGATTATTGGAAAATTTCTTCTAATGAGCGCGAATTAGGGCCACTAGAACCCAAATCCAAGGTCAGTTGAGAAGTTTATATATTTATTGCTATGGTACTTAGTGTGGTTTCTTTATTATATAGCAGTTTTATTGTAGTGCACATAAATTCAATTGCGTCTTTATTTAAAAAACGCTAATATTGATGATCCTGAAATTATGCCAAAGATTGTTTACTAACTGCTGTGATTTTTCTCTCATCTCATGGGTAGGGTTCTGTGCTTGGGCTAGCATTTTTGTTTAATAAATGGTTTCATAAATTATAGTGCTCCCGAGTGTTTGGAAGTTTCAAAAAAATTATATATGATTGGGTTCTTTTGATTTTACTTTTAATTAACGGTTAAAAATAGCCTTACTTTATCATATAACTAATATATGTTTGATTTGAGGTCAAAATTAAACAGATTATGTAAGTGCAATCTCGTATGTTTTATTTTTGATTGATTAAATTAACAAATTTTCATTAAAAAAGGTTATATCAAATTTATCATCACAGATTGTCGATAAATCAATACAAATCAAATACCTAACTATGATATAGTGATACGGCCTTTATGTAATATCCCCCTTAATGAACTAAATATACATTAAAATCATCAATGGGACAAAAATATTCTTAAAAAACTATTCACACTATAGAAAAAGAGTCAGCACATTTATTTCCAAAAAGTTCATAAAACGACTTACTGAATGTTGTCTTGATTGCTTCTTCCACTTGATGTGTACTTATTACTTTCCATTTGATCTACTGTTTGGATTTTGTAGCTTGCCTGTGATTATTAATTAATTTCCATTTTATTTAAAACGGTCTTAACAAACCGTGTACCAGGTATTTATTTTTATTTTCTTTACACAACAATTCAATATGATTTTATAATCAGGCACTTGCCTTTCACGTTTTAATTATCAACTTCCATAAACTCCTTAAATAAAGTATACCTGTGTTACAAAAAATCTTTTCTCCTGTACCTCGGGTAAAACAAAGTTCATAGGCCAAAAAAACTATCCTTATCAACTTACACTGCGACTTTTCTTACAATTGGTATTTACAAAAAACTTATTTTTAACTTCATATTATAAATGTATAATATAGTAAATGTACTTACTGTCTACGGATAAAAATAAAATCGCTATACTCTATTAAAACTCTATAAATAAATACAAGGCTATTGTTCTTTTGGTTCTATTGTATTTTAACGACTTTTGCTTCGTGAAATTAAAATGTACTACATGTAAAAAAGAAATCATTGTTCTGTATTCTTTAAGCTGTCTTGCTATCCCTTATTTAAACCTAAAATATTTTACACTCTCAATTATACAGGGCATTTAAATATGTACATTGCCCATTTAACTCCACAATAATGTTTCTAATTTTCTGACATATTTGCTATCTATAGCAATATATATATATATATATATATATATATATATATATATATATATATATATATATATATATATATATATATACAATCGATAATACAAAAAATACTACCAATCGAAACCAAATTTGGCAATTCCCTTCATGTTGTTAATAGCTTGGATGAGTTCATTAGACAGTTTTCAGACTCACATACTTTCATAAAAAAATGTGAAAAACTGTTTGAAAACGCAATATCTTTTAAATTACTAAAAATGTGAAACAAAAACTTTACACTCACGTGGATATCGTATAAGTGGTCCTCTCCACCAAATTTGAACTTAATCGGTTCAGTAAATTCTGAGTGAAAACCAAATTAAAAATAAATAATTTACGATATAACCTTAAATATCTCTGAATGGGTGCCTATAGTGTTAGACAAGGTCAGACAGAAATATCAGGGTTACGCTTCTATTGCAAACAAATGTTCCAAATTACACTTAGGTTAGCAAAATGTGTCACAATAAACAATCAGCGGGGTTTCCATTTGCCAAAACTGTCATCTGAATGTGAAGATATCAGGAAAATGTATAGTAATAAATAAAAATTTTAATGAAAGTTATTCAATTTGTTTAAAGGCAATCTATAAAAACGATTTATTATATATAAATATTAGGCTTCCCATTCTTCAAGGCATTTAAAAGTTTAAAAGCCATCGCCCTCTCCTAGTTAAATCTGACAATGACAGTTAGCTATTTGTCATTGTCATTTGTTATTTTGCAAACTGCCAGTAGGGGCGGGAGTCGAATTCGAGGTTATCTTCTTCTTCTTTGTTTACAGACGTCATAAACAAATAATAAGACCCAGCTAATACCTTAGAATCGTTGAATAAGGTACTTATTGTTTACTTTTAGTTTTGAGTGAATTTTCATTATTATTTACTCTTCGTGTCGTATATGGGAAAACTTGAGGTAAATGAAACTATATAATATCATGCAGTAATATAAATTATACCAATAAACAGATGTTGTATATTATTAAAATTTTAATTTCAAAATTGTCCCTGGGCGTCAGTGTCTTCGTTTTAATCCCCCACAAAAAAAATCACAAAAAAAATACAGAAAAAAGATGAAAAATTTAAGAAATATTTTAATAAACACTTCCTTAATAAGATATTAATTATATTAATATACATAATTAATAGTTAATAACAAAATATGTTTTTTTTTCTATTTACATTATATTTATGTACTATCAATTTGTGAAGCTATGGCCAAATATGAGGCTCACTGAAAGACATTAAATGACAAAGATAAATCCATATAATTGTATCCGCGAAAGCAAACAAACAAAAATCTTCAAAAGTCTGTGACCAATGGACTTAAGCTTCCGAGGTCATCCCAAACACACACACACACACACACACACACACACACACACACACACACACACACACACAATTTTGAAATTCTGTATTGTTTATATTTATTTATTTCATTTTCAAGAAGCATGGATACAGCGATAGTAAATAAATGTTGAAGAAAGTTTAGGTGCAGCAAGTGCGCTTATGTGGCGAATTTTCGTAAAAATTTTCCAAATGGTGATAATTCAATTTCCCATTAAACTAGAATCTTCAGTTTTGATACATACTAAAACCTATATAAAAGCAGCGTGGGTACTGAATTAAAAAAATAACACAATGAGCTTCACAAGCTACGACAAATTTGTTTCAGAAAACCATTTCTGTTATTTTGTTTGCAGAAATTGTTTCGATTGAGTGGACTAAAACGGATCATCCAAGCGACTAATAAGGAAAAATACCTGCCACGTTTATAATTTGGCAGGTACATTCGCTCTGTAAATAAAAATTAAATTTTCGGTAAATTTGCAGATTAGCACACGGGGGCTTTTTAGAAAAACATTCAGAAACATGCTTAAATATTCTTCGGGCTGCACAAACCACAACAAATATTTCTTGTAAACAGCCCCCAAGAAAGTTACGTGACTAGGAGTGAATAGGGGTGTTGGGCGATGAAGATGATAAAAAGTAAATGTGAGCGAAAAGTGGGGAACCTCTGCGACAAAGCAGCGAACCAAGATTCTCAATTTATGTTTAAATTGTTACCCCATTTCATTTGTTTAAAATATTTTTCAAAAAATAAAATTTGGGTTGCCTTGTTTGCCAGTCTTACATAGAGAGCTACAATATTTCGTCATTTTCCAAAAGTGTGGATACAGCAACAGTAAATAAGTGCTGAAAAGGGTCTGGGTGCAGCAACACATTATGGTAGAGAATTTTTGTTAAAATATTTGAAATCCGATAACTCAATGTCCTATTAAGCTGGAATCTTCAATCTTGAATCATAGTAACACCTAGGTAAACGCAGCCAGGGTACTAAATTAAAGAAAAATAACATAATGAGCTTCGCGGATAACTACAAGTTGGTTTTAAAAAAAATTCTGGACGCAGCAAGTGCGTTATGGTAGTGAATTTTCATAAAAATGTTTTTAATAACAAATATGTGTGTTTTTTTAAGAAAGCAGGCATCAAATTTGGTTACCAGTATAACCTATATAGTAAAAACAACGTGGCATGTTTCATCAAAATAACTTCATTGTGTGAAAATGTACAAAAATTTCCAAAAGTAAACTTAAAGTGTTCCCGAAAAAACACGTTTCTTGGTCAACCTTATAGGTTAATAGCAAATTGAGCTGTTCAAATATGAAACATTTGATCAAAATTCGCTACCATAACGCATTTGCTGCGTCCAGAATTTCTTTTCTTACAAACATGCATTATATTTCGATGGAAAATGCAATAACATAAGGCGTGTTTGATTAAAAAAAAAAGGAAATTTGTATCACCAACAACTTATGGGCCACCCTGTGATTGTAGAAACATTATTTTAAGATGTAGCTCAAGACACCCTATAATTAATATATACAATTTTTTTTTCATATCTTATATAATAACGGATATATTGAGCTTTATTGATTTTTTACGAAAATTCGACAAAAATTATATACCATTAAATGATAAACTCTATAGCTAAGGCTACTGCCAAGCATCAGAGAGAGGGTCTATTTGAAATGAATTTTCTGCAAATATTTTAGTAAAATGAAGGACAATGACGGTTGAAACTAAGACTTTAGGGTTTGTAAAACATCCTTCTTGAGACATTTTATTTCTATAGCCCGTATTAGATTCAAGTTACTTGCCTAAATGTTGCCAATTTTGACATTTTAAATCGCCACTTTGACGTTTTGAGGAAAACCCCAATTTATTTTTCTTTAAATGTCTATAACTCTTTTGTCTTTTGAGCTACATAACAAACTATAAGTAAGTTACCTTGGTAGGTAACTTACTTATAAGGATATAAACCTGCGTACCAAATTTGGTTGCCCTTACTTTGTTAATTCCGGAGATATAAATTTTTTTCGAAAGAAAACACAAAATTTTCCGGGAAAACCAGGGCAGATTTTCCTGGCTAACAAACTTATCCAAGCCATTTGCAAAAGGAATTTTTTCACCAAATTTAATCAAAATCGACCCATTATTTTTTGAGTTATCGGTGTGATACATATATATATAAATATATATATATATATATATATATATATATATATATATATATATATATATATATATATATATATATATATATATATATATATATATATATATATATATATATATATATAAACATATAAAAATTGAAACTGACCCCGGATATGTTTTCTGGGGGGCCTAATTAGCGCTCATTTGAAGAAATTTTTTCAAAATTCAAAAGTCGGGATCTCCTCATTAGTGAATTTTTTTTAAGAAAATTCACTAAAAGCTCGGGACGCAGCAAGTGCGTTATGGTAGTGAATTTTTATTAAATGCTTCAAATTTGAATTACTCAATTTTCTATGAACTTGCAAAGTTTAACTTTAGTATGTAGTAAGGTCTTTCCTAGGGCAAGGTATCCACCAAATTTCATTAGAAGAACTTTGTAATTTTCAGAGAAAAAAAGTTTTTTCGAAAGAAAATTTAACATTTGAATAACTCAATTCTCTATAAACCTAGCAAGTTGAATTTTGGTACGTAGTAAGGTCTCTCCCAAGGCAGCATATATAGTAAATTTTATTAAAGCAGCTTTGTTATTTTTGGAGGAAAATTGTTTTTGAAAGAAAACTCAACATTTTCCCGGAAAACCTCGGCCGATTTTCGTGGCGAACGAACTCATCCAAGCCATTAATAAAAGAAAGGAGATATGTACAGATGATTTTTTTCTCAAAATGACCTCTGTTATCACCCCATAATTTTCCGCGTCATTGTATTAAATCAATAGGATTTTTTTCGAAATTTGAGGTATCAAAATTTCTTAGCGGATTAGTTTTTTTACAGAATTTGATTTGAGGAACTAATTACATTTATTTCACTTGTATTCTATTGCAGAAATGTAAAAATAAAGAGCCAAATCCTAATTGTATTCCACATCACGCTGTCTAGGCAATTATTTAGTAATTAGCAATAAGCCGAGATCAGCAGATATAATCTGGCATTAAGCTGATTAATTAATATATTGATACATCTATCACCAAATTAACTGACTAATTCATACTATACATGATAATACGCTACCTGATCTAGAGAATTAGAATTTTGGTAACAAAATTACATTAGATTAGATTTATTTATTAGAACTGCTCCATAGATCTCTACAAGATATCGGAAATAGTCAAAACGCAAAAAAAAAGCTTATCAACGCTGAAATTTAATATTAAAATATTCGTCCACAGAATAAAAAGAATGCTCTCTAAAAAACGAATTTAATGCAAGCTTAAATTGCCTGAGGCTGCTCAAATTTTTGACGCTGCCAGGTAAATGATTATATAAGCTTATTGCAGTGTTGCGAGGTGTCCGATTGATCTGTTCGATCCTATAAGGGGAAACATACAAATCTTTAGCCTGTCTTGTTTCATACGCTGTAATATCACCGCAGGTACTAAAAGTTGCGATATTTTTTTCTGACATAACAAAGTGCCTCAAGCATATATAGGCACGTCACTGTTAAAATACCATACCGTATAATGAATGGTCTACAAGATGCGGAAGACGGCAGGCCAAACATGGTGCGGACAATTCTCTTCTGCATCGACAGAACCCTCCCCAGATGCACACAGCCGCTCCAACACAGCAAACCATATGTCAGAAAACAGTTGACACTACCATAGTAGCATGTCAACAACGCCTGAGTACTCAAGGAATCCCTCAGCTGCAGCAACGCGTAATTCCTAGATGCAAGAGAGGCCACCACATGGTCAACATGGACGTCCCATGAGAAATTAGAATCGAGGTAGATCCCCAAAAACTTTATAGACGTGCCCTGTCTTATTGAAACGTTATCAGATCTCACATATAGGCTCAGATTCGGATGCACACCCACCGGAGAGAAATAAAGCATTTCAGTCTTCCGCATGTTAAGAACCAGACCATTTCGCGAACACCAGGCTGACACCTGAGACACACACACATTAGCTGCAGCACCAAGCTCTTTAAAACTTTCCACTGGGATTGCAGCAGTGGTGTCATCTGCGTACCAAGTTGAGTGGTATTGCTGGACATCATAAACAATATCGTTAAGAAAAATTGTAAACAAGACAGGGCCCAATATGCTGCCCTACGGCACGCCGCTCGGCACGGCTAAAAATCCAGACATATAGTTCTTACCTGCCTGTCGTATCCTGACAGCCTGACTTCTCCCAGACAGATAGCTTTTTAGCCATAAATATGCATTTCCTCTTATGCCATAATGCTCTAGTTTTTTGCAATAAAAGGGAATGGTTGACCGCATCAAACGCTTTCGAAATGTCGACGAACAGCCCGGAGGACTTGTACCCACTATTTATGTAATCCAAGACTGTCAGGTAAGCGCTAAGCACGGCAGCCTGAGTTGACAGCTGCCCACAAAATCCAAATTGGCACGGGGACAGCAAATTGTGTCTCTCCAAAAAGAAGCTGAGTCTTAGTAGAAATGCCTTCTCAAAGATCATTAAAAAAACCGAAAGTAGCGCAATCGCCCTGTAGTTGTCCATAAGACGTGGATCTCCGTTCTTAAGGAGAGAGACGACAATGGCCGTCTTCAGACGCTCAGGAAAACAACCGATTTCAAACGACACATTTATAAGGTAAGTTAGTGGAGCCACGACAAGATGAGCGAGATTAGATTTATTTATTGAGCTAGTCGACAATCAAAAACTGGATAAGCCAAGTAATCACAAATATAAAAGGTCAGTCACACACAATACAATAATCAATAAAACTTAGAGAAGTCAGTTCAAAAAAAATTAAAAAGCAATATAAAAAAGTTCGGGACGCAGCAAGTGCAGTATAGTAGTGAGTTTTCATAAGAATTGTACATTATCAGTATGGTATATTATTTGAACTAATTCTTTAAATTTAAATGGATCTTGGATATTGGCTTTAGAGGTTCCAGTAAGCGACTACTTGAAGAAATTTCTATTTTCTATGGAGCTACAAAATTAAGATTTGGTACATATATGTAAATACTGCAAGTCGCTCTAAAAAAATTGTGGTACAAATTTCATTAAAGTTACAAGAGTTTTCCAGAAAAAAATGAATTATTTACAAGGTGGTGCGCCAAATCTACAGAAAAACTAATTCACCAATACTTCTGCGACGGTGGTGGCCTCTTGATTCGGGACCGCAAACACTTCTGGCCACTTGCTAAAATAATCCATGGCTACAAGCATATAGCGATTTCCTGTCGATTGCAATTCTTTCGAAAGGGGCTCCCTCGTTGTACTGCTTCATTTGCCCCCTGGTTTTTGATTTAGGCCCCTTACTGGATGCACACGCTTGGCAGGTTTTGCACCATTATTTCACATCAGTTCTACATCGTAACCAATAAAAACGTTTTCTGACCTTTTCTAAAGTTTTCTTTACCCCTAAATGGTCTCCGCCTGCCCCGCCATGGATCTCCTCGATTACCTCCCTAACTCTAGGGCTGGTGTACCTGCCAAATTATCAATATGACAGGTATTTTTCCTTAATAATTGCTTGGATGGTTTTGTTTTAGTCAACCCAATCGAACTGGTTTTTGCAAACGGAACAACAAAAAAGGTTTTTTACATAGGTTTTACTATGGCTCAAGATTGAAGATTATAGCTTAATCGGAAATTGAGTAATCGTATCTGAAATCTTTTTACGAAAATTCTCTACCACAACGTACTTGCTGCACCTAGACCATTTTCATCACTTATTTACTGTTGCTATATCTATACTTTTTTTAAATGATAAAATATTAAAGCTCTGTATGTGAGACTGACAAATAAGGCAACCTCAAATTCATTAAAAACAAATATATATCAAACAAATGAAATGAGGTAACAACATAAACATAAATTGAAAATATTGGTTCGCGGCTTCGTCACAGGGGTTCTCCGCCCCCTTCTACATGACTGCAACCACCTTCAATGCATAAACAAGAACAATATAAACCATATAAATTTCTTCGGAACAACCTCCAAGAAAGTTGCGGAACCTGCGATGAATAATGCTTCTGGGCGACTTTAAGGAAGTATAGCTGCAAAATGGGTAAAAGGTAGCTTAAATCCAATGTAGCTTGTATGCTGTCAAAATGGATAATAAAGGTATTATTATTATTATTATTATTATTATAGCGGTCCAAATGAGCTGGTTTTTTCGAACTTGCCGCTCACATTATCGTTTTATTTACTTCCCCGCCCAGCACCCCTATTCACTCCTGGTCCTGTAACTTTTTTACGGACCGTTTGCAAGAAATTGTTCTTGTGGTATGTGCATCCAGATGGGTTCTAAGCATGTTTCTAATTTTTTTTTAAGTCCCCCGTGTGCTAAACTTCAAATTTACCGAAAATTCAATTTTTATTTCCAAAAGGAATGTACCTGCCAAATTATAAACGTGGCAGGTATTTTTTTTATTAATCCCTTGGATGATCCATTTTAGTCAACTCAATCAAACCAGTTTCTGCAAACAAAATAACAAAAAAGGTTTTTTAAAAGAAATTTGTGGTTATTTTTCAAATCTAGTACCCACGGTGCCTTTATATGGGTTTTACTATTGTTCCTAAACGTCAAAATGTTTGGGGTTGACATCTTTGGGTTCTAAGAACCGATCTTGCGCCGAGATGTTCTGTCGGCTCGTGTTCGTCGTCACGTGTTACGCACGTTAAATCTCAACTTTTACATTTAAAACAAAAAAATCTTTCTTAATTTCAACAGAGTTGTTACTTTCCAAGTTATTAGCACGTCTGATACCAATGGATCAATCCTATAACAACAGATGAAGCATGTTCCTTGGGCATTCAACTGTATAGTTTTTTAGGTCCTGTTTAACAAGACAAATTCCCTGAGGATGACCTGTTAAGGAGGGTCGAAACGCGTCGAGACAAGGAATAGAATATTTGTTTGGAAAGAAAAGGCTTTTTTATTCATCACCCAAAGGGTTTTACTATGTATCAAAACTGAAGATTCTAGTTTAATGGGAAATTGAGTTATCACTGATTGAAATATTTTTACAACAATTCGCTACCATAACGCACTTGCTGCACCTAAACTATTTTCCACACTTATTTACTATTGTATCCACACTTCTTGAAAATGAGATAAATATAAACAATACAAAATTTTGAAATTAAAATTTTAATAATTTATACTGTACATCTGATTATATATGCAATTTAAACTGCTTTGTGATATTATGTCGTTTCATTTACTTCAAATATTCCATACAGAGTAAAAGCTAAGAGTAAAGAAAACTATAAGTACCTAGATTTTTTTTTATATTTCAACAACACACCACGAGAGCTTACAGCTTAAATACTATCGTACCGTGGGTGTCGACAAGGAGGAAAGATGCAACTTGTTAATTCTGGACTTGAAGGTTTGGTGGTTCGGAGGAGAAGAAAAAATATGTGCCGGCAAGAAATTCCACAACTTGGAAGTCCTCGGGACAAAACAACGGGCATAACAAGATGTCCTATGTCTGGTGACCTGGACAGTAAAAGGGTGCATTCGCTCTGTTCCCCTGGTAGATCTGTTGGGGGTAGCAGGTGGAGGAACTATGGAAGAAAAATCCTCTGAGCAGTGCCCGTGCAGATATCTATAAAAGAGAGAAAGAGAGAAAGAGAGGTCACCAACGGCACGTCGGTGGGAAAGGGATGGCAGCCTTTATGTGAGGGTAGGGTCACCGATGAGACGTATAGCTCTCTTCTGAATGGATTCCAAGATAGCGAGTGTAGAAGCGGCAGCGGCACCCCAGATGTGGGAGCAGTATTCGACGTTTGGCCTTATTTGTGAATTATATAAGGTATAGCGAGAAGTATTTGCGAGCCTGGAAGAGGAAACCTACTTTCTTAGCAGCCGCTCCTGCAATTGATGTGCTATGTTGGTGCCAATTGAGATTTCGGTCCACAGAAATGCCAACAAGTGAATAGAACTCATTTCTTTGAATAACTTGGTTGTTCATTGTGATGGGTCTAGGGCTGGTGTATCTCTTATGAGGTACCCTAGGTATTATACTTATATTAGTTTGCGGTAGGTATATTTCTTCTTGAAATAATTTTGTTTTACTTTGGTAATACAGTACCTACATGCATTGATTAAGAACGTGAATCTGATGTACACAACTACTTTCTTATTTGTTTGATTGGATGTTAGAATTATAATATACTACAGTCGAAAGCCGAAGGCATTTGTTAAAGTTGGGTTAAAATGAAAAGTTGGTTTATTATTTACCTACTATTTGCATTAACGTTAGAATATAAGTAGATTTCGAGGTTATGCGCAGAACGTACACGTTTCTCTCATGGCTCCTGTCAGTTAACAAATGACAAATAGTGGTGTTAAGATTAAACTAGAGAGGTGGAGATGGCTTTTAAATACCGTAAAAATAGAAAGCTTAATATTTATACATAATAAAACGTAGTTCTAGATTGCTTTTAAACAAATTGAATCATTTCCATTAAATTTTTTATTTATTTACATTTTTCTCATATCTACAGATTCGGAGTGAGAGTTGTCGCAAATAGCAACCACGTCGATTGTTTATTGTGACACATTTTCGTAGCCTGTCCGTTTGAAATTTAATTTGGAGATTTTGTTTGCAATGGCAGCGGAACCCTGATTTATCTATCTGACCTTGTCTAACATTATAGGCATTAGGGATGGGCGCCTAACATCGATGTTTTTGGAATATCGATGTTTTCCATTGAACATCGATGTTTAAAACATCGATGTTGTAATTTCGATGTTATATTTTCAACATCGATGTTACTTGTAATCATCGAAACATCGTTACGTATCTCACAAATCCTGTTGCAAATGCATATCGTTTGCAAATTGAGAAAATTGTCTTGCTATTGTTTGACGACAGATATATGGACAGATATGCAATGTAGAAGTTTTATTGGTGTTACTATGCACTTTGAATATAACAATTCCATAAATTCTGTTGACTTAGGTGTATATCTTTTAGATGAACGGCATACAGCCGAATACATTTCAGGAGTGTTAAAACGTATATGTGAGGAATGGGGTATCCTAGAAACTAAAGTTACTACTGTTGTTACGGATGGAGCGGCCAATATGACAAAAGATATTGAGGAAACGTTTTCCAAAAAAGGCACATTCATTGCTTCGCTCATCAAATAAATTTAGTTGCTGACAGAGCTATAAAATCTATTTCGGAATTGTGATCAGTTATATCTAAATTAAAACAATTGTAACGTGGTTTAGGCATTCAGTAGTAGCTGCTGATGAATTACGGAAGGCACAAACAAGCGACCATAAACCTGAAAAAAAAAATTATACAAGAGGTGTCCACCCGCTGGAATTCCACATACTACATGATTAATCGTTTTCTTGAACTGCGGGAATACATAAATACCATAGTGAACAGACATCCTTCTGCCCCCACAATGGTTACAGCCAAGGAAGTTTTTGAACTAAATAAAATCATTGAACTTCTAAAGACGTTAGAAGCAGTAACAACAGAAATTTGTGGTCAAAAGTATATTCTGCTGTTGAACAAGTCCAACAATTAGCCGTGGCAATCTTGCTGGATCCGAGGTTCAAAAAGATTTATTTTAAGAGTCCTCATAATGTTGCAGCAGCAGTTAATCTATTACAACAGTTATCACTGTTAGCAGAAACGCAAGGAGATGATGACCACAATCGCGAAATAATAAAAAGTGAAACGACAAATAATAAACAGGACACGGGTAAGTAGGCTGGATTGTCACGATGATGTTTGGTAAAAATTTTAACATAATTATAGTTACTCCAAAGGGCAATATATGGGCGCATCATTCTCAGTTAGTTCAAAAGAGTGCTTCACAAGAGAAAGAACAATTAAGCGAAATGTCTTTGTATTTAAAGAATCCTCTAATTAATCTTACCGAGAATCCACTGAAATGGTGGTCAGATAATAAAAATGTATGTCCCCATTTATACCCTGTCGCGAAAAAATTCTTGTTTATAGTGGCGACTTCTGCACCCGCAGAATTTTTTTTTTTTCAAAGTTGGACAGACAGCCACGCAAGAAAGAAACCGTTTAACTGGATAAACCTTGGGCAAAATAGGATTCCTTCAGTCCATTGACAGAGATTACTGGAGTATATAAAACTGTATGGTGAGATTATCAGTATTATCACTAATATTGGTGAATTATATAATATATATATATATATATATATATATATATATATATATATATATATATATATATATATATATATATATATATATATATAAATATAAACAGGGTTAATAACAGTTTAGAATTAAATTTGAAGTTTACTTTTTATTATTAAAGTCATTAGAAGTTAAGTTTTTCTATTTTTGTTTTACACATTCTTTCTTATTTTATTGCAGTACAATAAACATTTATTTATTTTTGTTACCACTTATTTTTCGTATTACTTGCACCTGCCATAATCTGCTTCGGAATATGTTTCCATTTTCTAATGCCTACAAAACTACAAACTATTTTTTTCTCTCGAAAGAACATAGAATTATAGAATTGGTAAATTCACAATTATTTTGAAAACATCGATGTTTCCCAACATCGATGTTTTCCAGCCGATGTTTTTCCTACCATCGATAGTAGGTTTCGATGTTAAACATCGATGTTAACATCGATGTTTTAAGAAATGTGCCCATCCCTAATAGGCATCCATTTAGAGATAATTTCAAGTCATATCGTAGATTATTAATTTTTTGTTTCAGTTATAACTCAAGATCTACTGAACCAGTTGCGTTCAAATTTGGTAGGTAGGATCACTTGTACAATGTGTAGGTACTTATAAAGTTTAGTTTAATATTTCTAATGATTTGAAGATATTTCAACTGTCTAACGGACTCATCCAAGCTATTAACAAAATGAAGGGAAGTGCCAAATTTGGTTTGGGTTGGTGAAGTATTTTTTAAGTTATCGGTTGGATACATACACACACATTTTTTTAATAAATTCCAATATAAACTATAGCAATTAAGGTGTATTTTTCGGCAATTACAATTGAGTGATGGTGCGACACATAGGTAAGATACAAATCTAAATAATGTGTAAAAACATATATTGCAATGATTTAAAGGGAACATACTCTCTAAAAATGCCTTTTTCAATGTTTACAGCTCTCAACCGTAAAAGTGAAAAAACCTGGAGAAGCCGCGCATGAGGCGGCGAAATGTCGTTAAATCGAAAACATAAATGTTGTTTTAATTTTTGTCCAAAAACACAATAGTTTATAATAAATTATAACATAAACTCTTCACGAAAAAAAAAAACAACGAACTACCAAATTTGGCAGTTCCCTCCATTTTGTTAATAGCTTGGATGAGTCCGTTAGACACATACCTTAATTGCTATAGTTTATTGGAATTTATTTAAAAAAAATGTATATGTATGTATCCAACCGATAACTCAAAAAATACTTCACCAACCCAAACCAAATTTGGCAGTTCCCTTCATTTTGTTAATAGCTTAGATGAGTCCGTTAGACAGTTGCAATATCTTCAAATCATTAGAAATATTAAACTAAAACTTTATAAGTACGTACACATTGTACAAGTGATTCTACCTACCAACTTTGAACGCACGAATGTAAAATCAATAAATTATATATATATATATATATATATATATATATATATATATATATATATATATATATGTATATATATATATATATATATATATATATATATATATATATATATATAAACTTTTTAACTGACCTTGGATTTGGGGTCTAGGGTCCTAATTCGTGCTCATTTGAAGCAATTTTCCAAAAGTGTCACCATCGATATCTCTCTTTTAGTGAATTTTCTTAATGAAAATTCACTAAAAGTGAATAAGAATCACGTAAGTTTTGTCTAGTGTTTAATTTCCCCGGTTAATTCTTAATAATTAAAATTTAGCGTTTATTGGCAAGAATACCAAAAAAACTGCTTGAAGCTTGCAGAAGACGATTCGTCATGTTTTAAAAGTGTAAATCAAAGGGTGCTGTGTGATTAGACGTGAAAGTGAACCAGCGGTGTAGCAATCCGGAGTCAGGAAGCAGAATGCAGCAGGAATGACAGGGAACAGCTGTCTGGGGCTTTGAGAAAGCCCGAGGAGGGCATCAGCAGGAGCCGGCGGCGGCTGTAGCGGTGGCGACGCCGAGCGTCGTCGGGCGTCAAGGGCACCACCTGTTCGTGCGGAACAAGCGGGAGAGCCAGGCGCCGGAGCCGCATGACCTCAGGATGCCGCCTTCTCTGCCTGACTTGCCTCTGCCGTATCTCTGTCAACCGCAAACGACTCCAGAGACCCTTTAAATAATTAACACCGATTTGATGCTGATACTAACCGAATCATTTACTCCCTCTATTAGTATTTATTTGCGTTTACTGTCTTTTAGTATGCTATAACGTGACAATTATTGTAATAAATTAAAAGATCACTGCAACAATTTTTAAAGTGCAATTCAAAAGATTTTGTATTGTGACGCCTACTGCAATGTTGTCTTTAAAATGTTAAATAAAACATTTCTTAGCCCTTTCCCGCTTACTGGTATATTACACATACCACAAATTTAACAATTCTTATCGATGCTGCTTTCCGGTATATTTTACGTACCGCCTACTTGATACGTACTTTAAGGGTGGCATTTAGCTATCATTTTAGTATAGGAAAACAAGGCCTCCTTAAATTGTAATTATCTCAAGAAATAGTAGGTGTACGGGAAAAATTTAAAAAGTTGCATAATCTAGACAAACCACAAGTGGTGATGAATGTTCGCAAATTTCAAAAAATGTTATTTGTTATTAGTTATCATTAATTGAAATTCACTTAAATATTTCAATGATTAGGTAAGATTATATATACGAACATTTTCCAAAAGAGATGACTTTGACTATTCATTACCTGCAGGAACATGTAAAGATTCGATTGCAATAAAATATGCAGCCCTTCTACTTTTTTTTAATTACGTTTTTATTAAATGTCCACACAATACGATTTGTCCGGCTGCCCGAGCCAAATACAGTACAAGTGCAACTGTATTGTCACTGATCTGACAGATGACAAGTTGGCAATTGTATAACAGAGGGCGTTTGCATCGGATCCAATGACTGTCTACCTCCGGCATAAGCAGTGCTGTCAGTGTTATAAAAACTCACTGAAATTGAATACTTCGATAACCATAAGCTTTTGACAACGTAAAATAAATGAGGTACTTAACAATGATGAAAATAACGGTAAAATTTGCCATTGACATTAATTTTACAATGCATTATTTGACGGACAAAATTTAATCGGGTGCTTAAACAATTAACTTTTTGTTTCTCAAATAAAGCATTTTATGAATTCCGTGCAATAAGCTTACAAATTTTCTACAGAGAAAATTAAACTTATAGAAAAAAAGGATATAATTATTAGGACCTAATCACATTAAAAATCTTATAACTTATATTGAAGTAAAAACTAACATAATTGAATTAAATTGTTTTAATGGTTCATACACTAATTTTTAGTTGCTAGTGTCTATATAATGTTACAAATATTATGATAGGCGTAAATAAGTAAGTAGAATATATATACTAATTTCGCATTACACTAAAGAGATTGAATATGACTGCAAATGTATGGGTTATATGTTTCGTATTTTAATGTTTATATATTTATTTTATTTGGCACGTGTCGTCATATAATATTATATTTTCCACGAGTTCGTTAGCCAGCACAAGCGCACCAGTATTTCAGTGAAAAATTCAAGTCTCTTTTCGGAAAATGTATCTCTGAAAATATTAAAGTTATTGAAATAAAACTCGGTAGGCAAATTGCATTGACATAGACTACAGTACTATTAACCGAAAATTTGAATCATGGACATAACTATTTTCCCCAGGAGACCAAAGAAGGATACGAGGAGTCAAAATTTGTGTATGATAAATGAGGTTTTTCTTTTCACACCCACAAAGAGTTATTCGGGGCTAAGAGGCCGAAAAGTAGCAATACACCAGACATACATTTCGTACGAGAAAAACAAAACGGAACTGTTTTCTCTTACACCTATTAATTTTGTTCATATATCTACTTATATGTTATTTTTCTTAGAAAAAAATCACTAATGGGGAGATCCCGACTGAATTTTGAAAAAAAAAATTTTCAACTATTTTTATATGTTCAACTAACCACAGCTTTTCATAAATTATAAATAATTGTTGTGTGTGTGTGTGTGTTTTGTTTCTTTAACGTCGGCCTATTTCCGCGACTATGGCCAATCACCGACGCCAGGAAGTAGTTTCACCTCACTATTCTGGAAATTTTGCCGAACCCCTGCTTTTGTGTAAGGGGGGTAGGCATCTTTAACGTGCCCAACATTGCATGGACACGGGACTGATGGCTTTACGCCCGCTCCGAAGGGCGGAACGTGCAGACATTCAACTTTCTCAAATACAATGATTCTGGCTCGTTTGATGTTAATGTTACAGTTTGTACTGAAAAAGTAAAAGGATAACCCTTGGATCGAACCCAGTACCCTTCGGTTCAGAGGCACACGTTCTTGCCCCTGAACCACTGATTAACTGTCAAGAAGTTTACGTTGAACCAGTTAACAACCATGGCAAACTCACCTTGTGCCTTTTGCTTGACACCGTCCCAAGTTCGATCACTCCAGAATATCACTGTATCATCTGCATAGCTCATGATTTCACCTTCGCATACCAAAGACAATAAGTCATTTATATATAGATTGAACAAGGTAGGCCCCAGAACACTACCCTGTGGAACTCCACAGCTAACCTTCCGATCGTCACTATCTGAACCCGCTGCTTCCTTCCAGATAAATAGCTTTCCATTAGCCTTAAGGTGATTCATCTAACCCCGCAAGCCTCCAAATTTTTCAGGAGAATACGATGGTCAACGGTGTCGAAGGCCTTGGCCAAGTCTACAAAGACGCATACTGATGATTTACCTGCATCCAAGGCCTTGTAGATGTTTGCAGTCAAGCAAGCGATGGCATCGCTGGTTGACTTAGTCTCGCGAAAGCCATACTGCCTTTCAGATATGACCCTATGTTTGTCAAAAAATGCGATTAGTCTACTCTTCAGTGCCATTTATACAATCTTGTCCATTGTGGTAATTAAAGTAATCGGCATATAGTTAATCATATCTAATATGTCGTCTGCATTAAAAAATTGTTTCACAATTCTTAATTTTAGGTGTGCCGGAAAGTCGTCAGTCTCAATAATTTTATTTAAGGGGTGAGTGAACGGTTTAACAACAAAAGCAGAATTTTCTTTCAATACATCAGCCGCTATTCCATCATGTACAATGTACTCTTATAAGCTCCAATATGCGGTATAAAGAGAAAATTGCCACGTTCAAAGATTAAAGTGTCTACCTTTGTATAAAGGAAAAATCATCGCTTCCTTTTGAGATATTGTAGCAGCGATTAAATTACCTACTGACCTCTACAGGCATTTTTCGTATTGTACCATTTTTACATGAATTACTGGCAGTGAAACAAATACCTTACATTGCCTGAATGGAATCAATCTCTTTGTATCGCAGGTTTATAGCTTATTTATTTTATTCGAGCCATCTAACTTACATAAATCGCATCTAAAAGAAAACAAACGGTATTTATTCCCCTTTACTCGGATAACAAAAAAATCCCCGTGTTTATTTGGGAGAAAGAATGTCTCGTCTACCGATATGCGATTCCCTGCCCGTCCCTTCTCATGTCTCACAGACAAAATCGTATGCTGATCTGAACATAGATAAAAGACTGTTTGTCTTTTTGTGAATATATTGTATGTTCACAAGTTCGATAACGATCTATTTATACGGGTGTAATGGTGATACTTATTTTAAGGAAATGAAAATACTTTGCATTTTTCTTTGATCCGATTTAAATGTAAAATAAAATACCAGATGAGGTGCGACCCAAAGCGCGAAAAATAGGTTTTTCAGAGAAACATATAAATGTGCCTCGTTCACGCCTTCTTATCATGTATACAGGGTCAGCGAAATGAAATAAATTCATAACCTTAATTATTGCGCATATTTAAAAAAAATCTTGAAAAACATAAATTTTAGATTAAAAAGTCTGGACGCAGCAAGTGCGTTATGGTAGTGAATTTTCATAAAATTGTGTCTTTTTAATGAAAGCAGGCTCAAATTTTGTTAACAGTATAACCTTCTTCTTCTTCTTCTTCTTCTTCTTCTATTGCTTATACATTAATGGATATTAGCGATCACATGTGCCCATGCTTCCCTATTTCTGGTGGCACTGAATAGGTTTCCTACAGTTTTTAGTCTTGTCCATTGTCTCACGTTTCTGAGCCATGACATCCTCTTCCTGCCGACTCCTCTCTACCCCTCGATCTTTCCTTCGATTACTAATTGTAGGAATTTGTATCTTTCATTCCGTATTACGTGGCCCAGATATGCTGTTTTTCTGCGCTTGATTGTCTTCAACAGTCCACGTTCTCTTTTAACCGTTCTTAGGATCTCCTCGTTTGTTTTTCTGGCCGTCCATGGGACTTTCAGTATACGTCTGTATGTCCACATTTCGAAGGCTTCAAGTCTACTCATGGTATTCACCTTCAGCGTCCAGCACTCCACACCATATAGTAACACTCACCACACGTAACATTTTACAAATCTACTTCTTAGGTTGAGGTCAAAATCAGAACTTTCTTGAATTTCATAAATGTGTTTCTGGCCATTTCGATTCGGCATCTGGTCTCCGTTTCAGACGTCCTGTTTTCACACAGCCACGTGCCTAAATATTTAAATTTATATACCCGTTCTACTGGGCATATGTTGTGTGTTAGGCTTGCATTTTAATGTTCTTCCGGAGAAAATATCATGAATTTTGTCTTCTTGGTGTTGATATTAAGGCCCAAGTTTTTGCTACTGTCGCCTATAGCATTAAGAAGATCCTGCAGGTCTTTTATGTTGTCTACAATTAGGACTGTGTCGTCTGCGTACCGTATGTTTTTGATCCACACCCCATTCACATTAATACCTAGGTCGCGTTCTTCGAGGGCCTCCTGAAGGATGCTTTCAGAATACAGGTTGAAGAGGAGTGGGGAGAGAACGCATCCTTGTCTGACCCCTCTAAGGATCTTTGTCGCTTCTGTGTGTTCATTGCCGACCTTGACTACGCAGGTTTGGTTCCAATAAAGGCTTTCTATGCAGCGGATATCCTTCTGGTCTATATCCATGCTCTTCAAAATTTAAATGAGTTTGTGGTGTTGGAGCCTGTCAAACGCTTTCTAGTAGTCGATGAAGCATAGCAGCACATCCTTCCTCTAGTCGTTGCAGTTCTGAATCAATACTGAGTTGCCTCTCTCGTACCTAGTCCCCTTCTAAATCCAAATTGTGTGGACCCTACCCCTCTTTCGCATTTTATGGAAATTCTGTAGTGAATAATCTTATTAGACTGATCAGCCTATGGTCCTCGCACTTCGTTGCGTTACTCTTTTTTGGCAGTGGGATAAAATGTCATGTAATCTACTTGGCAGGGAACTCCCCCATGTTATATATCTTGTTAAATATTCTGTGCAGTACGGAAATGCCCCTGCCGTCTAGTATTTTTAGTAGTTCGACAGGTATGCAGTCCGGGCCGGCTGCCTTTCTGTCCTTTAACGTATTTATTGCCCTTACAATTTCTTCTTTGGTGATAGGGTCTACGTCATCCGCAACCTCTATATCAGGTCTATTATCGTCGAAAAGGTTGTTAATATATTCCTCCCAAATAACTCTTCGCCGCCGATCATCTTGTGCGATTTCCCCATGTATAACCTATATAGCAGAAACAATGTACCTATTTTTCAATCAAAATAGCTTTACTGATTGAGAAAGTATAAACATTTTTCGAAAGTAAACTTAAACTGTTCCCCAAAACACTGGTCCCATTTTCCTGACCAACGAACCTCTTCAAGCGATTGATGCACCTGAAACATAGTGAGATGTACGACAGTGTCGCCATCGGTGGCGTAGCTAGATAATACACTGTCACGGCACCATGTTGGGTGCCAATTTTATAACCTTAATAGTGAATGGTTATTTTATTCAAATCTTAATGACAAAATGAGTTATTAAAATTTTGATTACAAAGGGAAATGACCTAGCTAGTCAGCCGTGAGTTAACATGTAATGCAAATTAAAAAAAGGTGGATTGGGGGCTTATAATCCAGGTGACGTCGAACACAAATAAAAAACTCTGGACGCAGAAAGTGCGTTATGGTAGTGAATTTTCATTAAAATGTTTTTAATTGCAAATATGTGTGTTTCCTTTTTAAGAAAGCAGGCATCAATTTTGGTTACCAGTATAACCTATATAGTAAAAACAATGTGCCATGTTTCATAAAAATAACTTTATTGTGTGAAAATGTACAAAAATTTCCAAAAGTAAACTTAAAGTGTTCCCGGAAAAACTCGTTTCTTGGTCAACCTTATAGGTTAATAGCAAATTGAGCTATTCAAATTTGAAGCATTTAATGAAAATTCGCTACCATAACGCACTTGCTGCGTCCCGAATTTCTTTTCTTACAAACATGCATCGCTGAAAAATTCAAAAATGCAATAACATAAGGCGTGTTTGATTAAAAAAAAAAGAAAAATTGTATCACCAACGACTTATGGGCCATCCTGTGATTGTAGAAATATTTTTTTTAAGATGTAGCTCAAGACACCCTATAATTAATATATACAAATTTTCTTCATATCTTGTATAATAACGGATATATTGAGCTTTATTGATTTTTTACGAAAATTCGACAAAAATTATATACCATTAAACGATAAACTCTAAAGCTAAGGCTACTGCCAAGCATCAGAGAAAGGGTCTATTTGAAATGAATATTCTGGAAACATTTTAGTAAAATGAAAGACAATGACGGTTGAAACTAAGACTTCAGTGTTTGTAAAACATCCTTCTTGAGACATTTGATTTCCATAGCCCGTATTAGTTTCAAGTTCTTTGCCTAAATGTTGCCGATTTTGACGTTTTAAATCGCAACTTTGACGTTTTGAGGAAAACCCGAATTTATTTTTCTTTAAATGCCTATAACTTTTTTGTCTTTTGACCTACATAGCTAAATTTTGGTAGGTGGCTTACCTATAAGGATATTAACTAGCGTACCAAATTTGGTTGCCCTTACTTTGTTAATTCCGGAGATATAAATTTTTTTCGAAAGAAAACACAAAATTTTCCGGGAAAACCTGGGCAGATTTTCCTGGCTAACGAACTTATCCAAGCCATTTGCAAAAGGAATTTATTCACCAAATTTAATCAAAATCGGCCCATTATTTTTTGAGTTATCGGTGTGATACATATAATATATATATATATAAATATATATATATATATACAGTGCACGGCGTATCGAGCGTCCATTAGAAGTATCTACAAAACTATACCGATTTTTAATCTGAAAATTTGGTCACTTGGGTTTTCTGGATAGCTGAATTTAACAAAAATATAAACGTCATCATACCACTTCCGGTTATACCGGAAGTGGTTACTAACTTTGTTTTTTCAAATGAAACATGACATTTTTGAGTAGAGTTTTGGATTTATCGTAAAATTTTAGGTTGACTTTTGATAACATACCATATGTAAAAAATCAGCCGTTTTGGAGTTATATCGATTTTTTTAAAACTTAAAAAAAAATTATGTATGTATATTGAGTGGTATATCTCCGGCAAATATGATGTCAGCGATTTGCAATTTCGTCTGTGGTTTTTCAAGATACAAGAGTATCGTGAAAATAGGCAAATGCGTTGATAGCATATACAGGGTGGAAGAAATTCACATACCAACTTGGACAATTTCGGACCCCTATAACTTGCTTACTTCAAATGGAACACCCTGTATATTTTTATCTTATTGCTTAGAGATTTGCATTATCTTTCGATTTATATCAGCATGTCCTATACCTAAATGCAACAGTTATCCAGATATTGGAACATTTGCATAATGATAATGTTATAAGGTGCACAATATTTCAGTAGAGTGCCTTGACGGAAATGTTATTCTTAGCAACGCCATTACTTCATGACAGTTGTTTATAACAATCAACAAATATGTCGCGTTTGGGGTTTTCTAATGAAGATTTTCTAAATTTATTAGTTACATACGGCGAATGCAATCGCATTATGAGTAGAACCTGCCGAGTTTTCGCTGAAAGGTATCAAGATCGCCCCAGACCGAATAAACATACCATCAAACGTCTGCTTAATAATTGTATAAAGTTTGGTTCCTTTCAACCAATTGTTAGCAGGCAAAACCGTTATACCGAAGACGATGAAGCCATGGTACTAGGATACTTCCATTCGTATCCTGAAAATTCCCTACAAGAGGCTGAAAGGGATCTTAGAATATCAACCAGGTCTATCCACAGAATCTTAAGAAAGTATAATTGGCGACCTTTTAAGCTCCATTTGGTTCAGAATTTGAAAACTGAAGATTTATTGTGTCGTGTGAATTACTGTGAGTGGTTGCTGACAAGAATTCAAGAAGACGATAACTTTGTCAAAAGTATAATATGGACTGATGAAACAAAGTTTACAAAAAACGGCGTGTTTAACCGCCATAACAGTCATTACTGGGCTGCAGAAAATCCGCATATCTGCAGAGAAAGAAATTACCAAAACCGGTGGAGCTTTAATGTGTTCTGTGCCGTCAAAGACTCTCGTATTTTGTGTGTGTATTTTTATAACGAAAACTTAACAGGGGATCGATATGTGTGGTTGTTAAAAAACGTAGTGAGAGATGCTTTAGAAACTTTAGAAATTAGGGAAAGATCAAACGCTTTTTATCAAATGGACGGTGCTCCACCACATACTACTCATCAAGTCAGTGCGACATTAGAAGAAATGTTCAGT
Source organism: Tillus elongatus (assembly GCA_964006375.1). Lineage (NCBI taxonomy): Eukaryota > Metazoa > Arthropoda > Insecta > Coleoptera > Cleridae > Tillus > Tillus elongatus. The sequence continues at coordinate 168,576,000 of OZ023266.1, forward strand.
GGGAAGTGGATTGCGAACAATGGGCCCTACAAATTTCCACCACGCTCCCCTGACTTAACTCCATTAGATTTTTTCATATGGGGCTTTATTAAAAATAAAGTTTATAAAGACCCTATAACCACAAAGGAGAATATGCAAGAAAGAGTACGTGCCGCCTTCAATGAAATAAGCAGAGAAAGTATAAAACGTGCTACGAGCAATGAAATTTTAAGGCGAATTAATTGCTGTTTGCTAAAAAATGGAGCTACTTTTGAACATCTTTCTTGAACACCCATTGTTTATATACATGTTACTTATTAGATTGTTCCTTATCATTCCAGTTGCCACATTTTTTCTCACTTTCATTGGTTTAGTTGTGTAGTACTTAATAAATTGTTTATCTAGTTGCCTAAACAGATTATTATTATGGTATTCTCATTTATAATTTTGTTCTATGGGGTGTCCAACAATTAATAATTATTGAAGTTCATGAAGAATAACATTTCCGTCAAGGCACTCTACTGAAATATTGTGCACCCTTAGCCTTATAACATTATCATTATACAAATGTTCCAGTATCTGGATAACTGTTGCATTTAGGTATAGGACATGCTGATATAAATCGAAAGATAATGCAAATATCTAAGCAATAAGATAAAAATATACAGGGTGTTCCATTTGAAGTAAGCCAGTTATAGGGGTCCGAAATTGTCCAAGTTGGTATGTGAATTTCTTCCACCCTGTATATGCTATCAACGCATTTGCCTATTTTCACGATACTCTTGTATCTTGAAAAACCACAGACGAAATTGCAAATCGCTGACATCATATTTGCCGGAGATATACCACTCAATATACATACATAATTTTTTTTTTAAGTTTTAAAAAAATCGATATAACTCCAAAACGGCTGATTTTTTACATATGGTATGTTATCAAAAGTCAACCTAAAATTTTACGATAAATCCAAAACTCTACTCAAAAATGTCATGTTTTATTTGAAAAAACAAAGTTAGTAACCACTTCCGGTATAACCGGAAGTGGTATGATGACGTGTATATTTTTGTTAAATTCAGCTATCCAGAAAACCCAAGTGACCAAATTTTCAGATTAATAATCGGTATAGTTTTGTAGATACTTCTAATGGACGCTCGATACGCCGTGCACTGTATATATATATATATATATATATATATATATATATATATATATATATATATATATATATATATATATATATATATATATATATATATATATATATATATATATATATATATATATATATATATATATATATATATATATATATATATATATGTATATATATATATATATATATATATAAACATATAAAAATTCAAACTGACCCCGGATATGTGTTCTGGGGGGCCTAATTAGCGCTCATTTGAAGAAATTTTTTCAAAATTCAAAAGTCGAGATCTCCTCATTAGTGAATTTTTTAAAGAAAATTCACTAAAAAGGTGGATTGGGGGCTTATAATCCAGGTGACGTCGAACACAAATAAAGACTCAATTGTTATTGTTTATTGAAAAAAAATCGCTTTATATAATGTAAAGTGTTTTATATGAAAATGATTGCCTGCGTGAGTTATTATTGAAATTTAAAGTAAAAAAAAAACTAAAAACAAAAACAAATGGCAAAAGTCCTCCGCTACCAAAAACTTCCAATATCCCCACTTCACGGCCGTAATGGCATCGTATATACGGATGCGGAGAAAGCAAGTGCATTCGCGGATCATCTGGAGTTGCAATTCAGCCCGAATTATAACGACGTTGATGTGCCGCACGTCGCAAGAACGCATCATTATGCCAGGAGAGCGCTTCGCGCCACCCCAGACACAATTATCGAGCCCGCAACTTTCCCAAATAACTAAATCATTAAAAAATAGGAAAGCTCCAGGATACGATGGAATCTCCAACGTAGCCCTAAAAAACCTCCCCCGCAAAGCCGTGGTATTCATAGAGACGATTATGAATGCCATCCTGCAGTTTCAACATTTTTCTTCCATGTGGAAACTTGCCGACATTATCAGCATCCCAAAACCAAGCAAAGATCCGCTGAAGTATATAAGGTATAGAGATTAGCTGGTGAAAAGTATTTGCGAGCCCGGAAGAGTAAACCTAATTTCTTAGTAGCCGCTTCTGCAATTGATGTGACATGTTGGTGCCAATTGAGACTTTGATCCACAGACATGCCAACAAGTAAAAAGGACTCATTACTTTGAATAACTTGGTTGTTTATTGTGATGGGTCCAGGGCTAGTGTATCTCTTATTAGGAAGAAAGCAAGACTGTGATTTGGTGGGGTTGAATTGTACAAGATTTCTACTTCCTCAGTCTAATATTTTTTGGAGATCCACGGAGACAGAACCATCGATGAGTCTGCGATCCTCATCTAATTTGGCTGAAGAGACAGGCTTAGAATATTGTATATTTAAGTGGAGGGTGCTGTTGTCCACGTAACTATGAACTGGGTTGGATGTGCTAGAGTGGATGCCATTGATGTGGAGAAGAAACAAAGTAGGGGCTAAAGCTGAACCTTGAGGAACTCCTGCATTAATTGGATACAGTTTAGAGGAATGACCATCCACGACAACAGAAATGCTCCGGTTGGAGAGAAAATTTGCTGTCCACGTACAGAGTTTTGGTGGTAGGTCATAGGCCGGTAGTTTATTAATCAGAGCTGCGTGCTAGACGTGGTCGAATGCTTTGGATATGTCTAGAGCGACAATCTGGGATTCACCGTGTAGTTTCATAGACTTGTTCCAAGAATGGGTGACAAAGGAAAGGAGGTCGGCAGTTGATCTGCGCTGACGGAATCCATACTGCCTGTCGTGGATTAGACTGCGTTTTTCACGAAATTTTAGTAATTCGGCGTTTATATACTTTTCCATCACTTTAGAGACAACTAAAAGGAGAGAAATAGGCCTGTAGTTGCTAGGAAGCGCTTTGGATCCTTTCTTGGGGACGGGTTGTACTTGAGCAGTTTTCCAGTTACTAGGAATATGCCTCTATTGTAAGATGTCTGAAACAGATGAGTCAGGATAGTAGCAAGTTCTGGTGCGCATTTTTTGAGAACAACTGCTGGGATCTCGTCAAGGCCAAAGGCTTTCCTGGTATTAAGGGAAGAGATCATCTTTCGTACCTTTTTAGTTTTGAAAGTGATATCCGTCATTTTATGCGCGACATTGGGGACTGTTGGTGGTTGCACATTTGGAAGTGGGTTGATAGTAGAATTGCCGGCGAACAACAAGTCAAAAAATTCAACCTTGCCCAGGGCGGTAGAAACAATTTCATCCCATGAGACAAGAGGTGGGAACGTGCTCTTGCAGAAATTATTCCCAATAGATTTAGCAAGAGTCCAAAAGGGTTTGCTGCCGCTGAAGCTTAAGAGAACTTTGTTTTTGATGTGGTTATTAAACGAGCTTTTTGCCTCAGAAAGAATGCGGACATAGCGGTTTCTTGCGTCGTTAAATGCTTGACGGTTTTCTTGACTGGGACTGTGTAGAAGCTTTTTGTGAGCGTTGACCTTTTCAAGTCTGGCCTTGTCACAGGATTTAGAAAACCAGGGCTTTTGAGTGGCTGAAGAGGTTTTCCGTGTACGTGGAATAAATAATTCCATGCATGCTTGGATAATTTCGGTGACATTTTGTGAGATATCAGAGGGGTCAGGATGAGAGAAGCAGACAGATGCCCATGGAAATGAGGAAAAGTAATCCCGCATTTCGTCCCAGTTCGCGGAGTTGTAGTGCCAAACGCTACGTGGGTTTGATCACTGTGTGACCTCGGGTTGCATTTCACAGGAAGCAGTGGCCATGCCGAGGTCTGAGCGACCCAGGGGGGCAGTGACTGATGTCTATAGCAGTCAGGATTTGTAGTAAGAATCAGATCCAAGGGATTTGAGCTGTGTGTTGGGATGCGAGGAAAGTAAGTAGGTTGCTGAACCACATTGGCTAAAGAATTGCTGACTGCAAAGGCCTCCGCTGCTTTTCCTTGCGGATCGGTTTTTGAAGATCCTAGCCTTTCATTATTATGGACATTGAAGTCACCAATAATAGTGACCTCGAAGGAAGGATATTCAGAAATCAGATGGTCGTTTTTTTCAGAAAGGTAGTCGAAGAGCTGGACAAAGTTGTTGTCAGAAGGTGACCGGTAAATGCAACAGATGAATTTAGTTGTAGCCATGAGAGAGAGTTTTATCCATGGTATGTCTTTTCTTCCAGCTTCTAAATTGGGGAGTCTGGTGTAGGGTAGATTGATACGGACGTATGCGCACACGCCTCCATGCAATATAAAGGAAGTAAGGAGCTCATACCCCGGGAAATTAAGGTGATTAGTGGGTGTTTTGGCACTGATTTGGGTTTCGGTGAGGAAGAGAAGTTGGGGCCTATTAGCCTGGAGGAAATGGTGGACTGAGTTCAGGTTAGAATTTAGGCCAGATATATTCGAGAAGGATATGTTAAATCTTGATGCCGGCGCCCCCTGCCCACCCCTCCCCGGATTCTTTTATACAAGGAGGAGCCATCATCATTTTTGTTTATAAAGTGGGTTTGATCACTGTGTGACCTCGGGTTGCATTTCACAGGAAGCAGTGGCCATGCCGAGGTCTGAGCGACCCAGGGGGGCAGTGACTGATGTCTATAGCAGTCAGGATTTGTAGTAAGAATCAGATCCAAGGGATTTGAGCTGTGTGTTGGGATGCGAGGAAAGTAAGTAGGTTGCTGAACCATATTGGCTAAAGAATTGCTGACTGCAAAGGCCTCCGCTGCTTTTCCTTGCGGATCGGTTTTTGAAGATCCTAGCCTTTCATTGTTATGGACATTGAAGTCACCAATAATAGTGACCTCGGAGGAAGGATATTCAGAAATCAGAATGCGGAAGTTGGAAATGGAAAGAGTCCTGGAGACAGAAAATCATGTTTGTGACGACAAGGCGACATCGTCTTTAGACTGTGATAATGGTGAGCCAAATTTCAGACAACAAAAATAAATGACGCATTGTCGATGAAAACCAGGTATTGAAATATGACTTCTATTTAGGCACAAATGACAACTTGATGTTTTATCGTCCTGATTATAAAAATAAAAGGCACCATTGTAGAGCGGCGCCATGCATTTCTGACAGCACGGCGATCCTGGATAATCGCACAGTGATCTAGCCACCACAGAGAGAACGGACTGGTTTTTGAGACAATCGAGATACGGCCGATATTTATAACCAGCCCGATTTAAATTGAATACCAGAAATGGCAAAAACACGTGTACTAACATAGATAAGGCCTAATGAACCAATCCGCACAACAAAAGCAATAAAAACTATCACATAATGTCGCTATAAATACAGAATCCCATTAATAAATAACCTAATATACGACCAATTGTTTTCTTTTCACGGACATATTTCTTCTGCACCTGAACCAATGTTCTTGAATACTTATATAATACTCATGTTTTTAGTTTTATCAATAGCACGAACTTAAAAAAATACCACAGCCGAATTAGGACCACTATAGCAAATTTTCAACAAAAAAATTCGCTGATTACGACGAGACCGTGTGCAAAGAAGTTTTGGGTAATGTTGAGCAAAGGGTCATTACAAATGTACTAAAATCCGAACACCCAGTAAGAGCCGACCAATTGCAATAAAATTTCGCATACTACCCTGTTTTATCTTTTTTTTTAAATATATTTCAACAACACACCACGAGGGCTTACAGCCTAAATACTATCGTACCGTGGGTGTCGACAAGGAGGAAAGAGGCAACATGTTAATTCTGGACTTGAAGGTTTGGAGGTTCGGAGGGAGGAGGAAAAACATGTGCCGGCAAGGTATTACACAACTTGGAAGTCCTAGAGACAAAAGAACGGGCATAACAAGATGTTCTATGTCTGGTGACCTGGACAGTAAAAGGGTGCATTCGCTCTGTTCTCCTGGTAGATCTGTTAGGGGCAGCAGGTGGAGGAACTATGGATCTTCTGAATGGAGTCCAGGATAGCGAGTGTAGAAGCGGCAGCAGCACCCCAGATGTGGGAGCAGTATTCGAGGTTTGGTCTTATTTGTGAAGTATATAAGGTATAGAGATTAGCTGGTGAAAAGTATTTGCGCGCCCGGAAGAGGAAACCTAATTTCTTAGCAGCCGCTTCTGCAATTGATGTGACATGTTGATGCCAATTCAAATTCCGATCCACAAAAATGCCAACAAGTGACTCATTACTTTGAATAACTTGGTTGTTCATTGTGATGGGTCTAGGGCTTGTGTATCTCTTATGAGAAAGAATGCAAGACTGTGATTTGGTGGGGTTGAATTGTACAAGATTTCTACTTCCCCAGTCTAATATTTTTGGAGATTCACGCAGATAGAACCGTCCATGAGTCTGCGATCCTCATCCAATTGGACTAAAGAGACAGGCTTAGATACTGTATATTTGAGTGGAGGGTGATGTCGTCCTCGTAACTGTGAACTGAGTTGGATGTACTAGAGAGGAGGTCATTGATGTAGAGAAGAAACAAAGTAGGGGCTAAAGCTGAACCTTGAGGAACTCCTGCATTAATTGGATACAGTTTAGAGGAATGCCCATCCACGACAACAGAAATGCTCCGGTTGGAGAGGAAATTTGCTGTTCAGGTACAGAGTTTTGGTGGTAGGCCATAGGCCGGAAGTTTATTCAGCAACGCCGCGTGCCAGACCTGGTCGAATGCTTTGGATATGTCTAGAGCGACAATCTGGGATTCGCCGTGTAGTTCCATAGACATGTTCCAAGAATGGGTGACAAAGGAACGGAGGTCGGCAGTTGATCTGCGCTGACGGAATCCATACTGCCTGTCGTGGATTAGACTGAGTTTTCAAGAAATTTTATAATTCGGTGTTTATATACATTTGCATCACTTTAGAGACGACTGAAAGGAGAGAAATAGGCCTGTAGTTGCTAGGAAGCACTTTGGATCCTTTCTTGGGGACGGGTTGTACTCGAGCAGTTTTCCAGTTACTAGGTAATATTCCTCTATTGTAAGATGTCTGAAACAGACGAGTCAGGACAGGAGCAAGTTCTGGTGTGCATTTTTGAGAACAATTGCTGGGATCTCGTCAAGGCAAGAGGCTTTCCTGGTATTAAATGAAGAAAGCATCTTTCGTACCTTTTTAGTTTTGAAAATTAGATCCGTCATTTTATGCGCGACATTAGGGACTGTTGGTGGTTGAACATTTGGAGGTGGGTGGAGAGTAGAATTTCCAGCGAACAATTTCATCCCCTGAGACAAGAGGTTGGAACGTGCTCTTGCAGAAATTATTCCCAATAGATTTAGCAAGAGTCCAGAAGGGGTAGCTGCCGTTGGAGCTTGAGAGGACTTTGTTTTTTATGTGGTTATTAAACGAGTTTTTTGCCTCAGAAAGAATGCGGACATACCGGTTTCTTGCGTCGTTAAATGCTTGACGGTTTTCTTGACTGGGATTGTGTAGAAGCGTTTTGTGAGCTTTGACCTTTTCAAGTCTGGCCTTGTCACATGATTTAGAGAACCAGGGCTTTTCAGTGGCTGAAGAGGTTTTCTGTGTACGTGGAATAAATAATTCCATGCCAGCTACGTTAATTTCGGTGACGTTTTGTGAGATATCAGAGGGGTCAGGATGAGAGAAGCAGACAGACGCCCATGGAAATGAGGAAAAGCAATCTCGCATTTTGTCCCAGTTCGCGGAGTTGTAGTGCCAAACGAAACGTAGGTGTGATGACCGTGTGACCTCGGGTTGCACTGCGCAGAAAGCAGTGACCATGCCGTGGTCTGAGCGACCAAGGGGGGCGGTGACTGATATCTTATAGCAGTCAGGATTTGTAGTAAGAAGGAGATCCAAGGGATTTGAGCTGTGTGTTGGGATGCGAAAAAAGTAAGTAGGTTGCTAAACCATATTGGCTACAGAATTGCTGAGTGCAAAGGCCTCCGCTGCTCTTCCTTGTGGATCGGTTTTTGAGGATCCTAGCCATTCCTTATTATGGACATTGAAGTCACCAAGAATAGTGACCTCGGAGGAATGATATTTAGAAATCAGATGGTTGGTTTTTTCAGAAAGGTAGTCAAAGAGCTGGACAAAGTTGGTGTCAGAAGGTGTCCAGTAAATGCAACAGATGAATTTAGTTGCAGCCCCGAGAGAGAGTTTTATCCATAGTATGTCTTTTCTTCCAGGTTCTAAATTGGGGAGTCTGGTGCAGGGTAGATTGCTACAGACGTATGCGCACACACCTCCATGCAATCTAAAGGAAGTAAGGAGCTCATACCCCGGGAAATTAAGGTGATTAGTGGCTGTTCTGGCACTGATTTGAGTTTCGGTGAGGAAGAGGAGTTGGGGCCTATTAGCCTGGAGAAAATGGTGGACGGAGTTGAGGTTAGAATTTAGGCCACATATATTGGAGAAGGATATGTTAAATCTTGATGTTGGTGCCCCCTATACACCCCCCTCCCGGAGATCCGAATGGAGGGGAATTTTACCTCCAGCTCTTTCAGTGTGTATATGTTTTTTTCTAAAATAAAAAAGGTATATCTAGTTTCCTAGTGATTTCAGTCTGTAACCATCATTATTTTTTGTAAATATGAACATTGTGAAATAAAATACGTATGTGGAAGATCCCTTAGAATCATCCTATATTATACTTTTAATATTATATTTATAAAAATACTCACCTGCCATCACAAACGACACTACAATTGTTATATTTTGTTAATAAACTCAAATCACATGTAGACAGAACAACAATACATGAACCACTAAGCTACGCATAAGTCCAGATCAAATAAGCTGAAATATGATAAGTGGGGAGCGCATATGGAGAACAGGTACAATAGGTGGTTTCAAGCAGAGCCCACTGGGAATGTAGCTATAAAATCTTAAATTTGTGGTTTCACTATGAAACCACTAGGAAATAAAGGGTTAAATGCTACATTACTACTTCTCCCTTGCCAAGAAAATGGAATATAAAAGTGATTCTAAATTAGTCGATAAAACGACTATATGCAAGAAGCTGTTCTTGTGAAAATTAGATATCCATAAGCTTCAGAAAATTAGAAATCCATAAGCACGGTTCAAAACTCGATCAGCACCAGCTAAGTATATTCAGGAATCGCGCTTGCTAAATCCAATCATACGTCTGAGAGATACCTAACCATTCGGTAATTAATTACCCTAGCGGCAATCTCTTAATTAGAAAATATTAGTGACAAATTTCTTGATAAAATGTAAGTGTTATTACACCGATTCTATAGTTTCCGATTTCTAAATTTCAACAAACAAAACACTGTTATCTTAATCTCTTTTTTGCAACCCTATATTTTATAGTTATCACAATGCCACGTCCTTCTGTTAGACGGGAAAAGAGGGTTGTAACATAATTTGTACTTTCTCCCTTCACGCCTTATAAATCTGGACGCACTATTATTACATCATATTCACAAGTCTTAAAAGACTGTGACGTTTAAATAGATTAAGCCCATTCCCCACATGAATTATGAACATAAGAATTGATAAGAAACTTCATTAGTATGCATCTGGCGGCTTTAGATTGCGATTCGGAGTTCAATACTAATTTCCATTTGTATTTAAATAATGACTTATGTGAAGGTTTTTGAATATCACAATCTTAGTATCTAAATTACCCTTATTTATTTGTCTACTTGGAATGCAAATCACTTTCCTACATCGTATTCAGAAATGTCTCAGTAAATAAATTTGATTATTCATAAGATGCACCTAAATATTATGTCTGTATCCAATAAAGCGAAACGTGTACAATTACTTAAATTTTAGACCGAACATTAAGGCGGGCCGAAATTTACAAATTTCGGAAGTTTGATTCAGAATAGTGAGAAAAGTTGCGTTTTGGCAATACAAAGAAAATCTTTATTCATGATTTTTTTGTCAATTTGGTTCTTTAGCTAATTTTCATTAAGAAAAATTCGCTAATACAGAGGTCACGATGAGCATTTGAAAAAATTTCTTCGGATAAGCGCGAATTTTGGTCCCTAGAACCCAAAACCAAGGTCCGTTAAATTTTTTATATGTTTATATATATATATATATATATATATATATATATATATATATATATATATATATATATATATATATATATATATATATCTGTGTGTGCACGTATGTATGTATCCGAGCCATAACTCAAAAAATACTCAACTAATTTGAACGAAACTTGGCACATATCTCCATTGTATTAAGACCGCGGACGAGTATATCAGCTATAAAGGACATTAGTTCCCTCAAAAATATACAACAATATTTTTGAAAACGCTATATTTTTGTAAGTATCAGAGTAACTGGAGTGAGCCTTTACACGTGGCTAGAAATAGTAAAAATAAACCTATGTTGTGAATTTTAAGTAATTTGGTACAAAATATTTAGAGTTTTTACCAAATTAAAAATAAAATCCCAAAGACATGCGTTGAGACGACTTAGTGGTTAAAGTGAAATGCCTGGCAGACAGAGTAGTAAACTGCCACGCGTAGATTGATTCATACAACAGGTGGTAGTGGACTTTTCCTTTTCGTGATAGTAACTATTTTTTTCACGCCCGCGGAGAACCACCCCTTACATCACATCAAGGGGCCGGTGAAGTCCCAACGGACGTTTGCGATTCTGGTGTATGAGTCGGTTTCCATTATAAACAAAAATGATGATGGCTCCTCCTTCTACAAAAGATTCCGGAGATAAAATACCCCTCCATTCGGATCTCCGAGAGAGGGGTGTGCAGGGGGCGCCGGCATCAAGATTTAACATATCCTTCTCGAACATATGTGGCCTAAATTCTAACCTGAAGCCCGTCCACCATTTCCTCCAGGCTAATATGCACCAACTCCTCTTCCTCACCGAAACCCAAATCAGTGCCAAAACAGCCACTAATTAACCTTAATTTCCCTGGGTATGAGCTCCTTAGTTCCTTTAGATTGCATGGAGGCGTGTCCGCATACGTCCGTAGCAATCTACCCTGCACCAGACTCCACAATTTGGAAGCTGGAAGAAAAGACATACTTTGGATAAAACTCTCTCTCAGGGCTGCAACTAAATTCATCTGTTGCATTTACCGGTCACCTTCTGACAACAACTTGGTTCAGCTCTTCGACTACCTTTCTGTCCCAAGGTCACTCTTCTTGGTGACTTTAATGTATATAACAAGGAATGGCTAGGATCTTAAAAAACCGATCCACAAGGGAGAGCAGCGGAGGCCTTTGCAGTCAGCAATTCTTTAGCCAATATGGTTCAGCAACCTACTTACTTTTTTTCGCATCCCAACACACAGCTCAAATCCCTTGGATCTCCTTCTTACTACAAAACCTGAATGCTATAAGACATCAGTCATCGCTCCCCTTGGTCGCTCAGTCCACGGCATGACCAATGCTTCCTGCGCAATGCAACGTGACATCACACATTCACAACACCCATGTACCGTTTGGCACTACAACTCCGCGAACTTGGACGAAATGCGGGATTACTTTTCCTCATTTCCATGGGCGTCTGTCTGCTTCTCTCATCCTGACTCCTCTGATATCTCAGAAAACGTCACCGAAATTATCGAAGCTGGCATGGAATTATTTATTTCACGTACACAGAAAACCTCTTTAGCCACTCAAAAGCCCTGGTTCTCTAAATCCTGTGACAAGCCAGATTTGAAAAGGTCAAAGCTCACAACACGCTTCTACACAATCCCAGTCAAGAAAACCGTCAAGCCTTTAACGACGCAAGAAACCGCTATGTCCACTTTCTTTCTGAGGCAAAAAACTCGTTTAATAACCACATCAAAAACAAAGTCCTTTCAAGCTCCAACGGCAGCAAACCCTTCTGGACTCTTGCTAAATCTATTGGGAATAATTTCTGCAAGAGCACGTTCCCACCTCTTGTTTCAGAGGATGAAATTATTTCTACCGCCCTGGGCAAGGCTGAACTTTTTGCCTCGTTGTTCGCCGGCAACTATACTCCCAAAACACCTCCAAATGTTCAACCACCAACAGTCCCCAATGACGAGCATATCATTTTTAAAACTAAAAAGGTACAAAAGATGCTCTCTTCTCTTAATACCAGGAAATCCTCTGGCCTTGACGAGATCCCAGCAATTGTTCTCAAAAAATGCGCACCAGAACTTGCTCCTGTCCTGACTCGTCTGTTTCAGACATCTTACAATAGAGAGATATTGCCTAGTAACTGGAAAACTGCTCGAGTACAACCCGTCCCCAAGAAAGGATCCAAAGCGCTTCCTAGCAACTACAGGCCTATTTCTCTCCTTCCAGTCGTCTCTAAAGTGATGGAAAAGTATATAAACACCGAATTACTTAAATTTCTTGAAAAAAAAAAGAGTCTAATCCACGACAGGCAGTATGGATTCCGTCAGCGCAGATCAACTGCCGACCTATTTTCCTTTGTTACCCATTCTGGGAACAAGTCTATGGAACGGCACGGTGAATCCCAGATTGTCGCTCTAAAAATATCCAAAGCAGTCGACCAGGTCTGGCACGCAGCGCTGCTTAATAAACTTCCGGCCTATGGCCTACCACCAAAACTCTGTACCTAGACAGCAACTTTTCTCTCCAACCGGAGCATTTCTGTTGTCGTAGATGGCCATTCCGCTAAACTGTATACAATTAAGGCAGGAGTCCCTCAAGGTTCAGCTTCAGCCCCTACTTTGTTTCTTCTCCCCATCAATGACCTCCTCTCTAGCACATCCAACCTAGTTCACAGTTACGCGGACGACAGCACCCTCCACTCAAATATACAATATTCCAAGCCTGTCTCTTCAGCCCAATTAGGTGAGGATCGCAGACCCATGGATGGTTCTGTCTCCGTGGATCTCAAAAAAATATTAGACTGTACAATTTAACCCCACAAAATCTCATAAGAGATACACCAGCCTTAGACCCATCACAATGAACAACCAAGTTATTCAAAGTAATGAGTCCTTTTCACTGTTTGACATTTCTGTGGATCGAAATCTCAATTGGCACCAACTTTACACATCAATTGCAGAAGCGGCTGCTAAGAAATTAGGTTTCCTCTTCCGGGCTTGCAAATACTTTTCACCAGTCAATCTCTATACCTTATATACTTCACAAATAAATCCAAACCTCACATCTGGGGTGCCGCTGCCGCTTCTACACTCGCTATCCTGGACTCCATTTACAAGAGAGCTATGCGTCTCCTCAGTGACCCTACCCTCACCCAAAGGCTGCCATTCCTTGCCCACGTGCAGTGCTCAGAGGAGCTTTCTTCCATAGTTCCTCCACCTGCTGCCCCCAACAGATCTATCACGGGAACAGAGCGAATGCACCTTTTTACTGTCCAGGTCACCAGCCATAGAATATCTTGTTATGTCTGCTCATTTGTCCCGAGGACTTCCAAGTTGTGGAATTTCTTGCCGGCACATGTTTTTTCTTCTCCTCCGAACCTCCAAACCTTCAAGTCCAGAATTAACAAGTTGCCTGTTTTCTCCTTGTCGACACCCACGGTACGATAGTATTTAGGCTGTAAGCCGTCGTGGTGTGTTGTTGAAATATATTTAAAAAAAAGCATAAACCATACATTAACGGTTCGCAACCGAAAATTCGCTAAAAGTTGTATTGACCCTGCGCTACTCATATTTTGCACATCCTAGGAACATTTTGTTGTGTATGTTATGAGCTTCAAGTAACTTTGTTAGAAAGCTTGCTCTTATACGGATTATAAATGCGAAAAATTAAGATAATCCACATTCGAATTTTCACCAAAACTTAACTTTGACGCTGATGACTACATCGATTTAATTTACTGGAAGGAAATGAGATTACCTGTCCTCTGATATTACAACACATGAGCGCTGAAAATTATAGGCATTTTATAACAAAGATCTTAAGAAAAATTTTGAATTTTGAGTAATATCTATACGTACTATGTCATAATTCGCGCTTATTTAGAGACATGTTTTGAAAAGCTTTACCTCTCTGAAAACGAAATTTCGTATATGAAAATTCACTAATCTACGCTGTTTCCTTAATACCACAATTCATAGAAGACGATTAGAAACTGGGACTATTCATTTTAATAATCTTTCAGACGAAACTTTTAATAAATTACAAATGAAAAGTTATTTTACTTCAGTTAGATTAATTGGAAATGTTAATAAGTTACAAAATTCTCGTCTAAATTCCCATATATTTCCAGTAATGAATTATGTAAACGTTTTCGAATACATATTGCAATCGAAGTCTCTAAATTATCATTATTCCATTTTCTAATAGAATTGCAAATAACCAGGCTCCTTTACGCAAGCGGTCCTTAGAAAGGGAGAGAAATGGAAACATACAGAGAGAAAAGGAGATACTTGCCCGGTGCTTGAACACAATAACACAACATAACGTCACTTATTCTACCTCAATGATTGGAAACACTGAAAATCACCACACGCAGCCAGCAGACACGGAAAATCACACATACACACGCTAAAGAGATTAGATGCTGATGAGGTTTGCTGTCTCTTTCAAACTGAACGGCCCTCTCATTCCCAGCACTTTGATTGCTTTCTTCCCTGTGCTCTCAATCTTCATCAGGCTCGCTAATGAGTTTTGCCAGTTAATGTATCGAAGATATTTGATTTATATTACTTGTAATTGCTCTTAATTTTGAAATCAATTAACGATTTACTTTGATCTTATTTAATTACAGATGAAAACATCAAAGAGGATGTGTAAGTTTTCATGGATGGTGGGTTGTAGACGTTTTCCATGTAAGTAGCATCTAAGGTTTTATGCAAAGGGTAAATGAATGGTGTTTTAACCCCTAAGGCGGTTTCATTTGAGAAAACGAATACAGGAGTTAAATTACAAGAACCGTCGCCATATCAAAACGTTAATACCATGAAAAGAACATTGTAAGTTATATTGTGTGTGTGTGTGTTTTTTGTTTCTTTAACGTCGGCCTATTTCCGCGACTATGGCCAATCACCGACGCCAGGGAGCAGTTTCACCTCACTATCCTGGAAATTTTTGCCGAACCCCTGCCTTTCTGTAAGGAGGGTAGGGATCTTTAACGTGCCCAACATCGCATGGACACGGGACCGACGGCTTTACGCCCCCTCCGAAGGGCGGAACGTGCAGACATTCAACTTGCTCAAATACAATGCCAGAACCTCGGTTGATGTTAATTTTACAGTTTGTACTGAAAAAGTGTAAGGAGTACCCTGGGATCGAACCCAGTACCCTTGAGTTCAGAGGCACACGTTCTTACCCCTGAACCACCGAGGTTCTTTAAGTTATATTGCAATGATGCCATTTCTTAAGTGACTAGAGACTCAGTTTCGTTAACATCTCTAATAAATACCAAATGTTATATACAGGCTGGAAGATTCTGCGTCTTGATATCATTGCGATCTCAAACAACAATAGATATAAACTGTGACAATGAATTTTTTCAACAAACCCAAGGCACGGCAATGGGCAATCCGCTATCGCCATTTCTTGCAGACCTTTTCATGAGCAGATTTGAAACAGATCTTGAAAGTGAACGTGGTTATTTTCCTAGAGTGTGGTGTCGTTACGTGGATGATATTTTCGCGGTGTTTAACACAAACATTTGCAGAATAGAAGATTGTATTGCCAAATTAAACAATAAATTTGCTTTTATAAAATTTACCCACGAATTAGAAATTAATAATAAATTACCCTTTCTAGATGTACTAGTTATCAAAAATATAGACACTTTAGAATTCGATGTCTATAGAAAGGAAACCACCACTCTAAGCTACATCCCGAACGACTCACATCATACGTACGGACAAAAATGGCCAGTCTGAATTTTAGTAAATCGGTTAATTAATTTTCCTTTGAACAAAAGTAGATATACCGAAGAATTAAATTATATTAATAACGTGACCGAATATAACGGATACACTGCTTGCCTAGTGGAAAAATTAATCAACAAACCGAAAACAAAGAAAATGTTGACGGAATCAACGACGTTCAGAAGAGAAAAATCGGAAAAAAACTTTGTTTACTCACCATTTGAACCTAGAATCACGAGGGGCCTAGACATCATTTTAAAAAAAGTCAACTTACGGCTATCATTTTCAACAACAAATACCTTAAAAAACTTGCTAGGTAACCGAAAATACAAGGATAGCGCGGACAAAATGTCGGGAATTTATGAAATAAGTTGTAAAGATTGTAATCTTAGATACGTCGGACAAACAAAAAGATCGATTGGAATTAGATTCAAAGAATACTTATCCCAATTACGTTACGGTACTGTAGATAGGTCTTCCGTCGCCCTACACATTTGGGATAATAATCATCACGTTGATAAAGATAATCTGAAATTAATTTAAAGATGTTAGAAAACCAGGACAGCTAAACGGGTTCGAAAGCGTATATATTGCGAAATAGAGTTACAACAAAAAATGTGTGAACGCTTCACCACCGCCAATTACGAGTCAGCTGTTCGATTGCCTTGTTAAATAAAATTCCCACGCTTTCGGCACGTTCTAAAGATAACATAAGTATACAGTTATTGCCGCCGAAGGAATCGATGTTAATTTAACTGTCGTTGAACCTTCTCAAAACTATTACAAATGGACACTTTTTAGATAAAGTAGTAGGGACAGAGCAAGAACTTGTCCGGCGATAAAAATACAATACACTGTGGAATTCGCCTACGACTAGTGTCTCATCTCGGTTCGATCTCTTTACCTGAGATCCGGTATATAAGTTGATGTTAGTTTTTTAAGTATTTAGAATGTTTCATCCTCTGAAGACGCTAACTTGGTTAGTGAAACGATCATCAGGTCTTTTAAAATGTGTTGTGGTGATTTGGGTTCTCCAAGTGTACTTAAGAGATACAAAGTTGGTTAGAGAAACGTTGGACAATTGATTATAGTCATATCAGAAGTCATTTCATGTACTTCGTTATCTTAAAACGAACACTCTGTGTGTTATTACACTTTTAAATTCTTAATCGAATTATATTTTTCTTCTCCATTCTGAAATCATCCAGTGTCGGATGTAGGCCTCTCCTAATTTCTTCCATGCTTCTCTGTCCCTAGCTGTTCTCATCTATTACTTCCCAGCCACATCGTCAGTCCATCTTTTTGTGGTGTTTCCACACTTCTTTTTGTCTCCCTTGATCTCCAACAAACCATCATCTGGTTCCAACTGTCCGTGTTTTGTCTAGCTATGTGACCAAGACACCGCCATTTGAGACTCGCCATACTCTCTATAACATCCATTATTTTGGTTTTGTTCCGAATTGGGTCTTTTGTCTTTCAATGTAATCCCAACATAATCCTTCTCGGGGTGTGGCTCTTAATTTATCTGATGTTTGCTTTGTTATGGCCGTGGTTTCTAGACCGTGTGTAAACACTGGTAGTATGCAGCTATTATATGTTTCATTTTTCAAGTGTAATGGTACTTTCCTATCCATAGTTTAGTTTCCCAAAGACAAAGACTATTCGTGCCAGTTGAATCCTACGTTTAATCTCTGCACTCTGATTTACCTTGCCAATTGTAATTCTATGTGTAATATATATATATATATATATATATATATATATATATATATATATATATATATATATATATATATATATATATATATATATATATATATATATATGGGGGGGGGGGTCTCCGGCATCAAGATTTAATATATCCTTCTCGAATATATGTGGCCTAAATTCTAACCTGAACTCCGTCCACCATTTCCTCCAGGCTAATAGGCCCCAACACCTTTTCCTCACCGAAACCCAAGTCAGTGCCAAAACAGGCACTAATCACCTTAATTTCCCAGGGTATGACCTCGTTACTGCCTTTAGATTGCATGGAGGCGTGTGCGCATACGTCCGTAGCTATATACCCTGCACCAGACTCCCCTAGTTAGAAGCTGGAAGAAAAGACATACTTTGGATGAAACACCCTTTCAGGGCTGCAACTAAATTCATCTGTTGCATTTACCGGTCACCTTCTGATAACAACTTTGTCCAGCTCTTCGACTACCTTTCTCAAAAAAACGACCATCTCATTTCTGAATATTCTTCCTCCGAGGTCACTATTCTTGGTGACTGCTATGTCCATAATAAGGAATGGCTAGGATCTTCACAAAACGATCCCCAAGGAGAGCAGGAGAGTCAGCAATTATTTAGCCAATATGGTTCAGCAACCCAACGCATAGCTCCAATCCCTTGGATCTCCTTCTTACTACAAAACCTGAATGCTATAAGATATCAGTCACCGCCCTTGGTCGCTCAGACCATGGCATGGTCACTGCTTCCTGCGCAATGCAACCCGAGGTCTCACAGTCATCACACCCACGTATCGTTTGGTACTACCACTCCTCGAAGTGGGACGAAATGGGGGATTACTTTTTTTCATTGCCATAGGCGTCTGTCTGCTTCTCTCATCCTGACCCCTCTGACATCTCAAAAAGCGTCACCGAAATTACCAAGCTGGCATGGAATTACTTATTCCACGTACACAGAAAACCTCTTCAGCCACTCAAAGGCCTTGGTTCTCTAAATCATGTGACAAGGACAGACTTGAAAAGGTCAAAGCTCACAAAACGCTTTTACACAATCCCAGGCAAGAAAACCGTAAAGAATTTAACGACGCAAGAAACCGCTATGTCTCATTCTGAGGCAAAAAACTCGTTCAATAACCACATCAAAAACAAAGTCCTCTGAAGTTCCAACGGCAGCAAACACTTCTGGACTCTTGCTAAGCCTATTGGGAATAATTTCTACAAGAGCTCGTTCCCGCCTCTTGCTTCAGGGGATGAAATTGTTTCTACCGCCCTGGGCAAGGCTGAACTTTTTGCCTCGTTGTTCGCCGGCAATTCTACTTTCAACCCAACTCGAAATGTTTAACCACCAACAGTCCGCAATGTCGCGCATAAAATGACGTATATCATTTTCAAAACTAAAAATGTACGAAAGATGCTATCTTCTCTTAATACCAGGAAAGCATCTGGCCTTGACGAAACCCCAGGAATTGTTCTAAAAAAATGCGCAACAGAACTTGCTCCTGTCCTGACTCGTCTCTTTCAGAGATCTTACAATAGAGGTATATTCCCTAGTCACTGAAAAACTGCTCGAGTACAACCCGTCCCCAAGAAAGGATCCAAAGCGCTTCCTAGCAACTACAGGCCTATTTCTTTCCTTTCAGTCGTCTCTAAAGTGATAAAAAGGTTTTTAGACAGCGAATTACTAAAATGTATTGAAAAACACAGTCTAATTCACGACAGGCAGTATGGATTCCGTCAGCGCAGATCAACTGCCGACCTCCTTTCCTTTGTCACCCATTCTTCAACAAATCTTTGGAACTACACGGTGAATCCCAGATTGTCACTCTAGACATATTCAAAGCATTCGACCAAGTCTGACACGCAGCGCTGCTTAATAAACTTCCGGCCTATGCCCTACCACCAAAACTCTGTACCTGGGCAGCAAATTGCCTCTCCAACCGTCTCTGCTGTGGTGGATGGCCATTCCTCTAAACTGTATCCAATTAATGCACGAGTCCCTCAAGGTTCAGCTTTAACCCCTACTTTGTTTCTTCTCCACATCAATAACCCAGTTAACAGCGTATGACAGCACCATTTACTTAAATATACAATATTCTAAGCCTGTCTCTTTAGCACACTTAGATGAGGATCGCAGACTCATGGAGGGTTCTGTCTCTGTGTATCTCCAAAAAATAGTACACTGGGGAAGTAGAAACCTTGTACAATTCAACTCCACCAAATCTCAGTCTTGCTTTCTATCTCATAAGAGATACACCAGCCCTAGACCCATCACAATGAACAACCAAGTTATTCAAAGTAATGAGGCCTTTTCACTTGTTGGCATTTCTGTGGATTGAAATCTCAATTGGCACCAACATGTCACATCAATTGCAGAAGCGGATGCTAAGAAATTAGGTTTCCTTTTCCGTGCTCGCAAATACTTTTCACCAGCTAATGTCTATACCTTATATACTTCACAAATAAGGCCAAACCTCGAATACTGCTCCTACATCTGGGGTGCCGCTGCCGCTTCTACACTGGCTATCCTGGACTTTATTCAGAAGAGAGCTCTACGTCTCATCGGTGACCCTACCCTCCCCTAAAGGCTGCCATCCCTTGCCCACCGACGTGCCGTTGGTGACCTCTCTCTATTTTATAGATATCTGCAAGGGCACTGCCCACAGGAGCTTTCTTCCATAGTTCTTCCACCTGCTGCCCCCAACAGATCTACCAGGGGAACAGAGCGAATGCACCCTTTTACTGTCCAGGTCACCAAACATAGAACATCTTGTTATGCCCGCTCTTTTGTCCCGTGGACTTCCAAGTTGTGGAACTCCTTGCGGGCACATGTTTTTCCTTCTGCTCCGAACCTCCAAACCTTCAAGTCCAGAATTAACATGTTGCCTCTTTCCTGATTGTCTACACTCACGGTACGATAGTATTTAAGCTATAAGCCCTCGTGGTGTGTTATTGAAATATATAAAAAAATACGGTTTGTTACTCTATCTATGATGATATTGTGGAATGTGGCATTTTTTAGTGGTTTGTTGCGTCGTTAAATGCTTGACGGTTTTCTTGACTGAGATTGTGTAGAAGCGTTTTGTGAGCTTTGACCTTTTCAAGTCTGGCCTTGTCACAGGATTTAGAAAACCAGGGCCTTAGAGTGGCTGAAAAGGTTTTCTTTGTACGTGGAATAAATAATCCCATACCAGCTTGGATGATTTCGGTGACGTTTTGTGAGATATCAGAGGGGTCAGGATGAGAGAAGCAGACAGACGCCCATGGAAATGAGGAAAAGTAATCCTGCATTTCGTTCCAGTTCGAGGAGCTGTAGTGCCAAACGATACGTGGGTGTGATGACTGTGTGACCTCGGGTTGCATTGCGCAGGAAGCAGTGACCATGCCGTGGTCTGAGCGAACAGGGGGGGGGGGGGGCTGTGACCGATATCTTATAGCGTTCAGGTTTTGTAGTAAGAAGGTAAGGTCACACACCTCGGGTTGCATTGCGCAGGAAGCAGTAACCATACCGTGGTCTGAGCGACCAAGGGGCGGTGACTTATGCCTTCAGCATTCAGGTTTTGTAGTAAAAACGCGATCCAAGGCATTGCTTTGGGTTTCGATGAGGAAGAGGAGTTGGTGCATATTAGCCTGAAGGAAATGGTGGACGGAGTTCAGGTTAGAATTTAGGCCACATATATTCGAGAATTAGATGTTAAATCTTGATGCCGGCGCCCCCTGCACACCACTTTCCCGGAGATCCGAATGGAGGGGTATTTTATCTCCGTAATATTTTGTACAAGGAGGAGCCATCATCATTTTTGTTTATAAGGGAAGTCGACTCATACACCAAAACCGGAAACGTCCGTTGGGACTTCACCGGGCCCCTTGATGTAAGGGGTGGTACCTCCTCGGGCGTGAAAAAATCCTTTACTATGCCGTAAAGGAAAAGTCCACTACCACAATGTCGGTGTAATTACCGGAATATATGTATATATATATATATATATATATATATATATATATATATATATATATATATATATATATATATATATATATATATATATATATATATATATATATATATATATATACATATATACATAGAGCCCGGGTTGATCGAGAGTATACTGTATATAGTTTGCTTTGTAAAAACTACATCTAATACTAAACTTCTAGTAACCCGGCATCTGTGTATTCAATTTTTATGACATAATATTTTATTACATCGTATAGATATAATGCAATTCTAAATCAAACTTAAAATATTCTGGTAAACACTAAAATCCCTGTTACGGCCATAATACCCTTTTAGAGACGATTTTGATGCCGGCATTGAATAGCAAGCATATAAAGCACTTAACGCTGTCTGTTCCTCTCATCTTCTAAAATAATTATAAATTTCCTTTTACACCGCCCGACGAAAACATCCGCCGCGATACTACAGATTTATTAATGCGATTCAAAGTTCTAATTTCAAAAGTTCGACGTAGATTAAGCACTGAAATAAATACATTTCCTTCTTTTGCCAGAATCAAATTAGAACTGAAATTACTCGGGCCGTGATGACGTAAACTGAGTAAGCTATTATAAAGCAAATTAATTTCAAAAACTTATACCGTAATTAAATATAAACAAAGTTTCTAGACAGTTAAAATTTAATAATGAATCATTTCAATTCGGGCAATGTTATTCTTTACTTTCTTGTAAAGTTCTATTGCTAATGAAAGCAACTTTACAGAAATGATTAAATTTGGTTTTCTGTTTAAATTAGTTTCGCAGCTGAATGGGAGGGATGCCCCACTTTGAAAGCGAGAAGGGCCTAAGCGTTTAGAAGATGTGGGAGAAGGAGACGGAGAAGATCCCGGCAAAACGGGAATAAAAAGGTTGCAAGAGGAATGGATTACACTTGACACTGGCTCAATGATCATTGGAAATAGGAGATCGATTGTAAAAGAAATAAAGAAGAGCCCAATATTCGGCTATCCCGTCTCTCACTCTCGCCGATTGTTTTGCATTCCGCAAATCGACTAGCCGCCCTGGAGGAAAATTCGAAATAAATTTCGAGAGGATTTGAATAATTGAATTTACGTATATAATTTGTTTTATGGGAGTGTTTCTTTAGTGAAAGGCTCATTTCGGCTTTATACACTTACCACGCCAAATTTTTTTCGCTTTGTGTGTGGCATATATAATTCCAATTTACACCGTAAAAGAAAACGTACACTTTTAACGTAAATCCTAAGCTTAGCTGAAAACAGATTCAAATAGGTTATTTATTGTCACTCCAAAAATCACATGCATGTTCATAATATATTTCCAAAGCATTTGACCGGATCTGGCATGTACCATTTCTCAATGAACTGCATGTAGCTTACATGGTTTTTCCGTCGAATAAATCGAAAAACTAATTCAGGTGTTCCACGGCGTTCGGTTTTGGCTCCCGCCTTTTTATTTTACACATAAATAATGTTTTGTCAACCACCATTAATCAATCCAATTTACAGTTATGCCGATGGTAGCACTTTGCATATGCCAAATCAAAGTCTTGTATATGTATATATATATATATATATATATATATATATATATATATATATATATATATATATATATATATATATATATATATATATATATATATATATATATATATATATATATATATATATATATATATATATATATATATATATATATATTGTAATGAAGTTCGAATTTTTTTAGGCTATTTAAATAGGGAACAATTATTAAAATAATAAAATAAATTCGATTCATTTGGAAAACATATTCAGAGTACAAAAATTCGCTGCTAGCAAGCAATCAACCGGGCTTTCCTGGTATTAAGAGAAGAGAGCATCTTCCGTAACTTTTTAGTTTTGAAAATAATATCCGTCTTTTGGTGGTTGAACATTTGGAGGTGGATTGAGAGTAGAACGACGAGGCAAAGAGTTCAGCCTTGCTCAGGGCGGTAGAAACAATTTCATTCCCTGAAAAAATAAGTGGGAACGTGCTCTTGTAGAAATTATTCACAATAAATTTAGCAAGAGTCCAGAAGGGTTTGCTGCCGTTGGAGCTTGAGAGGACTTTGTTTTTGATGTGGTTATTAAACGAGTTTTTTTGCCTCAGAAAGAATGCGGACATAGCGGTTTCTTGCGTCGTTAAATGCTTGACAGTTTTCTTGACTGGGATTGTGTAGAAGCCTTTTATGAGCTTTGACCTTTTCAAGTCTGGCCTTGTCACAGGATTTAGAGAACCAAGACTTTTGAGTGGCTGAAGAGGTTTTCTGTGTACGTGGAATAAATAACTCCATGCCAGCTTCGATAATTTCGGTGACGTTTTGTGAGATATCAGAGGGGTCAGGATGGGAGAAGCAGACAGGCGCCCATGGAAATGAAAAGTAATCCCGCATTTCGTCCCAGTTCGCGGAGTTGTAGTGCCAAACGATACGTGGGTGTGATGACTGTGTGACATCGGGTTGCATTGCGCAGGAAGCAGAACGCCGTGGTCTGAGCGACCAAGGACCGCGGTGACTGGTGTCTTATAGCATTCAGTTTTGTAGTAAGAAGGAGATCCAAGGGATTTCAGCTGTGTGTTTGGATGCGAGGAAAGTAAGTAGGTTGCTAAAACATATTGGCTCAAGAATTGCTGCCTGCAAAGGCCTCCGCTGCTCTCCCTTGTGGATCGGTTTTTGAATATCCTAGCCATTCCTTATTATGTACATTGAAGTCACCAAGAATAGTGAGCTCGGAGGAAGGATATTCAGGAATCAGATGGTCGGTTTTTTTCAGAAAGGTAGTCTGGAAAAGCCGAGGAAAATTACAATGGGCGTCAAGCTTGTCAACGTTATTTAGAAATGCACCCCAATCGACATCAACCAGATTTCAAAACTTTTAAGAGAATTTACAATCGATTAGGTGAGACTGGCTCGTGTTAGCATAAGAAAAAAGTCTTATGGCGTCCGAAAATTATCACACCATAGCAAGAAAAAGAAATTGTAGTAGCCGTTGCTACTCCAGAAGTAAGTACAAGACTTATGGAGGCTCGTACAGGAATAAGTAGAAAATCAGTATGGCGAATTTGTTATGATGAAAAACTACACCCTTATTATTTTACGCCAGTGCAACACCTACTTAAAGTTGACCTTCAAGCACGATTGCAATTTTGTAACTTCGTTCGCATGCGCCAGAATGAAGATTTACGTTTTATTAATAAGATTCTGTTTACGATGAGGCAACTTGTACTCGTCGGGGAATATCAAATTTTGTGTGGGATACAGAAAACCATCACCTAACTACAGAACGCCATTTTCAACACGAATTTAAAATTAATATTTGGTGCGGTGTTATTGACAATTATTTCTTAGGACCCTATGTATTACCACCCAAATTGAATGGACCTCTGTACTTACAGTACTCCAAAATAAACTAGGGAATACTCTGGATGATGTGCCTCTGAGTTTAAGGCACGTAATGTTTTTTTTGCAAGATGGGGCAACTGCGCATTTCTCTCGTCCAGTAAGCGATTTCTTAAATACATGCTTCGACAATCGTTGCATAGGACGTGGATTTTCAATACCCTGGCATCCACGAAGCCCAGACTTCAATCCTGTGGAGTTGTGTATGGGGTTATATGAGATCGACGGTTTACCAAAATACGATAAATACACCTGAAGAATTACTTAATAAAATTCAACATGCATCGGCATTATTTCGGAATGAACAATTGCTATTTAAAATGAAGTGGTCTTTCTCTATGAGGATTGCAAAATGTATCAGAGAAAATGCTGGTCATATTGAACATTTGTTGTCACAGGAAAATATGTTTCATTTATAATTGTTTTAGATATTATTGTTAGTGATGGTTTTGTTTTGTTCCCTCAGGGCTCGTCCGCGGCCTTGCCGCCCCGATAGCATCGCAACCCTTGGTTGATTGTGCATACCCCTAGTCTTACTCCACCCATTCCAAAATCACTGTGCCTTGAACTAGTCTGCACAGCGATTGGTAGGGTGAAGTTTTATATTGCTCTGTCTCTGGTCTAGAGTGACCGTAGATCAGTTGTCTTTTCCGGTCCAGAGCTATACACTCGCACAAGATGTGCTGGGCTGATTCCTCCCCCTCGCCGCAGAGTCTGCATGCGAGGTCCCCTTCGAACCGCCCCATTTTATGTAGGTGTTTCTTGACGGCCATGTGTCCCGTCAAGAGACCTGTTGTGTTTCTGAGCTGTCCTCTGCTAAGGTTTAGCAGCTCCACAGCTCTCTTTGAACTGGGTCCGTCAATTATTGACTTCCCATGTCTGAGCCCTGGACAGTCCGCCCAGTACACCTTGTGTTGGTTTCTGACCCAGGACTTAATGGCTCCCCTGGCAGTGCTCTTTGACACGCCCAGAGCCGGTTATGGTCCCATAAATGGTTCTGCTGACCCTTTCTTCGCGAGACTGTCAGCTTCTTCATTGCCTTTGACCCCCGAGTGACCCGGCACCCAGATGAGGGTCACCTCATTCTGCCCAGCCAGGTCGCTCGTCTCGTCTCGGCACTCACTCACCAGCCAGGAATTTACCCGTGGGCTACTTAGTGCCTTAAGGGCTGCCTGGCTGTCTGTGGCTATGAGGATCCGCTTGTTGGTGTAGCCCCTCCTCTTGTTCTCCCGCACACAGTGCAGGATGGCGTACTCTCGGCCTGAAACACCGTTGCATGGGCTCCGAGGGAAATACTATGACTTACTCTCGGTCCTTCCGAGTAAACACCTGCCCCCGTCCCACGCTCCCCGCCAGATCCGTCCGTGAACCAGACGAGCGCGTCCCGTGGTATGCCCGGCGTCTCCTCCCGCCATGCCTCGCGATCAGGGATTTCCACTGTGAAGTTGTTTTCCCTGCACATTCGTGGGCTCGCGAAGTCTGACCTCATTTCAAGCATGGGCTCCTTCACGATCTCCTGAATTTTGCAGTGGCCCCTGAAGCCTGGGTTGATCTTCAGTCTACCATTGCAGGCTAGTCTGTATAGTCCTAGCCTGGCCTCTCCCATAATAACTAAGTGTAGGGGGGGTAGATCCAGCAACACCTCCATGGCGGCTGTTGGGGTTGAAGACATGGCCCCTGTGATGCCTAGGCAAGCCATCCTTTGGATCTTGCCTAGTTTTTGTTTGGCACTGGATTGTGTCACCTTAGGCCACCAGACCAGTGCCGCATATGTTAACGATGGTCTGACCACCCTTGTGTACAGCCAGTGGGCCATACTAGGTCTTAGTCCCCACGTTTTTCCATATAGCCGCCTAGTGACGGCTAAGGTCATAACTGCCTTACGCAGTATTTTTCCAATGTGACCATTCCAGGTTAGCTTAGAGTCCAATACGACCCCAAGATATTTTACCTCCCTGGCCATTGGAACGCTCCTACCGTATAGAGTGAGAGTTCTGTGGCTTTCACACTTCCTCCTCCTCGTAAACGGCACGACGGTTGCTTTCTCGGGGCTCACCCCGAGCCCTTGATCAACCGTCCACGCTTCCACCACTTTCAGTGCAGTCTGCATACGCTCCCACACTGCCTGTGTGACCTTTCCTCGGACTATGATGACAATGTCGTCCGCATAGCCCTGTACCTCATACCCCCCTCCCGAGAGCCTCCCCAGCAGGCCGTCCACGACTAGACACCAGAGCAAGGGAGACAGAACGCTCCCCTGCGGACACCCCGCCGCGACCCCCGCCAGCAGAGTCCCTCCCGCGAGTGAGGTGAACACCGCCCTGTCCCTGAGCATGGAACCGATCCACCTGCAGCAGGTCTCCTCTACTCCACGCTCCCGGGCAGCTGCCAGAACCGATCCGAACGAGGTGTTGCTAAAGGCCCCCTCTATGTCTAGGAAGGCCCCCAGCGCCACCTCCTTGTTCTCCAGCGTATTCTCCAGTTTCAGCACCAGTTGGTGCAGTGCTGTTTCTGTTGAGAATCCTGCTCTGTATGCATATTGTCCGCAGTGTAGAGGATATGCTTCCAGTACACCGCCCCTAATGTGCCGGTCGAGCAGTTTTTCCACTGTTTTCAGCAAGAAGGACATGAGACTTATTGGCCTCAGGGACTTTGCCTGGTCTGTTGAACGCCCAGGTTTAGGAATAAATACAACCCTGGCCAGTCTCCATGCCCTCGGAATGTACCCCAGAGCCAGGCTGGCCCTCATAATGAGGGTAAGCACCGGCGCCAGTATATCTATCCCCTGTTGGAGCATGATGGGCATTATTCCATCAAATCCCGGCGATTTGTATGGCTTAAAGCTGTTAATGGCCCATCTGATTTTGCTCCAGGTAACCACCTCTTTAGCGACTGTCCAGTCTACTCTAGATGCCCGCCTATAAGGCGCCTCTATTTCTGAGTGTTCCCAGTCCGGAGGTGATTGGTTTATTATGTTACAGCCAGGGAAGTGCGTCTGGAGTAAAATTTCCATAGTTTCCTCCCCCGAGCTTGTAAAGCCTCCCGTGGGTGTTCTAAGGGAGCCTATGTTAGTCTGAGGGCCCTTAGACAGGATCTTGTGTAGTCGAGCACTCTCGGACGTGTTTTCCACTTCTTCGCAGTGCCTCCTCCACGACTCCTTCTTGGCGTCCCTCAGTCTTTTGTTATAGGTCGATAGGGCCTGTCTATATTCATCCCATGCTCCCGACCTTTTGGCCGCGTTAAACAGCTTACGAACCTGCGTCCTCCTTTGCCTGAGGTCCTCGTTCCACATTGTTAGTGATGTAGGAATACAAAAACGTAACCAGCTATTCAAAATGTTTCTTTTTCGTGCATCGTCAGCTTTAAATGCATTTTTCTCGGAAACCGTTACTCCTAGCGACTTTAATAACGTATATCTTTTTTATACAAAAAAAATAGGAGAACGATTTTTTGGCTCCACAATGACATACAGTGTGGCCAAAAAAAGTTATAACAAATCAGATATGTCCAGATAGCCGCCTGTGGCGCCCTCTAAAAAATACATCAAAATCATTGACGAATTTGAATTTATTATCAAAAAAAAAACCGAATATAGAAATTCGTGGATTTATCTCCAAGTGTTTCAGAGATATTAAAGAAAATGGGATTTAATTTTTCATTGTTGACACCCTGTATCTCGGTTATTATTAACTTTTGGAATGACATAAATGTAGCTAAATCGCATAATTTTGTTGTCAAGAATCGGCCATTGCTCTGTGAATCATTACTTAAGGCTCGCCCTGTATATATAGGGTGGCGGATTGAAAACGAAACAGACCGATTTGCGTCCAGAGAATTTTTTTTTAAGAAACGCTGAAACACGTCAATTTTAATATTGAGGGGGACATGTTGTGACATAAAACTCAACTTTTTCACATCAACCCCTTAAGAGTGATGATAACAACCCTTATATTTTAAATAGGGAACATGGGTCGAGTGTTACATCATTTGAAAGCTCTTTCTTTTCTGAATTCTGCACACAAATGTTTTGGAAGTTTTATCAACTCGTTTAAAATTATTCACAGTTGAAGATGCAAAAACGCATTTCACTCATTCTGATAAGAAATGTGCTGATAGTTAATGTTTTGTTGGTTTGTAAACAAAAAAATGACTATCAGAACATTTTTTATCGGAATGAGAGAAATGCGGTTTATTATTTCAGTTTATCGGTCGGTTTGATACTTGATAGTACTACCGAAAATTAATTTCACAATGGTGTATTCTGTAGACGAAATAGTTAAAATAATTACTTATTTTTTTCAAAAACGATGACTGTGCCAACCGTACCGCAAATTTGTTTAATGAACGACATCCGAACAGAGATGTTAACAGAAAATACATTTTGGAGTTAGTTGCAAAGTTTCGACAAAGTGGTTCAGTAGCCAACAAAAAACGGGATCCTGAACATGAATTTCCGGTTAGAAATGAGACTACTGAGATTGAAGTTTTAGGACAAATTGCTGCAGACCCAACTTTGAGCACGAGAAAATTGGTCACTGTTTCAAACATCAAAAGAATAACTATTCAGCGAATATTGAAGCATCATAAATTTCACCCGTATAAAATTCATCTTGTACAACAACTGAATGGCGGCTGGAGTTTTGTGTGAAGTGATGACTGCACGAATAGCTGATAACGGGAACTTTCTGTTCAATATCTCTTTTTCAGACGAGTGTACGTTTTTATTAAACTCTACAGTCAATCGTCATAATTGTCGTTATTGGGCAGATAATAATCCAAGAATTTTAACGAAGTCCCCACTCAAACTCCACAGAAATTGAATGTCTGGACTGGCATTTTTGGAGACCGTTTAATCAGACCAATTTTTCTTGATGGCAATTTGAGTGGCGAAACGTATTTGGAGTTACTAGAAGATATCGTTTACCCTCTACTAATTGACATTGTTGAAAATGATGATCGTTATCAAGAAAATCAATTAGTGTTTCAACAAGATGGAGCTCCTCCGCATTTTTCACAACGTGTTAGTGAGTTTTTGAACAGAGAGTTTCCAGGGCAATGTATTGGGAGTAGAGGTGCTATTGAGTGGCCCTCTAGATCACCGGATTTAACTCCTTTCGACTTCTTTCTATGGGGCCATTTAAAGAGTAGAATTTACACAACAGAACCGGAGTCTCTGGAAGAATTACGACGACGCGTTGTTGAAGAATGCCGTCTAATAACTCCACAGATGCTCTAGAATGTCAGAGCTCGTTTTGAACAAAATTTGTACTTTTGTATGGAAGCTGGTGGTCAACAATTTGAACACTTACTTAACTGAATAAACATTTTTGAACGTTTGGTTTTGTTTTTAGTTTTTTTTAACGAAAAATTGACTAATTAGTGCATTTCTTATCACAATGAATGAAATACGTTCTTGCAACTCCCACTGTAAATAATTTTTAAACGAGTTGATAAAACTTCCAAAAAAATTAGTGTGCTTAATTCAGAAAATAAAGAGCTTTCAAATGATGTAACACTCGACCCATGTTCTCTATTTAAAATATATGGGTTGTTATCACCACCCTTAAAGGGTTGATGTGACAAAGTTGAGTTTTATGTCAAAACATGTCCCCCTCAATATTAAAATTGCCGGGTTTCAGCGTTTCTTAAAAAAATATTCTCTGGACACAAATCGGTCTGTTTCGTTTTCAATGCGCCACCCTGCATATATATATATATATATATATATATATATATATATATATATATATATATATATATATATATATAATTTGCGCCCATTTCAGTCCCACCATGGTTACCTCTTCATTAGAGATTTTTCTTAATCAAAATTCACTAATAATTAAAATATTCTGTTGAGCTAACGAAAAATAAAATGTTCCTGGTTTAAAAATGAGGAGCGACTGTATAAATGTTTAAAGTGAAATTTATATTAAATCAGAAAACCTTCCCTCAGTGATTGAATCAGATAACGAGTTGTGCGAGAGAAAAAATATATAATCTGCTCTTTGTGGAATATGATCCTAAAACTTGGATAAAGTTAATGAAAACTCAACACTCATTAAAAGTAGATTTTTTTTTCAAAACGACCGCGCGTTAATAAAAGCGGAACGCTACCCAATTAAAAATTCAAACGTTGCTTATAATTATGAGTTACATCATATTAAAGCAGACAAAAAATATAATTAAGAGAGTTGAGTTTTAGTCAACTTACATTTAACATTTGAGGGGTGTGGTTTGGGGTGAACAAACTTTTATATTATATCGACCTGCCTGGGGCACATCTAAGGAGGAAAGGAGAGTGAGAGAGTTTAAATTTTGACCCCTTCGGCCCCCCTCTATCCCTCTTCCGCACTTCCATAAAATCCTGAAATAACTTTCAGTGACACAAAATAAAATGGAATAAGAAAATGAATTGTCGTTTTCACTCTTTCCCTTAATTACATCTGGAGACTCTTTCCCCTTTATATTTCACAAATTAGTGTGTCCTTAGTTGGACCGTTTAACCCGATTTCAAATTAAGTGAATGCCTTTTATGTCGGAGCTTATGATCAAATTATAAAATTACAACGGGTAACTCATTTACGTTTAGAACACATAGTTGCCGGAAGAGGGACGTGATTATCGTCGGACAATCAATTTTTTTCTGTGAGAAATGAATGAGCCTTAACATGGTTCAGGCTGCATAATGGAAACGTAATAAAATTAAACTGGATTGGATACAGGGCTGAACATTGATGTTTTATTAAGTCAAGGTAATACATTCCCTTATTAAGAATTTATGACTGATATTTTCTTTTTTTTTTACATACGTTTCTTTAATTAAAAATAATATAATCTTGGTTCGCAAATAGATTGAGGAGCGACTGAATAAATTTTTAAAGTAAAATTTATATTAAATCAAAAAGCTCTCTCATACTGATTGAATCAGGTAACGAGCAGTGCGAGAGAAACAAATGCGGGCCGCAGCAAGTGCATTATTGTAGCGAATTTTCATAAGAATTGTACATTTCTATTATACGGAATATTAGTGAAGTTAATACTATAAACTTGCACAGCACTTGAAGATCGATTTTAGAGGTCCTAGTACGTGCAGATTTGAAGAATTTTTTCGAAAGTGTTACCATCGATATTTCTCTATTGTCAAATAAATCTTATGTTCAAACTCCTTTAGAGAAAAATATCCATAACTACATTTTCTATGAAGCTAAAGAATTAGATTTTGCTATATCTGTAGATAGTGTAAGTCTCTTTAAAAAAACTTGTATTACAAATTTCATTAAAGTTATACAAAAGAAGGACACTTAATTCATATTTAGAAAAGTAAAGTATCTGCCAAATTATAAACGTTACAGTTAATTTAACATTAATCTACAAGGGCACTAATAATAGATGTCACTTTGTAAGGAATCACCCGTCACCCCCCTGAAGTCTTACCGCATAATTTCCGGAGAACCTGTATACAGGCTGTCCCATTTCGAGTCATGTATTAGATTATTTCCGAAAATATACATTTTTGAGTGCTGAAAATTTGTATACGGTGGTTTCCGAAGATTCTCTATTTAATAGAGATAATTTCCAAAATGGCGGACTTCCGGTTACACCGTAAATAGATATAAACATCGTCTATTCAAATAGAACACCCTGTATATTATTGCTTTTTTTTTCCACCATATGTCAAAAATCAACCGTTTTCGATTTTTTTGCAAACTCGCGCGAAAACCAAGGTGATCGTTGCACGCTCTCTCTTTCTCTCTGTGGAAATACAACTGAGAAGAATCAGTTTTTGTACAGATGACCCTCAGATTGGCACCTAAACGACACGTTTGATAGCGTTTCTTTTAAGTATACAGGGTGATAAGAATTAGCTGTGCCATTTGGTAAAATTCAAATCACAATTACTCGCTTATTTCAAATGGAACACCCTATATTTTATGAGCTATTTAGGTTCGCATCCTGGTTCCGTTTCAACGTGTATTAGCATTCCCTATACCTAAATTCCACCGTTTCCAGAATATTACAATTTTATTGGATTCACTTAATTCAAATTGTCACAATAGATTCAAAGCAGGCTTTGGAACTTGATAGTATGCTTGTTGACGTCTACATGTCAAAAGAGCGTCAGGCGAAGCTCATTGTCATAAAAATCGAGATACTATCAGTCAACGCGTTGCAAAAATTGAAAATTTGCAGTACACAAACGACGATTTTTTAGAGCTTCTAATTATTTATGGTGAGTGTCAACGAATTGTGGGCCGAACATGTCGTGCATTTGAAGAAAACTGTCCGAATAAACCGAAACCCAGTCACGACATTATGAAGAGGTTGCTGCAAAATTGTTCACAGCATGGAAGTTTTCGCCCAAAAGTACAGAAGCGTAAGCCACTCGTAGATAACGAGGTAAACGAAGTGGACGTATTGGCATTTTTTGTTGCTGATCACAAGGCATCAATCAGGGATTGTGAAAAAGAATTACGCTTGTCAGCGAGAACGATTCACAGAATTTTGAAAAAGCATCATTGGAGACCCTTCTCTTACCACCCGATACATGGTTTGCAACCAAACTGTCTTCCTAGACGTGTTAAGTTCTGTGAATAGTTCCTATTGAAAACACAAGAATATGAGAATTTCTGCAAGAGAATTAGTTGGTGTGATGAGCCCAAGTTCTCCAAAAATGGCACGCACAATCGCCACAATAGTCACTTCTGGTCAGATGAGAATTCCCATGTTACCAGGATCAACTATTTCCAAGACAGGTGGTTATTCAATGTGTTTTGTACATTTAAGAACGATAAGATTTTTGGGGATTAAAATATACGATAAAAATGTCACTGGTATGAGTTATAATATTTTGTACGAAGTGATTCTAGTTTCTCTCAACACATTAAGTTTAGAAGAAGCTGGAACAAGCTGGTATCACCAAGACGGAACACCGCCCCACAGTTTCCATTTAGCCCATAATTTTTTGCAACAACATTTTGAAGACAGGTGGATTGCCAATAACGGCCCACATAGATGGCCACCACGGTCCCCTGAATTAACACATCTGGATGCAAGCATTTGGGGCTACATCAAAAATAAAGTTTACCACGAACCTACCACCACAAAAGAAGACATGGTTGGTAGAGTTTTACATGCCTTCAATTCACTGAATTCGAGACAAATTTGAAAGGCTACGACCCAAAACATTATAAGACGAATAACAAAATGGGAGTAATTTTGAGCATTTGTTGTAAGTTCCACAACTTTTTTATTTCTTTTTGTGTTTTAGTTTTCCACTAGCTATTAGTTAAGTTCTGTACTCATTTATAATAAATAACTGCCTATATTGTTGAGTTGTATTTTGGTTTTACAAGTTAGTTAACAGCACATTGATTTTACAGAACTAAAACAAGGGAAATGCAGCGATTTGGATGCAAATACAAAGTGTTCTCTTTTTTTACGCGAGAAGGCCTAACAAATGTTATGTTCTCATTTGTAAGGGGTGAGACTTGACATGTAGAGGTCCACAAGCATATTATCAAGTTCCAAAGCCTGCTTTAAATCTATTGTGACAATTTGAATCAAGTGAATCCAATACAATTTAAATATTCGGGAAACGGTGGAATTTAGGTATAGGGAATGCCAATACACGTTGAAAGGGAAACCGGATGCAAACCGAAATAGCTCATAAAATATAGGGTGTTCCATTTGAAATAAGCGATTAATTGTGATTTGAATTATTTTACCAAATGGCACGGCTAATTCTCGTCACCCTGTATACTTAATAGAAACGCTATCAAACGTGTCGTTTAGGTGACAATCTGAGGGTAACCTGTACAAAAACTGAGTCTTCTAAGTTGTATTTCCACAGAGAGAGAGAGAGAGAGAGAGAGAGAGAGCGTGCAACGTCCACCTTGGTTTTCGCGAGAATTTTCAAAAAAAATCGAAAAATTTCGAACATGGTTGATTTTTGACATATGGTGTATTAGTAATAATTCATCTCAAATTCAATGTATAATTCGAAAATATAATGAAAATTACCATGTCGTATTGAAAATAAGCAAGTTGATGGTCACTTCCAGTTAAACCGGAAGTTTGACATAAAGTAAAATATTTTCACTGAACTGGAACTTGTCTCGATCGTATGTGTGTAAATTTTCAAATTTGAATCGAAGTAGTTATTGAAAAACGGCTAACTAAAGGTCTTGGCGCCACACCCTGTATATATACCAACGGTTATACGTTATAGATATCTGGGACAGTGCAGAGTCAGCAATCTACTGCGGTGTTCGTTATACCTGATGGAATTTGTTCAAGATGATATCTTGTATGATTTATCTGATATGTCTGGAATACTTCGGAATTTCATTCTTCCAAAATCTGTTTCGTCCCGACTAGTTTGAAAGCACATCCTGTTTAATTTCCTTTTAGAACTTCCATCGTCCTCAAGTTTCTATGTTTTATTTCTCAACTAATAAAATTGCCGAGTGGTTCTATATTTTGTTACTCTCTCTCTCTCTCTCTCTCTCTCTCTCTCTCTCTCTCTCTCTCTCTCTCTCTCTCTCTGCGGCAAATAAATTCTATTTATATACGCGAGAGGATATATTTTTCAATTTCTTAATGCACCTTAAATTATTAAACGTTGTCTCTTTTAATGTGGAATAGATAAAAAGAGACAACATGCTTTTACCTGGTAATGTCCAATATCTTAAGGTCTTAATTGCTTTTAGAGTTACCTACCTATCAGAAATTGACAGTACAGACAAATTATAGACGTTTCTAGTGAAGAGATGATTATGATAAAATATTGTTGTTGGGTGTTACTTAGGTGAAGAACTGAATCTGGTTAATAAATTACAGAAATACTAAAGAACTTTCAGTTATAATTTTGAGACATGTCTCCTAGAATATAATTTTTTTGCTTTAGTAGTGAAACGCTTGTCTATCGAGTGATTTTTAGTGAATTTTCGTAGAAAAAAAGATCACGGCTTTCGAATTTTGAAAACGCATTTCCGGGGCCAGTTTATATATATATATATATATATATATATATATATATATATATATATATATATATATATATATATATATATACAGGCTGTTTCAAAAAACATGCACCATCGCTCGTGGGGCAATTCCTTACTAAAAAATAAGAAAAAAAGTTCCTGTGCACATGGGCCCGGAAACGCATAGTTTCCAATATACAGGGAGTTGAATTTTATTTTTTTTTAATTTTTTATCAATAATTTCAAAACCACTGGATTGATTTTAATGAAACTTGGAACTTGAAAGTGTATTATGAAAGAGCATATTTTCAAGTGAAAATCTACTTACAACTGCGTCAGTGGCGTGCGTACGGGGTAACTGTAAAAATTCATTTGGGGAAAAAATATGTGCGCCACTGTCTTTTTCCAATTTTGATACATCAGTTATGAAGCTTATTACATAAGCCACAAAAGCTACCTCTTGGTATTTTTTCGTTCTGGGTATCCCCTAGGAGATATGATTAATTTTATAAAAAGGGGCAAAGTACCGATTCGTTGGAGTAATGAAAACAGTAATCGTAAAGTGCCATGAAACTATAATTTTTGACAGTTCTCTAAATTCTACAATTTTGAAGTGCTTTGTAGGCGTCAAAAGAGTTTTTGTGCTATTCTTTAAATTTTGATACGGTGCAGTATTTTCGTTTTTAGTTATTTGTTGATACTGAGATGCTCATTAATATTATTTCCTCCTCTCAAGATGGTTTTCATTAAGTACACTTCAGCGGATTTGACTGATATGTTGTTAGTTTATGGACAAATAAATCAAAATGCTAGACAAGCTGTGCGAGTTTATCAGGAAATTTATCCGCAAAGAAGAATTCCTGACAAAAATATTTTCCCACGTATTGTAAGACATTTGAGAGAAACTGGTTCTTTAAAACCTTTAAAAGCTGACTCTGGACGCAGAAGATACCGCCGAACTGTACGAGTTGAAGAGGCAATATTAAATAGAGTTGAACGTGATCCTAGTACAAGTACGAGAATTATTGCCACCGAACTGAGTAATATTTCAGCATCATCAGTTCACAGAACTCTGAAGGATCAAAGTTTATATCCCTATCATTTTAGACGTGTCCAGGAACTTCTACCTAGAGACTTTCAACCAAGGGTAATGTTTTGTCAGTGGTTCTTAAACAAACTTAGGCACGACCAACATTTTTCTAAACGTGTACTATTTACTGATGAGGCGTCATTTACGCGAAAAGGTATCGTAAATTTTCACAATTTACATACATGGGCCGATGAAAACTCACACTCTCTAAGAGTTGCAAATTCGCAGTATCAATTTTCCATTAATATTTGGGCTGCTATTATTGAAAATCACATAATTGGTCCTGTTGTTCTACCGAGTCGTCTTGACCATGAATCATATTTAAACTTTTTACAAAATGATTTGCCGTTGTTACTACCGCTTTTTATGAGAAATGGTACAATGTGGTTCCAGCATGATGGTGCGCCCGCACATTTTGCAGCAGTTGTAAGAACATATTTAGCCAACACATACGGTACATATATATATATATATATATATATATATATATATATATATATATATATATATATATATATATATATATATATATATATATATATATATATATATATATAAACATAAAAATTAAAACTGTCATCGATACAGAGAGTTTCCAGGACAATGGATTGGGCGTAGAGGTGCAATTGAGTGGCTCCCTAGATCACCGGATTTCACTCTTTTAGACTTCTTTTTATGGGGCCATTTAAAGAGTAAAATTTACGCAACAGAACCGTAGTCTCTGGAAGAATTACGACGACGCATTGTTGAAGAATGCCGTCTAATAATTCCACAAATGCTCCAGAATGTCAGAGCTCGTTTTGAACAAAATTTGCACTTTTGTATGGAAAATGGTGGTCAACAATTTGAACACTTACTTAACTGAATAAACATTTTTTAACGTTTGGTTTTGTTTCTTTAGTTTTGTTAACGAAAAATTGACTAATTAGTGCATTTCTTATCACAAAGTTGAGTTTTATGTCAAAACATGTACCCCTCAATATTAAAATTGACGTGTTTCAGCGTTTCTTAAAAGAAAAATTTATCTGGACGCAAATCGGTCTGTTTCGTTTTCAGTGCGCCAGCCTGTATATATACACTTTTTAACTGACCTCGGATTTGGGTCTAGAGGCCCTAATCCGCGCTCGTTTGATGAAATTTTCCAATCTTACCATCGATACCTCTCTATTAGTGAATTTTCTTAATGAAAATTCACCAAAAAGGTTACAAGGATTTAATTTAAAAAATGTTCTGGCACTACCTTGGGATTGGCTGGGCCGCGACTTTTCATGACTATTTTTAGATTTGGCTAATAATTTGTAGGTTATTTATGACACTGTTAGAAAATTCACGACCATTATCGCAGTGCAATGTGAAATAAAAAGATTCGGAAAACTATAAATTCCTTATATGCTGCTTTTTTCAAAATTTAATTATCTTCATACGAGAGAAAATAACTTACCTACATTTTAGAATATGAGCAATTTTCTGAGCAGCCATTTGTTTAAATCACGTCTACCTTCCATAGAGATTCTTGGGGCTCATCTCTCGACGTACAACACACGCTAGAGAAAAATCATATATTATTGAAACGTTTTCTTAGATCTGCTGAAGCGAAAAGACTGAGAAAGTATCAGATCTCATATTGCAAGAGCAACCCGTTTATTGATCGCAATACAGGGAATATTACATTCTTCAACAACGTTTTTCTTGTATCGTCTATGATATTAAAGCAGAAGTGTATTAAATTCCTGAGGTAGACGTAACCGATGAGCAGGGTATGAAGAAACATTCCTATACCCGTAATAAAATATTTGATCATAGCCAATTTCATGGCACATGTCCTAGTGAATAAGTAAGTCAATCCTGGAGCCGTTTCAGTTTATTTTTATTGGAATGCTGAGAATGTTTTATGACAAAAGTAATCCAGCCCAGAAATTTAAAGTTATGACAGTTTGTTTACATTCTTAGAATTAAACGAATATACATTTTTCCGTCTCTCAGTGGCAGGGTATATGAAAGTTCTCTCACATATGTTATAGTTTTTCAAAAAAAAAAAACAGCTTTCTTGTGTCATTCCCTAAGGTACCCCAAGCTAACCATTAAAAGTAAAAAAAATATAAAAGCACCTTACTTATTTAGTGGTGGCGAGGTGTGCAAAATTTGCCGTATCTAAGTGACAACTCTTAAGTAAAGGAAATGTGGCAAGAAGTGTGTTTTACAAAGCTTTAAGTTTCAGCTTCCATTCCATCATTGTCCTTTTAGTGAATTTTTATTAAAAAAATGAGGTATCGATGGTGAGACTTTGCAAAAAATTTTTCAAATGAGCGCGAACTAGGACCCCTAGAACCCATATCCGGGGTCAGTTTCAATTTTTATATGTTTAAATATATATATATATATATATATATATATATATATATATATATATATATATATATATATATATATATATATATATATATATATATATATATATATATATATATATATATATATATATATATATATATATATATATATATATGTATGTATGTATCCAACCGCTAACTCAAAAAATAACTAACCGATTTCGATGACACTTGGCAGGTGCTTTCTTTTATTAGTGGCTTGGATGACTTCGTTAGCCAAGAAAATCGAACAGGGTTTTCCGGGAAAATGTTGAGTTTTCTTTCGAAACAAATTTTTTTCTCCGAAAATTACAAATATATTTTAATGAAATTTGGTACATATATAGCCTCTGGAAAGACCTTACCACGTACCAAAACTCAACTTTCTAGGTTTATAGGAAATTGAGTTATTTAAATTTTAAGTTTTCTTTCGAAAAAAATTTTTTCTCCAAAAATTACTAAGCTATTATTAGAAAATTTGGTGGGTATGTTGCCTTGAGAAACACCTTGCCACGTACCAAAACTCAACTGTCTAAGTTTACATAAAATTGACTTATTCAAATTTGAAGGATTTAATAAAAATTCACTACCATAACTGACTTGCTGCGCCTGGAACTTTTTTAATTTCAACAACACATCACGAGGGCGCACAGCCTAAATACTATCGTATCGTGGGTGTCGACAAGGAGGAAAGAGGCAACTCTGGACTTGGAGGTTTGGAGGTTCGGATGAGAAGGAAAAACATGTGTCGGCAAGGAATTCCACAACTTGGAAGTCCTCAGGACAATAGAGCGGGCATAACAAGATGTTCTATGTATGGTGACCTGGACAGTAAAAGGGTGCATTCGCTATGTTTCCTGGTGGATCTGTTGGGGGAATCAGGTGGAGTAACCATGGAAGAAAGCTCCTCTGAACAATGCTCGTGCAGATAGCTATAAAGAGAGAGAGAGAGAGAGAGAGAGAGAGAGAGAGAGAGAGAGAGAGAGAGAGAGGTCACCAACGGCACGCCGGTAAACAAAGGATGGCACCCTTTGGGTGAGGGTTAGGTCACTGCTTAGACGTATAACTCTCTTCTGAATGGAGTCCAGTATAGTGAGTGTAGCAGCGGCAGCGGCACCCCAGATGTGGGAGCAGTATTCTGGGTTTGGCCTTATTTGTGAAGTAGATAAGGTATAGAGATTAGCTGGTGAAATGTATTTGCGAGCCCGGAAGAGGAAACATAATTTCTTAGCAGCCGCTTCTGCAATTGATGTGAGATGTTGCTGCCAATTGAGATTTCGATCCAGAGCAATGCCAACAAGTGAAAAGGACTCATTACTTTGAATAACTTGGTTGTTCATTGTGATGGGTCTAGGGCTGGTGTATATCTTATGAGATAGAAAGCAAGACTGAGATTTGGTGGGGTTGAATTGTACAATATTTCTACTTCCCCAGTCTAATATTTTGTCTGCGATCCTCACCTAATTGGGCTAAAGAGACAGGCTTAGAATATTGTATATTTGAGTGGAGGGTGCTGTCGTCCGCGTAACTGTGAACTGGGTTGGATGTGCTAGAGAGGAGGTCATTGTTGTGGAGAAGAAACGAAGTAGGAGCTAAAGCTGAACCTTGAGGAACTCCTGCATTAATTGGATACAGTTTAGAGGAATGGCCATCCACGACAACAGAAATGCTCCGGTTGGAGAGGAAATTTTCTGTCTAGGTACAGAGTTTTGGTGGTAGGCCATATGCCGGTAGTGTATTGGATATGTCTAGAGCGACAATCTGGGATTCACCGTGTAGTTCCATAGACTTGTTCCAAAAATGGGTGACAAAGGAAAGGAGGTCGGCAGTTGATCTACGCTGACGGAATACATACTGCCTGGATAGACTATGTTTTTTCAATAAATTTTAGTAATTCGGTATTTATATACTTTTCCATCACTTTAGAGACGACTGAGAGGAGAGAAATAGGCCTGTAGTTTCTAGGAAGCGCCTTGGATCCTTTCTTGGGGACGGGTTGTACTCGAGCAGTTTTCCAATTATTAGGGAATATGCCTCTACTGTAAGATGTCTGAAACAGACGAGTCAGGACAGGAGCAAGTTCTGGTGCGCATTTCTTGAGAACAATTTCTGGGATCTCGTCAAGGCCAGAGGTTTTCCGGGTATTAAGAGAAGAGAGCATCTTTCGTACCTTTTTAGTTTTGAAAATGATATCAGCCATTTTATGCGCGACATTGGGGACTGTTGGTT
This sequence comes from Tillus elongatus, assembly GCA_964006375.1. Lineage (NCBI taxonomy): Eukaryota > Metazoa > Arthropoda > Insecta > Coleoptera > Cleridae > Tillus > Tillus elongatus. The sequence continues at coordinate 168,617,597 of OZ023266.1, forward strand.
GAACTTTTGGAGGTTGGTTTAGAGTAGAATTGCCGGCGAACAACGAGGCAAAAATTTCAGCCTTGCCCAGGGCGGTAGAAACAATTTCATCCCCTGAAACAAGAGGTGGGAACGTGCTCTTGCAGAAATTATTCCCAATAGATTTAGCAAAAGTTCAGAAGGGTTTGCTGCCGTTGGAGCTTGAGAGGACTCTGTTTTGGATGTGGTTATTAAACGAGTTTTTTGCCTCAGAAAGAATGCGGACGTAGCGGTTTCTTGCGTCGTTAAATGCTTGACGGTTTTCTTGACTGGGATTGTGTAGAAGCGTTTTGTGAGCTTTGACCTTTTCAAGTCTGGCCTTGTCACGGGATTTAGAGAACCAGGGCTTTTGAGTGGCTGAGGAGGTTTTCTGTGTACGTGGAATAAATAATTCCATGCCAGCTTGGATAATTTCGGTGACGTTTTGTGAGATATCAGAGGGGTCAGGATGAGAGAAGCAGACAGACGTATATGGAAATGAGGAAAAGTGATCCCGCATTTCGTCACAGTTTGCGGAGTTGTAGTGCCAAACGATACGTGGGTGTGATGACTGTCTGACGTCGGGTTGATTTGCGCAGGAAGCAGTGACCATGCCGTGGTCTGAGCGACCAAGAGGGGCGGTGACTGATGTCTTATGCCATACAAGTTTTGTAGTAAGAAGGAGATTCAAGGGATTTGAGCTGTGTGTTGGGATGCGAGGAAAGTAAGTAGGTTGCTGAACCATATTGGCTAAAGAATTGCTGACTGCAAAGGCCTCCGCTGCTCTCCCTTGTGGATCGGTTTTTGAAGATTCTAGCCATTCCTTATTATGGACTTCGAAGTCACTACGAATAGTGACCTCGGAGGAAGGATATTCAGAAATCAGATGGTCGGTTTTTTCAGAAAGGTAGTCGAAGAGCTGGACAAAGTTGTCAGAAGGTGACCAGTAAATGCAACATATGAATTTAGTTGCAGCCCTGAGAGAGAATTTTATCCAAAGTATGTCTTTTCTTCCAGCTTCTAAATTGAGGAGTCTGGTGCAGGGTAGATTGCTACGGACGTATGCGCACACGTCTCCATGCAATCTAAAGGAAGTAAGGGGCACATACCCCGGGAAATTAAGGTGATTAGTGGCTGTTTTGGCAATGAGTTGGGTTTCGGTGAGGAGGGCATATCAGCCTAGAGCAAATGGTGGACGGAGTTCAGGTTAGAATTTAGGCCACATATATTTGAGAAGGATATGTTAAATCTAGATGCCGGCGCCCCCTGCACACCCCTCTCCCAGAGATCCGAATGTAGGGGTATTTTAGCTCCGGAATCTTTTGTACAAGGAGGAGTCATCATCATTTTTGTTTATAAGGAAAATCCACTCATACACCAGAACCAGGAACGTCCGTTGGGACTTCACCGGCCCCTTGATGTAAGGGGTAGTACCTCCTCGGGCGTGAAAAAATCCTTAATTATCACATAAAGGGAAAGTCCACTACCTATATATATATATATATATATATATATATATATATATATATATATATATATATATATATATATATATATATAGTAGTAATAAAAAATGTATGAATCTCGCTTCGCCGTCTATGAGTAGTCTCCTGATAGATTGCTTTGTAAAATAAATACCGGCAGAAGCATGGCCGATAGCTAATAATAGAATACAGACATTTCCGCCAAATGACACATGTCAATTTTGGTGTCGTTGAACCTCCCTAAATAGTTAGTGTCCCCGACTACCTGCAAGAGAATATAAATCTAATTGTGGATATAATATATATATATATATATATATATATATATATATATATATATATATATATATATATATATATATATATATATATATATATATATATATATGCGCACTGCGTGTGTGTGTGTGTGTGTGTATCCGACCGATAACTCAAAAAATAACAAAGTTGTTTTGATGAAATTTGGTAGGTACGTTGCATTGGTAAAGACGCACCACAATTCAACTTTCTAGGCTTAGAGCAAACTGAATAAGAGCCTCGGTAGTTCAGGGGTAAGAACGTGTGCCTCTGGACCGAAGGGTACTGGGTTCGAAGTACTTTTTCAGTACATACTGTACAATTAACATAAATCGAGGTTGTGGCATTGTATTTCAGCAAGTTGAATTTCTGCACGTTCCGCCCTTCGGAGAGGGCGTAAAGCCATCGGTTCCGTGTCCATCCGATGTTGGGCACGTTAAAGATTCCTACCCTCCTTACAGAAAGGCAGGGGTTCGGCAAAATTTCCAGGATAGTGAGGTGAAACTGCTCCCTGTCGCCGGTGATTGGCCATAGTCGCGGAAATAGGCCGACGTTAAAGAAACAAAACACACAACACACACAGCAAACTGAGTTATTCAAATTTGAAGCATTTGATGAAAATTCGCCACCATAACGCACTTGCTGCGTCCCGAATTTTTTTTTTGAATCTTGTCTACCTCTTTTGAGGGCACACAGCTCTAAAACTAATTACTTACTTACCATTTAATGTTGTATTTAATTTACTCGTAAAACTGACAAAACTTATATTTTATATGTAGTTACTACCAAGTAAAAAAACAACTGGAGCTCTAAAACGTCCTCGGGCTAAATTACCACTTAAAACTGAGCCCGACACGAGACATGCAAAAACAAAGTAAAAAGACGGTATTTTTGCACAACCAAGACCGAAAGTGAACTTAGCGCCTTCTGAAGAAGAAAGCATAAATTTGCAGAGATACATGTACAGTAGTATACTAAGGTTTTGGAAGTGAGAAGTCACTATTAGAGGGTCTCCTGCTCCTGGTGTCGTGTCGACCCTCGCCCGTGACAGATGCATGATGGGTTGTCCCCTCGGGCCTCGAACCGGCGTCAGGTGCGGTGACCAGAGCAAAGGCCACGCGACCAGCCTCCTCTGACACCACCTGTTGTTGCCGGCGTTGCCAGCCCGACAAAAATTTACTAAGATCAGGGAATATCATTTTTATAAAACAAATGAATACGAGATTTCAAATTTCAAAGTTATCTACTCAAAAAGTAATGTCTCTCACCAAAAAATTAATGTGATTCTTAAATTTATCGGCTCCCAGGGTATAAGTCAACAAATTGATTGCTTACTGTCCGACAAAACATGTTTTTTTCAAAAAACGGTCCCGCATTTTTATTTACCTTTTAAATTTATAAAAGTCTGGACGCAGCAAGTGCGTTATGGTAGTCAATTTTCATAAAAATGTTTTTTAATAGCACATATGTGTGTTTCTTTTTAAAAAAGCAGGCATAAAATTTGGTTACCAGTATAACCTATATAGTATAAACAATGTGCCATGTTTCTTCAAAATAACTTTACTGCTTCAAAATGTACAAAAATTTCCGAAAGTAAACTTAAAATCTTCGCGAAAAAACTCGTTTCTTGGTCAACCTCATAGGTTTGAAGCATTTAATCAAAATTCGGTACCATAAAGCACTTGCTGCGTCCAGAATTTCTTTTCTTACAAACATGTATTATATTTTGATTGAAAATACAAAAATGCAATAACATAAGGCGTGTTCGATTAAAAAAAAAAGAAAATTTGTATCACCAACGACTTATGGGCCACCCTGTGGTTGTAGAAATAATTTTTTAAGGTGTAGCTCAAAATACTGTGTCTAAGATACATTCACAGTTTCATGATTATAGACACATTAAACCACTGCCTAGGAGACCCAAGTTTGTTGAAGAAGATGTAAAACTCAATATTTTATTGGCTTTTCAAGAAGAACCAACAACTTCTTCCCGTCAAGTTGCACGTGAAAATGATGTTAGTCAATTAACAGTTTTAAGGTGTCTCAAAAACGAAAAATGCATCCCTATACTACAACACGTTCAAAAGTTGGCTAGGATCATTGGTGATCATGTAGTTGGACCTGTTTTTATAGAAAATCTAAACGGTCCAAGATATTTAGAAATGCTAAGAGAACAGGTTGTCCCAATGTTAACAGAATTATCTCCAAATGTAATGAAACCTAATATTCCCCATGAAAGGATATGGTTTTAACAAGACGGTGCACCGCCCCACTTTGCTCTTCAAGTACGGGAGTATTTACACGAAGTCTTTCCACAAATATGGATTGGACGAAGAGGTTACGTATAATGGCCCGCTAGCTCACAAGATCTTACACCTCTTGATTTATTTTTATAGGGATACCTTAAAAACAGAATGTATAAAACGCAAACTGCTGATTCAGATTCATGCTCAAAGTACTAAAATAAATTTCAGCGGCCACGGGACTCGAGATGAACCTTCAGAAGGCCAAGGGCTTGATTTAGGACAACAACCAGGTTACGCTCGACAAAACCACCCTTGCGGTGGATAAAGAATACGTGTACAACATCAAGCTTGACATAAACAGCCAGCAAAAATCACCAAGCGAATTGCCTTGACTTGGACGGCATTTGGAAAACTTGATCACAACGTCTGGAAAACAAACAACCCCATTAACCTGAAATGTAGGTCTTCAGCTACTATATATAACCCATCATGGCCTAGTGCATAGAAATTGTAACCCTAACACAAAACTGAGTGCACGGTCTACGAGTTTACTCAAGTGCCTTGGAACGTACAGCGTTGGAGATTAACTTGACGGTCCTATCCAGGAACGAAGCCATCAGGGAACGGGAGTCGCAGAAGTCACAGAAATTGTAGCTACGAATAAATGGCGCTGGACGGGATACGTCGTCAGAGATAACATCAATTGGACGAAGGTGATAATACATTGGCGACCCAAGGGAACTAGGCGAAGCGTCAGGCCCGCAGGATGAGCAGATCACATTGAGAAGCAAGGCAGCAGAAACTTGATGTTGAGTGATCAGGTTCAAGACACAGTGATTTTGGAATGGGTGGAATAGAAAAGACAAAGGGTATGCACAATAAGCGAAAGGCTGCGGCGCTATCGGGGCAGAAAGACGTGGACGAGCCCTAAGGGAAAAAAGGCAGCAGAAACTTGATGTTGAATGATCAGGATATATAACGGCAGAAAATATGGAGGAGGTCTAGGTCCAGGAGTGGAGTAGAACGAGCTAAAGAAAAAAAAATGGTATTGTATTCTTTTTGGTGCGCAAACATGGATTCTGAAACCCTATCAACAAACAAAGCAGAAGCGTTTAGAATATGGATTGATTTTCAAATGACATGGACAGATAAGATAACGAGTGTGGGTGTTGCATTTGCGCACACAGAAAATAAAATCACCTTATTTTAGTAATGTAATGGGAAACACGAAATACCGAATTTTATAACTGATGACTGAAAGTAAGATAGATGGCTTACGTGAAGTGGGAAAAAAGCAAATGGACTGATGAACATAAGGGAACGGACAGGCCTAAGAAATATTGTAGATGTAGTACAACAGACCGAGAAACGTATGAAAACCTGATCGAAAATATCCAGTACTGGATAGGCAGCTGAAAAAAAAACATAACTTGTGAGAACTTCACAATACAATTAAACAAACAACTAGCGACATAACAATTAAACACACGATGGTCACAATTTGACACATGATTTAATTTTGTTAAATCATGGCATGGTAAAACCATCTTTCATTATTGTATCACTGACAGGCTTCCCGACTACTTCCGCCACCAACTTTTAGAATCTGATAGGTTTACAACAACTTCTCACCTAATTCTGGTGCTATCTTCTGTCATTCCGTAACTTCCTGTATCTTTAAAGGCTGCGCCAATTGCAAAGAGAATCAAGAAGTTGTTGCAAAATAACAGGTAACAAAAGAACGAGCTAGAAATGTAGTTGAGAGTGTCAGATCTAAAATTCTGCTTCTCTCATCCTGACCCCTCTGATATCTCACAAAACTCACCGAAATTATCCAAGCTGACATGGAATTATTTATTCCACGTACACAGAAAACCTCTGCACCACTCAAAAGCCCTGGTTCTCTAAATCATGTGACAAGGCAGGACTTGAAAAGGTCAAAGCTCACAGAAAGCTTCTACACAATCCCAGTCAAGCATTTAACGACGCAAGAAACCGCTACGTCCGCATTCTATCTGAGGCAAAAAACTCGTTTAATAACCACATCAAAAACAAAGTCCTCTTAAGCTCCAGTGGCAGCAAACCCTTCTGGACTCTTGCTAAATCTATTGGGAAAAATTTCTGCAAGAGCATGTTCCCCCCTGTTGTCTCAGGGGATGAAATTGTTTCTACCGCCCTGGGCAAGGCTGAACTTTTTGCCTCGGTATTCGCCGGCAATTCTACTCTCAACCCACCTCCAAATGTTCAACCACCAACAGTCCCCAATGTCGCGCATAAAATGACGGATATCATTTTCAAAACTAAAAAGGTACGAAAGATGGTCTCTTCTCTTAATACCAGGAAAGCCTCTGGACTTGACGAGATCCCAGCAATTGTTCTCAAAAAATGCGCACCAGAACTTGCTCCTGTCCTGACTCGTCTGTTTCAGACTTCTTACAATAGAGGCATATTCGCTAGTAACTGTAAAACTGCTCGAGTACAACCCGCCCCCAAGAAAGGATCCAAAGCGCTTCCTAGCACATACAGGCCTATTTCTCGCCTTTCAGCCGTCTCTAAAGTGATAGAAAAGTATATAAACAACAAATTATTAAAATTTCCTGAAAAACACAGTCCAATCCACGACAGACAGTATGGAGACCGTCAGCGCAGATCAACTGCCGACCTCCTTTTCCTTGTCATACATTCTTCTACACGGTGAATCCCAGATTGTCGCCCTAGACATATCCAAAGCATTCGACCAGGTCTGGCACGCAGCGCTCCTTAATAAACTTCGGCCTATGGCCTACCATCAAAACTTTGTACCTGGACAGCAAATTTCCTCTCCCACCGGAGCATTTCTCTTGTCGTGGATGGCCACTCCTCTAAACTGTATCCTGTTAATGCAGGAGTTCTTCAAGGTTCAGTTTTAGCCCCTACTTTGTTGCTTATCCACATCAATGACCTCCTCTTTAGCACATCCAACCCAGTTCACAGTTACGCGGACGACAGCAACCTCCACTCAAATATACAATATTCTAAGCCTGTCTCTTCAGCCCAAATAGATGAGGATCGCAGACTCATGGAGGGTTCTATCTTCGTGGATCTCCAAAAAAATATTAGACTGGAGAAGTAGAAATCTTGTACAATTCAACCCCACCAAATCACAGTCTTGCTTTCTTTCTCATCAGAGATACACCAGCCCTAGACCCATCACAATAAATAACCAAGTTATTCAAAGTAATGAGTCCTTTTCACTTGCTGGAATTTCTGTGGATCGAAATCTCAATCGGCACTAACATGTCACATCAATTGCAGAAGCGGCTGCTAAGAAATTAGGTTTCCTCTTCCGGGCTCGCAAATACTTTTCACCAGCTAATCTCTATACCTTATATACTTAACAAATAAGACCAAACCTCGAATACTGCTCCCACATCTGGGGTGCTGCCGCCGCTTCTACACTCGATATCCTGGACTCCATTCAGAAGAGAGCTATACGTCTCATCGGTGACCCTACCCTCACCCAAAGGCTGCCATCCCTTGCCCACCGACGTGCCGTTGGTGACCTCTCTTTATTTTGTAGATATTTGCACGGGCACTGCTCAGAGGAGCTTTCTTCCATAGTTCCTCCACTTGCTGCCCCCAACAGATCTACCAGCGGAACAGAGCGAATGCACTTTTTTACTGTCCAGGTCACCAGACATAACACATCTTGTTATGCTCGCTCTTTTGTCCCGGGGACTACCAAGTTGTGGAATTCCTTGCCGGCACACGTTTTTCCTTCTCCCCCGAACCTCCAAACCTTCAAGTCCAGAATTAACAAGTTGCCTCTTTCCTCCTTGTCGACACGCACGGTACGATAGTATGTAGGCTGTAAGCCCTCGTGATGTGTTGTTGGAATTAAAAAAAAATTGAACATGAGACCAGATGGCAAGTAGATAGGTACCTAAATGCTAAATCGCGTGGGCACTTGGTAGAGGTGTTAGACGTTTGGCAACCCTAACTGCTGACTTCTTCTGTAACCATTTGGAATTTTAAGCAATATCAGCTCTAGAAGTCTAAAATCGCCAGTATCTAGATCTATATTGTTAATTAACTCGCTCACAAAAAAATATGTTGAATAATCATTTAGTGATTTTTCAAACCACTTTGAGCTACTGAATACTTCTAATGACGTGGCAACACTGTTGGTTTTGTATGTGAATTTAGTGTGTTTGCATGATCGTGAAATGACCTGCTTGTACGGTCGAAGTTTATACTACCGTTGGTCTTAGAAGCTCCAAAGCTAGGGCAGGAGTGTTCACCCGAAGTCTCACACTACTTGGATGTTTGTCTCCAGTGCCTTCGGGATATGTGTTGATGAGACTTCCTCCTATTAGAATTGTTTATCCAGTTGCTAGTAAAATGGAGGGCAATGGAAGTCGAACGAAAACAATAAATCTATTAAAAATGTTAAATATAGCCGGCAATTGTGTGATTACAATGAGCATGCTTTTAAATGTGTGTTTGTTTTTCACAGTACCTAAATATTTATCATAATCGAAACTATAACAATTACATTTTTGCGGAAAGCCAACATGGGTTCCGTTCAGGTAGGTCAACGGAAAGTGCTGCCTTTGAATTTGTTAGTAAAGAAGTCGATAAAAATAAGTACGCAGCAGCTCTTTTTCTTTGATCTGTCCAGGGCGTTTGATACTCTTGATCTGGCGATAAGAGACGTGCTCAGTGGTTGTTGCGAGGTTGAATGGTAATGTTTTGGACTGGCTTACATCGTACATGTATAATACGAATATAAATGTAGAGGTAAACAAGATTGCTTCATAAATGCATGAAATTAATTTAAGTGTTCCTCAGGGATCAGTTTTGGGCCCACTGAGGTTTCTGATTTTATTAATGACTTACCTAAGCATATTAGCTATGTGCGGTTGCCCTATTTTATATGCTGATGACACATTTGTGCTGACTGACTTCGGCTGACACAAGTGATGAATTGGCTGCTACGACTTAATAGAGTATGTAATCAATTCTCTGACTGGTGTTGTGTGAATGGCTTGATCATTAATTATGACAAGACACTTGGTATCCAATTAAATACAAAATCTGATTTCTTAGGAGATAATGTCTTAAAAGTTGGAAGTTACACTATTCAATTTTTACCATCTGCGAAATTTGTTGGGCTTTACATCGACCAAGATCTTCGACGGGGGGTTCAGATTAGCTACGTTTTTAAGCCTTTGAGCTCAGCGTTCTATGCAACTCTACAACTGAAACCCACACTTAATCTTAAAAACCTTATCAATGTCTATTGCGCTCTTGTTTATTCGGTGTTGTCATATCATGTGGTTTTTTGGGGTTGTGCAGTCCAGTCTGGCCAAATATTTATACAGCAGAAAATGATACGCATATTAATATTTGGTCTGAGACCAACCGAGTTTTGTCTACCATTTTTTATTAAATATAATATAATGCCACTAGTATGCCTACATATTTTTTTATATTTTAACAACACACCACGAGGGCTTACAGCTTAAATATCGTACCGTACCGTAGGTGTCGACAAGGAGGAAAGAGGCAACTTGTTAATTCTGGACTTGAAGGTTGGAGGTTCGGAGAAGAAGGAAAAAGATGTGCCGGCAAGGAATTCCACAACTTGGAAGTCCTCGGGACAAAAGAGCGGGCATAACAAGATATTCTATGTCTGGTGACCTGTACAGTAAAAGAATGCATTCGCTCTGTTCCCGTGGTAGATCTGTTGGCGGCAGCAGGTGGAGGAACTATGGAAGAAATCTTCTGTAAGCAGTGCCCGTGCAGATATCTACAAAATAGAGAGAGGTCACCAACGGCACGTCGGTGGTCAAGGGATGTCAGCCTTTTGGTTAGGGTAGGGTCACCGATGAGACGCATAGCTCTCTTCTGAATGGAGTCCAGGATAGCGAGTGTAGAAGCGGCAGCGGCACCCCAGATGTGGGAGCAGTATTCAAGGTTTGGCCTTATTTGTGAAGTATAGAAGGTATAGAGATTAGCTGGTGAAAATTATTTGCGAGCCCGGAGGATAAAACCTAATTTCTCAGCAGCCGCTTCTGAAATTGGCGTGGCATGTTGGTTCCAATTGAGATTTCGATCCACAGAAATGCCAACAAGTGAAAAGAACTCATTACTTTGAATAAATTGGTTGTTCATTGTGATGGGTCTAGGGCTGGTGTATCTCTCATGAGATAGAAAGCAAGACTGAGATAGTTGAATTGTACAAGATTTCTACTTCCCCAGTCTAATATTTTTTGGAGATCCCCAGAGGCAGACCCCTCCATGAGTCTGCGATCCTCATCTAATTGGGCTAAAGAGACAGGCTTAGAATATTGTATGTTTGAGTGGAGGGTGCTGTCGTCCGCGTAACTGTGAACTGGGTTGGATGTTCTAGAGAGGAGGTCATTGATGTGAAGGAGAAACAAAGTAGGGGCGAAAGCTGAACCTCGAGAGACTTCTGCATCAATTGGATATAGTTTAGAGGAGTGGCCATCCACGACACCAGAAATGCTCCGGTTGGAGAGGAAATTTGCTGTCCAGGTACAGAGTTTTGGTGGTAGGCCAAAGAGCGGAAGTTTATTAAGCAGCGCTGCGTGCCAGACCTGGTCCAATGCTTTGGATATGTCTAGAGCGGCAATCTGGGATTCACCGTCTAGTTCCAAAGACTTGATCCAAGAATGGGTGACAAAGGAAAGGAGGTCGGCAGTTGCGACCATTGCGTTGATGCGCGGAGGTCAACGTGACGTGGAGTTAGACACGAAGATGCGTCCATGCAGCTCCATCTCCCTCCAAGCGCACCGGCGCTCATCCACACTCGAAATAACAGTTGGGGCGTGATCTTGATCGGGTTGCTTGAGGTCTAAAGAGCCTAACCGTATCTTGTCTCTGCACACACTGCACCAGCAGTTGTCTTTTCTCCCAGAAGTATTTTCTGAGCCGGCTGCATTCTCTGTCACACACGACTTCCACCGAGAGGAGTCCACGACCCCCCATGTCTCGAGGCGAGAACAAGCGGTGCGTTCCTTGCACCGTTATGCAGCAACGAATCCTTCTGTCAAACTCTTGAAGAGCAGTTGTTGACCAGTAGTATAGCATAGTTTTTTGGTAGGTAGTCTATTATTATTGTTGTTCTTGTTATTATTATTATTATTATTATTATTATTATTATTATTATTATTATTATTATTATTATTATTATTAAAGCGATTTTTCAGTTTTGTGTCGTCCATCCGCTGACGAACCAACAGTGTTGGAATAAACTAGGTCCTCCAAGAGTTCTGAAAAAATGTGTTAATCAGTTAAATTAAAATCCACACTGTTTTAGTTGTTTAAATATACTGTCAACGTAATAACAAGCTTATTATAAATTCTCCATAACTCGTTCACTCAAAAGAGTTTTATCGAATTAACTGTTCTACACCTCATTAATTCAAATGCATTATTGTAACACATAAAAAGGAATTCCTCTTGAAAATCTACCAACGCCAATTTAATCCGTGTGTTTAATGTGACATGTTGGTGCCAATCGAGATTTCGATCCACAGAAATGCCAACAAGTGAAAAGAACTCATTACTTTGAATAACTTGGTTGTTCATTGTGATGGGTCTAGAGCTGGTGTATCTCTTATGAGAAAGAAAAAAAGGTTGAGATTTGGTGGGATTGAATTGTACAAGATTTCTACTTCTCCAGTCTAATATCTTTTGGAGATCCACGGAGATAGAACCCTCCATGAGTCTTGCGATCCTCATCTAATTGGGCTAAAGAGACAGGTTTAGAATATTGTATATTTGAGTGGAGGGTGTGGTCGTCCGCGTAACTGTTAACTGGGTTGGATGTGCTAGAAAAGAGGTCATTGATGTGGAGAAGAAACCAAGTAGGGGCTAAAACTGAACCTTGAGGAACTCCTGCATTAATTGGATATAGCTTAGAGGAATGGCTATCCACGACAACAGAAATGCTTCGGTTGGAGAGGAAATTTGCTGTCCACGTACAGAGTTTTGGTGGTAGGCCATAGGCCGGTAGTTTATTAAGCAGCGCTATGTGCCAGACCTGGTCGAATGCTTTGGATATGTCTAGAGCGACAATCTGGGATTCACCGTGTAGTTCCATAGACTTGTTTCAAGAATGGGTGACAAAGGAAAGGAGGTCGGCAGTTGATCTGCGCTGACGGAATCCATACTGCATGTCGTGGACTAGACTGTGTTTTTCAAGGAATTTTAGTAATTCGGTGTTTATATACTTTTACATCAGTTAAATTAAAATCCACACTGTTTTAGTTGTTTAAATATACTGTCAACGTAATAACAAGCTTATTATAAATTCTCCATAACTCGTTCACTCAAAAGAGTTTCATCGAATTAACTGTTCTACACCTCATCAATTCAAATGCATTATTGTAACACATAAAAAGGAATTCCTCTTGAAAATCCACCAACGCCAATTTAATCCGACACTCAAAATTTAATTACGTAAGATAATGGCGAATAGAAAATACTTTCACTGTTTTTTCCTCTTTGTCCGGAATCCTGAAATTTAAGAGAAGTTTTTCCTTGTAATAAAATCTAATAAGGCAGTTGAAAAGTTATAATTACTTTTAATTAACAAAAGATCGTTATCAGAAGCTGTTATCAGAATGAACAGGGTTTTTCATTACGTTTTTCATAGTAAATCCATAGTTTAATTTCGACGTTATTCTCTGGGAGTATCCTTAGAACTGGCAACTTTATCTTTAGTTCAACTGCAAACAAAATCCAACAAATCGCATTTACAAACTTTTCCCTGCCCGTATATTTTTCAGGATTGACCAACTCAGTCGTTCACTTTGATCCTCGCACATTCTTTGTTGGTTCCTTTTACGACGTAATTTTGCAGAAATGAAATTTTGTTCATAGCTGTCAGGTAAATCAAACGAATGCCCATCAGCTCTGGATGGACTCGGCGATTTATCGTTTATCGGTTTCGCATTTCTCAATTGTGTTTGGATTTTACTCTATCTGATATATAAGACACTTAATCGGTTTCTTAAAACCATAGCGTTCTCTCCTTCTATGCACCCCTGGCGAAGAATGGTCGAAATCTATATACAGACTGTTCCAAAATTGTTAAATAAAACACAGGTAAACTATTTACCCATAAATAAAATTTGCCATGTTGAGACTTTCGAAAAATTCCTTCAAATAAGAGCGAAATACTGCCCACATGTAGGGCCAGTTAAATTTTTTATATGTTTATACAGGCTGTTCCACGTAAGACCTGCATTAGAAGTTTTCTAACTAGTACTAGGATTTCGAATCTGAAAATTTTCAACTATATACTATCCGCTCATTATAATTAAATATTTATTTTGGTGACTGTATCACTTCCAGTTGTTCCGGAAGTTGCCAACAACTTTCTTAATTTTAACGGAACACCCTATATATTATTGCATATTCGGAATGAGGATGCAAGTCTGAGGAAAATGATATGCCACTTGCCCATACTGGTGTCAGCCGTTCTCAAGATATTCGATTTTCTATTGTTTTTCGATCATAAAGTTGCAAATCTTTGAAATGGCAATTCTGAGACATCAAGTATGTCATGGTTCTGACACTTAGCGCAAGTATAGTCCTAGTGGTCAGAATTATTCTCATCGCGAAAAACAAACAACAATGATACAGGGTGTTGCTTAACGAAGTTCAAATATTAATGATTTTAAACACGAAAAAGCATTTTTTTCCAAATAGAACACCGTGTATATTTTCATCGCATATCCTTCGGAATGATATCCTGCTTCGATCGGTATCAGCATTTCTACACCTTGTTTGATTTATTTCTGAGTTATAAGAAGGAATATGAATAAAACGGGAATATACTACAAAATTGGGAATCTACCTAGTCGGAGAGTAGGCTTTGGACATAATATGAAAACTTATGTCAAAGAGATGTATTATTAGTCTCGTTAGTTGTCATCCCAATAGAGTGGTCTATTTAGGTACAGAATGGAAAATATTGTTGAAGAATATGCTGCTGACAATATTCTAAATTTATTTAACATTCACGGAGAGTGAAGGAGAATCGTGAGTAGAACGTGTCGCTTGTTCAATGAGAGATTTCCATATTTACCCAATAGAGTGATCTATTTAGGTACAGAATGGAAAATATTGTTGGAGAATATGCTGCTGACAACATTCTAAATTTATTTTACATTCACGGAGAATGCAGGAGAATCGTGAGTAGAACGTGTCGCTTGTTCAATGAGAGATTTCCATATTTACCACCTACGAATAGGACAAAGTACTCCAAAATCGAGTCAAATTTTTGGAATAACTGGAATGGTAATTTAAATAGAAATCATTCAAGTAACATAACCGGCAATGAGACAAACGAAATCCATCTGTTGGGTTATTTCACGGCCTATCCACATGTTTCCATCAGGCAGGCAGTAAAAGATTTAAGACTAACTCGAACATCAGTTCAAAGAATTCTTTCGAAGTATGGATGGCATGCATATGCCCAAAGGACAGTGCATGGATTACGGGAGGGTGCCCACATTAGAAGGGTTGCATTCCGTGACTGGTTGATGGTACGGATCCAGGAAGACCCAGGTGTGTTAGATAGGATTTTATGGACGGATGAATCAAAATTCACAAGAAAAGGTATCATCATTCGGAAGCGATGTCATTTCTGGCACATGCTCGCATCTCAACACACAGCTCAAATCCCTTGGATCTCCTTCTTACTACAAAACCTGAATGCTATAAGACATCAGTCACCGCCCCCCTTGGTCGCTCAGACCACGGCATGGTCACTGATTCCTGCGCAATGCAGCCCGAGGTCACACAGTCATCACACCCACGTATCGTTTGGCACTACAACTCCGTGAACTGGGACGAAATGCGGGATTACTTTTCCCCATTTCCATAGGCGTCTGTCTGCTCCTCTCATGCTGACCCCTCTGATATCTCACAAAACGTCACCGAAACCATCCAAGCTGGCATGGAATTATTTATTCCACGTACACAGAAAACGTCTTCAGCTACTCGAAAGCCTGGATTCTCTAAATCCTGTGACAAGGCCAGATTTGAAAAGGTCAAACCTCACAAAACGCTTCTACACAATCCCAGTCAAGAAAACCGTCAAGCATTTAACGACGCAAGAAACCGCTATGTCCGAATTCTTTCTGAAGCAAAAAAACTCGTTTAATAACGAGATTAAAAACAAAGTCGTCTCAAGCTCCAACGGCAGCAAACCATTCTGGACTCTTACTAAATCTATTAGGAATAAATTCTGCAAGAGCACGTTCCCACCTCTTGTTTCAGCGGATAAAATTGTTTCTACCACCCTGGACAAGGCTGAACTTTTTGCCTCGTTGTTCGCCGGCAATTCTACTCTCAACCCAACTCCAAATGTTCAACCACCAACAGTCCACAATGTGGCGCATAAAATGACGGACATCATTTTCAAAACTAAAAAGGTACGATAGATGCTCTGTTCTCCTAATACCAGGAAAGCATCTGGCCTTGACGAGAGCCCAGCAATTGTTCTCAAAAAATGCGCACCAGAACTTGCTCCTGTCCTGACTCGTCTGTTTGAGACATTTTACAATAGAGGCATATTCCCTAGTAACTGGAAAACTGCTCGAGTACAACCCGTCCCCAAGAAAGGATCCAAAGCAACTACAGGCCTATTTCTCTCCTTTCAGTTGTCACCTAATTAGTACAATTTCTTGAAAAACACAATCTAATCCACGACAGGCAGTATGGATTCCGTCAGCGCAGATCAACTACCGACCTGCTTTCCTTTGTCACCCAGGCTTGGAACAAGTCTATGGAACTACACGATGAATCCCAGATTGTCGCTCTAGACATATCTAAAGCATTCGACCAGGCCAGCACGCACCGCTGCTTAATAAACTTCCGGCCTATGGCCTACCACCAAAACTCTGTACCTGGACAGAAAATTGCCTCTCCATCCGGAGCATTTCTGTTGTCGTGGATGGCCATTCCTCTAAAAGGTATCCAATTAATGCAGTAGTCCCTTAAGGTCCAGCTTTAGCCCCTACTTTGTTTTTCCCACATCAATGACCTCCTCTCTAGCCCATCTAACCCAGTTCACAGTTACGCCGACGACATCGCCCTCCACTCAAATATACAATATTCTAAGCCTGTCTCTGTGGATCTCCAAAAAAATATTAGACTGGGGAACTAAAAATCTTGTAAAATTCAACTCCACCAAATCTCCGTCTTGCTTTCTATCTAATAAGAGATACACCAGCCCTAGACCCATCACAATGTACAACCAAGTTATTTAAAGTAATGAGTCATTTTTATTTGCTGGCATTTCTGTGGATCGAAATCTCAATTGACACCAACATGTCACATCAATTGCAGAAGCGGCTGCTAAGAAATTAGGTTTCCTCTTCCAGGCTCGCAAATACTTTTCACCAGATAATCTAAGGTATATACTTCACAAATAAGACCAAACCTCGAATACTGCTCCCACATCTGGGGTGCCGCTGCCGCTTCCACACTCGCTATACTAGACTCAATTCAGAAGAGAGCTATACCTCTCATCGGTGACGCTACCCTCACCCAAAGGCTGCCATCCCTTGCCCACCGACGTGCCGTTGGTGACCTCTCTCTCTTTTATAGATATCTGCACGGGCACTGCTCAGAGGAGCCTTCTTCCATAGTTCCTCCACCTGCTGCCCCCAACAGATCTACCAGGGGAACAGAGCGAATGCACCCTTTTACTGTCCAGGTCGCCGGACATAGAACATCTTGTTATGCCCGCTCTTTTGTCCCGAGGACTTCCAAGTTGTGGAATACCTTGCCGGCACATGTTTTTCCTTCTCCTCCGAACCTCCAAACCTTCAAGTCCAGAATTAACAAGATGCCCATTTCCTCCTTGTCGACACTTACGGTACTATAGTATTTAGGCTGTAAGCCCTCGTGGGTGTTGTTGAAATATAAAAAAAACATTATATATATATATATATATATATATATATATATATATATATATATATATATATATATATATATATATATATATATATGCATATCTGACCTTCGGCCTTGAGCAGAGAGGGACGGCGTCAAGAAGTCACACAATTATGTTTGCATTTCCCACAAAGAGAGTTTATTAGAATCGAGGAATGTGAACACAGGTGTAAAAATGTGTTTCGTCTCGCAATGGAACGTGACCGTGTGTTTAATAGAAAAAGAGAAGACCAAGAGTTAGAGAAGGAGGTGGAAAGGGTAGACAGAGAGCTGCTGCTGCTGCTGCATTCGGAATACAATGGCTGTTCATGACCTCCCGAGATCCGTCTGATACTGTGATTTGTAGGTCTGGATCAGATTGAATCTCACAATTAAATGTCATGTAGTACAAGAACTGACCTAACGACAGGATCGCGACCACAGATCTATGCGCCAATTTATTGGATTTACAAATCGTAGGGGTAATCCTAGATCTATTTTGTTCTTGTGGGACTGTTCATTAGAAAACAAACAGTAGGCCAAAATTGTTGTATAGCTGTTTTAGCAGAAAAACAAACATAACTTAAGCAATACGCAAGGTATTTAAAATAATTTTTAACCATAATAATGATAATAATAATTTATTTATGCAGCAGTACACATTATTGCAAATGATCACATAATTCAGATAAGTACACCTGGAGAACCCAAATCACCACAACGCATCTTTTTAAAGACCTGACGAACGTTTCACTAACAAAGTAAGCGTCATCAGATGATGAAAAATTTTAGCTACTTTACTACTTACATCACCGTATAGGCTGAATATTTTCAACCGCGTATCACAAGGGGTCTCGAGAACATTTTTAAGAAAGCCGATTTGCAGATAACTTTTTCGACCAAAAATCATTGAAGAAATTTGTTAGGTAATACCAAATACGGCTTTCTATGAGATATGTTGTAAAGATTGTAATCTTAAATACGTTGGGCAGACTAAGGGAAACATTGAGACTAGATTTCGTGAACATCTGGCACAGCTGAGATACGGTAGTCAAGTCATGCGTGGCACAATATATTTGGGATAATGACCACCACATGGATAAAAAATCTGAATCTGAAACCTATCAAAAATGTTAGACGGCCAGCGGAGCTGGATGCGTACGAAGGTATTTCTATTTATAGGGCAATAAAAAACAAAAGTTCCTTAAACCGAGCGCCGCCACTGGTTTGTAAACCCTGGGTTGCGCTCTATATGTGACGCAGATAAACATTCCGAAACCTGTTAGATAAAGTGATAAAGGAAGTTGAAAAACCTCGTCTGGCAATTAAAATAGATTGAAAAATTTGCCTGCGATTTAGTCTTCCTCTCCGTATCGTTCTTTACCTCACACTCATTATAAAATGTGATGTTAGTAGTACGTTCTTGAGCTGGTAAGCTCTTTAATAGTTGGCTGGTGTGGTATACTTGCAATATGGTAGGTGGTAGTGGAATTTTCCTTTACGTGATGGTAAAGGATTTTTTCACGCCCGAGGAGGTACCACCTCTTACATCAAGGGACCGGTGAAGTCCCAACGGACGTTTCCGGTTATGATGTATGAGTCCGTTTCCCTTATAAGCAAAAATGTTGATGGCTCCTCCTTGTACAAAAGATTCCGGAGGTAAAATACCCCACCATTCGGATCTGCGGGAGAGGGGGGTACAGGAGGCGCCAGCATTAAGATATCCTTTTCGAATATATGTGGCCTAAATTCTAACCTGAACTCCGTCCACCATTTCCTCCAGGCTAATAGGCACCAAATCATCATCCTCACCGCAACTCAAATCAGTGCTAAAACAGCCGCTAATCACCTTAATTTCCCGGGGTATGAGCACCTTACTTTTTTTAAATTGCACTGAGGCGTGTGCGCGTACCTCCGTAGCAATCTACCCTGCACCAGACTCCCCAATTTAGAAGCTGGAAGAACAGACATACTATGGATAAAAGTCTCTCTCAGGGCTGCAACTTAATTCACCTGTTGCATTTACCGGTCACCTTCTGACAACAACTTTGTCCAGCTCTTTGACTACCTTTCTGAAAAACCGACCATCTGATTTCTGAATATCCTTTCTCCGAGGTCACTATATTTGGTGACTTCAATGTCCATAACAAGGAATGGCTAGGATCTTCAAAAACCGATCCACAAGGAAGAGCAGATGAGGCCTTTGCAATCAGCAATTTTTTAGCCAATGTGGTTCAGCAACATACTTACTTTCCTCGCATCCCAACACACAGCTCAAATCCCTTGTATCTCCTTCTTACTACAAATCCTGACTGCTATAAGACATCAGTCGCTGCCCCACTTGATCGCTCAGACCACGGCATGGTCACTGCTTCCTGCGCAATGCAACCCGAGGTCACACAGTCATCACACCCACGTATCGTTTGGCACTACACCCCCGCGAACTGGGACGAAATGCAAGATTTCATTTCATTTGCATGGGCGTCTGTCTGCTTCTCTCATCCTAACCCCTCTGATATCTCACAAAACACCACCGAAATTATCCAAGCTGGCATGGAGTTATTTATTCCACGTACACAGAAAACCTCTGCAGCCACTCAAAAGCCCTGGTTCTCTAAATCCTGTGACAAGGCCAGACTTGAAAAGGTCAAAGCTCACAAAAAGCTTTTACACAATCCCAGTCAAGAAAACCGTCAAGCATTTAACGGCGCAAGAAACTGCTATGTCCGCATTCTTTCTGGGGCAAAAAACTCGTCTAATAACCACATCAAAAACAAAGTCCTTGTAAGCTCCAGCGGCAGCAACCTCTTCTGGAGTCTTGCTAAATCTATTGGGAATAATTTCTGCAAGAGCACGTTCCCACCTCTTGTTTCAGGGGATGAAATTGTTTCTACCGCCCTGGGCAAGGCTAAACTTTTTACCTCGTTGTTCGCCGACAATTCTACTCTCAACCCACCTCCAAATGTTCAACCACCAACAGTCCCCAATGTCGCGCATAAAATTGTTCGCGCATAAAATTGTTCTCAAAAAATGCGCACCAGAACTTGCTCCTGTCCTGACTCGTCTATTTCAGACATCTTACAATAGAGGCATATTCCCTAGTAACTGAAAAACTGCTCGAGTACAACCCGTCCCCAAGAAAGGATCCAAAGCGCTTCCTAGCAACTACAGCCATATTTCTCTCCTTTCAGTCGTGTCTAAAGTGATGGAAAAGTATATAAACACCGAATTACTAAAATTTCTTGAAAAACACAGTCTAATCCACGACAGGCAGTATGGATTCCGTCAGCGCATATCAACTGCCGACCTCCTTTCCTTTGTCACCCATTCTTGGAACAAGTCTATGGAACTACACGGTGAATCCCAGAATTTCGCTCTAGACATATCCAAAGCATTCGACCAGGTCTGGCACGCAGCGCTGCTTAATAAACTACCGGCCTATGGCCTACCACCAGAACTCTATACGTGCACAGCAAATTTCCCCTCCAACCGGAGCATTTTTGTTGTCGTGGACGGCCATTTCTCTAAACTGTATCCAATTAATGGAGAAGTTTCTCAAGGTTCAGCTTTAGCCCCTACTTTGTTTCTTTTCCACATCAATGACCTCCTCTCTAGCACACCCAACCCAGTTTACAGTTACGGGGATGACAGCACCATCCACTCAAATATACAATATTCTAAGCCTGTCTCTTTAGCACAATTAGATGAGAATCGCAGACTGATGGAGGCTTCTGTCTCTGCGGATCTTCAAAAAATATTAGACTGGGGAAGTAGAAATCTTGTACAATTCAACTCCACCAAATCTCGGTCTTGCTCTCTATCTCATAAGAGATACACCAGCCCTAGCCCATCACAATGAACAACCAAGTTATTCAAAGTAATGAGTCCTTTTCATTTGTTGGCATTTCTGTGGATCGTAATCTCAATTGGCACCAACATGTCGTATCAATTGCAAAAGCGGCTGCTAAGGAATTAGGTTTCCTCTTCCAGGCTCGAAAATACTTTTCACCAGCTAATCTCTATACCTTATATAATTCAAAAATAAGGCCAAACCTCGAATACTGCTCCCACATCTCGGGTGCCGCTGCCGCTTCTACACTCGCTATCCTGGACTCCATTCAGAGAGCTTTACGTCTAATCCGTGACCCTACCCTCACCCAAAGGCTGCCATCCCTTGCCCACCGACGTGCCGTTGGTGATCTCTCTCTCTCTCTCTCTCTCTCTCTCTCTTTTTTTTTTTTTATAGATATTTGTATGGGCACTGCTCAAAGGAGCTTTCTTCCATAGTTTCTCCACCTGCTGCCCCAAACAGATCTATCATGGGCACAGAGCGAATGCACCATTTTACTGTCCAGGTCACCAGACATAGGACATCTTGCTATGCACGTTCTTTTGTCCAGAGGACTTCCAAGTTGTGGAATTCCTCGCCGGTACATGTTTTCCTTCTCCTCCGAACTTCCAAACCTTCAAGTCCAGAATTAACAAGCTGGCTCTTTCCTCCTTGTCGACACCCACAGAACAAGTGTATTTAGGCTGTTAGCCCTCGTGATGTGCTGTTGAAATAAAAAAAACACGTGTATCCTTAAAAATCTGCTCCCAAAAAGAGAAATTCCTCTGGACCTGCTCGAATAACATAAACGGTGTAATGTGAACCACCACTCTAGTATTCTAAATTAATAATTATAATGCAGGCACTTGATTTTAATTCAAACATTCTCATACGGTCGAGCTAATCAGAACAAACCACTTAGTATTTTCGCCCCGAGACAATTATGTAGAATCGTGTTGGAAAATAAGCTTTTGTTTAAAAAAAATATTGCGTGTTGTATTGTAGGCTAAGTACTTTTCAATGTCTCCTCGCACTTCCAAAACTTCTTGCAATTTTTTTCGCAAAACATTACGATGATAAATAATTCAAGAGACCTTAAACTTTGAATAAGGCAGATGTAACGGTTCTTTCAATAAATGAACTCAGATACCAAGATGCATTTCTCCAACAATGGATATTGTTAATAGAAGGTAATCAATATGCATATGACGTTATTGACTTAATAACATCCTCCGTTGTGACTTGCATCTTCACAAGAGATGCATGTAGCATCCACCGTTCGTTCTTCTATTATAATAATGTGACGTCCCTGACAGTGATATATACATAATAAGGATTACCGTGTTGTGACTCTCTACTTTAACATGATTTGTAGCTAAACGGTTGACATAAGTAAGCACCGACTTCATACTTGCCCCGATATGACGTGCCCACCATAGGAGACGTCGTTTATATACAGCTTTATTTTTATCTCTTTGTGAATATGCAATGCACGTAATGTTATGATGCCATAAGAGTGCAGCTTTACCAGCTTCTTGCATGAATTAGTTGATCGTAGCTTGCGTTTTTAGTGAATTTTCTTAAAACATCACTAATGAGGAGATCTGTGTTTATATATATATATATATATATATATATATATATATATATATATATATATATATATATATATATATATATATATATATATATATATATATATATATACAGTGTTCCCAAACAGGATGGGAATGTATTGCTATCTCCGTTATTATTTTGCCCTGCCTATTTAGTGAATTTTCATTTTAAAAAATTCACTAATAGAGAGGTATCGATGGTGAGACTTTGAAAACATTTTTTCAAATGAGCGCGAACTAGGGCCCCTTAGAACCCATATCCGGGGTCAGTTTCAATTTTTATATGTATATATATATATATATATATATATATATATATATATATATATATATATATATATATATATATATATATATATATATATATATATATATATGTATCTATCCGTTAACTCAAAAAATAAATAATTAATCGATTTCGATGAAACTCGGCAAGTACCTTTACTTTAGTAATGGCTTCGATGAGTTGGTTTTCCAGAAAAATCGGACGAGGTTTTCCGGGAAAATTTTGACTTTTCTTTCGAAACAAATATTTTTCTCTGAAAATTACAAAGCTGTTTTAATGAAATTAAATGGATATATTGCTGTAGGAGAGACCTTACAACGTGCCAAAATTCAACTTTCTAAGTTTATAGGAAATTGAGTTACTCAAATTTTGAATTTTTTTTTGAAAACAATTTTTTTCTCCGAAAATTACAAACTTATTTTAATAAAATTTTTTGGACATCTTGCCTTAGAAAAGTCCTTACTACGTACCAAAACTAAACTTTCTAAGTTGATAGGAAATTGAGTTATTCAAATTTGAAGCATTTAATGAAAATTCACTACCATAACGCACTTGCTGCGTCCCGAATTTTTTTTCGTTTTCGAGTTATTTTGAATAAAACAAAATTTGACGATTTCTTTTTTTTTCAATATCTAAGTAGGCGTCCATCTAACATGTCTAAGACTTGCACATTATCTGGCCAACTTTTTACAGAGAAATCTTTTTGTGCTATTCTCAAGTTTGGATTGTCATTTGTTTTTGAGCTACAGGTATCAACGTTTGTTTTTATTATGGCAGCCATATTGGATTTTTTTCTCATGTGATGATAGCCTGTAAAAAGAGCTTTCCAATGATGTGCAACATGCTTGAGATATCATGTAATTGCACTGACAATTTTGAGAAAAACCGTTTTGAGGATAGTAGGCTATGAAATCCAATTCCAGAAAACAAATGACAAAAAAGTGTTTAAAAAGCAGTAGGCCATGGAGTCTAACAATAGATTTCTACTTTAAACATAATCTTCCGTAGTGATCGACAATAAAAAAATATTGTGATTTAATTTACAATACTTAATTAGGTAATAATGCAAGGTAATATTATGTGAAACAGTTTAATAACGAAACCCGTCAATAACAAATAGAAACTTAAACTCCACAAAACAACACAATTAGAAACGGAACTCAACAAATAATAAAATAGAAACTTAAAAATACACTGAATAGAAAATGGTTCAATATGGCCACCGTTTTGTTCAATGCACTTTATACACCTTTTTGAAACATGCCTGCAAACTCTGGTGAGGTGTTTTGGTTAATATGAGTTATAGCTTCCGTGATTCTGTTTCGTAATTCGTGGCGGATCGAATTTATACACATCATTCTTCAGAGTACCCCAAAAATAAAAATCCATGGGTGTTATATCAGGACTTAGAGCACATCAATGAACCGGCCCCTTGTTACAGAGATTATTAAAATTTTGGTACAAAAATTCTTCGACGCTCCTCATTCTGAGCTGGACAACCGTCTTGTTGGTACCAAATCTCGTCTAAATTATCATGAACTCTTCTAGTTGTTGGTAAGATATCATTTCTCAATAGATTGGGATACCTTTCCCCAGTTAAATTATTTACAAAAAAGAACGGGCCAACAATGAAGTTACCTGATTTTTTTTAAAATTAACTGTCTAATCTACAAATAAAAACAACAGTTTCTTAACCTAATAAGCCGCACCAAACATTAATACCAAATCTGTCCTGCAATCGTCTTTCTTCCTTTAGATTGGGATTTTGATTTGCCCAATAATGCCTATTATGGTGATTATACACACCACAATTTGTAAATCTGGATTCATCAGTCCATATAATTTTCAAATGAAAATTTTCATCTTGCTGACATTGTCCTTGATACCATCTGCAGAATTGAAGTCGCTTAGGGTAATCCTCAACATTTAAGCCTTGTACTATTGTAGGTTTGTATGAATGGAAATGACTTTGTTTTAATACACGGTGTACCGTACTTTTTGGAACGTCAATTTCTTCACAATAAAACCGAACAGATTGCGGAGGGTTACCTTTGAAACCTGTAAGACGGCATTATTTCTTTCTTCATTTCTAGGCATTGGTACTTTCTTTGCGTGGAAGCTACCGCCGTTCAATAGATTGCTCACTATCTATGACAGTAACCTTAATTGTCGCGATAGTGTTATATCCATAGCAACCTTTCTTCTGTTGTTTTTCAGTTGACTTACGTTTAAAAATCAAACAATTTTCAAAGGCGTCTTCGTAAATCACTAATCTGATTCTTATTGAGTTCTGTTAGTAAATTTAGTTATTTACTAGGTTTACCTATTTGATTAAATTATAACAATTTTTTAGGATAATGTAATGTAAAATATCGTTTCATTGGTGTGCTGAAAGTTCCAATTTTTTATCGTGAATCGTTGCAGAAAATTATGTTAAAAGTAGAAGTCTATTGTTAGATTCCATCGCCTACTACTTTTTGAACACTTTTTTTGGCATTTGTTTTCTGGTATTGGATTTCATAGCCTACTTTACTGCATATCCCTCTCGTTAGCTTTCGGAAATTGTCGAGTCTCTTAGCGTGCGGAGCCATTTTGACAACAGTTTGCTAGAGTTTGTGTTAATGAACGGTTTAGTTTACCTAGGGTTTGTCAAACCCCACGTGTCGGATTGTGTTACAAAATTCGAACATTTCTCAAATAAATTTCTATCGCAGTTTGCGCGCCTTTGCTTCAAATTTTGAGGTATGTTTCCTTATTAAATGTCGATATTATTCACCAGCCCTTGAAATCATTAGTTTAACTATGGGAGACTACGAAAAGGAAATGCGTCGCCTCCAGGATCTGTGGAAGGAGATGTAAAGCGAAGATGAAGAAGTAATTGAATCAGACAATGAGAGTGAGATAGACAATGTAAGCATAAACAGTGACTATCCAGATGTTGAGCAGGAAGCAAATAATGAAGACGGACAAGGTAACCTTATGGAAGTTGCCGGTGTTACCACTAACGCACCCGAAAATGATGTAACCGAAAATAAATCTGAAATAGTGCAATATGGGGAAAAATACTATTTAGGGAAAAATGGAACTAAATGGAGAAAAACATATAACAAGAATGTGAGAACCCGAGGCGAGAACCTGATAACTCAATTGCCTGGTGTCAAAAGATCTGCTAGAGATAAAAAAGTCCTCTTGAATGTTTTCTTATTGTCATCGATGAAGAAATGATAGACGATATTACGCGGTGGACAAATCAACGAATTGGGGAAAAAACACGTGAATGGGAGAAATCTACTTATTATCAACCTACAAATAATATAGAACTAAAAGCTTTATTCGGACTACTATATTTAGCAGGAGTTTTTCGAAACAACCACCGTTTACTGAAGGATTTATGGAAAACTGACGGAACCGGTTTTCAAATATTTCGAGTAACTATGACCCAAAGATGGTTTGAATTTTTGCTTACATGTTTGCGATTTGATAATAAAGAAAATCGCTCGCAAAGACGCGAAATAGATAAGCTGGCACCTATTAGAGCCATAACAGAAAAATTTACTGATAATTGCAAAAATGCCTATTCGCCTGGTAGATATTTAACCATTGATGAGAAATTGGACGCCTTTAGAGACAGATGTCCATTTTGCCAGTACATACCGAATAAACCGGCTAAGTACGGCATTAAGGTTCAAGCTTTGCTAAATGCCCGAACGCATTATAAAGTAAACATGGAGGTCTATGTGGGTAAGCAACCTGATGGGCCCTTTGCTCTTAGTAATACTCCAACTGCAATAGTGGAACGGCTCGACAGTCCATATGATGGTAGTCACAGAAATATTACGTGTGGCAATTGGTACACAAGTTACGATCTATTTGAAAAGCTTCGTACAAATCATCATTTGACTGGAGTCGGTACAATTCGAAAAAATAAAAGGGAAATCCCTCCGACATTTTTGAATGTTCGAAATCGACCAATAAAGTCAAGTGTTTTTGGTTTTCAAGAAAATTTTACAATAGTATCGTACGTTCCAAGAAAGGGCAAGGTGGTTCTGCTGATGTCGACCCTTCATCATGACGATTTCGTAGATGAATCCGAAGATAAGCTACCTGAAATAATTTCATTCTACAATCTAACGAAAGGAGGGGTAGATACAGTAAATGAATTATCTGCAAACTATAATGTATCTCGCAATAGCCAACGATGGCCTCTAACACTATTTTTTTCTATAATGAACACTGCCGGTATCAATTTCCAGATAATTCATCGTGAAAATAATAGTGGATTAATTCTGAAAATAAAAGATTTTCTCACAATGTTGGGGTTTGAATTGATAAATGATTATCAAAAAGCAAGGATGACCAACTTTAAAATACCTCGCGAAATAAGGACGGCTTTGCTCAAAATCATAGGAGAACCCGAAGCACCTCCTACAAAGAAACAAAGACCTAACAAACGGCGCAGATGTGATTTTTGTCCTCGTAATCGTGATCGCAAAATTAAATATGTATGTGAGGCTTGCGAAAAAATGTTACGTTTAGAACACGCGCTTATGTACTGCGAAAATTGTAGTCACTTTGCAAATGCATAACTTTTGTGGTTTTACATATTTTGATATAATTTTTTTATATAGTACACTGCAATGTATTATTTACTTATATTCTATTGTTTCTGTTTATTTGATGGTATAGAACCATTGTAAATAAACGTTTTTTATAAACGTTTTTTGTACTGCCTAATACAGGATGATGTGAGCTTTTCTTTTTTAATTTTCTTCTTCTAAAGAAGTTTTTGTGTTGCTAATGAAGAAATGTGATATTTGTATTTAGTGTCATATGTCATAAAAAATATATATCAAAAATTCAGTTAAAGGAAATTAAAAAATAATAATTGTGGGGTATGTGATACATGTCGGAAGATGTTAAAGATTTTCACATGTCAGACGCCGGGTTAAGATACATATTTTCTAAAAATATAAAACCAAATGAAGGAATTCATCCGAAACGGCACGTTAAACTTCAAAATTGCAACAATTGTATGTACGTAGTAGCCACTACCGCAACAAAACAAGTTCATGGTTTAATTAACCGAAGCACGCCAGAAAGGCCGTTCCATCTGATATGGCAAATTATGTGTTATGAAATCAAGTGGCAGACCGCAAAACGTTGCATGTAATTCAACACTAGATTATAAGCAGCTATGCGTGCGTGCTCCTTGTCGATCCCTCTCTAGCTATGCACTCCGTGTTCCGTAGGTGTTATTTATGAGATAACGTTACAATATTAACAGCTGTTTATAGCCGGTTAACTACAACAATACCCAGACTTAATTGTCCTGGAAAATAAGAGCTCATTTATCATGAGATTTTAAATGTAACCAAGAAACAATTGCTAAACTAGGTATGTTATGCGGTTTTTGCATTGTAAAAGGAAATGATTAATTGAACAGGTAGTAGCAGTAGCTGCAATTTTACAAGTTTTTTGACACACATACCGACTTGTACTAATTCCTTGCTTTTATGGATGATAACAAGTGATCAGTTAAATATTTCAGGATATTCGTGTCATTTATTGAAGAAAAGTTCATATGAACATATATTATGTCCGCAACGGCTTAAATTCTGAGATACAGGTGTTAAAATTGTTTGTTAAAAACGTGATTTTAGTGAATTTTCGTAAAAAAAATTTACGGCTTTTGAAAAAATATCTCCAAACTATATCTGCATGTACATGTATACTTTTTTTTTCAATTTCAACCACACCACAAGGGCTCACAACCTAAATACTAGCGAACGTGGGTGTCGACAAGGCGGAAAGGGGCAACTTGTTAATTCTGGTCTTGAAGATTTGGAGGTTCGGAGGAGAAGGAAAAACATGTGCCGGCAAAGAGTTCCAAAACTTAGAATTTCTCGGGACAAAAAAGCGGGCATAACAAGATGTTGTATGTCTGGTGACCTGGACAGTAAAATGGTGCATTCGCTCTGTTCCCCTGGTAAATCTGTTGGGGGCAGCAGGTGAAGGAACCATGGAAGAAAGCTCCTCTTAGCAGTGTCCGTGCAGATATCTATAAAAGAGAGAGAGGTCACCAATGGCACGTCGGTGGGCAAGGAATGGCAGACTTTGCGTGAGGGTAGGGTCACCGGTGAGAACTATAGCTCTCTTCTGAATGGAGTCCAGGATAGCGAGTGTAGAAGCGGCAGCGGCACCCCAGATGTGGCAGCAGTATTCGAGGTTTTGCCTTATTTGTGAACTATATAAGGTATAGAGATTAGTTGGTGAAAAGTATTTGCGAGCCCGGAAGAGGAAACCTAATTTCTTAGCAGCCGCTTCTGCAATTGATGTAACATGTTGGCGCCAATTGAGATTTCGATCCACAGAAATGCCAACAAGTAAAAAGGACTCATTACTTTGAATAACTTGGTTGTTCGTTGTTATGGATCTAGGGCTGGTGTATTTCTTATGAGATAGAAAGCAAGACTGAGAGTTGGTGGAGTTGAATTGCACAAGATTTATACTTCCCCAGTATAATATTTTTTGGAGATCCACAGAGACAGAACCCTCCATGTGTCTCCGATCCTCATCTAATTGGTCTAAAGAGACAGGCTTAGAATATTGTATATTTGACTGGAGGATGCTGTCGTCCGCGTAACTGTGAACTGGGTTGGATGTGCTAGAGAGCAGGTCATTGATGTGGAGAAGAAACAAAGTAGGGGCTAAAGCTGAACCTTGATGGACTCCTACATTAATTGGATACAGTTTAGAGGAATGGTCATCCGCCACAACAGAAATGCTCCGGTTGGAGAGGAAATTTGCTGTCCGGGTACAGAGTTTTGGTGGTAGGCCATAGGCCGAAAGTTTAATAAGCAGCGCTGCGTGCTAGGCCTGGTCGAATGCTTTGGATATGTCTAGAGCGACAACCTGGATACACCGTGTAGTTCCATAGACTTGTTCCAAGAATGGGTGACAAAGGAAAGGAGGTCGGCCGTTGATCTGCGCTGACGGAATCCATACTGCCTGTCGTGGATTAGACTATGTTTTTCAAGAAGTTTTAGCAATTGGGTGTTTATATACTTTTCCATCACTTTAGAGACGACTGAAAGGAGAGAAATAGGACTGTAGTTGCTAGAAAGCGCTTTGGATCCGTTCTTGGGGATGGGTTGTACTCGAGCAGTTTTCCAGTTACTGAGGAAAATGACTCTATTGTAAGATGTCTGAAACAGACCCGTCAGGACAGGAGCATGTTTTGGTGCGCATTTTTTGAGAACAATTGCTGGGATCTCGTCAAGGCCACAGGCTTCCCTGGTATTAAGAGAAGAGAGCATCTTTCGTAGCTTTTTAGTTTCGAAAATGATATCCGTCATTTTATGCGCGACATTGGGGACTGTTGGTGGTTGAACATTTGGAGGTGGGTTGAGGGTAGAATTGCCGGCGAACAACGAGGCAAATAGTTCAGCCTTGCCCCGGAGCGGTAGAAACAATTTCATGCCATGAAACAGAAGGTGGAAACGTGAAATTATTCCCAATACATTTAGCAAGAGTTCAGAAGGGTTTACTGCCGTTGGTTCTTTGTTTCTTTGTGGAGGTCTTCTTATTATTATTATTATTATTATTATTATTATTATTATTATTATTATTATTATTATTATTATTATTATTATTATTATTATTATTATTATTATTATTATTATTATTATTATTATTATTATTATTATTATTATTTTTTTTTTTTTAACAGACGTATTACACGAACCCAGATTGCATTTAAAAATTTTGTGAGGGTAGTTAGAAAAATTATTACTTAAAAAGTGATATTTAACAAATATAAGTTCACCTTTTTAGCAATCCTCTAAAAAATTACTAATACCAGAGAAGGTGAATTTATTTGTTGCTTTTAATACGCACTGTAAATATAGGTTAGTAGTACCCCGACTATCACCATGTTAAGTAAACCGTCTGTGTCAGTATCAATCTGTTCGTCGTTAACAGGGCGAGTAAAGGTTGAAGAACATGCAGAGATGATGGTCGTGCTATTTGGATGAGAAGCTAACCAGACGGGGTAAAGAGCCATTAGAGTCCGTGCCGTCGGAAGCGTCGTGACGCTAACAAGAGGGCACGTCATATCGTGTGCTTCGGGTTTCGCCTACTGTTTTTCCTCATTTCCAGAAGGCGTGTTAACAAATCCTCGGCCATTCTGGACATATGCTTATCATAATTTTTGGATGAAGCGTACGTTCGCCAGTAACTAATTACTTCCACATTGTCAACACGTGTGGAAATATGGCATCGGCAACCAAAATTTCAAAAATTTTTCTTCGTCTAAACGTCTTAAAAAAGGTCAAAACATATACAGTGCTTTCATTTCAAAACTAACCACCCTTAATAATTTTTTATCAAGGAAATCTGGTTAAAAAAAACAGGTCAATTGGGATTTCTAGGCGCACGTTCAAAAACAGTATTTTCGGAATTTTACTTTTCACCCCCTAAGCCGCAGTCACCCCAACTTTATAATTTTTAATGACACCCCCTAGGTTGAGATACACAATTTTAAAGGTATTTAACATCATAATCCAACGGCGTACACGAAATTTAAATCCACCGCCAACTTTTGAATTTAGAAGCAAAAAACGTCAACAAATTCGGAATTAAAAAAAAATTAATAGTTTAAGGCAAACCCCTACTTTATTAAGTGCTCAAAGTGCCCTCCATTGTTAGCTAAACACTATAATAGTCGACTGCCGAATTTTTTTCTAACATTTGAATTGTTTTTATCAGTAATTTTTCTGAGCGTAATGCTGTTGCAAATTTAGCTCCCGGTGCCATTTGCAGCCATCAATTTTCCTGGTACGAGGTGATATGGGAACGATAACGCCCATGTCTAATTTAACGATAAATTTCAGATAAAATGAGCCAGTTTTACTTTCTTGATAACTTTGTTACTTATTCGTATTTAGTGTTCGATTTCTTCACGACTGCAGCGAGTTAAAACCGAGTCTGTTGTGATTAAATTTTTATATTTTGAAAACCTCAAACGTATTTAAATCATTTGAATTTAAAATATTAAATTTAAATAAAACTTACAATCATGGCTTACACTACACAAGAAAGAGTTGAAATAATTTACTTGTATGGTGCTCAGAATAGGTGTGCTCGTAATACCGCCCGAGTATTCAACGAACGGCATCCTGAAAAAAATGTGGGAGACCAATATGTGATAAGTCTGGCACGAAAATTTGAAGAAACTGGTTCAGTATGTAACAAAGCAAATAAGCAACCACGAGTTCTTAACGAAGCTGCACAAATTAAGGTTTTGGGATGTTTTGCCGCTGAACCTACGACTTCAATTCCAAAAGTCGCTGCATTAACGAATATTTCCTTTGGTTCCATACATAAAGTTTTAAAACTTTATAAGTTATTTCCTTATAAATTTAGCATTCTCCATGAACTCGGCGAGGATGATTATGATGGAAGGATTCAATTCTGTGAATTAATGACTGCCAGAATTCAAGACGATAGGAATTTGGTAAAGAATATTTGCTTTAGTGATGGATCAACGTTCTTTCTGAATGGTTTTGTTAATAAACACAACTATAGATATTGGGATAATCAAAATCGACGAGTGTTTGTAGAGGGTCATACACAGTTTTCACAAAAAATTAATGTCTGGGCGGGAATTCTTGGAAATGAAATAATAGGCCCTTTGTTTATTGAAGAAAATTTAACTGGTGATTTGTAATTTAATTTTTTGGAAAATTATATTGACCCACTCATAACAGAGTCCTTAGAAAACCAACTTAATGAAGAAGGCAACCCACTGCTGGATGAACAAAATTTGCACTATCAACAGGACGGTGCACCGCCACAATATGCCTTACGTGTTCGCGAGTGGCTTAATCAAAGATTTCCCGACAAATGGATTGGCAGACGAGGCGCCCTGGAACACCACTGGACTTCTTCCTTTGGGGTTATTTGAAATCAGTTATGTACCATAATCCTCCACCAGTGAATATTCAGGTTCTAAAAGATAGGATCACCCAAGCTTGCCGATAAATTACTACAGAAACATTTTAAAACGTTAGACGAGAATTCGTCGATCGACTATTTTATTGTTTAGCTAACAACGGAGGGCACTTAGTAAAGTAGGTTTTTGTCTTAAACTATTAATGTTTTTTTTTATATTCCGAATTTGATGACGTTTTCTTCTTTTAAATTCAAAAGTTGGCGGTGGATTTAAATTTCGAAAACGCCGTTGGATTAGGATTTTAAATACCTTTAAAATGATGTATCTCAAGCTAGGGGGTGTCATTTAAAGTTATAAAGTTGGGGTGATTGGCCCTTAGAGGGTGAAAAATAAAATTCCAAAAATTAGCTTATGCTTATTTGTGGAACATACTGTAAATTTAAATCAATAAAACATACTATACTACTATACTATACTGTTTTTGAACGTGCCCCTCGAAATCCCAATTGGCCTGTTTTTTTTAACCAGATTTCCTTAATAAGAAATCTGGTTAAAAATTATTAGCCACCCTTAATAATTTTTAACCAGATTTCTTATTAAGGAAATCTGGTTAAAAAAAACAGGCCAATTGGGATTGAGAAACGATATACTAGGTGGTATCATAAAGAGGGTTTTTTCCACAAAAGACCTAACTATCAGATTGTCTTTGACGAAAGCAGGAATGGAAAGAAAACGGAAAGATATTAGTCATCTCTGAAGCAGAGAAAACAAGTGGAAATAGATCAAACAATTTCAGACCATGGGGTAAAGTCAAATAGCAGTGACAAGTGCTAGCGGGTATGGGATCAATGGGGGTGATTTGGTGAAAATTAACATTTTTTTGTTAAAACTCGAGTAATATAACAATTTTTTTAGTAGAAAACTTTCAATTTCATCAAACATCTGGTATTCGGTGCTGAAATTAAATTAGGGGTTGGATGTGTGGCGGTAGAATATCGGAGACAGAAATTTCGATTTTTTTTTGGTGCTAAAACAGCGTAGAAAGTCTCAAAACATACAAGAAATTTAATTCTGGAACGATTTTTTTAATCTATCGGCCTGTCGGTCTGTACGTCTGTCTGCTAGTAGGCGCAATAACTTTTGAACGAATTGAAATATCATCTTGGTAAGATCGCTTCGGCGGGGAGAGGCAAAATGTGGGATGATTTGGGCCATTTGACATTTTTGCGTTAAAACTTGAGTAATATAACGTTTCAGAATAAATTCATTTTAGCGAATTTAAAAAAAATTCGGTAATGAGGAGATCTGTGTTTATATGTATATATATATATATATATATATATATATATATATATATATATATATATATATATATATATATATATATATATATATATATATATATATCCGACCGATAACTCAAAAAATAATGAACCAATCTTGATCAAATTTGGTGAGTACCTTCCTCTTGCAAGTGGCTTGGATAACTTCGTTAGCCAGGAGAATCGAACCAGGTTTTCACAGAAAATTTTGTGTTTTCTTTATAAAAAAATTAATATCTCCGGAAATAACAAAGTAAGGGCAACCAAACTTAGTACGCGTGTTTGTATTATAAAGAGTGAACTCTGTATCAAAACTTAGGTCTCTATCTTTAAAGACAAAGAAGTTATGGGCAGTTAAAGAAACAAGTTTTTGAGTTTTCCCCAAAACGTCAAACTCGCAATTTTAAACGTCAAAATTGGCAATTTTTAGGCAAAGAACGTGAAACAAATACGGATTGTAAAAAGAAATTGTTGCAAGAAGAGTGTTCTGCAAACCCTTAAGTTTCAGATTCAACCGTCATTGCCCGTTTTACTAAAATATTTACAGAAAATTCATTTCAAATAGACGCTTTCTCTGATGCTTTGGTTGTCCGTTTAGTTAAGTTGATGTTTTCGCTGTATGTTTAGTGTTTATGGTTTAAAAACTGTCCCCCTGGAAGAACCCTATGCTGATGTGGAGTTCTAATGGGGTGGTTGTAGCAGCCGGGCCTCGGATCATAAGGTGTGTACGCCAATTTTGCATGCATGCTTCCAGGGCTCCTATGAGAGATGCGTCGAACTTGTATAGTCGCAGCACCTCGAGTAGCCAAGTGTGCGGAATGGAATCAAATGCCTTGCGGTAATTGATCCAACCGATGGTAATATTACGATTTTTTTTTCTTGAGATGTGATAACTTTTTCAGGTGGCTAGAAGCTCCTTGCATCACTCTGCGTTCTTTCGGCATCCATTTTGTTCTGTCGCGAGAATCTGATTCTGATTCATGTGTTCGTTAATTTTTTCCGGCCAGAATAGAAGCGATTATTTTGTATGCCGTAGAGAGGCAAGTGATTGGGCGTAAATTTTTGGGTCGGACCGGTCGCCGGATTTGTACAGCAAGTAGGTGAGAACCCCTGTCAGAGATGGTGGTATCAACTTCGGCATGCTGATGCACTGTCTGAAATGCCACAAGACCGCCATGTGCGTTGCCGGAAAGTACCTCCAACAAAAGTTGCAAATGCCGTCCGGTCCAGGAGAACGCCAATTTTTCCTTTTCCTGATGGTTGACTGAATATATGTGAGAAAGGTCAATGTTAAAGCTCGCCATAGGCGGCAATTCATCACATTCACCTCGCAGCTCCCGAGCCAACTCGCCGCCTCGTTGTGACTCACAGGAACCGACCAGATAAATGACCAATATTTTTTATGGATTCTGTGTTTGGTGAATGTTGTGTTGTATCGTGTGGGTCGCCTTACTCTAGTTTTCGGTACACGGCTCGCTGATTGTCTGCCAATGAGTATTCCTGCTCCCGGCGTTCGGCTGCTTCATGGTATCGTCTTACACGAGCGCCGAGAGCCGCAATGCGGCCCCTGAGGTACTCCTCGTCCTCTCGCAGCCGTGACCCTGGATCTTTAATTCTGGTGGCGCCTATCCCTCCGATAATGTATTGGATGTTGTGGTGGACCCTTTTACTGACTGCGTTATTTTATTTAAACCACTTCTGAATGTGCGAAATATCTGTACGGATGATGTTGATACGGTTCTCAACACGCTTCATCCAGTGGGGTGTAGGTGTGGTGGCCTAACGTCGGTGTGGCTTTCTCCGCTCATTGATTCCAAATCCCATGGCTCCGCAAACCGCATACGCTCCACACCGCACGGCTTGTAGTAGATGCTCGTACGTGTGCTCGTCACGAAGATCGGCAGCCAGAATATAATTGACTTGCTCCAGCAGTTTAGTGAGTTCTGTATTTTGTGGTGGCTTCGGTATTTTAGGCACCATTTCGGTGGGTAGACCGTCATAAAGCATTATGTAACGGTTATAACTGTCCTCTAGTGAGGTCTGTGATGTGACTGTATCCAGTTGAGCAGTTACTTCATCTACTGTTGCAGGTGCGACTATAGGTGGTGTGGGTAAACTGTTGCTGAGTATTTCGTTAGTGGCATCAGGGTCACAGGCCGCCGGACTGGCGGTGCCGAGTCCAGCAGCTGCCGGTCGGGTGAGGAGACCTCCTCAACCCGGCATAGCTCTTGTGCTTGCTGTTTGATGGCGTGCATCTCCGAATTCGACAGTCGTTGTCTTTTCGAATAGATCGCAGTTGACCGCATCAGTTTTGCTCGGTCGGTCACGACTCTTAGTGAATGTTTCTCCACTTCCTTATTAATTTTCTCCTGTAACCTTTAAACTCTATCTCCAGGTTTGTAGCGATGTAGTAAGCGCGTATTAAATCAATGTTAAGCTCTTTGGTCCACTTCATGCGCTGGCGAACCCTCCCGGCCAGCGTGGACAGGGCTCTAGGCTCCGTCAAACGTGTCGCTGGGGGAGACTCTTGGGTCGCTCTTTCTTCTGCGGTAGCGATACGGTCCCGCATCTCCCAGGTAGGCTGGAAACTCCATCACGGAGTACAGGTACGGGTAGCCCAATTCTAACCGATGGCCCGTTACCACTGCCATCGGCGCCAGTTTGCAAGACCGTGTCGCATGCTCGAATTCTCCTTGTATATCTACTCATTTTTTGCCCTCGGTAAGAAACCCGTACAAGCAACAGGTCGGTCAGCTGATCTCAGTGGATACCTAAGCGCGGGATCCCGTCATAGCAAAGGTTTAAGCCCTAGGTTGTAACATGTCAAGTGTAACATGTCACGCGTCAACGCCGTTTATTTTTAAGCTTCTGAATTGACCCCTCTTGTGACGTCAGCGTCCAAGTCCCCTCGGTGATGTCAAACTCTGCGCTCGATTCCTCTACCATACCTTGGACTCATGGAAGCACGCCTGCGTTCGAGCTAATTTTATGACGTGTCTGCGATAAGCGAAATTATTAAATACCCGTGCGACACATGACAGGCTCTCTTCCAAATCGACCTTAAAAGATGAACTATCACCACTAAAGTTCAATCCGAGAGCAGCATGCTTAAATGGGTGAGTTTTATATTTAAATAATCGACTTATTTCAAGTTATTCATGCATTTCATTGCTTAGTAATAGCGGTAGATTGTTTGCTAGTGTATGTGTGTTCAAATTACTTTCAATTATTGCTTTCTTTATTATAAGTTTTATACTGCTAACGGGTGGCTTGTGGTAGCGTTAAGTCAGTAATTAACTGCTGTTGTAATGTTTTAAATACATTATAGCGAAGTCGTTTAAGATTTTGTTTCACATACATTAATTTGTTTCTGATCATTGACACAGATAAATTTTGTTAGTAAACTTAACCTGCTACCAGCCACTCTATGCCAATCATTAAGTTCTGAACCGTTATTCATGCGTTTGGAATTTTATAGCACCCTGTACGCAAGGGCAGGGCCCAGTCAACACCACCGTATGCTAGGGCAGTGCCCTTTCAACAACCCGTATGCTAGGGCAGGGCCCTTTCAACAACACCGTACGTCAGGGCCCCCTTCAATCACACACCGTACGTTAGGAAGGAACCTGCAACACCATCATTAGGGCAGGGCCCCCTTCAACAACATCCCCGTTGGTAGGGAAGCACGCTTCAACCACACCGCTGGTAGGGAAGCAGCCCTAAACATCACCGTTGAGGCTTTCAACAAGAACGCTGTCAGCAAGGACCCCCAGAACAACATCAATAAGGAGTCTCCTTCAACAACATCGCCAAGAAGGACCCCTTCGACCTGGGGCTGAAAGTTAAGTACACTGTTTATCTGTGGCTTTTATTTTCTTGTATAGAGTGTGCTCCACAATACATCCTTACAGTGTCACCAGTATTTAAATTAAATCTTTTTCTTTCATATAATTCAGTAAACTTTAACCATCTACATTATATAGAGTCAATAATTTTTTAAATAAACAAATTTTATTAGTAATGCCTGCTTTTATTTGTACCACTTAAGACCAACCAACTGCTCGTGCCCGAACTCAAAACCCTGAGATATTTTGTGTCATATCATATTATGTTTATTATATTATTTATATTATTTTAGTGTTAAATAAAAAGGAGAAACTTTAATTACATTATAAGGTTGCCTATAGAAACGACCGCCCCTTACATGGGGTATGGAAGCCAACCATGGTGCCGCTCTTTAAGAGTACCATCGCGCCGGGATTTTGGTTACGTGCTAGTTTTGTTCCAACCCTGGTATTTATTTCCTCAGTGCCCGCCATATATGTTGGGGTTTTCCTGATTCGCACAGGAAGGCCCCATAGAAGACTAGCAACCCCCACGGGTTATTATTATTATTATCATTATTATTATTATTATTATTATTATTATTATTATTATTATTATTATTATTATTATTATTATTATTATTTTATTATCCTGAACAACTAAAAATAGCTGATGTTATAGCATTATATAAGAAAGGGGATCCAACTGAACCTTTCAATTATAGACAGATTGCATTACTTCCAAATATTTCAAAAATATTTGAAAAAATTATAAACAAAAGGCTTGTCTGTTTCTTTGAGGAAAATAATTTCTTAACGGATATCCAGAACGCCTACAGAGCCAAGAAGACAACACAACGTTCTATGTATCAGCTGGTCTGTGAAGTTATCGAAGCATTTAATGAAAGATCAGAGGTGATGGGTGCGTTCTTAGATTTAAGTAAGGCGTTTGACTCCGTTGATCATGATATTTTACTTGCTAAATTGGAGAGATATGGGGTGAGAGGTATACCACTTGATTTAATAAAATCATATCTAACGAAACGAAAACAGTGTTTATCATGTTTTAGCAAAGAAAGGGGAGAAACAATAAGATCTGATTATAAGACAGTTTTAAGGGGGGTCCCTCAGGGTTCAATTATCGGCCCCACCCTCTTTATAATTTACATCAATGACTTACCAGTGTCGTTAAAAAGTAGATGTACATTATATGCTGATGACACATGCATCATAATATCAGATGTCAAGCAACATCGCTTACTAAGCAGAGTAAAGGAAGAAATGTGCAGCTTAGAACAGTGGTTTTTATCTAATGGTCTTAAACTAAACATAGAAAAGACCAATATCATCAAATTTAATCCTGTTGCAAAGCTTGATGATTCGATGGAGGTGAACTTAGATGGGACTACTACAGTGAAGACACAATATAGTGTCAAGTTTTTGGGTGTTAATGTGAATGCTCGTCTGGATTGGAAGGACCATATAGATGAGGTGGTTAAGAAAGTGTCAAGCGTGACCTACTTGCTTGGATCGGTGTCTTATTTTGTGTCAAGGGAGGCTGCGCTCATAGCATACCATGCACTTGCTGAATCGATATTTCGCTATGGTATTGTTTTGTGGGGTGGCTCTGTGGGTGTTGAAGATGTTTTTAAAGTGCAGAAGAGATGTCTAAGGGCAATTTTTAGCTTAAGACAATCGGACAGTTGCAAAAATTATTTCATATGCTTTAATGTACTAACTTGCTATTCATTATATATATTAGAATGTGTTACTTTTGTAAGAGACAATTACAGCTTCTTTCGTGCATATGAACAGCAACATAGCTATGGTCTGCGCGACAAAGAAAATATTGTGCAGCCTCATACCAGATTAACAAGACTTCAAAAAAATGCAAGGTATAATGCGATCAAAATATTTAACAAACTGCCTCTAGAAACACGACAAATGTCAACACCAGTACTGAGAAAAAAATTACATAAATATCTTTCAGAAACGGCTATTTATAACATCAGCGAATATTTTGAGGCCCCAATGTGTGACTTGATGTTTGACTGATGTTAGTTTTGAGGTATTTTGTTGTACTCTTTGGTTTTCGCCATCATCTTAATGTGTTGCAGTAGTTTTTACATTGATTCGTTTGTATTTTTTATACATGCTTTATATACTGTTTTATTTATACACACGTTTTTATTTGTAAATATGTTTGCTTTGTCTTATTTTATTTATATGTGTGGTTGTACATTGTTTTTTATGTACTGCATTTTAAGTTTGAATACGCTGCGGTTTTCATTTTGTTTAAACCTATCTCTTGTATATATGTGTGTATATTTTGCGAACTTTTCATTTGTACGCCTGTTTTTATTGTATCAGATTGTTTGTCGATTGTGTTTATATAGTATAGTTGTATATTGTGTTTGTTTACATGTTTATCTCTGCATCAATTTTTTTTTGACTGATTCTATGCCTTCGTGGTACTATGTATTTATTTTAAAGGAATCAATAAACCTATCTATCTATCTATCTATTATTATTATTATTATTATTATTATTATTATTATTATTATTATTATTATTATTATTATTATTATTATTATTATTATTATTATTATTATTGTATAAGAAGTTATTACATAACACGTATAGTTTGCTGACCGTGCTAATAAAGTGAGCAATTGAACAAACCGCAGCATTTGCAACATTTTATTTCAATGCCAAATCATTTGATAAATCACACTAGTCAGAATAAAGCAAAACCTATGTATGCTTGTGGGCTTTATAAATTCCGTATATACACAACAACGAAGATGACATCAAGAGAAGCGGTTAAAGCCCATCAGAGAGTGGCGTGTCTGAACCCACTTTGTCTCCCTACGGCGAGCACGTGTCCTATAAAACCCTGGAGCCAGAGTCTGGGGTCCAGAACGACGGGAGAGAGACCGTGGTCCGGAGATATCCTGGACCGGCTGACCGGCACGACACCATACTAATTCAACCACCTGTTGGTGGACATCGGTACTCCCGCCAGCTTTCAGCTGATTTTCAGTCCAGGACGCGTGATATCATTTCATGGGATGGTTACGATCCCAATCAGAAATTTGTAGGTGATAATGATTTTAAAGACACACACGATTCTTATGATTTTGGTCAAAATTTACGCAAAGACAAACGCTTCTAGAGGGTTTTTACCCCCTCTTTAATGTTTTTACATTAAAATAGTTGTAATAATGTAATGAGTTGAGGTAGGTCGATATTTTCGTTATATAGAACCTGCTTCTACTACTCTTACTCTCAAAATAGTTATTAGTGAAATTCACTGATGGGAAAATCGCGACTTTTGAATTTTGAAAAAATGTCTTCAAATCTGCGCGAACTAGGCCCCCTAGAAAACATACCCAGGGCCAGTTTAATTTATATATATATA
The DNA here is from genome assembly GCA_964006375.1 of Tillus elongatus. NCBI lineage: Eukaryota > Metazoa > Arthropoda > Insecta > Coleoptera > Cleridae > Tillus > Tillus elongatus. The sequence goes on from OZ023266.1 coordinate 168,658,831, forward strand.
TATATATATATATATATATATATATATATATATATATATATATATATATATATATATATATATATTGCTATAGATAGCAAATGATAGGAAATATTACGAAATTTTAATAGGAAAACGGGAAATTTATGCATACTAGTATATATAAAATAAGTGTATACATCCTAATGTAGCAATGAAAGAGTTTTGGCAGGAGATGTCAACGCCCGACATGAATGTCAGTGACCCATGTAGCAACCCTCGATGTTAAGTTACATTCGAGTAATAAAAAATTATATATTCTAGAAATATCCACAAAGAAACCAAGAACAATGCTTCAGTTTTGTAGGGAGAATGAGATTGTAGATAATATAATTGTAGTTCTGTTGATTTTATTGTATAAGAAAAAATAGATATGACCAAGCTAGCTAAAGACTCACCATATTAAAAGAGCGGAGGTTATTTGTAAAAAACAGAAGTTTGTGTAGTATTAAGTTAAGGTGCGTCAGAAAAAAAACGTAAAAAGACGTTAAAGGTTTGACGGAAAATTTAAACACAGGTGGTGTGACGAACAATAGCGTTTTTTCACCTGTAAGAAAATTATAAAAGCAACGGTCCGAGATGGTCCGGGGTTGTCTTGTCTTTTCCATCCAGTGAAATCATCTGTATCACTTTACCAGACCAGGTGATCATCGTCATAATTATGTAAGTCGACATAAGAGATTCCAGAGTGCATCGAAGTGAGGGTATAAAACACCTCCAGAGTGCTACGACTATGGAATAAATATATCAATATGTTAACGAAGTAAATCCGTTAATAATCAATGGCATGGACAAATGAGAAAGATAATAATAATTAATCAAGGTCCGTATTAATGGAAGAACAATAAATAATCCAATGGAAAATATGTCAGTAAGTGTTACCTTTTCTTAAATTGACCAGTGCAGGTGGAATTTCACCATTTTTACAACAACAATCAAATATTTTTGTGCTAATAAATTTCAAAAACAAAAATTTTGTTTGAAATAAACGGAAAGAGACCGTGATCTCTGTAGAATTATCGATGTATATTGATTATGTAGTATCCATGTTTAATTAATTGTGTAATTAGTTATAATGTTACCAGAATGTTTTTTTAATAGGATTTTTCAAGTTATATTTATGTAAAGAATGTTTTAAAATATCTCTTTGTATTTAACAAGTGTCATATCGGCACAGTTAAATGTTTTAATAGGATTTTTCAATTTATGTTTATGTATTGAATGCTTTAAACGTTTCTGTTTGTATTTAATGTGTGTCAAATAGACACCGTAAAATTTGTGTAATGAGTTAAATGGAATGTATAACAGATTGTAATTAACGGAAGTATTGTTTTTGGTTGATATTTAATCAGCAAAATTGTTATATAGCCATCTGTGCAAAGCGATAGTAATTTTGATCAAGTGAAAATCAATAAATGAATTTAAATAACACATATTAGTGAATTTTAATTAGTAGAAGCTAGCTGTAATTGTAAGGAACCCAACCTGATGATTAAGACATATGCTCTCAGCTCTATAATAAATTTTTGCAGGTATATACTACCCATAAAGTAAAGTAGAATACCATAGCAATATAATATATATATATATATATATATATATATATATATATATATATATATATATATATATATATATATATACAGGGTGGCGCATTGAAAACGAAACAGACCGATTTGCATCCAGAGAGATTTTTTTGTTAAGAAACGCTGAAAGACGTCAATTTTAATATTGAGGGGGACATGTTTTGACATAAAACTCAACTTTGTCACATCAACCCCTTAAGGGTGGTGATAACAACCCTTATGTTTTAAATAGGGAACATTGGTGGAGTGTTACATCATTTGAAAGCTCTTTCTTTTCTGAATTCAGCACACTAATTTTTTTGGAAGGTTTATCAACTCGTTTAAAAATTATTCACAGTTGAAGATGCAAAAACGCATTTCACTCATTCCGATAAGAAATGTGCTGATAGTCAATGTTTTGTTGGTTTGCTACAAAAAGGTTAGAGGTAGATTAATTTTTAATTAATTAAATTTGATTCAAGAAAGTTATAACGTAAAAATTGATTGATCAGAATGTGTATGAAAAATACTACAAGGAATGACTAACAAGCTCCTAGATATGTGGCTAAGTCGCTATTTTTCTTGATTTCGTTAAAATATAAGCAAAATATCCATTGTAAATCAAAATGGTTTTATGTAAATTGTAAACCTTGAACAATAAGATATTCCTGCTAGTAAATGCATATAGCGCGTAGCTCAGTGGGCTAGGTCCCTGTACATCGTATAATCGACTCCATGATGACGAGTTCTAATCCTGGTTAGTGACCTTACTTTTTATCAATTTTTTTTAAGTCTCATTTCACTTTACAGTTATCTAATCTGATTGTTGTTATTCCGATGATTTTTTTCGCGAGTTTTTGTATAAAAAATAATTTGATAAAGAGGAGATGAAAGATTTAAGACTTAATTCAATTTGAATAGCATATCTGATTGTTTGTTCTTGCCCTAGCTTAGTGAAACCGTCCCATATTTAATACAGTCGTAGACTTTACTCGTGGCTTCACAAGTGCTTCTTTTAGGGAATTTTCTTAAAAAGAAATCACTAACGAGGAGATCCCGACTTTTGAATTTAGAAAAAATTTCTTCAAATGAGCGCGAACTAGGCCCCCTAGATCCCACATCCAGGGTCAGTTTAAGTATATATATATATATATATATATATATATATATATATATATATATATATATATATATATATATATATATATATATATATATATATAAATGGTGGATAGGTTACCAAAATTTAGGTCTGTAAATTTAAAGACAAAAAAGCTAGAGGCATTTAAAGAAAAAAAATGGGGGTTTTCCTCAAAACGTAAAAAGTCGCGATTTAAAACGTCAAAATTGGCAACATTTAGGCAAAGAACCTAAAAGAAATACGGATTATGTAGAGTGTTCTGCAAACCCTTCAGTTTCAGCTTCAACCATCATTGCTCTTCGTTTTACTAAAATATTTCCAGAAAATTCATTTCAAATAGACCCTTTCTCTGATGCTTTGGCAGTAGTTTTAGTTAAGTTTATGGTTTAACGGTCTATAATTTTCAGCTAATTTTCGTAGAAAAAATTGGTTAATGGGGAGACCGCGGCTTTTGAATTCTAAAAAGATTTCTTCAAATGAGCACAAACTAGCCCCCCTAGAATCCATATCCGGGTTTACTTTCTGTTTACATATATACAGGGTGACGCATTTCTACGGTAAAGTCCAATATAAGTGTTATTATGCAAGATACGAGGAAAGATTGTATACACTACCTATAGGGTGTCTTGAGCTACATCTTATAAAATTATTTTGACAATTACAGGATGGCCCATAAGTCGTTGGTGATACCTACAATTTTTTTGAACATTCCTTAATGCATTTTTGCATTTTTCAACGAAATATAATGCATGTTTGTAAAAAGAATCGAAACGCAGGAAGTGCGTTTTGGTAGCGAATTTTCATTAAATGCTTCAAAATTCAATAACGCCATTTGCTATTAACCTAAGATTCGTCAGCTAGGAAACGAGTTTTCTCGGAAACGTTTCAAGTTTATTTTCGGAAAATTTTTCTATATTTTCAAACAAGTTATTTTGATCAAATATGGTACGTTCTTCCTACTATATAGGTAATTTTATGTATTTAATTTATTTATATTAGCGAATTTTCTTGTACAAAATGTAATTTTAATAGCGAATTTTCTTATAAATGTATTTAGTGAATTTTCTTTGAAGAAACATTTGAGAACTTTTGTATGAAAAATTATTCAATTGATGGAACACTTTTTAAATGAAATTCGTCGAAAATAAGTTTTTAATGGATTTTCGCGCAAACAAATTATTTTATTTTTAATTTTAATTACAGATTATATATATAATTTGATTTTTATGTATGCTTTTAGCAGAATTTTGTGTAAAAAACTATTTAGCCAACTTTGATGCCTGCTTTCATTATAAAGACATATCTGCCATCAAAAATATATTTATGAAAATTCACTACCATAACGCACTTGCTGCGTCCAGACTTTTATTAAATTAGTTCCCTTATAAGATCGTACCATATTTTACTACCGCCAATACTGATTGCCAGGAGACGGGGACTATCTCTGATTGTCAGTTATGTGAAGGAGAATGAGATAGGCGAGGGTAAGAGACACTCAGCGCGGCCGACACAATCATGTCCATGTCCCGTACTTGTCCGCTTAATAAAGATGTCCTGTCCTGCTGTCCTGCCGTCCTGTCAGATGAATTTGTTGCTTTGTCTAAAAGAGTCGCTAATCGCGTTTCTAGTCACGCGGGCTTCAATCAACCACTAACCATTTAATCACTGACCATAAAACCCGTGCCACGGCACCAGTAATGCCGTTTGTACCATTAATATGTGACCGAGTATGTGACGTTATAACAGAACAGCATAACTCACTCTGATAGTCTAAGGAAAAACTGCTGTACAGTTCTTGAGACGGCACGCAATAGGAACGTCACCAGCATCAGTCAACTTATTAAGTGATTGCAGGTTTCAGTTACAGGATTCAGAGAATATAAAAACTCTGTTAGTGTCTTTTTAGTGAATTTTTATTAAAAAAATTCACTAATAGAGAGGTATCGATGGTGAGACTTTGCAAAAATTCTTTCAAATAAGCGCGAATTAGGACCCCTAGAACCCATATCCGGGGTCAGTTTGAATGTTTATATGTATATATATATATATATATATATATATATATATATATATATATATATATATATATATATATATATATATGTATCCGTCTGATAACTCAAAAAAAAAAATTTTTCCGAAAATTTCGATAAAATTTGGTCTACATATTGCTTTGGGAAATACCTAACTATGTGCCAAAATTCAGCTTTCTAGGGTTACAGAAAATTGAGCTATTCAAATTTGAAACATTTATGTATAAATCATAAGTATGTGGTTGCTGTTGGTTAGTCAATGCTTCTGTTATTGTCATTGACTCATGAAATTCATTTTTAACTTTTAGAGAAATGTCAATAATACTGAATTCACTGATTGTTAATCATTGGAAGCATTTACGATTATATATAACCCTATTGTAATTTATTATCATTTATCACCTCTGTAGTATAATTTTTTTTTTCTTACAACTCGCAGCGTTTTTAGTCAATTGTTGTTATTAATAGTCAATAGTTTCTTTCCGAATACACACACCTTCCATTGACTTCTGCTTCTGCCGCTGTTACAGTCCTTTTATTTAGAGGTAGAGTTGTAACCACTCATACAAACAGTGTTTTTTAACCATGTGGCTGGGGGACTGACCGAATACATTCCCAGCTGCTGTTGATTTACTCATATTCTCTTAATATGTTTGAAGATGTGGTGTCTACTTCATTCCAAGTCACTATTAACCGACTATTAATGAAATCAAATAAGTAAATTAAATCGATTGTCATAAAATATGTAGTGTATTAAGACAAGGGGAAAAGAAATAAAACATATATAACTGTGCACATTTTGATTATATTTTAGGGTGCTTGAGAGAGGTATTGTCACAGCATAATATCTTATTAAAGTTCATTTGTAAATAGGTTTAATTTTTATATGTTATATATATATATATATATATATATATATATATATATATATATATATATATATATATATATATATATATATATATATATATATATATATATGATGACTCAAAAAATAATTAACCGATTTCGATGAAACTTGGCAAGTGCCTGTCTTTTATTAATGGCTTGGATGAGTTCGTTATCCAGAAAAATCAGACGGGGTTTTCCGGAAAAATTTTGAGTTTTCTTTCGAAAAAATTTTTTTTCTCCGAAAGTAACAAAGCTGTTTTAATGAAATTTACTATATATGTTGCCTCAACCTTACTACGTACCAAAATTCAACTTTCTAAGTTTAGAGAAAATTGAGTTATTCAAATTTTAAATTTTCTTTCGAAAAAAATGTTTTTCTCCGAAAATTACAAAGTTATTTTAATGAAATTTTGTGGATATCTTGCCTTAAGAAAAACCTTACTACGTATTGAAATTAAACTCTCTAAGTTTATAGAAAATTGAGTTATTTAAATTTGAAGCATTTAATAAAAATTCACTACCATAACGCACTTGCTGCGTCCCGAGTTGTTTTTTTTTAATCACTAATGAAAAGATCGCGACTTTTGAAAAAATTTCTATAAATGTGCGCGTACTATGCCCCCTAGAACACAGCCGGGGTTAGTTTATATATATATATATATATATATATATATATATATATATATATATATATATATATATATATATATATATATATATATATATATATATATATACAGGGTGCAATAAGTGAGAGGTGAACGTGTCGCCACCTAGTTGCGAAACCAAGTAGCATGTTGTCACGCCAGCTCCAATAGTCCGGTCAATTTAGACCAAAAAATGAGAGTGAAGGTGCATAAAGTCCCAACAAGCTGAAAATCAGTAAAATTGTTCAAAACATAATTATAAATATAATTTAAAAGTTCCCCATCATTCCCGTGTGTGGAAATTTTTTTATTCAAGGTCAAAGGTCAAAAAAATGAGTTTTTCGCGATTTTAAGCAAAACGGTAAGTTTTATCATAAAAGTACCTCAGACAAAAATTGTAGACCATAAAATTATCTATAAAAAATGTATCAATACTTTTTTTCCTACGAGCCACCGTTTCTGAGATAAAACGATTCAAAAAGTTGTAAAAGTTGTTAACGTCATAATATGCATGAGTACGCCACGTATATACATCTCTAGAGTTGTTATATATGTTGAAATATTTTTCTATTGGTCGTTGTAACTTATACTTAAAATATAAAATATACATAAGCTATGCATGTTTCGTTAAAAATACCAAAAATAAAAAACAAGTTCAATTAGCTTGTCTTCCTCCAACCTCAGTTGCTGCTCATCAACATCTTTTTCGGATATATTACCAAGTTCAAGTGTGGCTTGGTTATCAGCTAGACCCTACAGACTGGGGTTGGAAGTTGGTCAACAATATATTAGAGCCAGTTCAAACTTTACTCCCACCTGCGCCGTCAAAGCTGATGAACACAATTTTTTGCAACTGCAAAAAGGGATGTAGTGCTAAATGTGGTTGCAAAAAAGTCGGACTGTTTTGTTCTCTGGCATGCACAAATTGTCAAGGCCGGTCGTGCTCTAATGTTGAATCACCAACAGTGGAGGATTCGTTTGATTCCAACGAAGTGTCGTGCGATACATCGCTATTGACGCAATTTACTTACATCCAAAATGAAGATGAAGAAGAAGCAGGAAAAGAAGAAGAAGAAGAACAAGAACAAGAAGAAGATCAAGAAGAAGAACAAGAATTTGAAAGTTACGAATCAGGCGAATGAACTTCATCACTTTTTTTTAAATTTACATCGCTTTTATCTTTTCCAATCTTAGAAAATTTCCGTTATTTTGCAATAGTTTCAATTTAAGCAGGATCTTAACTGACCCGTGGAGTAGGCCTTCTGGGGAAACCACGTTAAAAAAACGCGCTAAGTACACTACCTCATAGGTGGCGTGGAAACGTGTGCATATTATGACGATAACAACTTTTACAACTTTTTGAATCGTTTTATCTCAGAAACGGTGGCTCGTAGGAAAAAAGTATTGATACATTTTTTATAGATAATTTTATGATCTACAATTTTTGTCTGAAGTACTTTTATGATAAAACTTACCGTTTTGCTGAAAATCGTTAAAAACTCATTTTTTTGACCTTTGACCTTGAATAAATTTTTTTCCATACACGGGATTGATGGGGAACTTTTAAATTATATTTATAATTATATTTTGAACAATTTTACTGATTTTCAGCTTGTTGGGATTTTATGCACCTTCGAATGTCTAAATTGACCGGACTACAAATAACACAAAGTGTTTAAAAAATAGACGCTGTATACAACCAACTAACAATCTAGTAAATTGTTAGCCCTGGCCCATTTCTACCCTAATCCCTAATATACGGATGAGTATGTAAGGCTAGATGCATTCTCACAACAATTAGAACCGCAGACAGGTTTCGCTCTAATAAGAGCTCATCAGTACGGCATACTAATTGCTGCGAAAATACACCTATAAAGCAACACGGCTATGGTAGCTAGCCTTCCAACACTAAGTGAGTGGTGAACGTGCCGCCACCTAGTTGCGGAATCAAGTAGTATGTTGTCACGCCAGCTCCAAATAACACAAAGTGTTAAAAAAATAAACGCTGTATACAACCAACTAACAATCTAGTAAATTGTTAGCCGTGACCCATTTCTACTCAGCAAGTGCGTTGTGGTAGCGAATTTTCATTAAATGCTTCAAATTTGCTATTAACTTATAAGGTTGACCAAGAAACCAGTTTTTTCCGGAACACTTTAAGTTTACTTTCGAAAATTTTTGCACATTTTCAAACAATAAAGTTATTTTGATGAAACGGCACATTGTTTATATGGGTTATACTGGTAACCAAATTGAATGCCTGCTTTCTTAAAAAAAAAACACACATATTTGCTATTAAAAACATTTTATTGAAAATTCACTACTATAACGCACTTGCTGCGTCAAGACTTTTTTAGAGTATATTTTTGCCCAGCTTTCCTACTGCTGGCTAAGATTCTGGCAGCTACCATTATCATCCCACCGTCTCTCTTACTAACATTTCAGACCAAATCATTGAGACATCTATTAAAAAATCGAAAATACCTCTACTTCTAGGCCACGACCAGGTTCCAAGCTTTTTTGTTAGAGACTGTTGTGTTTTCTTGGGTCCCCCATCCTATGTATTTAATTTCTGACTCCAAACATGCACATTTCCGGATTAGTGGAAAATTTCCAGGATTACGCTTATGCATAAAAGTTGTAGCCAATCTGAAATTCCTAATTAGCGGCCAATTGCAATATTTTATCATTTTGCAAAGGTAATCTAGATGTGTTTATATAGGTTTATCTATCCTTCGATCAAGTTTTACATGTATCTCCTACAGCACGGTTTTGTACTAAAACGTCCCACTTGTATCAGTCTCATTGTCATGACACAATATATTTTCAACCTTTTGGATGAACAGGGTTAAGTCGATGTAATTTATACATACTTTTCAAACGTCGTCGACAGAATTATTCATGAGAGGATTTTGTCGAAGCTGGACAGGCTGCAATGCTCCTCTCAATTAGTTAATTTATTTCGTTCCTTCCTTCAAAACAAAACTCAGTACGTAGTCTATGGTGGTCATCATTCCGAAAACTTTATTGCAACGTCTGGAGTTCCTCAGAGTCCTTATTTTCACAAATGACTTCCCTGCGACTCCTGCGTGCGACAAACTGCTTTTTGCCGATGATCGTAAGATATATACACGAATTGAGTCTCTGCATGGTTGCATTGCACTCCAAGTTAAACTAAATATAATAAATAAATAACACCACAGTAAACAAACTCCGCACCCAGAACTCTTAAACTTGTACCGGGGAGGTTACATACACATACAGACAAAGGACACCACTCATCAGAAGCCGGCCTTTCGACATTCCAGTGAAAAAGACCGACTGTCCGAATACGGGACGCGAACCCACGACCTCCTAGTCCGATTCTAAAGGTTACTCATCTCGCGAACTGAGCTACCCTGCATGTAAAATATAGTACATAGATGGTGTGAAAAAATTATCTCGACATGAATATTACTAAGTGTAAAATCATGTAATTTTCCAGGAAAAAGCAGTATTTTAATTATAACTACACTCATTCTCCACCGCCTCTCTAACTAATATTCGGCGATGTGGTACCAGGCTGGCTTTTATGGATTCCTTATTCCTCCCTAAAAAGAGTAGATCGAAGATTTATGAAATACCTTAACTATAAAATTCATGGAGTTTATCCCCCCAAGAGCTGCATATGAAGTAAGTCTTCTACTACACCTAAATGAAACTTCTTTACTAAGCTGCAGAACTATTATATACCCCGTGATATGATTGAAGCTTCGGATCTCTTGCCTCGGATTTCCATGTTTTTCCCCTTAGGGCTCGATTGAGTCTTTGCCGCCCCGATATCACCGCAGCCTTTGGCTTATTGTGCATGCCGTTTCTTTTTTCTACCATTCCAAAATCACTGTGCCTTGAACCAGTCTTCACAGCAATTGGTAGGGTGAAGTTGCTCCGTCTCCGGTCTAGGCTGTCCGTAGATCTATTGTCTTTTGCGGTCCAGAGCTTTATACTCGCACAGGATGTGCTGGGCTGATTCCTCCCCCGCGCCGCAAAGTCTGCATGCCAGGTCCCCCTCGAACCCCCCATTTTATGCAGCTGTTTCTTGACAGCTACGTGTCCCGTCAAGAGTCGTCATGTTTCTGAGCTGTTATCTGCTAAGATTTAGCAGCTCCACAGCTCTCTTTGAACTGGGTTCCTCAATTACTGACTTCCCATGTCTGAGCCCTGGACAGTTTCTGGCCCAGGACTTAATGGATCCCCTGGCAGTGCTCTTCGTCACGTCCAGTACCGGTTCTGGTCCCATAAATGGTTCTGCTGACCCTCATCTTCTTCATTGCCTTTGACCCCCGAGTGACTTGGCACCCAGATGAGGGTGACCTCATTCTGCCCAGCCAGGTCGCTCGTATCGTCTTGGCATTCACTTATCAGCCTGTGGACTACTTAGGGACTTAAGGGCTGCCTGGCTCTCTGTGGCTATGAGGATCACTTGTGGGTGTAGCCCCTCCTCTTGTTCTCTCGCACGCAGTTTAATATAGCTTACATTTCGGCCTGAAAGACCGTTGCATGAGCCCCGAGGGAAAACCTGTGACTTATCCTCGGTCCCCTCGGACGCCTGCCCTCGTCCCACGCTCCCCGCCAGATCCGACCGTGAACCAAAAGAGCGCGTCCCGTGGTGGCCCGGCAGTCGGGTATATCCACTGTAAAATATTTTTCCCTGCAGATTCGCGGGCTAGAGAAGTCTGACCTCGTTTCAAGCATGGGCTCCTTCACGATCTCCTGGATTTTGCAGTGATTCCTGCAACCCGGGTTGATCTCCAGTCTATCATTGCAGGCTAGTCTGCATAGTCCTAGACTGGCCTCCCCCATGATAACTAAGTGTGTGTGGGGGGGGGGGGTGGCAGATCCAGCAACACCTCCATGGATGCTGTTGGGGTTGAAGTCATGGCCACATGATGCCTAGGCAAGACGTCCTGTAGATCTTGCCTAGTTTTTGTTTGGCACTGGATTGTGTCACCTTAGGTCACCAGAGCAGAGCTGCGTATGTTATCGATGGTCTAACCACCCTTGTGTACAGCCAGTGGGCCATACTAGGTCTTAGTCCCACGGTTTTCCATATAGCCGCCTAGTGACGGCTAGGGTCATAACTGCCTTACGCAGTATTCTTTCAACGTGACCATTCCAGGTTAGCTTAGAGTCCAATAGGACCCCAAAATATTTTACCTCACTGGCCATTTGGATGTTTCTACCGTATAGAGTGAGAGTTCTGTGGCTCTCCCACTTCTTCCTCCTCGCAAACGGTATGACGGTTGCTTTCTCGGGGCTCACCCCGAGCCCTTGGCCAAGCGTCCACTCTTCCACCACTTTCAGTGCTGTCTGTATGCGCTCCCACACTGACTGTGTAACCTTTCCTCGGACTGTGATGACAATGTCGTCCGCATAGCCCTGACCTCGTACCCCCCCTCCCGAGAGCCTCCCTAGCAGGCCGTCCATGACTAGGCACCGTATTTTCCATGCCTACGCCACGAGTTAAATTTGGATACTTATGTGTCTTGTATTGCCCGCAAGCTAGGTCCAATCTCATGCTTAGATCTCCGATTTACTTTGACGTCCAACTTAAAACTTAAACAACACAAGTCAAAATTGTGTCCAGTTGTCATCTGTATAAAAAATTGTTGTATCAAATAAAATAATTATTTGTAAGCCTCATTGTACCATTATTAATCAAATAAACTATTACTACTAAATATTTTATGACAAATATTGTCAAGATAATTTATTTTCACAAAAACTTATAAGCTGGCAGTTATTGTGTAGAATTACGAAAACATTTCGTGTGATTTAGTGCTTGCTCATTTTATGGTATTTCTGCCTCTCCTGGTTGTAAATTCTTTCACGCCAATCAACTTGAGAAATGGAACTCACTAATTACTAATGAAATTTAAAAATTTTCTATTTGTGTTCCACATGGCCGGTTTATTTGTTTGCGCGTTAAATTCTTGTAACTTTTGCCGAGCATGTGTCAGAAATGACGTCTGTTTAATTTCGAGATGAAGTTAAAAAGGGTTAAAAGTTTTGACTTTTGGAAGTTTATGTAATGTGAACTCTGTTCTGTTCGCTTTAAAAAGACAATGCATATTGTTCTGGAAAACATATAAATCATATCACTGCTTAGGTTTGATATAAATTATTATTATTACGACCTTTAACAATCTGTTCCAACTTGAGTGTTCCCCATTGCAAACAACTTTTAGCGCATTTTGTAGAAAAAATTCGCTGGTGGGATCACCATTTTTGAATTGAAAAAAAAACCGTCTCAAAATGCGCATGAACTAGGACTATATATATATATATATATATATATATATATATATATATATATATATATATATATATATATATATATATATATATATATATATATATATATATATATATATGTGAGACTTACTTGTTTCTCGGGTTGAACCGCGTCCAGAATTTATTAAAACTCGACGTTTCGGCACATTTAAAAAAACCTGATGATCGTTTCACTAACCAAGTTAGCGTCATCAGAAAATGAATAGTTCTAAATATCTTATATACACAACTCTATTTATATTATTATGCATGTAGTCGGTCACTACGATTTAGGGAGATTCAACGACACCAAAATTAACATATTTCGTTTGGCGGATATATCTGTATTCTTCTATTATTATTATTATTTATTTTTTTTAATGTCAACAACACACCACAAGGGCTTACAGCCTAAATACTATCGTACCGTGGGTGTTGACAAGGAGGAAAGAGGCAGCTTGTTAATTCTGGACTTGAAGGTTTGGAGGTTCGGAGGAGAAGGAAAAACATGTGCCGGCAAGGAATTCCAGAACTTGGAAGTCCTCGGGACAAAAGAGCGGGCATAACAAGATGTTCTATGTCTGGTGACCTGGACGTTAAAAGGGTGCATTCGCTCTGTTCCCCTGGTAGATCTGCTGGGGCAGCAGGTGGGGGAATTATGGAGGAAAGCTCCTCTGAGCAGTGCCCGTGCAGATATCTATAAAAGAGAGAGGTCACCAACGGCACGTCGGTGGGCAAGGGATTGTAGCCTTTGGGTGAGGGTAGGGTCACCGATGAGACGTATAGCTCTCTTTTGAATGGAGTCCAGGATAGCGAGTGTAGAAGCGGCAGCTACACCCCAGATGTGGGAGCAGTATTCGAGGTTTGGACTTATTTGTGAAGTGTATAAGGTATAGAGATTAGTTGGTGAAAAGAATTTGCGAGCCCGGAAGAGGAAACCCAATTTCTTAGCAGCCGCTTCTGCAATTGATGTAACATGTTGGTGACAATTAAGATTTCGATCCACAGTAATGCCAACAAGAGAAAAGGACTCATTACTTTGAATAACTTGGTTGTTCATTGTGATGGGTCTAGGGCTGCTGTATCTCTTGTGAGAAAGAAAGCAAAACTTAGTTTTGGTGGGGTTGAATTGTACAAGATTTCTACTTCCCCAGTCTAATATTTTTTGGAGGTCTACGGAGACAGAACCCTCCATGAGTCTGCGATCCTCATCTAATTGGGCTAAAGAGACAGGCTTAGAATATTGTATGTTTGAGTGGAGGGTGCTGTCGTCCGCGTAACTGTGAACTGGGTTGGATGTGCTAGAGAGGAGGTCATTGATGTGGAGAAGAAACAAAGTAGGGGCTAAAGCTGAACCTTGAGGAACTCCTGCATTAATTGGATACAGTTTAGAGGAATGGCCATCCACAACAACAGATATGCTCCTGTTGGAGAGGAAATTTGCTGTCCAGGTACAAAGTTTTGGTGGTAGGCCATAGGCCGGAAGTTTATTAAGAAGCGCTGCGTGCCAGACCTGGTCGAATGCTTTGGATATGTCTAGAGCAACAATCTGGGATTCACCGTGTTGTTCCATAGACTTGTTCCAAGAATGGGTGACAAAGGAAAGGAGGTCGGCAGTCGATCTGCGCTGACGGAATCCGTACTGCCTGTCGTGGATTAGACTGTGTTTTTCAAGGAATTTTAGTAGTTCGGTGTTTATATACTTTTCCATCACTTTAGAGATGACTGAAAGAAGAGAAATAGGCCTGTAGTTGCTAGGAAGCGTTTTGGATCCTTTCTTGGGGATGGGTTGTACTCGAGCAGTTTTCCAGTTACTAGGGAATATGCCTTTATTGTAAGATATCTGAAACAGACGAGTCAGGACAGGAGCAAGTTCTGGTGCGCATTTTTTGAGAACAATTGCTGGGATCTCGTCAAGGCTTTCCTGGTATTAAGAGAAGAGAGCATCTTTCGTACCTTTTTAGTTTGTAAAATGATATCAGTCATTTTATGCGCGACATTGGGGACTGTTGGTGGTTGAACATTTGGAGGTGGGTTGAGAGTAGAATTTCCGGCGAACAACGAAGCAAAAAGTTCAGCCTTGCCCAGTGCGGTAGAAACAATTTCATCACCTGAGACAAGAGGTGGGAACGTGCTCTTGCAGAAATTATTCCCAATAGACTTAGCAAGAGTCCAGAAGGGTTTGCCGCCGTTGGAGCTTGAGAGAACTTTGTTTTTGATGTGGTTATTAAACGAGTTTTTTGCCTCAGAAAGAATGCGGACATAGCGGTTTCTTGCGTCGTTGAATGCTTGACGATTTTCTTGACTGGGATTGTGTAGAAGCGTTTTGTGAGCTTTGACCTTTTCAAGTCTGGCCTTGTCACAGGATTTAGAGAACCAGGGCTTTTGAGTGGCTGAAGACGTTTTCTGTGTACGTGGAATAAATAATTCCATGCCAGCTTGGATAATCTATCGGAGGTGCTATTTATTTTATAAAGTAATCTATCAGGAGACTGCCGGTATTTATTTTATAAAGTAATCTGTCAGGAGACTGCCCATATGCGGCGGAGCGAGATTCATACATTTTTTATTATTACTATATTCAGAAATATATATATATATATATATATACAGGGTCGCTGATAAGTCTGGAAACGGTCGATTATCCGGGAAAATATACAAGGTGTCGAAAAAAGTTTTATACAAAATTTTTTGGGTTCTTCAATGTCTACTAGGCGGTGATAATTTTATTTATACAGGGTTGGTCATACAGGCGTGGCACACCAATATTAATTTTTTTTAATGGAACACCCTATATATTATTCGATATTTCAATCCTTCTCTTAATTTTGAGCAACATTTATGAGAAGCATAATGTACCTAAACTCAATCGTTTCCGGGTAAAAAAATAAATAAAAATAAACGCTACTGTTTTTAAAATCTATTGGATGAAGAACAAAAATAAATGAAAAGTAGAATATCTCTTGAAAACAATCTGTGAGTGTGAAAAGAACCGGTTGCGATGTTTTTAACATTGTTTGGAATCCCAAGATAAGATAAGATGCCCATAAGAAACGCAGTATTATTCTTTTGTTTTAAAATGTTTCCAGGACAACGAATGTCAAACATTCATTCAGTGTCAACAGTTTTGAAACATTAGTAATTTAGTGTCAACAGTTTTTGTGCAAAATGGCAAGTTTAAGTGAAACCGAACGTATCGAAATTTTAATGATGATAGGGTACGGTGATAGAACACGAAGTTTTGCTCAAGTGGTGATTATGTTCAATGAGTTGCATCCTGAGCGGGAATCGATCTCCAAATCCACAGTTTCGAAAACTTTGCATCGTTTTCACGAAACTGGCGGTATCAAGGATAAACCTAGAACTGGAAGGCCAGTAACCGTTACAAATGAAGAAAATTCTTTGAATGTAATATTGGATGTGGTGGAAAATCCGAAAACTTCGGCACAGCAATTGGCTTTAAATCACAATATGAGTCGATATTCAATTCAAAAGATTACGAAGCGGGAAAAGTTCCGTCCATATAAAATTCATTTATTGCAAGAACTGAGTGAAGACGATTTTGATCGCAGAATCGAGTTCTGTGAACTTATTATGGAGAAGTTACGCCAAAATTTTAACTTTGCCAACCACATTTTGTTTTCCGACGAATCTACATTTTGTTTGAATGGACAAGTCAACCGACACAACTGTAGGTACTGGTCAGACGAAAACCCACATTGGATGGAACAAATTCACACCCAAAGACCGCAAAAAGTAAATGTTTGGTGTGCTATTATTGGTGGACATATCATAGGACCTTATTTTATACACGGTAATTTGAACTCTGCTCGATATTTGACACTTTTGCAAGAATCAATTGTTCCAGACGTAAGTCGATTATTTCCGAACAATAACGACCCAAATCTACCAGCGGAAGAAATATGGTTTCAGCAGGATGGGGCACCCCCTCATTTTGGAATTGAGGTACGGGAATATCTGAATCAAACCTTTCCTGGCAGATGGATAGGGCGCAGGGGAACTATTGAATGGCCAGCTAGGTCTCCCGACATGACGCCGCTTGACTTTTTTTTGTGGGGTCATGTAAAAAATTTAATTTACCAAAATAGACCGCAGAATATTGAAGAGTTGCAAGCAAGGATTGTGCATGAAATTAATAACATTCCTCAAAACGCTCTTGTAAATGCAGTGCAATGTTTTGTTAAGCGAATTCATTATTGTCAGGAGGTCAATGGAGAACACTTTGAACATCTTATAAAATAGGATTCCAAACAATGTTAAAAACATCGCAACCGGTTCTTTTCACACTCACAGATTGTTTTCAAGAGATATTCTACTTTTCATTTATTTTTGTTCTTCATCCAATAGATTTTAAAAACAATAGCGTTTATTTTTATTTATTTTTTTACCCGGAAACGATTGAGTTTATGTACATCATGCTTCTGATAAATGTTGCTCAAAATTAAGAGAAGGATTGAAATATCGAATAATACATAGGGTGTTCCATTAAAAAAAAATTAATATTGGTGTGCCACGCCTGTATGACCAACCCTGTATAAATGAAATTATCACCGCCTAGTAGACATTGAAGAACCCAAAAACTTTTGTATAAAACTTTTTTCGACACCTTGTATATTTTCCCGGATAATCGACCGTTTCCAGACTTATCAGCGACCCTGTATATATATATATATATATATATATATATATATATATATATATATATATATATATATATATATATATATATATATATACACTCGAAGGCGCTTAGCTTACCTATTTGTCTAACATTTTTAATTAGTTTTAGATTTTTGATTAACATCCTAAATATACCGGGCGACGGAAGATCTATCTATAGTACCGTATCTTAAATGTGCTAAATGTTCTTTGAATAAAATTCCAATAGATATTTTTGTTTGTCCGACGTATTTAGGAGCACATTTTCGAACAAAAATAAAAAAACCCTTTCAGTTTCACACAAAAAAAGTATAGTTCTTTGAAGTAGAAAAAGTTGACCGTTTTCAAAATGAACGTACTTTTTCAATAAAAACCAAAAATCTTTATTTACTTTTTTTAAATTTCAACAACACACCACGAGGGCTTACAACCTAAATACTATCGTACCGTGGAGGTACAAGGAGGAAAGAGGTAACTTGTTAATTCTGGACTTGTAGGTTCGGAGGAGAAGGAAAAACATGTGCCGGCAAGGAATTCCACAACTTGGAAGTCCTCGGGACAAAAGAGCGGGCATAACAAGATGTTCTATGTCTGGTGACCTGGACAGTGAAAGGGTGCATCCGCTCTGTTCCCCTGGTAGATCTGTTGGGCGCAGCAGGTGGGGGAACTATGGAGGAAAGCTCCTCTGAGCAGTGCCCGTGCAGATATCTATAAAAGAGAGAGAGAGGTCACCAACGGCACGTCGGTAGGAAAGGGATGGCAGCCTGTGGGTGAGGGTAGGATCACCGATTAGACGTATAGCTCTCCTCTGAATGGAGTCCAGGATAGCGAGTGTAGAAGCGGCAGCAGAACTCCAGATGTGAGAGCAGTATTCGAGGTTTGGTCTTATTTGTGAAGTATATAAAGTATAGAGATTAGCTGGTGAAAAGTATTTGCGAGCCCGGAAGAGGAAACCTAATTTCTTAGCAGCCGCTTCTGCAATTGATGTGACATGTTGGTGCCAATTGAGATTTCGAACCACAGAGATGCCAGCAAGTGAAAATGACTCATTACTTTGAATAACTTGGTTGTTTATTGTGATGGGTCTTGCGCTAGTGTGTCGCTTATGAGAAAGAAAGCAAGACTGTGATTTGGTGGGGTTGAATTGTACAAGATTTCTACTTCCCCAGTCTAATATTTTTTTGCAAATCCACGGAGATACAACGCTCCATGAGTCTGCGATCCTCATCTAGTTGGGCTAAAGACACAGGCTTAGGATATGGTATATTGGAGTGGAGGGTGCTGTCGTCCGCGTAACTGTGAACTGGGTTGGATGTGCTAGAGAGGAGGTCATTGATGTGGAGAAGAACCAAAGTAGGGGCTAAAGCTGAACCTTGAGGAACTCCTGCATTAATTGGATACAGTTTAGAGGAATGGCCATCCACGACAACAGAAATGCTCCGTTTGGAGAGGAAATTTGCTGTCGACGTACAGAGTTATGGTGGTAGGCCATAGGCCGGTAGTTTATTAAGCAGCGCTGCGTGCCAGACCTGGTCGAATGCTTTGGATATGTGTAGAGCGACAATCTGGGATTCACCGTATAGTTTCATAGACTTGTTCTAAGAATGGGTGACAAAGGAAAGGAGGTCGGCAGTTGATCTGCGCTGACGGAATCCATACTGCCTGTCGTGGATTAGACTGTGTTTTTCAAGAACTTTTAGTAATTCGGTGTTTATATACTTTTCCATCACTTTAGAGATGACTGAAAGGAGAGAAATAGGCCTGTGGTTGCTAGAAAGCGCTTTCGATCCTTACTTGGGGACGGGTTGTACTCGAGCAGTTTTCCAATTACTAGGGAATATGCCTCTATTTCTGAAACAGACGAGTCAGGACAGGAGCAAGTTCTGGTGCGCATTTTTTGAGAACAATTGCTGGGATCTCGTCAAGGCCAGAGGCTTTCCTGGTATTAAGAGAAGAGAGCAACTTTCGTATCTTTCTAGTTTTGAAAATGATGTCCGTCATTGTATGCGCGACATTGGGGACTGTTGGTGGTTGAACATTTGGAGGTGGGTTGAAAGTTGAATTGCCGGCGAACAACGAGGCAAAAAGTTCAGCCTTGCCCAGGGCAGTAGAAACAATTTCATCCCCTGAGACAAGAGGTGGGAACGTGCTCTTGCAGAAATTATTCCCAATAGATTAAGCAAGAGTCCAGAAGGGTTTGCTGCCGCTGGAGCTTAAGAGGACTTTGTTTTTGATGTGGTTATTAAACGAGTTTTTTGCCTCAGAAAGAATGCGAACATAGCGGTTTCTTACGTCGTTAAATGCTTGACGGTTTTCTTGGCTGGGATTGTGTAGAATCTTTTTGTAAGCTTTGACCTTTTCAAGTCTGGCCTTGTCACAGGATTTAGAGAACCAGGGCTTTTGAGTGGCTGAAGAGGTTTTCTGTGTACATGGAATAAATAATTCCATGCCAACCTGGATAATTTCGGTGACGTTTTGTGAGATATCAGAGGGGTCAGGATGAGAGAAGCAGACAAACGCCCATGGAAATGAGGAAAAGTAATCTCGCATTTCGTCCCAGTTCGCGGAGATGTAGTGCCAAACGATACGTGGGTGTGATGACTGTGTGACCTCGGGTTGCATTGCGCAGGAAGCAGTGACCATGCCGTGGTCTGAGCGACGCAGGGGGGCGGTGACTGATATCTTATAGCAGTCAGGATTTGTAGTAAGAAGGAGATCCAAGGGATTTGAGCTGTGTGTTGGGATGCGAGGAAAGTAAGTAGGTTGCTGAACCATATTGGCTAAAGAATTGCTGACTGCAAAGGCCTCCGCTTATCTTCCTTGTGGATCGGTTTTTGAAGCTGGTGAAAAGTATTTGCGAGCCCGCAACAGGAAACCTAATTTCTTAGCAGCCGCTTCTGCAATTGATGTGACATGTTGGTGCCAATTAAGACAGAAATGCCAACAAGAGAAAGGACTCGTTACTTTGAATAACTTGGTTGTTCATGTGATGGGTCTAGGGCTGGTGTCTCTCTTATGAGAAAGAAAGCAAGACTGAGATATGGTGGGGTTGAATTGTACAAGATTTCTACTTCCCCAGTCTAATTTTTTTTGAGATCCACGGAGACAGAACCCTCCATGAGTCTGCGATCCTCATCTAATTGGGCTAAAGAGACTGGCTTAGAATATTGTATATTTGAGTGGAGGGTGCTGTCGTCGGCGTAGCTGTGAACTGGTTCATTGATGTGGAGAAGAAACAAAGGTCATTGATGTGGAGAAGAAACAAAGTAGGGGCTAAAGCTGATCCTTGAGGAACTCCTGCATTAATTGGATACAGTTTAGAGGAATGGCCATCCACTACAATAGAAATGCTCCTGTTGGAAAGGAAATTTGCTGTTCAGGTACAAAGTTTTGGTAGTAGGCCATTGCTGAGCATGTTTATTATAACTTGTCAAAATCGACTGACGTTAAGCAAGTATCTTTAATTGTCACTGTATTCTTGTTATTTGCGTTAAAATGCCGCGTCATAATAATTTTTTAAATTCACAAGATATGGTACCTCTATGCCCAGGAAATTTTTTCTTTGCGCAGAGCAGCACAGCGTTATTTTGAGTTTTATCCTGATAGAAGGCAAGATGGCTCATTTCTTCCCAAAAGCAGAAATGCAGGAAAACCGAGTGTAATTGATGCTGACATGGAAGAGGATATCGTAGTTCGTATTGTAGAAGACGCGGAAACCAGCACGAAACGTGTTAGTGCGGCAGCGAAGCCTTAATGAATACATAATGTTAGACCATAATCGCTAATTTTATTTCATTAAAAAATACGTTTATTTTGGAAACGGTCAACTTTATCGACTTGAAGG
This sequence comes from Tillus elongatus, assembly GCA_964006375.1. NCBI lineage: Eukaryota > Metazoa > Arthropoda > Insecta > Coleoptera > Cleridae > Tillus > Tillus elongatus. The sequence continues at coordinate 168,679,962 of OZ023266.1, forward strand.
AAGTATATTTTTTTGTGTGAAACTAAATGGGATTTCTTTATTTTTGTTCGAAAATGTGCATACAGGGTGGACAAAAAATTACGACCATATTAATTAACAAGTGTTGCTGTCGGTGGCGCCACCAAGCGGCAGTGGTGAATTTGATACCGTCATCGTATTCCGCATGATAACACAATGTCACATTTCATAATAATATGTTAAACCACTTCCAAGATATTTGAAAAAAATAGTTTCAAGAAAAAATATTTAAACACCCTGTAAAACGAAAACCAGTATCATTTTACTGAGGCATGTTGAGCCCAATCGCTTTCTTTCGTGCCAGCTATCACCCCTTATCTAATGTCCCAACTAATTATGGGGACGCCTGTATGTATATATATATATATATATATATATATATATATATATATATATATATATATATATATATATATGTGTGTGTATATATATATATATATATATATATATATATATATATATATATATATATATATATAATAACTGCGCATAAAGTGTAAAATTTTAAATATCTGTTAATATACAGATTATAAAAGTATTTCGCGACTGCTGTAGCAGCAGGATTACTTTGGATTTATTTTATTACAAACATTGAGTATTTAGCGACCATTTCCTGCTAGGCGATAGCTTAAATGCCTGGATTACTTTTACAAACACACACTGCTAAGTATTTAGTTTAAATTAATTATTATAATATGTCTCTTAAAATGTTTGAGAATGGCATTTAGCATTCGAAATAGGGGAAAATCTTTAACGATATACAAAACAAAGCAAGGTAATTACATATAAAAGTTCTCGTTTTTATGGTCGACTGATTCAGAATAAATATTGTCTAGATCGTGTACAATAACTTACTGAGGTTGTAGCTATAAATTGGTCAATCTTGAATGCCTACTAACCGAAGGCGATATTTAACTGCAAAATTTTTATCATGTTTTAAATATCCCAGATCCCTGTTTTCCAATTATAAAATGCAATAGTATTTCAGATTCACATTTTATAGTTTTTGTTATTTCCATTTTTCAAATAGAATAAACAATGTCTATTTTGGAAAGGTTCCGTCAATTCAGAAAATATTTTTTGAGCTCTTTCCTTTACTTGAGATCTCTGTTTTCCAATTATAAATTGCAATAATATTCGAGGTTAACATTTTATAGTTTTTAGTGAATTTTCTTTAAAAAAATTCGCTCTCTAATTAGGCCCCCCAGAACACATATCCGGGGTCAGTTTCAAATTTTATATGTTTATATATATATATATATATATATATATATATATATATATATATATATATATATATACACACATACTGTCTCTTTAGCCCACTTAGATGAGGATCACAGACTCATGGAGGGTCCTCCCTCTGTGGATCTCCAAAAAATATTAGACTGTGAAAGTAGAAATATTGTAAAATCAAACTCCACCAAATCTCAGTCTTGCTTTCTATCTCATAAGAGATACACCAGCCCTAGACCCATCACAATGAACAACCAAGTTATTCAAAGTAATGAGTCCTTTTTGACTTGTAGGCATTTCTGTGGATCGAAATCTCAATTGGCACCAATATGTCACATCAGTTGCAGAAGCGGCTGCTAAGAAATTAGGTTTCCTCTTCCGGGCTCGCTTTTTGCCAGCTAATCTCTATACCTTATATATTTAACAAATAATGCCAAACGTCGAATACTGCACCCACATCTGGGGTGCCGCTGCCGCTTCTACACTCGCTATCCTGGATTCCATTCAGAAGGGAGCTGTACGTCTCGTCGGTAACCCTACCCTCACCCAAAGGCTGCCATCCCTTGCCCACTGACGTGCCGTTGGTGACCTCTCTCTCTTTTATAGATATCTGCACGGGCACTGCTCAGAAGAGCTTTCCTCCATAGTTCCCCCACCCGCTGCCTCCAACAGATCTACCAGGGGAACAGAGCGAATGCACCCTTTGACTGTCCAGGTCACCAGACATAGAACATATTGTTATGCCCGCTCTTTTGTCCCGAGGACTTCTAAGTTGTGGAATTCCTTGCTGGCACATGTTTTTCGTTCTCCTCCGAACCTCCAAACCTTCAAGCCCAGAACTAACAAGTTGCCTCTTTCCTCCTTGTCGACACCCACGGTACGGTAGTATTTAGGCTGTAAGCCTTCGTGGTGTGTTGTTGAAATATAATATATATATATATATATATATATATATATATATATATATATATATATATATATATATATATATATATATATATATATATATATATATATATATATATATATATATATATATATATATATATATATATATACAGGGTGTTACAAAATAGTGGGCCAACCCGCTAACCACAGATTCCTCAGACGAAAATTTTATGACTTTTCTTATAACATTTTTCTCCTGGGGGCCCCGTTTTCGAAATACAGAGTGTTGAAATTGAACTTAAAAAATCATTATTCATTTCTAATTTTTATGTTTTTAAAGTTATCTCCATGAAATTTTGCACGTAGCCTTATTTCAGAACTAGACGCCATCTGTGTAGATGAGGAGAGAAAAATCAAATAGAAAGGGGGATACAGTGGGGGTGGAACAAGTATTGACCCTCTAAACTTTTTTGTGCGCACGCCAATGGTTTCAAAACAAATGGCTTTTGTTAGACAAAATAATTTTATAACTTTTGTTTCTCTAGTTCAATTTTGATAAAACAACTAGTTTATGAGTTATTGTAGGTTATATGGTCGGATCCAAACAGGCGAGAAAAAATCTACGAAATTTTTTCATTTCTAATTTTTATGCTTTTGAAGTTATCTCCATGAAACTTTGCACGTAGTCTTATTTCAGAACTAGACGCCATCTGTGTAGATGAGGAGAGAAAAATCAAATACCAAGGGGGGTACAGGGGGGGCGGAACAAGTATTGAGCCTCTAAACTTTTTTGTGCGCACGCCAATGGTTTCAAAACAAAGGACTTTTGTTAGACAAAATAATTTTATAACTTTTGTTTCTCCAGTTGAATTTTGATAAAACGACTAGTTTATGAGTTATTGTAAGTTGTATGGTCGGACCCAAACAGGTGAGAAACCTGGAACAAGTACAAGAGCAGTAGCCCGCCAAATGAGGCATAACGAGCGTGCCACTATAAGTTCAACTGATGTGCACCGAGTACTGAAGCAACAGTCACTGTACCCGTATCATGTTTAGAAAGTACACGCTCTTTTACCCCAAGACGCATTAACAAGAATGACTTTCTGCAACTGGATGTTACTGGAGAACAGTCGTGAGCAGCAATTCCTGAGATTTATTATGTTTTCTGATGAAGCCCTTTTCACTCGCAATGGTGTTACGAATTTTCATAATCATCACATGTGGGCACAAGAAAATCCGCATGCGATAGTCGAAACTCGTCATCAAGTCAACTTTAGATTGAACGTATGGGCAGGAATAATTGATGACTTACTCTTAGGCCCAGTTTTTTTGCCAACTCGAGTAAATGCGGATGTGTTTCTAACATTTTTACAGAATGAGTTCGTAGATTTACTTGACGATATGCCTCTGGAAATTCGGCGAAATATGTGGCTACAACTGGATGGTGCTCCGCTACGGAAGAGACGTTCGACAACATTTAAGTAACACATTCAATGGCCGTTGGATTGGTCGTGGGGCAGATGCACCTGTCAACTGGCCAGCCCGTTCCCCCGACCTCAACCCCTTACATTTTAGTTTCTGGAGATATATGAAATAATTTGTGTACAGGGTGCCCATACTCTATGCAGAACATCTGCGGGAACGAATCCTACAAGGCGCAGAGTAATACCGTATGAAACCAGACATTTTCAAAAAAATTCGGTTTTCTCTTATCAAAAGAGCCCGCCTGTGCATCCAAGAAGGTGGTAGCTATATTGAGCATTTAATTTAATTATACTTTTATTTCTATAACACCGCTTTACTTATCATTTTTCATTATTTTTAGTTTAGTTTTCATGTTAATACTAGACTGGTAGTTTAAGTTTAATACAAGTTATACTTATAAAACGGTTTTGATGACTTCTAATTACATATGTGTGAAACAAGTATGTATGTATTTAAGGCAATGAAATGAGCTACAATTTCTGTGTAATACATTCTTTATTCTGATTGCAAATGAGTAAAAAAAAATCAAATTTCTTTAATTTGTTGAGACATGTCACCGGCGTTGAACGCAAATAACCTACGATATTAGTTTCTATTAGACCACCGGCGCCCGAATAAAAAATGTAGGGGTTTGATTTTTCTTATTCACGCAGATGTCGTCTAGTCGTGGTATAAGACTACATGTTATATTTCATGGAGATATCGTTTCGTAGGTTCTTTCCCACCTGCTTGGGTCCGACCATACAACTTACAATAACTCATAAACTAGTCGTTTTATCAAAATTCAACTAGAGAAACAAAAGTTATAAAACTATTTTGCCTAACAAAAGTCATTAGTTTTGAAACCATTGGCGTGCGCACAAAAAAAGTTTAGAGGGTCAATACTTGTTAAACCCCCCCCCCCAATGTACCTCCCCCTGGAGATTTGATTTTTCTCTCCTCATCTACACAGATGGCGTCTAGTTCTGAAATAAGACTACGTAAAAAAGTTCATGGAGATAACTTCAAAAACAAAAAATTAAAAATGAAAAAAGGTTTCGTAGGTTTTTTCTCACTGTTTGGGTCCGACCATACAATTTACAATAACTCATAAACTAGTTGTTTTATCAAAATTCAACTAGAGAAAGAAAAGTTATAAAATTATTTTGTCTAACAAAAGTAATTTGTTTTGAAACCATTGGCGTGCGCACAAAAAAGTTTAGAGGGTCAATACTTGTTCCACCCCCCCTGTACCCCCCTTGCTATTTGATTTTTCTCTCCTCATCTACACAGATGGCGTCTAGTTCTGAAATAAGGCTACGTGCAAAATTTCATGGAGATAACTTCAAAAACATAGAAATTAGAAATGAAAAATTATTTTTGAAGTTCAACTTCAACACTCTGTATTTCGAAAACGGGGCCCCCAGAAGAAAAATGTTATAAGGGAAGTCATAAAATTTTCGCCTCGGGAATCCGTGTTTAGCGGGTTGGCCCACTATTTTGTAACACCCTGTATATATATATATATATATATATATATATATATATATATATATATATATATATATATATATATATATATATACATATACATATACATAATATACATATACATATACATATACATATACATATACATATACATATACATATACATATACATATACATATACATATACATATACATATACATATACATATACATATACATATACATATACATATAAATATATATATATATATATATATATATATATATATATATATATATATATATATATATATACCTACCAGGAGATATCAATTTTTATCTCTGGCATAAAATACTAAAATACATATTTAACAGCAAATATCAAACAAACCGCATGCATTACATAAATATATCGTGTTTTACTTTAAAAATGTGTCATCTGAAATGTAACATCAGGGTACTTATCTGTTTTAGAGATCTCTCTCCTGGTACAGCTGGAACTGGTCGTATTGTCTATATAATGTGGAGTAAACGGGCAAATAAAATGAATCGGCACACTTTTGACATTTAATCTAGGTGTATGTGTCTGTTATTTCTAAAGAAATATTATTCCATGAAATTTGCAATTAAAATTTAAAATGAATGATGTATTAAATTTGTAAATTTCCGTCCTGAAAAATTCAGCGCATTTCTGCAATGATTCATGGTGCTGTGATATTAAAATGTAATTTATATGTGTGTGCGAGAGAGCTTTTTATTTGGGTTTTCTTGTTTCTGTTTTATTTCACTCCCTGTCCGCTCTTGTGAACAGCCAAATGAAATATCTCTTTCTGCTTTCTGTATGATGCATCTTTTAACAGTGTGACGGAAAGAATCGCGACTGACTGTTGCAGTTCGTGATGAAAATATATGAATTGTATTTGTTGTAGTGTTATTTCACTTTTAACAGAATTCTACAGTTAGACTTATGAGTTTTTAAAAACCTCGTGGCAATACAGTTGGAGATATTTACAGCTTACGACATGTATCTATATAGCGTGTCACAAAATTGACGCCCGAGCTTTTGGAACTTTACTCACGGCTCTAAAACCAATCGACAATTAAAAGTGGAAAAATTGCCGATTGTCCATTCATTATCGAGTTATTGATAAAAATGTGAAAAATAATTGCCAGTTGCACTGAGGCTAGTTAAGCGTTGCGTTCGAGGTTTGGCCTTATTTGTGAAGTATATAAGGTATAGAGATTAGCTGGTGAAAAGTATTTGCAAACCAGGAAGAGGAAACCTAATTTCTTAGCAGCCGCTTCTGCAATTGATGTCACATGTTGGTGCCAATTGAGATTTCGATCCAGAGAAATGCCAACAAGTGAAAAGGACTCATTACTTTGAATAACTTAGTTGTTCATTGTGATGGGTCTAGGGCTGGTGTATCCCTTATGAGAAAGAAGGCAAGACTGAGATTTTTTGGAGTTGAATTGTACAAGATTTATACTTCCCCAGTCCAATATTTTTTGGAGATCCACAGAGACAGAACCCTCCATGAGTCTGCGATCCTCATCTAATTGGGCTAAAGAGACAGGCTTAGAATATTGTAAATTTGAGTGGAGGGTACTGTCTTCCGCGTAACTGTGAATTGGGTTAGATGTGCTAGAGAAGAGGTCATTGATGTGGAGAAGAAACAAAGCTGAATCTTGAGGGACTTCTGCATTAATTGGATACAGTTTAGAGGAATGGCCATCCACGACAACATAATTGCTCCGGTTGGAGAGAAAATTTTCTGTCCAGGTACAGAGTTTTGGTTATGGGCCATAGTCCGGAAGTTTATTAAGCAGAGCCGCGTGCCAGACCTGGTCGAATGCTTTGTATATGTCTAGAGCGACAATCTGGGATTCACCGTGTAGTTCCATAGACTTGTTCCAAGAATGGGTGACAAAGGAAAGGAGGTCGGCAGTTGATCTGCGCTGACGGAATCCATACTGCCTGTCGTGGATTAGACTGTATTTTTCAAGAAAATTTTAATAATTCGGTGTTTATATACCTTTCCATCACTTTAGAGACGACTGAAAGGAGAGAAATAGGCCTGTAGTTGCTAGGAAGCGCTTTGGATCCTTCCTTGGTTCTACTCGAGCAGTTTTCCAGTTACTAGGGAATATGCCTCTATTGTAAGATGTCTGAAACAAACGAGTCAGGACAGGAGCAAGTTCTGGTGCGCATTTTTTGAGAACAATTTCTGGAATCTCGTCAAGGCCAGAGGCTTTCCTGGCATTAAGAGAAGAGACAATCTTTCGTACCGTTTTAGTTTTGAAAATGATATTCGTCATTTTACGCGCGACACTGGGGACTGTTTGTGGTTGAACATTTGGAGGTGGGTTGAGAGTAGAATTGCCGGCGAACAACGATGCAAAAAGTTTAGCCTTGCCCAGGGCGGTAGAAACAATTTCATCCCCTGAAACAAGAGGTGGGAACGTGAACTTGCAGAAATTATTCCCAATAGATTTAGCAAGAGTCCAGAAGGTTTTGCTGCCGTTGGAGCTAGAGAGGACTTTGTTTTTGATGTGGTTATTAAACGAGTTTTTTGCCCCAGAAAGAATGAGGACATAGCGGTTTCTTGCGTTGTTAAATGCTTGACGGTTTTCTTGACTGGGATTGTGTTGAAGCGTTTCGTGAGCTTTGACCTTTTAAAGTCTGGCCTTGTTACAGGATTGAGAGAACTAGGGCTTTTGAGTGGCTGAAGAGGTTTTCTGTGTAGATGGAATAAATAATTCCATGCCAACCTGTATAATTTAGGTGACGTTTTGTGAGATATCAGGATGACAGAAGCAGACAGACGCCCATGGAAATGAAGAAAAGTAATCTCGCCGTTCTTCCCAGTTCGCGAAGTTGTAGTGCCAAACGATACGTGGGTGTGATGATTGTGTGACCTCGGATTGCATTGCGCAGGAAGCAGTGACCACGCCGTGGTCTGAGCGATCACGGGGGGCGGTGACTGATGTCTTATAGCATTCAGGGTTTGTAGTAAGAAGGAGATCCAAGGGATTTGAGCTGTGTATTGGGATGCGAGGAAAGTAAGTAGGTTGCTGAACCATATTAGCTAGAGAATTTCTGACTGCAAATGCCTTCGCTGCTCTCCCTTGTGGGTCGGTTTTTGAAGATACTAGCCATTCCTTATTATGGACATTGAAGTCGCCAAAAATAGTCACCTCGGAGGAAGGATATTCAGAAATCAGATGATTAGTTTTTTCAGAAAGGTAGTCGAAGAGCTGGACAAAGTTGTTGTCAGAAGGTGACCGGTAAATGCAACAGATGAATTAAGTTGCAGCCCTTAGGGAAAGAGTATCATCCAAAGTATGTTTTTTTTTCCAGCTTCTAAATTGGGGAGTCTGCCGCAAGGTAGATTGCTACGGACGTATCCGCACACACCTCCATGCAATCTAAAGGAAGTAAGGAGCTTATACCCCGGGAAATTAAGGGGATTAGTGGCTGTTTTGGCACTGATTTCGAGTTCGGTGAGGAAGATGAGTTGGGACATATTAGCCTGTATCAAATGGTGGACGGAGTTGAGGTTAGAATTTAGGCCACATATGTTCGAGAAGGATATGTTAAATCTTGATGCCGACGCCCCCTGCACACCACTCTCCCGGAGATCCGAATGGAGGGTTATTTTTTCTCCGGAATCCTTTGTACAAGGAGGAGCCATCATCATTTTTGTTTGTAAGGGAAACCGACTCAAACACCAGGACCGGAAACGCCCGTTGGGGCTTCACCGGCCACTTGATGTATGGGGTGGTACCTCCTCGGGCGTCAAAAAATCACGTAAAGGAAAAGTCCACTACCACCTGCTTGACTCCGATTAGTCGCCTCGTACGACAGGCAGGAGTTACCATGGGCCTATTCTTTTAGTTAGTCCCCGGACCCACAGGGGACAATTGGCAATAAATGTTATAAAAATGTAGCTAAAATTAGTTCTGAAGCATAAAGCAAAAAGTTCGGGACGAAGCAAGTGTGTTGTGGCAGTGAATCTTAATACGAGTAATATATAATATATTAATCATCCAGCCTTATGTTAAAAGTTATAAAAAATTACTTTATTTAATTAGGAACAATAAAAAATAATGTGAAGAAGGGCAAATAAAAACATGATCTCTAGCATAAATATTTATACAGTAATTAGAATACAAAAATCAAGCAAAGTAATTGATAAATAGGAAATATACTGAAAAAAAATACACTAGAAAGCTCAACATAAAAAAAATCTTCTGGTTCATGCATTGAGGGTTATTGCATGCATGCGGAAGGGGAAGAAGAGCTCCCAGGGCGAAGAAGGTTTCTGCCCCCACACCCAACAACACGGAGGGTTGTCCTTCCCCTTGTGCATGCATACAACCACCTTCAAAGCACAAGGAACATTTCTTGGGAGCAACCCCCAAAAAAGTTACGAGACCTGCGGCGAATATGGGTGTTGTGCGGGCTAGACAGGGTTTCAAGGGGGTATTGCTACAAAATGTGAAAAACGCATATTTTCAAAGCCCGACTACGTGTTTTTTTTTTTGTTTTTTTGTAGTTTCCGCTCATATTTCCTCCCTGCCCAGCAACCCTATTCATTCGTGGTCCCTTAACTTTCCTGGGGGTTGTTTGCAACAAATTTGTGTTGTGGCTTGTGCGTCCAAAGAATTTTTTGAAACCCCTCCGTGCAGTACACTGCTAATTTACCGAAACTTCATTCCACTTCGTTGCCTATGTCTTTTGCAGATAATATAGAAAACAGCATTAAATTAAATAGGTTTACTTCTCTTATATTACACACACACACACACACAGATATTAGTATATATATATATATATATATATATATATATATATATATATATATATATATATATATATATATATATATATATATATATATATAGATAGATAGATAGATAGATAGATGGATAGATAGTATACTCGTGGTTCGTTTTTTGTATTCTTAGCTGCTATTGCAATAATCGCAGATAAAAGAAACCGTTCCATGCCAACACATGGTTGGTATAAAATTTTACCGACAATTAAAAAAAAATTCAAAATTACGATCTTCTCAATAGCGATTTTTTCTACGAAAATTCGCTAAAACAATAATTTTGAAAGATACTATATGTGTTCTCAGCTAAATATTGCAATAATCACAAATGAAAGAAAAAAATTCGATATAAAATAATGTTGAAGGATGCGATATGCATTCTTAGCTGATATTGCAGTAAACACAAATGAAATAAACTGTCACCTGTCAACATATGCTTCGTATAAAATTTTGCCAAAAAACCTTTTAAAAATCAAAAGTGCTATCTTCTCAACAGCCATTTTTTCTACGAAAATTCGCTAAAAAATAACGTTAAGGATACGATGTGTGTTTTTAGCTGATACTGCAGTAATCACAGATGAAAGAAACTGAGCGAACACCAGGTTGGTATAAAATTTTACCGAAAAAAACGACGAGAATCTACATTTAGTAAGGGTGCCAGATTAATATTGTTATAGACTGTAAATATTGGTCTACACTTTCTGAAATATTGATTGAATTGTGTGTACTGTTTTCACAGAGTGAATTTCCGATAATTAATCACAATAACCGTTGGCCATAAACACATAAACGTTTTATGTGAACATATTGTGTCCCCGGTACATGTTCAATTCCGCCGTTATTGATCTTGATCCGGACCCAGGAGACCCATACAAGACGTTCCACCAGTGAGGAAAATATGACTGCAATGCGTGTTTTTCATACACATATACTTTGTAATATCCATAAAATACATATCGCTATAAAAGTTGCCCTTTGTCAAAATTCCTCTCCCGCCCCCACCCCGATTCAACCCGCTCCGCCCGCAACCCCGAAAACATATTTTCTCTTTTATCTCGTTCTGTTTTTATTAAACAGAAACTAAATTTCGTAAAGTTTGTTTGAATTCATGTATTTAAATATTCATTTTTAGAAGCGCATTTGCATACATATGGGACAGAATGATATTCCGCATTTACTTTGAATTTTAAATTTCGATGTAATCATATTCGGAATTAAATCAGTTCATTTTGGAACGCCAGGAAAAGTCGATTCACTCACCACTAAACTTTGATGATAAGATTGAAAAGTTCACTCGTTCCTTCTTCACTCTGAGCTTTATATATAAAATTATTTCAACTTTTCTGTTTGCATGTTTTTCCACATTTTCGCTCGTAGCTTTCGTCGGTGTCGTTTCTTTATTGATGGACTTTCTGTCAGTTACTATAAATTCAAACGGTTCATTTTGTTTAAGTATAGTTTTGTTTTGCAACATACTACTTTTAGTAATCAAAGCAAAACCATGTCATACAGATTTTATGACTTGCAAAATGTTGTTAAAAAATCCATATACTTCATTAAGTTACAAGGGTACCCAAACATTTTTTCACAAAAGTCCGCAAAAATCTGTTGACAGTGATCAGTTATTGTACGTTGCAATGTGCAGTATTTTGTTGTTGGTACGTTTGGTACTCATTGCCATGAATTTGAGGTGCACGACTTGATCACAAATAAAATTTTCCTATTTCTGTACCTATAAACTTCTGTAACGTTATATTACTCGAGTTTTAACGAAAAAATGTGAATTTTCACCAAATCACCCCTCACTTATCCCCTTCCCTTTATCTAATTAATTACTTCATTAGGAACAGTAAAAAATAAGGCGAACAAGGGCAAACAAAAACATTATCTCTAGCATAAATATTTATATATTAATTTGGATACAAAACTCAAACAAAGAAATTGATAAACAGGAAATATACTCAAAAAAATACACTATGAAGCTCAACATAAAAAAGTTTATGTGGTTCATGCATTGAGGATGATTGTATGCATGCGCAAGGGGAAGAAAAGCCCCTAGGAGGAAGAGGGTTTCTACACCCACACCCAAAACACGGGGGGTTGTCCCTCCCCTTGTGCATGCATACAACCACCTTCAAAGCATAAAGCCCCAATAAAGTTACTGGACCTGGGGCTACTATGGTTGTTGTGCAGGGTAGACAGGATTTAAAGGAGGTATTGCTGCAAAATGTGAAAAACACATATTTTCCAGCTCCGACGAAGTGTTTTTTTAGTATTTTTCGCTCATATTTCCTCCCCGACCAGCAACCCTACTCATTCTTGGTCCTCTAACTATCTTGGGGGTTGTTTGCAACAAATTTGTCTTGTGGCTTGTGCATCCAAGAGGAGTTCTAAGCATATTTATGGAAAAAAAATCTGAAAACCCTCTGTGCACTAAACTGCAAATTTACCGAAATTACATTCCACTTCGTTGCATATGTCTTTTTAAGATAATATAGAATACAGCACTAAATTAAATAGGTTGACTTTTTTATATTACATATATAACCACAAGATAAGTATAGTTGGGGGGGGGGGTTCTTAGTTAACATTCTGCCAACCACTGAAAAGAAGAGAAGTTATTTGGAGCGCGTTAACATTCATAAACTTGATTTCATCATCATGTCACAGTAGTATTCTGATCGTAAACAGTTACTTATAACTATGTGCACACAAAAATTAGTAAAATACGTTTATAAAATCTAATAAAAACAACAATCTAGTAATTTGTTAAGAGGTTTTAGGATGTGATGAAACGTCGAACTCATTGTACCGCAACATTATCATAATATTATGTTGCAATTATACTATCTTTATCTTGACATTTGTATTACAAATTGTATTATGTGCACAAGTCTCGCTTTTATGTATAATACGATGTATAATTTATATATACCTAAATTTGAGGCTAAATTTCCAATTTTCTTTTATTTTCCTTCTTCCCCTTCTTCATTTTTTTTTTGGCGTCTGTTTCTACTAACCTAAATTTCCAATTTGATATTGACAATTGACGAATGACAGCTAAGCTTCAAGCACGAACGAAATCTATTGAGACTTTTAAGAGGAAAGCTTTCGAAAATAGATAGATTAAAAAAAATTATATATTTCATCAACACACCACGAGGACTTACAACCTAAACACTATCGTACCGTGGGTGTCGACAAGGAGGAAAGAGGCAACTTATTAATTCTGAACTTGATGGTTTGGAGGTTCGGAGGAGAGGAAAAAACATGTGCCGGCAAGGAATTCCACAACTTGGAAGTCCTCGGGACAAAAGAGCGGGCATAACAAGATGTTCTATGTCTGGTGAACTGGACAGTAAAAGTGTGCATTCGCTCTGTTCCCCTGGTAGATCTGTTGGGGGCAGCAGGTGGAGGAACTATGGAAGAAGGCTCCTCTGAGCAGTACCCGTGCTGATATCTATAAAAGAGAGCGAGAGGTCACGAACCGCACGTCGGTGGGCAAGGGATGGCAGCCTTTGGGGTGAGGGCAGGGTCCCCGATGAGACGTATAGCTCTCTTCTGAATAGAGTCCAGGATAGAGAGTGTAGAAGCGGCAACGGCACCCCAGATGCGGGAGCAGTATTCGAAGTTTGGCCTTATTTGTGAAGTATATAAGGTATAGATATTAGCTGGTGAAAAGTATTTGCGAGCCCGAAAGAAGAAACCTAATTTATTAGCAGCGGCTTCTGCAATTGATGTGACATGTTGGTGCCAATTGAGATTTCGATCCACAGAAATGCCAAAAAGTGAAAACGACTCATTACTTTGAATAACTTGGTTGTTCATTGTGATGGGTCTAGGGCTGGTGGATCTCTTACGAGACAGAAAGATAGACTGAGATTTGGTGAAGTTAAATTGTACAAGATTTCTACTTCTGCAGTCTAATATTTTTTGGAGATCCACAGAGACAGAACCCTCCATGAGTCTGCGATTCTCATATAATTGGGCTAAAGAGGCAGGCTTAGAATATTGTATATTTGAGTGGAGGGTGCTGTCGTGCGCGTACCTGTGAACTTGGTTGGATGTGCTAGAGAGGAGCTCATCGACGCGGAGAAGAAACAAAGTAGGGGCTAACGCAGAACCTTGAGGAACTGCTGCGTTAACTGGATACAGTTTAGAGAAATGGCCATCCACAACAACAGAAATGCTCCAATTGAAGACGAAATTTGCTGTTTAGGTACAGAGTTTTGGTGGTAGGCCATAGGCCAGAAGTTTACTAAGCAGCGCTGCACGCCAGACCTGGTCGAATGCTTTGGATATGTCTAGAGCGACAATCTGGGATTCACTGTGTAGTTGCATAGACTTGCTCCAAGAATGGGTGACAAAGGAAATGAGGTCGGCAGTTGATCTGCGCTGACAGAATCCATACTGCCTTTCGTGGATTAGACTGTGTTTTTCAAGAAATTTTAGTAATTCTGTGTTTGTATACTTTTCCATCACTTTAGAGACGACTGAAAAGGGAGAAATAGGCCTGTAGTTGCTAGGAAGCGCTTTGGATCCTTTCTTGGGGACGTGTTGTACTCGAGAAGTTTTCCACCCACCAGGGGATATGCCTCTATTGTAAGATATCTGAAACAGACGAGTCAGGACAGGAGCAAGTTGCTGGGACCTTGTCAAGGCCAGAAGCTTTATCTTGTCAAGCTCAGAGGCTTTCCTGGTATTAAGAGAAGAGAGCATCTTTCGTACCTTTTTAGTTTTAAAAATGATATCCGTCATTTTAGCGCGACATTGGGGACTGTTGGTGGTTGAACATTTGGAGGTGGGTTGAAAGTAGAACTGCCGGCGAACAACGAGGCTAAAAGTGCAGCCTTGCCCAGGGCGGTAGAAACAATTTCATACCCTGAAACAAGAGGTGGGAACGCGCTCTTGCAGAAATGATTCCCAATAGATTTAGCAAGAGTGCAGAATGGTTTGCTACCGTTGGAGCTTGAGAGGACTTTGCTTTTGATCTGGTTATTAAACGGTTTTTTTGCCTCAGAAAGAATGCGGGCATAGCGGTTTCTTGCGTCGTTAAATGCTTGACGGTCTTCTTGACTGGGATTGTGTAGAAGCGTTTTGTGGGTTTTGGCCTTTTCAAGTCTGGCCTTGTCACAGGATTTAGAGAACCATGGCTTTTGAGTGGCTGAAGAGGCTTTCTGAATAAATAATTCCATGCCGGCTTAAATAATTTCGGTGACGCTTTGTGAGATATCAGAGGGGTCAGAATGAGAGAAGCAGACAGACGTCCATGGAAATGAGGAAAAGTAATCCCGAATTTCGTCCCAGTTCGCGTAATTGTAGTGCCAAACGATAGGTGGGTGTGATGACTGTGTGACCTCGGGTTGCATTGCGCAGAAAGCAGTGACCATTCCGTGGTTTTAGCGACCAAAGGGGGCGGTGACTAATGCCTTATAGCATTCAGGTTTTGTAGTAAGAAGGAGATACAATGGATTTGAGCTGTGTGTTGGGATGCGAGGAAAGTAAGTAGATTGCTGAACCATATTGGCTAAAGAATTGCTGACTGCAAAGGCCTCCGCTGCTCTTCCTTGTGGATCGGTTATTGAAGATCCTAGCCATTGCTTATTATGGACATTGAAGTCACCAGGAATGGTGACCTCGGAGGAGGGATATTCAGAAATTACATGGTCGGTTCTTTCAGAAAGGTAGTTGAAGAGCTGGACAAAGTTGTTGTCAGAAGGTGACCGGTAAATGCAACAGATGAATTTAGTGGCAGCCCTGAGAGAGAGTTTCATCCAAAGTATGTCTTTTCTTCCAGCTTCTAAATTGGGGAGTCTGGTGTAGGGTAGATTGCTACGGACGTATGCGCACACGCCTCCATGCAATTTAAAGGAAGTAAGGAGCTCATACCCCGGGAAATTAAGGTGATTAATGGCTGTTTTGTGTTTCAGTGAGGAAGAGGAGTTGGGGCCTGTTAGCCTGGAGGAAATGGTGGACGGAGTTCAGGTTAGAAGTTAGGCCACATATAATCGAGAAGGATATGTTAAATCTTGATGCCGGCGCCCCCTGCACACCCCTCTCCCGGAGTTCCGAATGGAGGGGTATTTTATCTCCGGAATCTTTTGTACAAGAAGGAGCTATCATCACTCTTATTTATAAGGGAAACCGACTCATACACCAGAACCGGAAACGTCTGTTGAGACTTCACCGACCCCTTTATGTAAGGGGTGGTACCTCCTCAGGCGTGAAGAAATCCTTTACTATCACGTAACGGGAAAGTCCACTACCACCTGACAAATACAGAAGGTGGTACCACCTGACATATACAGAAAGTAACGTACAGTAATATAAAGACTAATAAAATAATGTTAGAAGAAGTATGAGATGAATTATTTTGAGAAAACGAGATTTAAAGAGCATATTTAATGACACAACAAGGTCCTGTCGACAATATTTAAAGGACACGAGCTTCCATTTTTGTTGTTGTGAGTTTTCGTAGTTTCTTAGTAACTAATCTTTGTCTAGCAATATTACAGGCCATATATTATAGTACAGGCAATAGAGAATTTTTTTCTGCATTAAACTACAGAAGTTTTTTTTTTGATAGATAGGTTCAGAATGACGTACTGAATGTAAAAACACAAAATCCTTACAAATTAGGAGAGCGGAAGTGCCGCTATTTTGAGAAAAACCGTTTCGACCTATATCTCCATAACCGTGCACTTTAGACCAAAAATGGTAATGACCTTTATTGTAGATAATTGCATTTCTCATCTTTTTTGTTAAATTTTTTTTTTGTATCACTCACCGTTTACAACTTATACGACTATTAGCATTCATTTATTCACTTTTTTACCTTTATCTTTGTTAATAATTGTCTAAAAAATAAAATGCTTATAACTTAACTTTTCAATCACAAATTTTCTAGAACTTTTACTTAAAACTTTTTTTTCTAAAATTATTATTATTGGATTTTCTTTACAAAAATTCACTAATGAGGAGACCCCGACTTTTGAATTTTGAAAAAAAAATTGAAATAGGCGCTAATTACGCCCCCTAGAACACATATCCGGGGTCAGTTTCAATTATATATATATATATATATATATATATATATATATATATATATATATATATATATATATATATATATATATATATATATATATATATATATATATATATATATGTATATATGTATCACACCGATAACTCAAAAACTAATGGGCCGATCTTAATTAAATTTGGTGAATACCTTCCTCTTGAAAGTAGCTTGGATAAGTTCGTTAGCCAAGAAAATCTGCCCAGGTTTTCCCAGAAAATTTTGTGTTTTTTTTCGAAAAAAAAATCATATCTCCGGAAATAACATAGTAAGAGCAACTAAATTTGGTTTATGTCATTATAGGTAAACCACCTACCAAAATTTAGGTTTGTAGGTTTACAGACAAAAAAGTTATAGGCATTTAAAGAAAAATAAATTGGGGGTTTCCTCAAAACGTCAAAGTCGCGAATTAAAACGTCAAAATTGGCAACATTTACGCAAAGAACCTGAAACTAATAAAATCTATGGAAAGAAAATGTCTCAAGAAGAATGTTTTACAAAGCCTGAAGTCTTAGCTTTAATCGTCATTGTCCTTCATTTCACTAAAATATTTCCAGAAAAATTTATCGATTGAAAAGTGCAACATCTAACGCGTTATAACTTTATAAATATTGATTTTAGAAAAAAAAGTTTTTTGTAAAAATTGTAGGAAATTTGTCGATTGAAAAGTTAAGTTATAAGCATTTTATTTTTTAAACAATTATTAACAAAGATATAGGTAAAAAAGTCAATAAATGAATGCTAATAGTCGTATAAGTTGTAAACGGTGAGTGATACAAAAAAAAAAATTAACAAAAAAGAAAAAAAATGCAATTATCTACAATAAAGGTCACTATTATTTTTGGCCTAAAGTGCACGGATGGAGATATAGGCCGAAACGGTTTTTCTCAAAAAGGCGGCACTTCCGCACTCCTAATTTGTAAGGATTTTGTGTTTTTACATTCAGTACGTAATTCTGAACCTATCTATCAAAAAAAAAATAACTCCTGTAGTTTAGTGCATTATGGACAAGAGTAACGGGCTCCTCTATTGCCTGTTCTATTAGTCATTGTGTAATTATGATAAGTAAAAGTTCAATAACCTTTTTGTGTTGGTGTCACTTTACTTAAATGAAAAAATAAAGTGAATAGAAAATCAGTTGCACCGAGAGATCGATTACACAGATTAACAAGCGATATTCTATGACATAAAAATTCAATAAATTCAAATCGTTAATCAAGACATAAGTCAAAGTTGTCATAGTTAATGATTTCGTAAGTGGGTAGGTCTGCCGGCATATAATATTCACTGAGTAATTGGTAGATGCATTACTGATAAAATTTCAACTGTATTATGCAACGAAAACCAGAAATAATAGTGAAAGATAAATGAGTTAATTATAATTTATTAAGCAACCGTTCAACAATGAATGGAAATGCATATGTTTTCATGATATATAGCACTCTAGGATATAGTGTGTTTATCAACGGTTTCTCCTGTTAATTGGAGGACGTATAATTCAAATCAAGTTGAGTGGCGTTCGTTATTGCTTACCAATATTCGAAGTGTCATAAAAAGTTATTGTGGGCTAGTAATTGTTCCAAAAAAATGCGCACCAGAACTTGCTCCTGTCCTGATTCGTCTCTTTCAGACATCTTACAATAAAGGCATATTCCCTAGTAACTTAAAAACTGCTCGAGTACAACCCGTCCCCAAGAAAGGATCCAAAGCGCTTCCTAGCAACTACAGGCCTATTTATCTCCTTTCAGTCGTCTCTAAAGTGATGGGAAATTACATAAACACCGAATTACTAAAAAATTTCTTGAAAAACACAGTCTAATCTACGACAGGCAGCTGCGACCTCCTTTCCTTTGTCACCCATTCTTGGAGCAAGTCTATGGAACTACACGGTGAATCCCAGATTGTCGCTCTAGACATATCCAAAGCATTCGACCAGGTCTGGCACGCAGCGCTGCTTAATAAACTACCGGCCTATGGCCTACCACCAAAACTCTGTACGTGGACAGCAAATTTCCTCTCCAACCGGAGCATATCTGTTGTCGTGGATGGCCATTCCTCTAAACTGTGTCCAATTAATGCAGGAGTTCCTCAAGGTTCAGCTTTAGCCCCTACTTTGTTTCTCCTCAACATCAATGACCTCCTCTCTAGCACATCCAACCCAGTTCGCAGTTACGCGGACGACAGCACCCTCCACTCAATACAATATTCTAAGCCTGTCTCTTTAGTCCAATTAGATGAGGATCGCAGACTCATGGAGGGTTCTGTCTCCGTGGATCTCCAAAAAATATTAGACTGGGGAAGTAGAAATCTTGTACAATTCAACCCCACCAAATCATGGTCTTGCTTTCTTTCTCATAAGAGATACAACAGCCCTAGACCCATCACAATAAATAACCAAGTTATTCAAAGTAATGAGTCCTTTTCACTTGTTGACATTTCTGTGGATCTAAATCTCAACTGGCACCAACATGTCACATCAATTGCAGAAGCGGTTGCTAAGAAATTAGGTTTCCTCTTCCGGGCTCGCAAATACTTTTCACCAGCTAATCTCTATACCTTATATACTTCACAAATAAGACCAAACCTCGAATACTGCTCCCACATCTGGGGTGCCCCTGCCGCTTCTACACTCGCTATCCTGGACTTCATTCAGAATAGAGTTATTCGTCTTATTGGTGACCCTACCCTCACTCAAAGGCTGCCATCCCTTGCCCACCGACGTGCCGTTGGTGACCTCTCTCTCTCTCTTCTATAGATATCTGCACGGGCAGTGCTCAGAGGAGCTTTCTTCCATAGTTCCTCCACCTGCTGCCCCCAACAGATCTATCAGGGGAACAGAGCGAATGCACCCTTTTACTGTCCAGGTCACCAGATATAGAATATCTTGTTATGCCCGCTCTTTTGTCCCAAGGACTTCCAAGTTGTGTGTTTTTCCTTCTCCTCCGGACCTCCAAACCTTCAAGTCCAGAATTAACAAGTTGCCTCTTTCCTCCTTGTCGACACCCACGGTATGACAGTATTTAGGCTGTAAGCCCTCGTGGTGTGTTGTTGAAATAAAAAATAAATAAAAAAAGAACTTATGTAAGTCGCAAATCATTTTTCTAATTAACTATCTAGGCTTCTTAAATTTCGTCAAGAAGCACTTGTAAAATGCACATTTGAAATAATAAACCAAATAGAAAAGAAATGAGACAATTAAAGTAAGGTAACAATTAAAACGTCTTACCTTTTAGTAGATGTGAAAATTCAGCACCACCTAAAACAAAAGTTATTATTTTAAAAATGTCCAATATTTTTTTATTATTTAGTTGTTGGAAGACAAGCTGCAAAATATTTCACAGTGTTAGAATAGATTTCTCTAAAAATGTCGTTGATAAAGAGAAGAAAAAATGCGTGACAACTCGAAAGTAACGGTGTTGGAGACTGTAGTTGCGAAAAGTGAGTTTCCAGAGTCTAGTAATTTGTCATAAATTAATACTACACAACAACAAGAAAACAACGAACTTCAGATCATAATAAATGTATTAGTGAATTTCTATTAAAACGATTAAAGAGACGTGGTACCGTTGCACATTATGTGGCAGGTGGGCTTACAAACTTTACAGTGGCAAAAGCAGTTCCGTTGCATGTGTGTGTGATTTCTGTTAGATCTTTGTAACCTGTCGGCATTATTATAAGAAATGTATCCTAATTTTGACATTAAGCAATATATTCCTCATTTATTTAGATGCGTTTTATTGTTAAAAGTCGACTAATTACTTCAATAATTAGTACGGTCATCTCTCCTAAACTTAATGGCCATCTCTCCTATAGACCTTAAGGAGAGATGGCCAACAGGTAATAACTTTTACATCATCATATTTACGTTTAAGGTAAAATTCTGTCAACGTTGTCATGAAAAACGATTTGTTCATGAGGAGTACTTGATGTACACGTGTGCAGACCGTACTGCTTCGTAATACTGAACAGCAATCATTAAAAGCAAGCCAAAATCCCAACTAAACAAAAAACATCTACAAACATTAAACTTTAAAAGCCCAATAATGAGAGAACAATTGACCAAGAATGTTAACAACGAACTAAGTAAGATTAGAGCTGAACCGAATGAAGATCCAAACATAATATGGGATACCATCAAAACCACGATAACGACTACAACAAAAGAGTTACTGCAGACAAAGAATACTGTTCACAAACAAAAACCATGGATGACTGACGAAGTTTTAAAACTAATGGAAGAAAGAAGAACCTTCAAAAACATAGACAACAATGCATATAACCATATACATAGTGAGATAAGAAAAAGAATACGTGAAGCCAAAGAAAAGTGGTACAGAGAAAAATGTGCGGAGATAGAAGATTTGACAATGAAACACGATGATCTCGACCTCTATGAAAAATTAGGGAGGTGGCTGGTATAAAAAGGCAAAACCAAAGCAATGTTTTGCTGGACATAGATGGCAAAATAATCCCGGACACTGCACGGAAGCTGGCAAGATGAAAGGCGTATATCCAGAAACTATTCGACGATGACAGACAATAATAAATAGTAGAAGAGGACACAGAAGGAGATTTGGGCCCAGCAATAACAGAGGAAGAGGTAATGCACGCGGTAAAAATGGCAAAGTCTAATTAAGCTCCAGGACCCGACGAAATTCCAGCAGAAATTATTAAACTGATCATAGAAGATGAAATCAAATTGGTGGAACTATTTAACACAATATACAACACAGCAATCATTTCCCGCGAATGGCTTAGATCGACCTTCATTACATTACCAAAAAAGGTTAATGTAAAAGAATGTAGCGACCACCGAACCATCAGTCTAATGAGTCACACTCTCAAAATATTCCTAAAGATAATACATCAGAGAATTTTTAGGAAATTAGAACAAGACATTAGCGAAACCCAATTTGGCTTCAGAAATGAAATAGGAACGAGAAAAGCCTTGTTTGCCTTCAATGTGTTTACTCAACGATGCATGGACATCAATCATCCGATGTATGTCTGTTTCATTGACTACAACAAAGCATTTTTGGAGTCCGCCACAACCACCTCATTCAGTTACTTAAAAGTAAAAATATAGACATGAAAGATATTAGAATAATAAATAATTCATACTACAGCCAGACGGTTAATATCAAGGTGGACAATGAACTCTCAGAAGAAGTGAAAATACAACGTGGTGTAAGGCAAAGATGTGTACTATCGCCGCTATTATTTAATCTTTACTGGGAAGAAATCATTCAGAGCGCTGGAAGAAACAACAATAGGAGTAAAGTTCAATGGAATACACATTAACAATATCCGGTATGCAGACGACACCATACTCATTGCCGAAACAATAGAAGATTTACAGAGCTTAGTAGAGCAAGTAGTGGCGAGTAGCGAGGAGAGCGGACTTACCTTAAATATCAAAAATACCAAAGTTATTACCATTACAAAATCAGTTCAGCAACAGGAAAACCTAGGGATCAACGGAGAACTAGTAGATAAAGTCTGTAAGTACAAGTACCTGGAAACAACTATCAATGAAAATAATGAGTACACTGAAGAAATTAAATCAAGAATTGGACAAGCCAGAACCATATTTAATATAATGAGAAGCGTGTTATGCAGTAGAGATCTTAACTTACAACTTAGAGTCAGAATATTGAGATGCTACGTTTTCTCGGTGTTGCTATATGTGATGGAATCATGGACGTTAAAAAAAGATATAAGTGATCGACTGGAGGCATTTTAGATGTGGTCATATAGAAGGATCTTGAGGATAAGTTGGGTAGACATGGTAACAAATGAGGAGGTACTGGGAAGAATGAGAAAAGAAAAAGAAATATTGAACACAATTAAAATAAGGAAGCTGCAATATCTGGGCCACGTGATGAGAGGAGAGAAATATGTATTGTTGCAGAATATTATGCAGGGAAAGATACAGGGTGTAACGTTGTAGTGTCAGTTAATAACAACGTTTTACTAAGTTAATAAGTGATTTATTTTAACTAAATCATTATTCATAGTTCATAAACCAGAATGACAAGAATGACGATTGCGTGTTGACAACGATAATAATAAATATGGCATATCGACAGGCTGAGAAACATAACTAGTGCCAACCAACCTGACATTAATACCAAATATAACTAAACAATAATATTCTTATGTTACATCTTCCCTTTTTACGGAGAACAAGAGAAATACCCAATTAAATATTACAATCCACACTTAATAAGAAACATGTTAACAATTGACCATAGATGCCTTTACAGATCCAGCCTCTGAACAGGTCTAACAACACGACCAGCTCTAGTAACAATACGATCATCACTTGAATTATTAACAGGCACTGACACTGGTACACGTGTTGATTTAGGACTTTGTTGCAAGTTATCTTGAACTACTGCTTCTGTTTTATCTTTGGTGTTTTGAGTAGAAACAATCTCGGTGGGATTCGGGATGCTTGCTTCTGTTTTATGGAGATGAGCTAAATTTCTGCAATAAGTCGAACCATCTTTAAGCGTGACATTGTAAGATCTTTCATTTAGGGTTTCATCAACCACTCCTTCTTTCCAATTTCGCTTACCAATTTGCATTCTGATCCGATCTCCTTTGTTTAACGGTTTTGTTGGTTTTGAACATTTATCGGCATACTTTTTCTGTTTGTTTCGAGCAAGTGATAAATTTACAGATACATTACGAACAACTTTAGGAGCCAATTGTTCGTTTGATATTGGAATTTGTGTTCTTGTAATTCTACTCATCAGTCTTTGAGCTGGTGAACCCAATTCTTCAGTTCGTGGGATATTTCTGTGATTTAATAAGGCAAGTTGCACGTCAGAGTTGTCAAGCTCACATTTTCTTAAGATTGATTTCGCAATGGCAACGCTTTTCTCTGCTAAGCCATTTGCACGTGGAAATCGAGGGCTTGAAGTAATGTGGTTGAAACCCCAAATTTTTGTAAACTTCTTAAATTCTTGAGAACAATACTGTGGACCATTGTCTGATTCGAAAACTTCCGGAATTCCATGCACTGAAAACCAGTCTTTTAAGTGTTTGATGATTTCTTGGGACGTTAAATTTTTAAGTCGTTTGAAGTCTAAATAACCGGAGTAACTATCAGTTATCACTATATAGTCACGATTAGAGTATGTAAACAAATCACTTGCGACTATTTGCCATGGCAAGTCTGGAATGGGTTTCGTCAAAATTGGTTGTTTTGGATTTGAACTTTGAGTCTGCTGACAAATACTGCACTTATTTACAAAGTTAGAAATATCTTCATGCATCCCTCTCCAATACAGTAGTTGTCTGGCTCTTCTTAAGCTGCTTTGAATTCCAAAATGACCAGCATGTATTTGTTTCAACATGTGGTGAATTTTTGACTGAGGAATTATGATTCGGTCATTCTTAAAAATTAGATTGTTGTAAATTGAGAGTTCTTCTCGAAAATTGAAATAGTGGCGAATAGTTTGTGGTAACTCCTTGATGCTATCTGGCCAACCATTTAGAATAAATCTCTTGAGAATTTTCAACTCTTCATCAGCTTCTGTAGCTGTTGTGATTTCAGATTGCGCAGTCTCAGACATGGCTAAGGCAATTACTACTTCCTCTTCATCTTTTTCTTCTTTGGTCACGATTTCTTGATTATTACAGTCACGGCTTAAAGCATCTGCAATAGGAATGTCACTTCCTTTGACATATTTTACTTCTGGCCTATAAGATGTTAGTTCGAGTAATATTTTTTGAAGTCTAGGAGGAGCACTTTGAATTGGTTTCTTGAAAATTGTTTCCAAAGGCTTATGGTCTGTTTCTACTAATAGCTTTTTGCCATAGATGTATTCGTGGAATTTTTTACACCCAAATTTGATAGCCACTGCTTCTTTTTCAATTTGTGGGTAATTCTGTTGGGCTGGCGTTAGTGCTTTCGATGCATAAGCAACTGGTTGATTTTCTTGCATTAAGACAGCTCCCAAACTATATGAACTTGCGTCTACTGACAGCGTTACGTCTTTATTTACATCATAGAACTTTAGGACTGGCGGCGAAGTTAGAAGTTCTTTAATTTTCTTGACTGCTACTTCTTGTTCCTGTTCCCAGTGCCATACGACATCTTTTTTTAATAATTCACGTAGTGGTTGCGTAATTTCTGACAGATTTGGAATAAACTTGATTAGATAGGTTACCATACCTAACAGTCTTTGAAGTTGTTTCTTATTTTCAGGAGTCTTCATTGTTTTAATCGCTGAAATCTTCTCAGGATCACTTTCAAGTCCTGTTTCTGTTATCACGTGACCCAGAAAATTGATTTTCTTCACTTCAAATTTGCATTTCTCTTTGTTGAGCTTTAATCCAGAATCTTGAATAACTTGTAATACTTTTTCAGTTATTTTTCTTAACTCTTCTTTGGATTTGGCATAAATTAAAATATCATCCATAGAGCATTCTACGTTTGAAATGTCCTTTAATAAATCAGACATGATTTTCTGAAATAGTTCTGGTGCTGAAGCGAGGCCAAATGGTAATCTTTTACATGAATATCTTCCCCATGGCGTTGCGAATGTCAAATACTGTTGGGTGCGCTTTGTAACTTTGATTTGCCAGAATCCTCTCTTACAATCTAACAATGTAAAATACTTTGAGTCCTTTAATTTAGCTGCAATTTCTTCCACTGTTGTTAAGGGAAACCTTCTTCTTAAAATATTTTTATTGACATCAGTCGGATCAAGGCAAAGTCTGATTTTATTATTTTTCTTGACAATAACCATTGGGCTGACCACTGGTGTTGGCTCACTGACTGGTTCGATCACATCCATTTTAACCATTGCATCCAGTTCACGTTTAACATCCTTATGAAGTGAATGTGGTATTTTTCGAGGGGCCCTGATGTGGAAATTAGGATTTTCTACCAAATCAATATCATATTCAAAATTTTTGAGGCAACCCAGTCCTTTAAACAGATTCTCATTTGACTGTATGGAAATTGTTTGTACTCTTTGAATAAGGCCCAGTTTAGTAGAAGATTCTCTTCCTAGAATCGCAGGAACTTTCTTATCAACAATTTTGAAGTTAACAATTGCAGTTTGATTTTTAATAGTTGCTTCCAGATCGACTTCTCCCACAACTTGAAGTTTATTGTCGCCAAATGCTATGAGTCTTTTCACTTTCGATGGTTTCAACTCTTCATTAAAATACTTGACTATTTTCCAAGGCAAGACGTTACAATCAGCACATGAGTCTAGATAAATATGGAATTTTTTACTTTTAATTTCAATAATTTCAGTCCATCTATCTTCATCTAGTTCTGTGTTCAATGAATTTATGAATAGTTCTTCATCACTGCTTGATTCTTCATTCTCTACAGCGTTAACTTTCTTTTCTTGCTTCTTGTTGACTTTTGATTTTGTTTTAGCCCAACACTGTGATGCAAAATGACCTTTTTTGGAGCAGTTGTCACAACTTTTATTGAATGCTGGACAATTTTGTCGTCGGTGTTTTTTTCCGCATCTTTTACAATCGAATTCTTCAGTCGTAACTTTGTTTTGCACGATTTTGTGTCTTGCTTCAGTTTTGAATTTATTAACTGTAATATCTTCACTTTTCAACTCAGCTAGCTGCTTTGTAGCTTGCTCACTAGCTCTACATATTGACAAACATTTATTCAACGTTAAGTTTTCTTCCGCAAACAACCTTTCTCGCACTTTATCGGAACGTATTCCAATTACAAGTTTATCCATTATCAAGCTATCATGAAGTGCTTGAAAATCACACGTTTTAGCTAAATTTCTGACCTTTGTCACGAATTCATCAAAGGATTCACCTTGTTCTTGACAAGCTTTATTGAATTTGTATCTTTCAAAAGCGATATTTGTTTTCGGTATGAAATGAGAATTGAACTTATCTTTCAATGTAGCTAAATCCTTTTGTGCCGCTGTCGTAAGATTGAAGCTGTTAAACACTGGGACGGCGTCTGATCCTAATGTTGCCATAAAAGTTGCAGCTTGAATTTCAGGTGCTTTTTTCCCCAATTGCGTAGCTGTAGCATACCACTCAAATTGCTGTAGCCATTGTTTCCAAGCGATAGAGAGATTTTCAGCCCCAAAATTGAACGCTTTCGGCGGTCGGACTCCCACGCTAGCCCTAGCAGCTCCTTCTTCGTCACTTGGCATTTTCTTTGCTGGTTATTTGAGATGAACAATGAACCACACCTGACACCATGTAACGTTGTAGTGTCAGTTAATAACAACGTTTTACTAAGTTAATAAGTGATTTATTTTAACTAAATCATTATTCATAGTTCATAAACCAGAATGACAAGAATGACGATTGCGTGTTGACAACGATAATAATAAATATGGCATATCGACAGGCTGAGAAACATAACTAGTGCCAACCAACCTGACATTAATACCAAATATAACTAAACAATAATATTCTTATGTTACACAGGGAAAGAGAAGCAGAGGAAGAAGACGCATTTCCAAGCTAAATAACCTGAGAAAATGGTATAACTGTAGTTGAGTTGTTCAGAGCTGCAGCATCAAAAGTGAGAGTAGCCATGATGGTAGCCAGCCTTCAAAGAGGAGACGGCACTTGAAGAAGAAGAATCATTAAAACTAAAAACTATGGCCAACATCCCTCTAATTACCCTAATTTACTGATTTGTTTTCTTGTTCTGCTATATTTTTTGTGTAAAAAAGAACACAAAAATTCACAGGCTCTTAGTTTGGTTTACTATTTTTGCTTCGTAAGTTTATAGTACTTCTAGTTGAATTTTTGTAAATCGCTAAAATATTACTTTGTATCGATACTAAAAGTCTATAAATAGGTCGCAGCTTTACATGTATCATGTTACTTTATGTAGGTACACACGTATAGAAACAAACTCTAGAAATATGTTATTGTTTTCTCCGTAAGTGACATTCTGACATGACAACCTGATTAGTGTTAAGTGCAGGCAACAAACAACAAAAACTTTGTGATTTATTCAAGACCCGTCCTTTCTATATATGAGAAATCTGGTCTGATATGTAATAAGTAAATATCATGCCACTGCACGAGTAGAACAGAAATTCTCTTGTTGCTATTTGATACCGAACTGTCATAAATAATACGTTTTTAGGAAACATTCACATATTGAAAATACGAGGCGCTTTTAAGCTAAATATAAAATGGGTGTATCGTAAGTAGATTGAATTTCTTGAAATCAATGATGTGGTTACTAGGTAAGCTGACTCCAATTTACCTCGCCACTTTCCGATATTCTAGATAAGAGTTCTATCATCCTACGGACTAGGCCAAATCCACCCCTTTTAATTGTATCAACCATATTAGCGGCGACCAATACTGTAATCCTGTCCTAAGACATTTTATCCCCAGAACATTTCTCTTCTTTGAATTTTAGAGTTTTGTTAGGAGTCATCTCGAAGAACAATCCTGTTTCATCTGCGTTAAATATCTGTTCCTCACTGTAACTTTGACGTATTTCTGCAAAAACGTTTTTTAACCATTCTTGAGTTGTACGATCCAATACAGATGGCATTTACAATATTGTGAAGGCTTCGAAATCGTTTTATCTAACTTTCTGATCATTCAAAATCTTCCTTTCCATAAGTTTTGCAAAATCGTTGGCTTTGGCTTATAAGATGGGCCCCAATATCTGGGTACCAACATATTCCCCATGGTGTTCCGCAGGGGTCTGTTCTTGGCCCACTGCTGTTTTTGCTCTATATTAATGACCTGTCTATGTTGAAAATTAAGGGTCATATGACTATCTATGCTGATGATATAACCATCTTGTGGAGTAGTGATAGTGTTGGAGTACTGGAGTGCACTGTGGCAGAGGATATGAAGATGATAGAAAACTGGTTTATTTCAAATCTGTTAACTTTGAATGTCTCTAAGACTAATATCATGCATTTTAAATGTAGTCTGCCTGCTGTGACTCTAGCAGCTGAGGAACTTGGAAACGAGAGCTGTGTTAGGTTTTTGGGACTATACATTGATCAATCGTTAAAATTTGAAACACATATAAATCATCTATGTAAGAAGCTTTCATCAGGTTGTCACGCACTAAGAGTGGTTTCAAAAAGCTTGGACAAGAGTACATCTAGAAGTGTTTACTTCTCACTTGTGGAGTCCCATCTAAAACATGGCATTTGTTACTGGGGCTCTTGTGCAGGTTATCTTTTCAATTCTGTATTTATTCTGCAGAAAAGAGCCATCAGATATTTGTGTAGGGTTAGTGTCCGTGACTCTTGTAGACCTTTATTTGTTTCTGAGCGGATATTGACCCTACCGTCTCTGTTTGTTTTGGAGACTGCATGCCTTATGCATGGAAAATATAAAGATGAAGTCAGGTCAGTGTCTTCTCGTGATACAAGACAAAAGCACTGCATTTCTCTTCCTATACTGTCCACATCATTATTAAAGAGGTCATTGATATATAATAGTAAAAAGATATTTAACCAGATACCACTAAACTTGAGGAGGATTGGTGACATTGAAATTTTTAGGAAAGAGCTTAAGGAATTTTTAATTGAAAAATGTTATTATTCAATAGATGAATTTTGTAATGATGCACTACTATGACATATTCGATTGGTTGTTTTCATTTGAGCTGCTTTCTATATATTGTGTGTTTTTATTATATTGTTAGTCAGCTGTGTATTTATGTTTATATTGTTTTTTATATTGTTATTTATATATAGTTATACTAGTTACATATGCACTTATATTACTATTTGTTGTGAACTAATATTTTTGTGTTTTTATCTTTTGACAACTTTTACTTTTATATGTTAACCCTTTGCTTGTCAATAAGATTTTTATCTTTGGACAATAAAGCACCTATCTATCTATCTATCTATATAGGGATTCCTTGGTATCGGTTTTCTTGAAACCATCTCAACAGCATTATTATCTGCTCGCACGATGTTATATCCGGTCTAAGGTCGAGCGCAGAAGGACGTTAAAAGCGACTTGGTCGTTATAACCAACGAAGTTATATCAGGACATAAAAAGCTTTACCGTATTAACAATTCCTACCAATTGTCTACGGTTCGATTGTCACAAGCGACTAGTTGTTATAAGCGACGTCGCCATAGGTGACTTCCACTATATATATATATATATATATATATATATATATATATATATATATATATATATATATATATATATATATATATATATATATATATATATATATATATATATATATATATATGTATATATATATATATATATGTATATATATATATAGCTAGCTGAAACTAGCTGAAAAATTCATCGGAAATACACAATCTGATCAGATAACTATAAAATGAAATAAAAGATTAATTTAAAAAAAGTGAAGTCATTAACTGGGATTCGAACGCGTGCTATAGGAGTCAATTGTGAAATCTAACCTGCGCCCTTTATCGCTTGACTATTGACGACATAAGAGATAAATCTACTAACAGGTATATACCCGTGTATATCAATTTTCTAACGTATTGATTATTTACACCGTACAATTTTTGTTTAAAATGGATTTTTTTTCTTATATTTTAACGAAATTAAGGTAATGATGGCTGAGACACAGATCTAGCTCCTAGTCATTTCGAGCCACATTTTAACTCACAAAGCGCCAATGCGTACTAACGTACGACTACCAGAATTATCAATTTTGGCGTTTCAATTTTTTTTTAATCAGAGGCTTGTAATTTCTTTGTTTTTAAGCTAGACTTTAAGCATACTCTTTATTACATAAACCAGCGTGCCAAATTTGATTATCATAGCTTTTAGTGAATTTTCTTAAAAAAAAATTCACTAATGAGGAGATCCCGACTTTTGAATTTTGAAAAAATTTCTTCAAATGAGCGCTAATTAGGCCCCCCAGAACACATATCCGGGGTCGGTTTAAATTTTTATATGTTTATATATATATATATATATATATATATATATATATATATATATATATATATATATATATATATATATATATATATATATATATATATATATATATATATATATATGTATCACACCGATAACTCAAAAAATAATGGGCCGATTTTGATTAAATTTGGTGAATAAATTCCTTTTGCAAATGGCTTGGATAAGTTCGTTATCCAGGAAAATCGGTTCAGGTTTTCCCGGAAAATTTTGTGTTTTCTTTCGAAAAAAAAATTATATCTCCGGAATTGACAAAGTAAGCGCAACCAAATTTGGTAAGCTGGTTTATATCGTTATAGGTGTGCCACCTACCAAAATTTAGCTCTGTAGGTCAAAAGACAAAAAAGTTATGGGCATTTAAAGAAAAATAAATTGGGGGTTTCCTCAAAACGTCAAAGTGACAATTGAAAACGTCAAAATTCGCAACATTTAGGCAAATAACTTGAATCTAATACGGGCTATGGAAAGAAAATGTCTCAAGAAGAATGTTTTACATACACCGAACTCTTAGTTTCAACCGTCATTGTCCTTCATTTTACTAAAATATTTCCAGAAAATTCATTTCTAATAGACCCTTTCTTTGATGCTTGGCAGTAGTCTTAGCTATAGAGTTTATTGTTTAATGGTATATAATTTTTGTCGAATTTTCGTAAAAAATCAATAAAGCTCAATATATTCGTTATTATACAAGATATGAAAAAATATTGTATACATTAATTATACGGTGTTTTGAGCTACATCTTAAAAAATTATTGCGACAATCACAGGATGGCCCATAAGTCGTTGGTGATACAAATAATTTTTTTTTGTCGAAAACGCCTTATTTTTTTGCATTTTCCATCGAAATATAATGCATGTTTGTAAGTTAAGAAATTCTGGAGGCAGCAAGTGCGTTGTGGTTGCGAATTTTGATTAAATGCTTCATATTTGAAAAGCTCAATTTGCTATTAACCTATAAGGTTGACCAAGAAACGGATTTTTTCAGTAACACTTTTGGTTTACTTTTGGAAATTTCTGTACTGACAATCAAGTTATTTTGATGAAACATGGCACATTGTTTTTACTATATATGTTATACTGGTAATCAAATTTGATGCCTGCTTTTTCTATATAGGTTATACTGGTAACCAAAATTGATGTCTGCTTTCTTAAAAAGAAAACACACATATTTGCAATAAAAACATTTTTATGAAAATTCACTACCATAACGCACTTGCTGCGTCCCGAGATTTATTTAATTTTCGGAGATATGAATTTTCCCGGAAAACCTTGTCCGATTTTCCTGGATGACGAATTTATCCAAGCCATTTTCCAAGCCATTTACAAAGGGAAGGTACTCACCAAATTTGATCAAAATCGGCCCATTACTTTTTGAGTTATCGGTATATATATATATATATATATATATATATATATATATATATATATATATATATATATATATATATATATATATATATATATATATATAGTGCTTCACGGTGACGGGCCTATTAGACGTTTCTGGAGAACTACATCTATTTAAATTCTGAAAATTGGTATCCGCACGTTTTTGATACTGATCTTTCCAACTAAAATATTTTCAATTAGCCTGCACTTTCGGTTATACCGGAAGTCGACATAAACTGTTTTTTAACCGGAACACCCTATATATTATTAGCTTTTTGAATTACACGTTCAATTTAAGGGCCACTTGATGACAATATATTCGGGCTAGTTCGTACCATTTGAGATTTATTCGCCATTTTGTAGAAAAATTACGATTGGAGCGCTTTAGAAAAATTCCGATATCTTTAAAGACGTGCAAGATAGAAACATGCGCTTTTCACTGTTCGATAAAGCGCAAAAATTCCTACATACTGTTATAAACACAATACTATTTTAAGATAACTGTTATTTATAACATAGATTTGAATTTGAAAATATTCAATCAGAGATAACTTGATTTTTTTAATGGAACAGTACCCATTTGTTCCCAGCATCTGATTCAGCGTTGAATTCCCTATATTTTAAGTATATGCTACCCTATACCTGTCTCTTACAGTTTTCGTTGAAAATTGATTTGAAAATGGGGCGAAGTCATTTTTTTGTGTACGTAACAAAAAAAATACAGTAGACACAAAAATATTTCATGGTCAAGTTAAAAATTATAATAAAGAAATATTGTTACTGTGTTTCAAAATTATGTATTTAAACTATTTTTAAAAAATTTTAAAAAATTCTAAGGATAACAATAGTGATATTATTACCTTACACAATCTTATAAATCCTCGAAGTATTATTAAAACACGAGTAACAAAACAACTTACACCTCCTAAACTAGTCACTGCTCAAAATGTTGTCCATTAACAC
Organism: Tillus elongatus; assembly: GCA_964006375.1. Lineage (NCBI taxonomy): Eukaryota > Metazoa > Arthropoda > Insecta > Coleoptera > Cleridae > Tillus > Tillus elongatus. The sequence continues at coordinate 168,713,245 of OZ023266.1, forward strand.
TCAAACATTTTAATATTCGTGTCGTAATGCCGCTAGTGGTTGCTGACAATATCATTCCTATCTAACTTTTCAAACGCCCTTCTTACTCTGATCTCTAATTCTTCGTGTGAATTGACGGGCGTTTCTTATACTTTGGTTTTTATCTTTTCTCAAAGATTGAAATCAAGCGGGGTAAGATCTGGACTTCTTGCGGGCCATATCCAGGAACCGCACTTTCCAATCCATCTAGCTTCAAATAAATCGTCTAGTGTGTTAAATATTTCTCGTGTAGAGTGAGCAGGAGCTCCGTCGTGTTGATACCAACAAGTTCTATATTCTGATAATGGTAAATTGTCTAAAAACTCTGTAACTATTGTTCTTAATATTTTCATGTAACGATTAGAAGTTATTATCATAAATATGATCATAAAAGTTATTACCTTTCAATAAACAAAACACATTGAAACTAAATTTTACTTGAAATCCCCTTTCCCTAATAGCGTGAGGGTTTTGGTTTGCTCAAACATGACTGTTATGTCTATTGAAAATTCCTTCATGAGAAAATTTCGATTCATTAGCCCATATAATTTTGTTTTCAAGTCATCATCTCGTTGAGTATGAATTAACATCGTTTCACAAAACTGGACCCTCTTACTAGCATCTTCTGGATGCAGAGCTTGCATTGAAGTGGACTTATAGTTGTGAATTTTGTGCTTCCACAAGATCCTTTCTACAGAGGAGTAAGAAATACCTATGTCGTTCACTGCAGTAAAAATAGAGGCATGTAGATATGCTTCGAAATAAGCCAGGACAGTTATTTAGTTATCTCCATCTCTAGTCACTGGACTGGGATTCACTTTGGGTGCTTTAAAAGTAACAAATTTTAGCAAACTTAACTTAATCCTTCTAAACTTCATTTCGCCCATGCGTGGCAGATTAGGATTTAACTCATTAAACCTTCTACATGTTCTACTAATAATTCGGTTACATTCTCCATGCATGTAAAATAAATTTAAATAATCTACATTGGAATAATTATTTTCCATGTTAACTGTGAACATTAGTACATTGACATTTATCAAATAATTTAGAATGACAAGTATGTAATATAAATTGTTAATCATGGCACACTTGCCTTAACGTTGACGTTCAACCACAGTATAAGGAAAAATTATGCTGTGTTATGTTTTTGAATGTCTCTAAATACCTCAAAAACTCTCTTTTTAGCTATAGGAAATACCCAATATAGGTCGGAAAGTTATCAAAAAAGGAATCGGTTGGAACTGCAAGTTACTGTGTCCCTTTTAAAATAAGACACTCATTGAAGGCAGAAGTAGTCAAAGGTTGGCGTCACCCCGCTGGCCAATATTTTCAGATCAATTTTCAAAGATAGGAAATTTAACGCTGAATCAGATGCTGGGGACATATGGGTACCGTTCTATTAAAGAAAAATCAAATTAACTATGATTGAAAATTTTCAAATTCAAATGTATGTTATAAATAACAGTTATCTTAAAATCGTATTGCGTTTATAACAGTATGTAGGAATTTTTACGTTCTATGGGATAGTGAAAACTGCATGTTTCTACCTTGCATGTCTTTAAAGATATCGGAATTTTTCTAAAGCGCTCCAATCGTAATTTTTTTCTACTAAATGGCAAATAAATCCGAAATGGTACGAACTAGCCTAAATATGTTGTCATCAAGTGGCCCTTAAATTGAACGTTTAATTCAGAAATCTAATAACATACAGGGAGTTCCATGTATATAAATTTAAATTTGATCCCAGATATATATTCTAGGGGGCCTAATTAGCGCTCATTTGAAGAAATTTTGTCAAAATTCGAAAGTCGGCATTTCCTCATTAGTGAAGTTTTTTAAAGAAAATTCCCCAAAATATAAACTGAAATTTGATTTACAACCTCGTAATATTAAACGATACGTGAGCAGAGTACACATAAAGAGATAATATCAGAAGTATGAAAACCCAGGGTACATTAATTCACGACGAGAAAGTCTGTGCTTGCATAATACCGAGCAAATTATAATAATCATTAAAATGATATCAACATTACTCAGAGACAGACGAACGTTGCACGCTTGATTTATTTATTAACGTTTCGGGCTATAATTATCAGGACAATTCCTGCACTACAATAAATTTATTGTTATCCGCGCACTAATGCAGACTAAAAGATTATGTTGTGTTTGTAGGTGTGCAGGAATGTGTTTTATTAAGATATTGAGAAATTGTTAAACTTATTGACGCACAATTATTATTTATGATCTCCTTGGAGTCACAGTTCATTTATTTTAAGATTTAACTAAAAACAAAAGTCTGGACGCAGCAAGTGCGTTATATATATATATATATATATATATATATATATATATATATATATATATATATATATATATATATATATATATATATATATATATATATATATAGGGTGGCGCACTGAAAACGAAACAGACCGATGTGCGTCCAGAGATTTTTTTTTAAGTAACGCTGAAACACGTCAATTATAATATTGAGGGGGACTTGTTTTGACATAGAACTCAACTTTGTCACATCAACCCCTTATGGGTGGTAATAACAACCCTTATATTTTAAATAGGGAACATGGGTCGAGTGTTACATCATTTGAAAGCTCTTTCTTTTCTGAATTCAGCACACTAATTTTTTTGGAAGTTTTATCAACTCGTTTAAAAATTATTCACAGTTGGCGTTGCAAGAACTTATTTCATTCATTGTGATAAGAAATGCACTGATTAGTCAATTTTTCGTTAAAAAAAAACTAAAAAAACAAAACCAAACGTGCAAAAATGTTTATTCAGTTAAGTAAGTGTTCAAATTGTTGACCACCAGCTTCCATATAAAAGTACAAACTTTGTTCAAACTGATCTCTGACATTCTGCAGCATTTGTGGAGTTATTAGACGGCATTCTTCAACAATGCGTTCTCGTAATTTTTCTAGAGACTCCGGTTCTGTTGCGTAAATTCTACTCCTTAAATGGCTCATAGAAAGAAATCTAAAGGAGTTAAATCATGTGATCTAGGGGGTCACTCAATAGCACCTCTACGCCCAATCCGTTGCTCTGGAAACTCTGTTCAAAAACACCCCAACACGTTATGATAAATGCGGAGGAGCTCCATCTTGTTGAAACACTAATTGATTTTCTTTATAGCGATCATCATTTTCAAAAATGTCAATTAGTAGAGGGTAAACGATATCTTCTAGTAACTCCAAATACGTTTCGTCAGTCAAATCGCCATCAAGAAAAATTGGTCCGATTAAACGGTCTCCAAAAATGGCAGTCCAGACATTCAATTTCTGTGGAGTTTGAGTGTGGACTTCGCGAAAATTACTTGGATTATTATCTGCCCAATAACGACAATTATGACGATTGACTGTAGAGTTTAATAAAAACGTACACTCGTCTGAAAAACAGATATTGAACAGAAAGTTCCCGTTATCAGCTATTCGTGCAGTTATAATTTCACAAAACTCCAGCCGCCGATCAAAATAATCTTCATTCAGTTGTTGCACAAGATGAATTTTATACGGGTGAAATTTATGATGCTTCAATATTCGCTGAATAGTTCTTCTTTTGATGTTTGAAACAGTGGCCAATTTTCTCGTGCTCAAAGTTGGGTCTGCAGGAATTTGTCCTAAAGCCTCAACCTCAGTAGTCTCATTTCTAACTGGAAATTCACGTTCAGGATCCCGTTTTTTGTTGGCTACTGAACCACTTTGTCGAAACTTTGCAACTAACTACAAAATGTATTTTCTGTTAACATGTCTGTTCGGATGTCGTTCATTAAATAAATTGGCGGTACGGTTGGCACAGTCATCGTTTTGAAAAAAAGAGTAATTATTTCAACTCTTTCTTCTACAGAATACACCATTGTGAAATTAATTTTCGGTAGAACTATCAACTATCAAACCGACCGATAAACTGAAATAATAAACCGCATTTCTCTCATTCCGACAAGAAATGTTCTGATAGTCAATTTTTTGTTTACAAACCAACAAAACATTGACTATCAGCACATTTCTTATCGGAATGAGTGAAATGCGTTTTTGCATCTTTAACTGTGAATAATTGATAAAACTTCCAAAAAAATTAGTGCGCTGAATTCAGAAAAGAAAAAGCTTTCAAATGGTGTAACACTCGACCCATGTTCCCTATTTAAAATATAAGGGTTGTTATCACCACCCTTAAGGGATTGATGTGACAAAGTTGAGTTTTATGTCAAAACATGTCCCCCTCAATGTTAAAATTGACGTGTTTCAGCGTTTCAGAATTTGTCTGGACGCAAATCGATCTGTTTCGTTTTCAATGCGCCACCCTATATATATATATATATATATATATATATATATATATATATATATATATATATATATATATATATACATCCAACCGATAATTCAAAAAATGCTTCACCAATCGAAACCAAATTTGGCATTCCCCTTCATTTTGCTAATAACTTGTGTGAATTCATTAGACAGTTTTGACAATCAAATACTTTTAGAAAAAAAAATGCAAAAAAACTACTTGAAAACGCAATTTTGCTTCGTCGTGGGGATTTTCCTTCCCCCTCGCATGCATACAAACACCTTCGCTGCATAAACCAGAAGAAAAATGTCTTGTTCCTACCCGCCAACGAAGTTACGGCACCTGGGGGGATAGGGGTGCTGTGCGGGGTAGGCAGGGTTTCAGGGGGATATGGCTTCAAGATGTGAAAAAGATAACTTTCCAGCCCGTTTTAATGCATTTTCTGCTCATATTTCCTTTTTACTACCTACCCCGTCCAGCTCCCCTACTCACTCCTGGTCCCGTAACTTCCTTGAGGGGTGTGAACAAGAAATGTTTCTTGGGGTTTGTGGATCCAGGGGGGCCCTAGGCAGGTTTCTAAAATATTTACAGAAAATTCATTTCAAATAGACCCTTTCTCTGATGCTTTGGCTGTCGCTTTAGTTAAGTTGATACTTTCGCTGTAGTTAAGTTAAGTTTATGGTTTAACGGTCTATAATTTTAGCTAATTTTCGTAGAACAAATTCGTTAATGAATTTTTGGATTTTTTATCGACATATGATGCATGTTTGTAAGAAAAAATCTGGACGCAGTAAGTGCGTTGTGGTAGCGAATTTTCATTAAATCCTTCAAAATTCAATCACTCAATTTGCTATTAACGTAAGGTTTGTTGGCTAGGAAACCAACATTTAAGTTTATTTTCGGAAAATGTTTGTATATTTTCTAGCAATAAGTAATTTTGATAAAATATAGTACATTGTTTCTACTACATAGGCTTTACTGGTAATCAGATTGATGCCTGCTCGCAATTGCTATTAAAAACATTTTTTATGAAAATTCACTACCATAACGCACTTGCTGCATCCAGACTTTTATTATATTAGCACAATCATACATTACCTACATTGCTTTTGTAGATCGAGGTAATAATTAATCAATATTCAATTAATAATATCGCCCACTGCAAAAGTCCGAAATTTAATATACTTAACAATTATTAGACAAAACTTTCAACAACAGTTTATTGGCACTCGTTACTTTATAACCTATATTTATGTATAAACCATTTATTCTTATATTCAACCCCTATTATTTTAAAAACAGACAAAATCTCTCAGCAGCCATATGTTTGAATACCATAATATATATTCTGTCTATCTGAATCGGGCATTCGTTTTATTTTCATTTTGAGCTCATTTTTCTCGTATTCCCTTTTTATATTCAGACAAAGATTTATTCTCACTGTCAGACAGAGCCTTTTATATTAGGATATAATATTTTTTCATCTCTGTAACGAACACCTTAACTTTATTAAGATTTAGTAATCTTTCCCTGACATTTGAATAAATTAAATAAAAGCTTTGATTTATGTTGTGGTGGGGCTAAATGACCTCAGGCGAAAGCCGTACTAACGGATTACTTGGTAATTTTTTAAGTAAACTAGCTGTATTTTAAAGATTAACATTGTATTAGGAATCGATTTAAATAACGTCACAAATCTATCTTATATTTGGCAGTCTTTGTCGGAGAGCGGTAAGAACGTGTGTCTCTGACACCAAAGGTGCTGGGTTCGGCTTTCAGTAGGCGACCATTAGACTCAGTTCAAGCGTCGAACAGGAGTCATGAACAGCAAATGTTTTAAATGGCACTTAGTAACAAAATCCAAACTGTTTTAAATCGGGTGATCCAGCAGGCCAAAACTGAGGCCCGCCTAGGCCGATCCAGCGATTTACATATTTTCAAAATGATCACAGTATTACCACTAAATGACAATAACTGATATATATTTTTTAATTTCAACAACACACCACGAGGGCTTACAGCCTAAATACTATCGTACCGTGGGTGTTGACAAGGAGGAAAGAGGCAGCTTGTTAATTCTGGACTTGAAGGTTTGGAGGTTCGGAGGAGAAGGAAAAACATGTGCCGGCAAGGTATTCCACAACTTGGAAGTCCTCGGGACAAAAGAGCGGGCATAACAAGATGTTCTATGTCTGGTGACCTGGACAGTAAAAGGGTGCATTCGCTCTGTTCCCCTGGTGGATCTGTTGGGGGCAGCAGGTGGGGGAACTATGGAGGAAAGCTCCTCTGAGCAGTGTCCGTGCAGATGTCTATAAAAGAGAGAGAGAGGTCACCAACGGCACGTCGGTGGGCAAGGGATGGCAGCCTTTGGGTGAGGGTAGGGTCACCGATGAGACGTATAGCTCTCTTTTGAAGTTTGGCCTTATTTGTGAAGTATATAAGGTATAGAGATTAGCTGGTGAAAAGTATTTGCAAGCCCGGAAGAGGAAACCTAATTTCTTAGCAGCCGCTTCTGCAATTGATGTGACATGTTGATGCCAATTAAGATTTCGATCCACATAAATGCCAACAAGAGAAAAGGACTCATTACTTTGAATAACTTGGTTGTTCATTGTGATGGGTCTAGTGCTGGTGTATCTCTTGTGAGAAAGAAAGCAAGACTTAGTTTTGGTGGGGTTGAATTGTACAAGATTTCTACTTCCCCAGTCTAATATTTTTTGGAGATCCACGGAGACAGAACCCTCCATGAGTCTGCGATCCTCATCTAATTGGGCTAAAGAGACAGGCTTAGAATATTGTATATTTGAATGGAGGGTGCTGTCGTCCGCTTAGCTGTGAACTGGGTTGGATGTGCTCGAGAGGAGGTCATTGATGTGGAGAAGAAACAAAGTAGGGGCTAAAGCTGAACCTTGAGGAACTCCTGCATTAATTGGATACAGTTTAGAGGAATGGCCATCCACAACAACAGATATGCTCCTGTTGGAGAGGAAATTTGCTGTCCACATACAGAGTTTTGGTGGTAGGCCATAGGCCGGAAGTTTATTAAGCAGCGCTGCGTGCCAGACCTGGTCGAATGCTTTGGATATGTCTAGAGCAAGAATCTGAGATTCACCGTGTTGTTCCATAGACTTGTTCCAAGAATGGGTGACAAAGGAAAGGAGGTCGGCAGTCGATCTGCGCTGACGGAATCCATACTGCCTGTCGTGGATTAGACTGTGTTTATCAAGAAATTTTAGTAATTCGGTGTTTATATACTTTTCCATCATTTTAGAGACGACTGAAAGGAGAGAAATGGGCCTGTAGTTGCTGGGAAGCGCTTTGGATCCTTTCTTGGGGATGGGTTGTACTCGATCAGTTTTCCAGTTACTAGGGACTATGCCTTTATTATAAGATATCTGAAACAGACGAGTCAGAACAGGAGCAAGCTCGGGTGCGCATTTTTTGAGAACAATTGCTGGGATCTCGTCAAGGCCAGAGGCTTTCCTGGTATTAAGAGAAGAGAGCATCTTTCGTACCTTTTTAGTTTTGAAAATGATATCCATCATTTTATGCGCGACATTGGGGACTGTTGGTGGTTGAACATTTGGAGGTGGGTTGAAGTAGAATTGCGGGCGAACAACGAAGCAAAAAGTTCAGCCTTGCCCAGGGCGGTAGAAACAACTTCATCCCCTGAGACAAGAGGTGGGAACGTGCTTTTGCAGAAATTATCCCCAATAGATTTAGCAAGAGTCCAGAAGGGTTTGCCGCCGTTGGAGCTTAAGAGGACTTTGTTTTTGATGTGGTTATTGAACAAGTTTTTTGCCTCAGAAAGAATGCGGACATAGCGGTTTCTTGCGTCGTTAAATGCTTGACGATTTCTTGACTGGGATTGTGTAGAAGCGTTTTGTGAGTTTTGACCTTTTCAAGTATGGCCTTGTCACAGGATTTAGAGAACCAGGGCTTTTGAGTGGCTGAATAGGTTTTCTGTGTACGTGGGATAAATAATTCCATGCCAGCTTGGATAATTTCGGTGACGTTTTGTGAGATATCAGAGGGGTCAGGATGAGAGAATCAGACAAACGCCCATGGAAACGAGGAAAAGTAATCCCGCATTTCGTCCCAGTTTGCGGAGTTGTAGTGCCAAACGATACATGGGTGTGATGACTGTGTGACCTCGGGTTGCATTGCGCTGGAAGCAGTGACCATGCCGTGGTCTGAGCGCCCAAGGGGGGCGGTGACTGATATCTTATAGCATTCAGGTTGTGTAGTAAGAAGGAGATCCAAGGGATTTGAGCTGTGTGTTGGGACACGAGGAAAGTTAGTAGGTTGCTGAACCATATTGGCTAAAGAATTGCTGACTGCAAAGGCCTCCCCTGCTCTCCCTTGTGGATCGGTTTTTGAAGATCCTAGCCATTCCTTATTATGGACATTGAAGTCACCAAGAATAGTGGCCTCGGAGGAAGGATATTCAGAAATCAGATAGTCGGTTTTTTCAGAAAGGTAGTCAAAGAGCTGGACAAAGTTGTTGTCAGAAGGTGACCGGTAAATGCAACAGATGAATTTAGTTGCAGCCCTGAGAGAAAGTTTTATCCATAGTATGTCTTTTCTTCCAGCTTCTAAATTGGGGAGTCTGGTGTATGATAGATTGCTACGGACGTATGCGCACACGCCTCCATGCAATCTAAAGGAAGTAAGGAGCTCATACCCCGGGAATTTAAGGTGATTAGTGGCTGTTTTGGCACTGATTTGGGTTTCGGTGAGGAAGAGGAGTTGGGGCCTGTTAGCCTGGAGGAAATGGTGGACGGAGTTCAGGTTAGAATTTAGGCCACATATATTCGAAAAGGATATGTTAAATCTTGATGTTGGCGCCCCCTGTACACCCCTCTCCCGAAGATCCGAATGGAGGGGTATTTTGCCTCCGGAATATTTTGTACAAGGAGGAGCCATCATCATTTTTGTTTATAAGGGAAACCGACTCATACACCAGAACCGGAAACGTCCGTTGGGACTTCACCGGCCCCTTGATGTATGGGGTGGTACCTCCTCGGGCGTGAAAAAATCCTTTACTATTACGTAGAGGAAAATTCCACTACCACCTGCTATGGATTGGATTGGATCAATGTCTACCCCTTTAAAAATAAGATTAATAAAGGGACTATCAATTGTCCAATAGTTAATACCCAATTAATAACAACAATTAGATTATTATTACAAAATCACAACCGCTATGTAATTGAATTTCATTATTTGTTTCTCTAGATGTCGTTAAATTAAGGAAAAGAAATACAGGGCATATGATTTGTTCAAGCTATTGAAAATGTATTTTAAAATGGTAAATAGTTGTAGAAAAGAAGTTGATGTGTCATACACGTTATAGAGGTGGCTTCTTCTACCCCATATAACCTTACGGGAAAACTAAGAAATTGTGAAAACATTTACTTAATTTAATTTCTCTGACTTTTTCCATATCTAAGAAAAAATTAAAAACTACTTTTGGCACCCATTTTATTGGGTCGTATCTTCACAAAAGAGGGGAGTATGAGTTTTTTTATATAAAAGACACCCTTCAATTTTCAACAAGCAATAATCGCCTATATAGGGTGAATCATCGGGAACTGCATCGGTTGGTTGTGGGCAAATCATCATCAGGAAAATCTAAGAATTTGGTACTGTACTAATGCGATTAGGGGACACCCGGCTAAAAAAAATTCAGACTAGTGGTATTTCCGGTTATACCGGAAGTGGATGTCAACTTCCTTATTTCTAATTGGACACCCAGCATATCATGGCATTTTGAGATTATGCGTGAAAGTCTGAATACTTTTTGTGTATAATGTCATATACCTAATACCTTCTTCGTCTTGAGATATTCAAACTTTAATGTCAAAATTGACGTCTTGAGACCGAAGCGAATTGACATTTTTAGTGAATATTTTTTTTTAATTCACTAATGAGGAGATCCCGATTTTTGAATTTTGAAACAATTTCATCAAATGAGCGCTAATTAGGCCCCCTAGAACACATATCCGGGGTCAGTTTCACTATATATATATATATATATATATATATATATATATATATATATATATATATATATATATATATATATATATATATATATATATATATATCCACACTGATAACTCAAAAAATAATACGCCGATTTTGATTAAACTTGATGAATACCTTCCTTGTGCAAGTGGCTTGGATAAGTTCGTTATCCAGGAAAATTGGCCCAGGTTTTCCCGAAAAATTTTGTGATTTCTTTCGAAAGAAAATTATATCTCCGGAAATAACAAAGTAAGGGCAACCAAATTGGTTTGGTACACCCGTTTATACCATTATAGGTAAATTTAGCTCTGTAGGTTAACACTCAAAAAAATTATAGGCATTTAAAGAAAAATATATTTGGGTTTCCCTCAAAACGTCAAAGTCGCGATTTAAAACGTCAAAATTGGCAATAATTTCACTAAAAGATTTCCAGGCAATTCATTTCAAATAAATCCTTTCTCTGATGCTTTGGCAGTAGTCTTGGCTACAGAGTTCATCGTTTAATGGTATATAATTTTTGTCGAATTTCTCTTAAAAAAATCAATAAAGCTCAATATATCCGTTATTATACAAGGTACGAAAAAAATGTATACATTAATTATAAGGTGTCTTGAGCTACACCTAAAAAATATTTCTACAGTTACAGGGTGGCCCATGAGTCGTCGGTGATTTAAATTTTCTATTTTTTATGAATTTTATTTTAAAAAAATCACCAATGAGGAGATCGCGACTTTTGTATTTGGAAAAAATTTATACAAATGAGCGCTATTTAGGAGCTCTGGAACCCAAATCCGAAGTCTATTTCACACTTTATATGTTTATATATATATATATATATATATATATATATATATATATATATATATATATATATATATATATATATATATATAAATATATATATATATATATATATATATATATATATATATATATATATATATATATATATATATATATATATATATATATATATATATATATATATATGTCACACCGATAACTCAAAAAATAATGTGCCGATGACGATCAAATTGATAGAATATCCAGGAAAATCTGCCCAGTCCAAATAGATTAAACAATTCTTTGTTTTAATTAGGCAGTCGGATTCTCCCGGTTCGTGTCAGTTCTGCGCTGACCTTTAATGTCTCTAATATCGAGCACGTAACTATAATGCATGTTTGTAAGAAAAGAAATTCGGGACGCAGCAAGTGCGTTATGGTAGCGAATTTTTATTGAATGCTTCAAATTTGAATAGCTCAATTTGCTATTAACCTATAAGGTTCGCTGGCCAGGAAACTAGTTTTTTCGTGAACATTTAAAATTTATTTTCGAAACATTTTGGACACCTTCAAACATAAAGTTATTTTGATGATACATTGTTTCTACTATATAGGTTATACTGGTAACCCAATTTGATTCCTGCTGTCTTTAAAAAACACATATTTACTATTTAAAACATTTTTATGAAAATTCACTACCATAACGCACTTGCTACGTCCAGACTTTTTTTTTAATCGAACACGCCTTATGTTATTGCATTTTTGCATTTTCCATCGAAATATAGGGCATGTTGGTAAGAAAAGAAACTCGGGTCGCAGCAAGTGCGTTATGGTAGTGAATTTTCATAAAAATGTTTTAAATGACAAATATGTATTTTTTTACTGAAAGCAGGCATCAAATTTGGTGCATCAATTTAATAATTTTTCATACAAAAATTCTCAACAAATGTTTCTTCAAAGAAAAGTCATCAAATTCATTTATGAGAAAATTCGCTATTAAAGAAGAACATTTTGCCCAAGAAAATGCGCTAATGAAAATAAATTAAATAAATAAAAAAAAACTGGTGCGATTTTCCTGGCTAACAAACCATTTCAAGTTATTTACCCACCTACCAACATATAATTTTTCACAAAAACTTTTTCGACGAAACTTAACAATAATTTCATGAAAATTTGCACACAATCTTTTAAGAAATTCCGTAAACATTTTTTTATAATAACTAATTAAACATTTATCATTAGTTACCAAAATTTTACAAAAACATCATACAAAAATGATTTCTACGAAGCACAAAAAAAAATTCTGCGAAAACTGACTAAATATCTTTTATACAAAATTTTGCTTAAAGAATACATAAAATTCAAATTACTATAGATAGCAAATAACAGAAAAGATTACGAAATTTTAATGGGAAAACGGGAAATTTATACATCCTATATATAAAATAAATGTATACACCCTAATGTAGCAACGAAAGAGTGTAGCATGAGATGTCAACGCCCGAAAAGAAACCAAGAACAATGCTTCAGTTTTTGTAGGGAGAATGAGATTGTAGCTAATAAATGCAATTCTGTTGATTTATTGTGTGTAAAAATAGGTATGACCAAGCTACCTAAAGGCTCGATGTATGAAAAGAGCAGAGGTCATTTGTAAAAACAAAACTTTATGTAGTATTAAGATATATGTGCGCGCAAGAAAAAAACGTAAAAAGACACTAAAGGTTTGACGGAAATCTCAAACACAGGTGGTTTGATGAACAATAGCGTTTTTTCTCCTGTAAGAAAGTTAATTAAAGCAACAGTCCGGGAGTGTCCGGGGTCTTTTCATCTAGTGAATTCATCGGCATCATTTCACCAGATCATGTGATCATCGTCATCATTATGTAAGTTGACATAAGAGATTCCAGAGTGCATCGAAGGGAGATTATAAAAAACCTCCAGAGTGCTACGAATATGGAATATATCAACATGTTAATAAATTAAATCCATTAATAATCAATAAATGGGCAGTAAAATATGGCATGGACAAATTAGAAAAATAATAATAATTAATAATGGACAGTAATAATGGAAAAACAATATATAATCCAATGGAAAATGTTTCAGTAAGTGTTTTCTTTTCCTAAGTTGATCAGTGCGGTTTGAATTTCACGATTTTAACAGCACCAATTAAAGATTAAGTGCCAATAAATTTCAATAAGCAAAAATTTGCTTGAAATGAACAGAAAGAGACTGTGATCTTTGTAGAATTGTCGATGTATATTACTTATGTTATATCAATGTTTAACCGGTAATTGTGTAATTATTTATAATGTTACCTGAATGTTTTAATAGGATTTTTCAATTTATGTTTATGTGATGAATGCTTTAAATGTTTCTGTTTGTATTTAATGTGTGTCACCTAGACACCGTAAAATTTGTGTAATGAATTAAATGGAATGTATAACAGATTGTAATTAACCAGAAGTATTGTTTTTCGTTAATAATTAATCAGTAAAATTGTTGTATAGCCATCTGTGCAAAGCGAAATTAATTTTTGATCAAGTAAAAATCAATAAATGAATTTAAATAGCACATATTAATGAATTTTATTTAGTAGAAGCTAGCTGTAATTATAATGAACCCAACCTGATGATTAAGATATATGTTCTCAGCTCTAAAATAAATATTTGCAGGTATACTAAAAATAAATACCATAGCAATATCTAATCGGTAATTAAAATTGAAAATAAAGTAATTTGTTTCACGCAAATCCGTTAAAATCTTATTTGCGACAAATTTCGTTTAAAAAATGTTCAATCAATTAAATAATTTTTCATACAAAAATTCGCAACAAATGTTTGTTCAAAGAAAATTAATTAATTTCATTTATAAGAAAACTCGCTATTAAAACAACATTTTGTAGAAGAAAATTGGTTAATAGAAATACATTAAATAAATTAAAAAACTCGGGACGCAGCAAGTGCGTTATGGTAGTGAATTTTCTTAAATATGTTTTTATTGCAAATATGTCTGTTCTTTTTATTTAAGAAAGCAGGCAGCAATTTTGGTTACCAGTATAACCTTATAGTAAAAACAATGTGCCATGTTTCATAAAAATAACTTTATTGCGTGAAAATGTACAAAAATTTCCAAAAGTAAACTTAAAGTGTTCCCGCAAAAACTCGTTTCTTGGTCAACCTTATAGATTAATAGCAAATTTGGCTATTCAAATATGAAGCATTTGATCAAAATTCGCTACCATAACGCACTTGCTGCATTCAGAATTTCTTTTCTTACAAACATGCATTATATTTCGATGGTAAATGCAAAAATGCAATAACATAAGGCGTGTTTGATAAAAAAAAATAAGAAAATTTGTATTACCAACGACTTATGGGCCACCCTATGATTGTAGAAATATTTTTTTAAGATGTAGCTCAAGACACCCTATAAGTAATATATAAAAAAATTTCATATCTTGTATAATAACGGATATATTGAGCTTTATTGATTTTTTAAGAAAATTCGACAAAAATTATATACCATTAAACGATAAACTCTATAGCTAAGGCTACTGCCAAGCATCAGAGAAAGAGTCTATTTGAAATGAATTTTCTGCAAATATTTTAGTAAAATGAAGGACAATGACGGTTGAAACTAAGACATTAGGGTTTGTAAAACATCCTTCTTGAGACATTTTCTTTCCATAGCCCGTATTAGATTCAAGTTATTTGCCTAAATGTTGCCAATTTTGACATTTTAAATCGCCACTTTGATGTTTTGAGGAAAATCCCAATAAATTTTTATTTAAATGCCTATAACTTTTTTGTCTTTTGATCTACAGAGCTAAATTTTGGTAGGTAGCTTACTTATAATGATACAACCAAATTTGGTTGCCCTTACTTTGTTAATTTTGGAGATATAAATTTTTTACAATTTTTTTCGAAAGAAAACTCAAAATTTTCCGGGAAAACCTGGGCCGATTTTCCTGGATAACGAACTTATCCAAGCCATTTTTAAAAGGAAGGTACTCACCAAATTTAATCAAAATCGGCCCATAATTTTTTGAGTTATCGGTGTGATACATATATATATATATATATATATATATATATATATATATATATATATATATATATATATATATATATAACATATAAAAATTGAAACTGACCCCGGATATGTGTTCTGGGGGGCCTAATTAGCGCTCATGTGAAGAAATTTTTTCAAAATTTAAAAGTCGAGATCTCCTCATTAGTGAATTTTTTTTAAGAAAATTCACTAAAAATACTCAAAATTTGATGTAAATACAGAACTAGATATTTTTTCTGTCGCTTTGGTGTGCTTGAAGAATTTTGTGAAAAAAGTCGGAATCTCCTCATTAGTGAGTGTTTTCTACGAAAATTCACTAATAGTGTAATCAAATTTGATTTGAATTCGTTGTTTGGCATAAGCCAAAATCAAAGCAAGACTAAAATAATAGGCTTTTGAAGATAGTATATACCAATAATTACCTGCAAAATAAATTGAACGTACCAAATACTAAATAAATAAGGGCATTTACCCTATAATGATCTATTAATCTCGCTTAAATACGGCCGAAATGTGAAGCACTGGTTGTAGAGGGTACAAGATAAATAACATTACCTGGGATGAAATAGTTATTTATTAGACTGTGATCGTCTTTTCTACTTAGTGTCTTATTTACATTTATTTTGATCATTAATCTGACTTTACCAAAGTCTCATTTACGCAGCTTAATTTATAAAGTTGTGGATTTATAGTTGAAGTTTCCAAGTTGTTTTATCTTTATGGTCGCTTTATTTGGAGCTTATTAAGTTTTATTACATATTCATAAGTATTATAACAAAGTTCTTAATCGAAATGGTAATGTATGAGCCCGGATGAATTCGAAATTTAAATATGAATCTCATCTTGGCGAAATGAGATTTTCTTTTTATATTATTTGTAGAGAGTTGGAACATATTTAAAATAACATATACAGGGGATGACTCCCGACAAATTCACTCAAAGGCTGAATATATAGTTCAGCAAGATATTTCTATTTTACTGTAGAAATACTTCCCGGCGCTTCGTAAACTCACTTCTATAAAAAGGGACGCACCTAATTTTGGCTGCCACTTTGAAGCTTTGTCATTTATTACTACTACTACTACTACTACTACTACTACTACTAAACTAATGAGGAGACCTGTGTTTATATGTGTGTGTGTTTTTGTTTCTTTAACGTCGGCCTATTTCCGCGACTATGGCCAATCACCGACGCCAGGGAGCAATTTCACCTCACTATCCTGGAATTTTTGCCGAACCCCTGCCTTTCTGTAAGGAGGGTAGGGATCTTTAACGTGCCCAACATCGCATGGACACGGAACCACAGGCTTTACGCCCCCTCCGAAGAGGCGGAACGTGAGGACATTCAACTTGCTCAAATACAATGCCAGAACCTCGGTTGATGTTAATTTACAGTTTGTACTGAAAAAGTGAAAGGAGTACCCTGGGATCGAACCCAGTACCTTTCGGTTCAGAGGCACACGTTCTTACCCCTGAACCACCGAGGTACTGACCCTGTGTGTATATATATATATATATATATATATATATATATATATATATATATATATATATATATATATATATATATATATATATATATATATATATATATATATATATATATATATATGGCATCGTATCGATAACTCAAAAAACAATGAGTCGATTTTGATGAAATGTGGTACATACGTTCCTTTTGGAAGTGGCTTGGACAAGTTCGTTAGCTAGGAAAATCGGACGAGTTTTTCCGAGAAAATTTTGGGTTTTCTTTCGGAAATTTTTTTGTACCTCCGAAAATAATAGAGCTATGACAACCCCAAATTTGAGATATGCGTTTCCACTATCAAACATACCCTAAATGCCGAAATTCAGATCTCTAAGTTGAAGAATATATATATATATATATATATATATATATATATATATATATATATATATATATATATATATATATATATATATATATATATATATATATATATATATATATATATATATATATATACATGTGTGTGTGCGCGCATTTAAAGAAAAAAAATTGGGTGCCACTTGTGATCAGAGGAAAGCACAAGAACAAAATATTTTAGTGGTTAATAAAACCAATTGAATATTACATACAACGGTTAAAGATAGCATCCCAGACCTGAAGAAGTCGGGTGTTTATCGCTTAAAATGTGGTACCCCCAGTTGTAAAGCTGTCTACATAGGAAGAACCGGAAGATCTTTGGGCATCAGAGTCACAGAACACCTTAGAAGTAGAAACCAGCTCAACAATGACACGTCAGTCTTTGGTTGCCATTTGAGGGAGAGTTGCCACTGCCTCAACAGAAATACAGATGCTGAAATCTTGCACCCTTCAAGTCTTGGCGTAGAACAATTCGTCTTAGAGGAAATTGAGATTTTCAAACATTCCAAGTGCCAGTCCAGTGAGGTTTTGAACTTGTCTAACACGGATGTAACTAACTTTCCTTTATTCTATAGCCAGTTGGTGTAACAGTGTTGCTGAACTCTATGGTTTTTCTACATGACCATAAACATTATGATTTGAAGATGGCTGCTCTATGGCTCCCCTTCCATTCTCTGCTCTTTTGTCATTGACATGTTTCGCTTCTGACCCTTCTTGCACCTGCGTCGATGCATCCTGCCCGTTTCAAATTCACATAATGGCCGCCCCTCATCATGGTTGTTGTTAAAAATCGCCGATCTTTTCCATTGATGTTTGTTTTGGAGACAATTTTCTGGCAAATGCAGATGTAGTATTGCAGGTTGCAAGTGAGTGTCGCTCATTTTGTTTTTATTCACCTGATCTTTTACAGTTTTCTTTGCCCTAACTGTTCTCATTGGATTTCTTGCTTAATTGTGCCTGCCTAGTGTGTTGTTTGACCTGTCGGTTTCGCTCATTGGCTTTGCTTTGTGTTTCTACAATAGACTTGATTTCTTAATGTTCAGATATTAGACTTTTGCAGTTTTGTAACTTTTAACGCTTTTCAATTTGCTCTGATGCTTTTAGTTTTGTTAATTTGATTGCATGTTTAACTTAGCATATTTTAGCTAGTGTTGCTGTATCTGTGGCTTTTTAGACTTTAACTTGACTGTTAGTTGATGTTTTACTGTGTGACTTGTGACTTTTACCTTTGACCTTTTTGTGAAGATCACCTTGTCATCATTGTCCTCTGACATGCACAATTGCCTACCGGAAAAACTAATGTTTTTCTGACTGACCTCTCTTGTTATATTTATCCCCTGAGGATGACCTCTTAAGAGTGTCGAAACGCGTCGGGAGTAAAAGGAATTTTGAATAAATTTGGTGTCTGGAGGAGAAGCCTTTCATTTTAATTGTTTAAGTTTTCTTGACGCAAAAATATCAAGAAGTGGCAGAAAGAATAATTTAAAAATTTTATAATTTTTCTTCTTAAAACGTCAAAGTCGAGATTTGAACGTCAAAATTTGCAATTTTCAGACAACTTATCTAAAGCAAATACCGATTATGTCAAAAAAATGTCGTAATAGTTGTGTTTTACAAAGCGTTAAGTTTCAGCTTCAATCATCATTGTCCATTATTTTACTAAAATGTTTTCTGAAAATCTATTTCAAATAGACCCTCCTTGTCAAGCTTTGGCAGTAGTTTCAGCTATGGAGTTTATGGTTTAATAGTCTATATTTTAGCAAATTTTCGTAGAAAAAAATTCGTTTTTGAGAAGACCGCGACTTATGAATTTTAAAAAGACTTCTTCAAATGAGCGCGAAGCAGAACCCCTAAGACCGATATACGGGGTCAGTTTCAGTTTTTGTCGGTTTACACATATACAGGGTGACGCATTACTACGGTAAAGCTTAATATATCCGTTATTATACAAGATATGATACGAAATGATATACGTTAATTATAGGATGTTTCTAGTGCATCTTATAAATCTATTTTGACAATCTCAGGCTGGCCCATAAGTAGTTGGTGGTACACACATTCTTTTTTTAATAGAACATCCCTTATGTTATTGCATTTTTGTATTTTCTATCAAATTATAATGCATGTTTGTAAGGAACAAAATGACTCGTTCATCGCTTTTGAGTTATATCAATTATTTTGCAACTTTTCACGTATTTGGCACATATCACAAACACATATCACAAATTGTGATACGGCGTTTTTACCATTAGAAAGCGGAGCCCCATGGAAATCACGCATTCAGAGAACTTTGTGTTTGTATTACTCGTCGTAAAAATCGATCTACCATATACAGGCACCTTCAAATAGTGGCTGAATCTTTAAAAGTTTTCGCAGAAATGTTTTTAGTGTTTCCGTAGATATCATTTTTTGTAAAATTTCTGTGATATGTTTCTAATTAATAATAAATATTTAGTAAGTTATTGTAAAAAAAAGTTGTCGAATTTTTGTGAAAAATATAATTTAGTTTAATATTACTGAAGGCAATTTCTGTATAAAAAAAATGGTGAAATTTTGTCAAAGAAATTATTGCAGATTTTGTTTGTAAATAAATATATCTTGACAGGTGCGTAAATAGCCTGAGAAGGTTCGTTGACCAGGAACATCGGAACAGTTTTTTCTGGAATTTTTAGGTTTATTTTCGAAATATGTTTGCACTTTTTGAAACAACAAAGCTATTTTAATGAAATGTGGTACATTGTTGGTACTACAGATTATACTATCAACCAAATGTCATTCTTGTGAAAACAAGACATATTTGCCACTAACAACATTTTAAAGAAAATTCGCTACCATAACACACTTGCTGCGTCCAAACTTTTAAACCTTCGGCAACATTTGCCAACATTTCTGTGCTTATGGTTCGGAAACGTTCTCTAATGCGCTCCTTCATTATATCGTCTGTCATTAGAAGAAATGTTTACTGTCTTATAACATGTTACCTTTATCAAAACCCTGATTCTCTAAGTCCTGCGACAAGGCTAGACTTGAAAACGCCAAAATTCACAAAACGCTTTTACACAATCCCAGTCAAGAAAACCGTTAAGCATTTAGCGACGCAAGAAACCGCTATGTCCGCATTCTTTCTGAGGCAAAAAACTCGTTTAATAACCACATCAAAAACAAAGTCCTCTCAAGCTCCAACGGCAGCAAACCTTCCTGGATTCTTGCTAAATCTATTGGGAATAATTTCTGCAAGAGCACGTTCCCACCTCTTGTTACAGGGGATGAAATTATTTCTACGGCCCTGGGTAAGGCTGAACTTTTTGCCTCGTTGTTCGCCGGCAATTCTACTTTCAACCCACCTCCAAATGTTCAATCACCAACAGTCCCCAATGTCGCGCATAAAATGACGGATATCATTTTCAAAACTAAAAAGGTACGAAATATGCTCTCTTCTCTTGATACCAGAAAAGCCTCTGGCCTTGACGAGATCCCAGTAATTGTTCTCAAAAAATGCGCACCAGAACTTGCTCCTGTCCCGACTCGTCTGTTTCAGACATCTTACAACAGAGTCATATTCCCTAGCGACTTGAAAACTGCTCGAGTACAACCCGTCCCCAAGAAGGGATACAAGCAACTACAGGCCTATTTTTTTTTCTTTTAGTGGTCTCTAAAGTGATTGAAAAGTATATAAACACCGAAGTACTAAAATTTCCTGAAAAACACAGTCTAATCCACGACAGGCAGTATGGATTCCGTCAGTGCAGATCAACTGTCGACCTTCTTTCCTTTATCACCCATTCTTGGAACAAGTCTATGGAACTACACGGTGAATCCCATATTGTCGCTCTACACATATCCAAAGCATTCGACCAGGTCTAGCACGCAGCGCTGCTGAATAAATTTTCGGCCTATGGCCTACCACCAAAATCTGTACCTGGACAGCAAATTTCCTTTCCAACCGGAGCATTTCTGTTGTCGTGGAGGGTCATTCCTCTAAACTGTATCCAATTAATGCAGGAGTCCCTCAAGGTTCAGCTTTAGCCCCTACTTTGTTACTTCTACGCATCAATGACCTTTGTTTCTTCTCCACATCAATGACGTCCTCTCTAGCACATCCAACCCAGTTCACAGTTACGCGGACGACAGCACCCTCCACCCAAATATACAATATTCTAAGCCTGTCTCTTTAGCCCAATTAGATGAGGATCGCAGACTCGTGGAGGGTTCTTTCTCTGTGCTTCTCCAATAAATATTAGACTGGGAAGTAGAAATCTTGTACAATTCAACTCCACCAGGCCTCAGTCTTACCTCCTATATCATAAGAGATACACCAGCCCTAGACCCATCACAATGAACAACGAAGTTATTCAAAGTAATGAGTCCTTTTCACTTGTTGGCATTTTTGTGGATCGAAATCTTAATTGGCACCAACATGTCACATCAATTGCAGAAGCGGCTGTTAAAAAAATAGGTTTCCTCTTCCGGGCTCGCAAATACTTTTCACCAGCTAATCTTTATACCTTACATACTTCACAAATAAGGCCAAACCTCGAATACCGCTCCCACATTTGGAGTGTTGCTGCTGCATCTACACTCGCTACCCTGACTCCATTCAGAAGAGAGCTACTAACCTCACCCAAAGGCTGCCATCCTTGCCCACCGATGTGCCGTTGGAGACCCCTCTCTCTCTCTTTTGTAGATATCTGCAGGGACACTGCTCAGAGGAGCTTTCTTCCATAGTTCCTTCACCTGCTGCCCCCACCAGATCTACCAGGGGAACAGAGCGAATGCACCCTTTTACTGTCCAGGTCACCAGACAGCATCTTGTCATGCCCGCTTTTGTGTCCCGAGGACTTCCAAGTTGTGGAATTCCGTGCCGGCACAAGTTATTCCTTCTCCTCCGAACCTCCAGACCTTCAAGTCCATAATTAACAAGTTTCCTCTTTCCTCCTAGTCAAATCCCACGGTACGATAGTATCTAGGCAGTGAGCCCTCGTGGTGTGTTGTTGAAGTAAAAATAATAATAATATAAAAAAAAAACGAATTTGTTCACGAAATTCGCTTAAGGAAATGAGTCAATGAATGCACTTGAAATCCAACTCAGTTCAACGGGTTCTTAAGGACGTTTTCAAACCAAAGCATCGATTAAAGAAAAAATTTGGTTACTGAAAATTTGGTAGGTCTATCTAAATAAATAAGGTGCCTCCTTAAATTTGATTTTGATCTTGTAGTTGTGACACGACCTTAACTCAATACAAAGGGCCATGCATAAGTAATAAGTACAATTTTAATAAGTACAATTTTAGAATTTTTCTTCCTCTGAAGATGTTGACCTGGTCAACGAAACGATCGTAAGGTCTCTGAAATATATGTTGTGGTGATTTGGGTTCTCAAAGTGTACTTATTACTGCTCATCACAGGTTCCAGTTGTCACATAGTGAAAGGGCCATGCACGTTCCCATTGTTTTTAAACTATGAGGTAACATCTAGCAGTTGCAGCAAAGGTTTTTCTTACAAAAACATAGGCTAAAGTGTCCACCATTTTCCTTTACCTGTTTCATACAACAATTTATACGCAAAAATAATTACAGGGATAAAGGATATAAAATACAAAAGAGTTAATAAATCAAATTGCATTCCAGTTCTTCTTTTTATCACTTTTAAATGCAAAGGCGAATTTCCTCCCCAGTGATTTAAACTTTCCCCCAGTATTATTTAGATGGTTAACTGACTTTTATTAAAATTTGCTTTGTAATACAAACAAGCCGGATATTTCAGAGAATCTGCATTTGCAGAAGGGACACACACCCTGAGGTTATAATGTCACTTCGAGATAAGGTCCCCAAATTCACTAAGCCGTATTATGATTTATTTCTTTTCTCTTTCTAGATTTTCCGTTTATTAACTTTGCAAACTAAGTTTAAATGTAAAATAACTTCTTTGGCTTTACGTACTAGCTGAAGGGCATTTTAGTTTGACACAACGTAATCAAGGCGCAATGACAAACTGATTGGAACTAGCAGGAGTTTAAAAAAGTCTGGACGCAGCAAGTGCGTTATGGCAGTGAATTTTTATAAAAATGCTTTGAATAGCAAATATGTCTTTATAATGCAAGCAGTCATCAATTTGGTTACTGGTATAACCTATATAGTAGAAACAATGTACCATATTTTATCAAAATAACTGATTGTTTGAAAATGTACACAAATTTTCCGACAATAAACTTTAAATGTTGGTTTCCTAGCCAACAAATCTTAGGTTAATAGCAAATTGAGTTATTGAAATTTGAAACATTTAATGAAAAATTGCTACCCAAAAACGCACTCCGTCTTGATTTTTTTTCTTACAAACATATTTCCATAAAAAATGCAATAAAATAAGGCTGTTCGAAAAAAATTGTGGGGATCACCAACGACTTATGGGCCAGCCTGTGATTATCAAAATAATTTTATAAGATGCAGCTCAAGACACCCTATAATTAACTTATACAATTTTTTCTCGTCTCCTGTATAATAATAATTCTATTGAGCTTTACCGTAGAAATGCGTCACCCTGTATATATGTAACCAGATCAAAACTGAACGTAAACCCGGATATGGATTCCAGGGGGCCTAGTTTGCTTTCATTTGAAGAAACCATCTAATTGGGCTAAAGAGACAGGCTTAGAGTATTCTATATTTGAGTGGAGGGTGCTGTCGTCCGCGTAACTGTCAACTGGGTTGGATGTGCTAGAGAGAAGGTCATTGATGTGGAGAAGAAACAAAGTAAAGGCTAAAGCTGAACCTTGAGGGACTCCTGCATTAATTGGATACAGTTTAGAGGAATGGCCATCCACGACAACAGAAATGCTCCGGTTGGAGAGTAAATTTGCCGTCAAGGTACAGAGTTTTGGTGGTAGGCCATAGGCTGGAAATTTATTAAGCAGCGCTGCGTGCCAAACCTGGTCGAATGCTATGGATATGTCTAGAGCGACAATCTGGGGTTCACCGTGTAGTTCCATAGACTTGTTCCAAGGATGAGTGACAAAGGAAAGAAGGTCGGTAGTTGATCTGCGCTGACGGAATCCATACTGCCTGTCTTGGATTAGACTGTGTTTTTCAAGAAATTTTAGTAATTCGGTGTTTATATACTTTTCCATCATCCATACTTTTTAGACGACTGAAAGGAGAGTAATAGGCCAGTAGTTGCTAGGAAGCGCTTTGGATCCTTTCTTGGGGACGGGTTGTACTCGAGCAGTTTTCCAGTTACTAGGAAATATGCCTCTGTCTGAAGCAGACGAGTCAGGACAGGAGCAGGCTCTGGTGCGCATTTTTTGAGGACAATTGCTGAGATATTGTCAAGGCCATAGGCTTTCTTGGTATTAAGAGAAGAGAGCATCTTTCGTACCTTTTTAGTTTTGAAAATCATATCCGTCATTTTATGCGCGACATTGGGGACCGTTGGTGGTTGAACATTTGGAGGTGGGTTGAGAGTAGAATTGTCGGTGAGCAACGAGGCAAAAAGTTCAGTCTTGCCCAGGACGATAGAAACAATTTCATCCCCTGAAACAAGAGGTAGGAATGTGCTCTTGCAGAAATTATTCCCAATAGATTTAGCAAGAGTCCAGAAGGGTTTGCTGCCGTTGTAGATTGAGAGGACTTTGTTTTTGATGTGGTTGTTCAACGAGTTTTTTGCCTCAGAAAGAATGCCGACATAGCGGTTTCTTGCGTCGTTAAATGCTTGACGGGTTTCTTGACTGGGATTGTGTAGAAGCGTTGTGTGAGCTTTGACCTTTTCAAGTCTGGCCTTGTCACAGGATTTAGAGAACCAGGGCTTTTGAGTGACTGAAGAGGTTTTTTGTGTCCCTGGAATAAATAATTCCATGCCAGCTTGGATAATTTCGGTGACGTTTTGTGAGATATCAGAGGGGGTCAGGTAGAGAGAAGCAGACAGACGCCAATGGAAATGAGGAAAAGTAATCCCGTATTTCGTCCCAGTTTGCGGAGTTGTAGTGCCAAACGATACGTGGGTGGATATTCAGAAATCAGATGGTCGCTTTTTTCAGGAAGGTAGTCGAAGAGCGGGACAAAGTTGTTATCAAAAGGTGACCGGTAAATGTAACAGATGAATTTAGTTGCAGCCCTGAGAGTGAATTTAATCCAAAGTATGTCTTTTCTTGCAGCTTCTAAATTTGGGAGTCTGGTGCAGGGTAGATTGCTACGGACGTATGCGCACACGCCTCCATGCAATATAAAGGGAGTAAGGAGCTCATACCCGGGAAATTAAGGTGATTATTGGCTCTTTTGGCACTGATTTGGGTTTCGGTGAGGAAGGGGAGCTGGGGCCTATTAGGCTGGAGGAAATGATGGACGGAGTTCAGGTTAGAATTTAGGCCACATATATTCGAGGATATGTTAAATCATGATGCCGGAGGCCCTTGCACACCCCTCTCCCGGAGATCAGAATGGAGGGGTAATTTATCTCCGGAATCTTTTGTACAAGGAGGAGCCTTCATCATTTTTGTTTATAAGGGAACCGACTCATACACCAGAACCGGAAACGTCCGTTGGAACTTCACCGGCCCCTTGATGTAAGGGGTGGTTCCTCATCGGGCGTGAAAAAATCCTTTACTATCACGTAAAGGAAAAGTCCACTACCACCTGCCTTATGAAAATTCGCTACTATAACGCACTTGCTGCGTCCCGAACATTTTTTGTATAATATTGTTTTAGAAGAATTGTCTCTAATTAGCAATTGTACATTATTACATGTGACATTTTTATTTATTTAATATTATTGGCTGCGGCATCTCAGGCCATTAGCACATTCATTTCCCATCATTCAATATTTTTTCAAATTTCCAGACAAAGTCAACTTGGCTCGCCCAGGAATCCTCTCGCTTAGCAGGCTGGCACCTAGCAACCTGCGCCACGAGGGCGTACATATGACATGTTTGTATAGTTTGTCGTTTTCCGTGATTTTAAATATTCTTATGAAAATTCGCTACCATGACGCATTTTCTGTGTTCAATTTTGTAATTACATAGAATTATTAGCGAAGACTTTTAACTGCATATAATGTTGGAACCCCCCATGGTTATTTACTACAAATGCAGTATCCATTGTAGACATGTCGACAATATGGTGTTGTAAATCGAACATTGGTTTCCTTCAATGTATTCAGTCATAACTGAAAACATCAACAAAACAACACAACAGAAGCCGAAGCAGTTGCAGAGTAAACTGTGTCCTAACTGCTGCATTCATGGACTAATGAACAAGCAAACGGTCATTCGACATACACTAGCCGTCTAACGATCTGATAGTGTCTGGTGAACTTAATGGACTAACCTGTGCCCCTCGCCCCAAATAGATGCTTCGTAATTTACATTTTATTGTGCCAAGTAGCTTTAAAAAAAAATCTCGGGACGCAGCAATTGCGTTATGGTAGCGAATTTTCTTTAAAATATTTTTAATA
The DNA here is from genome assembly GCA_964006375.1 of Tillus elongatus. NCBI lineage: Eukaryota > Metazoa > Arthropoda > Insecta > Coleoptera > Cleridae > Tillus > Tillus elongatus. The sequence continues at coordinate 168,739,786 of OZ023266.1, forward strand.
GCAAATGTCTTACTTTGATGAAAGCAGGCATCAAACTTGGTTGCCTATATAGTAGAAACAATGTATCATATTTCATTGAAACAAATTTATTGTTTGAAAATATATAAATATTTTTCAAAAGTCTACATGCAGCAAATGTGTTATGGAACTGATTTTCCATAAAAATGTTTTTAATAGCAAATGCGAGCAGGCATTAATCTGATTACCGGTATAGCCTATGTGGTAGAAACAATGTACTATATTTTATCAAAATTACTTATGGTTTGGAAATATAAAAAAAAATTCCGAAAATAAACTTAAATGTTGGTTTTCTATCCAACAAAGCTTACGTTAATAGCAAATTGAGTTATTGAAATTTGAAGGATTTAATGAAACTGGTAAATTTGCAGATTAGCGCCCGAACGCTTTTCAACAAATTGTTTTCAGAGACATTACTAGGACCCCACCTGGAGTTTTCTGAACAGTTTTTTGAAAAACGTTCGGGAGCTAAACTGCAAATTTACCGAAAATTTGCTACCAAAATGCACTTACTGCGTCCAGATTTTTTTCTTACAAACGCATCATATTTCGATAAAAAATGCAAAAATGCATTAACGAATTTGTTCTACGAAAATTAGTTTAAAAAAAATATACACCCCTACTCACTCCTGGTCCCGTAACTTCCTTGGGGAGTGTGAACAAGAAATTTTTTTTGGGGTTTGTGGGTCCAGAGGGGTGGGGGCCTAGGCAGGTTTCTGAAAACAGTTTTTTGAAAAGCGTTCGGGAGCTAAACTGCAAATTTATCGAAAATTCGCTACCAAAACGCACTTACTGCGTCCAGATTTTTTTCTTGCAAACGCATCATATTTCGACAAAAAATGGAAAAATGCATTCACGAATTTGTTCTACAAAAATTAGCTAAAAAAATTATGCACCCCTACTCACTCCTGGTCCCGTAACTTCCTTGGGGAGTGTGAACAACAAATTTTTCTTGGGGTTTGTGGATCCAGGGGGCGCTCTAGGCGGGTTTCTGAAAACAGTGTTTTGAAAAGCGTTCGGGAGCTAAACTGCAAATTTACCGAAAATTCGCTACCAAAACGCACTTACTGCGTCCAGATTTTTTTCTTATAAACGCATCATATTTCGATAAAAAATGCAAAAGTACATTAACGAATTTGTTCTAAAAAAATTAGCTAAAAAAATTATGCACCCCTACTCACTCCTGGTCCCGTAACTTCCTTGAGGAGTGTGAACAACAAATTTTTCTTGGGGTTTGTGGATCCAGGGGGGGCTCTAGGCAGGTTTCTGAAAACAGTGTTTTTAAAAGCGTTCGGGAGCTTAACTGCAAATTTACCGAAAATTCGCAACTAAAACGCACTTACTGCGTCCAGATTTTTTTAAAGATAAACGCATCATATTTCGATAAAAAATGCAAAAATGCATTAACAAATTTGTTCCACGATAATTAGCTAAAAAAATTTTAGGCCGTTAAACCATAAATTTCACTAAACCTACAAATAAATATCCAAACAGCTACCAAACTTAACTAAACTGACAGCCAAAGCATCAGAGAAAGGGTCTATTTGAAATGGATTTCCTGTTAACGTTTTAGTAAAATGAAGGGCAATGACGGTTGAATCTGAAACTTAAGGGTTTGCAGAACACTCTTCTTGCAACATTTTCTTTTCACAAACGGTATTTGTTTTACATTCTTTGCCTAAATATTGCCGATTTTAACGTTTAATATTGCGAGTTTGACGTTTTGAGGAAAACTCCTACATTTATTGCTTTAACTGCCCATAACTTCTTTGTCTTTAAAGCTATGGACTTAAATTTTGGCGCAGAGTTCACTCTTTATAATACAAACACGCGTACCAAATTTGGTTGCCTTCACGTTGTTATTTCCGGAGATATGAATTCTTTTATAAAGAAAACACAAAATTTTCCGGGAAAACCTGGTCAGATTTTCCTGGCTAACGAACTTGTCCAAGCCACTTGCAAAAGGAAGGTACTCTGCAAATTTTATCAAGATCGGTCCATTATTTTTTGAGTTATCGGTCGGATATATATATATATATATATATATATATATATATATATATATATATATATATATATATATAAACGCAGATCTCCCCATAAGCGAATTTTTTTTAAAAAAATTCGCTAATTATGTGGAATATGCAAATAGAACAAATTCAGTATCTCAATTGTTGCGCATATTTATAAAAAATTTCAAAACATGTCAATTTTCGATTAAAAAATGACATCTCGCAACGTGAAAACTACACCCCTACGTTCAACCCCATTCAAGTGACAGCTGCAAACCCGTAAAATTTTCAATAGGAAGTAGGCGCTTGTGATACCTCATTAGACAGATCTCTTCATTCTCTATTTTATTTTAAATTTATGGCTAAAATTAACACTAAAAAAAAAGAAGAAATTCATGTGATTGGTGAACTTCTGTACAACACACTAACAAATTAATAATAGCTAATCGCGTTCCATTCTTGATAATGAGAAAACAATCAAAAACAATTTCAGCGTCCTTTTTGGATGGTCAAATGTCAAGCCGACACCCTGCTAATTTGCTTAATTCCTACCATGGTTTATTTGGAAGGTTTTCGATCGCATCTTGGAGAAATGATTTCAAAAGCTTGAAAACACGGCAACATTCAACTGCAAGTTACTCTAAAACGGTCAACTTTAAAACATTTTAACAAGAATACCTTTTTTTATGTAAAATAAATGAAGCTTTGGGATTTTTGATAAATGTACTACATAAAACCACGCACAAAAAACTATAGAAATTGAACCATTCCAGCCCCCTTGTAAGTTACACCTTAAAATATAAAGATTCTCACAAATTAGTAACACTTCTCGTAAAAAACTAGGCCCCTGTTGTAACGGTTATGTTTTATTCATTACCGTAACTCCCTCACTGACATAACGAGAACCTCAAGGGAAGCTTAAATGAGAAAAGGTGACTTTATTTTTTAAGAGCAATTCAAGTTTTGGTTTTGAAAAGATTTATTGAAAATTCGCTATTGACATTTACCATCGTAGTGCCCTTACTGCATTCCCTTTATATACGTTAAATTAAAATATCAACAGACGAAATATTTGCCTTAAGGAAAAATATGGTTATTTATTACAATTTCCTTCTAAGATGTTTGTAAATTGGAAATCAAGAAGCGGGAGAATATCGTTGCAGAGATAAATATTTACTCCACAGTGACGTAATGGAATGATCTAAGGCATCAGAAGCCAGAGATTGAAATATTAACAAAGATGCCGAAAGTCATAAAGCCGGAAATTTATGAGACGGGTTGACAGATGAAAGAAAGGCCGACAAAGCAAGCGCTATCATTAGGCAATAAAATATATTTGACAGATACTGGTCGCATATAACCGTTGGAACTGCAAAGCTCCGACTTGGTGTCTGCGGAAACTGGCGCGGAACAGATGCATCTCTGCATCTCGCTCATACCCATGGAGGTAGATGGATAACTAAGGACAGCGAGAATATCTCTCGTAAAGAAGTCGACGCAGCGAACACACCCAGCCGCCTACTTAAGCGCCTGCAGTGCGAGGATCGCGGCGGTCTGCAGACAGAGACTACTGAAGCAAGATCTGGGCTACCTTCCGTGTTGAGTTTAGGAGTTTTCTATCGGGCAAGGAAAGTAAACCCCTAGTGTAATTATCGTGCAAGTGCTGCAAATAAATCAGTTTGGTTTAGTGTGTTATGACATCCTGCTTGAAAGAAAAATAGATTGAACAGTGAGTCTTTAGTAAACCTCTTAATGCAGTGACAAGTTGTTGACGGCATTTTCAAAGTAAACATTTTTAAGTAAACGGTTTTGAGTTTCTAAGTCCAAGTTTTTACTTTTAGTCTCAGTTTCAAGTTTGCCTTTATGTCCGATTTTTCCGTATACGTTCGAACAAACTCTCAGAATGTACCGTTAAAATACAGTTTTGCTATTCCGATTCAAGTAATCAAGTTTCAACCCCAGTATTTCCCTAGCCTCTTGATTGTACATTGCACTTACACTCTATTCCTGTCTTCACCTCTGCAAGCCTTTTCTACCGGTTGTTGACTCCTCTCTTGGGGAAATTAAGCGCCTATGGTAAGCGCTAAAAACCGATGTTACCTTGTGCAGTTTTCATATTCCGTCTGCAGGAAAATTAATACCTATGGGAGCTCAGGTGTAAGTCCAGACGAGCTGGTGAATCTTTGGAAGTGCAAGTGCACCACATGTGAGTCATTTTTAGCTTTTTGAGTGATCTTTAACACTAGACAGACATAAACTTTCCTACATCATTTAAATTTCTCATTAAATTGCAGCATACATTTTAAATCAGTCAAAATCAAAATTTTAGTCAGTGAGATTGACGTTATCTGAATGTATTTTGCATTTTCCTTCTGTATAATGTCAAAATATGTAAATTAGGAATATTAGTATGTATTAATTAATTGAGATTTTGCTCACGAACCTTTCAAACCTTCAAAAATGTTTTAGAGTACAAAAAGGTAGCTTGTAACCTTCCATTTAAACGATAGTAAACAATTGCTTAATTTTGCAATATCTGAATTTTCCTCACAAGCTTTTTAAGAAAACAAAACATACTCTGTCCAGAACAATAACTAGAAATTGACCTAACAAATTAAAATTGAGAGTATTGGTAGAATTAATAGAAAAACCTTTAACTTTGCATTTGATATTTATTTTGTTTCTTTGTAATGTACAACTTATGTTTAATTTACCAGGAGTCTTAATTTAAATAACTCCCGTTATTAATTTATGTCAATAAATTTAAATATTTGTGTTTTAAATATCTGTTTTGATTGAATAACAAATTCCTCATTTAACCGTTCTCAATTCTGGTGGTGCTGGAAATTCTTCTTATCTATCATTCAGATCTCCTCAAACTAACTAACTAACGTAGTGCCTGCGTTTTGACTCGAAAATCTCATAAATCTAGGACTTTGGGCAGAACAAGATAAAATCTGAGTAAGTATTTGATTATCTTTTCATCTTCAAACCAAACAGTGTGTTCTTTATCTTACAAAAATATTAAATCTGAAAGATAAGTGCAAATAGGTTAGGGTTTGTGAGGTGATAATGACCTCACTATTGACCGGATTTAGATCCAGCTGAAATCCGTCACGAGGTATCAATTGCGAACAACCATCAATTAAATACACTCGGGTTTTTAGGCTTAAATTGGCACACTGTGTCAAATTTCGTGACCTGTGGTAGTTTTGATCGTAATTTTCTTACGCAAAAACACAGATCATATATCTCATTTCGTTATTCGTAAACTCATTGTGACGCAGAATATTAACTATTTTATCACACATAGTTATTACTACAAAACAATTTTTTTAGTTGGCAGAACTCGTCAATACTTACCGGTTTCTATGGCGGTGAAGATGATATTGAATTTTATGAGCAGTGCTCGGATTTATATGCAAACTTTTTAGGTGAAATATGTGCATATATATATATATATATATATATATATATATATATATATATATATATATATATATATATATATATATATATATATGCAGGAAATTTGAAAAAATGCACCAACTTGAACAAAATATGCAGAAAAATATCGATATATGCAATGCATAAATAATCATTGTATACCAATAAAACAAGTTTTTAAAGGTCTAAGCTAGTACTTTTATTCACAATCAATACCACATAGGACCCTAATTATATAATTAATTAATTATTCATTAATATTATTATTGCAATTATTACTATTAACAGATATTATTAAGTGGCGAATTATCTATTTTGAAAGATTGGCTTCTCTCAGTTAGTAAGTTTTTATACGCAGAAAAACTCCGGTTTACGTCGACTGAGATAATTGGAGCATATTTTAAGCTTGACAATATGGTAGGGTCTACATTGTTTAAATCGTCTGAAAAATCTCCATCCAGAGCTTTTGCAATCTGCGTTAACTTGGTAAAACCCTCAATTTTTGTGAGTGTTTCTAATAATTTTTTTGTAATTTGTTTTGCAACATGCCCATTTGCTTTATCAATAGTTTCTTTGAAAGGCTCTATTAATTTAACAGATTCAGTTTTGCTGCTGAATTTTTTTTATAGTTTCTGTAACTATTTTATAATTACTGTTTATAAAACATAATTGCTGGCTCAAATTGGAGTCCTTTAAAAATATTTTTGCTAGTTTCATTGACACACCTGCTTCATCTGCAAATTCAAGCATTACCTCCGTGATTTCTTTAAAATGTTCAAAATAAAATAAGGCAGCCTCGATCCAGGTTCCCCATCGCGTGATTACAGGTCTAGGAGGTATTGCTACCCCAGGCAGAACTTCTCCATATCTTTGAACTCTTAAAGGAGCTTTGACAAACACTTTTTTCATATTATTAATAAATTCATTGAATAAAGGAAATTGCTGTCTAATTTCTTATGCTACCCTGTTTAACCCCTGAGTCAGGCACGTACAATGAATTGAGTTGGGATAAAATATTTTTAAATGAATTTCAACTTTGACCATAAATGAAGCAGCATCGGTAAGCAGTAATAAAACTTTATCAACTGGTACAGCATTTGGTAAAAACACGTTTGACATACCCTCTTGAATAAATCTTGTCATAGTAATATTATTTGTTCTAATTCTTTGACGGCAATTAAATAAGGTCTAGACGAAGAGATTTCAGTTAAGGTGCCTATGATTAAATTAGCAATATATCTACCACAAACATCTTGAGTTTCATCTACTACAACGTAAGAAAAATTATCTTTTATAAGACTTTTTACTTCTGAAAAAGTTTCTAAATAGCATTTTTCAACCATATTTTTTCTCAAAGTACTTGCATGTGGTATAGACTGTTTACAATATTTTTCCCAAAATGACTTGAAGACAGTGTTATTTAATTTATTTAGTGGAATGTTAGCAGCAACCATTGCCTTCCATTAGTCAAATTTAAAGATATCCTCTTCTGCTTTCTTTGTTTGGTTTCCCAAACGTTCGCGTATTGATGCTTGGGATGTATTATTTGAATTTAGTTTTTCACAATTTCTTTGATGCAGAGGTGTCTTACAGTGTTGGTCTATGAGGTGTTTCATTGTGCTTGAAATATGTTCGAAAACAAATCAATATTACTACAGGCATCTATTAATTAATTAAATTAATTAAACTAGATACGAGTGAAAGTTTCCTTCTGGAAAGCTTTTGTAACTTTAATGAAATTTGTAATAGCAGTTTTTTTTTCAAAGAGACTTATACTATCTACAGATATAGCAAAACTTAATTCTTTAGCTTTAAGGTTGTTGAATTTGGAGTGTTGTCAAGCAGTTTTGGATGCAACTATGTATAAAATTATGTTAATATTCACCACAAGTCTTAGACTTATTGAATAAACATATTGTATAATTTTAATCAATAAAGGTAATAATAATAATAATAATAATAATAATAATAATAATAATAATAATAATAATAATATAAAATTGAGTTTTGTACATTTTTCTCAAAAAGAGTTAGAACACAAGATTTTTTGATAATAGTAACATATCGATGGCAACACTTTCCAAAAAATTCTTCCAATGTGCGTGTACTAGGACCTCTAAAATCGATCTTCAAGGTCTGTGTAAGTTTAAAGTATTAATTTTACTAATATGCCGTATAATAATAGTGTACAATTCTTACGAAAACTTGCTACTGTAACGCACTTGCTGCCTTCCAATTTTTTTTAATTTTCTTCTATACCTAATGTCTCTATTTTGATAATCACATATTTTGTGGCTTTATAATTGGGGCAAATAATAGGAAGAAGGCAAACAAAATGATCACAATAAATTAGAGAATTAAAACAGGCCATTTGGCCTAAATATTTCAGGGAATTACAACGAGTGGTAACTATTTTAAACGTTTAATATTAAAACAGCAATGATAATAACATTATTAGCCAAATGGATATATCTGGGTATAAACATTTTATATATCCTACCGTGTATTTCTGTTTTCTCTTATTACGGTAGAAAATTCCAGCACTAACTGCCATCTCGTATTGGTTGGCATGTATTTTACCGTGTTACTATCGTAAAATGTACATTTCAATATTCGATAGCCACATGGACTTTTATTAATATGGACTTTTGGAATGGAGAAACTGCTCCATGGGGAAATGAATGTTTTTACAGCGAGGCATATTTTAAAATACAGTCGCACCGAATTATCGCCAAATCTCATTTGAATACTTTGTCAATATTATTTTGTGTATGTTTTCCAAACTTTAGATTAAAATTGGCAATCGAATTGGTTTTTACTGATATTTATTCTGTCTGATTTTACTACAGGAAATGTGAAATTTTTTTGTCTGAAAGTTTAGAAAATGTTGATACAGAAATTAGTTGCTTCTAAAAAGTATGTGTCATGCAAACTAACTAAAACAAACTTCATTTTAAATTAGATGAATATTTAACAAAAAATCATTAATTGATATAGCAAATGCGTTTCGGTACTTCATTTTCAAAACAATTTTGTTTAAAATCATTGATAGACAAATCGAGGATGGAATTTTAAAAATGTTCGGGACACAGCAAGTGCGTTATAGGAGCGAATTTTCGTTACATGCCTTAAATTTAAAGAACTCAATTTGTCATGACGTAGAAAGTTTAGTTTTGGTACATAGTAAGGTGTTTACCAGCGCAACGTATCTACCAAATTCCAGCAAAATAGCTTTCTTACTTTTTGAGATACACTTTTTTTTCGAAAAATCTTTTTTTAACTATTCCGATTCGGCCGGCTAATAAACTCATCTAAGCTATTAATAGAACGGTACGTGCAGAGTTTCATTAAACTCGGTCAATTACTTTTTGAGTTATCGGTTGTATACATACACACACACATACATACATATTTGGGATAATAAGCACCACATTGATAAAGAAAATCTTAAACTTATCAAAAATGTTAGACAGCCAGCAAAGCTAGATGCGCACGAAAGTAATTATATTTGTAAGGCAATAAAAAACAGAAGTTCCTTAAACCGAGCACCGCTATTGATTTATAGTCCTTTGTTTGCCCTCTGTCTATGATACAGATAAAATAAAATATTCCAAAACCTGCCGGGTAAAGTTATAAAGAAGTCCAAAAACCTCGCCCGACAATTAAAATCAAATACACAAAAAATTTGCCTGCGGTTCAGTATCCCTCTCGGTATTGGTATCTACCTAAAACTCAGTATATAAGGTGAGGTTTGTTCAATCCAATATCTGTAAGGCAATTCATGTTTTAATTGCAAAATTATTTTCATGAAAAGTCGCTAAATCTTCAAGTACCGTAAACCCCTTTACTGCATTTCCAATTTGTACGTTAAAATTCATTATATGTTTGCCATGGAAAACCACCTCGCATTATCACTGAACATATATTTCCAGGAACGAAACACGCATTTAAAATATACGCTAGGAATGTTCGAGAACAAAATATTGTTTATCTGTAATTTTCCGGTGATCTCACCCAAGAAAGACCATTGAAAACGTTGCAGAGAATTGGCGGCAAAAACCTTCAACTGTAAACGCGGGAAGTGCGACGTCGGGATTTCACCACCGATTGGAGGTCTCGTTTTATCTCATTCGAAGAATGGAGGCTAGAAAGAGCTCGCGCACAGCCACGAACCGTCACAGTAAGAATTTTTGCGTGCAGCGACTAACAATTTGCAGAACCCGAGACATTAGCGGGGACTCTCTGCTGAGTCTTCATAGAGTGAACACCGTCAGTTTTCGGTGGCTATTAAATTATCTTAAAACGGGGTTGTTATGTTCTTTCTGTTATCTGTACCACCTAGTAATTAATGTCAGTGATTGTTCGGAGTGATTCAAGTGATTTTCGAGTTTGATTAAACATCGTATATGGCATAAAAACGTGAGCTTACTCGTGGCTCTTTGTTGCGAGCTGTTGACTTCTTGCCGTAATTAGAAAGAATTCCTGGTTATTATCGAAACTAAAGTCAATTGGTAGTGAATTTTACTGAAGCTAATTCACGTTTTAATTGCGATTCGCAAAGTTTTCATCAAGCGAATTCAGAACAGCGACATAGGTGTCAAATAGGCTTGTAATATTGGAGCTATAACATACACCGGCCCAATAATCTCTGATGAGAAGTCCCAGTCGTTTTCCCCAGTTTTTACGCTCTTATTGGAGTCTGGAGTCTGTGTCAGGCACTCATGATTGATCCCACCTGGAAATCATCTTCACAGGGTCATCAGGTAACCTAATACCGGAAGACTGGTGAGTCTAAACAAATCTTTTCTCTGAATCAGTAGAATTTTCATGCCGAAATCTAACATCTGAGGTTTTAATAACCTGAACTTTCAAAATCACGTAATCAAGTTTGAGCTTATACAATGTCAGAGAGGTGCTGTCAGCAAAACTATATATTTCCTGTTTAATCTCTAAGATTTTGTCATTTTTTGTAAATTTAAACACACGGTTTTTATTTTATTTTAAATTGTAATTAGCAAATTTTGTCTGTAAGATACATAACCTATACATACTGTTGCGTTTTCTCCGGGTTCTGGATAAGTGAGACTTTAAATTTTAACAAAACAACTTTATTTACACTCTAAATATGGATACAATAAAATTTCTAGAATGTCTCTCTCACAAAACACTTAATTTACTGTCTACAATTACTAATCTGCACACAAGTCTCTACACTGGTACTACAGTAGCTACTCTCTTAACACTTTACACTGCTTCTTCAAGTCACTACCACATTCTCTTACTGAACTCTCTGGGCTGGCTTGCTTTCGCTTTTATATACTCGCCGTACCTTCCCCTCCTTTCTGGAGCGTTCCATTCCAGAACGTTCCAGGACCTTCTTTTACTAGAAGGTTCTGTGAATACAGATCGGTCCCGTGTGTATACAGGGGGATGTATATACAGGATGATCCAAATGTGGTCACCACTCCTATGTTACACAAGAGGTGTTTCTCGAACTATAAGATCTCTCTGCGTATACAGGGTGTAAGGGTTCTCTGCGTATACAGGGTGTATATACAGGGTGTTCGGAATGTGCAGACCTCAGTTATCCGTTCCGACGGGGTACAAGTTGGTAATTTCGTTATTTCTGGTCCTAGAGGGTTGAGACTTTGCCTGAGGGGGGTCACCCCAGGCACCCCCAGGGGGTGGGGAGGCGGTGTTGCCAGATTGTGCAAAAATTCCCAGATGTTGGGGGAAATTCTGGAGATGTGGCAACACCGCACCTACGTCTATTGAAGTGCTTTGTAACACTACTCTTTAATATCTCTTAGTTTTCATAATTAATATAGAAATTTCACGTAGGAATATATTAGATAGATTTTCTTTATTTTTTTTTGGAGCCTCACTCAAAGAACTGGCCAGTTAATTCACTAGAAAACCTAGCAATTGATTGACAAACGTCAAGTAATTTTCCTAATCATTTATGTTTATTTTTGAGCGATACCCTAAGTAATTGACAGTAACATTTTAGTGATACACCACTATCTTTATCTTATTGTCTTGGCATATGTATGTACATTAATAATTTCTTGTTCTTGAAATTCTTGCTGTTTATTTGATTTCTATATGTGTGCAATTAATGTTTATTTGAAATTTATCAATCTTTTGTTTCATTATATTCGCTATTTCAAATTTAGTTTATATGAATAAATTCAATATTTTGTTACATTAACATGTCTGTTTAATTGAAAAGAAATTCCTCCCTAGTATCTATATTTCTTTTGACGTCGGCGCAAACAATTTATTCTTACTAACTATTATCTAGGTATCTAAATTTCTATGTAACCTGGCACTAGTCTGGAGAGCCCATAAATATAAGACTCTGGGCAGTGAGAAGCAAACAAAGGAAGAGAACGTGAGTATCAAACTACATCCAGATCTGTCAACCTCCTAAAAAGTGCTGCTAATCTTAATAAACATGATAATCTGATAGATAGCTACTTTAGGGTAGGGTTATAGGCAATTGTGACCTCACCATAGAGCAGATCTACAGGGTGATTCATAAGTAGTGACCAAAAAAGAAACCCCATGTTCTTTGAACAATTTTAGAGAGGGTATGTCCTATAAAATTTTTTTCTATAATGCTTCATTAAAAAGATACAGGGTGTTGAAGTTGAATTTCAAAAAATAAAATTTCCCAATTTTTAAAAAGTAACACATATATTTTGCTGAAACTTCGCATGTGTAGGCTCTTATGTAAGGCGCGTATTCTACCATAACAATTGAATCGGCTAATCCAGCAGTGGCGCGCGTACCCACATGTCATTGGTAATCCCTCAAGAAAAAAACGGGTAAGCCAATGATATTTTTTCATTTTTTATTTTTTGAATCTTACTTTCATTCGTAAACAAAATGACTCTCTTGATAATTTTCTGTACGACGCTTATTTTACGAGTAAGCAATGAATCAGGTAAGTGTTTTAGAGCACAGTTCATGATTTTTAACCAGTCGTTGTTTGGTAGAAAATCGCAATGATACACTTTTATGCCTCCATTGGCCTGAATACACGCACGACATCTTTTCAATATGGAACATTTAATGTCTTGATAATTTTTTGTACGACGATTATCTTTGTTGTATTTTAGTAAGTAGTAGTCTGGTTTGCCAAAGTTGTCATTAAGTGTCACTTGACGTTTAGGTTAACAAGTTATTATTTTGAATAGGTGTAAGTGGTAAACTTTATAAAATTGCAAAATTTTCTACTCTTTTACTTCTTATAATGGAGTACCCCTCAGAAGAGTATGCAGATATAATTTTTATCTACGGATATGCTGATGGAAATGCTCTAGCTGCCTGTCGGGAATATCAACGTAGGTTTCCCACTCGCCGTCAACCTACACCAAGGGTTTTTTCTCGATCGTTTTTAAGACTTCGGCAGTGCGGTATTGGACAACGTCCTGACGCTAGAGCTAATGGTAGAAGACAACATCAACTTGAAGACGAAGAGAGAGTGGTGAATGCAGTGATGGATCAACCTTCTACAAGTACTCGGAGGATTGCCACACAGTTACAATATGCTTAAAGCTTTGTTTGGAGAACTTTACATCGAGAAGCCTTACATCCATATCACCGACAAAATGTTTATTGCCTTCTACTTGGAGATAATGTGCATCGACGAGTCTTTTGTGAATGGATGTTGGAAATGAACAATCAAAATATCTTATTGCCTAATCTAATCTTCTGGTCTGACGAATCAACATTTACAAGAAAGGGTATTTATAATTCTCATAATGAGCATGTATGGTCTTTGAAAATCCACATGCAACAAGGACTCGCACATTTCAACATAGATTTTCCATTAATTTATGGTGTGGTATTTTTAACGGCTCACTGTCCATTGAAGTCCTGCCACAATGTTTAAATGGATCTTCGTACTTAGCGTGCCTATAAAACCGCGTAGAAAAATTCTAGATGACATTCCACTAGCAATAAGAGGAATAATGTGGTACCAGCATGACGGTGCACCAACGCATCATAGTCGAAACGTTGTTACATGGCTACATGAACATTATAAAGAAAGATGGATTGGCAGAACTGGACCAATACATTGGCCTGCAAGATCACCGGACTTAAACCCACTTGACTTCTATATTTGGGGTGATTTTAAGCGACTGGTCTACAGTGAACAAATAAGTACATCAGAGCAGCTACAACAACTGATACAGAAAATTATCAAGAGAGTCATTTTGTTCATGAATGAAAGTAGGATTCAAAAAATGAAAAATAAAAAAATATATCATGGGCTTACCCGTTTTTTTTCTTGCGGGATAACCAATGACATGTGGGTACGCACGCCACTGCTGGATTAGCCGATTCAATTGTTATGGTAGAATACGCGCCTTACATAGCAACCTACACATGCGAAGTTACAGCAAAATATATGTGCTACTTTTTAAAAAATTGGGAAATTTTATTTTTTGAAATTCAACTTCAACACCCTATATCTTTTTAATGAAGCATTATAGGAAAAATTTTTATAGGACATACCCTCTCTAAAATTGTTCAAAGAACATGGGGTTTCATTTTTGGTCACCACTTATGAATCACTCTGTATAGTGTGTCCAAGATAAGGAGGGGATAGCATGGGGAAATCGGAAACCGTAAGAGTTACGGGGTGGGTTAAGTTATGAAATAGTTGCCAATTTTAGAGCTCAATTAAATGGTATTTTGAAATTTTGGACTAAAATTGTTCAAAGAACATGTGGTTTCATTTTTGGTCACCACTTATGAATCACCCTGTATATCCACCTGAGGTCTGTCACAATAAATCACGGTTCTTGCACGCAAAGCTTCTCTTTGAAGGAGGTAACAAACCTTGTTAGAGAAACGATCGTCAGGTCTTTAAAAATATGTGTTGTGGTGATGTGGGTTCTTAAAGTGTACTTATTAATTCTATTTTATTTTCCACAATGTCCAAACAAAAATTGTAGAGTTAAGTTTATACCAAATCTACATTCTGACAAAGATTCGCTACCGTAACTCGCTTGCGTCATCACGTTTTCAAAATTAATACGGTGTATTTTTCTGCGTGCGTGCTGTTGGCGGAAATTGATCATTTTAGATGGAGGCATTAAAGCCGAAGGACCCTTATGAAATCGACTGGTCTATGTTGAATATTCAAATTTGGCAGCTGATGATGAACGAAACTCCCGAGTGAGAACATTACAAAGGATACATTTCAATAATGTGGGAAGGGAGCGAACCATCCAGCCGCCCGCCAACCGCCCCCAATACTGAATCAATTGAACACTCGCGCTAACAATGCCACTATCTAATTTATTGTGGTAGCTATTTACATCATTTCCATGATGATATATCTCTCACTTGCCTATAACAATAATAGATTCAACAGGGAAAGTTAATATAGTGTTTAATACACCTATAACTCGTCGCACTGTTTCTCTATGTATTATGGTTGTACCTCTTGATAACAGAGTTGTGAAATTGAATGTATCTTCGTTTTAGTGAATTTTCATTACGAACATTTAATAATAGAGATATCGATGGTAAAACTTTTGGAAAAAAATTTCAAATAAGCGCGAATGAAGGCCAGTAGAACCTATATCCAGGATCAGTTTGACTGTTTATATATATATATATATATATATATATATATATATATATATATATATATATATATATATATATATATATATAAAGTCATGTCGACATGTCAAAATTATACTTGCAAGAATTTTTTGGAAGTAAATATGGATTGACTGCAGTTTGAAGCTAAGTTTAGGATGAAGAAATGTTGTAGACGTGTTAGTGGTGGAAAAAAATATAATTAGAGAAAGATCTGAGCAAAATTTGTAAAATGACAATTAACGTTAATGATTTTTGACAGTTTTATTTAGGATGCACCTTTATAGAAATTCTGTCAACTACAAAAACAAGCCAAGCTTATTTGTATGACGCATTGTATAATTGGGATAAATATATTATATATATATATATATATATATATATATATATATATATATATATATATATATATATATATATATATATAAATATATACAGGCTGTCCCACGTAGACCTTCCGATCGCCATTTCTGGACTACGGCTCACAATTGAATTCTGAAAATGCACGCACGTGAGTTTCTCGAAATTTCCAGTTCACTGAAAATATTGACGTTAGTATGGGACTTCCGGTTATACCGGAAGTAGACGTCAATTTTCTTATTTCAAATGAAAAATGGTGTTTTTTATTACGGATGTAGATTGATCGTCAAATTTTATGGTGGTTTTACTAATATGTTATGTCATTTTTCTCAAACATTTTCGAGATATTAGACTTTTTCCAAAAATTTCTTTAAAGAAACATTGTCACATTTACACACCTGTATCTCTCTTATTTTTCAACCTCAAGAGTTGAAATTTTAAAATGCAAATTCTAAAATGTCACAAAATATTTGGAATTTACTAAAGCTAGTATAAGTTAGACAGGGTGTCCGAAATAGACCGGTCAATCGTGACAACTTTAAAACGTAATAACTCTCTTATTTTAAATAGAACACCCTATATTTTATAACGTTAGTTCATGTACTTTTTATTGTTCTTTAGATTGGTATCAGCATTCCCTATACCTAAGTCCCACCGATTTGAAGATATTTAAACATTATTTGCGATGAGATATAATTATTAGTCAGTTTATCAGATTGCCTAGGAGATGAAAATTTTAAACGTCATCTTCCGACATAAGTAAATTTACAACGACTTTTTAATATAACTTTTATTTACGAGGAGTATAATCGAATTATAAACAGATGTCGTGTGGTTGCAAAGAGTTTTCCACATAAACACAGATGAACTCGTTACGTAATCAGAATACTACTGAAAAATTGGGGTGTTTCGTCTAAAATTTCATAAGAGTAAAGCATTATTAGAGAACAAAGAGATTTGTGTGTTATCACTTCACAATAAATGTTTGAAATTTGCACCGTTCATTTTTGCGTTGAGAAATAATTATCAGTTAGTTTATCAGGTTGCCTAGGAGACGAAAATTTTAAGCGTCATCCTCCGTCAGTAAACTTAATGGTTGTACTGTTAAGTACGTTTGTCAATTGTATTTTAATAAAAGAGAGTATTTTCCACAATAATGGTACACTTCAATTACTCAAACGATGACTTTTTGAATTTAATTATTATTTACGGGGACTGTAATCGAATTGCAAGCAGAACATGTCGTGTGTTTGCATATAGATTTCCAGATAGACATAGACCAACTCCTGACATGATCAGAAGACTATTGAAAATTGGTTCTGAGAATGGAACGTTTCGTTCAGAAGGTAAGAAAAATAAACCGCTATTGAACAATGAAGAGACACAAATAAAAATATTTTGGCATTTTTTATTGCTTATCCGCATGCGCCAATCAGAAACTGCAGTAGAAATTTGCATATTTCAAGAGGAACTATTCACAGAATTCTAATAATTAAGAAATGGGCACCATTTTCGTTCACTTTAATAAACCATTTAGAGTCTGGGGACTTTTCCCGGCGTGTAGAATTCTGCGAATGGTATCTTTTGAAAACTCAAGAAGATGAAAATTTCTCAAGACAAATTATATAGTGCGATGACCTAAAATGTTCAAAGAGGGGCATGTTCAATCGTCACAACAGTCACTATTGGAGGGACGAAAATCCTCACAGTACTAGAGAACGAAATTTCCAGGACTGTTGGAGTTTCAATGTATTTTGCGCAGTAAAATACAATAGAATTTTTTCCCTTAACATTTATGATGAGAACTTAGCAGGTTGGTACTAATAATATTAAGCAATACTGAGTTTCATTTGCGTATTTGTACATTATGTTATTAACATGTTTATTAGACTCACTGAAACTAAATTTAAAAATATAATCCTTTTATTCATATCAGTAATAATGGTAATGATTTAAAAAAAAGAAGGTAAGAACGAATTCTAAACGTGCAATATTCACAGGTCCTGGATATTGTCACATTCTGCAGCATATAATAATACCAGCGCTGAACTCCTTGAATGAACACGAAGCTGCAGCAGTTTGGTATCAACCAGATGGAGCTCCACCACACAACTCACAGATAGTAAGCGACCTACTCCAAAAAACATTTGAGGACAGATGGATAGCTAACGGTGGTCCTCATCGTTGGACCGCAGACTTGACTTCACTAGATGTTAGTATCTGGGCGTGCATTAAGAACAAAGTTTACCAGGAATCACCTACTACAAAACAAGATATGATAGCTAGAGTATTAGAGGCCTTGAATGCAATGAACCAGATTACCTTTCTCGAGCCACGGGTGCCATCATTAAAAGAGCCATCAAGTGCCCCGAAATGAACGGTGCAAATTTCGAACATTTATTGTGAAGTGATAACACACAAATCTGTTTGTTCCCTAATAATGCTTTACTCTTATGAAATTTTGGATGAAACACTCCATTCCTAGAAATTCTTTAGTAGTATTCTGATCATGTAACGAGTGCTTATGTGGAAATCTCTTTGCAACCACACGACATCTTATGTTAATAATTCGATTATACTCCTCGTAAATAAAAGTTATATTCATCAAGTCGTCGCATATTTTACTTATGTCGGAAGATGACGTTTAAAATTTTCATCTCCTAGGCAATATGATAAACTGACTAATAATTATTTCTTATCGCAAATAATGTTTAAATATCTTTAAATCGATGGGGCTTAGGTATAGGGAATGCTGATACCAATCGAGAAAGCAATAAAAACTACATGAACTAACCTTATAAAATATAGGGTGTTCTATTTAAAATATGAGAGTTATTAGATTTTAAAGTTGTCAGGATTGACCGGTCTATTTCGGACACCCTGTCTAACTTGTACAAGCTTTAGTAAATTCCAAATATTTTCTGGCAAATTTATGTTTCTCCTAGTTTCACCCACGTATTTAAGATTGCAATCACAAATGGTTTGGAAAGTATTTTTAAGAAAGCTGATTTACATTTGACTTTTTCGACGAAAAGTAATTTAAATAATTGGGTAATACGAAAGACAAAGACAAAGTCACTGAAATGTCCGGTATTTATGAGATTAGCTGCAAAGATTGCAATCTTAAATACGTGGGTCAAACTAGGAGAAACACAGCCACCAGATTTCGTGAACATCTCGCACATGTACGATATGGTACGGTGGACAAATTGTGTGTGGCACAACATATATGGAATAATAATCACCACATTGACAAACAAAATTTGAAACTTGTCAAAAATGTTAGACATCAAACTATGCTTTATTCATTAGAAAGTATTTTTATATCAGGGTCGATTGAGGTCAAAACTTCATTGAATCGTGCGGCACCTTTAATCTCAAGCCCTTTATTTTCACTTTGCATATGACCACTTAAACACTCCTAATTTGTATAGTAGAATAATAAATTACTGTCAATAACTCAGCCGGTCTATACATATACTAATCTTCACGCTTGTCTCGACTTAAATACCCTTTCCTTTTCTTTGTATCTATGAAGTCAATATAAATACTGTTTACGAAGAATTAAAATCAATATAAATATAGTTTTTATGTAGTATTTTAGTTGAATTATGTATCCTTTGTTAGAGTTAACATAGTGAGCCAAACACCCGGGCTTAGTTTTCTATAGAAAAAAGATGAGCCGAGGTTATGGTGTTTGTCTTGCCAGATGTGCTTGTTGGATTGCTCCAATATCCACATAGTAAATTTCTAGATCGAAAGGGAACCTGCAGATTCCTTCAATAACTCGGTACCTTTCCCTTTAAGCCTATTATCCTTATATTAGATAAGGGCTCATAAATTTGTCGACTAGAAGATTAAAGCAGGTCTTAGACCTCGTAGTTTCACAACACAATAAAAAACCGATGGGTCTTCGACGACAATTTTACTTCGGACGAGTTCGTTAACCTAGACGCGATATAAATAAACTGTAGCTAGTAGTTTAATTTTAGAATTTTTCTTCCTCTGAAGATGTTGACATGGGCAACGAAACGATCGTAAGGTCTCTGAAATATGTGTTGTTGTGTTGTGATGTGATTTGGGGTCTCCAAGTGTACTTATTGGCAACTAACATATAAATAGGAGTTCTAGTCTTTATCCACTTAGTTTATTCATCCTCTTGATGACGCCAATTTTGTTAGCTAAGCTATGGTCGGGTCTAAAAACTTTATTGTGATGAATTGGGTTCTCTAAATTGTAATTATCAGTGCTCATCCCAGGTTCCAATCTTCACACATTGAATAACGTGGTTGCAGAACTATGTTTGTATAAAGTAATTTTTGTTAAAATCATGCCAGGATTATCACCCCTAAGAATCAGCGTTCAATTATGAAAACAACTATACAAATACATTGTTTAGAGTTCAAATCAAGGTTGCAGATTAGTTTTTGTCCGCTGAAGCATAAAGTACCTAAATTTCAGGATATTCAAAATAGCGTATGAGCTCCTTACTTCCTTTAGATTGCATGGAGGCGTGTGCGTATACGGCCGTAGCAATCTACCCTGCATCAGACTCCCCAATTTAGAAGCTAGAAGAAAAGATATACTCCCTCAGGGCTGCAACTAAATTCATCTGTTGCATTTACCGGTCACGTTCTGACAACAACTTTGTCCAGCTCTTTGACTACCTTTCTGAAAAAACTAAAATAAGGAATGGCTAGGATCTTCAAAAACCGATCCACAAGGGAGAGCAGTGGAGGCCTTTGCAGTCAGCAATTCTCTAGCCAACATGGTTCAGCAACCTACTTACTTTCCCCGTATCCCAACACACAGCTCAAATCCCTTGGATCTCCTTCTTACTACAAAACCTGAATTCTATAGGATATCAGTCACCGCCCCCCTTGGTCGCACAGACCACGGCATGGTCACTGCCTGCGCAATGCAACCCGAGGTCACACAGTCATCACACCTACGTATCGTTTGGCACTACAACTCCGCAAACTGGGACGAAATGCAGGATTACTTTTCCTCATTTCCATGGGCGTCTGTGTGCTTCTCTCATCCTGATCCCTCTGATATCTCACAAAACGTCACCGAAATTATCCAAGCTGGCATGGAATTATTTATTCCACGTACACAGAAAACCTCTTCAGCCACACAAAAGCCCTGGTTCTCTAAATTCTGTGACAAGGCCAGACTTGAAAAGTTCAAAGCTCACAAAACGCTTTTACACAATCCCAGTCAAGAAAATCGTCAAGCATTTAACGACGCAAGAAACCGCTATGTCCGCATTCTTTCTGAGGCAAAAAACTCGTTTAATAACCACATCAAAAACAAAGTCCTCTTAAGTTCCAACGGCAGCAAACCCCTCTGGACTCTTGCTAAATCTATTGGGAATAATTTCTGCAAAAGCACTTTCCCACCTCTTTTCTCAGGGGATGAAATTGTTTCTACCGCCCTAGGCAAGGCTGAACTTTTTGCTTCGTTGTTCGTCGGCAATTCTACTCTCAACCCACCTCCAAATGTTCAGCCACCAACAGTCCCCAATGTCTCGCATAAAATGACGGATATCATTTTCAAAACTAAAAAGGTACGAAAGATGCTCTCTTCTCTTAATACCTTGACGAGATCCCAGCAATTGTTGTCACAAAATGCGCACCAGAACTTGCTCCTGTCCTGACTCGTCTGTTTCAGATATCTTACAATAAAGGCATATTCCCTAGTATCTGGAAAACTGCTCGAGTACAACCCATCCCCAAGAAAGGATCCAAAGCGCTTCCTAGCAACTACAGGCCTATTTCTCTCCTTTCAGTCGTCTCTAAAGTGATGGAAAAGTATATAAACACCGAATTACTAAAATTTCTTGAAAAACACAGTCTAATCCACGACAGACAGTATGGATTCCGTCAGGCAGATCGATTGCCGACCTCCTTTCCTTTGTCACCCATTCTTGGAACAAGTCTATGGAACTAAACGGTGAATCCCAGATTGTAACTATAGATATTTTCAAAGCATTTGAGCAGGCCTGGCACGCAGCGCTGCTTAATAAACTTCCGGCCTAGGCCTACCACCAAAACTTTGTACCTGGACAGCAAATTTCCTCTCCAACAGGAGCATTTCTGTTGTTGTGGATGGCCATTCCTCTAAACTATATCCAATTAATGCAGGAGTTCCTCAAGGTTCAGCTTTAGCCCCTACTTTGTTTCTTCTCCACATAAATGACCTCCTCTCTAGCACATCCAACCCAGTTCACAGTTACGCGGACGACAGCACCCTCCACTCAAATATACAATATTCTAAGCCTATCTCTTTAGCCCAATTAGATGAGGATCGCAGACTCATGGAGAGTTCTGTCTCCGTGGATCTCCAAAAAATATTAGACTGGGAAAGTAGAAATATTGTACAATTCAACCCCACCAAATCTCAGTCTTGCTTTCTTTCTCATAAGAGATACACCAGCCCTAGACCCATCACAATGAACAACCAAGTTATTCAAAGTAATGAGTCCTTTTCTCTTGTTGGCATTTCTGTGGATCCAAATCCTAATTGGCACCAACATGTCACATCAGTTGCAGAAGCTGCTGCTAAGAAATTAGGTTTCCTCTTCCGGGCTCGCAAATACTGTTCACCAGCTAATCTCTATAGATTATATACTTCACAAATAAGGCCAAACCTCGAATACTACTCCCACATCTGGGGTGCAGCTGCGGATTCGACACTCGCTATCCTGGACTCCATTCAAAAGAGAGCTATACGTCTCATCGGTGACCCTACCCTCACCCAAAGGCTGCCATCCCTTGCCCACCGACGTGCCGTTGGTGACCTCTCTCTCTCTTTTATAGATATCTGCACGGTCACTGCTCAGGGGAGCTTTCCTCCATAGTTCTCCCACCTGCTGCCGCCAACAGATCTACCAGGGGAACAGAGCGAATGCATCATTTTACTGTCCAGGTCACCAGACATAGAACATCTTGTTATGCCCGCTCTTTTGTCCCGAGGACCTCCAAGTTGTGGAATTCCTTGCCGGCACATGTTTTTTCTTCTCGTTCGAACCTCCAAAATTAACAAGTTGCCTCTTTCCTCCTTGTCGACACCCATGGTACGATAGTATTTAGGCTGTAAGCCCTCGTAGTGTGTTTTTGAAATTAAAAAAAATATATCTAAAAACATCACAGAAACAATTCCGCGCATGTTTATATGTTGTAGTTTAGACATTTAAGCCGGTGTTATAAAACAATTCAGTGTATTTTTCAATTTAATTTTGCGAACTTTAATGCAATTTCCAGTCCTGTAAATTAATTACTTTATATTAAAATTCCTGTGACGGACCCGACATTTAATAATTCGTTTTCTCTGGAATGAATTCCAATTATAATCCATTTTCATTCCGAAATACGTCATACAGAAAAAGAATCATTGCTGAATATATCAACATCAACGGCAGACCTTATAAATTTAATTGCTCAAATCAATAAAGTCGTAATTGCTTTTTTATGCAAAACATTTCCGTTTCTCGTTGGCCATACAAAATTATATATATACTGACCTCTCGAAATGACTCACGTTATTTTATTGCTTAAGAATTACTACTTTCACGTTGACATTTATTACTTTTATAGTGTACCATCACTAAGATGCTTCAGGTATTGATTCATATATTTCTTTGAAGGGAACAATGCTAAAATAACCTTGCCTTTGCCTTGTTCATTAGTGAATTTTCTTAAAAAAATTCACTAATGAGGAGATCCCGACTTTTGAATTTTGAAAAAAATTCTTCAAATGAGCGCCAAAGCGCTAATTAGGCCCCCCAGAAAACATGTCCGGGGTCAGTTTCAATTTTTATATGTTTATATATATATATATATATATATATATATATATATATATATATATATATATATATATATATATATATATATATATATATATATATATATATATATATGTATCACACCGATAATTCAAAAATTAATGGGCAGATTTTGATTAAATTTGGTGAAAAAATTCCTTTTGCAAATGGCTTGGATAAGTTCGTTATCCAGGAAAATCTGCCTAGGTTTTCCCGGAAAATTTTGTGTTTTCTTTTGAAAAAAAATTATATATCCGGAATTAACAAAGTAAGGGCAACCAAATTTGGTACGCAGGTTTATATCCTTATAGGTAAGTTACCTACCTAAATTTAGCTATGTAGGTCAAAAGACAAAAAAGTTATAGGCATTTAAAGAAAAATAAATTGGGGTTTTCCTCAAAACGTCAAGGTGGCGATTTAAAATGTCCAAATTGGCAACATTTAGGCAAATAACTTGAATCTAATACGGGCTATAGAAATAAAATGTCTCAAGAAGGATGTTTTACAAACCCTAAAGTCTTAGTTTCAATCGTCATTGTCCTTCATTTTACTAAAATATTTGCAGAAAATTCATTTCAAATAGACCTTTTCTCTGATGCTTGGCAGTAGTATTAGCTATAGAGTTTATCGTTTAATGGTATATAATTTTTGTCGAATTTTGTCGAATAAAAAGTCAATAAAGCTCAATATATCCCTTATTATATAAGATATGAAAAAAATTTGTATATATTAATTATAGGGTGACTTGAGCAACATCTGAAAATAATATGTCTACAATCACAGGCTGGCCCATAAGTCGTTGGTGATACAAATTTCCTTTTTTTTTTTAATCAAACACGCCTTATGTTATTGCATTTTTGCATTTTCCATCGAAATATAATGCATGTTTTTAAGAAAAGAAATTCTGGACGCAGCAAGTGCGTTATGGTAGCGAATTTTGATCAAATGTTTCATATTTGAACAGCTCAATTTGCTATTAACCTATAAGGTTGACCAAGAAACGTGTTTTTTCGGGAACACTTTAAGTTTACGTTTGGAAATTTCTGTACATTTTCACACAATAAAGTTATTTTGATGAAACATGGCACATTGTTTTTACTATATAAGTTATACTGGTAACCAAATTTTATGCCTGCTTTCTTAAAAAAACACACATATTTGTTATTAAAAACATTTTTATGAAAATTCACTACCATAACGCACTTGTTGCGTCCCGAATTTTTTTCCATATATTCAGAAACTAAAATCTTTAGTGTTAGACTGACTCTTTCATATTTCCGAAAGAAAGTCAATAACGCTAATAACGTTTTTACAAATTTTAGTAAATTTTCTTACAAAAATTCACTTATGAGATCTCGACGTTTGAAAAAATGTCTTCTAATGACCGCGTACTAGACCCCCTGGAACACATATCCGCGGTGAGATTCAATTTATATTATATATATATATATATATATATATATATATATATATATATATATATATATATATATATATATATATATATATATATATACTTTTAAGAGCATTTACAGCCAACAATAGAGAGCTATATTTTAAAGAAAGTCACTGTACTAAATACTCGATATATTTCGCTTGGGTTCCAAGCATCTTCAGGAGCAAGCACTGCAACTAATCTAAAAGCAAAGCCAAACAACATCAAACAACAGAGACCTCCTGCCACAAGCACATGCAAAAAACAGGAATGTAACAACCACTTCAAAAAAGATATGTAACTTTATGCAAACATTTGTACGTTAAAAATATTCAAAGCCAGTCATGAAAAGGCATAAAAAAGAGTCAATAAGGTTAAAAATATTACAAAACTTTGAAAAATTCACGTACACGAATTTGGACATCTAACCCCATTTTGATTCACGTTAGAATGCCTTACATGATGTAATGGTTAGGATGCCTGTCTGAATATGTATATGTTTATATTTTTGTGAAAATGTCTCTTAATCTAAATAAAAGTTTTGTTGATTGATTTATTGATTGTCTCATGAGCGAAGGGACGCAGGTTCAAATCTCACTGTTGACTGAATTTCTCTTTTCACTTTTTTTTAACTCTTCTCGTCTTTGATTCCATTTTAACGTTATCTGATCAGATTATGTAATTCTAATATATTTTTAGCGACTTTTTGTTGAAAAGAAAAGATAAGCACTTTTAAGACTTTTAATTCAAGTTTAATAGTAGCTGTTGTTGCCCTTAGTTCGTAAAACCGTGCCACAGTTAACATAGATGTAGAGATTTGTGACATGAGAGGAGGTTGTTTTCTTCTCTACAACCGGATTCAATTTTTACAGCATCCACAGGCAAAATAATTTTCTCTGCGAAGCCACAGAAAAAGTATCTCGTTCTGTATTTAGATCGGATTTTGAATAGTTTTTAATGTATTTAATTTATTTCTATTTCTATTAGTAAATTTTCTTGTACAAAATGTTCTTTTAATAACAAATTTTCTTATAAATGACTTTTGTTGCGAATTTTTGTATGAAAAATTATTCAATTGATGCAACATTTTTTAAACGAAATTCATCTGAATTAAGGTTTTAATGGATTTTTGTGCAAACAATTTATTTTATTTTTAATTTTAATTATAGATTAGGTATACAATTCGAATTTTATGTATTCCTTTTGCAACATTTTGTGTAAAAAGATATTTAGCCAGTTTGCGCAGAAATTTTTTTGTGCTTCGTTGGAATCATTTTTTGTAAGATGTTTTTGTGAAATTTTGGTAATTAATGATAAATGTTTCACAAGTTAATATAAAAAAAATTTGAAAAATTGTTTGCAAATTTTCATGAAATTTTTGTTGGTGTCGAAAAAGTTTTTGTGAAAAATTATATTTTGGTAGGTGGGTAAATAACTTGAAATGGTTGGTTGGCCAGGAAAATCGAACCAGTTTTTAGTGAATTTTCTTAAAAAAAATTCACTAATGAGGAGATCTCGACTTTCGAATTTTGAAAAAATTTCTTCAAATGAGCGCTATTTAGGACCCCCGGAACCCAAATCCGAAGTCAGTTTCAGACTTTATATGTATATATATATATATATATATATATATATATATATATATATATATATATATATATATATATATATATATATATATATATATATATATATATATATATATGTATATATATATATATATATATATATATATATATATATATATATATATATATATATATATATATATATATATATTTATGTGTCACACCTATAACTTAAAAAATAATGGACGGATTTTGATAAAATTTGGCACATACCTTCCCTTCGCAAGTCGCTTGGATAAGTTCGTTAGCCAGGAAAATCCGCCGAGGTTTTCCCGGAAAATTTTGTGTTTTCTTTCGAAAAAAATCGAAAAAAATTTATATCTCCAAAATTAACAAAGTAAGGGCAACCAAATTTCATGCGCGGGTTTATATCATTAGAGGCAAGTAACCTACCAAAATTTAGCTCCGTAGGTTAAATGACAAAAAGTTACAGGCATTCAAAGAAAAATAAATTTGGGTTCTCCTCAAAACGTCAGAAACGCGATTTTAAACGTCAAAATTGGTGAGTACCTTCCTTTTGCAAGTGGCTTGGATATGTTCGTTATCCAGGAAAATCCGACGAGGTTTTCCCGGAAAATTTTGTGTTTTCTTTCGAAAAAAAATTATATCTCCAAAATTAACAACGTAAGGGCAACCAAATTTTAGACGCGGGTTTATATCATTATAGGCAAGTCACCTACCAAAACTTAGCTCTGTAGGTCAAAAGACAAAAAAGTTATAGGCATTTAAACAAAAATAAATTGGGGTTTTTCACAAAACGTCGATTGCGATTTAAACGTCAAAATTGGCAACATTTAGGAAAAGAACTTAAATCTAATACGGGCTATGGAAATAAAATGTCTCAAGAATAATGTTTTACAAACCCTGAGGTCTTAGTTTCAACCGTTATTGTCCTTCATTTTAATAAAATGTTTCCAGAAAATTCATTTCAAATAGACCCTTTCTCTGACGCTTGGCAGTAGTCTTAGCTATAGAGTTTATCGTTAATAGTATATAATTTTTGTAGAATTTTCGTAAAAAAAAATCAATAAAGCTCAATATATCTGTTATTATACCAGATATGAAAAAAAAAGTGTATATATTAATTATAGGGTGTCTTAAACTACATCTTAAAAAATTATTTCTACAATCACAGGGTGGCCCATAAGTCGTTGGTGATACAAATTTTCTTTTTTTTTTAATCAAACACGCCTTATGTTATTGCATTTTTGCATTTTCCATAGAAATATAATGCATGTTTGTAAGGACAAAAAAATTCTGGACGCAGTAAGTGCGTTGTGGTAGCGAATTTTGTTCAAATGCTTAATATTTGAATAGCTCAATTTGCTATTAACCTATAAGGTTGACCAAAAAACGAGTTGTTTCGGGAACACTTTAAGTTTACTTTCGGAAATTTTTTTACATTTTCAAACAATAAAGTTATTTTGATGAAACATGGCACATTGTTTTTACTATATAGATTATACTGGTAACCAAATTTGATGCCTGCTTTCTTAAAAAACACACATTATTGCTATTAAAAAATAGTTTTATGAAAATTCACTACCATAACGCACTTGCTGCGTCCCGAGATTTTTTAAAATTTATTTAATTTATTTTCATTGGCGAATTTTCTAGTACAAAATGTTATTTCAATAGCGAATTTTCTTTTAAATGAATTTTCTTTGAAGAAACATTTGAGAATTTTTGTATGAAAAATGATTCAACTGATGGAAAAATTTTTAAACGAAATTCGTCGAAAATAAGGTTTTAATGGATTTTCGTGCAAATTATTTTATTTTCAATTTTAATTAGATATTAGGTATATAATTTAAAGTTTTTATATTCTTTTAGCAGAATTTCGTGTAAAAAAAATTCAGTCAAATTTGATACCTGCTTTCATTAAGAAAAGACGTATCTGCATTAAAAATATTTCTATGAAAATTCACTACTATAACGCACTTGCCGAGTCCAGACTTTTTTTGATTTTGAGAGATATTTTCATTGCCAGGCCCACGTTATAAAAAAAGTGATCTTGTAAGGGGTTTTTGGTGTAAACGGCAGTTTCTTCACATATAATTGTTAATTAGTTCGCTTTTCATATTACCTTCGGTATCCCAGTAATATATTATGTAAATCACTCTGTATAACTAAAACACATTTTGTGGCCAAATTCAGAACCAGGACCACTGATAAAATAAATGTGAGGCAGACAGGAAATTGAAAAGTCCATAAATATTCGTGGACATGTCAGGTGTTGATTTAAAAATAATATAATTACGAGTATTGTGATTGATATGAACCGAAAAATGTATGAAGAACGAAATGACGGAATAAAAGGTAAATCGCGTATTGTACTTAATAAACCAAAATTAATTAATTAAAGATGGCCAGGCGGTGATTCATTCACGCCAAAATCAATTTAATTATATTGACGTTAGCATCCATTTTTCCTGCGCACGGATAATTTAATGTTATACTCGATTTGGATTTTAATGAGAGATGTATTTTCACTGACAATTTGTCTTGTATCTATATATATATATATATATATATATATATATATATATATATATATATATATATATATATATATATATATATATATATATATATATATATACAGTGTGAAACACACTTTTGGAATAAAATTCATTATTCATCAAAAAATGTCACTCACGAATTAAGAAAATAAAATGCCAGCCTAGAAAATATATATCAGTAAATTTTCAGTATTTAAAATACATCACATTTTGTTAAGTTTGTGCTAAATGAGTAAATGCTCCGGGTCCTTTTTTTCTCCCTCAGGGCTCCTCCGCGGCTTTGCCGCCCCGGTAGCACTGCAACCTTTGGCTTATTGTGCACACCCTTAGTCTTACTCCACCCATTCCAAAATCGCTGTGCCTTGAACTAGTCTGCACAGCGATTGGTAGGGTGAAGTTTTATAATGCTCTGTCTCCGGTCTAGACTGACCGTAGATCAGTTGTCTTTTGCGGTCCAGAGCTTTACACTCGTACAAGATGTGCTGAGCTGGTTCCTCCCCCTCGCCGCAGTCTGCATGCGAGGTCCCCCTCGAACCGTCCCATTTTATGCAGGTGTTTCTTGACGGTCATGTGTCCCGTCACCCTGATGAGGGTGACCTCATTCTGCACAGCCAGGTCGCTCTTCTCGTCTCGGCACTCACTCACCAACCAGTGATTTACCCATGGGCTACTTATGGCCTTAAGAGCTGCCTGACTGTCTGTGGCTATAAGGATCCGCATGTTCGTGTAGCCCCTCCTCTTGTTCTCCCGCACACAGGGCAGGATGGCGTATATTTCGACCTGAAAGACCGTTGCATAGTGTCTGAGGGAAATCTATGACTTACTCTCGGTGCTTCCGAATAAACACCTGCCCCCGTCCCACGCTCCCCGCCGGATCTGTCCGTGAATCAGACGATCGCGTCCCGTGGTATGCCCGGCGTCTCCCCCCGCCATGCCTCGCGGTCGCGGATTTTCACTGTAAAGTTGTTTTCCCTGTACATTCGCGGGCTCGCGAAGTCTGACCTTATTTCAAGCATGGGCTCCTTCACGATCTCCTGAATTTTGCAGTGGCCCCTGAAGCCTGGGTTGATCTTGAGTCTACCATTGCAGGCTAGTCTGTATAGTCCTAGCCTGGCGTCCCCCATGATAACCAAGTGTAGGGGGGCAGATCCTATTATTGCCTTAGTTATACACCAAGTGGCACCAACATTTGCGCAGACGTAGATCAGGCGACTGACAATTGATTACCCAATGCTTCGCGGTCTGGTTCACCGCCGCGAGCTCGACACACGTGCCACGTACGCGACGCTGTCTTTGCTTTGCGTTTAGGTTCTTTACGAGAGAGTGGGGAGGGATGAGGTGTGAATTAATTGAGTCATATAGATGTCTACGATGTTATACTCTGCCGCCAAACGCGCTCAACAGTGCAACGTTACGCTTTGGAGGTCCACATACTTGGAATAAAAGGAAGTCATATCAGCTTCTGGAAAACTTGTACCGTGTAATAGAATGCGGAACGAAATTGAACGAATTGCTGGAGTCAGAGAATTATGGTTACGACAACAAGGCGATATCGTTAGTGTGCGGTTTTTATCATCTCGTATTTTCCTCTGTGGTATCTAATTGGCCTGAAATAATCTCGGGTAATTTGATACTTTATTATGAGAGCTGCTGTTTAGTAATCTAAGAGATTCTTAGCATTAAAACTTAAAATATTTGAGTCACCAAAGCTCCCAATCCAAAGAGTTTGTACAACGATATTGATTTGGCTATACAATAACAGTCTGATAATCTGGCATGCAAGGTTAACAAATGTTATAATCATGGGTAATATAGCAAGTAAAACTCATTCTAAAGTTAGAGAATTGTATCTTTGCGAGTGTAATTTCAAGAAAACAAACTTTGCATCAGGGGTAGATACTGCTAAAGTTTAAAATGGAGAGAAAGGTTTTGCTTATTCATGAGGAACGCATTTAAAATGAAAATAGAGTTCGAAGTAATATAAGAAACAATTACGATCCAACTCGAATAAATTTATAATTCGTGAATTTTCAATCGGGAAAAAGTTAATCTTGTTTTCATAAGAGCCTTAGTAATTTAATCTTATCTGAGTAGGCAAGAAAAATGTAATAAGAAATTTAAAAAAACGCGCTGCACTTAAATACATTCGTAGCAGTGATATTACTTTGTGGCTGATTTCATTATTAGTTACTAATAGAGTTAACGATAGTGAGACTTTCGAAATAATTTTGTAAATGGACATGAATTAGGGCCCCTAGAACCCATATCCTAGGTGCGTTTGAATTTATATATATATATATATATATATATATATATATATATATATATATATATATATATATATATATATATATATATATATATGTATATATATATATATATATATATATATATATATATATATATATATATATATATATATATTGTCACATTTGTCTATGAGAATTAAGTTTATGGACTTTGTTTATTCTATGATCAGATGGTCAATTATAAAGCGTGTTGGTAAGAGCAAACACTCTGGAATTATATTTTTTGAAGGGACCAGAAGTGACAGGTATAGAAAAGTGTAGAAGGTCTAGAATCTCTATGGACAGTATAAATAGACGAGCGGTGCGCAGAGTAAGTTAGTTCAGTATTGAGTCAGTAGTGGTGCAAATAAGTGATCATAGCGAGTCAGCAGTAAGTGCTGGTGTATAAGAAGCGATCATAGAAGGCGAATAGTGGAATATAGTTCTATGGACATTTAATAATAGAGAGAAATATTGGTATTGGAAAATAGTTGCTTATAATATATTAGTAGTTTGAAAAGCTGTGTTTTGTTAGTCGACGAATCCAGAACCCCGTAGAACGTAACTATATATATATATATATATATATATATATATATATATATATATATATATATATATATATATATATATATATATACAGGCTGTTCAAATTTAAGTCAGCACTATTGCCAACTTAGTTGTTATTGGAGCTACGTGATCGGTTCAATTAGTAGACTTGTGTATTTTTTTGCGCTGATTACGATGAGCTAAAAAACAATCGGGCATCGCGTTTCCGGGATATTGACAGTAACATGTTTTTTTTTCTAATAGAACACCCCGTATATCTAGGCGGCATTCGATAGATAATATAATTTTTAACAAATTACTTTCAATGCCCAATGAGCCTAAAGTCGAAATAAATTTATGAATTCAAATTAAGTAGCCATGATTTTTAAACAAAACGTTTACTGTTTGATAGAGCAAAATATTATTAGTATTGAATCATTTTACTTAAATATTGAAATGAAAATAACATTAGAATGACAACAATGACAACTATAAATTAAAATCACAGGATGGCTCACGGACCTTAGAGTAAATGTCCGAGGAGTTCTCCTTGCACTTCAATGCATTTTTGGCAACGTCTGTGAATGCTCCTAGTAGCTTTTAAAAGGATTCTTCCATCAATTCTATGTAGAGCGATAGTTAGTGGTTCAACAGTTTCGTATCTGCTTTTGTACACAATATTCTTGATATAGCCCCAGAGGAAAAAGTCTAGAGGTGTAAGGTCCGGTGAGCGCGGTGGCCATCAAATTGGACCACTGGTGCCAATCCAACATATTTTCTAGCATCTCAGTTGCAATTCGAGAATTATGAGCAGGTGCACCATCTTGCTGCATGTACATACTTTCCCCTGGTGGCCAAATCCATGTCATCTAAAAGATCTTCCAGCACGGGCATGATTAATTCTATATATCGCTCGGCTGTCATGTTGCTCTGATAGAAAATTGGACCAATTACTCTGGAGCCCATAAGACCACACAAAACATTGATGTTGAACCACCTTTGTGGGGGGTGAGCATTGCTCAACATGAGATTTTCTCGGTTCCAGTAGTGGTTATTCCTTCTATTATACATGCCCGAATTTGAGAAGCTTGCTTCATCACTCCAAAGAATCAATACCATGAAATTTGGGTCGTATCTAACTTTGTTTACAAACCAGTGACAAAATTGAAAACGTCTGTTGCTATCGCCAGGATAAAGTGTCTGTATTAATTGGTATTTGTATGGTACATTATTGTGTTTCTTTAGAATGTTATGTATAATACCTAACCATAAACCACTTTCATTGGATAAATCTCTTACCGAATTTTCTTTGTGGGCCTCAAAATATGCTATTACATCAATTTCAGTCTTTTCGTCCACAATAATTCTTTTAGGCGTTCTCTTCTTGCCAAAGGTGTGTTCATTGGATTGAAATTTTCTGTACAGTTGCAGAAAGTAACGTCTGTCTGGCAGATCTCGTCCAGGAAATAAATTCGCATAACGTTCTAAAGCTCTTTGACTATTTTTACTACATATTATGTAGCATTCAAGCATATCACATTTTTTTGGATGCGTGAATAGCATTTTAGAACGATTGCTATACTCAACAAATACACATAACTTTTGACAATCTGTTGTTGCTCTGTCAAACAATCTAAACGTTTTGTTTCCAATTCATGGCTACCTAATTTGAATTCATAAATTTGACGATATCTCCTTTATTTTCGACTTTAGAGCATTTGGGCGTTAAAAGTAATTTGTTCGGAAGTAGATTATCTATCGAATGCTGATAAGATATACGGGATGCTCCATTAGAAAAAAAACATGTTACTGTCAATATTCCGGAAACGCGATGCTCGATTGTTTTTGTTTATCAGCGCAAAAAAATACACAAGTCTGCTAATTTACCCGATCACGTAGCTCCAACTATAACTAAGTTATCAATAGTACCGACTTATCTTTGAACAGCTAAATACTATCGTGCCGTGGGTGTCGACAAGGAGGAAAGAGGCAACTTGTTAATTCTAGACTTGAAGGTTTGGAGGTTCGAAGGAGAAGGAAGAGCATGTGCCGGCAAGGAATTCCACAACTTGGAAGTCCTCGGAAAAAAAGAACGGGCATAACAAGATGTTCTATGTCTGGTGACCTGGACAGTAAAAGGGTGCACACGCTCTGTTCCCCTGGTAGATCTGTTGGGGGCAGCAGGTGGAGGAACTATGAGCAGTGCCCGTGCAGCTATCTATAAAAAAGAGAGAGAGAAAGAGAGGTCACCAATGGCACGTCGGTGGGCAAGGGATGGCAGCCTTTGGGTGAGGGTGGGGTCACATATAAGACGTGTAGCTCTCTTATGAATAGAGTCCAGGATAGCGAGTGTAGAAGCGGCAGCGGCATCCCAGATGTGGGAGCAATATCCGAGGTTTGGCCTTATTTGTGAAGTATATAAGGTATAAAGATTAGCTGGTGAAAAGTATTTGCGAGCCCGGAAGAGGAAACCTAATTTCTTAGCAGCTGCTTCTGCAATTGGTGTGACATGTTGTTGCCAATTGAGATTTCAATCCACAGAAATGCCAACAAGTGAAAAGGACTCATTAATTTGAATAACTTGGTTGTTCATTGTAATGGGTCTAGGGCTGGTGTATCTCTTATGAGATAGAAAGCAAGACTGAGATTTGGTGGAGTTGAATTGTACAAGATTTCTACTTCCCTAGTCTAATATTTTTTGGAGATCCACAGAGACAGAACCCTCAATGAGTCTTGCGATCCTCATCTATTTGGGCTAAAGAGACAGGCTTAGAATATTGAATATTTGAGTGGAGAGTGCTGTCATCCGCGTAACTGTGAACTGGGTTGGATGTGCTAGAGAGGAGGTCATTGATGTGGAGAAGAAACAAAGTAGGGACTAAAGCTGAACCTTGAGGTTATATATATATATATATATATATATATATATATATATATATATATATATATATATATATATATATATATATTGCGACGCACTTCCTTTTATACCAGATGACAATGCTCAAATAATTCCCAATCTATTCACAAACCTAATTTGTCATTGGCATAAGCTAGGTTACCGGGAAATTAGAGGGCCGCCAGCTTTTACACAGTGGAGATGGGCGTGGGTCAAAATAAGATGTTAACTAGGGGCGCCACTTGATTGTTTAACCTCCACTCCCGGATATTCTAATAAGATGTTCACTAATTTACTTCCTTGCCCAGATCCAACACAACCAAGAATTCTTGGATCACACTGGCAACTATAGCCAACCACAATCGAGCACAGGAAGCTGCAAGGGAGTTATAATTATGGTAAAACAAACTACAACTCAGAACGGTATGGTCTCATAGACCCACAAGTAAAAGTAACGGTAATGATCTAATAACACTAAGTATTCTCAACAGCCCTGAAAACAAAACACAAACACAAAACCAAAACACACCTATAATATGATAAAATAAGGGCTTTTATTACACTTCTTTGGCATACAAGAAATCATTAAAAGCTGTTCTAAAATTCTGATCTAAACTAAAGAGTCTCTATTATATAACTGAAATGGCTTATTACAAAATAATCAAGACATCTAATGAGTATGCATGAATGTGCTCCAAAACTATAATTGTTTTATGGAAAAATTTCACTTTTCGTGCACGCAAAGCTTACAACTTATTTCCCAAATAGTAATTAATTACACGTTAATTAAGTTAAGTGGCTTGATTAAATATCAAGTCCCAATGAATAATCAATAAGCTTGACTAATGCTAACAATATCTAATAAACTGTGGTAACTATCAAAAGTGAAGCAATTATATTAACCAGGCTCTCATAAAAATCTGTACCACATTAGTTGAAGTTTAAATAAAATAAATTCAGTTTGATTTCAGCAAATTTAACAGATGTGAATATTTAAAATTTTAGCTTATCAAGATTGTCTCTCTTATCACTCTATTCTTTATCACAAAACAGAAAGTTCTTACTTGAACATCCTGGACTTCTAGGCCATAAAATTACCAACAATTTCCATACCAAACTAGGGCCTTTAAGGGTACGGAAATGCAACCACGGAAACAAGGCGACAATCGGAAAGGCAATGCAACAACGGAAAGCGAAGACCTCCTCACTGAGATCCTAATTCATAAACCACAGATTTCACAGCTGACGGGAATTATCGTTGCTCTTAACTAGCACATAAAACTCCATTTAACTCAATAACCATACTTCGTTCGGTACATGAAAATTCGCCATTCCATGCGAGACTTATTCCACTCAAAATTCTCCTATGATACGTAAATTCGCCAAAGGTACTGCCCAATACAAGGATTTCTCTACCCGGTACAAGAACTCTCCAAAGAGGGCATACGAAACTCCAACCCACGTGACAAGATCAAAGTGGTCCTTATATCCCCTCAAACGGGTTATCTCTACAGTCTTCAACACCAAATACATAAATTACGATATCACCAAAAGACTGCAGATATTTTCTGAGTGCAATTTAATACACTATGGGGATAAATAATATCCGACTTGCTTCTCAAAAAGAACCACGTGTTAGCTCAACCTACTACCAACAAAATCTCTCTCGAACCTTCCGGAATATTCGCATTTCCTACCTGACAGCCAGTAGCGCCATCCTTCGCTCTCACTTCATCCTATACGTCCACAGCCATCTATCTTTCTCAACATGCGGACCATTCTCGAACCACCAGCATTTTTAGCCACATCGCAGGCGCGGCAGCCGACAAGATATACCAGGGGTAATTCAAAGAGAAATGATTTAACGAAATATCTCAATTTCATTCAGTATACGAGGGATAGCCAGAAGAAATAACCATGATCGTCGCCAATAATTCTCTGTTTAAAGCAGAGGAGGAACCACAAATACACCCAAACTAGCCTAGCTGTTTAGCTACTCAATTTATACTGTTACAATATATATATATATATATATATATATATATATATATATATATATATATATATATATATATATATATATATATATATATATATATACACTATACACATATAAAAATTGAAACTGACCCTGGATATGGGTTCTAGGGGGCCTAGTTCGCGCTCATTTGAAGAAACTTTTTCAAAATTCAAAAGTCGAGATATCCTCATTAGTGAATTTTTTAAAGAAAATTCACTAAGAAGACATGTTTTTTTCCAACCCTGATCACAGATAATACTGCTTATCAACAGTGCAAAGATAAAAAAACAAAGTAGCATGTATTAGTGTTTAAAAGGGGGCTAACAAAAACCTACTTGGTTGACGTTGCCATCTGAGGCCCTTTTTTGCATTTAATAAGTTGAAGTTTTTCAAGTCGCCCAAATTTTATTATCAGTAGCATTCGCACAATTTATAAAAATTTATCAAAAACATTTTCTCTAATAATTGGTGATAAGCGGCTTTAGTGGCAGGTTCGGCTGGGCGACTGAAAGTTGCTTAAATTGGGTTAAGTAACATTCAACGCGGTCACAACTTAGATGGGTGGACGATAGAAACCATCATGGCTCCTCGGCCAATGACTGAAGTGGAGGGTCAATAAGCTTCCAGAATTTTTTTACAAAAGAACTCATTGTCGTGATCTCTGAGAGACACCGATTTTAATGACGTAAACAAATGCATACGTTTCCATTGAAAAAATAGTGACATAATATCACTGCAT
The DNA here is from genome assembly GCA_964006375.1 of Tillus elongatus. NCBI lineage: Eukaryota > Metazoa > Arthropoda > Insecta > Coleoptera > Cleridae > Tillus > Tillus elongatus. Next base: position 168,777,155 of record OZ023266.1, read on the forward strand.
TGTCATGACAACCAGTATGACGGCCATACTTGTTTTAAAATAGATCTTTTTCAATTTAATAACTGTATTTTACTGTATTTTAGAGTTTTTTGTTATTATGATCACAAACACTTATTTTGAATTTTTTGCGTTACTTTATCATAATCCTGTGCTACTAAAAATCTACGCAAATGAAACTCCAGTAAATCAAATACATGTTTTAGAAATATTCTTATTTAATGGTTCCCATAATGGCTTTTTAAAGCAGTTAAAACATTACGTCTTTCATTTAGAAGGTTAGCTGTTAAGAATAGCTTTCTTTAGTCGTGGCAGATGGATTTATTATACATTAAGATGATCCGTGCAAAGCCAAATGCGAATAGCTGATTATACTTTCAATGTAAGGCAATTTTAAATTTAAAACGATCCTATTGATTAAGTGGATGAACGAGCCACAAGTTACGATGGTTCCAGATAAAAGCGAGGAAACATGAAACATAAAATTTTCATGAGCCCCTTACGAGAAACATTTATTACGAATTAATTTTTGTTTATTTTCTTTGAATCTTAAAGTAATCCTAAAAAATAACGGAGAAGTAATGTAAAGTGAAGCTCTTGTAATATGGGGTAATCGCCATTTTAAGAGAACAGATCTAAATCATTCCTAAACATCAATTACAAAGTAGCTTTAACCTTGGATATGCTCTTTAAAGTTTCAACATTGCATTTCCTTAAATGAGCTGTTAAAATTCAAATAACCTACCTAGGTAATTATCAAAAATTATCAAAAAATCTCGTAAACATAGCTGCATAATGAGGGGGGCCACCATCTTGCTAAAAACGCAGGTGACTGATATTATGATTCTCATCATTTTAGTGAATGTTCTTTAAAAAAATTCACTAGTGAGAAGATCGCGGCTTTTGAATTTTGAAAAAATGTCTTCAAGTGAGCGCTATTGAGGACCCCTGGAACACAAATCCGAGGTCGGTTTCAGACTTCATATGTATATATATATATATATATATATATATATATATATATATATATATATATACTTATGTCTATGCGGAAGTAGCTGGACCATTTCGTATACCAAGTGTATAATAGCTGGACCAACCGTGCAATAGCTGGACGTCCAGCTATTAACATGCTGGTATTAATATGTACATGCGTTATTGGCTGGACCTATTTCATGAGAACATTAAAAGTAAAAATTAATGCGCCTGTGCGGTGTTGCCAAATGCTCAAAATATTAATTCTATTTAAATATTTACATGTTTTCGTGAATTTTATGTACACTAGGACCGCAAAAAGCATGAGTTTACTTAAGACTTTATTAAATAATAATATCGTCAGGATATTTCTTACGAATTTCTGGATTAAAAATGATTATTGCATAAGTTACTATTCATGTAGTATAGCAAAAAATCTACAGGTGGTTTGTAAAAATAATGTTTTGGAAGAGACAAAATATGAATTATTTTTTGATATTTGCAGTAGATGTGCCAAAATCATAAAAACACAAAATGATTACCAAGGCCCTAGTGTATAAAAAGATTGCAAATTATATTTTGTCACCCTTTGCAAAAGTGAGAAAAAGGCATATGAAGATCGGGATAGCAATTAAGACCTTTCCGAAATATGAATTATTTTTTGATATTTGCAGTAGATGTGCCAAAGTCATAAAAACAAAACAAAAATGATTACCAAGGCCCTAGTGTATAATAAGATACGCAAATTATTTTTGTCACCCTTTACAAAAGTGAGAAAAATGCATATGAAGATCGGGATAGCAATTAAGACGTTTTCCAAATATTTATTATTTTATCGCATTTGCACTTAATGTGCCAAAATCATAAAAACAAAAAATTATTACTTAAGCCCTTATGAATGAAAAACCATGCAAATTCTTTTTTGTCACCTTTTTCAAAAGCGAAAAAAATGCATATGAAGATCGGGATAGCAATTAAGACGTTTCCGAAATATGAATTATTTTTTGGTGTTTGCAGTAGATGTGCCAAAATCATAAAAACAAAAAATGATTGCCAAGGTCTTAGTGTATAATAAGATATTCAAATTATTTTTTGTCACCTTTTGAAAAAGTTAAAAAAATTCATATGAAAATCGGGATAGCAATTAAGACGTTTTCCAAATATGTATTATTTTTTCGCATGTGTCAAAATCATAAACACCAAAAATGACTTCCAAGGCTCTAGTGTATAATAAGATATGCAAATGATTTTTTGTCACCCTTTTCAAAAGTAAAAAAAAATGCATAAACAGATCCGGATAGCAATTGATCCGCAATATGCATTATTTTTTGACATTTGCAATTTTTTAAACAGGAATCTTTTTTTATATTTACATTTAAAAACATAAAATCACAAAACTATTACCAAAGCCCTAGTGTATAATACTACAGCATACACAACTCTCAACTCGGACAGTTTTAGAATGAATAGAATATGATTCTATTCCTATTTTGCAAGTTGCAGATTTTTTAACGCTCTAAAATCTAATATACAGTCACAGCATAATAATTGATTGATTATGCTGTGCTACAGTTACTTTTCAATTTTTTTTAAACATATGTTTGACAGGTCAGGTAAAAGCTTTGAAATTTACAAAAGGAGGGTACAGAAACAGAGCTGTAAAACTTTCAAGAATCAACGTCGTAAAAGCGGTATATCAAAGCCCAAACGTTCTTTATCTATGCGACGCTTTTATATACAAATACATAATATTTGAGAAAAAATGCTAGGTTTAATATTTGAATATGACCAGTAACTAACTGCTATACTAGAGTGACTAACATTAATTAGATTCTCATAATTTTTATGTTGCATTGTTCAAGTATGCAGTACAGCATAAGAAACAGTCTTCTTATGCTATGTAACCAAGATTTATGCCACTAAAAATAAGTTGCACTTTAAACCTAATTTATAGCAAATTTTTATAATAAACATATTCTTATAACGTGATTGGGGTAGTTTCTTTGTATACACAACATGTTTATTAAATTTATTAAAATTCATTATTTTTTCCAAAACATAATAAAAATAATCTGTATCACTCACTCACTGACTGAAGGCAAAGTCGCTTAGTTTTCGCAACGATAGGTTAAAATAAGGAGGTTTCCCGTTGCCTTTCATGTGGCACATTGACTGAAAAAAAATACATTCTTGAAAAACCTCTTAACTGCTATCCCGATGTTTAAATTCTTTTTTTTTTCTTACTTTTGCAAAGGGTGACAAAAGATAAATTTGGTGTAGTATTACATAATACGGCCTTGGTAATGATTTTTGGTTTTGTGATTTTACCACATTAACAGTAAGTATCACAGAATCATTAATGTTGAAATGAAAAACGTGGTAGTAACTATCCCGGTGTTCAAATGCATTTTTTTTCCAAAGGGTGACAGAATTATTTGCATGAGCTTTTATGCGTCAGGCCCTTAGTGATATTTTTTGTTTCTATGATATTGGCACATTAGCTGCAAATGCGAAAAAATAATACATATTTGGAAAATGTCGTAATTGCTATCCCGATTTGCATATGCATTTTTCTCACTTTTGCAAAGGGCGACAAAAAATAATTTGCATATCTTATTGTACACTAGGGCCATGGTAATAATTTTTTGTTTTTATAATTTTAGCACATCTACTGCAAATATCAAAAAATAATTCATATTTCGGAAACGTCTTAATTGCTATCCCGATTTTCATATGCATTTTTCTCACTTTTGCAAAAGGTGACAAAAAATAGTTTGCATCTCTTATTATACACTAGCGCCTTGGTAATCATTTTGTGTTTTTATGATTTTGGCACATTTACTGCAAATATCAAAAAATATGACATATTTCGGAAACGTTTTAATTGCGATCCCAAATTTCTTATGCGTCTTTTTCACTTTTGCAAAAGGTGACAAAAAAATAATTTGCATGGTTTTTCATACATAAGGGCCTTAGTAATAATTTTTTGTTTATATGATTTTGGCACATTAACTGCCAATGCGAAAAAATAATACATATTTGGAAAACGTCTTAATTGCTATCCCGATTTTCATATGCATTTTTCTCACTTTTGCAAAGGGTGACAAAAAATAATTTGCATATCTCATAATACACTAGGGCCTTGGTAATCATTTTTGGTTTCTATGATTTTGGCTCATCTACTGAAAATATCAAAAAATAATTCATATTACCGAAACATCTTAATAGTTATCCCGATCTTCATATGCATTTTTCTCACTTTTGCAAAGGGTGAGAAAATATAATTTGCAATCTTATTATACACTAGGGCCTTGGTAGTCATTTTGTGTTTATATGATTTTGGCACATTTACTGCAAATATCAAATATTAATTCATATTTCGGAAACGTCTTAATTGCTATCCCGATCTTCGTTTTTGTGATTTTGGCACATCTACTGCAAATGGGAAAAAATAAACGTGGTAATAGCTATTTCGATCTTCATATGTATTTTTTTCACTTTTGCAAAAAGTGACAAAAAATAATTTGCATGAGTTATTATACATTAGGGCCTTGGTAATCATTTTGCGGTTTTATGATTTTGCACATTAACTGTAAATATCAAAAAATAAGTCATATTTGAAAAAACTTAGTAATAAGTATCTCGATGTTCAAATGATTTTCTTTTATTTTCCAGAGTGTGACAAAAAACAATTTGCTTAGGTTGCTATACACTAGGACTTTCGTAACTTGTTTTTGTGTTTATTTTTATATTGGGGCCTTGGCTTTATTGTCCAATATTTGTCATTTGGGTACATGTAACCAAAATAACATACTAAAATTTAGTTTTCCTCTATGACTATGTTAATAATAAACGATTGGTTTAGTGTTATTATGTTGTTGCAAAACACTTAAGACAATTTGTTTTTTCTTCGGTAAGGTGTAGTAGCATATAGCAATATATGGCTGGCATCTATGGCTAGCCATAAATTTACTACGTTGAATCCGCTTCACTGATATTGTGATCGCGACGATCCATCCCGCTTTCTGCTGACCCTACGTGTAAATCTATGGCTCGGAATTATTACAGTTATATTCAGCAAACATGTCTTATCTCTGCTGCATCGAACATGATGCAAATGCAACTATGTGAATCTTAAAATGCAGCGGCTTTCCAGGAAATAAAGCTTTTAAGTTATTTACTTACCAATACTACTATTTCTACCCCTACGACTTTTTATTTATAATAAAAAATATGTACATTGTTTGCCTAAGCCTGCCAGTATAATTTTTTGTCAGCTATATACATATAGCGCGAGTTTAAAACATGGAATAAATTCAGTTAATCAGATACAGCTATCTTTTTTCAATAATTCGCAGACATGTCGATAGACATTTTATGTTGCGGTCTTTTCAATAAATAAAATAAATATCATACAGTGTGTGCCAAATTTAAGGTACGACCTCATCAATATTTTTTTCAAATCCTACCCTAGTTTGTTTTTGTTAAATAGGTTTAACCTACACATTAATTTGAAAAAAACAGCAAATTTTAAATTTTTATTTATTTATTATTATAAATCTAAAGGAATTAGTAGCACGAATAAGAAATGAATGTTGACTTATTTTTCCAAGATAACCAGAATTGTGTAAAACGAATTTCAATTCCGTTTATACTACTAACAAATAGTCAATCGACAACAACCTAAGCATTTATTAAAGAAAATTGTTTTAGATTATCTATTTTTTATTTCTGTTTTTAAAATAATATAATGTATATTTTTATGGGAAGGAATATAAACTTGGTGGTTTAGCATAACTTGACATGTACTTTAGAAATAGCCAACAAAACAGTAGGATTGTCGGTTAAACAAATTATCGACGTCATATCTCAAATTTGGGACAACTTCATATTATTAAAGAAAGATCACAGCTTAAAAACCACTAATTGACGTGTTCGCGCATTTGAAAAAGGTGTATTTGATTAACTAAATGTATTCTAAGTTACCAACATGCATTGTGTAATATGGCAGTAATAATGCTGATAATTGCTTATCTTTTTTTGTCTTTTCCTCAACGGCGACGTATTTCTGCGACTATGGCCAATCATCGACGACAGGAAGCACTTTCAACTCACTTTCCTTTAAATTTGGCCAAATCCCGTTTTTTCCTATAAGGAGGGTAGGGATATTCAGCGTGCCTAACCTCGCACGGTACACGGGACTAACGACTTAACGACTCCTCAGTGAATCGGAACCTGCAGAAATTCAACCTGCTCCAACTAAATGATAATTTGACAGTAGGGGCTTAAAAAATGAATGGGTAACCCTGGAAATCGAACCCAGTACCCTTGGATCTAGCGGCATACTTTCCTACCACTGGATCACTCAGGCTTTTTGATAATAGTTGTAAAACATCTTTTGCAACAATTGGATACAATAATCTAAAATATACAACTTTATAACACTAAAAGTAGATCTCGTAAGTTTATAAAACAACAGTCATTATACACCTTGTCCTATTTTCGAATTAAGTTTTTGTGTTATCTTCTAAAAAAAAGCAGGAGTTGGATTAATTTTAATTCAAAATACTATATTACAAAACAAAAAAAAAGGTAGGAAAGATGCTCTCTTCTCTTAATAGCAAGAAATCCTCTGGCCTTGACGAGATCCCAGCAATTGTTCTCAAAAGATGCGCACCAGAACTTGCTCCTGTCCTGACCTGTCTGTTTTAGACATCTTACAATAGACGCATATTCCATAGTAACTGGAAAACTGCTCGATAACAACCCGTCCCCAAGAAAGGATCCAAAGCGCTTCCTAGCAACTACAGGCCTATTTCTCTCCTTTCAGTCATCTCTAAACTGATGGAAAAGTATATAAACACCGAATTACTAAAATTTCTTGAAAAACACAGTCTAATCCACGACAGGTAGTATGGATTCCGTCAGCGCAGATCAACTGCCGACCTCCTTTCCTTTGTCACCCATTCTTGGAACAAGTCTATGAAACTACACGGTGAATGCCAGATTGTCGCTCTAGACATATCCAAAGCATTCGACCAGGTTTGGCACGCAGCGCTGCTTAATAAACCTCCGGTCTATGGCCTACCACCAAAACTCTGTACCTGGACAGCAAATTTCCTCTCCAACCGGAGCATTTCTGTTGTCGTGGATGGCCATTTCCCTAAACTGTATCCAATTAATGCAGAAGTCCCTCAAGGTTCAGCTTGAGCCCCTACTTTGTTTCTTCTCCACATCAATGACCTCCTCTCTAGCACATCTAACCCAGTTCACAGTTACGCGGACGACAGCACCCTCCTCTCAAATATACAATATTCTAAGCCTGTCTCTTTAGCTCAATTAGATGAGGAATGCAGACTCATGGAGGGTTCTGCCTCTGTGGATCTTCAAAAAATATTATACTGGGGAAGTAGAAATCTTGTACAATTCAACTCCACCAAATCTCAGTCTTGCTTTCTTTCTCATAAGAGATGCACCAGCCCTAGACCCATCACAATGAACAACCAAGTTATTCAAAGTAATGAGACCTTTACACTTGTTGGCATATCTGTGGATCGAAATCTCAATTGGCACCAACATGTTGCCTCTTTCCTCCTTCTCGACACCCACGGCACGATAGTATTTAGGCTGTAAGCCCTCGTGGTGTGCTGTTGAAAAATAAAAAATAAAAATAATAACCCTTTAAGTACGTTACGCCCCAACATCTACTATAATTACTGAAAATAGTCCAGGATCAGTTTGACTGACTTATTAATTTAGACACCATGTCCATTTATAAATTTCGGTCGGAATATTTTTTGAGAATAAACTTTGGCAGAAAATTTTTAAAACAAGTTTCATTTCTTAGGCAGACTAAATAGTTGTAAGTTTTAAATTACCAGTGTTTTCTTTAGACAGAGCCTACAATATGTTTTGTTGGTGTACTCATTAATCAAATTACCTTGTGGTTAGAAAACATTTTATGTCCGAATTTTCTTAAAGGGTTTCTTAAGCAATTACGGAGCAAGGGGGTTGGATACTGCCCACTAGTATTACATTTTGAGATAAAACACGTGTGTTTTTAGACAAGACTGTCATAAATACATTTTTGTGCACAATTTATTTAATTTAAAATAACTGGTAAAAAATTACAACACAAAATTTGTCTTTTATCATTTTTCTGCTTTACCACACCGGTGTGATAATTTATGTAGGCAAATAATTTAAAAATAATTTGTAGTCACTTTTTATAATTTTAATATTATTCACGAAGTGCTTCACTGTAAAACTGTCAAGGTAAAGAGAATAAATAATGTATTAATTAAAACATATCATCTTTGTATACTAGCACGCAGAACTTAAAACCGTAATGCTACCTGTTTAAACGTACAACATAAAACTAACCAGAAAAGTTTTATATATCCTACTAAAAAGTGCGGCAACACTGTGAGGTTAGGTCCAGCTACTTCCTTTTGCACATATTAATTTTTATGGCTGAAATGTCCAGCTACTTCCTTATAAACATATATAAATCCTAAGAGAGAAAGGTTCAGCTACTTCCGCATAGACACAAATATATATATATATATATATATATATATATATATATATATATATATATATATATATATATATATATATATATATATATATATATTTATATTTATATATTTATATTTATTTATCTATGTGTCACAGCGATAACTTAAAAAAAACTCTGGACGCAGCAAGTGCGTTATGGTAGTGAATTTTCATTAAAATGTTTTTTTAAATAGCAAATATGTTTTTTTAAGAAAGCAGGCACCAAATTTGGTTACCAGTATAATCTATATATTAAAAACAATGTGTCATGTTTCATTAAAATAACTTTATTGTTTGAAAATGTACAAAAATTTCCGAAAGTAAAGTTAAATTGTTCCCGAAAAAACTGGTTTTCTGGTCAACCTTATAGTTAAATAGCAAATTGATTCAAAATTTGAAGCATTTAATGAAAATTCGCTACCATAACGCACTTGCTGCGTCCCGAATTTCTTTTCTTACAAAGATGTATTATATTTCGATGGAAAATACAAAAATGCAATATCATGGGGCGTGTTGGATTAAAAAAAGTCACTAAAAAAAAAAAGAAAATTTGAATCACCAACAACTTATGGGCCACCCTGTAATTGTGGAAATATTTTTTAAGATGTAGCTTAAAAGTAAAATGAAGGACAATGACGATTAAAACTAAGAGTTCAGGCTTTGTAAAACATTATTCTTGAGACATTTTCCTTCCATAGATCATATTAATTTCAGGTTCATTGCCTAAATATTACCAATTTTGACGTTTAAAATCGCGACTTTGACGTTTTGAGGAAAACCCAAATTTATTTTTCTTTAAATGCCTATAACTTTTTTGTCTTTTAACCTACAGCGCTAAATTGGTAGGTAGTTTTTTAGTTTTCTATAAATAATAATTTTTTAATAAATAACTTTCTTTTCAAGAAATTGCTTTAATTTTATTAAAAAAATATGGTAAATACAGCAGTAAATTAACACAAGAAGCAATGAGCAAGGCTTTTTATTTGAGTTTGAACATTATTGATAGTAACTTAAATTTAAAAAAATGGGGACGCAGCAAGTGCGTTATGGTAGTGAATTTTCATAAAAATGTTTTTAATAGCAAATATGTTTTTTTACGAAAGCAGGCATCAAATTTGGTTACCTGTATAATCTATATAGTAGAAACAATGTGTCATTTTTCATCAAAATAACTTTATTGTTTGAAAATGTACAAAAATGTCCGAAAGTAAACTTAAATTGTTCCCGAAAAAACTGGTTTTAACCTTATAGGTTAATAGCGAATTGAGCTATTCAAATTTGATGCATTTAATGAAAATTCGCTACCATAACACACTTGCTGCGTCCCCAATTTCTTTTCTTACAAAGATGTATTATATTTCGATGGAAAATGCAAAAATGCAATAACATAGGGCGTGTTCGATTAAAAAAAAAAGAAAATTTTAATCACCAACGGCTTATGGGCCACCCTGTAATTTTGGAAATGATTTTTTAAGATGTAGCTCAAGACACCCTATAATTAATGTATGCAATTTTTTTTCGTAACTTGCATAATAACGGATATATTGAGCTTTAATGGTTTTTTACGAAAATTCGACAAAAATTATATCCCATTAAACGATTAACTCTATTGCCAACACTACTGCCAAAGCATCAGAGAAAGGGTCTATTTCTGAATTTTCTGGCAATATTTTAGTAAAATGAAGCACAATGAATATTGAAACTAAGAGTTCAGGCTTTGTAAAACATTCTTTTTGGGAGATTTTCTTTCCATAGATCATATTAGTTTCAGGTTCATTGCCTAAATATTACCAATTTTGACGTTTTAAATCGCGACTTTGACGTTTTGAGGAAAACCCATTTTTTTAAATGCCTGTATTTTTTTGTCCTTTAACCTACAGAGCTAAACTTTGGTAGGTAGTTTACCTATAGCGATATAAACCCGTGTATTAAATTTCGTTGCCCTTACTTTGTTAATTCCGGAGATATAATTTTTTTTCGAAGGAAAACACAAAATTTTCCGGGAAAACCTCGACGGATTTTCCTGGCTAACGAACTTATCCAAGCCACTCGCGAAAGGAAGGTACTCACCTAATTTTATCAAAATCGGTTCATTATTTTTTTAGTTATAGGTGTGACACATAAATATATATATATATATATATATATATATATATATATATATATATATATATATATATATATATATATATATATAAACATATAAAGTCTGAAACCGACCCCGGATTTGGGTTCCAGGGGTCCTAAATAGCGCTCATTTGAAGAAATTTTTTTTAAGAAAATTCACTAATAATGGACCGATTTTAATAAAACTTAGTGAGTACCTTTCTTTCGCAAGTGGCTTGGATAAGTTTGTTATCCAGGAAAATCGGGCTAGTTTTTCCCGGAAAATTTTGCGTTTGCTTTCGGAAAATTTGTATATCTTTGGAAATAACAAAGTTAGGGCAACCATATTGGGTACGAGGGTTTATGTCATAAAAAGAAAACCATGCACCAAAATTTCAATCTCTACGTGAAAACAAAAAAGAAGCTATAAGCTTTTAAGTTTTTCTTCTTAAAACGTCAAAAAAGTCGCGATTCGAAACGTCCAAATTGACATGTTCTAGATAGAGTACCTAAGTGAATACAGCTATGCAGCATAAATGTGATAAGAAGTTAAAAAGCCTTCAGTTTCAGCTACAATCTTCATTGTTTTTTATTTTGTTAAATTGTTTGCAGAAAATTAATTTAAAATAGACCCTTTATGTGATGCTTTGGTTGCAGTTTCAATTATCTATTAAATTCTAATAACGAATCAGATTACGCCTATTATTTAGCGTTGTTTTTTCAATTGGGCAAAGTAGAAGTTTTTTATGGAGAAACGGTGTTGGTAAGTAGTTTCTCCTTTCTATGGACTTCTGTGAGGTGACCTTTTTACAGTTTGCATTTGTAGCTGCGTTGTAGCATGCTTATCTTGCACAGAACCTCAAATTTACTTTAAGTCTCTTAACTGTATTGTGGAGTTAAGATCACAGCATTTGTCCGATGGTTAATGCATAAAGGGGTTCCTCTAAGCATGTTTCTGAATTTCTGTTTCAAAAAATGAACAATGTGCTAATATGCTAATTTACCTGTAAATGTTACTAATATTTAAAAAAAAGGAAACAATGAATTGAATAAAGTTCTCTTCGTCATTTTAACTTTAAATAAAATTTCCTTCTCCCGTTTTGCATCCGTTCAACACATTGGGCACAAAAAATATAGGAATTTGCTTAGAATTGTCATTTATAATTGAAGGAAAATAAAACTTGTTCTAGGTATGCAACGAAAAACTCACACAAAATAGAATAATTTCTAGATTCTAAAAACTGCTGCGCGGCTATAATGAAACAACGTTAAATGAGATGAAAACCATTTCAGGTTGAGGGATCGAAAAATGTTTAAACAGTAAAATAACCTTTTGTACTCAAAAAAAAAAACAAGATTCTTATAAGACGTAATAAAATAGTGCATAATAGTCCACGGCAACAGTACATGTCATATTCAACTGACAAATTATTTTAATAAATGTCAGATCTACTTTCAAAGTGACATGAAAAGAAGTATTTTGTTTTCTGACATTTGTAATACAAATGTAGACATGCTCTTCTTCTTACATTTATATTTATTTTTGGCTATCACAATTTTACTCATAGGGTTGGATACAATTTGAGTGACTTTTGAATTTTGAAAAAATTTCTTCAAATAAGCGCGAACTAGGTCCTATAGAACCCATATCCGGGTTAGTTTCAATTTTTATCTGTTTGCATATATACAGGGTGACGCATTTATAGAGTAAAGCTTAATATATCCATTATTATAAAAGACATGGGAGAATTTTGAATATGTTAATTATACGATGTCTGGAGCTGCATCGTTAGGAAAATTAACGGTAATATCCATTTCTGGAATTGATTTATTATGCAAAGAGCTATATGGTAAAATCGGCAGCGAAAGAGTTTAAGCCTGATTTTAAGTTGTGATCCAAACAATAACTAAATAAAAACCTTATAAGTTGAATCAGAGTTTTAGAATTATAAAATTTTTTGTGAATTTCGTCTAGGGAGATTTATCAATAGATTTGGCATTCTAAAATGACCAACAACACGATTCTTGGTCACGTGGCCAGAAATTAAATTGCGATTGGTTTGTTCTGTTATTTGCATTCTTATAGCAAATGGCGCGGTTTATGTAGCGTCATATGTCATCAATTTATTTTTATTTTAGGTTAATGAGAGAATAGGTTGTTTTTCGATTAATAATTTTAGTTTATATCAAAACATAAAATAATAATAGGATGTCGGTGACTAATACCATGAGTTACTGTTAATGACAAAATATGCTTTAAAACTGTATTATGTAAACCGTTGTTCTAAAGCAAAAAATAAATTGAAAGAAACAAACACAATTTGATCTTATTTAAAAAATAACTATTTCTTTTATTTCATACTGTTTTGAAGTTTATTACAACAGCTTTAATTTTTGTTTTACAACATGTTTTACTCCCTGGCATCTTCAAGTAGCTAATTAGAAGTTAATTTGTATTTACACTTGTAGATTGCAAACGTTAAAAATTTTATTTACACATTTTTAAAATTTTAAATCTGTTAAAAAACATATTTTCTCAATCATTTAAAATATTGAATATAACAAGACTAATAAATAAAGTAAAAACTCACACTTATACTTGAATTCCATTGCCTGCCGCGCAGTAAAAGGCACCATAACCATTGCCAGGACCAGAACCATAACCCATAAAGAACACAAAACACCGGCTTTCTTTTAACGAAATATAAATACGTATACTATTTTTTAAAACTCCACTTAAAAACTTTAAAAAATTTATAAAATAAAAAACCGCACTACTGGGACTTTCAAAAGGTAAGGCATCTGGGGCAAAATGAAATAAAATTTAGCCATAATTCCCAAACTTTTTGAATAGCCACCATTTACGAGAAGCCCTCAACAAACGTGCACTTGCCCCGACACGAATTAAATTAAGTGTGTCTCCTAGAAATTAAAACATGTTTGCAGTACGAACGCCGACAAAAAACTGAAAGATAAGGAAAGGAATTTCCGATAAAGGTAGAAATCAACAATTTTTTTGTCCAGTTACACAAGTGAGATAAGAATTCTTGACCATTTATGAAGGTGGGAATACAGAATAAAACATTTGTATAAATATTATAAGTGAATTTTTATTTAAAAAGTTCTCACTAATAGAGAGGTATCGATGGTGAGACTGCAAAAAAAATTTAAAATTAGCGCGAACTAGGACTACAAACCCATATCCGGGGCCATTTTCAATCTTTAGCGATTTTTTTTTTAAATTCGCTAATGAGGAGATCTGTGTTTATGTGTGTATATATATATATATATATATATATATATATATATATATATATATATATATATATATATATATATATATATATATATATATATATATATATATATATATATATCCGACCGATAACTCAAAAAATATTGGACCGATCTTGATCAAATTTGGTGAGTACCTTCCTTTTGCAAGTGGCTTGGATAAGTTCGTTAGCCAGGAAAATCGAACCACGTTTTCCCGGGAAATTTTGTATTTTCTTTCTAAAAAAAAAAATCATATCTCCGTAAATAACAAAGGAATGGCAACCACATTTGGTACGCGTTTTTGTGTTATTAAGAGTGAACTCTATACCAAAATTTAGGTCCCTAGCTTTAAAGACAAAGAAGTTATGGGCAGTTAAAAAAAACAAATTTTGCAGTTTTCCTCAAAACGTCAAACTCGCAATTTTAAACGTCAAAATTGGCAATGTTTAGGCAAAGAATGTGAAACAAATACCGATTGTGAAAAGATATTGTTGCAAGAAGAGTGTTCTGCGAGCCCTTAAGTTTCAAATTCAACCGTCATTGCCCTTCATTTTACTAAAATATTTACAGAATATTCCTTTCAAATAGACCCTTTCTCTGATGCTTTGGCTGTCAGTTTAGTTAAGTTGATGCTTTTTTTTGGATGTTTATTTGTAGGTTTAGTGAAGTTTATGGTTTAACGGTCAGTAATTTTTTAAATTAATTTTCGTAGAACAAATTCGTTAATGCATTTTTGCATTTTTAATCGAAATATGATGCGTTTATAAGAAAAAAATCTGGACGCAGTAAGTGCGTTTTGGTAGCGAATTTTCGGTAAATTTGCAGATTAGCGCCCGAACGCTTTTCAAAAAACTGTTTTCAGAATCCTGCCTAGCCGCCCCCCCTGGATCCACAAACCCCAACAAAAATTTCTTGTTCACTAATTTAGATCGCTAGGCTAAAAGAAAAAAGTCTGGACGGAGCAAGTGCGTTATGGTAGGGAATTTTTTTTAAAATATTTTTAATAACAAATGTATTTCTTTGATGAAAGCAGGCATCAAACTTGGTTGCCTATATAGTAGAAACAATGTACCATATTTCATCGAAATAACTTTATTGTATGAAAATATATAAACATTTTTCAAAAGTCTGGATGCAGCAAGTGTGTTATAGAAGTGAATTTCCATAAAAATGTTTTTAATAGCAAATGCAAGCAGGCATCAATCTGATTACCGGTATAGCCTATATAGCAGAAACAATGTACTATATTTTATCAAAATTACTTATGGTTTCAAAATATACAAAAATTTTCCGAAAGAAAACTTAAATGTTGGATTCCTAACCAACAAAGCTTACGTTAATAGCAAATTGAGTTATTGAAATTTGAAGGATTTAATGAAAATTCGGTAAATTTTCAGATTAGCTCCAGAACGCTTTTCTAAAAAAAAGTTTTTCAGAAACATTACTAGGATCCCACCTGGATACACAAAATACAAGAAAGATTTCTTGTTCACACCCTCCAAGGAAGTTACGGGATTGGGAGTGAATAGGAGTGCTGGGCGGGGTAGGTAGTAAAAAGGAAATATGAGCAGAAAATGCGAAAAAAACTGCTTGAAAGCTGTTTATTTGAAGCCATGTCCCCATTAAACCCTGCCTACTCCGCACAGCACCCCCTTATTTGCCCCAGGTCACGTAATTTCCTTGGCGGGTACTAATAAGAAGTTTTTCTTGTGGTTTATGCAACGAGGGTGGTTCTATGCACACGAGAGGGGGGGGGGGGAGTAGAAAAATGCCTACGATGAAGCAGAACCCCCCGTTTGACTTGTGGCATGGGTGGGGGTTGGTGGGTGGCTGCTTCGTCGTGGGGATTTTCCTTCCCCCTCGCGTGCATACAACCACCCTCGCTGCATAAACCACAAGAAAAATGTCTTGTTGCTACCCGTCAAGGAAGTTACGGCACCTGGGGGGATAGGGGTGCTGTGCGGGGTAGGCAGGGTTTGAGGGGGATAAGGCTTCAAGATGTGAAAAAGACAGCTTTCCAGCCCGTTTTATTCGAATGTTCTGCTCATATTTCCTTTTTACTACCTACCCCACCCAGCACCCCTACTCACTCCTAGTCCCGTAATTTCCTTGGGGGGTGTGAACAAGAAATTTTTCTTGGGGTTTGTGCATCCAGGGGGGACCCTAGGCAGGTTTATGAAAACAGTTTTTTTAAAAGCATTCGGGAGCTAAACTTACCGAAATTTACCGAAAATTCCCTACCAAAACGCACTTACTCCGCGAGATTTTTTTCTTACAAATGCATCATATTTCGATAAAAAATGCAAAAATGCATTAACGAATTTGTTCTACGAAAATTAGCTTAATATATATATATATATATATATATATATATATATATATATATATATATATATATATATATATATATATATATATATATATAGACCGTTAAACCATAAACTTCACTAAAACCACAGCGAAAGCATCAACTTAACTAAACCGACAGCCAAAGCATCAGAGAAAGGGTCTATTTGAAATGAATTTTCTGTAAAGATTTTATTAAAATGAAGGACAACGACGGTTGAACCTGAAACTTAAGGGTTTGCAGAACACTCTTCTTGCAACATTTTTTTTTTCACAGTCCGTATTTGTTTCACGTTCTTTGTCTAAACATTGCCAATTTTGACGTTTCAAATTGCGACTTTGACGTTTTGACGAAAACTCCAAAATTTGTTTCTTTAACTGCCCATAACTTCTTTGTCTTTAAAGCTATGGACCTAAATTTTGGTGCAGAGTTCACTATTTAACACGCGTACCAAATTTCGTTGCCCTTACTTTGTTATTTCCGGAGATATGAATTTTTTTAGAAAGAAAACACAAAATTTTCCGGGAAAACCTGGTCCGATTTTCCTGGCTAACGAACTTATACAAGACACTTGCAAAAGGAAGATACTCACCAAAGTTGATCAAGATTGGTCCATTATTTTTTAGTTTTTGAACGGATATATATATATATATATATATATATATATATATATATATATATATATATATATATATATATATATATATATATATATATATAAACACAGATCTCCTCATTAGCGAATTTTGTTTAAAAAATTCGCTAATTAGTACAATAGAAAACAACGCTTCATCACAATAATGAAATGGGTTCTCCAAATTGTACTTATCATACAAATGTTTTTAACGTCAAATATGTGTTTTTTTTAATGAAAGACATCAAATTTGATAGATAGTATAACCTATATAGTCAAAACAATGTAGCATATTTCATCAAAATAACTTTATTGTTTGGAAAAATACTAAAATTTTCCAAAAATAAACTTAAATTTTCCCAAAAAAAAAAACTAGTCAGATTTTCCTGATCGACGAACGTATTCAAACAATTTTCACAAAAGCTACACCTGGCAAGATATTCACAAAAAGCTTTTTGACAAAAATTCACAAAAAGAAAATATATTGAAAATTTTTAAAATTTCTTTCACAAAAACGCCCTTTTAGTGAATTTTTATTTTAAAAAATTCACTAATAGAGAGGTATCGATGGTGAGACTGCAAAATTTTTTTCAAATGAGCGCGATCTACGACCCCTAGAACTCATATCCGGGGTCAGTTTCAATTTTCATATGTTTATATATATATATATATATATATATATATATATATATATATATATATATATATATATATATATATATATATATATATATATCCAACAGATAACTCAAAAAATAATTAACCGATTTCGGTGAAACTCGGCAAGTGCCTTTCTTTTATTAATGGCTTGGATGAGTTCTTTAGCCCCGAAAATCGGACAGATTTCTAAAAAAAAATTTTCTCCGAAAATTACAAAGATATTTTAATGAAATTTGGCGGATACGTTGCCTTCCGAAAGGCCTTACTACATACCAAAATTCAGCTTTCTAAGTTCATATAAAATGGAGTTTTTAAAATGTTGAGTTTTCTTTCGAAAAAATGTTTTTCTTCGATAATTAGAAAGCTATTTTAATGAAATTTAATGGATATGTTGCCTTTGGAAAGGCCTTACTACGTACCAAAATTCAACTTTCTAAGTTTATCGAAAATTGAGTTATCCAAGTTTGAAGCATTTAATAAAAATTCACTACCATAACGCACTTGCTGCGTCCCAATTTTTTTTCTCTACAAAAATGTATTAAAAAAATGTTATTTCGCTTTTCGAAAATTTATTTCATACCTTAGGTTTGCGCTGTTAATTTTGTTACCGACATATTTTTACTTTTCGAGAAGCTGCATTCGTATATTCTAAGGCATCCTTTAATTTAATCTCGATTTGAGATTACCTCCTTCATGACAACGTTAAAAATGATCCCCCTACATCAACCACCGTTTCAGTCACAACTCGGCGATCAAATAATATTTCATCTTTGTTTATTCTGGCAGTCAGCCATGTTATTTGCAAACGTAATTCCCCGTTTATTATATAAACAGGATTCAGTACTCACAAAACGTAAATTAGTATTTCAATCTTTATTAAATTAGGAATCAAGTCTCGTTCTCGTCAAATTTCATCTTGTTACATTTGCAGATCTGAAACAAGAAGATACTCTCGTTCCGTCTTGATGGCGAAATTCGCTCTATTAAACACGTAATTGATTACACACAAATGAAAATAAAATAAAAAAATTGTATGTGGAAACCGAAACGCTTTAAAATGATCGTGCTGTACTCCTCGGGTCTCTAGAGTGGTCCAAAAGTAACTGGCATCACAAGGGGGACCCTGTCATTAAATTGGACCTATCCTGAGGACAGTAAAATTGGCTTTTTTCAACAATACACCACAGGGGCTTACAGCCTAAATACTATCATACTGTGGGTGTCGACAAGGAGGAAAGAGGCAAATTGTTAATTCTGGACTTGAAGGTTTGGAGGTTCAGAGGAGAAGGAAAAACATGTACCGGCAAGGAATTCCACAACTTGGAAGTCCTCGGGGCAAAACAGCGGGCATAACAAGATGTTCTATATCTGGTGACGTGGACAGTAAAAGGGTGCATTCGCTCTGCTCCCCTGGTAGATCTTTTGGGGGCAGCAGGTGGAGGAACTATGAAAGAAAGCTCCTCTGAGCACTGCCTGTGCAGATATCTATAAAAGAGACAGAGTGACCAACGACACTTCGGTAGACAAAGGATGTCTGCCTTTGAGTGAGGCTAGGATCACCGATGAGACGTATAGCTCTCTTCTAAATAGAGTCTAGGATATCAAGTGTAGAAGCGGCAGCGGCACCACAGATGTGGGAGGAGTATTCGAGGTTTGGCCTTATTTGTGAAGAATATAAGGTATAGAGATTAGCTGGTGAAAAGTATTTGCGAGCCTGGAAAGGGAAACCTAATTTCTTAGCAGCCGCTTCTCCAATTGATCTGACATGTTGGTCCCAATTGAGATTTCGATCCACAGAAATGTCAACACGTGAAAAAGACTCATTACTTTGAATAACTTGGTTGTTCATTGTGATGGATCTAGGGCTCTTATGAGATAGAGAGCAAGACTGAGATTTGGTGGAGTTGAATTGTACAAGATTTCTACTTCCCCAGCCTAATATTTTTTGGCGATCCACAAAGTCAGAACCCTCCATGAGTCTGCGATCCTCATCTAATTAGGCTAAAGAGATAGGTTTAGAATATTGTATATTTGAGTGGAGGGCGCTGTCGCCCGCGTAACTGTGAACTGGGTTGGATGTGCTAGAGAGGAGGTCATTGATGTGGAAAAGAAACAAAGTACGTAGCTGAACCTTGAGGGACTCCAGCATTAATTGGATACAGTTTAGAGGAATGGCCATCCACGAAAACAGAAATGCTCGAGTTGGAGAGGAAATTTTCTGTCGAGGTACAGAGTTTTGGTGGTAGGCCATAGGCCGGAAGTTAGTTAAGCAGCGCTGCGTGCCAGACCTGCTCGAATGCTTTGGATATGTCTAGAGCGACAATCTGGGATTCACCGTGTAGTTCCATAGACTTGCTATGAAGCGCTTTGGATCCTTTCTTGGGGACGGGTTGTACTCGAGCAGTTTTCCAGTTACTAGGGAATATGCCTCTATTGTAAGATGTCTGAAACAGACGAGTCAGAACAGGAGTAAGTTCTGGTGCACATTTTTTGAGAACAATTGCTGGTATCTCGTCAAGGCCAGAGGCTTTCCTGGTATTAAGAGAAGAGAGCATATCTCGTACCTTTTTAGTTTTGAAAAAGACATCCGTCATTTTATGCGCGACATTGGGGACTGTTGGCGGTTGAACATTTGGAGGTGGGTTGAGAGTAGAATTGCCGGCAAACAACGAGGCAAAAAGTTCAGCCTTGCTAGAAACAATTTCATGCTCTGAAACAAGAGGTGGGAACGTGCTCTTGCAGAAATTATTCCCAATAGATTTAGCAAGAGTCCAGAAGGGTTTGCTGCCGTTGAAGCTTGAGAAAACTTTGTGTTTGTTTTGATGTGGTTATTAAACGAGTTTTTTGCCTCATAAAGAATGCGGACATAGCGGTTTCTTACGTCGTTGAATGCTTGACGGTTTTCTTGACTGGGATTATGTAGAAGCGTTTTGTGAGCTTTGACCTTTTCGAGTCTGGCCTTATCACAGGATTTAGGGAACCTCGGCTTTTGAGTGGCTGAAGGGGTTTTGTGTCTACGTAGAATAAATAATTCCATGCCAGCTTGGATAATTTCGATGACGTTTTGTGAGATATCAGAGGGGTCAGGATGAAAGAAGCAGACAGGCGCCCATGGAAATGAGAAAAAGTAATCCCGCATTTAGTCCCAGTTTGAGGATTTGTAGTGCCAAACGATACGTGGGTGTGATGACTGTGTGACCTCGAGTTGCATTGCGCAGGACGCAGTGACCATGCCGTGGCCTGAGCGACTGCAAAGGCCTCCGTTGCTATCCCTTGTGGATCGGTTTTTGAAGATCTTAGCCATTCCTTATTATAGACATTGTTGTAGGTTGATGACGAGTCAGGTTTGCCAATTAAGGACAACATAAATCTGAGTTTATTGGAAATTAACATTGTTGCTTAAATGAGCGAGAGTGAAACTCCAGTTCTTATGAATGTTAGATTTATACAATATCTACAAATTGCATTTTGCTATTTATTTCACGTTTATGTACAAAGAAAAGAGCGCCATTACCGACAATCCTACCAAGAATTTGTTTTTATACTCTCACCTACTAGCTACTAGTTTCATTTAGGTATAGCACGTACAAAGCTAGGAGGCGGTAGATTTTAAGAACCCAGAGGTAACTCACCCTGTCTAGCGCACTGTCTTATATCTGAGTGAAGCGCTCGAACTATACAATACCAGGAATTTGGAATCACCTGTGCGCCAGCTACATTTGAACGACCTATAAATTTACCTTAGCAGTTGCTTACATTGAAACAAGTATATGGATTTTGTTATATACGGAAACCCCTAAAAATTGTAAAATATGCAAATAATGCAAAATATATGGAGATGCAATTTAGGCAAAATACACTAAAATCTGCAACTTATGCAAAAAATATGCGAATTGCATATAATCCGAGCCCTGGTAATAGCGAAACTATAGTCAGACTAAATAAAGTATTTTAGTGAAAATCTAACCATGTGTGTTAGTCAACCAATAATATTATCTCACATCCTTTATTACTGTAAAGTTAATTAGGCTTACTAGCTTTCGTCTATCTAGCCTTAGTTGTATTTATTTAGGTGTAATGTTGAATGTATCTTCGGACATTGTTGTAGGTTGATGACGAGTCAGGTTTGCCAATAAAGGACAACATAAATCCAGGTTTATTGGACATTAACATTGTTGGCCCGCTTAAATGGGTCTGGTGATAATTACCACGTTGCGATTAAATTATGTACAACTTTACAAAATACTCTAATATAACTTTGGAGATTAATAAGCTTGTCTGACGTAAACAGAGCTGTCGCAGCGTTTACCGTAATTGATTATTTCGCTACATAACGTACATACAACTAAGCGGCCGCTGTTATCCCTTCTAATCAGACGGAATTAGAACACTGTAAAGCTTTAGCGGAATCCCCGATTAGGAAAATGACTAAATTAAACTAAAAATAGAACGTACAGAAATATATTTTATTTGATATTAAAACAGTATACATAAATATATTTATATATCTGGTGACCCATATCCGATATTCAGCTTCAATTTTTTATGCCTATATATGATAAGTACACTTGGAGAACCCAAATCACCACAACACATTTTAAAAGACCTGACGATCGTTTCACTAACCAAGTTAGCGTCATCAGAGGATGAAACATTCTAAATACTTAAAAAACTAACATCAACTTATATACCGGATCTCAGGTAAAGACATCGAACCGAGATGAGACACTAGTCGTAGGCAAATTCCAAAGTGTATTGTATTTTTATCGCCGGACAAGGTCTTTGCGCCATCACTACTGCTTTATCCAAAAAGTGTCCATCTGTAATAGTTTTGAGAAAGTTCAACGACAGCTAAATTAACGACGATTCCTTTGGCGGCAATAACTGTATACTTATGTTATCGGTAAAACGTGCCGAAAACGTGGGAATTTTATTTAGCAAAGCAATCGATCAAGTGACTCATAATTGGCGCTGGTGAAGTGTTCATTGCTGTAACTATATTTCGCAATATATACGCTTTCGAACCCATTTAGCAGTCCTGGTTTTCTAACATTTGTTATTAATTTCAGATTATCTTTATCAACGTGATGATTATTGTCCCAAATATGTCGAGCGACGACAGACTTATCTACAGTACCGTAACGTAATTGGGATAAGTGTTCTTTGAATCTAATTCTAATAGATCTTTTTGTTTGTCCGACGTATTTAAGATTACAATCTTTACAACTTATTTCATAAATTCCCGACATTTTGTCCGCGCTATCCTTGTCTTTTGGGTTACCTAGCAATTTTTTTTAAGGTATTTGTTGTTGAAAATGTTAGCTGTAAGTTGACTTTTTTTAAAATGCTGTCTAGACCCCTCGTGATTCTAGGTTCAAATGGTAAGCAAAGTTTTTTTGCGATTTTTCTCTTCTGAACGTCGTTGATTCCGTCAACATTTTCTTTGTTTTCTGTTTGTTGATTAATTTTTCCACTAGGCAAGCAGTGTATCCGTTATATTCGGCCACGTTCTTAATATAATTTAATTCTTTGGTATATCTACTTTTGTTTAAAGGAAAATTAATTAACCGATTTACTAAAAAATTCAGACTAGCCATTTTTTGTGCGTACGTATGATGTGAGTCGCTCGGGATGTAGCTTAAGGTAGTGGTTTCTTTTCTATAGACATCGAATTCTAAAGTGTCTTTATTCTTGATAACTAGTACATCTAGAAAGGGTAGTTTATTATTAATTTCTAATTAGTGGGTAAATTTCATAGAATCAAATTTATTGTTTAATTTGGCAATAAAATCTTCTATTCTGCAAAGACAAGGATAGCGCCAAAATGTCGGGAATTTATGAAATAAGTTGTAAAGATTGTAATCTTAAATACGTCGGACAAACAAAAAGATCGATTGGAATTAGATTCAAAGAACACATATCCCAATTACGTTACGGTACTGTAGATAAGTCTGCCGTCGCCCGACATATTTGGGATAATAATCATCACGTTGATAAAGATAATCTGAAATTAATAAAAAAAATGTTAGAAAACCAGGACAGCTAAATGGGTTCGAAAGCGTATATATTGCGAAATATAGTTACAAGAAAAAATGTATGTACACTTCACCAGCGCCAATTACGAGTCACTTGATAGATTGCTTTGCTTAATAAAATTCCCACGTTTTCGGCACGTTCTACCGATAACATAAGTATACAGTTATTGCCGCCAAAGGAATCGTCGTTAATTTAGCTGCCGTTGAACTTTCTCAAAACTATTACAGATGGACACTTTTTAGATAAAGCAGTAGGGATGGCGCAAAGACCTTGTCCGGCGATAAAAATACAATACACTTTGGAATTTGCCTACGACTAGTGTCTCATCTCGGTTCGATCTCTTTACCTGAGATCCGGTATATAAGTTGATGTTAGTTTTTTAAGTATTTAGAATGTTTCATCCTCTGAGGACGCTAACTTGGTTAGTGAAACGATCGTCAGGTCTTTTAAAATATGTTGTGGTGATTTGGGTTCTCCAAGTGTACTTATCAGTGCTCATCACAGGTTCCAATCTTCACTTAATGCACTTCACTTAATATATGTATACACATCGTCGAACAAGACTAACACTGCCAACTGTGAAGAATCTTGATAACTTTTTATGTTTTCTTTTTAACTGATACCGTCCAAAAGGCCACTAAAATCGTGTTTGCTTGTTTTCTCATTATCAAGAATAAAACGCGATTAATTATTTTTTAGTGTATTGTGACGAAGCCTGCTTACAAGATAAATTTCTTTTATTTTCACTGTAATTTTTTTTCATTAAATTTTAAAACCAAAGCATTTTCAAATAGAAAATGAAGAGATCTTTTAAATCAGGTATCACAAGCACTTACTTCCTATTTAAAAATTTGGGGGTTGCAGCTGCCACTCGACGGTGGTGAATGCAGTGAACTTTTCACGTTGCAGGATGTACTTTTTTAGTGAATTTTCATTAGGAAAATTCACTAATAGAGAGGTGTCTATGGTAAGGCTTTCGGACATTTTCTTCAGATGAGCGCGAATTAGGGCCCCTGGAACTCATATCCAATGTCCGCTTAGATGTGTATATATATATATATATATATATATATATATATATATATATATATATATATATATATATATAGATAGATAGATAGATAACTTTATTAGCCTTTGATCAAGTACATACATACTACAGGCACGTCAAAGAATTAGAAAAACCTAAAATGCCAGTCTTAAATATATACAAAAACAGAAGTCAAAAAATAACAACAGCACTTTACATACAGAACCAACTACAAAAATATACAATCATTTTACATTAAACCTAAATTTACAGTTACAACGGTCATTCTCTCCGTTGCTCAGGGCCTGTACACCTTTCAGTAAATTCACTGATATGATAAAAAGAATTTTCAACCAAAAATAATTTCAATCTATGTTTAAAGCAGCGAAGTGTATCCGCAGCCTTAATCTCCTGAGGAAGCATATTAAAATAAAAACAGCCAGCATACACAGGTGATTTCTTGTATGCCATATACTGGTAATTTGGCAAGTGGATGTCATTTCTTGCCCGGGTAGTGTAGCTGTGAACTGCACTATTTTTAGTAAACCTGTTCCTACGTGCATATGTGAAACTCAGGAGTTTATACAAATACACCCCTGTGACAGTCAACAGTTTTTTTGTTTTAAAAGTACTCCTGCATGATTCTTTTTGTTGTAGTCCAAAAATCAGGCGGATTACTCGTTTCTGGCATACGAAAACCCTGTGTATATCATTTGCATGACTCCACACTATTATGTTGTATGCCAGCACACTATAAACTAAAGCAAAATACACATTAATTACAGAAATTGCATTTAAGGTGTTCTTCAGTTTCATGATGCAAAAATAGGCCTTACCCAATTTGTTTGATATTCCTTCTATCTGGGTCTCCCATGAGAGCCTATTATCTAACATGCAACCTAAAAAGTTGGTGGAGGTACTTAAGGCAATATAGTTATAATTAAAATGAAAATTATTATCAATAGAAGGCTCTCGACATCTTCCCATAAACTCTACACAAACTGTCTTAGAACTATTTACAATCAGGTGATTGCTGCAGCACCACTGACCGAAGTGCGACAAAATACTATTAACCTTACGCATAGCATCGGACAATACCGGATCCGAAACTACGATTGCTATGTCATCAGCGTACATAAACAACCTCCCACCTGTCAGATAGTTGGGAAGATCATTTACGTACAACATAAACATAAGCGGCCCCAGGACGCTTCCCTGCGGAGCGCCCAGCTTTACTTCATATTCATCAGATCTAACACCGTCCACTGAGACTACTAATCGCCTGTCTCTTACAAACGACACAAGCCAATCACTAACAGGTCCCCTAAGTCCGACCGCATTTAATTTTCTTTCGAGGAAAGTACAATTAATTGTATCAAAAGCGCGAGACATGTCAAAAAATATGCCCACGGTGTGATGCTTTCTATCAACACAATCCGCAATATGCTGCACGATATCCGCGCAGGCCTGTTCGGTGGAATATCCCTCGCGGAAACCATACTGACTAGAAGACAACACGTTATTTTTACTTAGGAAGTCCGTTATCCTGTTATGCATAATTCTTTCCATGATTTTGGAAAACGGACTCAGTACCATTACAGATCGGTAGTTTTCCACCGAGAACGGATCGTCTTTTTTATATACTGGTACCCCTTTCGCATTTTTCAATTTCGAGGGAAACTGGCCTAACTTGAGCGAGGTATTCATGATTACCGTTAGATAAGGCGATATATATATATATATATATATATATATATATATATATATATATATATATATATATATATATATATATATATATATATATATATATACATATATAGGTTGAGGCGCCAAGAGTTTTTGTTAGGAGTTTCTCAATAACCGAAGAGAGTTTAATTCCGAAAATTTCGATTGCTAGGTTGGCGGGCACACCCAATTAAACTAAAATATTTTTGCTCACGTGACACTTCCGGTTCTACCGGAAGTGTCCATCAAATTCGTTATTTTAAATGCAATATGTCAATTTTTATTATAATTTTGAATTCTACTCATAATTTAAGGTAGACTTTCAATAGCATCTATCTAAAATTAACCATTTTCAAAATATTTAGCTTTTTTCGAAAATTTTTGCAGAATCATAGTTGCACTTTATATCTTATAACTTGAAAGAAAAATAAGCTACAAGATTCATCGTTTGCACACAACACGCCAGTATGTGTACCTTCACTACACGTATTACAGTTTTGCGTTGCAGCATACAGGGTGATAGAAATTGACTTGTGTTGATAATGAGGTAAACGAATCATTTTTTACGGCACAAAATAATTAAATGACCAACAGTCTTGACTGTAGGTGGTTGGTTCTTCTGATGTGAGGATTTTCATCCGGCCAAAAGTGGATATTATGACGATTGAACAATCCATTTTTGCAGAATATCGCCTCATCACACCATATAATTTTTTCGCAAAAAGCTCCATCTTCCTGTGTTTTTGAAAGGAACCATTCACAGAATTCAACACGTTGGGAGTTATCACTGGGCTGTAAACCTTGGATTAAGTGATAGGAGAAGGGTCTCCCGTTGTGTTTTTAGAATATTCAGTGAATGGTTATTGTTGGTAAAGCCAACTCTCTTTGACAATCCCTGAGACATGAATTTGGCTCAGCAGCGAAATATGACTTTGATTTCGTTTACCTCATTATCAACACTTCGCTTCGGTTTCTCCTTTTGGGGATAAAACTCCCGTCACTTGAACAATTCTTCAATAATCTATTTACTGTATCCGGACTAGGCTTCGGTCTATCTAGATACTTTTCGGAGAAAGCACGAGATGTGCGACCAATTTTCGATAACATTCACCATAAATAATTAATAGCTCCATAAAATCATAGTTTGCTTACCCTAAATTGCCCATTTTTATCACTATTAAGGGCCTATTTTGTAATTTCGATAAGAAACTTCACCGCGAGCACTTCTAGCATGCAAACGTCACTTGGTTGACAAATTTAATTCCAAAGGCCACTATTGTTACAAGTTTGCAACCCTGATTCGAATAAATATGTATTTATCTGCAAAACGGTTAGATTTAGGTATGGTGAATGCCAATGAAAACCGAAAGAGATTCGAAATGCCAATTAACTTAGTTAATGAAATACAGGATGTCCCATTTGAAAAACGCAAGTTGTGATCCGTTGAATTTCGTCAAGTTGCCAAGTCAATTTCTATCACCCTGTATGTTGCAACGCAAAACTGTAATATGTTTGGTGAAGGTACACATACTGGTGTGTTGTGTGCAAAATATGAATCTTGTAGCTTACTTTACCTTCAAGTTATCAGGTATAAAGTGCAACTATGATTCTGCAAAAATTTTTGGAAAGGCGTAATATTTTGAAAATGGTTAATTTTAGATACATAGTATGCTAGTGAAAGTCTATCCTAAATAAGAGTAGAATTCAAAATGCTATTAAAAAGTGGGATATTACATTTAAAATAACGAAGTTAATGGATACTTCCGGTAGAACCGCAAGTGTCACGTGAGCAAAAATACTCTAGTTTAAATGGGCTTGGCCGAAAACCTAGGAATCGAAATTTTCCGAATTAAAATCGGTTCGGTTAGTGAGAAACTCCTAACAGAAACTTTTGGCGCCTCACCCTGTATATAGGGTGGCGCATTGAAAACGAAACAGACCGATTTGCGTCCAGGGAATGTTTTTTAAGAAACGCTGAAGCACGTCAATTTTAATATTGAGGGGGACATGTTCTGACATAAAACTCAACTTGTTACGTCAACCCCTTAAGGCTGGTGATAACAACCCTTATATTTTAAATAGGATACATGGGTCGAGTGTTACATCATTTGAAAGCACGTTCTTTTCTGAATTCAGCACACAAATTTTTTTGAAGTTTTATGAACTCGTTTAAAAATTATTCACAGTTGAAGATGCAAAAACACATTTCACTCATTCCGATAAGAAATGTGCTGATAGTCAATGTTTTGTTGGTTTGTAAACAAAAAATTGACTATCAGAACATTATTTATCGGAATGAGAGAAATGCGGTTTATTATTTCAGTTTATCGGTCGGTTTGATACTTGATAGTACTATCGAAAATTAATTTCACAATGGTGTATTCTGTAGGAGAAAGAATTGAAATAATTACACTTGTTTCCAAAAACGATGACTGTGCCAACCGTACCGCAAATTTGTTTAACGAACGACATCCGAACAGAAAATACATTTTGGAGTAGTTGCAAAGTTTCGACAAAGTGGTTCAGTAGCCAACAAAAAAACGGGACTCTGAACGTAAATTTCCGATTAGAAATGAGACTACTGAGATTGAAGTTTTAGGACAAATTGCTGCAGACCCAACTTTGAGCACGTGAAAATTGGTCACTGTTTCAAACATCAAAAAAAGAACTATTCAGCGAGTATTGAAGCATAATAAAATTCACCCGTATAAAATTCATCTTGTACAACAACTGAATGAAGATGATTTTGATCGGCGTCTGGATTTTTGTGAAGTTATGACTGCACGGATATCTGATAACGGGAACTTTCTGTTCAATATCTGTTTTTCAGACGAGTGTACGTTTTTATTTCACTCTACAGTCAATCGTCATAATTGTCGTTGTTGGGCAGATAATAATCCAAGAAATTTTCACGAAGTCTACACTCAAACTCCACAGAAATTCAATGTCTGGACTGGCATTTTTGGAGACCGTTTAATCGGACCAATTTTTCTTGATGACAATTTGAGTGGCGCAACGTATTTGGAGTTACTAGAAGATATCGTTTACCTTCTACTAATTGACATTGTTGAAAATGATTATCGCTATCAAGAAAATCAATTAGTGTTTCAACAAGATGGAGCTCCTCCGCAAATTTCACAACGTGTTAGGGGGTTTTTGAACAGATAGTTTCCAGAGCAATGGATTGGGCGTAAATGTGCTATTAAGTGGCCCCTTATATCAGCGGATTTAACTCCTTTAGACTTCTTTCTATGGGGACATTTAAAGAGTAGAATTTTCGCAACAGAACCGGAGTCTCTGGAAGAATTACGACGACGCATTGTTGAAGAATGCCGTCTAATAACTCCACAAATGCTCCAGAATGTCAGAGCTCGTTTTGAACAAAATTTGTACTTTTGTATGGAAGCTGGTGGTCAACAATTTGAACACTTAACTGAATAAACATTTCTGAACGTTTGGTTTTTTAGTTTTTTTTTAACGAAAAATTGACTAATTAGTGCATTTCTTATCACAATGACTGAAACACGTTCTTGCAACTCCAATTGCGAATAATTTTTTAACGAGTTGATGAAACTTCAAAAAAAAAATTGTGTGCTGAATTCAGAAAAGAAAGAGCTTTCAAATGATGTAACACTCGACCCATGTTCCCTATTTAAAATATAAGGGTTGTTATCACCACGCTTAAGGGGTTGATGTGACAAAGTTGATTTTTATGTCAAAACATGTCCCCCTCAATATTAAATAGACGTGTTTCAGTGTTTCTTAAAAAAAATTCTCTGGACGCAAATCGGTCTGTGTCGTTTTCAATGCGCCACCCTGTGTATATACCTATACTTTTCATTATATATATATATATATATATATATATATATATATATATATATATATATATATATATATATATATATATATAATGAAAAGTATAGATCTTTTCTATGAAATTTCACTACTATAATGCACTTGCTGCGTCCAGGATTCTTTAAATTAAATAAGCTGTTGTAACATATAATCACAACTACATGGGCGTTGTTCCACATCACATTCCCTGTTATTAAAGTATTAAATTTAATTTTTAAAGTTTTCTTAACAGTCAAGGTAAGGGTATTCTTTTGTTGCGAGGTCAAAACGTAATTTCCCATTACAAGAAGCAAACTAACAATTTATTATTATCTGAAATGAAAGGAACACAAAGGCTTGTTATTAAGATATAATATCAAAGCAACATAAAAGTTTAGGTGGGGAACTTTATAAAATGACACCCCTTTGTTGTTTTCTTTTGTGTTATGTTTTTGTCGGAGTGGCATATTTAATACATAATATGCAATTAAGAATGTCGCCTATTGTTCCTCAGACAAGAATAAAGGGAGATAAACTTTAAGACAATGGCTTTTGTCGGCTAAGATGTGAGTTGGAAATTCACTTATATAATGTAATGGTAAAAAACAACACTTTGCCTTATAATACTTGGCGATATGTATTTAGAACCATGGGGAATAAGTTGCACTTAACAAGCTTTGCAGAACATTACTTTATCTACTTTGAAAAAACAACAATTTCTATAGTAAAAGTACGTTTGCTTTGGGTAGGTCGTTTTGATAGTACTTGAAGAAGTATTAGTAATAGTAATTTACGTTACAAGTCCGGAAAATACTGTTTTTTTGGACGAGTCGACAAAATTCTAGGACGAGCCGTAGGCGAGTGCTGGAAGTCTGCGAGTCCAAAAAACCTGTTTTCGGACGTGTTGCGTACACTATTTTTTGGGCAACCGTGTAGAATAACAAATCAATGAGACACATTTCTTTATTATATTTCTTTGTAGAACAAAATTTCGAACTTCTTATTTGTATTAAATATTGAAATTCGAACAGAATATAGGTACTAACAGAAACATTCTAATTCTTATTTATATTAATATTTATATTAAAATTCGAGCAATTGCTAATATTGAAAGGATTTAATTTGTTTGAAATGCTTGGTATATTTAAATGCCTTTTGTAGTCAGAACAAGAAGGTAAAGTTTCCGTTTCATATTGATTGTTTTCATCCAATAATTTCTGAATGGTATTGGCAATTTTAATTTTGTTTGTTAGTGAATTGTCTATATATCAGCGACATTGGTAGACTTCCAGCCACCGTGTCTCTTCAAATCTGTGATGTTTCCACCATTATCAGCAAATATTGTCGCTGAAGTTCGACGCATGCTATGGCCTGTGTAATTTTTAGGATTGGGTAAGTTTAAAAATTCTGCAATTCTTAATCCGAGATTCCCAAAAATGTGGATACCAACGGGCTGAATCGAACATTTTCCTTTTTTGTAATTCACGAATAATCTGTTATGTGGAGTATGGGATGGCCGTAAATATAAATATTGCCTATACAACAGCAGGTTTTCTTGCCCAATTACAACAAAAGTTCTCTCAATGTGTGTTTTAGAATCTGGTATTTTCACAAGCAACATGTCTACTTTGTCGTTTATTAGATCAATTGACATTTTTGTTGGTTCTTCCCGTCTACACGCACCGGCTAACCCAATAATTGTTGCTACCAGAAAATGAAGTGAATTAAGTTGATACTTTTATATCCTACAATCGTAATATTTTGTTAAAATTACCTTTAGCATTAGATATGTTTCATTATCTGCTTCTCTAATGAATTTGTTGATTTGCTCGCTGCTGAAGACTTCTGGTTTCTTTGCTTTATAACCAACATTCTTCCTTTTAAGAAATGCGATTACCTTTGAGAAAGTGGCTATGTTTACATTTTTCTTCGCTAAAATGGTACTTTTCAACATAGAGTACATGCTCCACAGGGGAGAGGATTTGACAGTTTCAGATTTTTGCGCCAAGTAAGCTAAAATTACATCCTCTGTAATAATTTTGCATTTCTTTATATCCATCCATCTCGTGAACAAATCATAAACGTTTTCATACCTGGACTTTGCTTTTTTAGGCAATAATTGTGCTGTAGCAGCAGCTGCTGCATTGGAAATTTCGCAAGGCACATTTTCAAACTCACTATCGCTGTTGCTTTCCATAGTTTATTGAGACAATTGCGACCAAAAACCATGCAAACTTTCGAAAATTAAAATGTCAACTAATTTCATTTCAGCTAGCTGTCAGTCGTTATTTCGTTGCTATGGTAATGTTCAACTGTATTTATCAAAATCATACCTACCAAGATTTTCATATTCACAATGATAACAACGATGTGATTCTTAGCGGCCTAGTCCGGGAAGTACGTACTTCCCGGACTCGGCCGAAGAAATGCTACTTTCTCAAAGAAAAAGTACCCACTTCCCGAACGGTTGCCGAAAAAAGCTTTTACGCATTCCTCCAGCTACATTTAATTCTAAAAGTCTTCCTGTCGCACGCTGCTACAAAAGCTAACAGAGCAGCAGTCGATTTTTTGAATCAAACTCTGTGATACCCTCGCTTTTTTTAGTCTCTTAGCCTTTTTAATAAACTTTGACAAGTGTATGGAGTTTAAATCGAACTTAGGTAAATCAACACCTGCTGCTCGGTCAAAATAGGTAGTTCCTGCCAACCAATTGCAGCTTTAGCTTAACAAGACATTTCCTGACAATGATATTGACCCACCTCTCTCTCTCTCTCTCACACACACACACACCCACACGCGAACGCGCGCGCGCGCACGGACGCACGCTCACAAAACGCTTCTACCCAATCCCAGTCAAGAAAACCGTGAAGCATTTAACGGCTATGTCCGCATTCTTTCTGAGGCAAAAAACTCGTTTAATAACCACATCAAAAACAAACTCCTCTCAAGCTTCAACGTCAGCAAACCCTTCTGGACTCTTGCTAAATCTATTGGGAATAATTTCTGCAAGAGTACGTTCCCACCTCTTGTTTCAGGGGATGAAATTGTCTCTACCGCCCTGAGCAAAGCTGAAGTTTTTGCCTCGTTGTTCGCCGGCAATTATACTCTCAACCCACCTCCAAATGTTCAACCACCAACAGTCCCCAATGTCGCGCATAAATGACGGATATCATTTTCAAAACTAAAAAGGTACGAAAGATGCTATCTTCTCTTAATACCAGGAAAGCCTCTGGCCTTGTCGAGATCCCAGCAATTGTTGTCAAAAAATGCGCACCAGAACTTACTCCTGAGGCATATTCTCTAGTAACTGGAAAACTGCTCGAGTACAACCCCAAGAAAGGATCCAAAGCGCTTCCTAGCAACTACAGGCCTTTTTCTTTCCTTTCAGTCGTCTCTAAAGTGATAGAAACACCGAATGACTAAAATTTCTTGAAAAACACAGTCTAATCCACGACAGGCAGTATGGATTCCGTCAGCGCAGATCAACTACCGACCTCCTTTCCTTTGGCACCCATCCTTGGAACAAGTCTATGACACTACACGGTGAATCCCAGATTGTCGCTTTAGACATATCCAAAGCATTCGACCAGGTCTGGCACGCAGCGCTGCTTAATAAACTTCCGGCCTATGGCCTACCACCAAAACTCTGTACCTAGACAGCAAATTTCCTCTCCAACCATAGCATTTCTGTTGTCGTGGATAGCCATTCCTCTAAACTGTATCCAATTAATGCAGGAGTCCCTCATGGTTCAGCTTTAGCCCCTACTTTGTTTCTTCTCCACATCAATGACCTTCTCTCTAGCA
Source organism: Tillus elongatus (assembly GCA_964006375.1). Lineage (NCBI taxonomy): Eukaryota > Metazoa > Arthropoda > Insecta > Coleoptera > Cleridae > Tillus > Tillus elongatus. Next base: position 168,811,145 of record OZ023266.1, read on the forward strand.
CATCCAACCCAGTTCACAGTTACGCGGACGACAGTACTCTCCACTCAAATATACAATATTTTAAGCCTGTCTCTATAGCCCAATTAGATGAAGATCGCAGACTCATGGAGGGTTCTGTTTCTGTGGATCTCCAAAAAATATTAAACTGGGGAAGCAGAAATCTTGTGCAATTCGACTCCACCAAATCTCAGTCTTGCTTTCTATCTCATAAGAGATACATCAGCCCTAGACCCATCACAATGAGCAACCAAGTTATTCAAAGTAATGAATCCCTTTCACTTGTTGGCATTTCTGTGGATCGAAATCTTAATTGGCACCAACATGTCACATCAATTGCAGTAGCGGCTGCTAAGAAATTAGACTTCCTCTTTCGGGCTCGCAAATACTTTTCACAAGCTAATCTCTATACATTATATACTTCACAAATAAAGCCAAACCTCGAATACTGCTCCCACATCTAGGTTGCCGCTGCCGCTTCTACACTCGCTATCCTGGACTCCATTCAGAAGAGAGCTATACGTCTCATCGGTGACCCTTCCCCCACCCAAAGGCTGCCATCCCTTGCCCACCGACATGCCGTTGGTGACCTTTCTCTCTCTGTCTCTCTTCCTCCCAGTCTCTCTTCCTCTCTCTCTCTCTCTCTCTCTCTCTTTTATAGATATCTGCACGGGCATTGCTCAGAGAAGCTTTCTTCCATAGTTCCTCAACCTGCTGCCCCCTCCGTGGCGATTTTGGTTGTTGCTCTCGAATTGAATGTCTTCCGAAAGTTGCTGCAAATGTGCACTGGTTGCCTGTTGTGACTCCGTGTATTTTTGCTTCTTCCTCCAAAGTGTTTCCATCATCACCTGGCTATACCGTACTGATGATAGCTAATAAGCTTGAATTAGTATACAGAAATGCCGTGTTAAAAATCCTGTTATATATATATATATATATATATATATATATATATATATATATATATATATATATATATATATATATATATATATATATATGAATATAGTCACTAAAAGTTACCTACATTCTGAGGTTGTCTCATTTAGATGAAAACAATCTATATTATCCATTTCATGTATTATTTTTGCTCACAACAATAGCAATTTAAACAAAAGAACTTACAGACACAAATTGCTTACAAACTTGTTTTCGTTTTATGTTTTAATAAGGTTAATTTTAATTGGTAAACTCACTTTTGTATCAGAATATTCATACAACCTGCAACCTACAAAAAGCAAATGTCACTTCGTTGTTGCTTTCAAATTAGTAAACCAAAGTTATACAATTTTAACAACCACTCGTTTCATTAATAGAGTAATAGTAGTGAAAACATACTCGCAAAAGGTTTATAACATCCACATTGGGGGCGCCGTTTCTGAAATCGTCCGGTTGCTACATTTTATATAATTTATAAGTGTATTAAAATTTCTTTTATCATTTATATGTAGGTACTTATGAGAAAGTAGCAGGTATATTAAATTTACTTACATCAAAGCTCTAACAAGAATCACTCTGAAAGCTCCACCTTTCTCTCTCTCTCCCGTTTGGCCTGAAAAGCGCCGTCTACAGGCACCAGGCCCGAGTTACGAGCTTAAACCACGAGCTTCATAATTACATGTAAATTCTTGTGATGTTTATCAAGAGGGAATTGAGATTTGAATAAATTACATATTTAAATATGCCCCTTTTGCCTCTAATACTTTTAATTATTTACGGCGTTTTGGGTTTTTAACGCAATTTAAAACTTCTTAGTGAATTTTATTGCGTCGAAGAGTAACCGAATCTCGGCCCTAAATTAATTCCTCCCTTGTCTCTCATTGACTACCTGAGCTTTTGGCACATAATTGGCCGGATGTGGTGAGAAATATTACACTGGTTGATGGTTGAGTTCTGGATTCAGCTTTTTGGAATGGCTCCCTTTTTCATCTCTAATTACCAAAGATAATGTTTTGAATTTGTAACATGAAAACTTAATCTTTGACGTTTTGATTTTTGTAGTCTTTTCTTTCACCAATTAAAGCAGTGCTTTTGATGCTTTCTAAGGAAACTGTTTTCGTTACTAATTAATGTATTTTATAAAGATTTTCACTCATTTATGAAAATCGAAATAGGAAAACGAATACAAACGATATAAAAAGGTCTGATGTAGCAAACACAGTATGGTAACCACTTTTTATATAAATGATTTTCTACAGCTAGTTATAAAACTGATTAAGCGTAAAAGCATAAATAAAAAAGTATGTGAATTATGGTAGCAAATATTGTGGAAAAAAATTACGAAAATAATAAATGTTTGGTCGAGATTTACACCCCCTATTTCACTCCCCTTAGAAGTGGAATTTCGGGATGAAAAGTAGACTTTGTGTTAACGCAGGTCATGGACTACCCGTTTGCCAAATTTGATCCAAAGACGTTCAGGCGTTCATGCAAGATTGAGTAACAAACATCTCATACAAACTTTCATCTCTTATTTCACACCCTTCATGGTTGCTTTTTTGAAAATGCTAACAAAGGCATTTTATTATTTAAAACTCTTAACCTTAATACCGATTTCCCGAAATTCCACCCCTAAGCGGTAAAATATGGGTTGTGATTTCGCCCCCTTAGGGATGGAACTTCTGGACAAAAAGTATCCTACGTGTTAATTCAGGTCATAGCCCACCTGCTTGCCTAGAAAGTGTGTCCCACATAAAACAAAACGGCCTGGATACTTCTTTCCACGGTCGTTCTTTTGAAAATGTATCTAGATCGACCCTAAATGCTTACTAGCAAATTTTAATAAAAAAATAGAGGTATCGATGGTGAGACTTTCTAAACATTTCTTCGAGTAAGCGCAAAATAGGATATTTCTTCCCCGTCCAGCACCCCTATTCATTCTGGGCTCCTTACATTTGCCTTGTGGCTTGTGCATCCAAGGAGGGTTCTAAGCATGTTTCTGAAAAAAATTCTAAAAACCCTAAATGCAGTAATCTGTTAATTTACCGAAATTACATTCCACTTCGTCGATTATAATGCCTTTCAGATAATATCGAATACAGCACTAAAGTAAATAAATTCACTAGCGGTTACATTTCTTTTTTATTTTTATATAACATATATATGCACAAGCTAAGTAAGTATAGTAGGGGGGGGGGTCTTAATTAACATTGGGGCTACACAAACTTAAAAGCAGAGAAGACATTTAGATCGTGTCTAACGGTGTGTACACAAAATATACTAAAATACATTTATAAAATCTAACAAAAAACATCAGTTTTACGATAGTATTTTAAATAAACCAATAGAATACGTTTCGTGGCGGTTTCGCAATTCGCGAGTGTATAAATCTAGCTTTTGTCCAAGACTACACTGAAATCCGGTCGACGCCGTAGGCAAGCAGCTTGTAAATTAAGCTCGATAGGCTTGGACGGTTAACAAAGCTAGGTATGTCTAATTTAAAGCGAAAGATTGTACCTGTTTGAAACATACAATATGACAAATACGCTTTAAAGTGCTATTTATTAAAAGAAATTGACCAACTAACCTGCGAAATCATCGATAATAGAAATGATGGATCTAGTAACTTATCTATTAGTGCAAAGAACATTGACGCCCGTGGTACTAAATTTAGTACAACGAACCTAACAAATATTGTCTTCCGTACAGAGACAAACTATAAAAATGCCCATACTGTTACTATCACTACACAATGCATTAGTTATTTTCCCCGGTTATACAATAATAATAATGGCTATGGGGTCCTGTTTTCGTGGCTCACTTAAGAAACCGAGTGTTGACACTGCTCTTAGAATATGATTTACTGACATACTGATTTTCTATTTTACGCAAAATTGTATTATTTTAAGTCATTAACTCACAATTTTCATTTATAACCATCGCCCAATATTTATTTTCAATATTTATATCCACGTTTTAAATATGTTAGGTTTGTTAAAACAAAATTGTTAGTAGATTGTAGACGGTATCCATATATAACATTTTGTGTTAACTAGAGCTGTCGTACTACCTGGTTCCGCACCGAGATGGCGTCCCTGTCGTACATATCACAATACTCTACATTCCGACATCTTGCAATTACACTTGTTACTTCCATTGTTTAGATTTTCATCCACCATTTATTTAAATAGCATAGGAGTACACAGGTAACGTCATCTGTCTTTGTCCAACATTGTAGATATTGCATTACAGAATTTTAAGTGATGTCGAGGATTATTTTAATTTTAATTTCGAATAACTTTATTTTTCTTTGATCAAAAGACTTGAAAATTGGTACACAACCACCTCTGCCTACGTTCTTTAAAGTTGTGGATTTTGGTTTCAATCACTTAAATAATTTGGGAGATATTGCGTTTTAAAACATATTTTTCCATTTTTTGTTAAGAAAAATTCGTCGTTAAGATCTGATGAACGAACTCATCCAAGCCATTAACAAAACAAGGGTAATTCCCAAATTTGGTGCAAATAAGTGTAGTATTTTTTGTGTTATCGGTTGGATACATACATACATATATATATATATATATATATATATATATATATATATATATATATATATATATATATATATATATATATATATATGCGTCCACTGCTGGACATAGGCCTACCTAGTTAAGTCCATTCTTTTCTGTCTTGAGCGCTACGAATCCAGTTTTTTTGTAATGTCGTCTGCGTCTGTTCAGCGAGTTGGTGGTCTTCCTCTGTCTCCTTTATCGGATCTGAGTCTCCATTCAAGTGATCGTTTTGTCCACCTGTCATCTTGCATGCGAGCCACATGTCCCGTCCACTTCCATTTGAGTTTTGCCACATGTACGACCACATCAGTCACTCCTGTTCTTCTGCGTAATCTTCATTTCTAATGTGGTCACGTAACGAAACGCCAAGTATCGACCTCTCCATTTTGCGCTGTGCTACTTTTAGTTTCTTAGCAGAAGCGTTGGTAAGGGTTAGTGTTTCGGCGCCGTAGGTCATTACCGGTAGAACACATTGGTTGAAAATTTTTCTTTTCAAGCATATTGGAAGGTCGCCTCTGAAAACGTCTCCAAGTTTGCCGTAAACCGCCCAGGAGAGTATAACTCTTCTGTTTATCTCGCATGTTTGGTTGGCTTTGGATATGCTTATCTCGTGGCCCAAATATGTGTATTTATCTACCCATTCCACGTCAGAGTTTTCAATAATTAGGTTGTTACTAGGAACGAGGTTTGTCATACATTTTGTTTTTCCGATGTTCATTTTTAGACCTACTGTTGCACAGGCCTCCTGAAGTTCCCGTAGCATCACTCTAATATCTTCCAAGTTGTCAGCCAGTAAGACAATGTCGTCTGCAAACCGTAAGTTTGACAGACTTTGGCCGTCTATTCTTAGACCTTTCTGGTCCCAATCTAGCTTCTTGAACACATATTCCAGGACGGTGATAAACAGTTTTGGAGTCATCGTATCTCCCTGGCGTACTCCTCTCCCAATTTTTATAAGATTCGTGTTTTCATGTAGTTTTACCACAAGAGTACCCTCGGGGGAACCTGTAACCCCTAGAGGGCGCGTCCTGAGGTGGCGGATAGAGGAATGCCTCTCAGATATGAGTAGTAGGAGGGAAATGAAATACCTCCCGCGGACCAACAGGTACAGTAGCGTCTCACCCAGAATGGGCGGCTACGAACAGCGTCTGACTCAAAATGGGCGGCAGAAGTTATAAACTCACCAACACGTCTAGCCAACGTGGTGTTTTATGGCTAAATACCCCCTATGATCATGCCTGATGTAAAAACTGAACTACCCCAGGCGAGTAGAAAAGTATTTTCAAAATCTCGCACCGACAACAAGTCAGAAGTCAGTCTGCCCCAAGGATTGGGGGGGGGGGGGATTTGGGGTGGTGACATATGGCAATGAGTACCAAACGTACTAACAACAAAATACTGCATATTGCAACCTACAATACTCGATCACTGTCAACAGATGAAAGATTAATGGAACTAGAAGGCGAGTTGGAACGTATAAAATGGGACGTTGTCGGGCTAAGTGAAGTAAAAAGACGAGGCGAACATCATATATATATATATATATATATATATATATATATATATATATATATATATATATATATATATATATATATATATATATATATATATATATATATATATATATACACAAAAAACTTTTTAACTGGCCATGGAAATGGATTCCAGCGACTCCAATTCGCGCTCATTTAAAGAAATTTTCCGAAAGTTTCACCATCGATACCTCTCTATTAGTGAATTTTCTTAATGAAAATTCACTTACATGAAGGAATGGGTGGACGTGGAAGCTGTAATTATTAAGCACTAAAAATGCAATAATGAAGAAAAATGATTCAGAAACTGCCGGAGAATTATATAAAGCTTTCAAGAGATAAAATACCGAATATAATTAGATTCATTCTTACCCTCCAAAAACTTTGAAATAAATGAGATGTCCAAGTTTCAGTTGAGTGAGGGAATTTACTGAGAAGTTTGAGAATAATAATACGTATTCAAGAATAAAAACAATTAATTACAAAATTTATTTGCAATGAGTCCCAGTCATACCGAGTTAATAGGATTCCTAATCAAATTACTCCGGCTTAATGAAATCCATTGAACTGATACGACGTTAATTATAAATAAACAAACACAGTGCCAACTTAAATTAATTATATACAAAGAGAGAGAATGGGAGAGCGGGTGGGAGGGTGTGCCCGAAGAGGAGGAGATTGGCGCGAGGCTGTGATCTAGTCCGATTCGAGGCAAAAGCTGGAGAGAGGCAATAATATTCAGAGAAACTAGTATTTTACAAGACATGTATATTCTCCCCGGATATATTGATTATTTGCAAGGTTCCAACATAACAGCCATATTCTTATGAATGTAGTCAGGCTGTCTTGTAATTGTGCTAGTTACTTTGCTTTGAGACAGTCTCCAACTAAATGGAATTGTATCAAATTTACTGGTTTTATTTTTTAAACGTACGCCACCAACAAGGAAACCTTAGCAGCCATATCCATTCCCATAGATTTTTGTGATATGCACGACAGGTCGCTCGGTACGGAACCCCGGTGGTATGTTGTCACGACAGCTCCAAAAAACACAAAATATTATATAATAGATACACCAGCCCTAGACCCATCACAATGAACAACCAAGTTATTTAAAGTAATGCGTCCTTTTCACTTGTTGGCATTTCTGTGGATCGAAATTTCAATTGGCACCAACATGTCATATCAATTGCAGAAGCGGCTGCTATAAAATTAGGTTTCCTCTTCCGGGCTCGCAAATACTTTTCACCAGCTAATCTCTATACCTTATATACTTCACAAATAAGGCCAAACCTCGAATACTGCTCCCACATCTGGGGTGCCGCTGCCGCTTCTACACTCGCTATCCTGGACTCTATTCAAAAGAGAGCTATACGTCTCATCGGTGACCCTACCCTCGCCCAAAGGCTGCCATCCTTGCCCACCGACGTGCCGTTGGTGACCTCTCTCTCTTTAATAGATATCTTCACGGGCACTGCTCAGAGGAGCTTTCCTCCATAGTTCCCCCACCTGCTGCCCGCAACAGATCTACCAGGAGAACAGAGCGAATGCACTCTTTTGCTGTCCATGTCACCAGACAAAAAACATCTTGTTATGCCCGCTCTTTTGTTTCGAGGACTTCCAAGTTGTGGAATTCCTTACCGGCACATGTTTTTCCTTCTACTCCTAACCAAACAAAGAAGTTATGGGCAGTTAAAGAAACAAATGTTGGAGTTTTCCTCAAAACGTCAAACTCGCAATTTTAAACGTCAAAATTGGCAATGTTTAGGCAAAGCACGTGAAATAAATACAGATTTTGAAAAGAAATTGTTGCAAGAAGAGTGTTCTGCAAACCCTTAAGTTTCAGATTCAACCGTCATTGCCCTTCATTTTACTAAAATGTTTACAGAAAATTCATTTCAAATAGACTCTTTCTCTGATGCTTTGGCTGTCGGATTTGTCAAGTTTAGTGGAGTTTATGGTTTAACGGTCTATAATTTTTTGTAGCTAATTTTCGTAGAACAAATTCGTTAATGCATTTTTGCATTTTGATCGAAATATTATGCGTTTGTAAGAAAAAGATTTAGACGCAGTAATTGCGTTTTAGTAGCGAATTTTCGGTAAATTTACAGTTAATTCCTGAACGCTTTTAAAAACATTTCAGAAAGCTGCCTAGGGCCTCTCCTGGATCCACAAACCCCAAGAAAAGTTTCTTGGGACCAGGAGTGAGTAGAGGTATATAACGGCAAAAAACTGTTTTCAGAAACCTGCCTTGGCCTCCAACCCCACCAAAATTCGAGTAAAGCGGGCTTGAAAGCTGTCTTTTTCACATCTTGAAGCCATATCCTTAGAGGGGATACACTGCCTACCCCGCACAGCACCCATATTCACTCCCAGTCCCGTAACTTCCTTGGGGGCTGTGAACAAGAAATTTTACTTGTGGTTTGTGCATCCAGGTGGGGTCCTAGTAATGTTTCTGAAAACAATTTGTTGAAAAACGTTCGGGAGCTAAACTGCAAATTTACCGAATTTTCATTAAATCCTTCAAATTTCAATAACTCAATTTGTTATTAACGTAAGCTTTGTTGGTTAGGAAACCAACATTTAGCTTTATTTTCGGAAAATTTTTGTATATTTTCAAACACTAAGTAATTTTGATAAAATATAGTACATTGTTTCTATCACATAGGCTATACCGGTAATCAGATTGATGCGTGCTCGCATTTGTTATTAAAAACATTTTTATGGAAATTCACTTCCATAACACATTTGCTGCATCTAGACTTTTGAAAAATGTTTATATATTATCAAACAATAAATAAACTTCGATGAAATATGGTACATTGTTTCTACTATATAGGTAACAAAGTTTGATGCCTGCTTTCATCAAAGAAAGACATTTGCTATTAAAAATATTTTAAAGAAAATTTGCTACCATAACGCACTTACTGCGTCCAGAGATTTCGTTAACCGACAAGTCATAAAAGAAACTGGTACGTTCTGAATCTTGAAATTGACTCCGTTAATACCTTAGAATCCCAGAATATAAAACAACTACCTATATTCTAAGCTTAATACATATAGTAGGTAAATAATAACCCAACTTTTAATTTTAACATAATTTCAACAAATGCTTTTGGCCGTCCACAGTGACTGTAGTATATTATGATTCTAACATCCAATCAAGCAAATAAGAAAGTAGTTGTGTACATCAGATTCAGGTTCTTAATCAATGCATGTATTTGTTTGTCAGTCTCATACAGTGAGCTACAATATTTTATCTTTTAAAAAGTGTGGATACAGCAACAGTAAATAAACTATGAAAAGGGTCTGGGTGCAGCAAGTACGTTGTGGTAGAGAATTGTCGTAAAAACATTTCACATCCGATAACTCAATTTCTCATTAAGCTATAATTTTCAATCTTATGCCATAGTAAAACCTATGTAAAATACCTTTTTGGTTACTACATACAGACTTGGAGACTATTTCTCTGGCTTCACTGTTGGTTTTTGTAGGTGAAGGACGTAGCCAGCGCGTGAGCTAACTGGAGGAAGTGGCCCTTCGAATTCTGGAAGTTCTAGGATGTTCTTCAATGCTTCTGTGACTATAGTTTCGCTGCTTGACAGCATTTTCAGACAGATTAAAATTGAATTAGTACGAAATCATGACAACTATAAATAAATATCTGTTGCTCCAGTTAGCTCACGCACTGGCTACGTCCTTCACCTACAAAAACCAACAGTGAAGCCAGAGAAGTAGTGTACAAGTCTGTATGTAGTATGGACAAGTTTCACCAAGTAAGGGCAACAATAATCAATGAACCTTTTTGGTTGTTTTGTTTGCAAAAACTAGTTCGATTGGATTGACTAAAACAAAACAATCCAAGCAATTAATAAGGAAAAATACCTGCCATATTGATATTTGGCAGGTACATATTCCGTTTGTAAATAATTAATTTTTTTCTGGAAAACTTTTGTAGCTTTAATGAAATTTGTAACAAATTTTTTTAAAGCGACTTGCAGTATTTACATATATGAGATTTGGATCCACAGAAATGCCAACAAGTGAAAAGGAATCGTTACTTTGAATAACTTGGTTGTTCATTGTGATGGGTCTAGGGCAGGTGTATCTCTTATGACATAGAAAGCAAGACTGAGATTTGGTGGAGTTGAATTGTACAAGATTTCTACTTCCCGAGTCTAATATTTTCTGGAGATCCACCGAGACAGAACCCTTCATGAGTCTTCGATCCTCATCTAATTGGGCTAAAGAGACAGGCTTAGAATATTGTATATTTGAGTAAAGGGTGCTGTCGTCCGCGTAACTGTGAACTAGGTTGGACGTTGGTGTGGAGAAGAAACAAAGTAGGTGCTAAAGCTGAACCTTCAGGGACTGCTGTCCAGGTACAGAGTTTTGGTGGTAGGCCATAGGCCAGAAGTTTATTAAGTAGCACTGCGTGTCAGACCTGGTCGAATGCTTTTGATATGTCTAGAGCGCCGATCTGGGATTCACCGTGTAGTTCCATAGACTTGTTTCAAGAATGGGTGACAAAGGAAAGGAGGTCGGCAGTTGACCTGCGCTGACGGAATTCATACTGCCTGTCGTGGATTAGACTGTGTTTTTCAAGAAATTTTAGTAATTCGGTGTTTATATACTTTTCCATCACTTTGGAGACGACTGAAAGGAGAGAAATAGGCATGTAGTTGCTAGGAAGCGCTTTGGATCCTTTCTTGGGGACGGGTTGTACTCGAGCAGTTTTCCAGTTACTAGAGAATATGCCTCTATTATAAGATGCCTGAAACAGACGATTCAGGACAGGAGCCAGTTCTGGTGCGCATTTTTTGAGAACATTTGCTGGAATCTCGTCAAGGCCAGAGGCTTTCCTGGCATTAAGAGAAGAGAGCAGGTTTCGTACCTTTTTAGTTTGGAAAATGATATCCGTCATTTTATGCGCGACATTGGAGACTGTTGGTGATTGAACATTTGGAGGTGAGTTGAGAGTAGAATTGCCGGCGAAAAACGAGGCGAAAAGTTCAGCCTTGCCCAGGGCGGTAGAAACCATTTCATCCCCTGAAACAAGAGGTGGAAACGTGCTCTTGCAGAAATTATGCCCAATAGATTTAGCAAGAGTCCAGAGAGGTTTGCTGCCGTTGGAGCTTGAGAGGACTTTGTTTTTGATATGGTTATTAAACGAGTTTTTTGCCTCAGAAAGAATGCGGACATAGCGGTTTCTTGCGTCGTTAAATGCTTGATGGTTTTCTTGACTGGGATTGTGTAGAAGCGTTTTGTGAGCTTTGACCTTTTCAAGTCTGGCCATGTGACAGGATTTAGAGAACCAGGGCTTTTGAGTGGCTGAAGAGGTTTTCTGTGTGCGTGGAATAAATAATTCCATGCCAGCTTGGATTATTTCGGTGACTTTTTGTGAGATATCAGAGGGGTCACGATGAGAGAAGCAGACCGACGCCCATGCAAATGAGGAAAAGTATTCCCGGATTTCGTCCCAGTTCGCGGAGTTGTAATGCCAAACGATACGTGGGTGTGATGACTGTGTGACCTCGGGTTGCATTGCGCAGGAAGCAGTGACCATGCCGTGGTCTGAGCGACCAAGGGGGGCGGTGACTGATATCTTAAAGCATTCAGGTTTTGTAGTAAGACGGAGATCCAAGGGATTTGAGCTATGTGTTTGGATGCCAGGAAAGTAAGTAGGTTGTTGAACCATATTCCTTATTATGGACATTGAAGTCACCAAGAATAGTGACCTCGGATAAACGATATTTAGAAATCAGATGGTCGGTTTTTTCAGAATGGTAGTCGAAGAGCTGGACAAAGTTGTTGTCAGAAGGTGACCGGTAAATGCAACAGACGAATTTAGTTGCAGCCCTTCTTCAAGTAATCGCTTAGCGTGACGTCTAAAACCAATCTCCAAGATCAATTTAGATTTGTAGAAAAATAGTTTTAATAATATACCTTACCAATAATAGTGTACAATTCTTATGAAAATTCACTACTATAATGCACTTGCTGCGTCCCGAACTTTTTATCAAATTAAATCGACACGTTCGAGTGTTTTTCCAAAAAAAAAACTTTATTTCGCTTAGTTTGTTCGATACTGCAGGCGCGGATGGTAGAACAAATATAATAACCTGCTTATTTGGAAACATTTAGCAAATGCATAATGGCGGATACATTGCGAATAAATTAAGCTCAATTTCCCGATAGCAAACCAAACAACTTTATCCGCATGTCGATCTTGCAAGCTGAAATTCATTTAAAACTGTTTAAACCGAACATGTACCGTAGTAAACAGTTATTCTTTTCAAAATATATTGTATCGATAACAGGTAAAGTGAAGTCACTGTTCCGCGAATTCTCATTTCGCATTCCTCTCTCTCAACATACACACAAAGAGGGGGAGATGCAATCACTGTAAAAATCATCAGTCCATCTTTGCGTACCATCTCATTATGGGCGCTGTGGTCGTAAATCACCGACGGAGATCCAGGAGAGTATCGTGTTTAATTACTAATCAGGGTTAGCCAATTAATGTACTCGATCGTGGACTCCTCACTTCCCGATACAATCTCTTAAGAAACAACAACTATAGTAATCTGAAACGGAATTAACGTCCCGTTGTGACCTGGTCCGTCTTGGCGTATATCTCCTACCCCATTCGTTTATTTTCGTCCACTGGTCACAAGAATGTAGACATAAATACTAGAGACATTGAGAAAATGGTCATAATATGCGCATTGATAGTCTGAAATCAGCACGTGCGTTATGGTAGTGAATTTTTATTAAAATGTTTTTAATTCCAAACACGTTTTTGTTTAATGAAAGACATCAAATCTGGTAGATGTACCTATAACATTTATAGTAGAAGCCATTAACCATATTTCATCAAATTAGCTTTGTTGTTTAAAAAAATACTACATACACACTTGTCTCTAAATCCTGTGATAAGGCCAGACTTGAAAAGGTCATAGGTCACAAAAAGCTTCTACACAATCCCTGTCGAGAAAACCGTCAAGCATTTAACGACGCAAGAAACCGCTATGTCCCAATTCTTTCTGAGGCAAACAACTCGTTTAATAACCATATCAAAAACAAAGTTCTCTCAAGCTCCAACGGCAGCAAACCCTTATGGAGTCTTGCTAAACCTATTGGGAATAATTTCTGCAAGAGCACGTTCCCACCTCTCGTTTCACGGGATGAGATTATTTCTACCGCCCTCGGCAAAGCTGAACTTATTGCCTCGTTGTTCGCTGGCAATTCTACTCTCAACCCACCTCCAAATGTTCAACCACCAACAGTCCCCAATGTCGCGCATAAAATGACGGATATCATTATCAGAACTAAAAAGGTACGAAAGATGCTCTCCTCTCTTAATACCAGGAAAGCCTCTGGCCTTGACGAGATCCCAGCAATTGTTCTCAAAAAATGCGCACCAGAACTTGCTCCTGTCCTGACTTGTCTGTTTCAGACATCTTACAATAGAGGCATATTCCCTAGTAACTGGAAAACTGATCGAGTACATTCCGTCCCCAAGAAAGGATCCAAAACGCTTCCTAGGAACTACAGGCCTATTTCTCTCCTTTCAGTCGTCTCTAAAGTGATAAAAAAGTATATAAACATCGAATTACTAAAATTTATTGAAAATCACAGTCTAATCCACGACAGGCAGTATGAATTCCGTCAGCGCAGATCAATTGCCGACCTGCTTTCCTTTGTCACCCATTATTGGAACAAGTCTATGGAATCCCAAATTGTCGCTCTAGACATATCCAAAGCATTCGACCAGGTCTGGCACGCAGCGCTGCTTAATAAACCTCCGGTCTATGGCCTACCACCAAAACTCTGTACCTGTACAGCAAATTTTCTCGCGAACCGGAGCATTTCTGTTGTCGTGGATGGCCATTCCTCTAAACTGTATCCAATTAATGCAGGAGTTCCTCAGGGTTCAGCTTTAGCCCCTACTTTGTTTCTTTTCCACATCAATGACCTCCCGTCTAGCACATCCAACCCAGTTCACAGTTACGCGAACGACAGCACCCTCCACTCAAATATACAATATGCTAAGTCTCTTTAGCCCAATTGGATGAGGATCGCAGACTCATTGAAGGTTCTGCCTCCGTGGATCTCCAAAAGATATTAGACTAAGGAAGTAGAAATCTTGTAGAATTCAACCCCACCAAATCTCAGTCTTGCTTTATATCTCATAAGAGATACACCAGCACTAGACCCATCACAATGAACAACCAAGTTATTCAAAGTAATGAGTCCTTTTCACTTGTTGGCATTTCTGTGGATCGAAATCTCAATTGGCACCAATATGTCACATCAATTGCAGAAGCGGCTGCTAAGAAATTAGGTTTCCTCTTCCGGGCTCGCAAATACTTTTCACCAGCTAATCTCTATACCTTATATACTTTACAAATAAGGCCAAACCTCGAATACTGCTCCCACATCTGGGGTGCAGCTGCCGCTTCTACACTCGAGAGCTATACGTCTCATCGGTGACCCTACCCTCACCCAAAGGCTGCCGTCTCTTGCCCACCGACGGGCCATTGGTGACCTCTCACTCTTATATCTGCACGGGCACTGTTCAGAGGTGCTTTCTTCCATAGTTCCTCCACCTGCTGCCCCCAACACATCTACCAGGGGAACAGAGCAAATGCGCCGTTTTACTGTCCAGGTCACCAGACATAGAACATCTTGTTGTGCCCGCTTTTACTTCCAAGTTGTGGAATTCCTTGCCGGCACATGTTTTTCCTTCTCCTCCGAACCTCCAAACCTTCAAGTCCAGAATTAGCAAGTTGCCTCTTTGTCGACACACACGGTACGATAGTATTTAGGCTGTAACCCTTCCTGGTGTGTTGTTTGAATATAAAAAAACTACTTCTCTGGCTTCACTGTTGGATTTCGTTTCTGTAGGTGCAGGGCGTAGCCAGCGCGTAAGCTAACTGGAGCAAGAGGCCCTTGTGAATTCTAGATGTTCTTGGGTGTTCTTCAACGTTTCGGTGACTAGTTTCGCTGCTTGACAGATTTCTCAGACATATAAAAATTGAATTAGTACGAAATCATGACAACTACAAATAAAGATCTGTTGCTATGTTATGATGTTTTGACCAAAAAATTCATCAATTTTTATCTGTCTGAGAATGTGATGTCTTTTATTAATTAAGCGCCGAAGACAGATTTGTGCTGTGGTATTGTAAGTATTTCTAGTGAAACAGTTCTCTGGTATAAAATATTCTAGCGAACTCAATTACGAAATCAGGTATTGTTTACCACGAGTTCCAAACCTCGCCTAAGTACTTGTAGCAGCCCCAACATGGATAAACCCGTTTCAGACTAACTAACAACATGCAAGCTTTGTAACGGCTTCATATTATAAAGCGTTAAATTTCGAAAAATTTGCCATGCATTGTCGATTACCTCTTGCAATAAAGCAAATGGAAATAGAACTCGTATACAGGGTTTTTCACGATAGATGTGCATTAGAAGTTTATGAAGTTCCCTGATATCCTACATTTTGAAATTTTGCCAGCGGTCACAATTCGTAACGGTCTTTTATTCTAAAATATTTTCAAGGTCACATCATCACTTCCGGTTAAACCGGAAGTAGTCATCAACTTTGCTAATTTAAATAGAATGCCCTATTTTTTATTGCGTATTCGAATTCTCCATAAAATTTTGTTAAGATTTACATTAGGCTTCCCTATCCCTATCTTCAACTGTTCCAAAGATATTGTTATTTCTCTGTATTTCGGTGATTTTGCAACCTTATTTATAATAGTTTGTATTTCACATGTTTTTAAAGACAAAAGGCTCGAATTTAGAATTTCGTAACTTGTAGGAGGGAACTTTCATATTATGTGCCTTAAGTTTACCTGTGTCATACAGAGTGTTTTAAATTTAGTTACTAACTTAGACATATTCAACGTGGCAAAATTATTTTTTTTTCAAATAAAACACCCTGTATATTATTAACAATTCGAGTTCTAAATTTCATTATACACCGGTTTGATATAAGTTTTTCTATACCTATCTTAAATATGTTGCTTGTTATTAGCATTTTTAGGTAACAACCTCATCGTCTAAAGAGTACACGTTAGACTACACAACAAATGCAGCTGTGATTTTCGGTCAGATAACAAAAGTTATATGATTTCATAAAAATATTTAATCTAATTAGTTAAAAAAAAATAAAAACAGATATTAACAATAAACAAAAACTTGAACAAAGGCAAATAAAAAAAAGTTAATTCAAATTTAAATGCTACGATCACTATAAATGTTCTATGTGACCACCATTTTGGGCAAGGCACTGCAAAATTCTAGGGTTCATCTCATTCGTAGTAGCTCTTTTGATTTCATTTGGATTCGAGTCTCTAAAAGCTCTAATTACACGATTTAAAACACCCTCTCCACTTTGCACTGTTGTGTCATACACTTGACTTTTTATACGCCCCCAGAGATAAAAATCGGCAGTCGTTAAATCAAGAGAGGGGGGAAGCCATCTCCAAGGACCATTGGGTATAATCCATCTATCTTCAAATAATTGCGTTAAGTGCCAGTAAACTTCATCAGTGGAGTGGGCAGGCGCGCCGCCTAGCTGATACCAGCAGCCTTGCCTTATATATAGTGGTAGCCTTGCCAGAAAATTACGGACAGATCCCCTTAATAGTTCCAAATACTTTTCAGCGTTTAATTTTCTTCGTAAATTTCATAAGAAACCTTATTGTCCATACTAATGCAAAGCACATTCAAACTAAAACTTGTTTCGAAAAGTCCTTCTCTAAATATATCAGGGTTTTCACTTGCCCAAAAATGACTATTTCTCCTATTCACAATTCCTTCCCTTCTAAATTTCGATTCGTCGGTCCAGATAATTTTAGAGAGAAAATTCTCATTTTGTTGAATATTCAGAAACATGTGTTCGCAGAATTCCACTCTTTTTAAATGGTCACCAGGTCGAAGTCCTTGTAGTACTATTTCTGAATATTGGTGCATTTTATGAGATTTCAATATTCTATGCACCGATGAACTTGATATTTCCAAAGCTCGAGTAGCTACAGGAATAGAGATACGGGGGTAAACTTGAAATAAGCCAAAACGTTTATCTCATTATTTTCATTTTCATTTACTGGCTTCGTATCATGTCGTGTAGTTTTGACACTTCCAGTCAATTTAAATCGTTCCTCTATCCCTGCGAATTTTCCTCTAGTAATTGCCGATAGAGTTGGATACATCTCGTTAAACATCCTACATGTTCTGCTTACAATCCGACTCCATTCCCTATGAATATAAAATAAATTTAAAATGTCCATATTAGAGTACTCTTCACTATTCTGCATTTTTATTAGCTCATTTTTTCTATAACGTGAGTAATACAAACACACTAAGATTAACTTTAAAATATAAATGACGCTTTAGAATTCATGTGTTGTCAAAATTCTGTTTTCTGACAGCCACAGCTGCCTTTATTGTGCAGCGTAATGTATATTCTCTAGAAAAGGAGTTTGTTACCTAAAAAACTCTAGTAGCAAGTTACTCGTAAGAGATAGGTATAGGAAAACTTATATGAAACCGGTGTAGAATTAAATTTAGAACTCGAATTTTTAATAATCTACAGGATCCATCATTTGAAAAAAATGACTTTTGCAACATTGAATATGTGTAAGTTGGTCTTTAAATGTAAAACGCTCTGTAAAATACAGGTAAACTTTAGGTAGATAATATGAAGGCTTCATCCTAAGTTATACTAATCTAAATTCCAGCCTTTTATCTTTAAAAATATGTGAAATACAAAGTGTTATAAATGAGGATAGAAGTTAAAATCACAATATCTTTGGAACAGTTGAAGATATGGATAGGAAAGCCTAATATAAATATTCACAAAATATTATGGATAATTCGAATATGAAATAAAAATAGGGAATTCTATTTAACTTAGCAAAGTTGATGACTACTTCCAATCTAACCAGAAGTGATGTGATCTTGAAAATATTATAAAATAAAAGACAATTACGAATTGTGACCGCTGCCAAAATTTCAAAATGTATGATATCAAGGAACTTCATAAACTTCTAATGCACGTATATCGTGAAAAACCCTTATTGTCACCACACTGTGATGGAAAGTAATCATGATAATATTGTAACCTTCTTGTATGTACATATCCACGGCTATGACGGTAATGAATATCGGAAAGGTCCACAACAGACACTACCAATTTGTATAGAAGCCTATCAGTTTAGAAAGTTAAAAGCGTGTGTGTGTATATCCTAAAGGGCTATTTGCAATATGGAAATGATCCAAATGGATTGTTGTCTCGTCGGCAGAGAGGTTTTAAATTTACACTGACAAATTCACACAGACACCCACACCTACGTCACGTCGAACAGGTCACTGAATAAACCAGTATCGCCGTCGACGTCGTCGTGTCGCTATTTGTAACTTATTTATAGGTTTGGCGACTTCTTTTTACCTTGTTTATTCGCTAATGTAATCCTCTCCTAACTGAAGTCACCCATCAAAGAATATTACGTACGATATTGTAATATCACCATAAGAATGGCATATACGTTTTCGTCCATAAACTTCAAGTAACTTACACGGGACGGTTACAAAAAAACTCGGGACGCAGCTTAGAGCTTAGAGAGTTTAATTTTAATACGTAGTAAGGTCTTTCATAAGGCAAGATATCCACAAAATTTGATTAACATAACTTTGTAATTTTCGGAGAAAAAATTTTTTTTAGAAAGAAAATTTAAAATTTGAATAACTCAATTTTCTCTAACTTAGAAAGTTGAATTTTGATACGTAGTAAAATCTCTCCTGAGGCAACATATATAGTAAATTTAATTAAAACAGCTTTGTTACTTTCGGAGAAAAAAATTTTTTTCGGAAGAAAACTCAAAATTTTCCCGGAAAACCCCGTCCGATTTTTCTGGCTAACGAACTCATCGAAGCCATTATTAAAGAAAGGCACTTGCCAAGTTGCATCTAAATCGGTTAATTATTTTTTAAGTTATCAGACGGATATATATATATATATATATATATATATATATATATATATATATATATATATATGTAAACATATAAAAATTGAAACTAACCCCGGATATGGGTTCTAGGGGTCCTAGTTCGCAATCATTTGAAAGAATTTTTGCAAAGTCTCACCATCGATACCTCTCTATTAGTGAATTTTTAATAAAAATTCACTAAAAATTGGAGAAAATTGGTTTGAAATAAAAAAAATAACTTTTTTAGTTATCGTGCGGATACATACATACATACATATATATATATATATATATATATATATATATATATATATATATATATATATATATATATATAAATTGAAACTAACCCCGGATATGGGTTCTCGGGGTACTAGTTCGCACTCATTTGCAAAAATGTTTGCAAAGTCTCACCATCGATACCTCTCTATTAGCGAATTTTTTAAAATAAAAATTCACTAGTAAAACAAACCAAACAGTATATCCCTCGTGCTTTAAGTAACCTTATTATGACAAGCAGATACACCATTTTAACGTTTTAAATAAAGTGGTTGAAGTATTTTACATAATATGTTGATAATTAATTAATTTATAGAATATAACATGATCATTTTCAAACACTCTCCCAGTATTACACAAAATATTACTTCTCAGTCAATAAATTCACTTTTTTCATTTTGCTTTATCAAAACTACATTTAGTAAATTTTAATGTTACACTACAATAACGACTTGTTAATGCATTCTCCAGAGCACACAGAAGCACAGAAACGAGATAAGGTTATGAGCAAAATATATAGTAGAAACAATGTGCCATATTTTATCAAAATAAGTTATTGTTTGAAAATGTACAAAAATTTTCCGACAATATACCTTAAACGCTGGTTTTCTAACCAACAAATCTTAGGTTAATAGCAAATTGAGTTATTGAAATTTGAAGCATTTAATTAGAATTTGCTACCAAAACGCACTTACTGCGTCTTGATTTTTTTTCTTACAAACATATTTCGATAAAAAATGCAATAAAATAAGGCTGTTCGAAAAAAAATTGTAGGGATCACCAACGATCGACTTGTGGGCCAGCCGGTGATGATCAAAATAATTTTATAAGATGCAGCTCAAGACACCCTATGATTAACTTATACCATTGTTTCTCGTCTCTTGTATAATAATAATTATATTCAGCTATACAGTAGAAACGCGTCAGCCTATATAATATCAGCCCTTTTGTAAAACTTCGAGCCTTTATATGTCTTTATAAAACATAACAAACACTGTTTAATCCACCCACTAACATTAATAAAGGAATAATTTGCACTTGTATATAAAAATTTCCCAAATAACACAAATAATTCCTGGACTCAAACAAACAAACCTATAAGCAATCTCGTATCATACGGTAAACGTTACAGCGTCTAACAGACCTGCGCAATAATATTAAATCTTCCGTTACCAAGGCAACAGCATACTAGATTTCATAATATAAGCCATTGTCTATAAAACCCGGTGATTTAAAAATAAATGTTTCAAATTTGAATAGCTCAATTTTCTGTAACCCTAGAAAGCTGAATTTTGGCACATAGTTAGGTCTTTCCCAACGCAATATGTACACCAAATTTTATCAAAATATCTTTGTAATTTTCGGAGAAAAAAATTTTTTTCGAAAGAAAACTCAAAATTTTCCCGGAAAACCATGTCACATTTTTCTGGCTAACGAACTCATCCAAGCTATTAATAAAAGAAAGGCACTTGCCGAGTTTTATTAAAATTGGTTTATTATTTTTTGAGTTAGCGGTCGGATATATATATATATATATATATATATATATATATATATATATATATATATATATATATATATATATATATATAAACATATAAAAATCGAAACTGACCCCGGATATGAATTCTAGGGGCCCAAATTCGCGCTCATTTGCAAAAATGTTGGCAAAGTCTCACCACTTTATTAGTGAATTTTTTTTTAAAAATAAAAATTCACTAAAAAGTCCAGGCGCAACAAATGCATTATGGTAGAGAATTTTCATAGGAGTAGGCTTTCTTCAAAAAGTTGTTAGTTTAATAATTAATAAAAGTAAAAACAAATACTAATAAAGAGCTTGTGGTGAAAAAATAATTTTCTAAATAAAAAATACTTACATACACAACGAATTTGAAACAACGTTACATGATCGCAATCCTCACCTGTAAAAAAGCGAAATAGTTACACAAACAGTAATAAATACCTATTGTATTGTATTTCGAAGGATGACATGGCTGCGGCAGAGATTTATAGCTCTGTTTTGTCTTAGATCTGTCCCTGCTTAATATGCGCCACCGAGCCAATGTAATAATAATAACAACAACAACAACAACAACAACAATAATAATAATAATAATAATAATAATAATAATAATAATAATAATAATAATAATAATAATAATAATAATAATAATAATAATAATAATAATAATAATAATAATAATAAAACTCCGCCATGGCCGGTCCCAAGCCCGGATCAGAAAGGAGGAGGAGGTGGAGTAACAAGCACGTGAAAAAACCAGGGTCCGTCTGGCCCGGACTGTAGCACCCTGTAAGGGCTCCTGGCCAGTGTTACAGGCACTTCCCATCCCTATTATCTTTCCCCATCCATCAACATCCTAAACCCGCATCCCAACCAAAAGGTTCTTCTTTTCCTTCCCTTGTTCTAGCCTCTCACCAAAAAAAAAAAAAGAAAAAAGGGGACATCCCATGAAGATGCAGAACAATGTAAGCCTCGGAAAAAGGTCGCTGCCTGTGGAGCACCAGGGCATGTCTGGAGCTGGTGCTGGGAATGGCAGTATGCGGGACACCAGCGGCAGGAGGCTGAGAAGGCAAGCCCCTGTCAACCAACAAGGTACAGCCCAAAATGACAACCGTGGAGTGGAACCAACACAAGATGTCGAAGAACCGAACACGACTTTGCTTGCTGGATCGCCCCCAGTTATGACGGCTGCTTGCAGGAGAGAATGCAGTAAACGAATAGGATGGACACGTGAAATGAACATAAAAGTACTTCGCACGTTTTACTACGTTAATCAGTGCAACAAAGACACACTCCCTGGATGGAGACACTCTCTCTTCACGAAAAGACATCCGGAGTTAAACTTAACGGAGCAGAACATAGTTGACAGAAAAAAATTTGATTGTGAGGAAAGGATACCTGACCACGACTGAACGTGAAAAATCAATCGAGAAGTAGGCAACTTACTTCAGCAACGGGACCTCTTTGCACACCCTGAAGACGGAGCGGAAACTGAACAATTTCGTACCGACACGGCCGATCTTGCCGTCGAGAGCCCACCAGTACCCCAGAACATCGATGAAGTTAAGGAAAAGCTACTCAGTTCAATAGCGTACTCTGGGGGAGTTGACCCACTTGATAGTCCAGTGATACCGATGAAATATAACTAGAGCCAAGATAATTATCTCAAAAGTCAATGATGCCCTTGCCGAGTATCTGAACCCACACCACGACCTGCGCGATGTGCATCTGGCTTTATATTGCTCAGCAGTTACAGTTGTTGAGTTGAACGGCCAAAAAACCTTTTATCCAAAGTCAAATCACAAAGTACAAGACAACAGAAAGCCTGAATGTCAAAAATGCTTAAAAAAGGACATCAATGAGCTGAGGCAAAATCGACATCATATCAGAGTTTTTGGATGGCAGTTAATCAAATAAAGTGCATCGAAAGATTAGGATCATTGCAAGAAAAGCCAAGATAGATAATTCCCACACTGACCAACTCTTGGATCTAAAAGATCAACTTAGACAAAAAGCGAAAGCCAAAGGTGCTAGGCTTAGAAGATACAATGAGCTTACAAAAAGGAAGAAGCACAATTCTGAATTCAGAAACAATCAGAAGCAGTTCCTGAGAAAGATTGGGGCCGATGGGAACCTACAAGCTCCATATAGCGTCGATTGCTCCAACTTCAACACATATTGGAGCACTACATGGGCGAAAGCAGGCGGTTTTAATCGGTCTGCATCATGGATCAAGAACGTGGAAGACGTACATGCATGTGAACTTGCCCCAGATGTCGGTGAGAGTTTACACCAGCTGGGGTGACTGCCTCCGTCAGAAAAACTCGGAACGGGACCGCCCCGGGGCCTGACAGACTGCACAGCTTCTGGCTTAAGTATTTGACTGGCGCGCACGAGAGTCTTTCACGTTGCTTCACCCGAGCACTGAGCAACCCAGATGAAGTCCCTGAATTTCTCACTGAAGGAAACACTTTTATGCTCTTCAAAAAAGGAGATGCAAAGGAACCCAAAAACTACAGGCCAATAACCTGCCTGTCAGTTCTTTACAGGCTCTTCACTTCCCTGATTGATGAAAAGATGTATCAACACTGTCTGACAAACAACATATTCGAGGAGGAACAGAAGGGATGTCTTAGATAATCTTTGGGCTGCAAGCACCAGCTAACAATATACGCTGTAGTACTAAAACAAGCCGAGAGAAGAAAACGAAATCTACATGTATGCTACATTGACTACAGCAAAGCATTTGATTCTGTACCCCACGATTGGTTAAACAAGGTACTTGAAATCTACAAGATCTGCCCAAGGACCAGAAACGTCCTTCAACATCTCATGAATACTTGGAGAACAAACATATGGATGACCAATAAAAATTGTGAAAAAGTGCAGATCGGGAGGGGCATCTTTCAGGGAGACTCCCTGTCGCCGGTGTGGTTTTGCTTGGCACTGAACCCCATGTCGACTGTCCTAAACAAAACTGGAGCAGGGTATAAACTAAATATGAAAAACCGGAGAAGAATATCCCACTTACTATATATGGATTATCTTAAATTATACTCTGATACATAAGATAAGCTCCACTCACTGATTAATACTGTTAAAATCTTTAGCAATGATATAAAAATGTCGTTTGGACTCGCAAATGTGCTATAATCAACGTCAGGAGAGGGGCAATCGAAGGTCACCAACAGTCCTTCAGCGATATTGAGCAACTACCGCCTGAAGAGACATACCGCTACCTAGGGAGTCCTGAAAACCAGCGGGTGGATCATAGCCGGCTAAAGCAAGTGTTCCAGGAGAAATATAGGAAGCGAATCACGAAGCTCATAAATACTAAGCTTTCCGGACGTAACCTCTGTGCTGCTATCAACTCTTGGGCGGTACCAGTATTGACATACTCTTTTGGAGTTGTCAAATGGTCTAACACCGACTTGGATGAACTGGACAGGCTCACGAGAAGGCTTCTTACGAAATTCCGGTGCTTTCACACCAACTCATCCGTTAGAAGACTTTACACACCTCGGAAAGAAGGTGGCAGAGGATTAATCCATATAAAGAACCTCTGTTTTAAGCAGGAAAAAAACATGCGACAACATTTTCTTGCACCGCATCATCAACTGATGAGGTTGGTGGTGTGCGAGGATTAAGATTATACTCCACTTAGGCTGGGTCAGCGCAACTATGAGTTGGACGTCCCAGTTGACCAGGACAGTATAGCCCAGTGGAGTAACCAGGCTATGCATGGAAGGTACCCAAAACACCTGCAGGCAAATAATGTTGATAAAACCTATTCGCTTATGTGGTTGGTCGGGGGGCAACTCTACCCGGAGACGGAGGGTTTTGTGATGGCCATTCAGGATAGGGTTATAAAAACTAAGAACTACGAGAAGCATTGCCTAAAATTAGAAGGGGTGGATAAATGTAGAAAATGCGCAGCTGTTGGAGAGACCATTTAACACGTCATGGGAGCATGTCCTGGCCTCTCAGACTCAGCTTACTTAGGCAGGCATAACCAGCTCGCCAAGATGATCCACCAACAAATTGCTTTGAAATACAGCCTCCTGAACCCGTCAACAACACCAGCCTACTACAAGTATTCTCCGGAGGCGGTAATGGATTCGGCGGACTTTCTCCTGTACTGGGACCGACCCATGATAACGGACCGCACTGTGGACTTCAATAGGCCAGACATTGTCCTGATAAACAAAGAGATGAGGCTTACTGTGATCATATATATTGCTGTACCGCTGTCCCATAACATTCAGAAAACTGAAATTGAAAAGATCAAGTATGATAAAGAATTTTAAAAACTAATAGAATTATTACATCCGGCGTATGTGCCTCCTAGCCGCTTGATGAGATGCTTGATGTAACAAAACAGCTTCATACAGCAGTTGCTTCAACTGCGGGAATCGAAAGACTCTTTTCGTCATTTGGGTTTGTACACAGCAAGCTTAGAAATCGGTTGGGCCTAGAGAAGTCAGCAAAGTTAGTAACATTGTTCACTTGTTTGAATTAAACGAATTCATATTCTAAATAGGTTTTTTTTCTTTTCTCTGTGTTGCATACTTTGTTTTGTTTTGAAGAAATTTTTTTATTTTTTATTTTTCTTTTTACTGCGTTGGGTTACTTTGTTTGAAAATGAATTTTATCGATGATTTTTAGTATTTAGTGAATTTTCATTAAGAAAATTCACTAATAGAGACGTATCGATGGTAAGACTTTCAGAAAGTTTCTTCAAATGAGCGCGAATTGGGGCCCCTGGAACCCATTTCCAAGGTCAGTTAAAAAGGTTATATATATATATATATATATATATATATATATATATATATATATATATATATATATATATATATATATATATATATATATATATATATATATATATATATATATATATAAATTCAAATGGACCTTGGTTTCTGGTTCTAGGGGCCCAAATTCGCGGTCATTTGAAAAAAATTTGCAGTCTCACCATCGATACCTCTCTATTAGCAAATATTTTTAAATAAATATTCGCTAATATGTTGTATGTTACATGTTATACATACACAAAGATATTGGTTTTGTTTTTGTTTCTTAATACACAATTATAGTATTAACTTTTTCAATTTATTAGTGAATTTTCGTAGAAAAATATCACTAAAGGGAAGATCCCTACTTTTGAATTTTGAAAAAAATTTTGCAAATGAGCGCGAACTAGGACCCCGAGAACCCATATCCGGGGTCAGTTTCAATTTTTATATGTATATATATATATATATATATATATATATATATATATATATATATATATATATATATATATATATATATATATATATATATATATATATATATATATATATATATATATATGTATATGTATATGTATATGTATGTATGCATCACACCGATAACTCAAAAAATAATGGGCTGATTTTGATAAAATTTGACATGTACCTTCCTTTTGTAACTGGCTTGGATAAGTTCGTTAGTCAGGAAAATCGAACGAGGTTTTCCGGGAAAATTTTGAGGTTTCATTCGAAAAAAAATTATATCTCCGGGATTAACAAAGTAACGGCAACAAAATTTGGTACACGGGTTTATATAATTATAGGTAAGCTACCTACCAAAATTCAGCTCTGTAGGTTAAAGGACAAAAAAATACAGGCATTTAAAAAAATGGGTTTTCCTCAAAACGTCAAAGTCGCGATTTAAAACGTCAAAATTGGTAATATTTAGGCAATGAACCTGAAACTAATATGATCTATGGAAAGAAAATCTCCCAAGAAGAATGTTTTACAAAGCCTGAACTCTTAGTTTCAATATTCATTGTGCTTCATTTTACTAAAATATTGCCAGAAAATTCATTTGAAATAGACCCTTTCTCTGATGCTTTGGCAGTAGTGTTGGCTATAGAGTTAATCGTTTAATGGTGTATCATTTTTGTCCAATTTTCGTAAAAAACCATTAAAGCTGAACATATCCGTTATTATGCAAGTAACGAAAAAAAAATGTATACATTAATTATAACGTGTCTTGAGCTACATCTTAAAAAATCATTAACAAAATTACAGGGTGGCCTATAAGCCGTTGGTGATTAAATTTTTTTTTTATCGAACACGCCCTATGTTATTGCATTTTTGCATTTTCCATCGAAATATAATACATCTTTGTAAGAAAAGAAATTGGGGACGCAGCAAGTGCGTTATGGAAGCGAATTTTCATTAAATGCTTCAAATTTGAATAGCTCAATTTGCTATTAACCTATAAGGTTGACCAGGAAACCAGTTTTTTCGGGAACAATTTGAGTTTACTTTCGGAAATTTTTGTACATTTTCAAACAATAAAGTTATTTTGATGAAACATGACACATTGTTTCTACTATATAGATTATACTGGTAACCAAATTTGATGCCTGCTTTCTTAAAAAAAACATATTTGCTATTAAAAACAATTTTATAAAAATTCACTACCATAACGCACTTGCTGCGTCCCGATTTTTTTTAAATTTAAGTTACTATCAATAATGTTCAAACTCAAATAAAACGCCTTGCTCATTGCTTCTTGTGTTAATTTACTGCTGTATTTACCATATTTTTTTAATAAAATTAAAGCAATTTATTTAAAAGAAAGTTATTTATTAAAAAATTATTATCTATAGAACACTAAAAAACTCATGCGAATAAACAGTTATTTATAACAAACCGTTTTAAAATAGGTGTTTAAAACTGTTTAAAAACTCTGGACGCAGCAAGTGCGTTATGGTAGGTGAATTTTCATAAAAATATTTTTAAGAGCAATAATGTATGTGTTTCTTTAAGAAAGCAGGCATCTAATTTGGTTACCAGTATAACTTATATAGTAAAAACAATGTGCCATGTTTCATCAAAATAACTTTATTGTTTGAAAATGTACAAAAATTTCCGAAAGTAAACTTAAAATGTTCCCGAAAAAACTCGTTTCTTGGTCAACCTTATAGGGTAATAGCAAATTGAGCCATTCAAATATGAAGCATTTGATCAAAATTCGATACCATAACGCAGTTACTGCGTCCAGAATTTTTTTCTTACAAACATGCATTATATTTGTATCACCACCGACTTATGGGCCAGCCTGTGATTGTAGAAATAATTTTTTAAGATGTAGCTCAAGACACCCTATAATTAATATATACCTTTTTTTTTTTTCATATCTTGTATAATAACAGATATATTGAGCTTTATTGATTTTTTACGAAAATTCTACAAAAATTATATACCATTAAACGATAAACTCTATAGCTAAGGCTACTGCCAAGCATCAGAGAAAGAGTCTATTTGAAATGAATTTTCTCGAAATATTTTATTAAAATGAAGGACAATGACGGTTGAAACTAAGACTTCAGGGTTTGTAAAACATTCTCCTTGAGACATTTTCTTTCCATAGCCCGTATCAATTAAGTAAGTTCTTTGCCTAAATGTTGCCAATTTTGACGTTTTAAATCGCAACTTTGACGTTTTGAGGAAAACCCCAATTTATTTTTCTTTAAATGTCCTTAACTTTTTTGTCTTTTGACCTACAGAGCTTAATTTTGGTATGTAACTTATCTATAAGGACCAAATTTGGTTGCCCTTACTTTCTTAATTCCGGAGATATAATTTTTTTTCGAAAGAAAACACAAAATTTTCCGGGAAAACCTGTGCTGATTTTCCTGGCTAACGAACTTATCCAAGCCATTTGCAAAAGGAAGGTATGCACCAAATTTAATCAAAATCGGCCCATTATTTTTTGAGTTATCGGTGTGATACACACACACACATATATATATATATATATATATATATATATATATATATATATATATATATATATATATATATATATATATATATATATATATATATATATATATATATATATATATATATATATATATATATATATATATATATATATATATATATATATACAGGCTGTTTCCAAAAACATGCACCATCGCTCGTGGGGCAATTCCTTACTAAAAAATAAGAAAAAAAGTTCCTGTGCACATGGGCCCGGAAACGCATAGTTTCCAATATACAGGGAGTTGAATTTTAATTATTTTTTTAATTTTTTATAAACAATTTCAAAACCACTGAATTGATTTTAATGAAACTTGGAACTTGAAAGTGTATTATGAAAGTGCATATTTTCAAGTGAAAATCTACTTACAACTGCGTCAGTGGCGTGCGTACGGGGCAACTGTAAAAATTCATTTGGGGAAAAATATGTGCGCCACTGTCTTTTTCCAATTTTGATACATCAGTTATGAAGCTTATTACATAAGCCACAAAAGCTACCTCTTGGTATTTTTTCGTTCAGGGTATCCCTTAGGAGATATGATTAATTTTATAAAAAGGGGCAAAGTACCGATTAGTCGGCGTAATAATAATAATAATAATAATAATATATGTTTACTGCAACCATAAGAATATGAAAAACAAAACATACAGTAAACATTACAGCAATAAACGTGCAAATAACTAACCTACGTAAAACTTATTGGTGATAAACATTGAAATGAATATTACAAACATTGATAAAAAATGATAAATAAAAAATGAAAAAAGTAATCGTAAAGACACCATGATTTTTCCAAACTCTTGTTTTTTGTACATTACTCAATAGACTTTAATAACAAAGCTAAAGAAAATGTTCAAAGTGACAAACCATTAGCGTCGTTATAATTATTTAACCTTCTGCGCAAAGATCTTCTTACTCTTCTGCAAATATTTTGATCTTCTCTAATGCTGTCAAATGCATATTCTATTCTTCCCAACAATTCTTCTCGTGTATTTACTGGTGTTTTATACACTATTTCTTTTAAATAACCTCACAAATAAAAATCGAGAGGATTCAGGTCCGGAGATCGAGGTGGCCATGACACCGGACCTCCACGACCAATCCATCGGTGACCGTATGTGTTGGCTAAATATGTTCTTACAACTGCTGCAAAATGTGCGGGCGCACCATCATGCTGGAACCACATTGTACCATTTCTCATAAAAAGCGGTAGTAACAACGGCAAATCATTTTGTAAAAAGTTTAAATATGATTCATGGTCAAGACGATTCGGTAGAACAACAGGACCAATTATGTGATTTTCAATAATAGCAGCCCAAATATTGATGGAAAATTGATACTGCGAATTTGCAACTCTTAGAGAGTGTGGGTTTTCATCGGCCCATGTATGTAAATTGTGAAAATTTACGATACCTTTTCGCGTAAATGACGCCTCATCAGTAAATAGTACACGTTTAGAAAAATGTTGGTCGTGCCTAAGTTTGTTTAAGAACCACTGACAAAACATTACCCTTGGTTGAAAGTCTCTAGGTAGAAGTTCCTGGACACGTGTAAAATGATAGGGATATAAACTTTGATCCTTCAGAGTTCTGTGAACTGATGATGCCGAAATATTACCCAGTTCGGTGGCAATAATTCTCGTACTTGTACGAGGATCACGTTCAACTCTATTTAATATTGCCTCTTCAACTCGTACAGTTCGGCGGTATCTTCTGCGTCCAGAGTCAGCTTTTAAAGGTTTTAAAGAACCAGTTTCTCTCAAATGTCTTACAATACGTGGGAAAATATTTTTGTCAGGAATTCTTCTTTGCGGATAAGTTTCCTGATAAACTCGCACAGCTTGTCTAGCATTTTGATTTGTTTGTCCATAAATTAACAACATATCAGTCAAATCCGCTGAAGTGTACTTAATGAAAACCATCTTGAGAGGAGGAAATAATATTAATGAGCAGCTCAGTATCAACAAATAACTAAAAACGAAAATACTGCACCGTATCAAAATTTAAAGAATAGCACGAAAACTCTTTTGACGCCTACAAAGCACTTCAAAATTGTAGAATTTAGAGAACTGTCAAAAATTATAGTTTCATGGCACTTTACGATTACTGTTTTCATTACTTCAACGAATCGGTACTTTGCCCCTTTTTATAAAATTAATCATATCTCCTAAGGGATACCCTGAACGAAAAAATACCAAGAGATAGCTTTTGTGGCTTATGTAATAAGCTTCATAACTGATGTATCAAAATTGGAAAAAGACAGTGTCGCACATATTTTTTCCCCAAATGAATTTTTACAGTTACCCCGTACGCACACCACTGACGCAGTTGTAAGTAGATTTTCACTTGAAAATATGCACTTTCATAATACACAAGTTCCAAGTTTCATTAAAATCAATCCGGTGGTTTTGAAATTATTTATAAAAACTTAAAAAAACAATTAAAATTCAACTCTCTGTATATTGGAAACTATGCGTTTCCGGGCCCATGTGCACAGGAACTTTTTTTCTTATTTTTTAGTAAGGAATTGCCCCACGAGCGATGGTGCATGTTTTTTGAAACAGTCTGTATATATATATACATATATATATATATATATATATATATATATATATATATATATATATATATATATATATATATATATATATATATATATATATATATATATATATATAAACATATAAAAATTGAAACTGACCCCGGATATGTGTTCTGGGGGGCTTAATTAGCGCTCATTTGAAGAAATTTTTTCAAAATTCAAAAGTCGGGATCTCCTCGTTAGTGAATATTTTTAAAGAAAATTCACTAAAAAATCTTTTAAACACTAGGCATTATTTTAAACATGTTTAAAAACAGGTGTTTAAAACAAATGCTTTTAAACATGCCAACCCTGTAATGTGGCAATTATTTTTTTACTTGTAGTTGTAACAAAAACTACACAAATCGTAAACTTCCAAGAAAATACACAAATACTTTGAAAATCTTTACTAGACCAAAAGTGGCACAACAAACTGTACGAACTCTGTACGTAAACTTTGAAACTGCCGAGCTGATCAACCCGTATATCAAACTGAACTCCAGACACCCCTGTCGGATTTATGGTGTAACTTACAATGAGTTCATTATAAATTTTATCGATTATAAACTATATTATAACAGAAATTTTTGTTTCTGTTATAAATTGTTCATTCGACTTGACAGTTTTATAGACGGGTTTTCAGTATTTGTAGTTAATTACACCGCCGCCCCCGCACTATCCCGCCGTCCCCCCTCCGACCCCCTTATCCCTATTCTCATTCTCCTCCACCTCCTCCTTTAGCTATATAACTTGGGAAGTTATCGATCCCGCTCCCTAAATTGAAATCGCTTTATTGTGCTCCAATAAATACCGGATATAGAGTTATTATCATGCTCCAGTCCAATCTAGAATGTTGGAAAGCCTCATTTACTAATACAATTTGCCTTAATGTAATACCGAAGTAGAATTAATTATCATTATGCGGATTGGTAGACCCGAGTATTATGAAACGATTGCGAATCGATCAAAGTTTTCAAATCTTAGGAATGATTCAAATTTAGATTATTCAGAGGTGATCGGAAACCAGCTTACTGATGGTCCGTTATCAGCAGCGCTTTCTTTTAAGCACATTTTCGTAGAAAAAGGTCGCTTTTGAGAACATTGCGATATCAAGATTTTTATCAAGTTCATTCAAATGAGCGTGAATTATGAACCCTAGTACATTATGATAAATTTGAGCAACAAAAATAGAAACCACCCTCCACTACATTATACGGCTGTGCCTACCTTAAAGCCGACGTGTTGGAGCATAGATATGACATCTCCCTCTGATACTCCTTGTCAGATTATACCTGAAACAGGGGAAGTTCCAGGTTAAATACCTGGAACCAGATCTAGAATTTACCCAGACGCAGCTGGCTTCCCTCAGGGTTTTGACGTCTCCCCACTGCTGTACAATATCTTTGTCGCAGACGTAAGGCTAGATGTATTCTCACCACAATTAGAACCGTAGACCGGTTTCGCTCTAATTAGAGCTCATCAGTACGGTATACTAATTACAGCAAGAACACACCTATAAAGTAATCCGGCTATAGTAGCCATACTCACAGCACAAAGTGAGATGTAATGCAGAAGTCGTTGCGAGATGGTGTAAGAGTTTATTAAGTAATTTGGGAGGATAAGAGTTGTTAACAAAAATATAAAGTTGTCTTAAATTTTTTTATGGAAAGAAGGACGGCATATCTTTAATATTCTATTTTTTAAACCTAATAAATTGTTAATTTAAGTTTTAAATAAATTATCTGAATGAAAGTTAATATACCTTTGAGAATTAGTTGCTTTTCTATACCATTTTGGTAGGTAGTAGTGGACTTTTCCTTTACGTGATAGTAAAGGATTTTTTTCACGCCCGAGGAGGTACACCACTCCACGGTGAAGTCCTAACGGACGTTAAGGTTCTGGTGTATGAGTCGGGCTCCCTTATAAACAAAAATGATGGCTCCTTCTTGTACAAAAGATTCCGGAGATAAAATACCCCCTCCATTCGGATCTCCGGGGGAGGGGTGTGTAGGGGGCGCCGGCATCAAGATTTAACATATCCTTCTCGAATATATGTGCCCTAAATTCTAACCTGAACTCCGTCCACCATTTCCTCCAGGCTAATAGGCCCCAACTCCTCTTCCTCACCGAAACCCAAATCAGTGCCAAAACAGCCACTAATCACCTTAATTTACTGCGGCATAAGCTCCTTACTTCCTTT
The DNA here is from genome assembly GCA_964006375.1 of Tillus elongatus. Taxonomy (NCBI): domain Eukaryota; kingdom Metazoa; phylum Arthropoda; class Insecta; order Coleoptera; family Cleridae; genus Tillus; species Tillus elongatus. The sequence continues at coordinate 168,844,594 of OZ023266.1, forward strand.
AGATTGCATGGAGGTGTGTGTGCATACGTCCGTAACAATCTACCCTGCACCAGACTCCCCAACTTGGAAGCTGGAAGAAAAGGCATACTTTGGATGAAATTCTCTCTCAGTGCTGCAACTAAATTCATCTGTTGCATTTACTGGTCACCTTCTGACAACAGCTTTGTCCAGCTCTTCGACTACCTTTATGAAAAAACCGACCATCTGAATTCTGAATACCCTTCCTCCGAGGTCACTATTCTTGGTGACTTCAATGTCCATAATAAGGAATGGCCAGCATCTTCAAAAACCGATCCACAAGGGAGATCAGCAGAGGCCTTTACAGTCAGAAATTTTTTAGCCATTTTTGGTTCAGCAACCTACTTACTTTCCTCGCATCCCAACACACAGCTCAAATCCCTTGGATCTCCTTCTTACTACAAAACCTGAATGCTATAAGACATCAGTCACCGCCCCCCTTGGTCGCTCAGACCACGGAATGGTCACTGCTTCCTGCGCAATGCAACCCGAGGTCACACAGTCATCACACTCACGTATCGTTTGGTACTACAACTCCGCGAACTGGGACGAAATGCGGGATTGCTTTTCCTCATTTCCATGGGTGTCTGTCTGATTCTCCCACCCTGACCCCTCTGATATCACACAAAACGTCACCGAAATCATCCAAGCTGGCATGGAATTATGTATTCCACGTACACAGAAAACTTTTTCAGCCACTCAAAAGCCCTGGTTCTCTAAATCCTGTGACAAGGCCAGACTTGAAAAGGTTAAAGCTCACAAAACGCTTCTACACAATCCTAGTCAAGAAAACCGTCAAGCATTTAACGACGCAAGAAACCGCTTTTCCCGCATTCTTTCTGAGGCAAAAAACTCTTTTAATAACTACATTAAAAACAAAGTCCTCTCAAGCTCCAATGGCAGCAAAATCTTCTGGATTCTTGCTAAATCTATTGGGAATAATTTCTGCATGAGCACGTTTCCACCTCTTGTTTCAGGGGATGAAATCGTTTCTACCGCACTGGGCAAGGCTAAACTTTTTGCCTCGTTGTTCGCCGGTAGCTCTACTCTCAATCCACCTCCAAATGTTCAACCACCAACAGTCCCCAATGTCGCGCATAAAATAGGGGATATCATTTTCAAAACTAAAAACGTACGAAAGATGCTCTCTTCTCTCAATATCAGGAAAGCGTCTTGTCTTGACGAGATCCCAGCAATTGTTCTCAAAAAATTCGCACCAGACCTTGCTCCTGTCCTGAATCGTCTGTTTCGGACATCTTACAATAGAGGTCTATTCCCTAGTAACTGGAAAACTGCTCCAGTACAACCCGTCTCCAAGAAAGGATCCAAATCGTTTCCTAGCAACTACAGGCCTATTTCTCCCCTTTTAGTCGTCTCTAAAGTGATGGAAAAGTATATAAACACCGAATTACTAAAATTTCTTGAAAAACACAGTCTGATCCATGACAGGCAGTATGGATTCCGTCAGCGCAAATCAACTGCCGACCTCCTTTCCTTTGTCACCCATTCTTGGAACAAGTATATGGAACTACACGGTAAATCCCAGTTTGTCGCTCTAGACATATGCAAAGCATTCGATTAGGTCTGGCACGCAGCGCTGCTTAATAAACTTCCGGCCTATGGCCTACCACCAAAACTCTGTACCTGGACAGCAAATTTCCAACATGTTACATCAATTGCAGAAGCGGCTGTTAAGACATTAGGTTTTCTCTTCCGGGCTCGCAAATACTTTTCACCAGCTAATCTCTATACCTTATATACTTCACAAATAAGACCAAATCTCGAATACTGCTCCCACATTTGGGGTGCCACTGCCGCTTCTACACTCGCTATCCTGGACTCCGTTCAGAAGAGAGCTATACGTCTCACCGGTGACCCTACCCTCACCCAAAGGCTGCCATCCCTTGCCCACCGACGCGCCGTTGGCGACCTTTCTCTCTTTTATAGATATCTGCCCGGGCACTGCTCAAAGGAGCTTTCTTCCATAGTTCCTCCACCTGCTGTCCCCAATAGATCTACCAGGGGAGCAGAGCGAATGCACCCTTTTACTGTCCAAGTCACCAGGCATAGAACATCTTGCCTGCTCTTTTATCCCGAGGCACATGTTTTTCCTTCTCCTCCGAACCCCCAAGTCCAGAATTAACAAGTTGCCTCCTTCCTCGTTGTCGACACCCACGGTACGATATTATTTAGGCTGAGAGCCCTCGTTATGTGTTGTTGGAATAACCAATCTAAAATTATGTTGTTAACGTTTGTTCTAATTAATTTTGTATCTAGGGATGGTACACTGTTATCTGTTTCCTCTTCTAATGTAAATTACCTATAATTAGTCTTGATTTAAATAACTCCAATTATTGATTGATATCAATAAATTTAAATATTTGTGTTTTTGATATCTGATTTAATTGAATAATTAATTCCTCATTCAACCTTTGTCAATTATGGTGGTGCTATAACTGTAAATTCTTTAGATCTATTATCTAGATCTCTTTAAACTAACTAACGTAGTAAGTACACTTGGAGAACCCAAATCACCACAAAACATTTTAAAAGACCTGACGATCGTTTCACTAACCAAGTTAGCGTCATCAGAGGATGAAACATTCTAAATGCTTAAAAACTAACATCAACTTATATACGGGATCTCAGGTAAAGAGATCGAACTGAGATAAGACACTAGTCGTAGGCAAATTCCACAGTGTATTGTATTTTTATCGCCGGACAAGGTCTTTGCGCTATCCCTACTGCTTTGTCTAAAAAGTGTCCATCTGTAATAGTTTTGAAAAGGTTCAACGACAGCTAAATTAACAACTATTCCTTTGGCGGCAATAACTGTATACCTATGTTATCGGTAGAACGTGCCGAAAACGTGGGAATTTTATTTAGCAAAGCAATCGATCAAGTGACTCGTAACTGGCGCTGGTGAAGTGTTCGTACATTTTTTGTTGTAACTATATTTCGCAATATATACGCTTTCGAACCCATTTAGCTGTCCTGGTTTTCTAATTTTTTTATATTAATTTTAGATTATCTTTATCAACGTGATGATTATTATCCCAAATATGTCGGGCGACGGCAGACTTATCTACAGTACCGTAACGTAATTGGGATATGTGTTCTTTGAATCTAATTCCAATCGATCTTTTTGTTTGTCCGACGTATTTAAGATTACAATCTTTACAACTTATTTCATAAATTCCTTCCCACGGAGCAAACTTTAACATATTTAGAGCAGTTGCTAAAGATGAATAACATAAATGAAAATGTCTGCAAAGAGTATTTAACTCTAAGAAAACTTTGCATCAAACAAAATATTTTTCAATTCAACAATGAATTTTTTCAACAAACATTGTTTTTGTTAGTTTTTTAAGCATTTAGAATGTTTCGTCCTCTGATGGCGCTAACTTGGTTAGTGAAACGATCGTCAGGTCTTTCAAAATGTGTTGTGATTTGGGTTCTCCAAGTGTACTTATCAGTGCTCATCACAGGTTCCAATCTTCACTTAGTAACTAACGTAGTGCCAGTATTTTGACTCAAAGATCTCAAAAATCCAGGACTTTGGGCAGAACAAGACTCTAAATCTGACTAAGTTTTTGATTTTCTTTTCACCTTCAAACCTAACAGTGTGTTCTTTATCTTACAAAATAGTAAATCTGAGAGATAAGTGCAAATACGTTAGGGTTTGGGAGGTGATGATGACCTCACTATTGACCCGATTTAGATCCAGTTGAAATCTGTGACGAGATATCAATCGCGGACAAATGTCAAATAAATACACTCGGGTTTTTAGGCTTAAATTGGCACAAAACATTTCACCTCACTATCCTGGAAATTTTGCCGAACCCCTGCTTTTCTGTAAGGAGGGTAGGGATCTTTAACGTGCCCAACATCGCATGGACACGGGACCGACGTCTTTACGTCCCCTCCGAAGGGCGGAACGTGCAGACATTAAACTTGCTCAAATACAATGCCAGAACCTCGGTTGATGTTATTTGTACAGTTTGTACTGAAAAAGTGAAAGGGGTACCCTGGGATCGAACCCAGTACCCTTCGGTTCATGGGCACACGTTCTTACCCCTGAACGACCCAGGTTCTGGGGAAAGCTTAGTGGAATGTATATTATTAAAGCTCCAGGTTAACGTATTATTTCAGAGTTAGAGGCAACTAATTCCAGACAATCACTGAAGCAAAATGATTTGATTTATATCTAAGGCAACGTTTCATAATTTATGACAGAACTAATGACTTTGTGCGCGCTGATTCACATTCCAAACTTTAATAGTGAGCCTGCTTAATTTGTAATGTAGATACTTACGTAAACTTATATTAATGTTATTTCACAGTCAAATATAATTCCAAAGGAATAATGCAAGTTGGAGAATCTATTCGGAACTTCAGACAGGATCTTAAGACGTTACCAGCAGCTAGTGAGTGCATTTTGCAACTTTGTTGCTGACTCTTGCCGAAAGATCTGGATAGCACCAGAGGCGGTTCGTGGACAGTTATAAAATAAATGCCACTAAAATATTACAAAACCTTCCAGGTCGGATATTCTGTTTTAGGTTAAAACTTGTTTTCATAAACAACGGAAATTTTAGCACTATACAGCACATATGCGTCCACAATTGGAACACTGTTCTCATGTATGTGGTGCTCCTCCAAAGACAACTTTATTTCTCCAAGATTATATTCAGAAACAAGCTGTTCGCCTGCCTCATAGTAAATGTATGTGTAATGTGGAAAACCATTAACGAACTAATAAGGAGGAACCTAAAATGTCATATTGAATGCCCTGCCATATATGCGGACTTTCCAGTTGGCAATGTTTAGAGATTTTTTTTTTAATTCGGTAACGAGGAGATCTGTATATATATATATATATATATATATATATATATATATATATATATATATATATATATATATATATATATATATATATATATATATATATATATATATATATATATAATGAAAAGTATAGGTATATACACAGGGTGGCGCATTGAAAACGAAACAGACCGATTTGCGTCCAGAGAATTTTTTTTAAGAAACATATACATATATACATATGTATGTATATATATATATATATATATATATATATATATATATATATATATATATATATATATATATATATATATATATATATATATATATATCCGACCGATAACTCAAAAAATAAAGGACCGATCTTGATCAAATTTGGTGAGTACCTTCCTTTTGCAAGTGGCTTGGATAAGTTCGTTAGCCAGGAAAATCGGACCAGGTTTTCCCGGAAAATTTTGTGTTTTCTTTCTAAAAGATTCTAATCTCCGTAAATAACAAAGTAAATTTGGTCCGCGTGTTTGTATTATAAAGAGTGATCTCTGCACCAAAATTTAGGTGTCTAGCTTTAAAAACAACGAAGTTATGGGCAGTTAAACAAACAAATTTTGGAGTTTTCCTCAAAACGTCAAACTCGCAATTTTAAACGTCAAAATTGGCAATGTTTAGGCAAAGGATGTGAAACAAATACCGATTGTGAAAAGAAAATGTTGCAAGAAAAGTGTTATGCAAACCCTTAAGTTTCAGATTCAGCCGTCATTGCCCTTCATTTTACTAAAATATTTACAAAATATTCATTTCAAATAGACCCTTTCTTTGATGCTTTGGCTGTCAGTTTAGTTAAGTTGGTGCCTTTTTGGATATTTATTCGTAGGTTTAGTGAAGTTTATGGTTTAACGGTCTATAATTTTTTTTAGCTAATTTTCGTAGAACAGATTTGTTAATGCATTTTTGAATTTTTTATCGATATATGACGCGTTTATAAGAAAAAAATCTAGACGCAGTAAGTGCGTTTTGGTAGCGAATTTTCGGTAAATTTGCAGATTAGCTCCCGAACGCTTTTCAAAAAACTGTTTTCAGAAACCTGCCTAGACCCCCCCCCTGGATCCACAAAACCCAAGAAAAACTTCTTGTTCACAGCCCCCAAGGAAGTTACGGGACCAGGAGTAAGTAGGGGTGTATAATTTTTTTAAAGCTAATTTTCGTAGAACAAATTCGTTAATGCATTTTTGAATTTTTTATCGAAATATGATGCGTTTGTAAGAAAAAGATCTAGACGCAGTAAGTGCGTTTTGGTAGCGAATTTTCGGTAAATTTGCAGTTTAGCTCCCGAACGCTTTTCAAAACACTGTTTTCAGAAACCTGCCTAGGGTCCCCCTGGATCCACAAACCCCAAGAAAAATTACTTGTTCACACCCCCCAAGGAAGTTACGGGACCAGGAATGAGTAGGGGTGCATAATTTTTTTTTTAGCTAAATTTCGTAGAACAAATTCGTTAATGCATTTTTGCATTTTTTGTCGAAATATGATGCGCTTGTAAGAAAAAAATCTGGACGCAGTAAGTGCGTTTTGGTGGCGAATTTTAGGTACATTTGTAGTTTAGGTCCCGAACGCTTTTCAAAAAACTGTTTTCAGAAACCTGCATAGAAACCCCCCCCCCCCTGGATCCACAAACCCCAAGAAAAATTTCTTGTTCACACCCCCCAAGGAAGTTACGGGACCAGGAGTGAGTAGGGGTGCTGAGCGAGGTAGGTAGTAAAAAGGAAATATGAGCAGAAAATTCGAATAAAGCGGGCTTGAAAGCTGTCTTTTTCACATCTTGAAGCCATATGCCCCTTAAATCCTTCCTACCCCGCACAGCACACCTATTAACTCCCAGTCTCATAACTTCCTTGTGCGATGTGAACAAGAAATTTTTCTTGTGGTTTGTGCATCCAGGTGGGGTCCTAGTAATGTTTCTGAAAACAATTTGTTGAAAAGCGTTCGGGAGCTAATCTGCAAATTTACCGAATTTATATTAAATCCTTCAAATTTCAATAACTCAATTTGCTATTAAGGTAAGCTTTGTTGGTTAGAAAACCAACATTCAAGTTTATTTTCGGAAAATTTTGGTATAATTTCAAACCATAAGTAATTTTGATAAAATATAGTACATTGTTTCTACCACATAGGCTATACCGGTAATCAGATTGATGCCTGCTCGCATTTGCTATTAAAACCACTTTTATGGAAATTCACTTCCATAACACATTTGCTGCATCTAGACTTTTGAAAAATGTTTATATATTTTCAAACAATAAATTTATTTCGATGAAATACGGTACATTGTTTCTTCTATATAGGCAACCAAGTTTGATGCCTGTTTTCATCAAAGAAATACATTTGCTATTAAAAATATTTTAAAGAAAATTCGCTACCATAACGCACTTGCTGCATCTAGAGATTTTTTCTTCCCATCTGCTGCTCACAATGCAACTGCTTACCTACCTGCCGCGGTAGATATAGCATTTTTTTTTTGAGGAGATAACATCGCAAGTGCGCACCCCATTTAAATGTTCAACTGGTTTTTTTTTTGGTATTTCAACAACACACCACGAGATCTCACAGCCTAAATACTATCGTACCGTGGGTGTCGACAAGGAGGAAAGATGCAACTTGTTAATTCTGGTCTTGAAGGTTTGGAGGTTCGGGGGAGAAGGAAAAACATGTGCCGGCAAGGAATTCCACAACTTAAAAGTCCTCGGGACAAAAAAGCGGGCATAACGAGATGTTCTGTCTGGTGACCTAACAGTAAAATGGGGCATTCGCTCTGTTCCCCTGGCAGATCTGTTGGGGGCAGCAGGTGGAGGAACTATGGAAGAAAGCTCCTCTGAGAAGGGCCCGTGAAGATATCTGTAAAAGAGAGAGAGGTCACCAACGGCGCGTCGGTGAGCAAGAGATGACAGCCTTTGGGTGAGGGTAGGATCACCGATGAGACGTATAGCTTTCTTCTGAATGGAGTGCAGGATAGCGAGCGTAGAAACGGCAGCGGCACCCCAGATGTGGGAGCAGTATTCGAGGTTTGGCCTTATTTGTGAAGTATATAAGGTATAGAGATTAGCTGGTGAAAAGTATTTGCGAGCCTGGAAGATGAAACCTAATTTCTTAGCAGCCGCTTCTGCAATTGATGTGATATGTTGGTGCCAATTGAGATTTCGATCCACAGAAATGCCAACAAGTGAAAAGGACCCATTACTTTGAACAACTTGGTTGTTCATTGTGATGAGTCTAGGGCTGGTGTATCTCTTATGAGATAGAAAGAAAGACTGAGATTTGGTGGAGTTGAATTCTACAAGTTTTCCACTTCCCCAGTCTAATATTTTTGGAAGATCCACAGAGACAGAACCCTCCATGGGTCTGCGATCCTCATCTAATTGGGCTAAAGAGACAGACTTGAATATTGTATATTTGAGTGGAGGGTGCTGTCGTCCGCGTAACTGTGAACTGGGTTGGATATGCTAGAGAGGAGGTCATTGATACGGAGAAAAGACAAAGTAGAGGCTAAAGCTGGAACACTGTTCTCAGGTATGCGGTGCTGCTCCAAAGACAACCTTATTTCTCCAAGATTATATTCACAAGCTGTTCGCCTCATAGTAAATGTATGTGTAATGTGGAAGACCATTAACGAACTAACAGGGAGGAACCTAAAATGTCAAATTAAATTCCCTGCCATAAATGCGGCCTTCCAGACTAAATTGGCAATTGTTTCTCATCTGCTGCTCAAAATGCAACTGCTCACCTGCCTGCTGCGGTAGATATAGCATTTGTTGAGGAGATAACATCACAAGTGAACACCAAATTTAAATTCTCACCTGTTACACAATAGGATGTTCTGAAGGCAATAAATACCGCCAAATCATCTAGTTCTGCAGGCCCCGATGAGGTATCAAGTATATTGCTTGAGCGCTGCAAGTTGATTGTTTCTTTACCACTGTCGCACACATATAACACATATAACACATTGTCACATTTGTCTATGATAATTAAGTTTATGGACTTTGTTACTTCTATGGTCAGTTGTAGTGTGTTGGCAACAGCGAACACTCTGGAATGATATTTCTAGGAGAGACCTGAAGTGACAGGTGTAGAATAGTGTAGAATGTCTAGAATCTCTATGGAGAGTATGAATAGGCGAGAGGCACACATAATGAGTTAGTTCAGTATTGAGTTAGTGTGGTGTAAAATAAGTGATCATAGAGTATTAAGCCAGCCAGCAGTAAGTGTTGGTGTATAAAAGGCGACCATAGAAGCCGAATAGTGGAATATAGTTCTATGGACATTTAGTAAGAGAGGGAAATATTTTAGTTGATACTGGTGTTGGAAAATAGTTGCTTATAATAAATTAGTAGTTTGAAAAGCTGTATTTGTTAGTCAACAAATCCAGAACCCCGTAGAACGTAACAACTGGTGTCAGAAGTGGGATTTTCAAGCTGCTAGCAGAAATATTTTCCAGAATATTCGTTGAACAACGTGGAAATTTCTTGAATCGTTGGAAGATCAGGGTCAGCAGTAATTCATAACTGGATGTGTTCTCCAAACAGAATAAACTGTGTCCAAGCTTTAAGTACGTCTATGCCTAAGACACATAGCGCAACAGCCAGTATGGACGCCCAGCTATTGGAATTTATTAAAGAAATGAAAGAAGAGGCCAAAAAAAGAGATGAAGAAGTCAGAAAAAGAGATGAAGAGGCTAAAGAAGATCTTAGAAAAAGAGACTGAGAAGCGGAAGAAATGATGAGAAAATGAGATGAAGAGGCCAAAGAAGAAATGAGAAAAAGAGATGAAGATGTCAGAAAAAGAGACGAAGATGTCAAAGAAGAAATGAGAAAAAGAAATGAAGAGGCCAGAAAAAGAGATGAAGAAGCCAGAAGAAGAGAAACAAAGAAAATTCTGCAAGAACAAGCCAGCAGAATTGAGAATATTACATCGTGTGTGGACGAACGTATGAAGCAGGTAAAAGACGACATCTTCCAACAAGTAGAAAGTCGGGTAAGGGGTATCAGCGACGATGTACATGAAAAGCTGACGAGTGTGCAGGAAGTACAAGCGAAGGTACAGGAGAAAATACAATCACTAGAAAAGAAGTATGATACCCTAGTGAAGGAAAACATCAGACTCGAAGATAGCCACGTAAGAATTAAGGTTCCCACATTTGATGGCTCAGTCCCATGGGGTTTTATCTACGCCAGTTCGAAGCCGCTGCTACAGCAAATGGTTGGGGCGAGAGAGAGAGAAAGCGACCTCGTTAATAGTAGCTCTCAGAGGAGATGCTCTAGATGTGCTTCAAGGTATTGCCAGGGAATAACCGCTGAGTTTCGACAGCATTAGACATCAATTAGAAATGAGGTTTTGGGACCAGCATTTACAACAGTTGTCAGAAACCGGGCGAAAGTCTCCAACATCTCCACGCCGACGTTGTCAAACTGACGCGATTAGCCTACCCCATAGCTCCGATGGAGTTTTTAAACCAGCTGTCGGTGCAAACCTTCATTGACGGCATCAGAGATACTGAGACGCAGCAGGCGCTGAGGATGGCGAGACACGAAAACGTAAACGATGTTTTAGGATATTCCTTGGAGTTTGAAGCGGTAAAGCAAACGTCGGAAAGTCATGTGAAACTTCGCAGTTTCCAAGTCCAAGAAGAAAATAAAACAGATTCATCCAAGATCGTGCAGCTACTAGAGAAAATAGCAGAACAAATAAGGCCGACGTCTGATGGACACCCAATAAGAGCTCACCGTGCAAATGCCTTGCGCTGCTGGAATTGCGGAAAGATGGGACATATAAGGGGCCAATGTTGGGCTCTAAGATCACGCACAAAGGACAAAGTGAAGATAAGGCCGGTAACCTTTTCTCAAGTTAGCGATTCTGACAGCGCTCTCGTCGTAGATGGATACGTAAGCAGTAAGAAGACCCAGGTGGTCGTCGTGACAGGCGCACCTAGGACGATTATTCGCCGCGACATGGGTCCAAGTATTTGGCGAAACTGACGTCGAGGTGCAAATTGGGACGTGAAAGTCAAAGGAGAGAGCCATAGTCGCGGCCATATCAGACCCGATTACATATTGGCTTGGGCATACTTCAGGGCCAGTACGCTAAACTTGATCATGGCACTAACATCCTGACTATCGGCGGTGTAGAACTAATAATGTCACCTGGCAGTAACCTGTTAGTGCGAAAAATCACCATAGAGATAAATAGTTGCGTCTGCCGTGAAAGTTCCATTCCAGTGAAGAGAGCTGTGAGAGACGACCCAGTTACTCAGCCAGCAGCAAGTGGAAAAGAAATTATGAGAAAAGTACAAGATGAAGGGTGTAAAGACCGTATAAATGTGAAGCCAACCCAGAAAAAGGTCTGTGAACACATTTGTTGGAACAGAGCCGATGTAGACATGGTGAATAGGGCCCGACGAGATATTTTTGCAAGTAGAAACGCCAGAACGAGCACAACTACACGGAAGAGCCAGTACCACGTAGGAACTTCTCTTGAAGAAAGCTCCGACATATTGACAAAAAGGAAAACCATCAACTTTGCTGTCGGAATGCATATACGGATAGAAAGCGACCGCATAAAGACCCGTTATGACGTGCGAGGTAATTCAGCTGGTTTTAAAGAAGATCGGGTGTGGTTCTATAATCCAGTACGACGCATGGGACGGTCACCGAAACTACAGAAATTATGGGAAGGTCCTTATAAGTGGTCAAATGGATCAATTACGTCGTCTATCGAATTCAGAGAAGCCCGAAGAGCAAGATGCAGATGGTCCATATGCACCGACTTACGCCATACCAAGAAATGTCAGAATTCGACCGGGACGTTCGAATATAAGAGGGGGGTATTATCACATTTGTCTATGAGAATTAAGTTTATGGACTTTGCTACTTCTATGGTCAGTTGTAGTGTAGTGGTAACAGCAAACACCCTGGAATGATATTTCTAGGAGGGACCAGAAGTGACAAGTGTAGAGTAGTGTAGAAAGTCTAGAATCTCTATGGACAGTGTAGATAGGCGAGCGGTAAACAGAGTGAGTTAGTGTGGTGTAAAATAAGTGATCATAGAGTATTAAGCGAGTCAACAGTAAGTGTTGGTGTATAAGAAGTGATCATAGAAGGCGATAGTGGAATATAGTTCTATGGACATTTAATAATAGAGAAGAGAAATATTTTAGTTGACACTGGTGTGAACGTAGAACGTAACAATATCATTGGCCAGGGGTTTTGTTCCATCTAAAATTAAAGAAGCGCATATAAAAACCGACATACAAAAAAGCTGATCCCACAAATTATTCAAGCTACTGACAAATCAGCCCAACACCTACTTTTGCAAAAACTGTCGAAAAAATAGTCAGTAACAAGCTGACAACCTATCTTACCGATAATAATCTTCTTTCGCCATATCAACATGACTTTCGGAAAACACGAAGCACTGAAACTGCAACTGTTGAATTTGTGGAGCAAATTCTCGAGCACAATGACAAAAAAGTTAGCTTTGGGGGTTTTTGTGGACTTCTCCAAAGCCTTTGACTGTGCAAATCAATCATGAGGTCATTATAAATTCACTGTTAAAGTATGGAGTTACAGGCACTGCATTGGACTGGTTTAGAATCTATCTTACAGACAGAACAGAAATAGTTGTAATATCTAACTCTACCAGTACCTACTCATCTAGGAGTTTCTGACACGCGGTTGGGGTACCACTAGGAACAGTTCTTGGACCTACGCTCATTATTTATGCCAACAGTCTACTTCAGTACATAGCGCATCAATCTGAAAACAACATCAATCAAGGTAACAAAATGATGGTCACCTCTTATGCTGATGATGCCAACCACCTCTTATGCTGAGGATACCAACTTTCTGATGGGTGGACATAACGCTCAGGACGTTGTAGCTGATGCTGCCAAAACTTTCAAAAGGCTGACCAACTGGGTTGATAAAAATAAACTTTGCACTCGATAAGGATAAGACTACATGCGTGCTTTTTAAGTCGTCTAAATCAAAAAAAGAAATTGGACAACGTGTAGAACTAGATGGTTAAACCGTCACTCTGCAAACCTCTACGTAAATACCAGAACTTCATATGGATAGTGAGTTCTAGAACTTTTAACTAAAAAAGTTAAATTTAGTAAAGTCCCGGGTCACTGTGTCCCTTTGGACACCCGCCACTGATCCTACAGGGTAGAGTAACTAAGACAGAACAGAATAGGCGGGTAATTTGCACAATGATTAAAAATAAACAACGTTCTCGTACTAAAATGCACACACATTATAATTACATGTCCATATAAATTTCCTCTTTCTCTGGAGTGTTGAGATATTAATTACATCTGCCGTTACGCTAGTTGTTTTTCCTATTATATAAACGAATTAATTTGTCGAATGTGAATTCAACTAAGAATGCTAGAATAAACAACTGGATACATGCACCCCTTTTATGGAAATACTTGTTATGCTGGTGGAATTTAAAAGAAGAAAGAATATTTTAATGGCTCTTAAAGAATTTTCTGTGGTATTTTAGACATTTTGATTAATAACAAGAGGTTTATCATAATTTTACGTACACGGAGTTGGTCTTGTCTTGAAATTCTCGACGACAGGTGACAAATAATATACACCGACCTTATGATTTTATGTCATAAGAAGAAGGACTAGTGTACTTATCATGTACATAATTCTTTATTGAATAAAACTATGCACTTTGCCGAAATGTCAAATTTTGCTGCATTCAGTGACAAGGTTAAGTTTAAATTTAACCAATGATATCTTGTGTGATTTCAAAAAATTATACAAACTAAAAATTTGACGTACCAACTGCGTTTTCAGCCTTATATATCAGCGGTCCCAAACTTCCACACCTCACGCCCCTGTTTACCGTGAATAATTCTGCGTCCCCAGTGTAATATAGTCGATGAAAATAACCCAATACGCAGGCACTGTTGCTGGATTACAGATTAATTGTGTAATTACACGATTTCAGTAGTTTTCCCACGATTACGTGAATTACGTGCCAATCATGAGGCTCTGGGAATGGTCTCAGGCCTGACGGCTATAAAGATCAGTAGAGATCTGTTTTTCAAGACCGTCCTTCCGGAAAGGGAGGACTGGGAAAGAAACCAAACCACACTATTAAGGGCAGATCTCTGCTGGTACACTGACAGATCCAAAACGGGCAGGAGCCGGCGCATATGGGAGCAACACCGATGCAAGAGTATCATCTAGCGGAAGTATGCAACCATACAGCAGGCAAAAGTGTATGCCATCGAGATGTGTGCAAGGCAAATTATACTATACAAAGCCGAATCCAGCTCCCCCTGCAAAAGCAGCTTCCACTGCCAATGCAGCTCCCTCCATAGACCTGTCCAGTGCACCGTCCCTCATTACATCGATCCATTTCACAGAGCTGAAATTGGTCGCGGGGAAAGTCCTAAACATTCTCCAAACCTCCCCCCCTCTGCTGACGCTAATCACTTCCGGCATCCCCATAATCCCTAAAATCGTGTAGTAGAAGTAAATGACTTCTTGAAGAAAGCCATAATCCCTGCAGGTTGCATCCTGGAATGCAAACGGACTAGCCTGCAAAAGAAATAAGCTCCAAGAATTCGCCCAATGCTTAAAACTGGACTTTATTCTAGTCCAGGAAACCAATATGCGACTTCCAACAAATCCGAAACTCCCCAATTATACATTGTACCGCAATGACCGCACCAGTTCCAAAGGTGGCGGCACGGCAGTGTATGTCAAAACAAATATTGACAACCACCCTCATAGTACGCCAGCACTGCAAAACATCGAGGCTACACAAATCGTAGTCAATGCTTCCTCTGCAGGCCTAACAAAGCTCATTTCTGCATATAATCCTCCACAAAAGAGAATTCTAGACGCCGATCTAGACCTCTTATTCGATACCAACCAATCCATAATAAATGCTGGTGACTTAAATTCCAAACACCCCAATTGGCATTCTCGAAATGCCTATTTAAATGGAAAAATCCTCCACTCATATGTAGACAACCCTGCAAATTGCATGGTTGACGCTCCACAAAGACCTACACACTTCGGCAGTGCAGGTAGACCCGACGTGCTCGACATAGTAACCATGTCGAACACCACCCTTCTCCATGAAATAGTAACTCTAAACGATCTCTCGTCGGACCATAACCCAGTCATTTTGCAGCTCGGATATGACAATGACGAACCCAACTTGCCAAGCAAAAAGGTACTGTGGCCAGTTTTCACAGAACATCTTAAAAACCCCCTTGGCAATATTCCGGTTATTCGCCACATCCCTTAACTCGAGGGTGCGGTGGATAATCTGCACTCCAAAATCTAATGTTCTATCGAACATGCATCAAGGACGTACCCCGTCCCAATTTCCGTCCAGTATCACAGAAATGATACTAGAAACGAACCGCGTGCTCAACGCACCGGAAATTATTTTAAGAAATGAAAATAACATTACATGAAATATTGGAACTACGAAATGTATTTAAAATTAAAGTGGTGCGACGCACTTCCTTTTATACCAGATGACAATGCTCAAATAATTCCCAATATATTCACAAACCTAATTTGTCATTGGCATAAGCTAGGTTACCGGGAAATTAGAGGGCCGCCAGCTTTTACACAGTGGAGATGGGCGTGGGTCACAATAAGATGTTAACTAGGGGCGCCACTTGATTGTTTAACCTCCACTCCCGGATATTCTAATAAGATGTTCACTAATATACTTCCTTGCCCAGATCCAACACCGACAAACGAGACGCAAACAAACTCATCAAACAGGTACGATGCGCCATACAAGAACTCCGCAACAACCATTGGGAGGAACGCCTGCAAACCCTGTCCGCCCAAGACAATTCCATCTGAATCGCAAAAGCCCTTCGCTCCCAAAAACTTCCGATATCCCCACTTCACGGCCGTAACGGTGTCGTAAAAACGGATGCGGAGAAAGCAAGTGCATTCGCGGATCATCTGGAGTTGCAATTCAGCCCGAATTATAACAACGTTGATCTGTTGCACGTCGCAAGAGCGCACAGTTATGTTAGGAGTGCGCTTCACGCTAACCCAGACGCAATTAGCGAGCCCGCAACTTTCGAAGAAGTTTCCCAAATAACCAAATCATAAAAAATAGGAAAGCTCCGGGATACAATGTAATTTCCAACGTAACCCTGAAAAACCTCCCCCGCAAAGCCGTGGTAATCAAAGTTACGATTATGAATGCCATGCTGACATTTCAACATTTTCCTTCCATGTGGAAACTTACCGACATTATCAACATCCCAAAACCCAGCACAGAACCGCTGTTCCCTCAGTACTACAGGCCCATTAGCCTTCTCCTAGTCATGCGCAAAATCGCCGAAAAACTGATTCAGAAAACGCCAGCCTCATTGGCCTCTGAGAACCATTCCACTTCCAATTTCCACTTCCACTAGAAATTCCAAATTGTGCATGAACAATAAACTGCTCATATACAAAGTCATAATCCAGCCAGCCTTGTCCTATGCATCCCCTGCATGGACCACCGCGGCCGACACACACATAAAGTCCCTTAAAATCATCCAGAATAAAATTTTGAGAATAGTTTCCGGCGCCCCATGGTTTGTCAGAAACAGTCAGATTCACTCTGATCTGGAAATGCCTTCGATACTTGAGTTTATAACTCAACTATTCACCACTCAGTTCGCAAAAGCCGCTTCTCACCCAAATGCTCTTTTCTGTAGTGCCACCGACTACCATGAGCCACTTTCACATAGGCATAAGCGTCCAAAGCTTATACGTACCTGCTAACGCCCCCGCGACAAAAACAGAATGGACATAGTCAAATCCAAACGTCATTGTGTGAAATATTTCCGACGAAGGTAGGGACTAAGGTGCGGTACTCCAGGGAGCAGAGTTTTAGTGAGTAAGACTCTCACAGTACCTCGATATCTCACACACTACGGTGTTATGTATGAGACCTGCATGATGCATTTCTGCTTCCTGTATCAAAAAAAAAAAGTTAAAATAGATTTTTAGTTGGAGACAAACGTAAGCTTACGGATGAACAATCTTCTAGTTGTCAAATGCAGTAATTTTTAATCGAATTCGGGTTATAGAGAACTTATAATGCAATAAGTGTTTTTTGAAAGCTTTTGAGTTTCTGTATAAACAGCTATTGTTCTTTATTTGACTAAAATGTCTGTAGAAAAATCATATGAAATAGACCCTTATTGCGATGTTTTAGCAGTAGTTGAAATTACAGAGTTTGTGATTTAAATATGTTATATTTTATATGTAACAAAATAATTTTTAAAAAATCTGGGCGTAGCAAGTGCGTTATGGAAGTTAATTTTCATAAAAATGTTTTTAATAGCAAATATGTCACTCTAATGCAAGCGGGCATCAATCTGGTTACCGTTATAGCCTATATAGTAGAAACAATGTATCATATTTTATCAAAATCACTTATTGTCTGAAAATGTACAATGTTCCGAAAATAAGGTTAAATGTTTCCGAGAAAACGGGTTTCCTAGCCAACAAACCTTAGGTTAATAGCAAATTGAGTTATTGAAATTTGAAGGATTTAATGAAAATTCGCTACAAAACGCACTTATCGCGTCTCGATTTTCTTTTCTTTTTTTTTCTTCTTACAAACATATTTCCATAAAAAATGCAAAAATGCAGTAACATAAGGGTGTTTGCAAAAAATAAAAACAATTGTAGGGATCACCAACGACTTATGGACCACTCTGTGATTCTCAAAATATTTTTATGAGATGTGGCTTAAGACACCCTATAATTAACGTATACAATTTTTTCTCATATCTTGTATAATAACAATTATATTGAGCTTTACCGTAGAATTGCGTCACCTTGTACATATGCAAACAGACAAAAACTGAAAGTGAACCCGGATATAGATTCTAGGGGGTCTAGTTTGCGCTCATGTCAAAAAAATCTTTTTAAAATTGAACATTAGCGGTCTCCTCATTAACAATGTTTTTCTACGAAAATTAGCTACAAATTATAGACCGTTAAACCATAAACTTAACTAAACCTACAGCCAAAGCATCAACTTAACTAAACCTACAGCCAAAGCACCAGAGAAAGGGTCTATTTGAAATGAATTTTCTGTCAATATTTTAGTAAAATGAAGGACAATGGCGGTTGAAGCTGAAACTTAAGGGTTTGAGGAACACTCGTCTTGCGACATTTTTTTTACATAATCCGAATTTATTTCAGGTTCTTTGCCTAAATGTTGTGCATTTTGACGTATCAAGTCGCACTTTGACGTTTTGAGGAAAACGCCATTTTTTTTCTTTAGATAAAATTTTTCGTGTTTCAACATACAGACCTAAATTTTGGTACGTGGGTCACTATTTATAATACAAACACATTTACCAAATTTGGTTGCCCTTACTTTGTTATCTCCGGAGATATAATTTTTTCCGAAAGAAAACACAAACTCTTCCGAGAAAACATGGGCCGCTTTTCCTGGCTAACGAACTTTTGCACTTGCAAAAGGAAGGTACTCACCAAATTTGATCAAAGTCGGCCCATTATTTTTTGAGTTATCGGTGTGATACATATATGCATATATACATATATATATATATATATATATATATATATATATATATATATATATATATATATATATATATATATATATAAAATAATAATAATAAAAATAAGGTTTATTGATAGGTTGTTACAAACATTTACAATCAGATACAAAAGGTTACCATATAAATATACACAATATAAAAATATAGAATTAACATTCAATACAAAGAAGTAATTACCAAATCAATAAACGCGCATGTCGTACAATCAAAAGTAATCAGTTAACAATGATCTTAATAGTTATAAGCCTTAGACATCTTCACAGAAGCAAACTTGCTTGTTAGCGAAAATGTCTATGCAACATGATAATCAAACTGAAAAATACAACACAAAAAACTATCTTAATATTAGTGTAGAGTATCATAAATTAAACAATTTGTGGCCGCGTTCTACAATTGATAAAAGTGAAAAACAGCTAAACTAACTCCACATGCCCACAGCATACAAAACACAACACACAACAGAATTATGACTGTCAAGGAAGTAAAACCCAGAGTAATTGACAGTCCGGAGATAAAATACCCTCGAAAAAAACAACAACAACACAACCATAATAACCCAACATTTTAAAGCTGCATCCGGCCATCCCCGACCATTGATCAATCGACATCGCCACAAAACTCAACGACTCCCTCCGAAAAACGAGAGACAGAAAATAAAAAAACTCGGGACGCAGCAAGTGCGTTATGGTAGTGAATTTTCTTAAATATGTTTTTATTGCAAATATGTCTGTTTTCTTTTTATTTAAGAAAGCAGGCAGCAATTTTGGTTACCAGTATAACCTATATAGTAAAAACAATGTGTCATGTTTCATAAAAATAACTTTATTGTGTGAAAATGTACAAAAATTTCCAAAAGTAAACTTAAAGTGTTCCCACAAAAACTCGTTTCTTGGTCAACCTTATAGGTTAATAGCAAATTGGGCTATTCAAATATGAAGCATTTGATCAAAATTCGCTACCATAACGCACTTGCTGCATCCAGAATTTCTTTTCTTACAAACATGCATTATATTTCGATGGAAAATGCAAAAATGCAATAACATAAGGCGTGTTTGATTAAAAAAAATAAAAAATTTTGTATCACCAACGACTTATGGGCCACCCTATGAGTGTAGAAATATTTTTTAAGATGTAGCTCAAGACACCCTATAATTAATATATAATTTTTTTTTCATATCTTGTATAATAACGGATATATTGAGCTTTATTTATTTTTTACGAAAATTCGACAAAAATTATATACCATTAAACGATAAACTCTATAGCTAAGGCTACTGCCAAGCATCAGAGAAAGGGTCTATTTTAAATTAATTTTCTGGAAATATTTTAGTAAAATGAAGGACAATGACGATTGAAACTAAGACTTCAGGGTTTGTAAAACATTCTTCTTGAGACATTTTCTTTCCATAGCCCGTACTAGATTCAAGTTCTTTGCCTAAATCTTGCCAATTTTTGACGTTTTAAATCGCAACTTTGACATTTTGAGGAAAATCCCAATAATTTTTTATTTAAATGCCTATAACTTTTTTGTCTTTTGATCTACAGAGCTAATTTTGGTAGGTAGCTCACGTATAATGATATAAACCCGCGCACCAAATTTGGTTGCCCTTACTTTGTTAATTTTGGAGATATAAATTTTTTACAATTTTTTTCGAAGGAAAACTCAAAATTTTCCGGGAAAACCTGGGCAGATTTTCCTGGCTAACGAACTTATCCAAGCCATTTGTAAAAGGAAGGTACTCACCAAATTTAATCGAAATCGGCCCATAATTTTTTGAGTTATCGGTGTGATACATATATATATATATATATATATATATATATATATATATATATATATATATATATATATATATATATATATATATATATATATATATATATATATATATATATATATATATATATATATATATATATATATATAAACATATAAAAATTGAAACTGACCCCGGATATGTGTTCTGGGGGGCCTAATTAGCGGTCATTTGAAGAAATTTTTTCAAAATTCAATAGTCGGGATCTCCTCATTAGTGAATTTTTTTAAGAAAATTCACTAAAAGGTATAGATACTTTAAAAACCCAGAAATACAGACTCACTCAATAATCTGTGGTGAAATCATACTCAGTTATATTTCATCCATTCACATACATACTTGCTCGTGCGCGCTCGTTCGTGAACTTCACACCTTCATTCTCACACACACACGCACACCTACACACACACACACACATATATATATATATATATATATATATATATATATATATATATATATATATATATATATATATATATATATATATATATACATATATCTATATATATATATATATATATATATATATATATATATATATATATATATATATATATATATATATATATAAACATATAAAAATTGAAACTGACCTCAGATATGGGTTTTAGGGGTCCTAGTTCGCGCTCATTTGAAGAAATTTTTTCCCAATTTAAAAGTCGGGATCTCCTCATTAGTAAATTTGCTGTGTTTGCAGTACTAACAGTACAGTAAACAAATAAAGTGTATATTTAAAAGTGATTACAGTGTAGTGCAACATTCCAAAAGATATATAACAAACTTTTTACAGGTGTTGTGCAGTCTCTGTTAACGAATTTTTTTTATTAAAACGCAATGAAATCTACTAAAATATAATCAAAGATTTTCAATTGTAGTACAAATATAGACATCGAGTAAATATTTTTCTATCTGCTTAATTGTCAAATCTGGTAATTTTTCTTTGGAGTGAACTTTAATAATGTAAATCGTGACCTGGAAATATCCTAAACTCCATAGTATTCAAATATTAAGTGAGTTGTGGTTTGTGCAATAAAAGCAGAACGAACATAATAAATATTGATGATCCGTAACTTTTATAACAAGAAAAATACGTAATTTATTTCTTATTTCCAACGCAGCGATTACATTATTACCAAATCAAAATCCGTATCTCTCCTGAACGAAACGTCATAAATGAAACATTACTCAAGATATATTGCTTTTATATGTAATTTTTGTTGATCTTCTTCGCCATTCGCATACATGTTTTGGAGAACTGTTTGCATATCAAATAACTTGCGCACAGCCATCTATGTTTATTCCATATCGAAATTCAATTTGGAAAAAAGTGGAAAGAAGAACATTTTCTGTAAAACGCGAAACATTATTTCGCGTCCTTCTCCTTTGCCTTTAGTCGGCGTGTGCCGTGTTGTCTCTCTAACACATGGTTGTCAGTTTTAACAAAATGTCAGAAAAAAATTAAGAAAACAATTCGGAAGAAGTTTCATACCGTGAGCTGGAAACCAACATAGACTCGTCAAATAAATTACAGAAAAAAAGTCTGGACGCAGCAAGTGCGTTATGGCAGTGAATTTTTATAAAAATGCTTTGAATAGCAAATATGTCTTTTTAATGCAAGCAGTCATCAAATTGGTTACCGGTATAACCTATATAGTAGAAACAATGTGCCATATTTTATCAAAATAACTGATTGTTCGAAAATGTACACAAATTTTCCGACAATAAACTTTAAACGTTGGTTTCCTAGCCAACAAACCTTAGGTTAATAGTAAATTGAGTTATTGAAATTTGAAGCATTTAATGAAAATTTGCTATCAAAACGCACTTACTGCGTCTTGATTTTTTTTTCTTACAAAGATTTTTCGATAAAAAATGCAATAAAATAAGGCTGTTCGGAAAAAAATTGTAGGGATCACTAACGACTTATGGGCCAGCCGGTGGTTGTCAAAATAATTTTATAAGATGCAGCTGAAGACACCCTATAATTAACTTATACAATTTTTTCTCTTCTCTTGTATAATAATAATTATATTGAGCTTTACCGTAGAAATGCGTCGCCCTGTATATATGTAAACACATCAAAACTGAACGTAAACCTGGATATGGATTTCAGGGGGGCTAGTTTGCGCTCATTTGAAGAAATCTTTTTAAAATTCGCGGTCTCCCCATTGACGAATTTTTTCTACGAAAATTAGCTAAAAATTATGGACCGTTAAATCATAAACTCAACTAAAACTACCGCCAAAGCATCAGAGAGAAAATAACTAACCTGTTGCATAGCAGTCCTTTTTGTAAAACTTCGATCCTTTATATGTGTTAATAAAACATAAGAAACACTGTTTAGTCCACCCACTAACATATAAAAATTATCCAAATAAAACAAATAATTTGCCAACACAAACAGATAAACACATAAACAATCTAATACCATACGATAAACGTCACTTACAGCGCAGACCTGCGCAATAATATCAAATGTTCCGTTCCCAGGCAACGACATACTAGATCTCATATAAGCCAGGTTCGCCATTGTCAATGAAACATGGTGATATTAAAAATAAATGTTTCAAATTTGAATAGCTCAATTTTCTATAATCCTAGAAAGCGGAATTTTGGCACACAGTTAGGTATTTCCCAAAGCAATATGTACACCAAATTTTATCGAAATATCTTTGTAATTTTCGGAGAAAAAAATTTTTTTCGAAAGAAAATTCAAAAATTTGCCGGAAAACCTTGTCTGATTTTCCTGACTAACGAACTCATCCAAGCTATTAATAAAAGACAGGCACTTGCCGAATCAAAATCGGTTAATTATTTTTTGAGTTATCGGTTGGATATATATATATATATATATATATATATATATATATATATATATATATATATATATATATATATATATATAAAGATATAAAAATCGAAACTGACCCCGGATATGGGTTCTAGGGGCCCAAACTTTTGATAAGTCTCACCATCGATACCTCTTTATTGGTGAATTCTTTTAAAATAAAAATTCACTAAAAGCTACTACAATGTAAAATTTACTAGAAAAATTGTTTATTTTAACAACGAGATTATTTTTGACGTCTGGCACTAATTAAAAATTTCGGGACGCAGCAAGTGTGTTATAGTAGTGAATTTTCTTAAGAATTGTACACTATTATTATACGCCATATTCCTAAAATTAATATTTTAAACTTACACAGACCTTGAAGATCGATTTTAAACGTCCTAGCACGCTCACATTTGAAGAATTCTTTCGAAAGTGTTACCATCGATATTTCTCTATTATCAAAAAATCTTGTGTTCTAAATCCTTTTGAGAAAAATGCCCAAAACTCAATTTTCTATGAAACTAGAAAATTAAAATTGTCTATATCTATAGACAGTGTGAGTCTCTTTAAAAGAAACTTGTATTACAAATTTCATTAAAGTTACAAAAGCTTTCCAGAAGGAAACTTAATTCATATTTAGAAAAGTAAAGTATCTGCCAAATTACCAACGTAGCAGTTATTTTTTCTTATTAATCGCCTGAATTCTTACGTTTTAGTCCACCAAATCAAAACGGTTTTTTCAATATCAACAATGACAAAATGTCCGCTGAAAATTATAAGTTTAGACTCAAAGGTGACAAACTTATTCAGCCGTTTTAAACAAAAATGGCATCTTCTTCAAGACGTATGAAATCTATTGTTTCTACTATTGTTACTCCAAATGTCAAAGTAAAAAAAAACGATACATTCATCGAGCGGGAATTAATCTCAGAAACTTCTGCGTAGAAAACAGGCACCCTACCAATGAACCATCTGAGATACGTTAACTCATCTTTGTTTACATGATACTTGAAGTCGACTTAATGCCCCGGGATATTTTATTCCATATTAAAAGTAAACGTAAAAATGAAATACATAATTAATATAATTGTCACTTGAAACACATTGATGAACTGTTTCGATCTTAAATGACGTCTTATAATTAAGTCTAAAGATAAAAAACAAACTGTTTTAAAATCATTTTTATAGAGACGTGACTTATACTGGCTATTAATAGGGGAAAGTAACTGCTACGTTTATAATTTGGCAGATACTTTACTTTTCCAAATATGAATTAAGTTTCCTTCTGGAAATCTTCTGTACAATTTTAATGAAATTTGTATTACAAGTTTCTTTTAAGGAGACTTACACTATCTACAGATACAGCAAAATTTAGTTCTTTAGCTTCATAGAAAATTGAGTTTTGGGCATTTTTCTCAAAAGGGGTTAGAACGCAAGATTTTTGATAATAGAGAGATATCGATGATAACACTTTCGAAGTAATTCTTCAAATCTGCGCGTACTAGGATCTCTAAAATCGATCTTCAAGGTCTGTGTGAGTTTAGAGTACTAACTTTACTAATATGCCGTATAATAATAGTGTACAATTCTTATGAAAATTCGCTACTATAACGCACTTGTTGCGTGCCGACATTTCTTTTTTCAATTATAAAATTGGAAATTGATACTTAAAACATTAGAGTTCTCAGTCTGGATCGTTTCAAATATAACAGCAATGGTGATACAACCTTACGAATTCCATTGCAAGTACATAGTGACATATATATATATATATATATATATATATATATATATATATATATATATATATATATATATATATATATATATATATATATATATATATATATATATAAGGTTTCAAGTTAAATGAATGAACAACTTGAGAAATAGACATTTTGCGAAGATAGACAGCTAAAAGCAGGTTACTTCAGTTTAGCTCTATTAGCCTCGTAATTAAAGTAATAAATATTCTGGATTAGATATGTCAGTTTCCCTCCCTGCAAACATTGTTTAAACGGTTCTCCCTTACTGGGCTTGTTTGAAAAAAATTTACATTTTTCGTTAGATCTGGAAATAAATAAAAAATCATAACAGAACTGGAATCACGCCAATTTCAGTGGCCTCCTGCTGAATTGGCAACCCCTGAAGACGGGAAACAGAATATTAAAACAAGCCAAAGTAAACTTTGGACGTGGACATGCGCATCACTGTAATAATTCTGAATAGCAACAAGGCCGGAGAGAGGAATAGTGCAAAGAAAAACAAGGGGATGTAAAAAGTAATACGTTGAATATGTGATGTCGTTCCCGTGGATAGAGAAGGTCGGAGCTCTGGAGGAACAGACAAGCTGGAGAGAGATGCAAAGGATCGATACATCATTTGGGCTGTTTCCATGGCAGCACGTGCCTCTCTCCCCCTACCACGCACCCCTACCCCTCCCCCGCCTACACCCCCTTTATATTAGTGCTATAGCAAGGGAAATGAATATTTTCTATTTAAGTTTCTGTATGCCTACCCTTTTACATGGCTAATGCTCTCTGGTTTTAACCAGACGGAGTATATACAATGGACTTTAAGGGATGCAGGATGCAGGTCACGACATCGTTGGCGTTTTCTTAAGAGTGCCATTTAATTTTACGAAGTTGCACATAAATAAAAATTGTCAATTACTAAATAAGTAACCACAGAAAATGCACTAAAATTTCATTCTCATGAACAAATATATTTTTGTCACCTTTTATAGACATTCAATCAAAATTATCCAACCAATTTGTAACAAACAGAAAAAGCGTTACAAAAAATGCCATTTTACGGTCGAACTGTAATAAATATTAATATTTACAATCAAAACACTTTGCAAAATATAGCAAAATATCATAGAGTAAGAAACATTAGGGGTGTTAATTTGAAGAAAAAAATAGTCTGGACGCATCGAGTGCGTTATGGTAGTGAATTTTCATAAAAATGTTTTAACAACAAATATGTCTTTTTATGAGAGCCGGCAACAAATTTGGTTGCCGGTATAACCTATATAGTAAAAACAATGTACCATATTTCATCAAATAAGCTTTTCGATAAAACTACCAAACAATTTTTTCAAGAAAATCCGAAAATATTTTTAGTGAATTTTCGTAGAAAAAAATCACTATGTGCATGGATTACGGGGGCCTGATCACATTAGAAGGTTTGCATTTTGAATTTGAATGGTTGATGGTACGGATCCAGGAAGACCCAGGTATGTTAGATAGGATTTTATGGACGGTGAATCAAAATTCACAAGAAAAACCATCAACAATTGGAAGCGATGTCATTTCTTGGCAGATGAGATCCTAACTTTATGCGTAAAGCGCATTTCTAGTTAAAAAATTTTTTATTTCAACAACACGCCACGAGGACTTACAGCCTAAATACTATCGTACCGTGGGTGTCGACAAGCAGGAAAGAGGCAGCTTGTTACTTATGGACTTGAAGGTTTGGAGGTTCGGAGGAGAAGAAAAAACATGTGCCGGCGAGGAATTCCACAACTTGGAAGTCCTCGGGACAAAAGAGCGGGCATAACAAGATGTTCTATGTCTGGTGATCTGGACAGTAAAAGGGTGCATTGGCTCTGTTCCCCTGGTAGATCTGTTGGGGGCAGCAGGTGGAGGAACTATGGAAGAAAGCTCCTCTGAGCAGTGCCCGTGCAGACATCTATAAAAAAGAGAGAAAAGAGAGAGAGAGAGAGAGAGAGAGAGGTCACCAACGGCACGTCGGTGGGCAAGGGATGGCAGCCTTTGGGTAAGGGTAGAGTCACCGAATGAGACGTATAACTCTCTTTTGAATGGAGTCCAGGATAGCGAGTGTAGAAGCGGCATGTTGGCGCCAATTGAGATTTCGATCCACAGAAATGCCAACAAGTGAAAAGGACTCATTACTTTGAATAACTTGGTTGTTCATTGTGATGGGTCTAGGGCTGGTGTATATCTTATGAGATAGAAAACAAGACTGAGATTTGGTGGAGTTGAATTGTACAAGATTTCTGCTTCTCCAGTCTAATATTTTTTGGGGATCCACGGAGATAGAACCCTACATGTGTCTGCGATCCTCATATAATTGGGCCAAAGAGACAGGCTTAGAATATTGTATATTTGAGTGGAGGGTGCTGTCATCCGCGTAACTTTGAACTGGGTTGGATGTGCTAGAGAGGAGGTCATTGATGTGGAGAAGAAACAGAGTAGGGGCTAAAGCTGAGGCTTAAGGGACTCCTGCATTAATTGGATACAGTTTAGAGGAATGGCCATCCACGACAACAGAAATGCTCCAGTTGGCGAGAAAATTTGCTGTCCAGGTACAGAGTTTTGGTGGTAGGCCATAGGCCGGAAGTTTATTAAGCAGCGCTGCGTGCCAGACCTGGTCGAATGCTTTGTATATGTCTAGAGCGACAATCTGGGATTCACCGTGTAGTTCCATATACTTGTTGCAAGAATGGGTGACAAAGGAAAGGAGGTCGGCAGTTGACCTGCGCTGACAGAATCCATACTGCCTGTCATGGATTAGACTGTGTTTTTCAAGAAATTTTAGTCATTCGGTGTTTATATACTTTTCCATCACTTTAGAGACGACTGAAAGGAGATAAATGGGCCTGTAGTTGCTAGGAAGCGCTTTGGCTCCTTTCTTGGGGAGGGGTTGTACTCGAGCAGTTTTCTAGTTACTAGGGAATATGCTTCTATTGTAAGATGTCTGAAATAGACGAGTTAGGACAGGAGCAAGTTCTGGTGCGCATTTTTTGAGAACAATTGCTGGGATCTCGTCAAGGCCAGAGGCTTTCCTGGTATTAAGAGAAGAGAGCATATTTCGTACCTTTTTAGTTTTGAAAATGATATCCGTCATTTTATGCGCGACATTGGGGACTGTTGGTGGTTGAACATTTGGAGGTGGGTTGAGAGTAGAATTGCCGTCGAACGATTTCATCCCCTGAAATAAGAGGTGGGAACATGCTCTTGCAGAAATTATTCCCAATAGATTGAGCAAGAGTCGAGAAGGGTTTGCTGCCGTTGGAGCTTGAGAGGACTTAAACGAGTTTTTTGCCTCAGAGAGAATGCGGACATGGCGGTTTCTTGCGTCGTTAAATGCTTGACGGTTTTCTTGACTGGGATTGTATAGAAGCGTTTTGTGAGCTTTGACATTTTTAAGTCCGGCCTTGACACAGGATGTACAGAACCAGGTCTTTTGAGTGGCTGAATAGCTTTTCTGTGTACGTGGAATAAATAATTCCACGCCGGCTTGAATGATTTCGGTGGCATTTTGTGAGATATCAGAGGGGTCAAGATGAGAGAATCAGACAGACGCCCATGGAAATGAAAAAAAATAATCCCGCATTTCGTGGCAGTTCGCGGAGTTCTAGTGCCAAACGATACGTGGGTGTGATGATTGTGTGTCCTCGGGTTGCATTGCACAGGAAGCAGTGACCATGCCGTGGTCTGAGCGACCAAGAGGGGCGGTGACTGATGTCTTATAGCATTCAGGTTTTGTAGTAAGAAGGAGATTCAAGGGATTTGAACTGTGTGTTGGGATGTGTGGAAAGTAAGTAGGTTGCTGAACCATATTGGCTAAAGAATTGCTGACTGCAAAGGCCTCCGCTGCTCTCCCATGTGGATCGGTTTTTGAAGATCCTGGCCATTCCTTATTATGCACATTGACGTCACCAAGAATAGTGACATCGGAGGAAGAATATTCAGGAATCAGATGGTCGGTTTTTTAGAAAGGTAGTCGAAGAGCTGGACAAAGTTGTTGTCAGAAGGTGACCGGTAAATGCAACAGATGAATTAAGTTGCAGCCCTGAGAGAGAGTTTCATCCAAAGTATGTCTTTTCTTCCAGTTTCCAAATTGAAGAATCTGGTGCAGGGTAGATTGCTACGGACGTATGCGCACACACCTCCATGCAATCTAAAGGAAGTAAGGAGCTCATAGCCCGGGAAATTAAGCTGATTATTGGCTGTTTTGGCTTTGGCACTGATTTGAGCTTCGGCGAGGAAGAGGAGTTCGGGCCCAATAGCCTGGAGGAAATGGTGGACGGAGTTTAGGTTAAAATTTAGGCTACATATATTCGAGAAGGATATGTTAAATCTTGATGTCGGCGCCCCTGCACACCACTCTCCCGGAGATCCGAATGGAGTGGTATTTTATCTCCGGAATATTTTGTACAAAGAGGAGCCATCATCATTTTTGTTTATAAGGGAAACCGACTCATACACCAGAACCGAAAACGTCCGTTGGGACTTCACCGGCCCCTTGATGTAAGGGGTGGTACCCCCTCGGGCGTGAAAAAATCCTTTACTATCCCGTAAAGGAAAAGTCACTACCACCTACCGAATATATATATATATATATATATATATATATATATATATATATATATATATATATATATATATATATATATATATATGTATGTATGTATGTATGTATGTATGTATACTGATAAAAACTGAAACTAGCCCCGGATATGAATTGCTCTTGGTGGGCCTCATATTGCGTTTGCAGATTATGTCAGAGACTTAGGGGTGAGTTTGTAAGCGAATCTTAGATTTAGGGAACACGTAACCAAATTGCTATAGAAGTCGTATATGTCTCTTAAAATGCTTTATACTAATAAATATTTTCTTAGTCGCAGAAATCTGCAAAAACCTGTGTGAGAGCTTAATACTGTCTAATTTTTAATTACTGTGACTTCGTTTATGGCTACTGTTTGGATGAGATAAGTAAAAGAAGGATTCGGATGGCTCAAAATAATTATTGTCGTTTGGTTTATGGCCTCAGAAAGTAAGACCATCTCTGTGGAAAAATGTCACCACTACGGTGGCTGAAAATGAGAAACAGATGAACACTCCTTTTGCCATGGTCTCATGTTGAATAGTTCGAGTCCATACCTTTTGTCCAAATTTATTTCACGTGCACGGGTGAATTCGATCAATCTTGGGAATAATTCAGGTTACACTATATCTCATCCATCATCATAGAACAGCACTCTATAAGACAGGCATTGTCCATAATGCAATCAAATTGTACAATTTTTCACCCCCTGAACAAAAAACTTTGCTAGCTTCTGGATTCAAAAAATAGCTCAGGTTATATCTCTTAGGTCGGACACGGTGATTACGGATGCGATTGCGAATTATAGTTTCAGTGGATTTTTTTTTGCAGTTTTATATTGTTTTTTGTTGTATGGATGGCGTTTTGATATGATACATTCTTTTAGCAGATATATGTTTTTGTAATGATTTTTATAGGGATTCAGTATGTTTGTTATGTGTGCTACAGAT
This sequence comes from Tillus elongatus, assembly GCA_964006375.1. Taxonomy (NCBI): domain Eukaryota; kingdom Metazoa; phylum Arthropoda; class Insecta; order Coleoptera; family Cleridae; genus Tillus; species Tillus elongatus. The sequence goes on from OZ023266.1 coordinate 168,875,044, forward strand.
GGTTGAGCAAGACTCCGCCATTTGTGATAGTTTTTAGTCATCTTATATGTATCTTTTTTTTTAAGGGTAAATGCAGTTCAAATAGTCTAAATCGTTAGATGTGGATTGTATAATCTTAATAAATAACGGCGATGTATTATTATCACCGACTTTACCATGAAGGACTTTCACACGCCCTCAAAGGGGAACATTCACTCATCCCAGGTATCTCAGATGCCAAAGGGACTTAACTCAGATAGAGCCATTTCTAAGTTATCGGGCCCTGAAGGACAAGGCGACACATCCTCATTTCCCAGGAATCTCCACACGGTGTGGGCAGTTGCAAGTATTGCCACCTTCTGCATAACGTTATAAAGATGCTCTCTGAGACCCAGTATAACCCGTTCACTGCTCACATGTGTTTGCAGAAACACCCCCGGGCTAAGGGTTGATTTTTCTCAGGTGTCTTTCAGAATTACCACATAGCACCACAAAGTGTATTTGGCCAAACAAGTGCAAAATATACTAAAACACGTGATGACGCAAAATCGCGTCACGAGCATTACGCAATGAACTTTTTCGTGAAATGCCCATGGCTCGACTGCGCGTCATGTGTGTGTTGCTTCAAAAGTAATTATATTGATTACAAAAAATACATAAAATATCACATGTAAATGAAAAAAATAATTTTATTACTTCAATACACAAAAAACCCAAATAGAATATGCAAAATAAGAAAACAAGAATAATAACTGAATAAAATTGTTTTTCTTATAAATGTAAGAAAACGAACAAAAACATGTGTAAATAAAAATAACGAACTTTCTTTGGCGCACAAAATAAACAAAATTAACTAAAATAAGGTAACTTATTTATTACAGGTCCGCATGCCATTCGTCGAAACAGTTTCCATCCAACCACAAAGATGGCTTCGAAGGGAATGCTGGGCAAAAGTAAATTGTGTCTTTTCGCACTTTATTTTTATAACGATCTTGGCATCTTCTGCGCGGCCGATGTTTTGAATTCGGTGTTATAGGATTTTTTCCGCCCTGTGCTGGAATGAAATAGGTCTCTCTGGTGAAACTTCCTTTGGTGGTACAAGTTCTTCAATCACTCGCAGTCGGAAATCATACAACGAAACTCGACTTCTTTCATATTTCTTATACAAAAAGTACGAGTTCAAAAGCAGCAATTGCAGAACGTGAGTGCCAATTTTTTTGTACCATCGAAGCGATTTCCTAGAGCATGAGTAATAAGACAACATTTGATCCTGCTTGTCAACGCCACCCATGTTTTTATTATACATATATATGGCTTCCGGTTTCTGCTTTTCTTGGTCCCTTTTGTTTCTGTATTGGACGAAATCATGAGAAAATTCAGTGGAAATGCGCGATACATCGCGCTTGTCACGCCACTTTCCGACCATTACATCATTGGAGTAGCGAGCAATATTGTCGCCCACCTTCAGCTTTGCATTTTTTACCTCAGGAGGATTGTCTTTTCGGTCAAGCCGTAGAGTTCCGGTGCAGTAGGTCCCTCTTTCTAATAGTTGGCGAGCCAAAGAATAACTGTTGTAGAAGTTGTCCATGAATAAAGAGTGCCCTGCGTCCAACCTTTCTTTCATTAGATTAGGAGAACTACATTGGCAACATGACCTTTGCCACCAAAATCATCTAGCACAACGGTATAAATGGAGAACTTCAGAATAGTTCCATCTGGCTCGGTTAACATCACTCCGTACTTATGGCACTTATTTTTTATACACTGTCTAAAAACCAATCTCCCGCGCCATAAGACCATGGATTCATCGAGAGAAAGATTTTGGTTTGGGGAATAGACATCCAACATTTTATAATTGAAGTAATCTATCACAGGTCGAATTTTGAATAGCCTGTCTTGGGGTTTTGGTTCGTTTTGTTTTGGCTTTCCTGCAAAATGCAAACATCACATAATGATCATAAAGCGATCTCTGCTCATGTGGGTCGAAAACAATGGAAGATTGAAAAGTATGTCTTTCTTCCAAAAGTCTTGCATTCGACTGAGTGGAATTGTCCCCATGTGCAGAAACAATCCAAACAAAGAGACGCATTTCAGGTATCGAAGTTTCGCGCCAACGAGCAATTCTGGAAAATTCGCCCACATTGGGAAACTGGAATACCTCGCCTGCATAGCGATTCGTTTCCTGAACAACAAGATTCAAAAAGCTGTCGTCAACCAATAAATTGAAATAATCAATTGGCCTATTCCCTGTAATTAAAAATTATTTAATCAATAAAAAAATGTGTGAATTATCGTAAAGTAAATAGTCTCACCGTCCGGTAGTATTTTTAGCTCTTGTTCCCCTATAAAAGCTAGCGTTTTCTTGCTGGGTGTTTGGGTCCAGTTCACAGTTTCATCATCGGATCTTGGAATAGTAACATGCTGAAGAGTAGTGCCTAAATCAGTTTCTGTCTCAACAGGAAGTCTTTATTTTCCTCGATATCCGAATCACTTTTTTACCTACATACTGAAAACGGTATGTGCATGCCCGTTGTATTGACTCGAAATCGCGTCATGAGCGTCCGAGGCGCAGCACGCAAGACGTGATTTCGCGTCATGCGCACTGGACGGGTTAATGTTCTCTCGAAGAGTCTTAGGAACCGCATCAGTTGACGACACGACTATTGGAATCACTCGGACAATATCTGCCCTCCACTGTCTCTTTACTTGGATCTCAAGGTCTGTGTACTTTATCTCTAGATTATTAGTAGTCGGGATCGCCACATCAATCAGCGTCACTTTGTTGCAGGATTTATGCACTATTATTATATCTGGCCTCTCCAATTATATACTTCAAATAGTTTCTTGTTGCGATGACCTGGTGTTGTATGACCAGCAAAAACCTATGGGTCTCTGGAAACATCTGTGCGGACGCTAACCAGTAGTTCGACGCCAATTTGTCGATATGTGCCTGGGAGGTCTCATTCAGATGTCGCCTATGGAGCTACAGTGTATTTATATCGCGTCTAGGTAAACGAACTAGTCCAAAGTAAATTTGTCGTCGACGACCCATCGTTTGTCTATTGTGCAGTAAACCCACGAGGTCGAAGACCTGCTTTAATCTTCTGGTTGACAAATTTATGAGCTTTTATCTAATGTAAGGATAATAGGCTCAAAGAAAGGTACCGAGTTATTTAAGGAAGCTACACGTTCCTTTTGATCTAGAAATTTACTATGTGAATATTGGAACAAGCCGACAGGCACATCTGGCGACACAGATAACATAAAAGCCGCTCATCTTTTTTATGAAAAACCGAGTTTTTGGCTCACAATGTTAACTTTAACAAAGGATAAATAATTCAATTAATGTTATGTCGACGATATTTTTGCAGTGTTTGACACAAATATATGTAATGTTGAAGTATTTACTGAAAAACTAAATAGTCAATTTGATTCAATAAAATTTACCCACGAAATAGAAATCAACAATAAACTTTCGTTTCTAGATGTACTAGTTATTAAAAATAAAAATAATGGCTCGTTTGAATTCGATGTCTACAGGAAGGAATCTGCCACTATTAGTTATATCCCTAACGACTCACATCATAAGTTTGCACAAAAAAACGGCTAGTTTAAATTTCCTAGTAAACAGATTGATAAAATCTCCGTTAGGTAAAAATAGATTTAATACAGAATTAAAGTACATAAAAAACGTGGCGATATATAACGGTTATTTGGAGGGTTTAGTAGACAAATTGGTTAACAAACACAGAACAAAGAAAATGATATCTGAATGTACAACATTTAAGAAAGATAAAATAGAGAAAAAAATTGTGTGTCTACCTTATGAACCACGAATCACAAAGGGTTTGGAAAGTATTTTTAAGAAAGCCGATTTACATTTGACTTTTTCGACGAAAAGTAATTTAAAAAATTTGTTGGGTAATACGAAAGACAAAGACAAAGTCACTGAAATGTCCGCTATTTATGAGATAAGTTCCAAAGATTGCAATTTTAAATACGTCAAACCAGGAGTAACATAGCCACCAGATTTCGTGAACATCTCGCACATTTACGATATGGTATGGTGGCACAACATATGTGGGATAATAATCACCACATTGACAAAGAAAATTTGAAACTTGTCAAAAATGTTAGACACCCAACTATGCTTGATTTCTTAGAAAGTATTTATATATCAAGGTCGATTAAGAACAACACTTCATTGAATCGTGCGGCACCTTTAATTTCAAGCCCTTTATTTTTCACTTTGCATTTGACCACTTAAACACTCCTAATTTGTCTGGTAGAATAAACAATTAGTGTCAAGAACTCGACCGGTCTATACATATACTAATCTCTATGTTTGTCTCGACTTAAAGACCCCTTTTCGTTTTCTTTGTATCTAAGAAGTCAATATAAATACTAGTTTTTACGTAGAATAAAAATCAATATAAATATTATTGTCATGTAGAATTTTAGTTGATATATTTATCCTTTGTTAAAGTGAACATTGTGAGCCAAACACTCGGTTTTTTCATAAAAAAAGATGAGCGGCTTTTATGTTGTCTGTTTCGCCAGATGTGCGTGTCGGCTTGCTCCAATATTCACATAGTAAATTTCTAGATCAAAAGGAACGTGTTGTTTCCTTAAATAAGTCGGCACCTTTCTTTAAGCCAATTATCCTTACATTAGATAAAAGCTCATAAACTTGTCAACCAGAAGATTAAAGCAGTTCTTCGACCTCGTAGGTTCACTACACAATAGACAAACGATGGGTCGTCGACGGCAATTTTACTTCGGACTAGTTCGCTACCTAGACGCGATATAAATACACTGTACCTGTTGAGTTTTATTTTAGAATTTTTCATCCTCTGATGACGTTGACGTGGTCAGTGAAACGATCGTAAGGTCTTTGAAATATGTGTTGTAATGATTTGGGTTCTCCAAGTGTACTTATCAGTGCTCATCACGGGTTCCAGTTTTCGCATAGTGTATATAACCCCTTTATAATAATTGATCTAGCATTCGATTCGGAATGTAAAAATGCAAAAATATATAGGGTGTTCCATTTAAAATAAGGTACATAGTACTTCTGGTTTAACCAGAAGCGCCATGTACCTCAATGTAATTTCACTCGATTCTTAATAACCGCTTATGGCCGGACCCAAATTTTTTCTTTGAATACCGACTATTCCTTCATTTCATAATCTTCTAATTAACTCAACTCGCCAAACACTCTGGGTATATCAGGTAAAAGCTCAAACACCCTGTATATTCGACGTTAAAAAACAATGATAAATGTACTTAAACGTTACAATGAACTTAACATTATGTTAATGACACATCAAAATAACAAACAGGAAAAACAAATTACCAAGTTTCAAAATTAATTATTCATTCCACTGTAAGTTTTCTTTTCTGAAAGTTCAGATATTCAGAGACACAAAGTGTGTAATATTTAAGAAGTTCCTTAAGAATAATTCTGGAGTTCAGAGAGTTTGTCCAATCATAATGCTGCTGCAAACATTTTATATTGCTGTTTAAATTAATGAATTCCATTTGTCGTAAATTCATTTTCCAGTTTGGAAATAATTAAAAACTTTATCCACTTCTCAAAGAAATGTCGTGCAGTGGTTGCAATTCAATTAAAGAGTTTGAGTGGGAGGCGGGAGGAGAAATGGTGGTCACCCCCAGACTTTCTTCTCCGTCTCGCTCTTGTACTTTCTCTTTTCTATTTAGTAGCACCCCTGCCAGTGGCGGTTTTTTCACGTGAGCTGCAGTCGTGTTGCCCTGTGCTCTTATTAAGGCTGCATTTGCTGGCTATTGTAATTGCTTGTAACATGAGAAAGCATACAAAACAGCAGAAAGCAGATAATAATTTTTCACCGTTTTCACAAATTCAGTTGTAGCTTAAAAATTGCTGTTTCGATTTTTTTCTATTTTCGTTGAATTTTGACAAATTTTAGTGAAAAAATGCTGTACTACTACTACCACCCTTCACGTCATTCCCATAAAGGGACAGGCACACCACAAAGCCTATACTATTTCTCAACAATATTTCTCCATACACTTTTGCCATGATATGCTATTTTCGGAACATTGTGAGATGTAAGACAGGGTCACCGTCTCGGTGTGGAACCAGGTAGTATGTTGTCACGACAGCTCTAGTTGAAACAAAATGTTATAGATAGGGATTGTGTACATCCAACTAACAATTTTGTAAATTGTCAGCTTTGGCCCATTTCTTCCCTAATTCAAAGACAGTGTATAATAATAATAACATGTTTAGTAAACCACATTTTGAAAAAAAAAATAGAAATAAACAGAAAATACAAAATAACGCAATAAACATGAAATAGATAACTTAGCAAAACTCCTGCCTGTGAATAAATTACAAAAAATATCACACAAATCATTGTGTGTGTCCCCTGTGGTCCGGGGACTAACTAAAATAATAGGCCCATGATAACTCCTACCTGTCGTACGAGGCGACTAATCGGAGGTGGTAGTGGAATTTTCTTTTACGTCATAGTAGACGATTTTTTCACGCCCGAGGAGGGACCACATACATCGAGGGGCTGGGGAAGTCTCAACGGAGATTTCCGGTTTTGGTGTATGAGTCGGTTTCCCTTATAAGCAAAAATGACGATGGCTCCTCCTTATACAAAAGATTCCGGGGGTAAAATACCCCTGCATTCGGATCTCCAGGAGAGGGGTGTACAGGGGGCGCCTGCATCAAGATTTAACATATTCTTCTCGAATATATGTGGCCTGAATTCTAACCTGAACTCCGTCCACCATTTCCTCCAGGATAACAGGCCCTAACTCCTCTTCCTCACCGTAACCCCAATCAGTGCCAAAACAGCCACAAATCACCTTAATTTCCCGGGGTATGAGCTCCTTACTTCCTTTAGATTGCATGGAGTCGTGTGCGCATACGTCAGTAGCAATCTACCCTGCACCAGACTCGCCAATTTAGAAGCTGGAAGAAAAGACAGACTATGGATAAAACTCTCTCTCAGAGCTGCAACTAAATTCATCTGTTGCTTTTACCGGTCACCTTCTGATAACAACTTTGTCCAGCTCTTTGACTACCTTTCTGAAAAAAACGACCATCTGATTTCTGAATATCCTTCCTCCGAGGTCCCTATTCTTGGTGACTTCAATGTCCATAATGAGGAATTGCTAGGATCTTCAAAAACCGGTCCACAACGGAGAGCAGCGGAGGCCTTTGCAGTCAGCAATTTGTTAGACAATATGGTTCAGAAACCTACTTACTTTCCTCGCATCCCAACACACAGCTCAAATCCCTTGGATCTCCCTCTTACTACAAATCCTAAATGCTATAAGTTAAAAGTCACCTCCCCCCTCGATCGCTCAGACCATGGCATGGTCACTGCTTCCTGCGCAATGCAACCCAAGGTCACACAGTCATCACACTCACGCATCGTTTGGAACTACAACTCCGCGAACTGGGACGAAATGCGAAATTACTTTTCCTCATTTCCATGGGCGTCTGTCTGCTTCTCTCATCCTGACCCCTCTGATATCTCACAAAACGTCACCGAAATCATCCAAGCTGGCATGGAATTGTTTATTCCACGTACACAGAAAACCTCTTCAGCCACTCAAAAGCCCTGGTTCTCTAAATCATGTGACAAGGCCAGACTTGAAAAGGTCAAGGCTCACAAAACGCTTCTACACAATCCCTGTCAAGAAAACCGTCAAGCATTTAACAACGCAAGAAACCGCTATGTCCGCATTCTTTCTGAGGCAAAAAACTTGTTTAATAACCACATCAAAAACAAAGTCCTCTTAAGCTCCCAGAGCAGCAAACCCTTCTGGACTCTTGCTAAATCTACTGGGAATAATTTCTGCAAGAGCACGTTCTCACCTCTTGTCTCAGGGGATGAAATTGTATCTACCGCCCTGGGCAAGGCTGAACTTTCTGCCTCGTTGTTCGCCGGCAATTCTACTCACAACCCACCTCCAAATGTTCAACCACCAACAGTTCCCAATGTCTCGCATGAAATGACGGATATCATTTTCAAAACAAAAAAGGTACGAAAGATGATCTCTTCTCTTAATACCAGGAAAGCCTCTGGCCTTGACGAGATCCCAGCAATTGTTCTCAAAAAATGCGCACCAGAACTTGCTCCTGTCTTGACTCGTCTGTTTCAGACATCTTACAATAGAGGCATACTCCCTAGTAACTGGAAAACTGCTCGAGTACAACCCGTCCCCAATAAAGGATCCAAAGCGCTTCCTAGCAACTACAGACCTATTTCTTTCCTTTCAGTCGTCTCTAAAGTGATGGAAAAGTATATAAACACCGAATTACTAAAATTTCTTGAAAACACAGTCTAATCCACGACAGGCAGTATGGACTCCGTCAGCGTAGATCAACTGCCGACCCCCTTTCCTTTGTCACCCATTCTTGACACAAGTCTATGGAACTACACGGTGAATCTCAGATTGTCGCTCTACACATATCCAAAGCATTCGACCAGGTCTGGCACGCAGCGCTGCTTAATAAACTTCCGGCCTATGGCCTACCACCAAAACTCTGTACCTGCACAGCAAATTTCCTCTCCAACCGGAGCATTTCTGTTGTCGTGGATGGCCATTCCTCTAAACTATATCCAATTAATGCATGAGTTCCTTAAGGTTCAGCTTTAGCCACTACTTTGTTTCTTCTCCACATCAATGACCTCCTCTCTAGCACATCCAACCCAGTTCACAGTTATGCGGACGACAGCACCCTCCACTCAAATATACAATATTCTAAGCCTGTCTCTTTAGCCCAATTAGATGGGGATCGCAGACTTATAGAGGGTTCTGTCTCCGTGGATCTCCAAAAAATATTAGACTGGGGAAGTAGAAATCTTGTACAATTTTACCCCACCAAATATCAGTCTTGCTTTCTTTCTCATAAAAGATACACCACCCCTAGACCAATCACAATGAACAACCAATGAATTCAAAGTAATGAGTCCTTTTCATTTGTTGGCATTTCTGTGTGGCAAATCTCAATTGGCACCAAGATGTCACATCAATTGCAGAAGCGGCTGCTAAGAAATTAGGTTTCCTCTTCCAGACTCGCAAATACGTCTCACCAGCTAATCCCTATACCTTATATACTTCACAAATAAGGCCAAACCTCGAATACTGCTCCCACATCTGGGGTGCTGCTGCCGCTTCTACACTCGCTATCCTGGACTCCATTCAGAAGAGAGCAACTTCCAAGTTGTGGAATTCCTTGCCGGCACATGTTTTTCCGTATCCTCCGAACCTCCAAACCTTTAAGTCCAGAATTAACAAGTTACTTCCTTCCTCCTTGTCGACACCCACGGTACGATAGTATTTAGACTGTAAACCCTCGTGATGTGTTGTTGAAATATAGAAGCTTGTCTACAATCTGACGGCGAACATTTTCAATATTTAATGTGATTTCTAGTGTTATCATCGTAACCTTGTTGAAAAGGACAAGTGATATGCCACCTAAAAATGAGTTGCCACCTAAAAGTGAGTTCTAGTTCATATGTCAATTTTAGGTGCAATGTCACTTGTCACTTGTCCTTTTCAATTTGCATTTTACAGTTAGGTCTCTGAAGAGCCATGTTAGAGACTCCATTTTGTTCGTCTGATAAAATTTAAAACTAGGAAATAAGCGTTATTTGCATTCATCCTCTGATTTCTTCGAGTCTTGTGATGTTCCTGCCTTCTTGTTTTGTACAGTTTTTGTTTGGAATCCTGAAGACAATGGATGAAAAACAAAACTTTGGCAACATTTCATATAGCACATTTCTCTAACAGAGACAGGAAACAGTAGGTATTAACCCCACAATGGGCATTCATATCCTTCTTTTCTCTCTGAATTTCACATGTTCAGATGTTCTCGTGGAGTTCTGCTCGGCTGTACGGCCTGCTTTGCTGTTTATGTGCTTGTCTGTAGCTTTTTATGTACTTGATTAATTTGACTTTTAACTTGTTGCTTTTGACTCCATTGTTCATATTGTGGGACTCCAGTCCCGTTTTGTTAATTTTTAAATTGTACATTTTATAGAAATGTTTTTATAACTCCTGACACTAATGTCAGTTTAAATCTTGCATGGCCGTTAGAGGTATTCTGAATTTTGACATTTAGTTTTGCTGGACTTTGTATTCTTTCTGTAGTTGCAGTGTTAGTCACTCGCATGATAGACCTACAAGAAACATAGTTTCTGACAACAATTTTTGACAGTTAAGAATAAAACACTTGTCTGGTAGTGAAAGCTTTTTAATTTTTCCTTAATCATGTCAAACCCAGACGTTATGACGTTCAGAAATAATGGAATTTCAAGTTTCAGCAGACATTTTGTTCTTGTTAATATTTAAAAAACCGGTTTGCTTAGGTTGGCTAAAACGAAATCATTCTGGTGATTAATAATGAAAAATAACTGCTACGTTTATAGTTTGGCAGATACTTTATAACGTAATTAAATTAACCGTAATAAATGCCCCACTGTTTGGGTGGCAGTATAACGAAAATAATTATATATAATAAACATAATGTAATATGACACAAATTATCTCAGGGCTTGGGTTTAGGCACTTGCAGTTGGTAGGTTTTAAGATGTACAAATAAAAATCAGGTATTATGAATAAAATCAGTTTATTTAAAAAGTTATTGAATCTATACAATGCAGCGAATGGAAGCAAGCAAATTGGATAAAAGAAAAATATGAATCGATTACTTTGACATGGCATATAACACTGTAAAGATTAATTGTGGAGCATACCCTACTCAAAAACAAAGAGAAAACCACAGATAAATAGTGTACTTAACTTCCAGCTTTAGGTTGAGGGGGCACCTCCCTGGCGATGGTGTTGAAGGGGTCTCCTCCCTAGGGGTTTCTTTATTTAGTGAGGTGTTGCTACTTAGCCGTGGTATTGTTGAGGGGGTTCCTTAACGGTGTGTCATTCAGGGGGCTCCATAACGATGTTGTTGTTGAGGGGGCTCCTCCCTGGCGATGGTGTTGAAAGGGCTCCTCTACGATGTGCCATTCAGGGGGCTCTTGAACGATGTTGTTGTTGAGGGGGCTCCTCCCTGGCGATGGTGTTGAAGGGGCTCCTTAACGATGTGCCATTCAGGGGGCTTCTCAACGAGTTCAGTAAGGTGTTCTTGAGGGGGCTCCTTAACGATGTTCAGTAAGGTGTTCTTCAGGGGGCTCCTCAACGAGTTCAGTAAGGTGTTCTTGAGGGGGCTCCTTAACGATGTTCAGTATAGTGTTCTTCAGGGGGCTCCTTAACGATGTTCTGTAAGGTGTTCTTGAGGGGGGTCCTTAACGATGTTCTTGTTGAGGGGTGCCATTCGGGCATGCTGTTTTCCGACTAAAATTTAGCTGTAAGATTTTATCTCTTGGTCGATTCTAAACAGAAGAGAGCGTGGCATGCGTTGCAAGCGTTTATAAAGATTCTCTTATCGCAGACACGTCACAAAACTAGCTCGAATGCAGGCGTGTTCCAGTGAGTTGGGTGCGGTAGAGTAACCGACCGCCGAGTTTGACGTCACTGAAGGGACTTAGACTCTGACGTCACAAAAGGGCTTTATTCAGAAGTTTAAAAGTGAACGTCGTTGACGCGTGCGACATGTCACGCTTATTAAATACACTTTTCTAAACACAAATTAAGTTTCCTTCTGGAAATCCTTGTGACTTTAATGGAATTTTTAATACAAGTTTCTTTTAAAGAGACTTACACTACCTACAAATATGGCAAAATTTCAGTTTTTAGCTTTATAGAAAATTTAGTTTTGGGCATTTTTTCTCAAAAGAACACAAGATTGTTGTGATAATAGAGAGATATCGATGGTAACACTTTCGAAAGAATTCTTCAAATGTGCGCGTACTAGGACCTCTAAAAGAGATCTTCAAGGTCTGTGTAAGTTTAAAATATTTTATTATAACTTTTTTTCTTGTAACATAGAAATCTAAATTTTGTTGTATAGTTTACTTTTTATATCGTGAACCTACCTACCAAATTTGGTTATCATAGATTTTTTATTTTTCAAGATAATTTTTTTTTAAATGAAATCTCAAATTTTTCCCGGAAAACCTCGTCCGATTTTTTTGATTAACGAACTTGTCAAAGTCATTTACAAAAGGAAGGTACATGGCAAATTTTATCGAAATCGGCCTATTATTCTTTGAGATAAAAAATTTTTCGAATGAAAACTCAAAATTTTCCCGGAAAACCTTGTCTGATTTTCCTGACTAACAAACTTGTCAAAGCCATTTACAAAAGAAAGGTACATGCCAAATTTTATTAAAATCGGCTTATTACTTTTTGAGATAAGAATTTTTTTCGAATGAAAACTCAAAATTTTTGCGGAAAACCTCGTCCGATTTTCCTGACTAACGAACTTATCCAAGCCATTTACAAAAGAAAGGTACATGCCAAATTTTATCATAATCGGCCCATTATTTTTTGAGTTATCGGTGTGATACATATATATATATATATATATATATATATATATATATATATATATATATATATATATATATATATATATATATATATATATATATATATAAACATATAAAAATTGAAACTGACCCCGGATATGGGTTCTAGGGGTCCTAGATCGCGCTCATTTGAAGAAATTTTTTCAAAATTCAAAAGTCGAGATCTCCTCATTAGTGAATTTTTTCTCAGAAAATTCACTAATATTAATTTTAGTAATACGCATTATAATATTAGTGTACAATAATTCTCATCAAAATTCACTACTATAACGCACTCACTGCGTCCCGACATTTTTAGTTAGTGCCAGACGTTTAAAATAATCTCGTTATTAAAACAAAACATTTTTCTAGCAAATTTTACATTGTAGTAAGTTTCTTCTGTAATTATTTGACGAGCCTACACTGGTTTCCAGCTCACGGTATCAAACTTCTGCTTATTCTTGGACTTTTTCAACCGGATTAACTTCAATAGCTCAACTTTGTGATCCCAAACAATAAGTGGAATCAGTGAAATCCTCGTAATTATTTTGTATCAGTTTGTGTAAGTTGTGTTATATTCTTTGTTGAGACAGAAGTTTCTTTTCTCGCGGTTTGAAAGGGACCCGAAAAATTTCTTGATTAAGTCGCAAGAAAATAAATCCAGGTGATTTGTGACTCTGAACTTTTGAATACAAAAGTTAAAAGTTACAGACGATATCGTTTACCTTAAAAAATCAAACAATGGTTCCTAACTTAAATGCTAATACCCGCTATGCTTTGAAAAAAGACTTTTTTATTTATTTTAGCAAATTTTCCTTTAGAAAAACGCAATTAAGGATATCACGACCTTGTGGTTTAAAAAAAAATCTTTATACAGGGTCATTAATTAATTAATTTAGATTAAATTTTTGTCAAAAATGCATCATTTGCAGTCACAAGTTTGAACTTATCTGTAAGATGCTTTGTACTATTTATATAACAATAAAGAATAAACAATAAACAATTCAAATTCAACCCCCACCATTGGGATATCGGAAACTACAGGCTATACGAGGTTGGTCAAATTGGGGCAAGTAGTAGTAGTAGCAGTAGCAGTGGTAAGGAGGCTAACGCCAAGCAAGTAGGGCACAATGAACCATTTTTGGCAACCCCATCAACCCAGAAACCATGCTCTACCCTTCCTCGGTTCCGTCGCCAAACCACCTCGACCTCAAAATGAACGCCGTGACGGTCTTCAATTGGACGGTACTTACCTGATTCCTCTGCAGAGTCCTCAAACCGAACAATTCTGCTCGAAGACTCCCAAAAGCCTCGCTTTCACACAGGTAGTGGTAAGACGTTTTTTCATCCTCGCCGCATTCCTGGCAAATGGAATCTCTCTCTACGCCTGTCAATGTGAGGTGTCTTCTAAGGGTGCAGTGGCCTGTCAGCACCCAAAGGATGCGGCGAAGCGTAGGTTGACTCCTACCTCCTACCTACAGTTTTATCTCTGTCCGGCCCCTCCACGAAGTCCTTTGCTGGCCTACAGCCCCCAACCGACCCCCAGTGCCCCTCCATGGCCTCCTCAGTCAACCTGTCTAAGGCTACAGAGACCGTCTTTCTACTTATGCCTATCGCAGGCTCCGAGCCACAGAACAGCCGCCGAGAACCAAGCTACCTCATTCCCCGCTACGCCACAGTGTCCCGGAACCCACACCAGTTGCACCACCTTTGACTATGCTTACGGGCTGGAATGCAACCTTATTTTTCCTCCACTGGTCCCTACTGGGGATCCAGAGGGGATATGGCCTAGTCAACCTAATATCGTCCTCGTCATTCCGTACCTTGATGGCGGCAATCGGAATTTCCTTTTCCACCTCCTTGGTGACTCGTGCATGCCCTATTACTGCTCCCTCTCCGCACCAGTTTCCAGAGTCTCGCATTTTAAGATGCGACGCCATAGCCTCCCTTCTGATACAGACGGGAAGTGGTGGCAGCATCAACAAGACCTCTAGCGCGGCTGAGGGTGTCGTCCTCATAGCGCCTGTGATACCCAGAATTGCCAGCCTTTGGAGTTTTACCAGCTTCCTGGTAGTGGTTTGGTTCCCACCACACCACCAGATCAACGCTCCATAGAAGATCTTCGGCCTGACGATCGCAGTGTAAATCCAATGAAGGACCCGAGGGTTAAGTCCCCAGGTCCTCCCCATCACTCGACGCAGCTGCCAGAAGGTCGCTACTCCTTTCCTCACTACTCGTTCTATTTGCGACCCCCATGTTAGTTTGTAGTGCAGGACCACACCCAGATATTTGACCTCCCACACTAAAGCTGAATGTGTTCCAAACATCACAGGCGCCCTGAACCCCTCGATATTCCTCTTCTTGGTGAATAGGATCATCTCCGTCTTCGCCGGGTTTACGGAGCTCACCGCATCACCTTTCAATTATGCTACAGGCAGCTTGCATGCACTCAAGACGAAGCCGAGAAATTTGCCGGTGACTACGACCAGCCCATCATCAGCGTACGCCTGAGCGTAGAAGCCATTCTCGGAGAGCCGCTCTAAGAGGCCGTCCATGACCAGACACCATAGATGAGGCGAAAGGCAGCTGCCCTGAGGAAAGCCGCCCGTCACCCCAACGTCCAGCCCCCGAGACTCTCCTGTCCTCCAGCATGCTCGCCACTCAGCTTATTAGAGTCCTCGGCGATCCCCTATCCTGTAGGGCGGCACAGACCGTATCCGTCCTTGCCCTATCAAAGGCCCTCTCCACATCGAAGAACACAGCTAAAGTGCTTTCCCCGTGGTTTAGGGCCCTTTCCGCCTTTCGCGTCACAGCGTGGAGCGCCGTCTCCGTCGATTTAACCCGCTGGTACGCGTGCTGACTTTTATGGAATGGGTGATCCCTGAGGATGCCTCCCAACACAAACCTATCTACTATATTTTCCAATGCCTTAGCCAGGAAGGATGTAAGGCTGATTAGCCTGTATGCCTTGGCCAGCGTGTAGTCCTCCCTTCCCGGTTTAGGAATGAAGACCCCCCTAACCAGGCGCCAGGCCTTTGGGACATAGGCCCATGCCAGGCTGGCCCGGAAAGTTAATTAGGGCAAAATTGCGCATTTATATGCCGTTTAGAATTTTTTTAAATTCCGAGTGGTTCTGGAGATATCCGAAAAAAACTGAAAATTTAAGATTTTGATTTTATCTTTTCTGGGGTTATTTGACAAGTAAGCCCAAAATAAAAACACATTTTCATTGCCACCTTCTTCTAACACAGTGGCGTTTTCCGATTTGTCATCCGACGTTTCGTCTTTTGGCCACCATAATCAACTTTATTTTTTCTTTACTGTTTTTTTCACACAGAAAATTAGGGCGTTTTATTCTAATTTCACTGATGTATGTTTTGTTATAATTTGCTATTCTTAATCCACAAAAATTAAAATAAAGAATGATTCTATCTAGTTGGCCGTGACTCCATCAGAAGTCGTTCTATAAACATGACAGTTAGTAGGTACTGGTCAAACGATATTTAGTGAATTTTCTTGAAAAAAGTTCACTAATGAGGAGATCCCGACTTTTGAATTTTCAAAAAACTAGGCCCCCTGGAACCCATATCCAGCGTCAGTTTCGATTTGTATATGTTAATATATATATATCACACCGATCTCAAAAAATAATGGCCCTATTTTAATAAAATTTGGTGAGTACCTTCCTTTTGTAAGTGGCCTGGATAAGTTCGTGTGTGTGTGTGTGTGTGTGTGTGTGTGTGTGTGTGTGTGTGTATGTGTTCAATCAAACTTGGCAAAATGTTGATTGGGCAAAAACCGAGGTCGAGTTCGTTAATCAGCCTTTATGCTCAAGTTTGTCCGGTGGAAAATCGGGGAAAACTTTTTGAAAACGGTATATTTTTGTAAGTATCAAAGTAACTGAAATGAGACTTTACATGTGGCTAGAAATAGTATAAATAAACCTATGTTGTGAATTTCAAGTAATTTGGTACACAATATTTAGAGTTTTTTCCAAATTAAAAATAAAATTCCAAAGACATGGGTTGAGACGATTTAGTGGTTACACTCCAATGCCTGACAGACAGAGTAGTTAACTGCCACGCGTAGATTAATTCATTCAACAGGTATAAACCATACATCAACGGTAACGAAACTATATATATATATATATATATATATATATATATATATATATATATATATATATATATATATATATATATATATATATATATATATATATATACCAGACATAACCATACCATGTCATTTAACCGGGGAATTCAATCAATTATTAAAATACACTATATTTTTAGCTTTATTAGGAGCCCCAAATACATTTTAGCGCAGCATAGATATAATATGCTTTCGCATAATATAGCAGAAATGTGAACAAAATCAAGCCAAGCCTCTATAAAAATGATTCTAAAATAGTTTATTTTATCCTTAAACTTAAACATAAAACGTCATATAAGACTGAAACAGTCAAACTCTTTTTTATCAAAATCCAGCCTTTTTTACAAATGGCGTTTCCAAAAATTCAGACTTTGATCACTATTCAATTTTTGGATATTAAACTTTGACAGCTATTTTATGAAACATTGCAATTGTTACAATACCAACTAAATTAAATTTTGCCTACTGGATCGTTTCCAGACTAACTACTTATCACTGCACCCTCCTACGGTAAAGAAAATCACGTCAAAAAGCAGTAATATAAAAATATTGTAAAATGTGCAAAAACAAAGTCAGAATTTATCTATTTAAAACAATTTATAACGAAATACAGGTAAAAACTAATATACACATCGATAGGGCACGATTTCATGAATATTTAAGTATGTTTTTAGGTCGTAATAAGTTATTTATTTATAAAAACAGTAATCGGTAAGAATCTGCGTGTTGACAAACTATCATTTGTCGTGTTTTCATCCACTTCATTACTTTTGAACAGGTCAGGCTGGTTGCGTGCAACATTAGCCGTTTTTCGAAATGAGCAGGTATAACTGTTTATAAATACATACTCCATTATATCAAGTTGTGTTCTGATGCATTAGCCTGATTTAGGTGAACGTGTTTTAATTTTAGGAAGTGTACCTCATATATCGCTTTTTTTTATACAACGCACAGTCTGTCATCAATCAAATTAAATGTAATTGATTATCTTTGCTATATTTTCATGGGCACCAGTTCATGTATCTAATTTCTGGACGCAGTAAGAGCGTTATACTAGCGAATTTTCATAAGAATGATGATGGTGATGGTGATGATGGTGGTGATGATGGTGGTGATGATGGTGGTGATGATGGTGGTGGTGATGGTGGTGGTGATGGTGGTGATGATGGTGGTGATGATGGTGGTGATGTTGTTGTTGATGATGATGATGATGATGATGAACTGATGAAGTTGGTGGTGTGCGAGGATAAAGATTATACTCCAGTTAGGCTGGGTCAGCGCAAATATGAGTTTGACGTCCCAGTTGACCAGGACAGTATAGTCCAGTGGAGTGACCAGGCTATGCATTGAAGGTACCCCAAACACCTGCAGGCAAATAATGTTGATAAAACCTCTTCGCTTATGTGGTTGGTTGGGGGGCAACTCTACCCGAAGACGGAGGGTTTTGTGATGGCCATTCAGGATAGGGTTATAAAAACTAAGAACTACGAGAAGCATTGCCTAAAGTTAGAAGTGGTGGATAAATGTCGAAAATGCGCTGCTGTTGGAGAGACCATTGAACACGTCATGGCAGAATGTCCTGCCCTCTCAGGCTCAGCTTACTTAGGCAGGCATAACCAGCTCGCCAAGATCATCCACCAACAAATTGCTTTAAAGAACAGCCTCCTGAACCCGTGAACAACACCAGCCTACTACAAGTATTCTCAGGAGGCGGTGCTAGAGTCGGCGGACTTTCTCCTGTACTGGGACCGACCCATGATAACGGACCGCACTGTGAACTTCAATAGGCCAGACATTGTCCTGATAAACAAACAGATGAGGCTTGCTGTGATCATAGATATTGCTGTACCGCTGTCCCATAACATTCAGAAAACTGAAATTGAAAAGATCACCAAGTATGAAAACTTGGCATATGAAATAAAAAACGTATGGAAACTCCAGAAGATGGCTATATGTCCCTTCGTAATGTCGGCGGAAGGAATAGTCACAAAAAATTTCATGGTAAATCTAAAGGAATTTTGATTACCAAATAACATCCTCAACGTGGGGCAGAGGGCGGTTCTGCTGCAAACATGCCACATAGTCCGAAAATTCCTCAGTTAAGTGGCGACCTCAAACACGTCTGCTGTGTTGAAGCACCGGAAGTCAGACTGTAATGATAATATCGGCATAATGGAATATGATGAATTTCATCCCCATCCACCGAGCCGAGCCTCAACGTCGCGCGCGGGGGGTCGTTCACAAGGTTTCCAGTAGTAATCCTGAGAAGTTGTAACGCTTATATCAAATAATAATAATAATAATAATAATAATAATAATAATAATAATAATAATAATAATAATAATAATAATAATAATAAAAATAATAACAATAATAATAATAATAATAATAATAATAATAATAACCTTTATTGGTCTTTTTGCTACAAAATCCAGTAGATAAGATATGTCAGGATTAGATAAAAATACAATAATATAAGAAAACAAAAACAGATATGATAGGCAACAGACATCTCCGTCTACAAAAATAAAAACCATAATCTTATAATGGCCAAAAATTTTTAAACATTTAACAACAATCCTTTCATAAAGCTAAAACACTCTAAAATCCAATTTAAAAAGTTCAGGTTCATATAATTATAAAATGAATTAATCAAAATAGCTTAGTTATGCTCTAAGAAATCTAAATTACAATTAAATAAGAACCTACAAGTCTGGGGCAGCAAGTGCCTTATGGTAGCGGATTTTTAAAACAATATTTTTAATAGCAAATGTCTTTCTTTGATGAAAGCAGGCATCAAACTTGGTTGCCTATATAGTAGAAACAATGTACCATATTTCATCGAAATAACTTTATTGTCTGAAAATATATAACATTTTTCAAAAGTCTGGATGCAGCAAATGTGTTATGGAAGTGAATTTCCATAAAAATGTTTTTAATAGCAAATGTGAGCAGGCATCAATCTGATTACCGGTATGACCTATGTAGTAGAAACAATGTACT
Organism: Tillus elongatus; assembly: GCA_964006375.1. Lineage (NCBI taxonomy): Eukaryota > Metazoa > Arthropoda > Insecta > Coleoptera > Cleridae > Tillus > Tillus elongatus. The sequence continues at coordinate 168,894,655 of OZ023266.1, forward strand.
ATATTTTATCAAAATTACTTATGGTTTCAAAATATACAACAATTTTCCGAAAATAAACTTAAATGTTGGTTTCCTAACCAACAAAGTTTACGTTAATAGCAAATTTAGTTATTGAAATTTGAAGGATTTAATGAAAATTCGGTAAATTTGCAGATTAGCTCCCGAACGCTTTTCAAACAATTGTTTTCAGAAACATTACTAGGACCCCACCTGGATGCACAAACCACAAGAAAAAATTCCTGTTCACACCCCCCAAGGAAGTTACGGGACTGGGAGTGAATAGGGGTGCTGGGCGGGGTAAGTAGTAAAAAGGAAATATGAGCAGAAAATGCGAAGAAAACTGAAAGAAAAATGTCTTGTTCCTACCCGCCAAGGAAGTTCCGGCACCTGGGGGGATAGGGGTGCTGTGCGGGGTAGGCAGGGTTTAAGGGGGATATGGCTTCAAGATGTGAAAAAGACCGCTTTCAAGCCCGTTTTATTCGAATTTTCTGCTCATATTTCCTTTTTACTACCTACCCCGCCCAGCACCCCTACTCACTCCTGGTCCCGTAACTTCTTTGGAGGGTGTGAACAAGAAATTTTTGTTGGGGTTTGTGGATCCAGGGGGGCCCTAGGTATGTTTCTGAAGTTTTTTGAAAAGCGCTCGGGAGCTAAACTGCAATTTTACCGAACATTCGCTACCAAAACGCATAATATTTCGATAAAAAATGCAAAAATGCATTAACGAATTTGTTCTACGAAAGTTAACTAAAAAGAAATTATAGACCGTTAAACCATAAACTTCACTAAACCTAGAGCGAAAGCATCAACTTAATTAAACCGACAGCCAAAGCATCAGAGAAATGGTCTATTTGAAATGAATTTTCTGCAAATATTTTAGTTAAATGAAGGGCAATGACGTTTGAATCTGAAACGTAAGGGTTTGCAGAACACTCTTCTTGCAACATTTTCTTTGCGCAATCCGTAATTGTCTCACGTTCTTTGCCTAAACATTGCCAATTTTGACGTTTAAAATTGCGAGTTTGACGTTTTGAGGAAAACTCCAAAATTTGTTTTTTAACTGCCCATAACTTCGTTGTCTTTAAAGACAGAGACCTAAATTTTGGTACAGAGTTCACTCTTTATAATACAAATTTGGTTGACCTTACTTTGTTATTTCCGGAGATATGAATTTTTTTAGAAAGAAAACAGAAAATTTTCCAGGAAAACCTGGCCCGATTTTCCTGGCTAACTAACTTATCCAAGCAACTTGCAAAAGGAAGGTACTCACCAAATTTGATCAAGAGATTGGTCCATTATTTTTTGAGTTATCCGTCGGATATATATATATATATATATATATATATATATATATATATATATATATATATATATATATATATATATATATATATATATATATATATATATATATATATATATATAGATAGATAGATAGATAAACACAGATCTCCTCATTAGGGATTTTTTTTAATTCGCTAAAAATAGCCAGACATCCATACATAATATATACAAGTCTAAAATAAATGTAAAAAACAAAACACACAGCCAGAAAACAAACGTCATATAAATACAGATAACAATTTTTTTCCGTTCGTTATCGATAAAAATTCACTAATACTATAAAAACAATGTTCAGTAGATAGCTCTTCAAACTTTTTCTAAACCAATCTGACGAGTCTCCTTTAAGATTCTCTGGTAATATGTTATAAAGATAACAGCCAGAGAAAACTGGTGACTTCTTGTAAAACTTATGCCTAAGAAGTTTTACGTGAAACGTCCCTTCTTTTCTAGTATGATAGGAATGCACATTATAATTTTTTATATATGAGTCTCTGTTTGTATGTATATACGCTAGTAAACGTAGCAAATATATATGTACGGAATATTAGTAAAGTTAATACTTTAAACTACACAGACCTTGAAGATCGATTTTAGAGATCCTAGTACGCGCACATCTGAAGAATTCTTTCGAAATAGTTATCATCGATACATCTCTATTATCAAAAAAATCTTGCGTTCTAACTCCTTTTGAGAAAAATGCCCAAAACTCAATTTTCTATGAATCTAAAGAATTAAATTTTGCTATATCTGTAGATAGTGCAAGTCTCTTTATAAGAAACTTGTATTACAAATGTTATTAAAGTTATAGAGAAGATTTCCAGAAGGAAACTTAAGTCATATTTAGAAAAGTAAAGTATCTGCCAAATTATAAACGTAGCAGTTATTTTTCCTTATTAGTCGCCAGTATCATTTCGTTTTAGTTAACCTAATCAAACTGGTTTTTTCAATATCAACAATAACAAAATTATAATATCAGGCTCAAAGGTGACAAACTTATTTAGGCGTTTTAAACAAAAACGAGATCTTGTTCAGAACGTATGAAATCTGTGCACTATTGTTTCTCTAAATGTCAAAATAAAACATAAAAAAAACATACATTCATCAAGCTGGATTCGATCGCGTAACCTTCTGTTTATGGGGCAAGCGCGACGCCTTTCAGCCATCCAGGCATACGTCAAGTAACGTTTTGTTTACATGATATATTAGATTGGCTTCTTGCGCGGGATATTATATTCAAAGTATACGTAACAATTAATTATAGAATTAGTAGAATTACCATTGAAAAACATCCCACGGCTGTTTCGGTCTAAACTATTTTATAATCATTTTTATAAAGATTTGGCTTGGTTTTCTTCACATTTCTGCTATATTATGCAACAGCATAATATATCTATGCTGCGTTAAAACTGTATTTGAGGCCGTTCATAAAGCTACAAATATAGTGTCTTTTAATATTTGATTGAATGCCCAATTAAATAACAATCACTTGGCAAATTGTTTATTTCATGTCGTCTGCCATTTTCCATAATTGCGCCGACAATTCACGATTGTTGGTTCGGGTAGTATGTTTTATGCCTGGTATATATTTAGCTTGGTTACCGTTGATGTATGGTTTATACCTGTTGTATGAATCAATCTACGCGTGGCAGTTAACTACTCTGTCTGTCAGGCACTGGACTTTAACCACTAAGTCGTCACAACGCATGTCATTTTATTTTTAATTTGGAAAAAGCTCTAAATATTGTGTACCAAATTACTTAAAATTCACAACATAGGTTTATTTGCGCTATTTATAGCCACATGTAAAGTCTCATTCCAGTTACTCTGATACTTACAAAAATATAGCGTTTTCAAAAAGTTTTCCCCGATTTTCCACCGTAAGAACTTGAGCATAAAGGCTGATTAACGAACTTGACCTCGATTTTCGCCCAAACAAAATTTTTGCCAAGTTTGATTGAAATCAATTTTAAAATGTGCACTCGTAGAACACCTATCGCCTCGAGAAAACAGCATTTTAAAAGATGGCCTCGGTGAGGAGCTATCTTCCCTCTCCAGACCGATGGGACATCCTGTATATGACAAACTATATGTATCTAAAAGGGCATTTTTGCTAGATGAAAACAACAAACTTAGATATTTTTGCAAACAAGTGAATGAAAGCTTATTTCCCCAAAACGCTTCAGAGTCAGAATGAAGGCACCAGTGCTGTAATATAAACTCACGGTCAACAAGTTCTTAAGCCATTAACCACTATTAGTCTGAAATATGATATATTTTTATAAAAACCTTTTCAATTAAATGAAACCGATAATAATAATCATAAAGCAGGGAATGTAAATAAACAAATGTTTTAAGGAGCTGCCATATTATCGCTTATTTTACTGCTGACAATTATCGTAAATCCGTGAGTAAGGTATTTTAAGGGGTTTTATATCAATTTTACGAGAGTATTAAATTGAAACACACAGTGGTTCAATTTCATTTAAGCAACGTTTCTCATCTTATGTATATATATACACACAGTATCTTTTCATGTATTATTAGGAACGTATTCTTTTCTGCTTGGCTGGAGACTACGATATTCATTTCAATCATAAATTCCCATCCAATTTCGAGGATGAATGACAAATTTCGCATTGAAATGAATATTGCCTCCAGTCTATTGATTTTATATACACTTCATTCTTCGTTATTCTAAAACCATTTGTTGCCAACCTAAAATCCCTCTCCCTTATTACGTCTCTATTTCACTCCCGCCCCTATATGTTATCTGTATCACTGTAATCACTGGATCAAGCATTGTTGTTTGAGTTTGATCGAGATACATCCCACATTGTAACAGTAATTTGAATTAAGATTAGCGATTTTTACAATTGCTGTAAATGCAAGTCTGCACTCTCTCACTCATATACATACATACATACATACATACATACATACATACATACATACATACATACATACATACATACATACATACATACATACATACATACATACATACATACATACATACATACATACATACATACATACATACATACATACATACATACATACATACATACATACATACATACATACATACATACATACATACATACATACATACATACATACATACATACATACATACATACATACATACATACATACATACATACATACATACATACATACATACATACATACATACATACATACATACATACATACATACATACATACATACATACATACATACATACATACATACATACATACATACATACATACATACATACATACATACATACATACATACATACATACATACATACATACATAATATTTATTTGGTCCTTTAGTTACAATTATTGTAAATCGGACAAGTCAAAAAACTTACAAGATAAAAAATATCAAAAACGTATCACAACTTATCAAAGGTACGTGCCCAAAAATCTAAAATCTAACGAGCTTTACACCACAACAAAAAACATACGTTTACAGTACAGCTTCACAAAATTAACTCAAACTATAAAAACTATGAGTAATTAAAGCAATATTTAGTTGCTTTCCAAATTTTTTTGTACAATTTGTGTCCTTCAGAAAACAAGGCAGCTGGTTGTACAAAAAGCAACCCGCATATCATGGCGACTTCTTAAAAAAGAATGGTGACATTTATTCAGGTGAAAAGTATCTTTTTCACGAGTGTTGTACCCATGAAAATCCGAGTTGACAACAAATTTTCTCTTGTTTTTATGAATGTAAGTTAACAGATTGAAAAAATAAGCTGATGTTAACGTCATAATGTTATTTTTCTTAAAGGTGTCACGTTTCTGTAGCACAAATATTCTATGGCAGTCCGAGGATTGGCCCCAGATAACGATACCGTAACTCAGATATGAATAGACAGCCGCGTAATAGACTTTCAGCAGATGTTCCGAGCTTAAGGAATCTTTAAGCATCAAAATTGCATAAAACGTGGAATTTAATTTCTTGCACACGTGATCTCTATATATAACTGGCTATGTCAATTCTAACACCTAAAAATGTTGTCACCTTTTTGAATTGCACCGCATTTTCGTTCACCAAAATAGTGCTGTCGTACATCCTCTCTCTTCGGTGGCAGTTATGCATTTCAAGAGAAAAAGTCTTGTCATAGTTTAAAATTAGTCGATTTCTATAACACCATTCATCAAAAGATTGTACTGCTGATTTTAATTTTATTCGGTTTCCTCCACCGTCTTGCCGTAGACAACAATAGAAGTGTCATCGGCGTACATGAAGACGTTTCCGTCTTGTATAAATTGCGGCAAATCGTTTACATAGAGTGTAAACAAAAGTGGGCCAATGACACATCCCTGGGGTGTGCCAATACTTACACTATATCTTTGGGAATTAATATTATTCGCTTTTACAAGTAACTGTCTGTTGGTGAGATACGGAAGTAGTCGTTGCAAGTGCCTCTTATCCCCAACGCCCACATCTTCTCCCTAACAAAAAAAAAAGGATTTACTGTGTCAAAGGCACGAGACAGGCCAAAAAATAAGGTCACCACAATGTAATTGAGATCCACTCTCTTGTTTGCATATTGAGTGTATTCGATAAGGGCAGTTTCTGTAGAATGATCAGTTCTAAATCGGTGCTGTGATGGTGATATTATATTATTAGCGTTTAAAAACTTGACGATCCTTTTATGTACTGCCCTTTCTATGATCTTTGAAAAAATGCTTAATATGGAAATGGGACTTGTATTACAAATTTCATTAAAGTTATACCAAAGATTACCATAAGGAAACTTAATTCATATTTAGAAGGCGGCAGGTGGTAGTGGACTTTTCCTTTACGTGATAGTAAAGGATTTTTTCACGCCCGAGGAGGTACCACCCCTTACATCAAGTGGCCGGTGAAGTCCCAACGGACGTTTCCGGTTCTGGTGTGTGAGTCGGTTTCCATTATAAACAAAAATTATGATGGCTCCTCCTTGTACAAAAGATTCCGGAGATAAAATACCCATCCATTCGGATCTCCGGGAGAGGGGTGTGCAGGGGGCGCTGGCATCAAGATTTAACATATCCTTCCCGAATATATGTGGCCTAAATTCTAACCTGAACTCCGTCCACCATTTCCTCCAGGCTAATATGCCCCAACTCCTCTTCCTCACCGAAACTCAAATCAGTTCAAAACAGCCACTAATCACCTTAATTTCCCGGGGTATAAGCTCCTTACTTCCTTTTGATTGCACTGAGGCGTGTGCGCATACGTCCGTAGCAATCTACCCTGCACCAGACTCCCCAATTTAGAAGCTGGAAGAAGAGACATACTTTGGATGAAACTCTCTCTCAGGGCTGCAACTAAGTTCATCTGTTGCATTTACCGGTCACCTTATGAGAGCAACTTTGTCCAACTCTTCGACTACCTTTCTGAAAACCCGACCATCTGATTTCTGAATATCCTTCCTCCGAGGTCACTATTCTTGGCGACTTCAATGTCCATAATAAGGAATGGCCAGCATCTTCAAAAACCGATCCACAAGGGAGAGCAGCGGAGGCCTTTGCAGTCAGCAATTCTTTAGCCAATATGGTTCAGCAACCTACTTACCATCCCAACACACAGCTCATATCCCTTGGATCTCCCCCTTACTACAAAACCTGAATGCTATAAGACATCAGTCACCACCCCTTTAGTTGCTCAGACCACGGCATGGTCACTGCTTCCTGCTAAATGCAACCCGAGGTGCCACAGTCATCACACCCACGTATCGTTAGGCACTACAACTAGGCGAACTAGGACGAAATGCGGGATTACGTTTCCTCATTTCCATGGGCGTCTGTCTGCTTCTCTCATCCTGACTCCTCTGATATCTGACAAAACGTCACCTAAATTATCCAAGCTGGCATGGAGTTATTTATTTCACGTACACAGAAAACCTCTTCAGCCACTCAAAAGCCCTGGTTCTCTAAATCTTGTGACAAGGCCAGAATTGAAAAGGTCAAAAATTACAAAACGCTTCTATACAATCCCAGTCAAGAAAACCGTCAAGCATTTAACAACGCAAGAAACCGCTATGTCCGCATTTTTTCTGAGGCAAAAAACTTATTTAATAACCACATCAAAAACAAAGTCCTCTCAAGCTCCAACGGCAGCGAATCCTTCTGGACTCTTGCTAAATCTATTGGGAATAATTTCTGCAAGAGCACGTTTCCACATCATGTTTCAGGGGATGAAATTGTTTGTGCCGCTCTGCGCAAGGCCGAACTTTTTGCCTCGTTGTTCGCCGACAATTCTACTCTCAACCCAAAATCCAAATGTTCAACCAGCAACAGTCCCCAATGTCGCACGTAAAATGACGAATATCATTTTCAAAACTAAAAACGTACTAAATATGCTCTCTTCTCTTAATACCAGGAAAGCCTCTGGTCTTGACGAGATCCCAGCAATTGTTATCAAAAAATGCACACCAGAAACTGCGCCTGTCCTGACTCGTCTGTTTCAGACATCTTATAGTAGAGGCATATTCCCCCGTAAGTGGAAAACTGCTCGAGTACAACCCGTCCCCAAGAAAGGATCCAAAGCGCTTCCTAGCAACTACTGGCCTATTTTTCACCTTTCAGTCGTCTCTAAAGCGATGGAAAGGTGTATAAACACAGAATTACTAAAATTTCTTGAAAACCACAGTCTAATCGACGACAGGCAGTATGGATTCCGTCAGCGCAGATCAACTGCCCACCTCCCTTCCTTCGTCACCCATTCTTGGAACAAATCTATGAAATTACATGGTGAATCCGAGATTATCGCTCTAGACATATCCAAAGCATTCGACCAGGTCTGGCACGCAGCGCTGCTTAATAAACTTCCGGCCCATGACCTACCACCAAAACTCCTTACCTGGACAGAAAATTTCCTCTCCAGCCGGAGCATTTCTGTTGTCGTGGATGGCCATTCCTCTAAACTGTATCCAATTAATGCAGGAGTCCCTAAAGGTTCAGCTTTAGCCCCTACTTTGTTTCTCCTCCACATCAATGACCTCCTCTCTAACACATCCAACCCAGTTCACAGTTACGCGGACGACAGCACCCTCCACTCAAATATACAATATTCTAAGCCTGTCTCTTTAGCCCAATTAAATGAGGATCGCAGACTCATGGATGGTTCTGTCTCTGTGGATCTCCAAAAAATATTAGACCGGGGAAGTAGAAATCTTGTACAAAGCAAATCCACCAAAACTCAGTCTTGCTTTCTATCTCATAAGAGATACACCAGCCCTAGACCCATCATAATGAACAATCAAGTTATTCAAAGTAATGAGTCCTTTTCACTTGTTGGCATTTCTGTGGATCGAAATCTCAATTGGCACCAACATGTCACATCAATTTCAGAAGCGGCTGCTAATAAATTAGGTTTCCTGTTCCGGGCTCGCAAATACTTTTCACCAGCTAATCTCTATACCTCATATACTTCACAAATAAGGCCAAACCTCGAATACTGCTCCCATACCTGGTGTGCCGCTGGCGCTTCTACACTCGCTATTCTGGACTTCATTCAGAAGAGAGATATATGCCTCATCGTGACCCTACCCTCACCCAAAGGCTGCCATCCCTTGCCCACCGACGTGCCGTTGGTGATCCCTCTCTCTTTTATAGATATCTGCACGGTCACTGCTCAGAGGAGCTTTCTTCTATAGTTCCTGCTGCCCCCAACAGATCTACCAGGGGAACAGTTCTACTGTCCCGGTCACCAGACATAGAACATCTTGTTATGCCCGCTCTTTTGTCCCGAGGATTTCCAAGTTGTGGAATTCCTTGCCGGCACATGATTTTCCTTCTCCTCCGAACCTCCAAACCTTCAAGTCCAGAATTAGCAAGTTGCCTCATTTCTCCTTGTCAACACCCACGGTACGATAGTATTTAGGCTGTAAGTTCTCGTGGTGTGTTGAAATATAAAAAAAGTAAAGTATCTGCCAAATTTTAAACGTAGAAGTTTCTTTTCCCAGTATGATTTCGTTTTAGTCAACCTAATCAAACCAGTTTTTCGAATATCAACAATAACAAAATGTCTACCGAAAATTATAATTTCAGACTCAAAAGTGACAAACTTGTCCATGCGTTTTACCAAAAATGAGATCTTGTTCAAAACGTATGAAATATGTGCACTATTGTTTCTCCAAATGTCAAAATAAAACATAAAAAACATCATCCGAGCTGGATTCGATCATGCAACCTTCTGTGTAGCAGTCCAGCACGCTTCCAATGCGCTATCTGCTAATAACGTTGTCTACATAATACATGACACAGGCTTCATGCTCGGGGTAGTATATGAAAAATATAATTAACAATTAATTACGGAATTAGTAGAATTACCATTGAAACACATTCACTGATTGTTTCAGTCTTATATGACGTCTTATGTTTAAGTTTAAAGATAAAAGAAACTATTTTAGAATCATTTTTATAGAGACTTGCCTTGATTTTGTTTACATTTCTGCTATATTATGCGATAGCATAATATATCTATGCTCCACTAGAACCATATTTGGGGCCGTTAATAAAGATACAAATATAGTGTATTTTAATAATTGATTGAATCCACAGTTAAATAACAATCACTTGGCAAATTTTTAATTTCATGTCGTCTGTCAATTTCCATAATTACGGCCGAGATTTCACGTTTGTTGGTTTGGGTAGTATGTTTTATGCCTGGTATATATTTGGTTTGGTTAGGTTACCGTTGATGTGTGGTTATAAACATATACAAATTTTAACAAACCTTGGTTTTGGGTTCTACGGACCCAAATTCGCGCTCATCTGAAGAAATTTTTCCGAAAGCTTTTCATCGTGACCTCTCTAATTTTTCTTAATGTAAATGCCGACTGATTTCATTATTCGATGCACTATGCCAAAAAGTTGCTATGGTATTTTTATTTAGCACTTTTAATTGTAGAGCATGATAATTCAATTTGCGTCTTTATTTAAAAACGCTAACATTGATGAACCTGAAATTATGCAAAAGATTGTTTACTTACCGCTGTATTTTAAAATTTTTCTCTCATCTCATGGGTAGGGTTCTGTGATTGGGCTAGCATTTTTGTTTGATATATCTTATTTAAAGATTTTATTACTCCAGAGTGTTTGGAATCTGTGCCCTCAATTTTCAAAAGCGCTGTGATTTCATGTTGATTCCTCAAACCACGTTTATAACCTGTGAAAATGGCTTTGGCATACAACCGCCCGTGGCTTTTCCTCGGTCTTTTCTTTACAACGGCTTTTCCGTCGGCGGGTGCTTCTTTTGTTGGCTTTTCTTCCTTTTTCTCTGCTTTCGTTTTTTTTTAATCGACATTTATGACATTTATGACGCCGCCGCGCTTCCTTTTATACCAGATGACAAATGCTCAAATAATTCCTAATCTATACACAAATCTAATTTGTCATTGGCATAAGCTAAGTTACCGGGAAGTTAGAGGGCCGCCAGCTTTTATACAGTGGAGATGGGCGTGGGTTAAAATAAGATGTTAATTAGGGGCGCCACTTGATTGTTTAACCTCCACTCCCGGATATTCTAATAAGATGTTCACAAATATGCTTCCTTGCCCAGATCCAACACAACCAAGAATTCTTGGATCACACTGGCAACTATAGCCAACCACAATCGAGCACAGGAAGCTACAAGGGAGATATAATTATGATAACACAAACTAAAGTTCAGAACGGTATGGTCTCATAGACCCACAAGTAAAGATAACGGTAATGATCTAATCTATCAACAGCCCTGAAAAGAAAACACAAACACAAAACCAAAACACACCTAAAATATGATAAAATAAGGGCTTTTATTAAGCTTCTTTGGCATACAAGAATTTATTAAAAGTTGTTCTAAAATTCTGATCTAAAATAATAAAATAAGTAAAGTCTCTCTATACTATAACTAAAAGGGCTTACTACAACATAATCAAGATCTTTACTGAGTATAAATATGAATGTGCTCCAAACTATATTTGTTCTACGGAAAATCCCACTTTTCGTGCACGCAAAGTTCACAACTTATTTTCCCCAAATATTACTTAATTACACGTTAAGTACGGTAAGTGGCCTGATTAAAGATCAAGTCCCAAAGAATAATCCATAAGCTTGACTAATGCTAACAATCTATGATAACTAATGGTACTATCAAAAGTGAAGCAATTATATTAACAATGGTCGTATAAAAATCTGTACCATATTTAGTGAAGTTAAAATAAAATAAATTCGGTTTGATCTTAGCAAATTTAACAAGGATGAATATTTAAAAATGTAGCTTATCAAGACTGTCTCTTATCACTTTATTCGTTATCACAAAACGGAAAATTCTTACTTGAAATTCCTGGGCTCCTAGACCATAAACTCACCAATAATTTATTCTTGACTAGCACATAAAAACCATTTAATTCAATAGCCTTACTCCATTCGGTACGTGAAAATTCGCTATTCCATGCGAGACTTATTCCACCCAAATTGCGATACGTGAATTTGCCAACGGTACTGCCCAATACATAAATTCTCTCAACACACATAACTTCCATACCTGATACTAGGAATCTTCCATCCAGCACCAGGATTCGTCTATCCGGCACAAGAATTGCCCTATACAAGAATTTCGGTATCCAGCCGGTACAAGGATTGCCCTGCACCAGCAGTATCCTGCACAAGCAGTATCCGGTACAAGGAATTTTCCCTCCGGCACAAGGAGAAGCCATCCGGCACAAGGATTTCGTCTAATACGAAAAATCTTCCCATCCGGTACAAGGACCCTAAAAACAACAAGTAACGGAATGTTAAAGGTGTTATAGTTAAGAGAGAGGATGAATTCTTACCTCCAGAGAGGGAAACGAAACTCCCACAACGGGACACGATAAATGTGGTCCTTAAATCCCCTCAAATGGGTATCTCCACAGCCTTCAGCACTAAATCCGTACATTACGACATCACCAAAAAGACTGCAGATTAAATTCTGAGAGCAATAAAATCCACAAAGGAGGATACTTAATATCCAAACTTGCTCCTCAGAAGGAACCACGTGTTAACTCCACAAATTGCCAACGAAATCTCTCTCTCGAAACTTTCGGCGCATTCACATCTCCGACTTGAAAACAGGTGCTGCCACACCCTCGCTCTCTCTCGCATCACATACGTCCCCAGCCATCTATCCTTCTCGACATGCGGACCCTTTTTGAACTACCGGCAACGGCAACGGCAACGCAAGCGTGTAAGCCGGCACGATATACCAGGGGTAGTACAAATATCAATAATTTAACGAAAGATCTCAATCCTATTCCTTATACGAGGGATATCCAGAAGAAATAGCCACGGTTGTCGCCAATAACTCTTTGTTCAAAGCAGAGGAGGAACCACAAATACGTTCAAACTAGCTTAGTTGTTTAGCTATCCAATTTATACCGTTACACATTCTCTGGTAATTTTTAGTAAATTTTCGTAGAAAAAATTCACTAATGGGGAGATCCCGACTTTTGAATTTTGAAAAAGTTTTTGAAAATGATCGCGAACTAGGACCCCTAGAACCCATATCCGGGGTCAGTTTCAATTTTTATATGTTTACGTATATATATATATATATATATATATATATATATATATATATATATATATATATATATATATATATGTTGATATGGTCTCTATAAGGGGGTCACATATACATATATACACATACATACAAGCCAACAACACACTCTTTAAAACACCCCATACAAAGCCTAAAACAAATCATATTAAACACAAACAAGAACTTACCTTTGGTGTATGCAATGTTTATGCACGTGGAGAAACTAAATTTTACAGATATGTATGTGTCAGAGAAAATAAGGCAATGGTAAAATTAGTTTATAAGGAGTGAATGTTATATCAAAGACAGAATGGACTGCAGGGAGTGATATAACATATAATATAAAGTATCTATGTGTATAAACTCTAAGAACTCTTGAGAATATAAATATGTTGTATTTATTAGTGTTGTTTACTAGCCGTTATGTAATTTAAGATGTTATTGTTTGTTAGAATTAAGGATATTAAGATGTAAGACTGTTGTATGTAACTTCAAGAAATGTCATAACCTTGATGTAAGTCAGCTGTTTTTATTTAGGACAAACGTCAAACCGACAACAAAATTATAGTTAGGTTAATTATAGATGAGAACCACATGTCAAACTGACAGAAATTGTAAAATGTAGGTTAGCTAATCTGTCAAGGACCACAACAATTCAACTTAGGTATCCCTAGAGATAATGGTAATAAGGGGATTGTTGTGTAAAAATTTGTTATAATCTTGATTTGCAAGAAGGCAGATAGCAGTTTTTTAATTAGTAACGCGGGTGACAGGAAAAAAATAATAAACAGATTGAAAATTGTTATTAAAAATTGAGATGGGAAAATTTGGATTAAAATATAAGACGGGGAAATTTTGCTTAAAAAATTAGATTGATTGAATTTTTGGTATTAGAAAGAGATTTAAAAAAAAGATTTTGGCAAAAGGTTTAAAAACAGTAAGCGTCTCTCTAGGTTGAGGAAAAACAGGCGTCACTGGTCACAGACAACGTGGAACTTCAGAGCAGTGCAACTTTGCAGGGGATGGAAAACTAAGTGAGTAATAAGACTTACTGTGGCTAATGACAATTCCGTCGAGGCCATACCATCTTTTTTACCACCACCACCAATAAGACTTACCTTATTTATGTGATATATCTGCAACTTCAGGAGAGTGTGGCAAAGGTCAATTAAGACGCCATAAAGCAGATCTAAAAACGTGAGGCCGATACATTCAAGCAATTATATTTGTTTCACTTTCTACTATCAATAATATTGAGGTATCTGTAGAGACATCTCTTACCGTAACGTCCATTATCACATCATCGCCTAACCCTACTGACTATATATAAACTATACATTGAATCCCTAGGCCAAGCAGATGCCAGTAGATGTCGTTCTCTTGTAGTTCATAGTTCGAAAAGATCTGTATTTATATATGTATAGGTAATTTTAAAAATTTTAAGCAAGAAATACAGGCCTATAACTTTTAGGGGGGGGGGGGGGTGTATCATAAGAAAGGGCTCTAAATTAAACAAAAAGTACATTGAAAATAGTAAGTAGCATTAGAATTTTGTCATTTGTTCTTTAATTGTAATAAATATTCAAGTTTGGTGATCATTTGAAACCTTTGCCTTATTTTGTTTTCTTTTATACATATGTGAGTATTTGGGAGGAAAGAACTGAAATTAGATAGGGCAGAATATTTCAAAATAAAAAAAAATAAACAAAGATATTTCGGACTTGAACCCACCAGCTTAAGAAGCTCCCTGATTTGAGAGTAAGTTCATCACCAAGGTGTAAGTCAAATACATATATATTTAATACACACACATTTACAACACATTTCACCAAACTTTGCAGGCAAATAAAACTTAAAAGCTAAGAGACCAAAAATATAACTAAAAAAAAAATATTAAATCTATATCAATTCTATATACTAAATTAAATTTTAAACAACCATAGCATAAATTATCATTCTATAACAATTAGCGCCCAAAAACGTGGGACTATAATTTTCCTAGATTACCTATCATTATATCAATAAAAAAAATATATATATATATATATATATATATATATATATATATATATATATATATATATATATATATATATATATATATATATATATATATATATATATATATATATATATATATATATATATATATATATATGTATGTATCACACCGATAACTCAAAAAGTAATGGGCCGATTTTGATAAAATTTGTCATGTACCTTTCTTTTGTCAACGGCTTGGATAAGTTCGTTAGTCAGGAAAATCGGACGAGGTTTTCCCGGAAAATTTTGAGTTTTCGTTCGAAAAACATTCTTATCTCAAAAAATAATGGGTCGATTTTAATAAAATTTGGCATGTACGTTCCCTTTGTAAATGGCTTTGACAAGTTTGTTAGTCAGGAAAATCAAATAAGGTTTTCCGGGAAAATTTTGAGTTTTTATTCGAAAAAAATTTTTATCTCAAAGAATAATGGGCCGATTTTGATAAAATTTGGCATGTACCTTCTTTTTGTAAATGGCTTTGATAAGTTCGTTAATCGAAAAAATCGGACGAGGTTTTCCGGAAAAATTTTGAGTTTTCATTTGAAAAAAAATTTTATCTTAAAAAATAAAAAATCTATGATAACCAAATTTGGTAGGTAGGTTTACGATATAAAAAGTAAACTATACACCAAAATTTAGATTTCTATGTTACAAGAAAACAAAGTTATAATAAAATATTTTGTGTCAGATCATTTCTATGAAAATTCACTACCATAACGCACTTGCTGCGTCCAGGCATTTTACATATCTATTTTGTGGTAATTTATTTTTTTAAAGATCGACATTTATGCCATTCCCTGGAATTCTACTAGGGATTCT
Source organism: Tillus elongatus (assembly GCA_964006375.1). NCBI lineage: Eukaryota > Metazoa > Arthropoda > Insecta > Coleoptera > Cleridae > Tillus > Tillus elongatus. The sequence continues at coordinate 168,910,438 of OZ023266.1, forward strand.
ACTAGATTTAAATTGGGAATACATGTGACCTATTCCCGCTCCACTCTCTGATTGGTCGAGAGCTACCAGTTACCTATTTAATCTATAAACCTTGTGTCAGGTCGGGAAATTTTCGCGCACACCTCGTATATGAATCCACTCTCAGAGCCAACATATGTATTAGTTAAACTTAATGAAAAGTTTTCAAAATGCTTCTACTTTTATTAAGTACTCGTCGAGAAATACATAATAAATGATCTCATCCCTTTCACACAGTGAGAGCTGTAAAATTTGACGTGCATGTTTGCTCTGTACCGTTTTTTTGCTTTTTCCCCCGGCCAAGACATTAATATTTATGCATATTAATACATAATTATGGCCCTTTTCATAAAATACCGCGTATAATTTAAAGTATTTAAAACTTCGTTCAGTATTATAATTGCAATTTCAACTTTGTCGTGTATTTTGAAAGAGGAACGGAGCGGAGAGCAAAGAGGGCCGTCGTAATGCTACCCTGAACCTTTTGTATAAGCCTTGCTTTATTTTTGTTGAAACTTTTCTACTTTATAAGAACATTTCTTTCCAGTATAAACTCCCTTTTATCTTCTTCCATTATTAAAAAAAGTTTGTTCACCTAAGATAAGGATTCATGGGGGAAAGGCAAACAAGGGAATTTAATTTATGTGTAAGTCTTCCTTATCTGGAAGTTTGCGATATGTTGTACCTCACGCCGATATTGAATTTCTATCATTTCTGAACGGTTTCTGTGATTAGGTCTGGAATGGTGGCATTCAGATCGAACAATACCGGGCGATATGCGGCATACTGATGTTATAATAACTTAATACACTCATATAATACACGGCATTTCTCCAGATCTGACAGAATATTTATTGCATCATTCTTCATTCCAGAAAGATATATGATGTTAAGAAACTGTTTTGTGATTCAAGATTTATAAAGCGGGAGGAATTCACTACGGGAAGGGTTCGTCGCTGTAATATATGATGTTTCAAAATGAAAACAACTTTTCATCACATAAACTTGCGAAATTTTCCAATAACGTCGAACAAAGGCTTTATTTAATATTCTCAGCTGATGACGTAGCAGTTTTTAAACACAGGTTGTAGACAATATAACATTCTTGGCTCTAGTGTGTTCTATGGAATGATTTATTTAAAAGCAGCATTTTGTACACTAAATAACAAGAAAAACCTGACATAACAACTGCGTTACGGTAGCGAATGTTCATAAAAACGTTTGCCTTGTAACGAAATTCCCCTTTCGTTTTAATAAAGCCTAATTTCGCTTTCGTAACACAACTCTGACAATTCTCCTAATTGGTATTTTCAATAAATTTCATTCAAATAATGCTGTAATTTTCGGAGAAAAAAATTTTTTTCGAAAGAAAACCTAAAATTTTCCCGAAAAACCTCGTCATATTTTCCGGCCTAACGAACTCAAACAAGCCATTAATAAAACAAGGCACTTGCAGTGTTTCATCAAAATCGGTGAATTATTTTTTGAGTTATTAATTGGATATATATATATATATATATATATATATATATATATATATATATATATATATATATATATATATATATATATATATATATATATATATATATATATATATATAATTGAAACTGACCCCGGATTTGGATTCTAGGGGTCCTAGTTCGCGCTCATTTGAACAAATTTTTGCAGTGTCACCATCGAAACCTCTCTATTAGTGAATTTTTTAATTCACTAAAAGCCGTATAAAATATATTTTTAATTGTAAAGAAATCAATAAAACAAACACTGGAATTTTATCACTGATAAACACCGATAAAAATGTACAGCCTAATTTTCTTTCTTAAAAATTTTAACCAACGTTATGAGTTAAAGAAGGAGATCAAAGCTTCTAGAACTAAACAAATACACCCATTTTATACCATATATAAGCCGTTCCGTCAGGTGCACTCAGTGAAGAATTGAGTCTCAAAAAGTAATATTCCAGTCGTTTTAGAAATCCGTAGAAAACAACCAGTACCACTGACTGCTCAAAGTCAGGCCTAAAGAAATCCGCAATTGTTTTTGATAAGGAATATTTGATTTAACTTTCTTATTTAATTTTGATATTTACACTGTCCGATTTATTTGCAAAACCATACATAGCTGTCCTGAAAGATATTCGAAATATCTGAACTAATTTTCTTTACCTTCTTCATATTTCATATATCCAGATGTCCCTAATATTAAAGTTTTCTTGAAAGAATTGACAGAATTTTGTCCGTTATGTGGTCATACCTGCCGAAATAACTTTGGGATTGGAGGACTACAAGTATTTTCCGATGTGTGATCACTCACTGGTGCCTCAGATGAGGCCCGAGTGTTAAAACATTGTTAAATACCGTTTTAGTGAATTTTCATTAATTTCATTCATTTATTAATATGTGATGATATAGGCACGGACAATGAACTTTGGTTTCAATGTTTTTCTTGTAAACTTTGGGCACATGCCGAGTGCACAGAATGTTCTTCGAAAGAAGTTAAGTATGAGCTCCTTACTTCCTTTAGATTGCATGGAGGTGTGTACGCATACGTCCGTAGCAATCTACACTGCACCAGACTCCCCAATTTAGAAGCTGGAAGAAAATACATACTTTGGATGAAACTCTCTCTTAGGGCTGCAACTAAATTCATCTGTTGCATTTACCGGTTACCTACTGAGAAAAACTTTGTCCAGCTCTTCGACTACCTTTCTGAAAAAACGACCATCTAATTTCTGAATATCTCTCCTCCGAGGTCACTAGTCTTGGTGACTTCAATGCCCATAATAAGGATGGGCTAGGATCTTCAAAAACCGATCCACAAGGGAGAGCAGCGGATGCCTTTGCACTGAGCGATTCATTAGCCAATATGGCTCAGCAACCTCGCATCCCAACACATAGCTCAAATTCCTTGGATCTCCTTCTTACTACAAAACCTGCATGCTATAAGACATCAGCCACCGCCCTCTTGGTCGCTCAAACCACGGCTTTCTGCGCAGTACAACCCGAGGTCACACCGTCATCACACATACGTATCCTTTGGGACTACAACTCCGAGAACTGGGACGGAATGCAGGAATACTTTTCCTCAATTCCATGGGCGTCTGTCTGCTTCTCTCATCCTGACCCCTCTGATATCTCACAAAACGTCACCGAAATTATCCAAGCTGGCATGGAATTATTTGTTCCACGTACACAGAAAACCTCTTCAGCCAATCAAAAGCCCTGGTTCTCTAAATCCTGTGACAAGCCCAGACTTGAAAAGGTCAAAGCTCACAAAACGCTTCTACACTATCTCCGCATTCTTTCTGAGACCAAAAACTCGTTTAATAACCACATCAAAAACAAAGTCCTCTCAAGCTCCAACAGCAGAAAACCCTTCTGGACTCTTGCTAAATATACTGGGAATAATTTCTGCAAGAGCACCTTCCACCTCTTGTTTCAGGGGATGAAATTGTTTCTACCGCCCTGGACAAGGCTGAACTTTTTTCCTCGTTGTTCGCCGGCAATTCTACTCTCAACCCACCTCCAAATGTTCAGCCACCAATAGTTCCCAATGGCACGGATAAAATGACGGATATCATTTTCAAAACTAAAAAGGTACGCAAATGCTCTTCTCTTTTAATACCAGGAAAGCCTCTGGCCTTGACCAGATCTCAGTAATTGTTCTCAAAAAATGCGCACCAGAACTTGCTCCTGTCCTGACTCGGCTGTTTCAGACATCTTACAATAGAGGCATATTCCATAGTAACTGGAAACCTGCTCGAGTACAACCCGTCTCCAAGAAAGGATTCAAAGCGAATTTTTGTTGTCGTTGATGGCCATTCCTCTAAACTGTATCCAATCAATGCAGAAGTCCCTCAAGCTTCAGCTTTAGCCCCGACTTTGTGTCTTCTCCACAGCAATGACCTCCTCTCTAGCACATCCAACCCAGTTCACAGTTACGCGGATGACAGCACCCTCCACTCAAATATACAATATTCTAAGCCTGTCTCTTTAGCCCAATTAGATGAGGATCGCAGTCTCGTGGAGTGTTCTGCCTCTGTGGATCTCCAAAAAATATTAGACTGGGGAAGTAGAAATCTTGTACAATTCAACTCCACCAAATATCAGTTTTGCTTTCTATCTCATAAGAAATACACCAGCCCTAGACTCATTACAATGAAGAACCAAGTTATTCAAAGTAATGTGTCCTTTTCACTTGTTGGCATTTCTGTGGATCTCAATTGGCACCAACATGTCACATCAATTGGAGAAGCTGCTGCCAAGAAATTGGGTGTCCTCTTCCGGACTCGCAACTACTTTTCACCAGCTAATCTCTTTACCTTATATACTTCACAAATAAGGCCAAACCTCGAATACTGCTCCCACATCTGGGGTGCCGCTGCCGCTTCTACACTCGCTATCCTGGGCTCCATTCAGAAGAGAGCTATACGTCTCATCGGTGACCCTACCCTCACCCAAAGGCTGCGATCTCTTGCCTACTGACGTGCCGTTGGTGACCTATCTCTCTCTTTTATAGATATATCTGCTCAGAGGAGCTTTCTTCCATTGTGCTGACCCCAGCAGATCTACCAGGGGAACAGAGCGAATGCATCCTTTTACTGACCAGGTCACCAGACATAGAACATCTTGTTATGCCCGGTCTTATGTCCCGAGGACTTCCAAGTTGTGGAATTTCTTGCCGGCACATGTTTTTCCTTCTCCGAACCTCCAAACCTTCAAGTCCAGAATTAACAAGTTGCCTTTTTCCACCTTGTAGACACCCACGGTACGATAGTATTTAGACTGTCAGCCCTCGTGGTGTGTTTTTGAAATATAAAAATATACATATATATAAAAACATGACCGCTACAACTTACCTGATCTCCCCTACTTAGAAGTCACAGGAGAACTTTATTTACAGCATTCCTAGCTACATTTAGAGTATCATTCCAGTACTCTAATACTTTCAAAAATATAGAGTATTCAAAAATATTATTGTATATTTATGTTTTTAAAAGCTATAAGGCAAAAGTTCAATTTTTTTCCAGACAGTATCCTAAGCCAGGAAAAGTTACCTTGTATATTCATTCATGCATCAGTAGGCAATACGTAGATATTGCGGTATTTATTTTACAAGTAAGCAAATTTCATAAATACTGTATCCCGTATGTAAATGTTAACTCACAGCATACAATATACATTATTTGATGGAAGCGAATACACACAGAGAGAGAGTTTAACGGTATATAAAGATCTTCCTCCAGATTATGCAACCGTCAAGCAGATGTTGCTTGTTTGTAAATAATAATTGAGTTCGGGATTTCAGAGTTGAGTGTATCTCCCCAGAGCAGTACATAAAAACAAACAGCCCTTGAGTTAGTTGGTTAAAAACAATTTGGGCTAACAAATTTCGTCGCGGGAAATGTAACACTAATTGTAATTTTGTCGGTCATTTCTGTTCTCTCCACTTCACGCCCGTTTCAATATTTCTTCTCTCTTGGCGCTGTTACAGTCTGGGATGCCTAACGTTTGTGGTACTTGAAGACAGGATTTTAATTAGTAAGTACAATCATCCAATATTTACCCTGCTTTAATACTGTTTCAGCTACAATATTTACTGATGAAAATGTATTTAGCGAAACTCTTTCCGCCAATATTAGCTCAACGTTAAACGAGAATATTCAAAATTAACTTCACTTCTGTTAGATCGTGAGTCAAATAGTAATAAAAAAAAGGGGAAAGTATGTAAATTGTAGAACGTCTGAGAGATAGGGATTCATTTTTGGTTGAAATTCATCTGTTTAAGGAGCAAGGTCAAACACTTAAATTGTATGCTTACTTTTACTGTTAATTTGTTGACTGTTTATAACATTAAACAATGCTATTTTATATAAAAGCTAATAACAAAATAAGTTATTAAAATTTAAAAGAAAATTATGTGGGTGCACAGAGCAGAATATGAGATCTAACGCAATTCTGAAAATATGTGGGCTCGTACCTTATGATTTGGAGGAGTTAGACATACAAACAACTACATTTATTGTAAGGCTATTCTACATTATATTATTCCAAATATGCTGAGCACAACATGATTTGTCAATAGTGCCATATCTCAGTTGCACTAAATGTTCTTTAGATCTAGTTTCAATGGTTCTTTTAGTTTGCCCAACATATTTAAGTTCACAATTCTTACAACCTATTTCATAGATTCCCGGCACCTTGATGACGCTAACTTTGTTAACGGATCGATCGTCGGGTCAAAAAACTGTATTGTGGTGAATTGGGTTCTTCAAATTGTACTTACCGACATATTTTTAACTGCCTGTTGTTATCAGTCTTATTTTTATCAGCGTGCTTCTTATATCCTTACTTGCTAATTTGTTATCTTGAAAGGAAATAATAGGTTTAAAAATTGGTACATTGGAAAACAGACGATGAGTAAAAGGAATTTGGAAAACATAGGTTGAAATTACCTGCAGCAGTTGCTGGATCTTATCAAGATTCTTGTTACATATTTTTACCGTAAGCGTTGTACAATATACCACTTTAGCGGGAATAAAATCTAGTGGGCGCATGAATGTCCCTTTGCGCATGTATAATGTATAATGTATAATGTATATATTAACAATGAAACAGGCCAATGTCACCTGAATGACACAGGGATGTTCATGTACGTCAAAAAATTAACAATAAGAACGACAATAGCACACACAATAAGCATAACAATTAAGGAAAATTTTTCCTTAAATAATACAAAACAAAGATACTTATAAAACACACTTATAACGTTCAAAAGATAAGAGCTGCAGACTCCAGATCCAATTCCAATATTGTTTTTTAGAGTCACCAGGTGCACTAGGTTTATAGTTTATACTATGGCAACTATACTACAAACAAAGTGTTCATATTATAAGAATTTAAAAACAGAAGATAGTTAATGGTAGTTTATGTGTAAAAATCATCCACCGAGTAGCACGTCTTGTTTATAAGAATCGTTTTCATTTTTTTTTAAAGCTGGTAAAGTGTCAACATTCCGTACATCTTCCGGCAACGCATTATACAACTTGCAGCCATTGTAAAACAGTGATTTTTGGTACAGAGCTGTGCGATGTTTATCAGTTTGCAGGTTATTTCTACCTCTTGTGGTATATCCATGTTCCACTGCATTGCGTGTGTATTTGGTTTTGTTTTGAAAAACATGGGTTAGCACTTCCATGATGTATATGCTGGGGAGTGTAAGGATACCCTGTTCTTTAAAAGTGTTTCTGCAAGTGTGTCTATGAGGGATATTGAATATGATCCTCATCACTTGCTTTTGTTGTTTAAAAACTCGGTTTACTTCACTTGCTAATCCCCAGTGCGTAATACCAAACCTTAGTTGTGAGTAGAAACACGCATAATACAATGACAACACAGTAAAGGTACTGCATCTTTGGATAAGTGTTCTTATTGCATATGTAACGGATGAGATTCGCGAGCAAAGTTCATCGATGTGAACATTCCATTTTAACTCACTATCGATATGAAGTCCTAGTAGTTTTGTAGATGGCTGCAAGGTTACAGTTTGGCCATCAAGTTCTACGCTTTGTACAGTACCTTTTTTTGATTTTGAAGATTTAAAAAACACGCAAGCTGTTTTATCCTTGTTAAGTGCAAGCTTGTTTTTATCGACCCAATTGGTTAGACTTTTGAGGGTTTTGTCAGAATCAGCCATAATGTGCTCAACACTATGTCCACCTATCAAAAAGTTGGTATCATCGGCATAGGAGGCGACCGTTCTTTTGTTATCTGGATTGATGTTGTTTTCAGATTGGTGCGTGATGTACTGAAGTAGGCTGTTGGCATAGATAATGTACAGCGTAGGTCCAAGAACTGTTCCTTGCGGCACCCCAACCGTTACTTCAAAAGTCCTAGATAAGTAAGTGTTGGTAGAGTTAGATATTACAACTCTTTGTGTTCTGTCTGAAAGATAGCTTCTGAACCAGTCCAGTGCGGTGCCCGTCACTCCATACCTACACAGTGAACATATAAGGATCTCATGATTCACACAGTCGAAGGCTTTGGAAAAGTCCACAAAAACTCCCAGCGCTACCTCTTTTTTGTCAATGTGTTCGACAATTTGCTCCACAAACTCAACAATTGCAGTTTCAGTGCTTCGTGCTAGCCGAAAGCCATGTTGATATGGCGAAAGAAGTTTATTATCAGCAAGATAGGTTGTCAGCTTGTTATTGACTATTTTTTCGAGGGTTTTTGCGAAAGTTGGTGTTAGGCTGATTTGTCTGTAGCTTGAATAATCCGCGGGATCACCCTTTTTATATGTCGGTTTTGTGTATGCTTCTTTCATTTTTGATGGAACGATGGATCTACCTTTGCGCATGGATCTACCTTTCCGCATGGATCCACCTTTGCGAGGATCCACCTTATCACATGGATCTACCTTTCTGCAATCCACTTTTGCGAAAGGATCTACCTTTGCGCATGAATATACCTTTGCGCATGGAACTACCTTTCCGCATGGATCTACCTTTGCGCATAACTACCTTTGCACATGGATCTACCTTTGCGCATGATTCTACCTTTTCGCATGGATCTCCATTTCCGCATGGATTAACCTTTTCGCATGAATCTACCTTTGCGCATGGAACTACCTTTCCGCATGGAACTACCTTTGCGCATAACTACCTTTTCACATGGATCTACCTTTGCGCATGATTCTACCTTTTCGCATGGATCTCCATTTCCGCATGGATCAACCTTTTCGCATGGATCTACCTTCACGTGACGCACTTGCTGCATCAGTATTTCTTCCATAATGTGTATTAAATATATTATTGGTCATTGCCCTGACGCACTTGCTGCGCCAATTTTTCTTCCATAATATGTATTAATTATATTATTGACAGGCCGAACAGCTAAGTTCGTGAGATGAGTAACTTCTCGAATTGGTCGCAGGGTCGTGTCCGTATTCGGGCAGTCTGTCTTTTTCACTCGAGTGTAAAAAGGCTGACTTCTGATGAGTTATGGGTGGTGTCCTTTGTCCATATGTGTATGGAAGCTCCCCCCGCACAAGTCAAAGACTTTTGGGTGCGGAGTTTGTCTACTGTGGTGTTGTTGTTGTTGTTCATTACCGTAGCGTACTTACTGCGTCAATATATGTTATTTTTAAATTGTTCGTTTTTTTGTGATAAGTTCTACCATAACGCACTTGCTGTGTCACTATTATTTTCATAATATGTCTTAATTAAATTGTTTATTACCGTAACGCAGTTGGTGCGTCAATATATTATTTTTAAGTTTTCCGTTTTGTTTGATAAATTCCACCATACTCTCTACCATAACACAATTTCTGCGTCAGTATTCCTTCCATATTATGTATTAATTATTATAATATTGTTAATTGTGCTAACTGACTTGCTGCATCAATATATATCGTATGAAATATTATTTAACATTTTGATGACAAACTGTTCCTACCGGATAGCCAGTTTGCTCAGCTTAACCGAATTATCTTTGTAAGAAGAAGAAAAACAAACTGCATTTGTGAATAGGTCTTCGAATTTGGGATTAAATTCCAAAATTGGGCTATTGAAAATGGAAAGTAGTAGCTACCAAAAATGATTCTAAAATAGTTTATTTTATCTTTAAACTTAAACGTAAGACGTCATATAAGACCGAAACAGTCGTGGGATGTGTTTCAATGGTAATTCTACTAATTCTGTAATTAATTAATTCTGTATACTTTGAATATAATATCCAGGGAATGAAGCCGATCTAAAGTATCATGCAAATAAAACGTTATTTGACGTGTGCCTAGATGGCGCAGGGGGCACCGGGCATGCCTCCTAAGCAGAAGGCTACGCGATCGAATTCAGCTCGATGAATTTTTTTTATGTTTTTGACATATGGACAATAGGACAATAGTGCACAGATTTCATACATGTTGAACATGATCTTATTTTTGTTTAAAACGCCTAAACAAGTATGTCACCTTTGAGTCTCAAATTATAATTTTGTTATTGTTGATATTGGAAAAACCGGTGTGATTAAGTTGGCTAAAACGAAATCATACTGGCGATTAAAGAAAAATAACTGCCACGTTTATAATTTGGTAGATACTTTACTTTTCTAAATATGAATTAAGTCTCCTTCTGGAGGCTATGTATTCTCACCACAATTAGAACGGTAGATCGGTTTCGCTCTAATTAGAGCTCATCAGTGCGTTACACTGTTGGCAGTGTGAACACACCTATAAAGTAATCCGGCTATGGTAGCCAGCCTCACAACACAAAGTGACATGTAAGACAGGAGTCTTACTCTATACGGTAGAAAAGTTATGACCTTAGCCGTCATTAGGCGGCTATATGGAAAAACGTGGGGACTAAGAACTAGTATGACCCACTGGCTGTACACAAGAGTGGTCAGACCATCGTTAACATACGCGGCACTGGTCTGGTGCCCTAAGGTGACACAATCCAGTGCCAAACAAAAACTAGGCATAATGCAAAGGATGGCTTGCCTGGGCATCACAGGGGCCATGACTTCAACCCCACCAGCCGCCATAGAGGTGAGGATCTGATCCTCAGGTTTTTAATAAAAATTGACTAAAAACACACTCAAATTGTCTATTGTTAGTATGGCACACTGCACCTAGGAGCTGTAATAAGAGTGAAACCGGTTTGTATATCTTATGATGGCCAGAACGCATCAAACACTCTTTGTCTGTTTTAATCACAGTTTTTTATATTTCAACAAGACACCACGAGGGCTTACAGCCTAAATACTATCGTACCGGGGGTGTCGACAAGGAGGAAAGAGGCAACTTGTTAATTCTGGACTTGAAGGTTTGGAGGTTCGGAGGAGAAGGCAAAACACGTGCCGTTAAGGAATTCCACAACTTGGAAGTTTTCGGGACAAAAGAGCGGGCATAACAAGGGTGCATTCGCTCTGTTCCCCTGGTAGATCTGTTGGGGGCAACAGATGGAGGAACTATGGAAGAAAGCTCCTCTGAGCAGGGCCTGTGCAGATATCTCTAAAAGAGAGAGAGAGAGAGAGAGGTCATCAACGGCACGTCGGTGGGCAAGGGATGGCTGCCTTTGGGTGAGGGAGGGTCACCAATGAGACGTATTACTCTCTTCTGAATAAAGTCCAGGATAGCGAGTGTAGAAGCGGCAGCGGCACCCCAGATTTGCACCCCCTTATTTGTGAAGTATATAAGCTATAGAGATTAGCTGGCGAAAAGTATTTGCGAGCCCGGAAGAGGAAACCTAATTTCTTAGCAGCCGCTTCTGCAATTGATGTGACATGTTGGTGCTAATTGAGATTTCGACCCACAGAAATGGCAACAAGTGAAAAGGACTCATTACTTTGAATAAATTGGTTCTTCATTGTAATGAGTCTAGGGCTGGTGTATTTCTTATGAGATAGAAAGCAAAACTGATATTTGGTGGAGTTGAATTTTACAAGATTTCTACTTCCCCAGTCTAAAATTTTTTGGAGATCTACAGAGACATACATGAGTCTGTCATCCTCATCTAATTCGGCTAAGAAACAGGCTTAGAATATTGTAAATTTGAGTGGAGGGTTCTGTCGTCCGCGTAACTGTGAACTGGGTTGGATGCCCTAGAGGGGAGGTCACTGATGTGGAGAAGAAAGAAAGTAGGGGCTAAAGCTGAACCTATAGGGACTCCTGCATTAATTGGATACAGTTTAGAGGAATGGCGATTCACAACATAAATGTACCGGTTGGAGAGGAAATTTGCTATCCAGGTACAGAGTTTTGGTGGTAGGCCATAGGCCGGAAGATTATTAAGCAGCGCGGCGTGCCAGACTTGGTCTAATGCTTTGGATATGTCTAGAGCGACAATCTGGGATTCACCGTGTAGTTCCATATACTTGTTTCAAGAATGGGAAAGGAGGTCGGCAGTTGATCTGCGCTGACGGAATCCATACTGCCTGTCGTGGATTAGACTGTGTGTTTCAAGAAATTTTAGTAATTCGGTGTTTATATACTTTTCCATTACTTTAGAGACGACTAAAAGAAGATAAATAGGCCTGTGGTTGCTAGGAAGCGCTTTGGATCCTTTCTTAGAGACATGTTGTACTCAAGCAGTTTTCCAGTTACTGGGGAATATGCCTCTATTGTAATATGTCTGAAATAAATGAGTCAGGACAGGAGCAAATTTTGGTGCGCATTTTTTTTAAACAATTGCTGGGATCTCGTCAAGGCCAGAATCTTTCCTAGTATTAAGAGAAGGGAGCACCTTTCGCACCTTTTTAGTTTTGAAAATGATATCCGTCATTTTACGCGAGACGTTGGGGAGTGTTGGTGGTTGAGCATTTGGAGGTGGGTTGAGAGTAGAATTGCCGATGAACGAGGCAAAAAGTTCAGCCTTGCCCAGGGTGGTAGAAACAATTTCATCCCCTGAAACAAGAGGTGGGAACGTGCTGTTGCAAAAATTATTCCCAATAGATTTAGCAAGAGTCCAGAAGGGTTTGATGCCGTTGGAGCTTGAGATGACTTTGTTTTTGATGTGGTTATTAAACGAGTTTTTTGCCTCAGAAAGAATGCGAATATAGCGGTCTCTTGCGTCGTTAAATGCTTGACGGTTTTCTTGACTGAGATTGTGTAGAAGCGTTTTGTGAGCTTTGACCTTTTCAAGTCTGGCCTTGACACATGATTTCGAGAACCAGGGCTTGTGAATGACTGAAGAGGTTTTCTGTGTACGTGGAATAAATAATTCCATGCCAGCTTGGATAATTTCGGTGACGTTTTGTGAGATATCAGAGGGGTCAGGATGAGAGAAGCAGACAGACGCCCATGGAAATGAGGAAAAGTAATCCCGCATTTCGTCTCAGTTCGCCGAGTTGTAGTGCCAAACGATACGTGGGTGTGATGACTGTGTGACCTCGGGTTGCATTGCCCAGGAAGCAGTGAACATGTCGTGGTCTGAGCGACCAAGGGGAGCGGTGACTGGTGTCTTATAGCATTCAGGTTTTGTAGTAAGAAGGATATCGAAGGGATTTGAGCTGTGTGTTGGGATGCGAGGAAAGCAAGTAGGATGCTGAACCATATTGGCTAAAGAATTGCTGACTGCAAAGACCTCCGGTGTGGATCGGTTTTTGAAGATCCCAGCCATTTCTTTTTATGGACATTGAAGTCACCAAGAATAGTGACCTCGGAGGAAGGAAATTCAGAAATCAGATGGTCGGTTTTTTCAGAAAGGTAGTCGAAGAGCTGGGCAAAGTTGTTGTCAGAAGGTGACCGGTAAATGCAACAGATGAATTTAGTTGCAGCCCTGAGAGAGAGTTTCATCCAAAGTATGTCTTTTCTTCCAGCTTCTAAATTGGGGAGTCTGGTGCAGGGTAGAGTGCTACGGACGTATGCGCACACGCTTCCATGCAATCTAAAGGAAGTAAGGAGCTCATACCCCTGGAAATTAAGGTGATTAGTGGCTGTTTTGACACTGATTTGGGTTTAGGTAAGGAAGAGGAGTTGGAGCTTACTAGTCTTGAGGAAATGGTGGACGAAGTACTGGTTAGAATTTAGGTCACATATATTCGAGAAGTATATGTTAAATCTTGATGCCGGCGCCCCCTGTACACCCCTCTCCCGGAGATTGTAATGGAGGGGTATTTATCTCCGAAATCTTTTGTAAAAGGAGGAACCATCATCATTTTTGTTTGTAAGGGAAACCGACTCATACACCAGAACCGGAAACGTCTGTTGGGACATCACCGTCCCGTCCCTTTGATGTAAGGGGTGGTACCTCCTTGGGAGTGAATAAATCCTATACTATCACGTAAAGGAAAAGTCCACTACTACCTACCCCCGATTAGTCGCCTTTTACGACAGGCAGGAGTTATCTTGGGCCTATTCTTTTACTTAGTCTCCGGACCCACAGGGGACGTGATGGTCAGAACTCATCAAACACTCTTTGTCTGTTTTAGTCACAGGTGTGAGACAGCATCTATATAATGAAAATGGGCGCACCGCTCCTGAAAATAAATTTTGTTTGTGAACTCAACAAATTAACTTTAAAATAAAAGATGAAAAAGTGTCTGTTTCAGACCTCCAATTTCAAAGCAAAAATCAAAGTCAGGTATAATTTGTTTGATGCCGTATTTTCGAGTAATGACAAAGGTAGATGGAGTTCTCGGAAAAGTTCATAACTTCATGTCTCAGTGCCCCGACATGTTCGGTTAATAATAAACGAATAAAAAAACTGATGCAATAGTGAACCGTACGTTGCAAACAACCAATTTAAAAAACAGAGAGCGAATAGTTACTATAAGATTTACTTCTGGCCCAACGAACCTGAAAATTAAAAGATATTTTTCCGATGAATAGTGCATATGCAGCGCCTGATGCTCGAACAAAATCGATACGACCATTAGGGATGCAAATTTATCAGGACATCATGTTTTAGACTCTATTTGTATGCAAGTTGGGAGAGTCCACTTAAATTATTACCACAAAGGCACTACAAGGAGAATAATGTGGGTAACATGGCGCTATTATTAGTTTAATTTGATCCGGAATGCGCTAAAAATAGAGGGCGATAGAACTTAGAAATGGAAGAAAATAAGGGTTAAAAAAATTTGTCTGCAAAACTGTATATGCAAGCTTTTAGATTTTGGTGTATAAATTAAAATACAAACAACTAATTTTACGCATTGTGTTTCAATTTGATTAAAAACTAGTGTTACAAAGCATCTCAATAGATGTAGGTGCGGTGTTGCCACATCTCCAGAACTTCCCCAACATCTGGGAATTTTTGCACAATCTGGCAACACCGCCTCCCCACCCCCCCTGGGGATGCCTGGGGTGACCCCCCACAGGCGAAGTCTCGACCCTCTAGGACCAAAAATAACGAAGTTGTCAACTTGTACCCCGTCGGAACGGATAACTGAGGTCTGCGCATTCCGAACACCCTGTATATAGACCCTGTATACGCAGAGACCACTTACACCCTGTATACGCAGAGAGATCTTATAGTACGAGAAACACCTCTTGTGTAACATAGAAGTGATGACCACATTTGGATCACCTGTATATACATCCCCCTGTATACACACGGGGCCGATCTGTATTCACAGAACCTTCTAGTAAAAGAAGGTCCTGGAAAATTCTGGAATGGAACGCTCCAGAAAGTGGTGGAAGGTACGGCGAGTATATAAACGCGAAAGCAAGCCAACACAGTTCAGTTAGAGAATGTTGAAGTGACTCGAAGAAACAGTAACTAGTGTGAAGAGTAGTGACTGTAGTTTCAGTGTATTAGTGACTTTTGTCCAAATTAGTGATTGTAAGGCCAGATAAACTAAGTGTTTTGTGAGAGAGACATTCTAGACCTTTATTGTATCCATATTTAGACGGCAAATTAAGTGTTTTGTGAGAGAGACATTCTAGAACTTTTATTGTATCAATATTTAGAGAGTAAATAAAGTTGTTTTGTTAAAATTAAAAGTCTCACTTATCCAGAACCCGGAGAAAACGCAACAACTACTTCTAGTGAATTTTCTTTAAAAAAATTCACTAATTAGGAGATCGCGACTTTGGAATTTAAAAAAAATTCTTCAAATGAGCACTAATTAGCCCCCCTAGAACACCTATCCGGGGTAAGTTTGAATTTTTATATGTTTATATACATATATACATATATATATATATATATATATATATATATATATATATATATATATATATATATATATATATATATATATATATAGGGTGGCGCACTGAAAACGAAACAGACCCATTTGCATCCAAATAATATTTTTTTAAGAAACGCTGAAACACGTCAATTTTAATATTGAGGGGGACATGTTTTTACAGAAAACTCAACTTTGTCATATCAACCCCTTAAGGGTGGTGATAACATCCCTTATATTTTAAATAGGAAACATGGGTCGAGCGTTACATCATTTGAAAGCTCTTTCTTTTCTGAATTCAGCACACTAATTTTTGGAAGTTTTATCAACTCGTTTCAAAATTATTCACAGTTGGAGTTGCAAGAACGTATTTCATTGATTGTGATAAGAAATGCACTATTTAGTCAATTTTTCGTTAAAAAAAAACTAAAAATATAAAACTAAACGTTCAAAAATGTTTACTCAGTTAAGTAAGTGTTCAGATTGTTGACCACCAGCTTCCATACAAAAGTACAAATTTTGTTCAAAACGAGCTCTGACATTCTGGGGCATTGGTGGAGTTATTAGACGGCATTCTTCAACAATGCGTTGTCGTAATTCTTCCAGAAACTCCGGTTCTGTTGCGAAAATTATACTCTTTAAATGCCCCCATAGAAAGAAGTCTAAAAGAGTTAAATCCCGTGATCTAGGGGGCATTCAATAGCACCTCTATGCCCAATCCATTGCTATGGAAACTCTCTATTAAAAAACTCCCTAACACGTTGTGAAAAATGCGGAGGAGCTCCATCTTGTTGAAACACTAATTGATTTTCTTGATAGCGATCATCATTTTCAACAATGTCAATTAGTAGAGGCTAACGATATCTTCTAGTAACTCCAACTACGTCTCGCCACTCAAATTGCCATCAAGAAAAATTGGTCTGATTAAACTGTTTCCAAAAATGCCAGTCCAGACATTCAATTTCTGTGGAGTTTGAGTGTGGAAAATTTCTTGGATTATTATCTGCCCAATAACGACAGTTATGGCGATTGACTGTTGAGTTTAATAAAAACGTACACTCATCTTAAAAACAGATATTGAACAGAAAGTTCCCGTTATCAGCTATTCGTGCAGTCATAACTTTACAAAACTCCAAGCGTCGATCAAAATCATCTTCATTCAGTTGTTGTACAAGATGAATTTTATACGGGTGAAATTTATGATGCTTCAATATTCGCTGAATAGTTCTTCTTTTGATGTTTAAAACAGTAGCCAATTTTCTCATGCTCAAAGTTGGGTCTGCAGCAATTTGTCCTAAAACTTCAATCTCAGTAGTCTGATTGCTAACCGGAAATTCACGTTCAGGATCCCGTTTTTTGTTGGCTACTGAACCACTTTGTCGAAACTTTGCAACTAACTCCAAAATGTATTTTCTGTTAACATGTCTGTTCGGATGTCGTTCATTAAACAAATTTACGGTACGGTTGGCACAGTCATCGTTTTTGAAAAAAAAAAAGCAATTATTTCAACTCTTTATTCTACAAAATACACCATCTAGATGCAGTAAGTACGTTTTGATAGCGAATTTTTATTAAATGCTTCAAAATTGGAGATATTGAACCTGAACGCACGGTTGGACTACACTTTATATAAATATTGTATGTCCGTATTATTCGTGGTTTTCAATTCTCCGTGTGGTTTATACCCCCACTACACCATCACCCCCACCCCACACCCAACAATTAGCCCGGATAATCGAGAATATGCTGTAATTCACTATGCTGCCTAATTTTAATAATCATTTGCAGATACATAGGAAGATATCTTTTTTATATGAAACCCAATCATAAATAAATTTAGACTACTCAAACCGCTCGCTCCTATGTCAAATGTTATCATTCCATTAAGGACCGTTTCCGTAATATGCTTGATTTTTGTATGATAATAATTCAGATATTACAGCGGTATTTAATGAAGCAGCAAAACGAGTTTCATTCTTTCGATTCGTTTATAATAAACAAGCAAACCTTTTTCCAACAGAAACTCCTGATCTGTATCTCTCCTCATCCGGTGTCTGAGCGAGACGGAGAATCCCCTTTTGTTTAGCTTTCATTTATCCGCTGGAAACGGGGGAGAGTTGTTTAAATAATGCTCCATTTCATAAAATATATCCATTGTAACTATCATTAAACGTACGGCCAGTGTAAATACACTTAATAAATGTTGTGACGGGTTGTTTTCCTTTCATAATTTTATTTGATAACACAATACTTTGAATTGCTTGCTCTCGAGATTTTTAAATTGAATATTTCACCTCTGGGCTTTTGGGAATAAATATTTGTCCTTAATATTACCGGGAGTAGCTGACACAGAAATTGATTATCTGCAATTTGAAAACTCTTTTTGTCGGTATACAGTGAAACGTATTATTGAAATTTTATTGTCAAAGACTAACAAATTTAACCTGAAAGCAAGTAATGTTAAATCTATGTTTCTTATTGACTTAATCTTTGCAAACTTAGATAATGGTGCATGGTACAGTTGACATTGTCAATAGCAGAGAGTTTGCAATTTTGGTCAGAATGATAACAAATAATATAATAATAAGTAATATATATATATATATATATATATATATATATATATATATATATATATATATATATATATATATATATATATATATATATAGTGTGTCCCAAACTGGATGAGAATGTATTGCTATCTCCGTTATTATTAAAGATACTAATAATAATGAGAGTCGACTTTAATTTTCGACGAAGGGTTCAGTTGTGTGAGAGAAAATGGAAGTCATTTTGAACAATATCTTTAGTGTTTTTCAATGGGTTTTTATTTATTAGTTTTTAATAGCGTTTGTTAAATTTCAGATATGTTTGTGTTTAACCCTAGATTAATGGACTATTTGAAATATACGTTAATACTGGAGTATCGTAAAATTTACGACGTTTAATAAAACACCAAATTTAGAAAAAGCTTTTATTACAGAAAAATCTACAAAAATTTTACAAAATACAGTATACTATTGAGCTTGTAAAAAAATATTTTTAAGAAGTAAAGTCTTAAACAGTTGCACATACAGTACATATATTTCCTCGGTGTTCACCACATATGGCTTGCTCGCACTGGTTACAGTATGTGGTGGTCATGCGTCTTTTATTACTGGGGCAGTAAAAACAAATTTTTCGCTTTTTATTTTGATACTCTGGTGTCACACTTTCCAAAGAAATATTTAGGATATTACCAATATCTTGCCGAATATTACGCCGCAAAGTTTTATTGTTGAGCCTCTCTTTCAACCATGGTTCCGCAAGACATTGGCTTACTTCAATCATATATTGATACCTATTCAATGGTTTTTTGTTTAGTTTCAGTAATTTTGAAGTATAAAGTACGTAAGAATTTATGCTTGCAATATTTACCATGTCATAAAATATGACCATCGGCCACCTTCGAGTTTTTCGACCAGAATTCATATTAGAACACATCTGGTCGAAAGTGTCTACTCCTCCCTTTGTTTCATTATAATTCTTTATAATTGCAGGTTTTCCTGTGGCTAATATTTCAGCCCCTTCGTGAAGACTAGATAAAAGTAACACAATTTTGTTCTTTTTTGGCATGTACGATACCATGGTTTTCATCTGATCGTGACAAAACATAGACGTATTAGGATTTCTACCTTTAACATCTAACAGTTCCTTGGGAATTTCCTTTTTGTTTTTACGGACGGTCCCTATCAGAGTAAGTTTATAGGGATCTTTCAGTAAATCATCAGCCAAACTTACTGATGTAAACCAGTTATCCATGGTAATATTTCTATTACTACCATGGACAGATTTAGTAAGCTCTTGTACAAAATACGTTGCCAATGGCAATCCATTTGTTTTTGTGTTTTTTCCTAAATAGGGGCTGGCATCTAACATGTATTTCGAAGACGAATCGCAAACCATGATTATTTTTATTTCATATTTGGACGGCTTACTCGGTATATACATACGAAAGGGACAACGTCCGCGAAATCCAACCAGCTGTTCGTCAATAGTCAAGTAAGAAGAAGGTGTGTAGGAGTCTCTACATATCGCAATAAAAATATCCCATATTTCACGGATCGGTGCGAACGAATCCACATTTCTTCTTTCCGATCTGGTTTCTTTGTCATCAAACCTAAGACAATTTATTAGGAACGAAAAGCGCTCACCACTCATACAGGCTTTATAAAATGTTCCTGATAAATTGGTGTTAAACATATATTTTGCAGACAAATGATTATCTTTGTTCGCTGCCGCCCTTATCAAAATTGCAAAAAGGGCCTTTATCTCGTTTTTTGTCGTTTGCGATACATTGGCATTGCTTTTATATTTTTGTGCTTGTCTAAGAATTTCGGCATTTGTATGCAAAAGTATGGTATGTAGTATTTCATTAAAAAAAAAGTGTAAGAAAAATTCATCTAAAGTTGAACACTTTTTAGCATCCCCTTTAGGACCTGGTACAAAATGAATAATATTTCTTGCTTTGGTTTTTCCACGCTTGGAAGGTAATACCGTTGACCATTTATGACCATTTTTTCCTTTCAAACTGGTGTTGTTGGGCTTTATTATATAGCTAGATAAAAAAGGGCTATTTGCTATATTCCTCTCTGATTTATCACTTTCAGCAGGTAGGCAGTAGTCAGGGAGACTGGACTGATCCTCGTTGGTATGAAATTCCTCTTCAATGTCATCGCCATTTTTTTCTACTAAATGTTCTTCTTCGGCAGTTGAAGAATCTTCGAATTGATTGGACTGATTGACGTTGGGTGGGGGCAGTGGTAAAAACATATCGTCATCACATTCATCATCTGAACTTTCCGCTTCGAATTCTACATGGTCCTCTTCCCAATCACTTCCACTGTCTTCAAAAGGATCGGGTTCTGAGTCTTCACCAGCCATTATACGCTGAATTTCGGCCTCTATTTCCTTTTGTGTTAAGGGTTTACGCGCCATCTTAACAAAAAACAATTATCTAAGTATCAAAATATCAAAAATGTGCCTTACCTCTCAAAAAGATAACAACTAGCCCAATTTATCGACGCACTAGTCACAATAATTATTACAATAAAAACTAACGTAAACACTGGACTTTCGTTAAATTTACGACGAGCCCGCGAAATATGTCACTTAGCGGTAAAAAATGCGACAACCGAATGCACCATTGGCTAGCTGTGGACTAATTAGGAAAATAGCTAGAGGCACGCGGCGATGCATAGCCCGGAAGTATTCGAACTTTAACGACTTTAAGCTCGCGTCGTAAATTTTACGAATGTCCAGTATTCTAGGGTTAATGAAGTCTTCAAGGGACATAATTTTGTTTTGATCTCAACACTAATCATCTCAATTTTCTCAAAAACGGGTGGTTTGTCGAAAAATTTACAAGAGGAGAAAAAGATAGAAAATTTAATTTGCTATACAATTGATGGACTTTAACTTTTATATAGGTTAGGGTTTAAAAAAATTAAATCATTAAGAAGGGTGACCCACTCCTAATTCATTTATATCTGCCTTAATTTTTTTTCAAACAACGATGTTGATAAAGGAAAACCATCTACCAATTTTGGTTGTTCTATGTTATGGCACTGCTGCAATACAGCTGTTTCTTTTAATTAGTAAAGAACCTTCCGAGGTCAATATCTCACCAACCATGGGCGTCAGTGAAACATTTTAGATAAAAAATTGGCATGTTTTGAGGTACTCTACACGCACACATTCTGTGTCCATTGCGTTGCGAATCACCCTGTATATGTAAACATATAAAAATTGAAACTAGCCCCGGATTTGTATTCTAGGGGGCTAGTTTGCGCTCATTTGAAAAAAAAATTTCAAATTGAAAAGTCGAGATCTCCTGATTAGTGATTTCTTTTAAGAAAATTGACCAAAAGCTGTGAATCGTAACCGGAATGAGAAGTACCACAAAAGTAGCTATAATCCAGAATAATTTTGAAGTGCAAACTAATATAGACTTAGTGATCCAGAGTATTGCCTTAACGGACTACAGTTTAGCAGGCATGTTTCGCGAGTGCGCTATCCTACGAACAACGTGCATCCTTGTGGTATGTCGCCAAGCAGTGACTTTTATTGCTTACGACTGCAACGATCCGAAAGCCAACATTACTGCAGTATCAGTTGGAGATGTGGCAGAGTGTCCAAGAGGTCAAGAAGATTATGAAGTGGAAAAGACCGAGGCTAAAGTCTTCCAAAGAAACGAGATCCAGAGGCAAAAGATATATACGTGTCTAATTGAGATGACGCGCATTATCTCCTATTGTGGAATGCATTCCCATAGTTCACTGGTGGATGGGGGCATTTCGACCGAGACAGTAAAACTAGGTGGCCAGGAGTGCCGAGATACGCACAGATTTGGCACCATAAAGCTGTTCAATCAAGTTATTGGTGCCTTAGTCAAAAATGGCACCACTCACGCATCATTGGCCCTAGTAGGTACCGTAACCATAGATGGTAGTTGTACAGGGGCAACATATGTAGAAAATGGAAAAACATGGCATGGCGTGACCGTCATTGCATCAGTAGACATAACTCTAACCGATTATGTCGCCAATGTTCGTTTGGAAGATAACCAGATCCATTTGCAGACAGGAGTGACCTGTCGCTACCTAGAGGGTTACTGTTTTGATGGCTTAATAGGTGATGCAGTATG
Organism: Tillus elongatus; assembly: GCA_964006375.1. Taxonomy (NCBI): domain Eukaryota; kingdom Metazoa; phylum Arthropoda; class Insecta; order Coleoptera; family Cleridae; genus Tillus; species Tillus elongatus. Next base: position 168,932,779 of record OZ023266.1, read on the forward strand.
GCACCTACCGGTTGTCACTCGATGCGACGAGGGGCTGAGTCTGTTGTATGAGGGTTCCGCCAGAAAAGTGAAGGATGTGAAGAATCAACAGGTGTATATAGTGGTGGAGAGTCAAGATAATACCTTTGCTCTCACACTGGTTAAAACGACTCTTTTGTGTCACCGCGTGGCGTGGCAAACAGAACATCCCAAGCTTACTGTGGTCTTAGGAGAAGAGGGAAAATCAATCAAGGCTCAAATGAGTTTAGTAGCACAGAACACAGACTTGGTGTCCTATGTGAATAGTAAGTTCCTGTACGTGGAGCAATCTTTTAAGCGAGATATAGACCAACTATTTGTAAATATGGTTCATAGAATATGCACCACAAGAAGAGAGATTTTAAGAAACAGGCTGCTGTTAGCGCCTATCGCCCCAGATGCAGTTGCTCAAATAATCCAAGGCGAAGGCAAAGTGGGAAGAGTTTTAGGCGAAGTTTTATATATTATTCAGTGTGTCCCGAAGAAGGTCAGTTTACGAAGAACTGATCGATGTTTCAAGGAATTACCAGTCAATTTAGGGGATAAGTAACTGTACATGGCCCCTGTTAAAAGGATATTACAGACTCATGCAGAAGAAATTGAATGCAACGGAATAGCCCCTCCACTGTACTTCATTGAAAACCATTGGGTAGCATTAAATCCCCAACCTGTGGTACATGGTGAACCGAAAATTCTTCAAGTAGAAGCAGATCCCGAACTAAATTTTGCGCCAATTCAGCCAGTAAGAGCGAATGGACTTTACACCAGGGAAGAAATCGATCAGGCTCAAAAAAAACTCACGTTCGGTAGTCAACGTAGAGCTGTAGAAAATATACTGGCCCGACGCATGGCGGGCTTGGATACCAGCTCACAGGGGTACTCGACCCTTAATTTCTTTGACCCTCAAGAGTACAAGACACTAGCCAAGTCCACCATTAAGCAACTGTATGGTTGGTTCAGCGACCTGGGAACCTTCATTATTGGCCTCATTGGATTCTATATCATATTTAAGGGACTCAAATATGTGGTCGGAGTAATCGTGAACGCGCTTCAGTTGTATAAGACAATCGGTTGTGGGCTAGTCTTACTGGCCAGTGTATGGAACACTATAGCGTTCTGGGTCATGCACAAACACCAGACTCACAACAAAGTTCGTACCAAGTCCACCGAAAATTCGGCATCACAGAGCGAGCAGGGTGATGTACCCACCGGTCAGGATCCGCTACTTCCGGCCGACTGCAGGTCCTTGACAATCGGTTCGAGCGCGCCGCAGTTGTATCCTGTAATCGAAACAGGTACGGCCCGAGATACGGTGCCAAGCTGGACTGTTAGAGATACCGCAGGGCAGAAGACTACCTAAGATGTCCACCAGACACCAGCCCCAGTGTCAGAGCAACGACCTCACCCTGAAGATATCGGCAAAGTTTAGTGACAGAAGTGTTCCTAGAATAAAGTGTAGTTAGGTAGATTAGGAGATGAGTTGGAGGTAACCTAGTAGTTTGGTTTGGAATTTGGGCGTGTGTCAACGTAGATTAAGGCGCTGTCGGTTTTTTTTCTCTTAACTCGTGTGAGATTTTTTTTTCTTATGGAAAAAAAATCTCCTTTGGTCGGTGGCAGATGTAAATGAGCATCATTTACAGTAATTAACTTTAATGAAGGTAATCAGTTTAGAGAAAGCGAAAATTTTCCTTCTGAAAATTCGCTAATAAATGTTTTATATTTAAAATATAGTTTTTGCAATACCTGTTAAGTAAGTTCACTTTTAATGACAGTTTTTTGACAATGTAAGTTGAACTTTTAAAGCATTTGTCAGTTTCCATGAGAACAGGACATTTTTCATACCTAGGTACGGTAAGACTTACCTTACCTAGGTACGGTAAGTACTGCAAACCTATAAATAGCAAATCTGAATAATGAACAAATTGTTTGAGAAGATTTATTAATTATTATAATTCATCGAAATATTGAAAGTACAATTAGTCATATGATTAACAGTAAGGATTGACGCCATGCTCTTCTTTATATTATTATCTTCAGTTTCTAGCAATGTTAAATTATCAAGACTATCTTGCGGAGTATTCGAAGAATCACCGACCTCAATAATAGGGATTTGGCTTCTTGGTTGCTAATATGAAATATCTTCTTAGCGACTTGTACTTTATTATTCAAGGAATCCGCCACATAGCTTTCAGCTACTGCCGAGGATTTCCACCCGCCATGCCTCTTCAGTGCTAAAATGTCAACTCCGCTATTAGCCAAAAAAGTAGCGGAAGTTCGGCGAAAGGAATGCCCAGTATATTTTTCCGCATTCTCCAAATGTAGAAATTTCGCAACTTCAGAAGGAATTTTGGCAAAAATATTTCTTCCAACTGGTTGGTTAGAGCATTTCCCATTTTGATACCTCAAGAAGAATCTCTGTATTGAATTTTTTGGTCGCAGGTTCATATACTTCCTCACTAATGCCACAAAGTGAAACTTCTCATTCTCATTGTCGACAATGGTAAAACTTCTGGATTGATGATTCTTAGCGTCAAGTATTCTGACCAAAATAATGTCTCCTTTATCAATAACATTATTGATTGTTAGCTTACATAATTCATCTTTACGGCAGGCACCTGCAATTCCCATAACTACAACCACCTTCTTCATCAGGTATATTTGGTCATGTGCTTCACTTAAAAAGGTCTGAATTTCCTCGATCGTAAACACTTCACTTTTCTTTGAAACATATCCAATATTTTTCTTCTTTAAAAATGCCTTTAACTTTGCATATTTGGAAATATCAACATTGTCATTCAAAGAGATTGTCGATCGTAACATAGAGTATTCGGACCATAAGCTTGATGGAGCAGAATATTTACCTGATTTTTCCAAGAAATATGCTAGTAAAACTGTCTCACTGGTATGTATTACAACCTTTTTAGTGTGGCACCACTTTTTGAAACCCTCATAGCAACTTTCATACCTTTGCTTAGACTTTTCTGGTAAAAGTGACAAACAAGCAATACCTGCCGCTTCTTCGATGTCAGATTCTTCCATATTCAAAGTCACTTCAACACTAATTTTAATTCAAAAATCACAATTAAAATACAAATTAATGTTTAACCTGGACCTGTGCTGAACTGCAGCCAGCGTTTAGTTTTGTTTGTTTACCCGTAGCGTCCTTAGTAACCCAACACAACAACCAAGTCACAAGCTACTTGTTGTTAAGTAGTATGTTAGAATCCATCTAATTAATTCGACTGTCAGTGCTGTCAGTCTGACATCTATTCACGCAGTAATTATTAAAAAAGAATGCAAATTCAAAAAAAAAACCGTTAAAGCAGGTATTGCAAAAAATTATTACTAAACCGTAAACTGTAAGTGACTCTTCATGCCTCGAATGCTTAGAAAACCTCGGCCCTACGGGCCTCGATTTTCCAAACTGCATTCTCTGCATGAAAAGTGTCACTTACAGTTTATGGTACGTAATATACTATTGCCAATTATAAACAATAGTTTCGATATGCAGCTGGAAATTAAAAACGACAACGCAGCATATTAGCATATTAAGTTGAAAGAAACGGGGCCAGTGAAAATGCGATATAGATAAAAATACTGGGATTGGCGACGAGTATTAAGGAAAACGGAGATTAAGTTTGGGGCAGTTATCGAAATAGCAGTGGTCCTCTTTCGGGTAAAGCTCTGTGTTAGAATAAATGCCAAGTATAGGAAAGAGAGACTGCTGAACGTAAGAGGAGACTGGGTGAGATCTAACTTTTTTTTTATTAACATTTCCCTGGCGGTAATAAATAGTTTTAAATGGTCGATTAGAACAAATTATTTAAAAGCAAATTGAAACACACGCCACCCTGACCAATTAAAGAAATAAGAATAATTGTATTTTTTGTAAATTATTAGTGGTAATTTAGGGTAGGAAAATAGGATATGAGAGAAGTGGTGCTCATTATAGAGATTGTTGGAGAAATATTTATCCTGGTAGTTTTTTTGTGTAATAAAATAATTAATTATTAATAAGGGGTTTTTCTAATTATATTCTTTTGACCCTATAAGGTCTGACAATATATATATATATATATATATATATATATATATATATATATATATATATATATATATATATATATATATATATATATATATATATATATATATATATATATATATATATATATATATATATATATATATATATATATATATATATATATATATATATATATGTTCACACAACAACACACAGCGTTTTTACCATACATTAAAGGTGTCACCGACAAAATCAGCCGAATTTTCCGAACCCATAATATCAAAACGGTATTCACAACAGACCAAAAACTGTCAAATCTTATAAAAACTCCCAAGGATACGATTCCAAACGAATCCCACGGAGTTTACGAAATTCCTTGTTCCGACTGTTCCCGAACTTACGTAGGACAAACAAACAGACGCATCCACAATAGAATATACGAACACACCCTCGCAGTTAGAAAATCCGACCCCTCATCGGCGCTGGCCATGCATCATATTCATACAGGGCACAAAATAGACTTCGATAATGCCAAAACAATAGCACCGGTTTACAATTTCAAAACGAGAATTATCCGCGAAGCAATCGAGATTGAAAAACGTCCCGATTGTTTAAATAAGAGAGATGATGGTCTTCGCCTTCCGACTACTTGGAAACCTATTATATCTTCTTTACAAACACACAAAAAGGAAATAAATTCCACAGACAATTTTATTGCATCATTATCTGCCGTAACAAATGCCGGTGACCCTCTTAATCTTCCTCTAGATACCGTGACCAAAGCCCCCCACTTAATTGACGGTGACCCCACTACTTTCACTGATGACGCAACAAGTAGACGGAACGACATATATAAGACAAGACTTGCAACGAACTGCCAGATCTCTCTGAGGCCTAGGGTTGAACACACTAAGACCTCACAGACGATCTCCGGCGAGATTTGGGGAGTAGGCAGATTGAGGCCCCGTAATCGAGCTACAACAACCCAACCTACCTTTATCCACCGCTCTAAGGAGTAGGCAGATTGAGGCCTTAGAGTGTCCTTACATATTGCCTTTACCTACCTTTGTCCACCACTCTAAGGAGTAGGCAGATTGAGGCCTTAGAGTGTCCTTACATATTTCCTTTACCCACCTTTGTCCATCACTCTAAGGAGTAGGCAGATTGAGGCCTTAGAGTGTCCATACATATTTCCTTTACCCACCTTTGTCCACCACTCTAAGGAGTAGGCAGATTGAGGCCTTAGAGTGTCCTTACATATTTCCTTTACCCACCTTTGTCCATCACTCTAAGGAGTAGGCAGATTGAGGCCTTAGAGTGTCCTTACATATTTCCTTTACCTCTTGAAAATGGCTCCAAAACAGGAGCCGAAACGTCGAGTTTCCATAAATTCTGGACGCGGTTTAACCCGAGAACCAAGCATGTCTCATATATATATATATATATATATATATATATATATATATATATATATATATATATATATATATATATATATATATATATATATATATATATATATATATATATATATATATATATATATATATATATATATATATATATATATATATATATATATATATATATATATTGGGTTCAGGGGGACTAGTTCGCGGTCATTTGAAGAAATGTTTTCAAAATTCAAAAGTCGGGGTGTCCTCATTAGTGAAGTTTTTTTTTAAAGAAAATTCACTAATAGTTCATAAGCTTATTTTCCATAAAACAAATTTTGTTAAAAAGCCGCTAACACAACGTACTTGCTGCGTCAGTGGTATTTGCAAAGCTGTCTTAACCTTAAACTAAAGGGAAATATTTTGTAGAAACACCTAACCTGCCACAACATTTAGTTTTACAACAGTCAAGTGAATACATGACACTATTTTAACTTAATTGATTACGGACATAAAGTTTAAGCTAATTAGAACAAGATAATAATCGTTAACATTAATCACGATGATAAAAAATCAGCGTGTTCTACACACGTCGTTACAGTTGGCCTATAGTGATCTTTAGGAATTGCCTGTCCTACTGACGAGCTCTACAAATGTTAAATTATTACGAACTATCTGTATATCAAGTCTGTCATTTACACCTCATTAATTGGATTGAACTATTTGTCACAATTAGGAGAGAGTGCTCATCCAATTGGGTAGCTTATATGGAACCTATAATGTTGCTATATCGTTGCCATTTGCATGGAAATTCGTCAACATTCTATAAATTTATTCCCGAGGGCAATAAAACCAAATGGTCGGGCCCGGATTCGCCCCCGTTCGCGCATAACTGTTGTATCATTTGCAAATATTTATTTTCCTTACGGTCTTTCGTACAATTTATTTTTATTCGACGGGCACAATTGCTAATCTGACATCCTGACGTTTTATTTGGCAAATATTTCAGACTAATATACCCATCAACTTTGATAATACGTCTGTTTATTCGAGTTTGAATACAAATCAGGTCGGAAAAGTTAATTGGACGAAACTTTAATTCCTGCAGCATTTAGAGGCTTCAAAAACGATATTCGAAATATATTAACTGGCTATTAGCGAATTTTCATCAAGAAACATGCGTAGGTACACTTGGAGCACACCCAAATCACCACAACACATATTTCAGAGACCTTACGATCGTTTCGCTGACCATGTCGACATCTTCAGAGGAAGAAAAATTCGTTGACCATGTCAACATCTTAAGAAAAATTCTGATAATTTTTCTTCCTCTGAAGATGTTGACATGGTCAACGAAACGATCTTAAGGTCTCTGAAATATGTGTTGTGGTGATTTGTGTTCTCCAAGTGTACTTATTAGTACTCATCACAGGTTCCAGTTTTCACATAGTAAGAAATAGCTAATAGAGAGGTCACGATAAAAAGATTTTGAAAAATTTTCTTCAGATGAGCACGAATTTGGGTCGCTAGAAAGCAAAACTAAAGTCCGTTAAAATTTTTATTATATATATATATATATATATATATATATATATATATATATATATATATATATATATATATATATATATATATATATATATATATATATATATATATATATATATATATATCCGAGAGATAACTCAAAAAATACTAAACTGATTTCAATCAAACTTGGCAAAAATCTTGCTTGGGCGAAAATCGAGGTCGAATTTGTTAATCAGCCTTTATGTTCACGTTTTTCCGGTGGAAAATCGGGGAAAACTTTTTGAAAACGCTATATTTTTGTAAATATCAGAGCAACTGGATTGAGACTTTACATGTGGCTAAAAATAGTGCAAATAAACCTATGTTGTGAATTTTAAGTAATTTGGTACACAATATTTAGAGCTCTTTCCAATTTAAAAATAAAATCCCAAGACATGCATTGAGACGACTTAGTGGTTAAAGTCCAATGCCTGGCAGACAGATTAGTTAATGCCACGCGTATATTGATTCATACAACAGGTATAAACCATAAATCAACGGTAACCAAACTAAATATATACCAGGCATAAAACATACTACCCAAACCAACGATCGTGTAATCACGGCCGCAATTATGGAAAATTTCAGACGACATGAAATTAAAAATTTGCCGAGTGATTTATATTTAACTGGGGGATTCAACAATTATTAAAATACACTATATTTGTAGCTTTATGAACGGCCCCAAATACAGTTTTAGCGCAGCATAGATATATTGTGCTGGCGCATAATATACTAGAAACAGTCATGGGATGTGTTTTAATGGTAATTCTACTAATTCTGTAATTAATTTTTACGCATGCTTTGAATATAATATCCCGGGCATGAAGCCGATCTAACGTATCATGTAAACTTGACGTATGCCTAGATGGTTAAGAGGCGTCGCACTTGCCTCATAAGCTGAAGGTTACGCGATCGAATCCAGCTCGATAAATGTATGTTTTTTTATGTTTTATTTTGACATTTGGAGAAACAATTGTGCACAAATTTCATACGTTTTGAACAAGATCTCGTCTTTGTTTAAAACGCCGAAATAAGTTTGTCACCTTTGAGTATGAAATTATAATTTTGTAATTACTCTTATTGAAAAAACCGGTTTGATTAGGTTGAGTAAAATGAAATCATACTGGCGATTATAAAGAAAAACCACTCTTAGGCTTATAGTTTGGCAGATACTTTACTTTCTAAATATGAATTAAGTTTCCTTCTGGAGATCTTTTGTATAACTTTAATGAAATTTGTAATACAAGTTTCTTTTAAAGATACTTTCATTTACCTACAGATGTAGCAAAATTTAATTCTTTAGCTTCATATAAAACTGAGTTTTGGGCATTTTCCTTAAAAGGAGTTAGAACACAAGATTATTTTGATAATAGAGAGATATATATTGTAACAATTTCGAAAAAATTCTTCAAATGTGCGCATAGTAGGCCTTTTAAATGGGATTTTCAAGGTCTGTGTAAGTTTAAAGTATTAACTTTACTAATATGCCGTATAATATTACTGTACAATTCTTATGAATATTCGCAACTATAACGCACTTGCTGCGTTCCGAAATTTTTACTAAACTACGACTCCCCATACAAAAGTGCTTTAGTGTGCACATGCTCTTTAACCTCTATTAATTCACTTGCATCGCTTTATGCAAGAAACCCTATAGTAATTCAAATACAAGAAAGCGTCCACCGTCTCTATCATGCTGGCAAGTCAATCACACTGATCTGGACGCCTTCCCATGGTGGTATTGTTGGCAATGAAAATGCTGACGAATGCTCACGGAATGCGATACTAGAAAAGACAATAATACCCATACAAACCCATTCAGACCTTATTGCCAATATTATACAAAGTTCTGAAGCCAAATGGCAAACCCACTGGTCATCCCTTGACAACAAACTTTGCAAGATCGAAACATCAGTGACCCCAAAGACGCTCTCAAGTCTAACACGCAGGGAAGAAGTCGCTATCAGAAAAACTCGTATAGGCCATTGTAAGTTCACCCATGGATACCTACTTATCCAGCAACAACAACCTCAATGTGAAATATGTGACAGAGTGATTACTGTTCACCATGTCCTTCAAGAATGTCCACTATATATCAATCCAAGACTCGAATACCTAAATGGGAAAACACTATCTCAAATTTTTGACTTAAGTGAGCCAAATGTGACTAATTTACTCTGTTTTTTAAGAAAATCATCACTATTTGATAGAATTTGATTCTTCTTCTTCAAGTGCCGTCTCCTCTTAGAAGGTTGGCTATCATCATGGCTACTCACACTTTTGATGCTGCAGCTCTGAACAACTCAACGGAACTACAGCTGTACCATTTTCTCAGGTTATTTAGCCAGGAAATACGTCTTCTTCCTCTGTTTCTCTTTTCCCGTATTTTTCCCTGCATAATATTCTGCAACAATACATTTCTCTCCTCTCATCACGTGGCCCAGATATTGCAGCTTCCTTATTTTAATTGTGTTCAATATCTTTTTCTTTTCTCATTCTTCCCAGTACCTGCTCATTTGTTACCATGTCTATACGACCACATCTCAAATGCCTCCAGTCGATCACTTATATATTTCTTTAACGTCTATGATTCCATCCCATATAGCAACACCGAGAAAACGTACCATCTCAATATTCTGACTCTAAGTTGTAAGTTAAGATCTACTGCATAACACGCTTCTCATTCTGTTAAATATGGTTCTGGCTTGTCCAATTCTTGATTTGATTTCTTCAGTGTACTCATTATTTTCATTGACAGTTGTTCCCAGGTTCCTGTACTTACTGGGTTTCTCTACTAATTCTCCGTTGATCCATAGGTTTTCCTGTTGCTGAACTGATTTTGTAATGGTCATAAATTTGGTCTTTTTGATATTTAAGGTAAGTCCGCTCTCCTCGCTACTCGTCACTACTTGATCTACTAAGCTCTGTAAATCTTCTGATGTTTCGGCAATGAGTATGGTGTCGTCTGCATACCGGATATTGTTAATGGGTATTCCATCGACCTTTACTCCTATTAGTGAATTTTCTTAGAAAAAATTTCTTCAAATGAGCGCGATCTAGGACCCCTAGAACCCATATCCGGGGTCAGTTTCAATTTTTATATGTTTATATATATATATATATATATATATATATATATATATATATATATATATATATATATATATATATATATATATATATATATATATGTATGTATGTATGTATGTATCACACCGATAACTCAAAAAATAATAGGCCGATTTTGATAAAATTTGGCATGTACTTTTCTTTTGTAAATAGCTTGGATAAGTTCGTTAGTCAGGAAAATCGGACGAGGTTTTCCGGAAAAATTTTGAGTTTTCATTCGAAAAAAATTATTATCTCAAAAAGTAATTAGCCGATTTTAATAAAATTTGGCATGTCACTTTCTTTTGTAAATAGCTTTGACAAGATTGTTAGTCAGGAAAATCGGACGAGGTTTTCCGGGAAAATTTTGAGTTTTCATTCGAAAAAAATTTTTATCTCAAAGAATAATACGCCGATTTTAATAAAATTTGGCACGTACCTTCCTTTTGTAAAAGGCTTTAACAAGTTCGTTAATCAAAAAAATCAGACAAGGTTTTCCGGGAAAATTTTGAGTTTTCATTTGAAAAAAATTTTTATCTTAAAAAATAAAAAATCTATGATAACCAAATTTGGTAGGTAGGTTTACGATATAAAAAGCAAACTATATACCAAAATTTAGATTTCTATGTTACAAGAAAAAAAAGTTATAAAATATTTTGTGCCAGATCATTTCTACGAAAATTCACTACCATAACGCACTTGCTGCGTCCAGGCTTTTGTTGTTTCTTCCAGCGCTCTCTGAATGATTTCTCCCGAGTAAAGATTAAATAATAGCGGCGATAGTACACATCCTTGCCTTACACCACGTTGTATTTTTACTTCTTCTGAGAGTTCATTGTCCACCTTGATATTATCCGTCTGGCTGTAGTATACATTATTTATTATTGTAATATCTTTCATGTCTAGATTTTTACTTTTAAGTTTAACTGAATGAGGTGCTTGTGGCGGACTCTATCAAATGCTTTGTTGTAGTCAAGGAAACACACATACATCGGCTGATTGATGTTCATGCATCTTTGAGTCAAGACATTGAAGGCAAACAAGGCTTCTCTTGTTCCCATTGCATTTCTGAAGCCAAACTGGGTTTTGCTAATATCTTAACCTTTTTTGGTAATGTAATGAAGGTCGATCTAAGCCATTCACAGGGTATGATTCCTGTGTTGTATATTGTGTTAAATAGTTCCACCAATATGCCCATTTGATCTTCTATCATTAGTTCAATTATTTCTGCTGGAATTTCGTCGGGTCCTGGAGCTTTATTAGACTTTGCCATTTTTACCGCGTGCATTACCTCTTCCCTTTTTATTGTTGGGCCCAAATCTCCTTCTGTGTCCTCTTCTACTATTTCTTGTTGTCTGTCATCGTCGAATAGTTCCTGGATATACTCCTTCCATCTTGCCAGATTCCCTGCAGTGTCTGGGATTATTTTGCCATCTCTGTCCAGCAAAACATTGTTTTGGTTTTGCCTTTTTATACCAGCCACCTCCCTAATTTTTGATAGAGGTTAAGATCATCGTGTTTCATTGTCAAATCTTCTATCTCCGCACATTTTTCTCTGTACCACTTTTCTTTGGCTTCACGTATTCTTTTTCTTATCTCACTATGTATATGGTTATATGCATTGTTGTCTATGTTTTTGTACGTTCTTCTTTCTTTAATTAGTTTTAAAACTTCGTCAGTTATCCATGGTTTTTGTCTGTGAACAGTATTCTTTGTTTGCAGTAATTCTTTTGTTGAAGTCGTTATCGTGGTTTTGATGGTATCCCATATTATGTTTGGATCTTCAGTCGGTTCAGCTCTGATCTTACTTAGTTCGTTGTTAATATTCTTGGTCAATTGTTCTCTCATTATTGCGCTTTTAAAGTTTAAGGTTTGTGGATGTTTTTTTGTTTTGTTGGGATTTTGGCTTTTTCAGTCGTACTCTGAGCCTTACTATTACTGGATTATGATATGTTGCTGCATCTGCTCCAGAATAAGTCTTAGCCGACATTATGGAGTTTCGGTATCTTTTATTAATTAAGACGTAATCAATTTGATTCCTAACTATGTGTTTAGTGTTATCAGCGGGTGATTTCTAAGTATAAAGCCTCCTATCAGGCAGTTTAAAGTATGTGCTTGTAATCACCTTGTCTTGCTATTGACAGAACTGTGTCAATCAATCCCCCCCTTTCATTTCTTGTGCCCAACCCAAAATCACCAATAAGATCTTCTACTTTCCCCTTTCCAACTTTTGCGTTGAAGTCTCCCATTATTATCGTTATATCCCTGTTCTTTGAATTTCATTATAGAATTGTTCTTCTTCACTCTTTTCGGAAGTGGGGGCGTATACTTGAATGATGTTAAGTATTCTTTGGGTTGTTGTTGTTGCGCTTATCATCATTACTCTATCTAAGATGGGGATGAAGCCAGTTATACCTTGACAAAAGTTACCTTCCACCACAATCGCTACTCCTTTTCGGTGATTTGCGTCGTTGTTACCCGAGTAGTAAATCTTTGACTGATTAATCTTCATTTCTCCTGAATTAGGCCATCTAGTTTCACTGAGTCTCATTACCTTCACATTGAGTCGCTGCATTTCTTGAAGCACGTTGTGAATTTTACCTGTTTCGAACATGGATCTGATGTTCCATGTACCGATTCTTATGTCTCTTTCCTTTTTCTTAGCTGCATTCAAAACTGACACCCCCATCCCTCCCGAGTTCCGAATAGGGGACTAGAAACTCCGGAATTTTTCGCCTTGAACTCAGCCATGTTGATTAACTAGTGATATCCATTTGGATCTTTACTGCAGTGGTTTGCCGTTGCCTTCTGCATCTTCCTGCCGTTCATTGGTTTCTCTGCCTTTAGAGATGATTTCTCATCTCAAGGGCAAGAAGGTACCCTATCTCTTAGTAAAGTTGGTTACTTATACGGGTAACTGTTCGGTTAGTGCTAGTTTTGGTCCGCCCCGAGTATTTGATTTCCTCGGTACCACCTATATCTAGGAGGCGCCCGATGGAGGACTAGCAACCCCACACGGAATTTGATTACATATACTTTAATTAGCGAAACAAAATGTACTGACAGTGTCAATGACCTTAGATGTTAAGACACTGTAAACTTCTAAATAATAATAATAAAAAAACATAAAAGTATTTTCACGTTTTACATTCATTTTATTTTTAGCTGATCCTTGTATATAACAAAACTTTAAAAAACTACTAAATAAATTTCAATCACTTATCGCGAAAAAAATTCTTTATCTTTGGGAGCTTATCAGCGCACGTCTTTACTGTAAAGTCTCCCAAAGTGTACTAATAGATCGTTAAGGTTTTATTTTAGAACTAAAACGATGTGTACTTTTCCACTGCTCAGAACTTTTCAAAATTACCGAGAAAGCTAAAAACAACACACTTATGAATAAAACACTACATAAATTATGAAACCAGAGAAACGTTAAAATCTAGGCAAGCACTAGCCAACAGCAATTGTTTGTTTTTCGACACGGCACGGCAGAGAGTGAGAGAACTTCAGGAAACAAATTTAAACTGGAAAAGTTTTATGTCCCATAAGACTCAAATGAATCAAGCAAATAAATAATATGAACGATCCTTTAAAAGTTTTTTCAGCCATATCTTTAATGTGGAGCTCGTAATGGAAAGCATATTTCACTGGAATGTCCCATTCGATGTCCGTAAAATTCGCATCTACGTCCCTTTTTACATCTTCCTCTCGCACGCCGAGATGGAAAGAATGCACTGGAGATTTATACAAGGAAAATCTCATTGTAATTTCTGGAGTAATTTGTAAGTTAACATTGAAGCAAAGAAGAAAACAAGATTCGCCCCCCCGAGCAACAAGCGGTAGATAGAGAGAGAGTTATCGTGGTGCTCTCGTTTTCCTTGATCGTCGTTAATTGTGTGGATTATCCTAAATTTGTCGTTTCTGTTTCAAACACCACCAATTGAATTGTCTAATTAAAAATTATTTAGTGTTTTATAGCAACTTTCCAGGGTACCCAGTAGAAATCAAAAATCACCTGACATTTCCAGGCCCCTCGAATGCATTTTTCACAATCCTCGAAATGAAAGTCACACATCTCTGAATACTTTTGTTAACAAACTAAATAAAAGTTCTGAACAAAAATTATTCTTAAGACATACATTATCAAAAACACAAACATGCTTAATTCTGTTGAACTAGTACAGCTAACCTTTTGCCCATTAAATGACAGTCTATTGAACGTTTTTGCAGTAACTACTTAACACAGTTTCACTTATTTTAATCTAAATGAGCCACAAGAACCATACTGTAACTACTCTTCAAGCATTCGAATGAAAACACGTCTCCTGACTAAATATAAAAAACTCTAGACGCAGCAAGTACGTTATGGTACTGAATTTTCATAAGAATTGTACACTATTAGTAAGATATATTATTAAAACTACTTCTTTAAATTTAAATGAACCTTGGAGATCGGTTTTAGAGTCCCAGTTAGCGATTATTTGAAAAAATTTATATTTTATATGGAGCTACTTAATTAAAATTTGGTCTTAGATATAATATGTAAATACTGCAAGTGTCTTTAAAAAAATTGTGTTACAAATGTCATTAAAGTTACAAAAGTTTTTCAGAAAACAATTAATTATTTACAAAGGGAATGTACCTGTCAAATTATAAATATGACAGGCATTTTCCTTATCAATTGTTTGGAGGGTTTTGTTTTAGTCAACCCATCCGGATTTTGCAAACAATAAACAACAAAAAAGGTTTTTTAAAACAAAACGAAGCTCATTATGTTATTTTTCTTTAATTTATTACCCACGTGCGTTTACATAGGTGTTACTAAGGTTCAAGATTGAAGATTCTGGCTTAATGGGAAATTTATTGAGATTTCGGATTTGAAATATTTTTACGAAAATTTTCTACCATATCATAAAAAAAACCTTTTTTGTTGTTTATTGTTTGCAAAAACTGGATGGGTTGACTAAAACAAAACCATCCAAGCAATTCATATGGAAAAATACCTGTCATATTTATAATTCGACAGGTACATTGCCTTTGTAAATAATTATTTTTTTCTGAAAAACGTTTGTAGCTTTAATGAAATTTGTAACACCATTTTTTAAGACACTTGCAGTACTTTCATATTTTTATAATTTGACAGGTACATTCCCTTTGTGAATCATTTATTTTTTCTGAAAAACGTTGCTAACTTTAATGAAATTTGTAACACAATCTTTTTTAAAAGCACTTGCGGTACTTACGTATTATACCTATCTAAGACCAAATTTTAATTTAGTAACTCCATATAAAATATAAATTTTTTCAAATAATCGCTAACTGGGACTCTAAAACCGATCTTCAAGGTCCATTTAAATTTAAAGAATTAGTTTTAATAGTATATCTTACTAATAGTGTACAATTCTTATGAAAATTCACTACCATAACGTACTTGCTGCGTCTAGAGTTTTTTTTATAATTCGACAGGTACATTCCCTTTATAAATCATTTATTTTTTCTGAAAAACGTTTGTAACTTTAATGAAATTTGTAACACAATTTTTTAAAGGCACTTGCAGTACTTACATATTATATCTAAGACCAAATTTTAATTTAGTAGCTCCATATAAAATATAAATTTTTTCAAATAATCTGGGACTCTAAAATCGATCTCCAAGGTCTATTTAAATTTAAAGAATGTTTTAATAATATATCTTATTAAAAGTGTACAATTACTATGAAAAGTCACTACCATAACGTACTTGCTGCGTCTAGAGTTTTTTGCGATACTGGAACCAATAATTAATTATAAGTTAGTATTTGTTTCACTTGCCAGGTTATTAAAAATATTGAAGAACACAAATAAGGATACATTTGATCAACAATTGTGTCAGAAACTTTAGGACCAAATCAAAAGAACACTTTTTAATAACAACTCTAACATAATATGTACATATAATAATAAAGAGCTTTATAACAACAAACATGGCTAGTGGCTAATACCCCATTTAAGTATATATATATATATATATATATATATATATATATATATATATATATATATATATATATATATATATATATATATATATATATATATAATAACGAATCTTCGAATGTTTTGAGGTTAGATTGACATTGAAGATTAAATATATTTCTGGATTATAATGCTACTGGCGCTGAAGCATCGGAAATTAGTACTGAGCCTATAGTTTTAAACCATTTCATTGAAGTGAAACTTCTGTTTGATATATATTTGTAATAGAACAAAACATTTCAGTTTTAATAAATGTAAATAACACGTTGACGCTGACTGTCTAACATTTCGGCGTCTGCAGTCGGCGGCTCTCGGCTCACGTTCTCGTTTCGCGATGACAGTTGGCCTACCATGCAGCGGTGTCAGATTAAATAAATTAGAATTTATGATAAATCAAATGAGAAATTATTGGTAACTCAACATTTATTAATACTAAGCCACATTTATTAGATGGATTAATTTTTTGACGAAGTTTTATTTTGTCATTAATAAGTACAAATGCGTTTTATTACCCTATGTTTTACATTTCAAGATTTAAATGAAATTTTATTAAATCTGACAACCCGGCTCCTTTATATTTAATTGTTAGGTGACTATTGTCTCCGTTTCAATTTGAGCAGCCTCGGGCAAATGCAGCTTGCTTTAAAATCGTTTTTTCGAGAGCATTCTTTTTATTCTGTGGACGAATATTTTAATTTTAAATTTCAGCGTTGATAAGCTGTTTTTTGTGTTGTGACTATTTCCGATATCTTGTAGAGATCTATGGAGCAGTTTTAATAAATAAATAAATAAATGTGTTGTCAAAATTCTGTTTTCTGGCAGCCACAGCTGCCTTTATTGTGCAGCGTAATGTATATTCTCTAGAAAAGTAGTTTGTTACCTAAAAACTCTAGTTACTCGTAACAGATAGGTATAGGAAAACTTATATGAAACCGGTGTATAATTAAATTTAGAACTCGAATTTTTAATAATATACAGGGTGTACCCTGAAAAAAATGACTTTTGCAACATTGAATATGTGTTAGTTGGTCTTTAAATTTAAAACACTCTGTATGATACAGGTAAAATTTAGGTAGATAATATGAAGGCTTCATCCTAGAGGTTATAGTATTCTAAATTCCGGCCTTTTATCTTTAAAAACATGTGAAATACAAAGTGTTATAAATGAGGATAGAAGTTCCGGAAAATGTAAAAAATTCACAATATCTTTGGAGCAGTTGAAGATAGGGATAGGAAAGCTTAACATAAATCTTCACAAAATTTAATGGAGAATTAGAATATGCAATAAAAAACAGGGAATTCTATTTAAATGAGCAAAGTTGATGACTACTTCCGGTCTAACCGGAAGTGATGTGATCTTGAAAATATTTTAAAATAAAAGACAATTATTACGAATTGTGACCGCTGCCAAAATTTCAAAATTAAGGATATCAGGGAACTTCTAATGCACGGCTATCGTGAAATATATATATATATATATATATATATATATATATATATATATATATATATATATATATATATATATATATATATATATATATATATTGCTAAATATAGTAATAATGAAAATGTATGAAGCTCGCTCGGCCGCCTATGGGCAGTCTCCTGATAGATTACTTTATAAAATAAATACCGGCAGAGGCACGTCCGAAATATAATAAAAAAGAATACAGGTATTTCCGACAAACGAAATATGTTAATTTTGGTGTCGCTGAACCTCCCTAAAGCGTTAGTGACCGACTACATGTAGCAGAATATCAATCAGTTGTGGATATAAGATATTTAGAAATATTCATCCTCTGGTTACGTGAAGTTGGTTGGTGAAACGATCGTCAGTTGTGTTTTTTAATGGGTTGTGTGCGATTTGGGTTCTCCAAGTGTGCTTATCAGTGCTCATCACAGGTTCCAATCTCCACAGAGTAAAGAAATAACAAAATCTGCACCGATACGAGCTTTCCAAAAACTAATTAATTTCCTAGAAAGTCTTCGTATCAACTACTACAAATATGGTTTTATTTACATTGCTCCTTTGGCTAGATATGCAGCACATTATTTTCGTAGACAGACAAGCAATCGAAACACAACGGGCGCAGAGGTTGAACAAGGTAAGTGTTTTTTATAGTCAAAAAGAATCGACAAATATTTGTTAACGCAGAAACGGTAGAATTTCCAATACAGCATGAATATTTACACACAAGTTTAATAATCTTTTCCTCTTTTTATGTTAAACAGATCGTGAAGTTTTAATAATTGAATATTGATCAGAGGCTGTCGGACGAGGTGCGAGAGAGGCCGTCACATGACGAAGTGCTTGTACTGTGTAATTTGCTTTGTGCACCCAATTACAAGTTTTGACGTGCTATGTACCATGCTCACCCCGTTGGCTGCTATATTTTTTATGAGAATGCAAATAATTTGCTATTTAACAGAACAAGCGGGGGTAGGACCTTTTATGTATCCTGTAACAGTCTGAACGAATCAAATTTCAATCAAATATGGATTTGTAATCTCGGCCTTTGTCGAACGGGAAGTCTGAGTTCCTTTGAACAACTGAAGCTTAACGTGCACAATATCTGATCGAGTTTGTGCACGTTGCAACGGGTTTAATTAGAGACCAGCCGATTTTTTACGCATACGTTACTTTTGCTCTTTCTACCAGAGAACTGCCATTGTTGTCTAATGTTGCAATTGCAGTTTTGAAAAACTAACTACAATAGGGTCCGGGTTTTACGAGTAGTAGATTTAACTAACTTCTCAGTTAACGAGCAAATTTTGATAATTTAAATGGACTTGTGTAAGAGACAGTGCTAATATTTTTCTGATTTAACGAGACTGCTTTTCAGGCGATTTCAATTTTAACGGGGTAATTATTGCGCTGACCCGTTCACATTTTTAGTGCATTTTCTTTAATATATATATATATATATATATATATATATATATATATATATATATATATATATATATATATATATATATATATATATATATATAGATATGTGTGTGTGTGTCACATCGATAACTCAAAAAACAATGCGCCGATTTTGATAATATTTTTTGAGTACCTTCCTTTCGCAAGTGGCTTGGATAAGTTCGTTAGCCAGGAAAATCGGACTAGTTTTTCCCGGAAAATGTTGCGTTTTTTTTTTCGAAAAATTTTTATATCTCCGGAAATAACAAAGTTAGGGCAACCATATTGGGTGCGAGGGTTTATATCATAAAAGAAATCCTTTTTTTTTATTATTTCAACAACACACCACGAGGGCAACTTGTTAATTCTGGGCTTGAAGGTTTGGAGGTTCGGAGGAGAAGGAAGAGCATGTGCCGGCAAGGAATTCCACAACTTGGAAGTCCTCGGGACAAAAGAGCGGGCATAACAAGATGTTCTGTGTCTGGTGACCTGAACAGTAAAAGGGTGCATTCGCTTTGTTCCCCTGGTAGATCTGTTGGGGGCAGCAGGTGGAGGAACTATGGAAGAAAACTCCACTGAGCAGTACCCGTGCAGATATCTATAAAAGAGAGAGAGAGGTCACCAACGGCACGTCGGTGGGCAAGGGATGGTAGCATTTCGGTGAGGGTAGGGTCACCGATGAGGAGTATAGCTATCTCCCCAATGGAGTCCAGAATAGCGAGTGTAGAAGCGGCAGCAGCACCCCAGATGTGGGAGCAGTATTCGAGGTTTGGTCTTATTTGTGAAGTATATAAGGTATAGAGATTAGCTGGTGAAAAGTATTTGCAAGCTCGGAAGAGGAAACCTAATTTCTTAGCAGGCGCTTCTGCAATTGATGTGACATGTTGGTGCCAATTAAGATTTCGATCCACATAAATGCCAACAAGTGAAAAGGACTCATTACTTTGAATAACTTGGTTGTTTATTGTGATGGGTCTAGGGCTGGTGTATCTCTTATGAGATAGAAAGCAAGACTGAGATTTGGTGGAGTTGAATTGTACAAGATTTCTACTTCCCCAGTCTAATATTTTTTGGAGATCCAAAGAGACAGAACCCTCCATGAGTCTGCGATCCTCATCTAATTGTGCTAAAAGGTCAGGCTTGGAATATTGTATATTTGAGTGTGGGGTGCTGTCGTCCGCGTAGCTGTGAACTGGGTTGGACGTGCTAGAGAGAAGGTCATTGATGTGGAGAAAAAACAAAGTTGGGCCTAAAGCTGAACCTTGAGGAACTCCTGCATTAATTGGATACAGTTTAGAGGAATGGCCATCCACGACAACAGAAATGCTCCGGTTGGAGAGGAAATTAGCTGTCCAGGTACAGAGTTTTGGTGGTAGGCCATAGGCCGGAAGTTTATTAAGCAGCACTGCGTGCCAGACCTGGTCGAATGCTTTGGATATGTCTAGAGCGAAAAGTTCTAAAATTCAGCCACTATTTGAGTGTGCCTGTAAACGGCAGCTCGATTTTTTCGACGAGTAATACAAATAAAAAGCTATCTGAAAGCGTCATTTCCATGGGGCTCCGCTATCTATTGATAAAAAGTCTGAACTCAGCAAGTGCGTTATGGTAGCGAATTTTTATTGAATGCCTCAAATTTGAATAGCTCAATTTGATATTAACCTATAAGGTTCGTTGGCCAGGAAACTAGTTTTTTCGGTAACATTTTAAGTTTATTTTCGAAAATTTTTTGTACATTTTCAAACAATAAAGTTATTTTGATGATGTATGGTACATTGTTTCTACTAGATATGTTACACTGGTAACCAAATTTGATGTCTTCTTTCTTAAAAAAAAACACATATTTGCTATTTAAAACATTTTAATGAAAATTCACTATCATAACGCACTTGCTGCGTCCAGACTTTTTATCAATAGATAGCCGAGCCCCATGGGAATGACGCTTTCAGAGAACTTTTTATTTGTATTACTCGTCGAAAAAATCGAGCTGCCGTTTACAGGCACACTCAAATAGTGGCTGAATTTTAGAAATTTTCGCAGAAAAGTTTTTAGTGTTTCTGTAGAAATTATTTTTGTAAGATTTTTGTGTTATATTGGTAATTAATAATAAATGTTTAGTAAGTTATGGAAAAAAAAATGTCGAAATTTTGATAAAAATATAATTTAATATAACATTACTGAAGGCAATTTCTGTTAAAAAAAAATGGTGATTTTTGTAAACGAAATTTTTGCAAATTTCCATAATTTTTTTTCAATTTTGGTCCTAAAGCTGTTTGTGGATAATTATATCCTGGCAGGTGTGTAAATAGCTTAGAGGTTCGTTGGCCAGGAAAATCGGACCAGTTTTTTTCTGGGACCTTAAAAGTTTATTTTCGGATAATGTTGGTACTTTTTGAAACAAGAAAGCTATGTTAATAAAATACGGTACATTAATACTACTATATAGGCTATACTGCCAACCAAATGTCCATCTGTTAAAAACAAGACACATTTGCCATTAACAACAATTTTTTGAAAATCCGCTGCCATAACGCACTTGCTGCGTCCAGAGTTTGATCCTATCAGGGCGTAATAAAGTTAAACGTTAAAATTTCAAATCCTTTATCGTGAACTGACATTAAAAATATTTGGAGTTTGCACATAAAAACTTTTCAATGATAACTGTACGCTGAACAAAGAGCCATATTTTTTTCGCAACAAAAGTTTCGTATGAATAAAATTACATTAAAATGATTTATACTCTGAGGCTTTCTTTGTTCAGAATCGCACATTTTATAAACTGAATTTTCAACTGTACGAAGATAATTCCGTAAGTTTTGTTACAGGGAAATAAGAAAAACATCGCGAATTTTCTTCAAGCATTCAGTCAGCAGAAAGCGAGCTCTGGGGAATTACAAAAAAATTAAAATACACTGCGCGCCTAAAGTATGGAATAATTTAAGCAAAAGCGAAATATATTTTTTTGGGGGGTGGGAAGACTCCTGAAACATGTCAATTTTATTTTTATGCATGAAAGTTGATAATCATAATTTTCAGCGAATTTTTCGTAAAACGAAAAATTCATGAATGAGGAGATCTGTGTGTGTATGTCAGCGGCGGCTCCTCAGTAAGTGCGCCAGTGCGCGCGCACTGCGCCTGCCGTGAAAAAAATAATATTTTTGCTATGGTATATTTTAATACATTTTTATTTACTTTTTTACCTCCTGCATTCAACAAACAAAATTAGTATATCGAGGATCGCAGAGAGTCCGCAGCCATTAATACAGAATACAGAATCAGAATAAGTATGGTTTAAATCGTTGCAGACGTTATATACATCCATATCCATATAAAGCAGGCGGGCGGCGGTGTGTATTTTTAGGCGCCCTCAGGAAATGCGATACTTCAGTGCGAAATGATCGCCGAATCTGGATGATCTTCGTCGAAAACGACCGAATAAGCAAGCTGTTGTGCGCTATAAAATTACACACTTCCAGTTTGTAGTGGACTTTTAGCAGAGCGTGTGTACCTACTACCTAGTAATTTTCGTCTTCGCGTCGGATTTATTTTTAATTAGATCATTTCGTTGTTGTTTACATGTTCTAATAAGACAATTATTATTATTATTATTATTATTATTATTATTATTATTATGGTTACTACTCCGGATTGCTTAATAAGTGGACAAAATAATTGTGATACTGTAATTAATTCAGTCAATATTTTAAATTTAAAGGTTAACTTTTTAACAGACTTTTTAATTACTATAACGTATAACTAACTAGAGGAAAACTTGGTAAGTAGTTAATAATCATTAAGTTTAGTAAGTAGGTTTCTTTATAATACATTTTCAGGGGGAAAATAGGCGAGCCCTTCATTTTTAGTGAATTTTTATTTTAAAAAATTCACTAATAAAGAGGTATCGATGGAGAGACTTTGCAAAAAAAATTTCAAATGACCGCGAACTAGAACCCATATCCGGGGTCAGTTTCAATTTTTATATGTTATATATATATATATATATATATATATATATATATATATATATATATATATATATATATATATATATATATATATATATATATGTAACCAACCGATAACTCAAAAAATAAGCAATTGATTTCGATGAAACTCGGCAAGTGCCTTTCTTTTATTAATGGCTTGAATGAGTTCGTTAGTCAGGAAAATCGGATAACGTTTACTGGAAAAATTTTGAGTTTTGTTTCTAAAAAAAATCTTTTTCTACGAAAATTAATAAGCTATTTTAATGAAATTTGGTGGATATGTTGCCTTGTAAAAGACCTTACTACACACTAAAATTCAAGTTTCTACATTTTTAGAAAATTGAGTTATTCAAATTTTGAGTTTTCTTTTGAAAAAAAGTTTTTCTCCGAAAATTACAAAGTTATTTTGATGAATTTTGGTGGCTTTCTAAGTTCGTAGAAACTTGAGTTATTCAAATTAGAAGCATTTAATAAAAAATTACTACCATAACGCACTTGCTGCGTCCCGAACTTTTTTTGTATGTATCACACCGATAACTCAAAAATTTAATGGTCCAATTTTGATAAAATTTGGCGCGTACCTTCCTTTTGTAAGTGGCTTGGATAATTCGTTAGCCAGGAAAATCGAACGAGTTTTTCTGGGAAAATTTTGGGTTTTCTTTCGGAAAATTTTTGAATCTCCAAAAATAACGGAGCTATGACAAACAAAGTTAGCATATCCGTTTATATGACTAAACTTACCCTACATGCCAAAATTCAGATCTCTAAGTTAAAAGAAGAAAAAGTTGTAGGCATTTAAAAAAATATATTTTGGCTGCCACTGGCGATCAGAGGACAGCACAGGAACAAAATATTTTGTGTGACTAACCAAACCAACTGAATATTACATACAATGGTTATGTTTTCTTGACACAAAAAAGTCAAGAAATATCAGAAAAAATATTTGGCAAATTTTACAATTTTCAAAGCCGCGAATTGAAACGTCAGAATTTGCTATTTTCTGACAACGAATTTGAAACAAATATGAATTATGTATAGAAAATGTCGTAATAAGTGTGTTTTATTACAAAGCCTTAAGTTTCAGCTTCAACGATCATTGTCCTTCATTTCATTAAAATACATATTTTCGGAAAATCCAAATAGACTCTCTTTCTGATACTTTGGCAGTAGTTTCAGCTATTGAGTTTTTGGTTTAGTAGTCTATATTTAAGCAAATATTCGTAGAAAAAGTTCTTTATTGAGAATTCCGTGACTTATGAATTTTAAAAATATTTCTTCCAATGAACGCGAACTAGAACACGTAAAACCCATATATGGTCAGTTTCAATTTTTGTCTGTTTACATATATACAGGGTGACGCATTTCTACGGTAAAGCTCAATATATTCGTTATTATACAAGATATGAGAAAAAATTATATACGTTATTTATAGGGTAGTTCAAGGTGCATCTTATAAACCTATTTTGACAATCACAGGGTGCGCCATAAGTCGTTGGTGATACACACTTTCTTTTTCAATAGAACACCCCTTATGTTATTGGATTTTTGTAGTCGAATTATAATGAATGTTTGTAGGGTAAAAAAAGATATCGTTCGTCGTTTTTGAGTTATTTCAATTGATTTTCAACTTTTCACGTTTTGGGCCCATGCAATAAATTGTGATAGGGCGTTTTTACTAATAGATAACGTAGCCCCATGGAACTGACACATTCGGGGAGCTTTTTGTTTGTATTACTGGTCGAAAAAATCGAGATGCTGTATACAGGGCCGCTCTCAAATAGTGGCTGAATTAGAAAAGTTTTCGCAGAAATGTTTTTAGTGTCTCCGTAGAAATAACTTTTTGTAAGTTTATATATATATATATATATATATATATATATATATATATATATATATATATATATATATATATATATATATATATATATATAATAGTAATTAATAATAAATTGTTAGTAAGTTATTGTTAAGAAATATTAATCAAATTTTTGTGAAAAATATAATTTAGTGTAACATTACTGAAGGCGGTTTCTGTAAAAGTAAATGGTGAATTTTTATAAAAGAAATTTTTGCAAATTTTCGTATTTTTTGTTTCGATTTTGGTCCTAAAGCTGTTTGTGATTAATTATATCTTGGCAGCTGCGTTAATAGCTTGAAGAGGTGTGTTCGCCAGAAAAATCGAACCAGTTTTTTCTGGAACTTTTTAAGTTGATTTTCGGAAAATATTTGTAATTTTTGAAACAACAAAGCTATTTTAATGAAATATGATACATTGTTAGTACTATATAGGTTATACTGGTAACCAAATGTCCTTTAAAAAAACAAGACATATTTGCCATTAAAAACATTTTTACGAAAATTCTCTACCATAACGCACTTGCTGCGTCCACACTTTTGTTAAATGGCAACCCCAATATTCCTTGGATTTGAGAAATATTTTAATTATCGTACCGACAATACCTATACAAAAGGCTGGACGCAGCAAGTGCGTTATGATAGTGAATTTTCATAGAAATGATCTGGCACAAAATATTTTATTGTAACTTTTTTTCTTGTAACATCAAAATCTAAATTTTAGTCTATAGCTTACTTTTTATATTGTAAATCTACCTACCTAATTTGGTTATCATAGCTTTTTATTTTTTGAGGTAAAAATTTTTTCGAATGAAAACCCAAAAAACCTCGTCCCATCTTCCTGACTAACGAACTTATCCAAGCCATTTACAAAAGGAAGGTACATGCCAAATTTTATTAAAACCGGCCCATTATTTTTTGATTTATCGGTGTGAGATATATATATATATATATATATATATATATATATATATATATATATATATATATATATATATATATATATATATATATATATATATATATATATATATATATATATATATATATATATATATATATATAAATTGAAACTGACCCCGGATGTGGGCTCTAGGGGTCAAAATAACTTTATTGTTTGAAAATGTACAAAAATTTCCGAAAGTAAACTTAAAGTGTTCCCGAAAAAATTCGTTTCTTGGTCAACCTTATAGGTTAATAGCAAATTGAGCTATTCAAATATTAAGCATTTGATCAAAATTCGCTACCATAACGCACTTACTGCGTCCAGAATTTTCTTTCTTACAAACATGCATTATATTTCGATGGAAAATGCAAAAATGCAATAACATAAGGCGTGTTTGATTAAAAAAAAAAGAAAATTTGTATCACCAACGACTTATGGGCCACTCTGTGATTGTAGAAATAATTTTGTAAGATGTAGCTTAAGACACCCTATAATTAATATATACAATTTTTTTTCATATCTTGTATAATAACAGATATATTGAGCATTATTGATTTTTTTACGAAAAGTCTACAACAATTATATACTATTAAACGATAAACTCTATAGCTAAGGCTGCTGCCGAGCGTCAGAGAAAGGGTCTATTTGAAATGAATTTTCTGGAAACATTTTATTAAAATGAAGGACAATGACGGTTGAAACTAAGACTTCAGGGTTTGTAAAACATTCTTCTTGAGACATTTTATTAATAAATGGCCCCATAGAATGAAGTCTAAAGGAGTTAAATCCGGTGATCTAGGGGGCCTCTCAATAGCACGTCTACGCCCAATCCATTGTCCTGGAAACTCTCTGTTCAAAACCTCCCTAACACGTTGTGAAAAATGCGAAGGCGCTCCATCTTGTTGAAACACTAATTGATTTTCTTGATAGCGATCATCATTTTCAACAATGTCAATTAGTAGAGGGTAAACGATATCTTCTAGTAACTCCAAATACGTTTCGCCACAAATTGCCATCAAGAAAAATTTGTCCAAAAATACCAGCCAGACATTCAATTACTGTGGAGTTTGAGTGTGGACTTCGTGAAAATTTCTTGGATTATTATCTGCCCAATAACGACAATTATGACGATTGACTGTAGAGTTTAATAAAAACGTACACTCGTTTGAAAAACAGATATTGAACAGAAAGTTCCCGTTATCAGCAGTCATAACTTCACAAAACTCTAGCCGCCGACCAAAACCATCTTCATTCAGTTGTTGTACCCGATGAATTTTATACGGGTGAAATTTATGATGCTTCAATATTCGCTGAATAGTTCTTCTTTTGATGTTTGAAACAGTGGCCAATTTTCTCGTATTCAAAGTTGGGTCTGCAGTAATTTATCCTAAAACTTCAATCTCAATAGTGTCATTTCTAACCGGAAATTCACGTTCAGGATCCTGTTTTTTGTTGGTTACTGAACCATTTTGTCGAAACTTTGCAACTAACTCCAAAATGTATTTTCTGTTAATATGTCTGTTTGGATGTCGTTCATTAAACGGTTGGGACAGTCATCGTTTTTGAAAAAAAGAGTAATTAATGTTCCCTATTTAAAATATAAGGGTTGTTATCACCACCCTTAAGGGGTTGATCTGACAAAGTTGAGTTTTATGTCAAAACATGTCCCGCTCAATATTAAAATTGACTTGTTTCAGCGTTTATTTAAAAAAAAAATCTCTGGACACAAATCGGTCGGTTTCGTTTTCAATGCGACACCCTATATAGATATTCTTCAAATGAGCACATATCCGGGTTCAGTTTCAATTATATATATATATATATATATATATATATATATATATATATATATATATATATATATATATTAGTGAATTTTTTTAAGAAAATTCCCTAAAATAGAAAATTTGAATCACCAGCGACTTATGGGCCATCCTGTAATTGTAGAAATATTTTTTAACATGTAGCTTAAGACACCCTATAATTAATGTATACAATTTTTTTCGTATCTTGCATAATAACGGATATATTGAGCTTTAAAGATTTTTTACGAAAATTCGACAAAAATGATATACCATTAACCGATAAACTCTATAGCCAACACTACTGCCAAAGTATCAGAGAAAGGGTTTATTTGAAATGAAATTTCTGGGAATATTTTAGTAAAATGAAGGACAATGACGATTGAAACTAAGACTTCAGGCTTTGTAAAACATTCTTCTTGTATTAGCATGCCTAGTTCTTAAGTATTAAACTAGGTTTGATATTTCAAAATGGCAATACAATATATATATATATATATATATATATATATATATATATATATATATATATATATATATATATATATACATATATATATATATATATATATATATATATATATATATATATATATATATATATATATATATATATATAATTATAACAAGTGTATCGTTTGGAATCTCCTAGAACCCAGTGCACCTAAAGTTTAAATACAAAGTCCACATACAATCGACACTTCAACATCTTCTTCAAACGATAATTAACGAAGCCGATTAATTAGCGAGGGTGGGATCAATCCACCTGCAAATCATTGGGGATAGAAAAGAATCTCTTTCTCCCCCATTTGAAATATTCAGCAGAAATCTTAAATAATTATTTGTTTCAGAAACGTACATTTCATTAAACGATTTTCCTACAGTAATTTAAATCCAGCATGGAGACGGTTTTTATTGCTTGTATAATAGCTTATATATTTTGTCTTCAAGTGCTCTTAACAACTCATAAAATGAAAGAAAGAAAATAATACCATGGATATTAAGACTTACATTCTGAACAAGCAATTGTGAATATATTAAATACGCTCACGTATATATACACGACCTCCTGCTCACATTTTCAATTCAACCTGGCATGTTCGAGTTTCTTTATCTCCGTCTCTTTCCACTTCTTGTAGACGCGTTTAAAAAACGCAAAACAATTACCACAATTAGAGCAATAAATATATTGCAAATTGTTTTCCAGGAACAAATAAATCAGCCTCATGCATCTCACTAAGCCGTGGAAGCGTGGAATGTTAAAATTGTTACAACCAGCTATCACAAGCTTCAAATAAGCTCATGCTTGTAATTGCACGAAAGAAACAAGTTTGTTGATGTACAAAATAATTCTGTCTCAACATATAATGGATGTTTTCTCTTCTTCAGATAACATCTTTGTTAGATTGGTTTTAATGATGTAACGAAACTCCAGTTTCGTTGCAATAAATACATTTTTCGTTATAATAAACTCTGACTTTCTTCATTATTTATATTTTCTTGGCTAAATAATATCCCGGGGACACCGGTATATAAGGAAAAAGCTTTATAAAGTATATTAACAATCTGAAGAATTCAAATAAAGAAGTCTGGACGCAGCAAGTGCGTTATGGTAGGTTTTTTCTTTTATTTCAACAACACACTACGAGGGATCACAGCCTAAATACTATCGTACCGTGGGTGCCGACAAGGAGGAAAGAGGCAACTGGACTTGAAGGTTTGGAGGTTCGGAGGAGAAGGAAAAACATGTGCCGGTAAGGAAGTCCACAAGTTGGAAGTCCTCGGGGCAAAAGAGCGGGCATAACAAGATGTTTTATGTCTGGTGACCTGGACAGTAAAATGGTGCATTCGCTCTGTTCCCCTGGTAGATCTGTTGGGGGCAGCAGGTGGAGGTACTATGGAAGAAAGCTCCTCTGAGCTGTGCCCGTGCAGATATCTATAAAAGAGAGGTCACCAACAGCACGTCGGTGGGCAAGGGATGGCAGTCTTTGAGTGAGGGTAGGGTCACCAACGAGACGTATAGCTCTCTTCTGAATGGAGTCCAGGAGTGCGAGTGTAAAAGCGGCAGCGACAACGCAGATGTGGGAGCAGTATTCGAGGTTTGGACTTATTTGTGAAGTATATAAGCTATAGAGATTAGCTGGTGAAAAGTATTTGCGAGCCCGGAAGAGGAAACCTAATTCCTTAGCAGCCGCTTCTGCAATTGATGTGACATGTTGGTGGCAATTGAGATTTCGATCCATATAAATGCCAAGAAGTGAAAAGGTCTCATTATTTTGAATAACTTGGTTATTCATTGTGATGGGTCTAGGGCTGGTGCATCTCTTATAAGATATAAAGCAAAACTGAGATTTGGTGAAGT
Organism: Tillus elongatus; assembly: GCA_964006375.1. NCBI lineage: Eukaryota > Metazoa > Arthropoda > Insecta > Coleoptera > Cleridae > Tillus > Tillus elongatus. The sequence goes on from OZ023266.1 coordinate 168,962,777, forward strand.
TGAATTGTACAAGATTCCTACTTCCCCAGTCTAATATTTTTTGGAGATCTACAGAGGCAGAACCCTCCATGAGTCTGCGATCCTCATTTAATTCGGCTAAACAGACAGGCTTAGAATATTGTGTATTTGAGTGGAGGGTGCTGTCGTCCGCGTAACTGTGAACTGGTATGTGGTTGTGTGTGTGTGGTATTGTTGTTGGCATTGAGACTGTTTCTCATCAGCCACAAATTGTAAATTAAAATCTCGTTTCTTTCCCGAATTTTTTTTTCTGTTCGAACACGACGGCACCCATATCAAGCAATATGTACAGTAAATACTTAACTATTATTTTTTTTACATAAATATATACACACACACACACATATATATATATATATATATATATATATATATATATATATATATATATATATATATATATATATATATATATATATATATATATATATATATCAAATTATTTTTTAACTTGTTTTATTATATATATAATTATTTATTTTTTTTTAAATTTGTTTTTGTTAAAAAAAATTTAATTTTTTTTTAATTTTTTTTTTGTTTTTTGTTTTTGTTTTTGTTGGTATGTGGTTACTAAACGAGTTTTTTGCTTTAGAAAGAATGCGGACATAGCGGTTTCTTGCGTCGTTAAATGCTTGACGGTCTTCTTGTGGACTTTCAAAAAAATATTTTTAATAACAAATATGTGTTGTTTTTTTTTTGATTACCGGTATAACCTGTATAGGAGAAACTACGTACCATATTTCATCAAAATAACTTTATTGCTTGAAAGTGTACAAAAATGTAAATATCTCAAATTTTCACAACTTCTGGTAATAAAGAAAACCTTTTATAAAATTTTATCAGTTAGTTAAAAAATACCGTAATTTATAGCTGTATTTAATATCCGCAAATTTCGAAAAACCCATTTCTCATGATTTTTAACTTATCGCTCCAATCCTATTTGATTTTATCTGACAACGTTCTTCTTCGTCTTCTTCTTCTTCTCGTTCTTTTTTTATGGCGTCTGTTTCTACTAATCTAAATTTCCAATTTGATATTGACCATTGGCAAATGACAGCTGAGCTCCAGCACGAACCCGAACGCAGTCTAACAACGTTCGCGCGTTCGTGCTGCAGCTCAGCTATCATTTGTCAATTGACAATCTCTAATCGGATATTTAGATAAGTAGAAACAGACGCCATAAACAAAGGAGAAGAAGAAGAAATGGAAAATTTAGCCTCAAATTTAGGTGACATGACACAGTTACGAGAGAGATATGATAATGCGGCTATCTATTTTTGCAAAAAATTTACAATGAGAGAAACACTCATGAATATCGTTAATGAAGATATTAAATAGCAAAGGTCCCAAGTGGCACGCCAGGAAAACTTTCATCTCATTGGACATAAAATTCCCTATCCGCACCACCTGATATCTGTCAGAAAGGTAACTACCTATCCAGGAGAGAAGAGGGTCGCCAACAAGAAACATATGTAACTTATGAATTAAGAGGTTATGGTTGACTCTGTCAAAAGAAAAGTTGGTATAAACAGAGTCAACCTGAATACCCGCCCCCAGGGAGTCCGACAAGTAGGCACTGTACAGCAACAAGTTTAGATCAGTAGAGCGACCTGATATAAATCCATATTGCTGGTCACTGATTGAACCACTAAGGAGAGAAATAAGAGTCTCGCATAGAAGAGCTTCAAAAATTTTGGGAATAACGCTAAGAATACTTATCGGTCGGTAGTTTTTAACAATTATGTGTAAGAAAATAAAATAGACTTTCCAACAATATGTCGTGTTGTTATTTAAAACAAGACTTTCCACAAACTTTGTGTCTACTTAAATTCAAGAATTATAGTGCTCTTGATAAGATGCACACAGAATATGTTCTCTTAAAACATCGCGATAATTCGATGTTTATGCATCTGAAAGTTTCCTTACAAGAATTATGACTTAGTTATAAATTTTAGTTTGTACGTAAATAAAGTTGAAATTGATAAAATATTGCTGAAGTTTGTAGGGCGAAAATTGCATCCATGCATTATTCATGCTAACCCCTAACTATATCAAGAGAGTTTCGAAGTTTGGTGGATGTAAGAGGTCGCGGGAGGGTGTGAGTGAAAACACGGACACCACACCAGAATTACAGGGACATTTATTACTTCATTAGGCGTGTAAGCTTTTTGGAGTTTTTAAAAATAATATTCCACTCTGCTACAGCTATTTAGGTCACATAAATTTCACAGTCCGAAATGTTTTACTTTTAAGTGATTGAGGTATTTTCCGGTTTTGCTGGAAGGTTTTGTCGTTAATCAGATTAGTAAAAAGTTCGGGACGCAGCAAGTGCGTTATGGTAGTGAATTTTTATTAAATGCTTTAAACTTCAATAACTCAATTTTCTATAAACTTAGAAAATTTAATTTTGGTATGTAGTAAGGTATTTCCTAAGGCAAGATATTTTCCAAATTTCATTAAAATAACTTTGTAATATTCGGAGAAAAAAAATTCAAAATTTGAATAACTCAATCTTCCAAAAACTTAGAAAGTTGAATTTTGGTACGTAGTAAGTTCTCTCCCAAGGCAACATATGTAGTAAATTTCACTAAAACAGCTTTGTGATTTTCGGAGAAAAAAGATTTTTTCGAAAGAAAACTCAACATTTTCCCGGAAAACCCTGTCAGATTTTCCTGGATAACGAACTCATTCAAGCGATTAATAAAAGAAAGGCACCTGCCGAGTTTCATCGAAATCGGTTGATTATTTTTTGAGTTATCAGATATATATATATATATATATATATATATATATATATATATATATATATATATATATATATATATATATATATATATATATATATATATATATGTTCAGAAAGGTTCAGAAAGATTTTCGCGGCCTTTAATGTGAGACATACTTGGTTCTCGGGTTGAACCGCGTCCTGAATTTATGAAAACTCGACGTTTCGGCTCCTGTTTTAAAACCATTTTCAAGAGGTAAAGGAAATATGTAAGGGCACTCTAAGGCCTGAATCTGCCTACTCCTTAGAGTGGTGGACAAAGGTGGGTAAAGGAAATATGTAAGCACACTCTAAGGCCTCAATCTGCCTACTCCTTAGAGTGGTGGAGAAAGGTGGGTAAATGAAATATGTAAGGACACTCTAAGGCCTCAATCTGCCTACTCCTTAAAGCGGTGGACAAAGGTGGGATGGTTGTTGTAGCTCGATTACGGGGCCTCAATCTGCCTACTTCCCAAATCTCCCCGGAGATCGTCTGTGAGGTCTCAGTGTGTTCAGCCCTAGGCCTCAGAGAGATCTGGCAGTTTGTTGCAGGTCTTGTTTTATATATGTCGTTCCGTCTACCTGATTCGTTATCAGTGAAAGTAGTGGCGTCACCGTCAACTAGGTGGGGGGCTTTGGTCACGGTACTTAGAGGATGAGGAGGATTAAGAGGGTCACCGGCATTTGTTGAGGCAGATAATGGGGAAATAAAACTGTCTGTGGATTTTATTTTCTTTTTGTGTGTTTGTAAAGAAGATATAATAGGTTTCCAAGTAGTCGGAAGGCGAAGATCATCATCTCTCTTATTTAAACAATCGGGACGTTTTTCAATCTCGATTGCTTCGCGGATAATTCTCGTCTTGAAGTTGTAAACCGGTGCTATTGTTTTGGCATTATCGAAGTCTATTTTGTGCCCTTTATGAATATGACGCATGGCCAGCGCCGATGAGGGGTCGGATTTTCTAACTGCGAGCGTGTGTTCATATATTATATTGTGGATGCGTCTATTTGTTTGTCCTACATAAGTTCGGGAACAGTCGGAATAAGGAATTTCGTAAACTCCGTGGGATTCGTTTGGAATCGTATCCTTGGGAGTTTCTATCAGATTTGACAGTTTTTGCTCTTGTTATTGTTGTGGTGTAGTGGTTTGTTGTTGTGCGTTTCTAATGTTTCGTAGTATGTGATTGTTGTCGTATCCGTTTTCTAACAATGTCTGTCTTAAAAAGTTGAATTCTGTCTGTTTGTTGTTGTTGTCCGTTAGTCTAAGGGATCGTGTTACTAGTGTTCGAACCACGGAATTTAGTTGCGATGGGTGATGATGGGATTGGGCGTTAAGATAACGATTAGTGTGGGTTGGTTTTCGGTAGACAGTGTAAGAAAATTCTCTGACTGGGTTTTTAGTGATGCGTATATTTAAGAAAGGCAAAGAAAAATTATTTTCTATTTCCATGGTGAACTGGATTTGGGGGTTGATGTTATTTAGGTAAGAATAGAATTCGTCTAGAGATTCTTTGTCGTGTGGCCAGACAACGAAAATGTCGTCAACGTATCTTAACCAACAGGTTGGTTTAAGTTGGGATGAATTGAGGGCCTGTGTCTCGAAGTTTTCCATGAAAATGTTAGCCAATGCAGGAGAGAGAGGTGAACCCATTGGAGCACCTCGAACTTGTTTGTAAAATTTGTTTTGAAAAAGAAAATAAGTGTTAGATGTGCAGTATTCTACAAGAGCTAAGATATCGTGGGAAATTTTGTGTTTATTTTTGAGAATGTCAAGGGTTTCAGATAGAGGTATGTATATTGGTGAATAAGGAAACTATATCACAGCTAACTAGGATGTCGTTTTGAGAAATTGTATTGTTTTGAAGAAGGTCAATGAAATAGGTGGAGTTTTTGACATAAGATGTAGCGTTTTCTACTAATGGTTGGAGAGTGTTGGCTAGATGTTTTGCAAGTTTGTGTGGGTGAACGGTGGGCACTTACGATAGGGCGAAGGGGAATATCAGGCTTATGGATTTTCGGGAGACCGTATTTTCTAGGGATGCGAGATGATTTTTCGCGGTGGATTAGTTCTTTTTTGAGGTCAGGACTGAGTCTGGAGTTGTTGATAGTTTTGGTTTTCTTTTCAAGATAAGTTGTAGGGTCGTTAGGGATTTCTTTGTAGTCTGTGTTGTTTAGTATATTGTCCATATTTTCACTCAAAACAAATCACCTCTTTTATAAAGTACGACCTGTGAGTTAATTTGTGACACAGTTATAAAGAGACCGTAGCTACTCACGTATGTGGAGCACAAAAAGTGTTATTTTCTGTAAGAATGATGGATGCTTTGTTGTTATTTGGAATTTAATTTGAAATGTTATATTGATAGACAGAACATTGTAAAATGATAATAAACTAGTCCAACGCATCAATCTTCGACTTGTCAACGGAGAGAGGAAAATTGCAATAGAACTAAAGGGGTCATGTTTCACGCGAGCTTCTGTTATGTTCGATATTTGTGAGCGTATGTCTTAGTAAAGTATTCTCGAACTAGATTAAACTTACTGACGTTAGCACAGATAAGTCAGTAGGGTTTTAAACAGTCTTCCGACATAAAATTTAATATTCCTTCATTGTGCTACCTTAGTTTACATCCAGCTACATCGTAAGCTTTCTTGAATGGTAGAACGTAAAGTAAATAAAGTAAATCATCTATTGATTTCAGTATACTATAAAAACAATTTCAGTCAAGTCACATTTTGTGGAATATTTTTTAGAGCGCTTATTAAAAAAAGTCTCTACTCAGCGAGTGCGTTATGGTAGTTAATTTTCATTAAAATGATCTACACATATATATATATATATATATATATATATATATATATATATATATATATATATATATACAGTGTGTCCCATACTACCTGGTAACGAGGTGGCGGCATGTGCTTCGTGTCTTACATTTCACTAAGTGATACAAAACTTTGTTAAAGTTAAATATTTTTTGCAGACATTTTCATTTATGTTATTCATTTTTAACAACTGCTCTAAATACGTTAACGTTTGCTCCGTGGGAACGCTAGGAAACAAGGAGGTTACATCTAATGAAATTAAAACCTCGCCTTCAGTCAATGTAACCTCTTTAATCTTATCAATACATTCAACTGAATTTGTTACTGAAAAATTTTTCTGTTTAATGGGCAAACCTTTAAACTCATTACGAGTATATAGAGTGTGTCCCAAACTGGATGGGAAGGTATTGGCTATCTCCGTTATTATTATAGATAGGGAGACGGTTAAGTTAGCAATGTTTTGTAGATTTTCATGCTCGTTCCAAATATGACTTGTATTTTGCCCTGCCTCTTTTCGTTTTCAAGTTATTTTGAAAAAAAAACAAGATTTGTGGATTTTTTTTTCTTCAATATCTATGTAGGCGTTGATCTGACATGTCTAAGACTTGCACATTATAAGGACACTTTTTACAGATTAATCTTTTTGTGCTATTCTCAACTTTGGATTGTCATTTGTTTTTGAGCTACAGGTATCAACGTTTGTTTTTATTATGGCAGCCATATTGGATTTTTTGCTCATGTGATAGCCTGTGAAAAGAGCTTTCCAATTATGTACAACATGCTTGAGAAATCTTATAATTGCACTCACAATTTTTTTGAAAAACCGTTTTGAGGATAGTAGGCTATGAAATCCAATACCAGAAAACAAATGACCAAAAAAAGTGTTCAAAAAGCAGTATGCCATGGGGGGTTAAGGAGTCGCGGGCCAAAGGACTCCAGGGGGCAAGCTGAGGAAGTGGAAATAACAACATAAACTCCCGATGAAGCTTTCCCCAAGACCGTCATGCGCGGTAAAAATCCGCATCCTGCACGAGGTGACCCTGCTAATAACTAAACATGACGGATCTAGACAAGGAGGTCGAACTAAACTCCCCCAATCTACGGTGTCACGTGACCCGTGCCTATGGATGGATGGCACCAGGGCGATGGTGTCGTGAACGGAACCTCTGGAGTACCAGGCAACCCTCCAGAGTAACCCGCCTTGCACCACACAGGGGGTTCTGATGGTGTGGACAGTATTTCCCCCATTCTCGTGGGAACAACATGAAGATTATAAATACATATAAAACCAAAACCAATGAGGCTCGAGGAGTGGCTCCGGCTACAGACTTGAGCCTTGAGTCTATCCCGGAAACGGAGACGAGCCAGGGTGCGGCAGCGGACTCTGGAGGTCCCACGACCGGCGTAGATACGGGGGATCAGGGGGTAGCTTCGGCCAGAGACCTGTCCCCGACACCCAAGCTGGAGGCTGGGTCCCACCGGAGGGCGGCGAGCTCCGCGGACTCCGGGGGCCCCTCCACCAGTGAGGACTCTACTGTTAGAGTAGAGGGACTGCCCCGGCAGTCCAAGCGTCTTTCCGGGGCGCAAAGAAAGAAGCTCCGGAGGGCGCAAAAAATGGCGGCCGGGACCTGGACGGTCGAGAAACCTGTAAAGGCGCAAGAGGGGAGTGCGGGTCAGAAGAGGACGCGCTCGAACTCTAGCACGCCCACTACAGACAGACGTTCCAAAAGGGCCAGGGTGCCTGTAAAGGCGCAAGAGGAGAGTGCGAGTCGGAAGACGCCGCGCTCTGGCTCTAGCACGCCTACTACAGACAGACCTCCCAAAGGAACTAAGGCCGGAACACCGGCGCAGACTGGCTCTTACAGGGAGGCTGCGGAGGGCCTCGGGATGGCGGTGATTGACAGACGCCATCCTGAGGTCACGCTAGACCAGGGGAAGGCGGACCTGATCCAGGCTGCGGTGGTAGCTGCAGTGGACTCTCTTCAGGAAGGGGAGAGCCCGCCTCAGTTCCACCGGACGCGCCTGACGGGGGGCATCCTCTGGACAACCTGTGCCGGCCCGCAGTCGCGGGACTGGCTGCGGAAAACGATCGGGGGCCTCGGTCAGATTTGGGAGGGGGCGGACTTGACAGCCGTCGAGCCCAAGGAACTCCCAAAGAGACGCAAGGTCCTCGTACGGATCCCTGACACCGTCCCGCAGGAGACGGTGATCAGCAGACTTAAGATCCAGAACCCTGAACTGGGGACGCAACACTGGTCGGTTCTAAGCAGGAAGGCAGAGGAGAAAGGACAGACGCTCGCCTTCTCGATCGACCCGACATCTTACAGATCCCTTGAAGGAACCACCTTCAAGGCATTCTGGGGCATGGGAAGGGTTAGCTTCCGCCCACTGGGGAAGCAATTAAGGGTTAATGGGACTTAGGTTCCTTCAGGTCAACCTCCAACACAGTAGGGCAGCCACGGCCGGACTACTAATGGCTCTGAGGAACACGGATGTGGCCCTCATCCAGGAACCGTACTCCTACAAAGGAGAGATCAAGGGACTCGGCGGAGCTAATGGAAAGCTCATCTACAGCAGGTCCAGCGAGAATCCGAGGGCCTGCATTTTTGTCAGGGAAGGGATAGAGTTTCTCCCTCCAATGAATTTCTGTTCCAGGGACCTGGCAACGATCAAAATCCGATGTGGAGGAGCGGATGGGCTGAGGGACATTACTGTCGCGTCAGCCTATCTGCCAGGGGACAGCACGGACCCTCCTCCACCCAACGAATTGGAGCAGCTGATGGTGGGTAGCAGAGCAGGTGGATGGCAGACCATCATCGGCATGGATGCGAATGCGCACCATGAGTTGTGGGGTAGCTCGGACACAAACTCTAGGGGTGAGGCACTTTTACAATTCTTTATGAAATTTAATTTAGACATATTGAATAGAGGTAATAAACCGACATTCGTCACAACACGGCGTGAGGAAGTTTTAGACCTAACAGTTTCCACCCAGTTTCTGGGTGACTTTGTTAAAAGCTGGGCTGTGTCTGGGGAAGTGAGTAGCTCAGACCACAGATACATCCGGTTTGAAATCGCCAAAGTCGAAAGAGAAACGGTATGGTACCGGGACCCCCGCAAGGCGGACTGGGAAGCCTACAGGGCAGACCTAGCTGTGGAACTGCGGGGGGTTGAGAGGGCCATAAGGGATTCAATAGACCTCGAGATTGCAGCAGTCCAATTGCGAGACGCAATTACCTCCGCCTATAACGCCAACTGCCCCCTGAAAATGAGGGTGTCCACCAGGAACGTCCCATGGTGGAACGAGGACCTCAGGCAAAGGAGGACGCAGGTTCGTAAGCTGTTTAACGCGGCCAAAAGGTCGGGAGCATGGGATGAATATAGACAGGCCCTATCGACCTATAACAAAAGACTGAGGGACGCCAAGAAGGAGTCGTGGAGGAGGCACTGCGAAGAAGTGGAAAACACGTCCGAGAGTGCTCGACTACACAAGATCCTGTCTAAGGGTCCTCAGACTAACATAGGCTCCCTTAGAACACCCACGGGAGGCTTTACAAGCTCGGGGGAGGAAACTATGGAAATTTTACTCCAGACGCACTTCCCCGGCTGTAACATAATAAACCAATCACCTCCGGACTGGGAACACTCAGAAATAGAGGCGCCTTATAGGCGGGCATCTAGAGTAGACTGGACAGTCGCTAAAGAGGTGGTTACCTGGAGCAAAATCAGATGGGCCATTAACAGCTTTAAGCCATACAAATCGCCGGGATTTGATGGAATAATGCCCATCATGCTCCAACAGGGGATAGATATACTGGCGCCGGTGCTTACCCTCATTATGAGGGCCAGCCTGGCTCTGGGGTACATTCCGAGGGCATGGAGACTGGCCAGGGTTGTATTTATTCCTAAACCTGGGCGTCCAACAGACCAGGCAAAGTCCCTGAGGCCAATAAGTCTCATGTCCTTCTTGCTGAAAACAGTGGAAAAACTGCTCGACCGGCACATTAGGGGCGGTGTACTGGAAGCATATCCTCTACACTGCGGACAATATGCATACAGAGCAGGATTCTCAACAGAAACAGCACTGCACCAACTGGTGCTGAAACTGGAGAATACGCTGGAGAACAAGGAGGTGGCGCTGGGGGCCTTCCTAGACATAGAGGGGGCCTTTAGCAACACCTCGTTCGGATCGGTTCTGGCAGCTGCCCGGGAGCGTGGAATAGAGGAGACCTGCTGCAGGTGGATCGGTTCCATGCTCAGGGACAGGGCGGTGTTCACCTCACTCGCGGGAGGGACTCTGCTGGCGGCGGTCGCGGCGGGGTGTCCGCAGGGGAGCGTTCTGTCTCCCTTGCTCTGGTGTCTAGTCGTGGACGGCCTGCTGGGGAGGCTCTCGGGAGGGGGGTATGAGGTACAGGGCTATGCGGACGACATTGTCATCATAGTCCGAGGAAAGGTCACACAGGCAGTGTGGGAGCGTATGCAGACTGCACTGAAAGTGGTGGAAGGGTGGACGGTTGATCAAGGGCTCGGGGTGAGCCCCGAGAAAGCAACCGTCGTGCCGTTTACGAGGAGGAGGAAGTGTGAAAGCCACAGAACTCTCACTCTATACGGTAGGAGCGTTCCAATGGCCAGGGAGGTAAAATATCTTGGGGTCGTATTGGACTCTAAGCTAACCTGGAATGGTCACATTGGAAAAATACTGCGTAAGGCAGTCATGACCTTAGCCGTCACTAGGCGGCTATATGGAAAAACGTGGGGACTAAGACCTAGTATGGCCCACTGGCTGTACACAAGGGTGGTCAGACCATCGTTAACATATGCGGCACTGGTCTGGTGGCCTAAGGTGACACAATCCAGTGCCAAACAAAAACTAGGCAAGATCCAAAGGATGGCTTGCCTAGGCATCACAGGGGCCATGTCTTCAACCCCAACAGCCGCCATGGAGGTGTTGCTGGATCTACCCCCCCTACACTTCGTTATTATGGGAGAGGCCAGGCTAGGACTATACAGACTAGCCTGCAATGGTAGACTGAAGATCAACCCAGGCTTCAGGGGCCACTGCAAAATTCAGGAGATCGTGAAGGAACCCATGCTTGAAATGAGGTCAGACTTCGCGAGCCCGCGAATGTGCAGGGAAAACAACTTCACAGTGGAAATCCCTGATCGCGGGGCATGGCGGGAGGAGACGCCGGGCATACCACGGGACGCGCTCGTCTGGTTCACGGACGGATCTGGCGGGGAGCGTGGGACGGGGGCAGGTGTTTACTCGGAAGGACCGAGGGTAAGTCACAGTATTTCCCTCGGAGCCCATGCAACGGTGTTTCAGGCCGAGATGTACGCCATCCTGCACTGTGTGCGGGAGAACAAGAGGAGGGGCTACACCAACAAGCGGATCCTCATAGCCACAGACAGCCAGGCAGCCCTTAAGGCACTAAGTAGCCCACGGGTAAATTCCTGGCTGGTGAGTGAGTGCCGAGACGAGACGAGCGACCTGGCTGGGCAGAATGAGGTGACCCTCATCTGGGTGCCGGGTCACTCGGGGGTCAAAGGCAATGAAGAAGCTGACAGTCTCGCGAAGAGAGGGTCAGCAGAACCATTTATGGGACCAGAACCGGCTCTGGGCGTGTCAAAGAGCACTGCCAGGGGAGCCATTAAGTCCTGGGTCAGAAACCAACACAAGGTGTACTGGGCGGACTGTCCAGGGCTCAGACATGGGAAGTCAATAATTGACGGACCCAGTTCAAAGAGAGCTGTGGAGCTGCTAAACCTTAGCAGAGGACAGCTCAGAAACACAACAGGTCTCTTGACGGGACACATGGCCGTCAAGAAACACCTACATAAAATGGGGCGGTTCGAAGGGGACCTCGCATGCAGACTCTGCGGCGAGGGGGAGGAATCAGCCCAGCACATCTTGTGCGAGTGTATAGCTCTGGACCGGAAAAGACAACTGATCTACGGTCACTCTAGACCGGAGACAGAGCAATATAAAACTTCACCCTACCAATCGCTGTGCAGACTAGTTCAAGGCACAGTGATTTTGGAATGGGTGGAGTAAGACTAGGGGTATGCACAATCAACCAAGGGTTGCGGTGCTATCGGGGCGGCAAGGCCGCGGACGAGCCCAGAGGAAACAGTATGCCATGGAGTCTAAGAATATACTTCTACTTTTAACATAATTTTCCGTAATTATTCACGATAAAAAAATATTGTGATTTAATTTACAATACTTAATTAGGTAATGATGCTAGGTAATATTATGTGAAACAGTTTAATAACAAAACCCGCCAATAACAAATAGAAACTCCACAAAACAACACAATTAGAAACGTAACTCAACAATAATAAAATAGAAACTTAAAAATACACTAAATAGAAAATTGTTCAATATGGCCACCACAGGTTCAATGCACTTTATACACCTTTTTTAAACATGCCTGTAAACTCTGGTGAGGGTGTTTCGGTTAATATGATTTATAGCTTCCGTGATTCTGTTTCGTAATTCATTGATATTTTGTGGTGGATCGAATTTATACACATCATTCTTCAGTGTACCCTAAAAATAAAAATCCATGGGTGTTATATCAGGACGAGCACACCAATGGACCGGCCCATTGTTAAAAATGACACGATTAATAAAATGTTGGTACAACAATTCTTCGACAATCCTAGCATTGTGAGCTGGGCAACCGTCTTGTTGGTACCAAATCTCATCTAAATTATCATGAACCGTTCTAATTGTTGGTAAGATATCATTTCTTAGTAGATTAAGATGGGGATTTTCATTTGCCCAATAATGCCTATTATGGCGATTATACACACTACAATTTGTAAATCTGGATTCATCAGTCCATATTATTTTCAAATGAAAATTTTCACCTTGCTGACATTGTCCTTGATACCAACATTTAAGCCTTGTACGAATGTAGGTTTGCATAGATGGTAATGACTTTGTTTTAACACACGGTGCACCGTGCTTTTTGGAACGTCAATTTGTTCATCATAAAACCGAACAGATTGCGGAGGGTTTTCGTTTAAAACCTGTAAGACGATTTTATTTCTTTCTTCATTTCTAGGCATTAGTAGTTTCTTTGCGTGGAAGCTACCGTCGTTCAATAGATTGGTCACTATCCTGCGAAATATTTTAGTGTTTGGTTGTCGTCTTTCTGGGTAGTTGTTTTGATATGAATTTGCAGCTGCCTCAGTATTTCGGTTAGAACGAATATAACATTCCAACATGTCAAAATATTTTTCATTACTGAACATATTGTTAAATAATATTTAAAATAAACAGGAAACAAACTATTCAGTACAAAATTTTAAGCAACGTGTTTAATACACCTCAAATTGTTCAGATAATTAAGAATGACAGTATTCTTAGTTGTCGCGATAGTGTTATATCCATAGCAACCTTTCTTCTGCTGTTTTTCAGTTGACTTATGTTTAAAAATCAAACAATTTTCAAAGGCGTCTTCGTAAATCATTATTCTACTTTTTAGTGAATTTTCTTAAAAAAAATTCACTAATGAGGAGATCCCGACTTTTGAATTTTAAAAAAATTTCTTCAAATTAGCGCTAATTAGGCCCTCAAGAAAACATATCCGGGGTCAGTTTCAATTTTTATATGTTTATATATATATATATATATATATATATATATATATATATATATATATATATATATATATATATATATATATATATATATATATATATATATATATATATATATATATATATATATATATATATATATATATATATATATATATATATATATATATATATATATATATGTATCACACCGATAACTCAAAAAATAATGGGCCGATTTTGATTAAATTTGGTGAAAAAATTCCTTTTGCAAATGGCTTGGATGAGTTCGTTAGCCAGGAAAATCTGCCCAGGTTTTCCCGGAAAATTTTGTGTTTTCTTTCGAAAAAAATTATATCTCCGGAATTAACAAAGTAAGGGCAACGCAGGTTTACATCCTTATAGGTAAGTTGCCTACCAAAATTTAGCTATGTAGGTCAAAAGACAAAAAAGTTATAGGCATTTAAAGAAAAATAAATTGGGGTTTTCCTCAAAACGTCAAAGTGGCGATTTAAAATGTCAAAATTGGCAACATTTAGGCAAAGAACTTGAATCTAATACGGGCTATAGAAATAAAATGTCTCAAGAAGGATGTTTTACAAACCATAAAGTCTTAGTTTCAATCGTCATTATCCTTCATTTTAGTGAATTTTCTTTAAAAAAATTCACTAATGAGGAGATCCCGACTTTTGAATTTTGAAAAAATTTCTTCAAATGACCGCGAACTAGGCCCCCTAGAACACATATCCGGGGTCCGTTTCAATTTTTATATGTTTATATATATATATATATATTTATATATATATATATATATATATATATATATATATATATATATATATATATATATATATATATATTTATATATTTATATATATATATATATATATATATATATATATATATATATATATATATATATATATATATATATATATATATATATATGTATCACACCGATAACTCAAAAAATAATAAGCCGATTTTGACTAAATTTGGTGGAAAAATTCCTTTTGCAAATGGCTTGGATAAGTTCGTTAGCCAGGAAAATCTGCCCAGGTTTTCCCGGAAAATTTTGTGTTTTCTTTCGAAAAAAATTTATATCTCCGGAATTAACAAAGTAAGGGCAACCAAATTTGGTACGATAGTTAATATCCTTATAGGTAAGCCACCTACCAAAATTTAGCTATGTAGGTCAAAAGACAAAAAAGTTACAGGCACTTAAAGAAAAATAAATTTGGGTTTTCCTCAAAACGTCAAAGTCGCGATTTTAAACGTCAAAATTGTTCATATTTAGGCAATGAACCTGAAATTAATATGATCTATGGAAGAAAATTGTCACAAGAATAATGTTTTACAAAGCCTGAACTCTTAGTTTCAATCGTCATTGTCCTTCATTTTACTAAAATATTCCCAGAAAATTCATTTCAAATAGACCCTTTCTCTGATACTTTAGCAGTAGTGTTGGCTATAGAGTTTATCGTTTAATGGTATATCAGTTTTGTCGAATTTTCGTAAAAAATCATTAAAGCGCAATATATCCGTTATTATGCAAGTTACAAAAAAAAGTTGTATACATTAATTGTAGGGTGTCTTAAGCTACATCTTAAAAAATATTTCCACAATTACAGGGTGGCCCATAAGTCGTTGGTGATTCAAATTTTCTTTTTTTTAGTGAATTTTTTTAATCGAACACGCCCTATGTTATTGTATTTTGTATTTTCCATCGAAATATAATACATCTTTGTAAGAAAAGAAATTCGGGACGCAGCAAGTGCGTTATGGTAGCGACTTTTCATTAAATGCTTCAAATTTTGAATCAATTTGCTATTAACCTATAAGGTTGACCAGAAAACCAGTTTTTTCGGGAACAATTTAAGTTTACTTTCGGAAATTTTTGTACATTTTCAAACAATAAAGTTATTTTGATGAAACATGGCACATTGTTTCTAATATATAGATTATACTGGTAACCAAATTTGGTGCTTGCTTTCTTAAAAAAACATATTTGCTATTTAAAAAACATTTTTATGAAAATTCACTACCATAACGCACTTGCTGCGTCCAGAGTTTTATTTCTAAAATATTCCCAGAAAATTCATTTCAAATAGACCCTGTCTCTGATGCTTGGCAGTAGCCTTAGCTATAGAGTTTATCGTTTAATGGTATATAATTTTTGTCGAATTTTCGTAAAAAATCAATAAAGCTCAATATATCCGTTTTTATATAAGATATGAAATAATTTTGTATATATTAATTATAGGGTGTCTTGAGCTACATCTTAAAATAATATTTCTACAATCACAGGATGGCCGTCGTCATTTTTTTTTAATCAAACACGCCTTATGTTATTGCATTTTTGCATTTTCCATCGAAATATAATGCATGTTTGTAATAAAAGAAATTCTGGACGCAGCAAGTGCGTTATGGTAGCGAATTTTGATCAAATGTTTCATATTTGAACAGCTCAATTTGCTATTAACCTATAAGGTTGACCAAGAAACGTGTTTTTTCGGGAAAACTTTAAGTTTACTTTTGGAAATTTTTGTACATTTTCACACAATAAAGTTATTTTGATGAAACAAGGCACATTGTTTTTACTATATAGGTTATACTGGTAACCAAATTTGATGCCTGCTTTCTTAAAAAAAACACACATATTTGTTATTAAAAACATTTTTATGAAAATTCACTACCATAACGCACTTGCTGCGTCCAGAATTTTATTGAGTTCTGTTAGTAAATTTAATCATTTACCAGGTTTACCTATTTAATTAAATTATAACAATTTTTTAGGATAAGGTTGTAATGTAAAATATCATTTGTAATCATGGGCCGATTCATTGGTGTGCTCAAAGCTCATATTTTTTTATCGTGAATCATTACGGAAAAGTATGTTAAAAATAGAAGTATATTGTTAGACTCCATGGCTTACTGCTTTTTGAACACTTTTGTCATTTGTTTTCTGGTATTGGATTTCATAGCCTACTATCCTCAATACGCTTTTTCTCAAAATTGTCAGTGCAATTACAGCGCAGTTTCGCTAACCCAGAGAATAATACCCTATTTCGTTAAAAATTTTATATTAGTGAATTTTCTTTAAAAAAATCACTAATGAGGAGATCCCGACTTTTGAATTTTGGAAAATTTTCCTCAAATCACCGCGAACTAGGCCCCCTAGAACCCATACCCAGGGTCAGTTTCAATTTTTATGTGTTTATATACATATATATATATATATATATATATATATATATATATATATATATATATATATATATATATATATATATATATAGTGTGACACACTTAAGAAATTGTCAGTGCAATTACAAGATTTCTTAAGCATGTTTTACATCATTGGAAAGTTCTTTTCACAAACTATCACGGCAGCAAAAATTCCAATATGGCTGCCATAATAAAAACAAACGTTGATTGTAGCTCAAAAACAAATGACAATCCAAAGTTGAGAATAGCACAGAAAGATTACTCTGTAAAAAGTGTCCTGATAATGTGCAAGTCTTAGACATGTCAGATCAACGCCTACTACCTATTGAAGAAAAAAGAAATCAACTAATTAGCGAGCATAAAATTCTACAAAACGTTATTAATTTAATCGTCTCCCTACCTCTAATAATAACGGAGATAGCAATACATTACCATCCAGTTTGGGACACACTATATATATATATATATATATATATATATATATATATATATATATATATATATATATATATATATATATATATATATATATATATATATATATATTGAAACTGAACCCGGATATGTGCTCATTTGAAGAAATGTTTTCAAAATTCAAGACTCGCGATCTTCTTTAGTGAATTTTTTCTACGAAATTCTAGTAAAAATAAGAGACGTCTGGACACAGCAAATGCGCTATGGTAGCAATTTTTATAAGAAATAATTTCCGTAAAAAATTATTTTGTTAAGTAATTAACACCAGTTGAAATAAATAATAATTAATAGTTGTATTATGTAAAACATATCTTCTGTAGAATTATGCACGACACATGCCGCGACCTGTAGTGACAGACGCCCTTACAGGCACGTTGTTTAGGCTGTGGACGTGCAAAAAGGGACACATTAGTGCACGCACTGACGATAATCAGTGGGTTCAGGTATCCGCGCCGCAGAATATGACCATACCCAGACACAGAATAGCCACACATGCAATAACCGTGTAATTAAACGCAGAGATTCAATATAATATATGATCGCCGTAGTACAGTCAACATGAATTATAGTAAATTATGTGTTGCCGTAGGTTAATTTACCATTTACATTACAGTCATTATCTGAACTGTTTTATTTCAGGGTGAGCTTAGATACATAAACATCCCGAGATGGGTGCTTTATTGTTTAGGGATATGTTAATACGTCACCCTCAGGCGTTCTAGTAAGACGGGAAAGTAGTAAGCTGATACAGAATCGACTCAAAGGCACGAGAGTTGATTAAAAAGTTAAAGAAAAGGCTAACTTAGGGAAACATACAAACTGATTTAGACTATTTTATTGTATGTATAACAGCGCAGTCTCGCTAACCCAAAGAATAATACACTATTTCGTTAAAAAATTTATATTAGTGAATTTTCTTTTAAAAAAATCACTAATGAGGAGATCCCGACTTTTGAATTTTGGAAAATTTTCTTCAAATAACCGCGAACTAGGCCCCCTACAATACATACCCAGGGTCAGTTTCAATTTTTATACAACCCTTATATTTTAAATAGGGAACATGGGTCGGGTGTTACATCATTTGAAAGCTCTTTGTTTTATGAATTCAGCACACTAATTTTTTTTGAAGTTTTATCAACTCGTTTAAAAATTATTAACAGTTAAAGATGCAAGAACGTATTTCATTCATTGTGATAAGAAATGCACTAATTAGTCAATTTTTCGCTAAAAAAAAAACAAAACCGAACGTTTAAAAATCTTTATTAAGTTAAGTAAGTGTTCAAATTGTTGACCACCAACTTCTATACAAAAGTACAAATTTTGTTCAAAACGAGCTCTAACATTCTGGAGCATTTGTGGAGTTATTAAACGGCATTATTCAACAATGTGTCGTCGTAATTATTCCAGAGACTCCGGTTCTGTTGCGTAAATTCTACTCTTTAAATGGCCCCATAGCAATGAGTCTAAAAGAGTTAAATCTGGTGATCTAGGGGGCCACTCAATAGCACCTCTACGCCCAATCCATTGTCCTGGAAACTCTCTGTTCAAAAACTCCCTAACACGTTGTCAAAAATGCGGAGGAGGTTCATCTTGTTGAAACACTAATTGATTTTCTTGATAGCAATCATCATTTTAAACAATGTCAATTAGTAGAAGGTAAACGATATCTTCTAGTAACTCCAGCCACTCAAATTGCCATCAAGAAAAATTGGTCCGATTAAACGGTCTCCAAAAATGCCAGTCCACACATTCAATTTCTGTGGAGTTTGAGTGTGGACTTCGTGAAAATTTCTTGGATTATTATCTGCCCCATAACGACAATTATGACGATTGAGTGTAGAGTTTAATAAAAACGTACACTCGTCTGAAAAACAGATATTGAACAGACAGTTCCCGTTATCAGCTATTCGTGCAGTCATAACTTCACAAAACACCAGCCCGCGATCAAAATCATCTTCATTCAGTTGTTGTACAAGATGAATTTTATACGGGTGAAATTTATGATGCTTCAATATTCGCTGAATAGTTCTGCTTTTGATGTTTGAAACAGTGGCCAATTTTCTCGTGCTCAAAGTTGGGTCTGCAGCAATTTGTCCTAAAACTTCAATCTCAGTAGTCTCATTTCTAACCGGAAATTCACGTTCAGGGTCCCGTTTTTTGTTGGCTACTGAACCACTTTGTCGAAACTTTGCAACTAACTCCAAAATGTATTTTCTGTTAACATGTCTGTTCGGATGTCGTTCATTAAACGGTACGGTTGGCACAGTTATCGTTTTTGAAAAAAAGAGTAATTATTTCAACTCTTTCTTCTACAGAATACACCATTGTGACATTAATTTTCGGTAGTACTATCAAGTATCAAACCGACCGATAAACTGAAATAATAAACCGTATTTCTCTCATTCCGATAAGAAATGTTCTGATAGTCAATTTTTTGTTTACAAACCAACAAAACATTGACTATCAGCACATTTCTTATCGGAATGAGTGAAATGCGTTTTTGCATCTTCAAATGTGAATAATTTTTAAACGACTTAATAAAACTTCCAAAAAGATTAGTGTGGTGAATTCAGAAAATAAAGAGCTTTCAAATGATGTAACACTCGACCCATGTTCCCAATTTAAAATATAAGGGTTGTTATAACCACCCTTAAGGGGTTGATGTGACAAAGTTCAGTTTTATGTCAAAACATGTCCCCCTCAATATTAAAATTGACGTGTTTCATCGTTTCTTTAAAAAATATATCTCTGGGCGCAAATCGGTCTGTTTCGTTTTCAATGCGCCACCCTATATATATATATATATATATATATATATATATATATATATATATATATATATATATATATATATATATATATATATATATAGGAGGAAGAATTTACCAAAATTTAGGTCTGTAGGTTAAAAGACAAAAAATATGGGTTTTCCTCAAAACGTAAAAAGTCGCGATTTGAAACGTCAAAATTGGCAACATTTAGGCAAAGAACCTGAAAGAAATACGGATTATGTAAAGAGTGTTGTGCAAATACTTAAGTTTCAGCTTCAACCATCATTGCCCTTCATTTTAATAAAATATTTCCATAAAATTCATTTCAAATAGACACTTTCTCTGATGCTTTGGAAGTAGTTTTAGTCAAGTTTATGGTTTAACGATCTTTAATTTTTAGGTAATTTTCGTAGAAAAAAAAATCATTAATGAGGAGACCGCGACTTTTCAATTTTAAAAAGATTTCTTCAAATGAGCGCAAACTAGGCCCCCTAGAATCCATATCCGGGTTTACTTTCAGTTTTTATCTGTTTATACATATACAGGGTGACGCATTTCTACGGTAAAGCTCAATATAATTGTTATTATACAAGATACGAGGAAAAATTGTATACGTTAATATGGCGTCTTAAGTTGCATCCTATAAAAATATTTTGACAATTACAGGGTGGACCATAGGTCGTTGGTGATCCCTACAATTGTTTTTTTCGAACAGCCTTAGTTTATTGCATTTTTGCGTTTTTTATCGAAATATGGTGCATGTTTGTAAGAAAAAAATTCTAAACGCAGTAAGTGCGTTTTGGTAGCAAATTTTCATTAAAGCCTTCAAATTTCAATAACTCAATTTGCTATTAACCCAAGGTTTGTTGACTAGAAGACCACTTTTCTCGGAAACATTTCAAGTTTATTTTCGGAAAATTTTTGTACATTTTCAAACAATAAGTAAGTTTGATAAAATTTGGTATATTGTTTCTATTATGTAGGTTATACCGGTAACCAGATTGATGCCTGCTTGCATTAGAAAGACATATTTGCTATTAAAAATATTTTTTATGAAAATTCACTTCCATAACGCACTTGCTGCGTCCAGACTTTTTATGTAGACGGATTAACGCCAAGTTTAAATTAATCTGGTCTTGGAAATTCCATTGTCTGAATGTCAGGTTTGACTATTCATTAAGCACAATGGATAATATTTAATAGAGAGGCTATGTACAAAGTGAGATTTTTTTTTTCAAATAAAGAATAAAACCATTAACGGAATAACGGGCTTTAATTAAAGTATGCTTCTATTAAGATTTCACGACGAGATAATATTAATTAACTTTATTCCTACAATAAAGTACTTACCTGTTTTATTGCCTTATGGAGAGGGTATTATTGTGTTGGTCTCTTAAATATAAAGTATATTACTCAAACGAGAAACATTGGTTCTCCCTCTTTGATGCCGCCATAAAGTACTTAGCAGCGGCGTACACTTCCGCGCCAACAACAGGAGGAATAATTGCTTTGAGAGTGACACAAAGACAAAACTTAATTAATTTGCTTTTAGCAAATTTTCATAATGAAAATTTCGCTTATAGAGAGGAACAACTTTCGAAACTTTTCTTCAAATGACCGCGAATTGGACCCATATCCGAGGTCACTTTCAGACTTTATATGTTTATATACAGAGAGGTGCGACAATAACGAAACAGACCCGATTTTTCATATTTCCCGTTATTTAAAAAAAAATCGCTCGCACACTTCAAGTTTTATATGGAAGTGGTAGCGTTCTGGCGCTATTTTCAACCCTCTCAGTTCATCCCTCTAGAGAGGGTAAGTTGCACCCCCGAAACTTGAAACGGATATGAAGTAGTCTAGTGGACAGGTTGGAAAAAGTGGGGTTAGGTGGAAGAAGGTCGGAAGTTAATGACACTTTGGAATGTTGTTCAGAGGTGGTTAATTAACATTTTCTCAACTTTTGGACCTCGAGGACCCTGTGCGAAAAACGAGGGGGTCTGCAAAATTTTCGACCTCTCTCCGGTTTTTCCTTAATAACTTTTTTCCCTTACATACTACGGCAAAAACATCTAGACTTTTTTGTAGAGCGTTAAATTTCCTACTATTTTGACTATTTAAATATGTTTGTATGTCAAATCGCTCCCAAGATATGGCGCTTCGAAAAAAAATATTCCAAAATTCGCTAAAAAATGAAATGTTGTTGTCATTATGATTTCTGGTTACAACCGCCAACTTCGGAAACACCACCACCCGCCCCTGCTCCCCCCTTTCCCGCCCAACCTCAATCCACGAAGCTAATTTTCTTCTCTGATGAAATCCAACCATACTCACTCCATGTTGGTATTGATATTAGTTACTCTTCCGATCGATATCCCCCCCTCACTTCAACACCACCACCCCACAACATACTTTCCTACCTAAATTTTTGCGTTCGTACTAATATTTGTAACCTTTTTTTTTCTGATTACAGGCATTAAGAGTGATTGCTGGCCATATACATCGTGAATCGTTAGAAAGGAATCGGTGCATTTATTCGTTATAGTTTCAAGAGAGCCTGGTGAATCCGTGTTTGCACAAATTCGGGTACCTTTTGGAGATGGCGTCTACATCTAGTCAATCAGACTTGTGTTTTATTTGTAAAGGAGGAGTTGAAGCAGGTGAACCATCTGTTGTGAAAGCCAGATGAGTTGCCAGACTGTTGGTGTCCAGTGTGAAAAGGAAACTTTCGGTAGATGAACAGCATGGGTTGAGTGAAGTGAGAGTGCACAGTGCTTGCCAAACAAGGTACAACAATGAGAAATTGATTGCTGATTTTGCATGTCGAGGATATGACACATCCAAAGCTCCTTCTCCTATACCTACCCGGCGGTCACAAGTTGCGAAATTCGCCTTCACCAATGCGTGTTTTTTTTTTCTTCTGAGGAAGCTATTACTGATGATTTCAGAGCTAAACAGGCAAAGTTGCCCTTGGAAAGACGCAATGCTCCGGTCAAAGTGACTACTCGAAATTGCTAATAAAATTATCGAAAAGGCGAGGATGCGTGGACACGAGTGGGGGAAGACAATAGAAGAACGCATCAGCCAGTTGCCCAATTTGAACGCTGATTTAGTCGCTGTCAATGCTGAGTATCACCAAAAATGCCTTGCAAGTTTTTGCCATCCACCTAAGTCAGCGCAGAAAAGAGGATTCCGCCTATCACCGAGTGTTGACGAGGCCATGCAGGTGACAAAATTCTGAAGTTGGCGGTTGTAACCAGAAATTATAATGACAACAACATTTCACAATAATACAATAATTCGGGTATAACAGAAAAAAATAAGGTGTAATTCTTCGGAATTTTTTATCGAATTTTGATAAATTAATTTTTTTTCGAAGCTCCATATCTCGGTAACAATTTGACATACAAACATGTTTGAATAGTCAAAAGAGTGCAAAATTTAACGCTATACAAAAAAGTCTTAGATGTTTTTGCCGTAGTATGTATGGGAAAAAAGTTATTAAGAAAAACCGGACAAAGTCGAAAATTTTGCAGTCCCCCCCCTCTTTTTTCGCACAGGGTCCTCGAGGTAGAAAACTTGAGAAAACGTTTATTACCCATCCTTGAAAAACTTCCCAGTTTCATTAACTTCCGACCTTTTTCTATCTGAAACTACCTGTCGACTAAACTATAGAGTGACATCTCATTTTGAAGCAAATAAAACTATCTGTTTGAAAAGTATCAGTTTTTGAAAACCTATCAAACTTATCTGTCTCGAAAATCTAAGCGTTGCTTTCGGCGGCATAAGAAAATTCCATGTTAACAGACGTTTTTACACACGTTCAACAAGGTGGAAATCAAAGAAGAATATTGCTTGTGGGCTCAAGGAAATTGTTTGAATGACACATATTCTAAATAATATTCTGTATACAGACGCGGCTACCTTTGCAACAGATGGTGCGTTATCATCACAAAATTGCCGCCATTGGTCTGCAGATAGAGAGGTATCGATGGTGAGATTGAAAAAAATGTCTCAAATGATCGCAAATCTGGGCCCTGTGGAACTCCATATTCTATTATTTTTTGCCCACTAATGTGTTCACCTATCTTTACACATTGTCTTCTTCCCAGAAGGTAACTATTTAGCAACCTGTGTATGCTTTCTATAAACCCGACAGATTCCAAAACATCCAACAGCTTCCCATGGTCCACGGTGGCGAACGCTTTCGCGAGATCAATAAAAATGCACATGCTTGGAGATCCGTTGTCCATCTCGGCAATTACCCTCTCAACAACGCACGCTATGGCATCCCGCACAGATCAACCATCACGAAATCCATACTGTCTCTCCGACAGCTTTATAACCTTCTCAAAAATCTTTGCAATGTTGGAAATCATATATATATATATATATATATATATATATATATATATATATATATATATATATATATATATATATATATATCAGACCGATAACTCAAAAAATAATGGACCGATCTTGATAAAATTTGCGGAGTACCTTCCTTTTGCAAGTGGCTTGGATAAGTTCGTTATCCAGGAAAATCGGACCAGGTTTTCCCCGAAAATTTTGTGTTTTCTTTATAAAAAAATTCATAAATAACAAAGTGTGGGCAACCAAATTTGGTACGAGTGTTTGTATTATAAAGGGTGAATTTTGTACCAAAATTTAGGTCTCTAGCTTTAAAGACAAAGAAGTTATGGGCAGTTTAAGCACCAAATTTTGGAGTTTTCCTCAAAACGTCAAACTCGCAATTTTAAACGTCAAAATCGGCAATATTTAGGCAAAGAATGTGAAACAAATACCGTTTGTGAAAAGAAAATGTTGCAAGAAGAGTGTTCTGCAAACCCTTAATTTTCAGATTCAACCGTCATTGCCCTTCATTTTACTAAAATATTTACAGAATACCCATTTCAAATAGACCCTTTCTCTGATGCTTTGGCTATCAGTTTAGTTAAGTTTGGTGGCTTTTTGGATATTTATTTGTAGGTTTAGTGAAGTTTATGGTTTAACGGTCTATAATTTTTTTTAGCTAATTATCGTAGAACAAATTTGTTTATGCATTTTTGCATTTTTTATCGAAATATGATGCGTTTATAAGAAAAAATCTGGACGCAGTAAGTGCGTTTTGGTAGCGAATTTTCGGTAAATTTGCAGATTAGCTCCCGAACGCTTTTCAAAGAACTGTTTTCAGAAACCTACCTAGGGTCCCCCTGGATCCACAAACCCCAAGAAAAATTTCTTGTTTACACTCCCCGAGGAAGTTACGGGACCAGTAGTGAATAGGGGTGCATAATTTTTTTTTAGCTAATTTTTGTAGAACAAATTCGGTACTGCATTTTTGCATTTTTTATCGAAATATGATGTGTTTGTAAGAAAAAAAACTGGACGCAGTAAGTGCGTTTTAGTAGCGAATTTTCGGTAAATTTGCAGTTTAGCTCCCGAACTCTTTTCAAAAAACTGTTTTCAAAAACCTGCCTAGGGCCCCCCTGAATCCACAAATCCCAAGAAAAATGTCTTGTACCCACCCCCCAAGGAAGTTACGGGACCAGGAGTGAGTAGGGGTGCATAAGTTTTTTAGCTAAATTTCATAGAACAAATTCGTTAATGCATTTTTGCATTTTTGTCGAAATGATGCGTTTGTAAGAAAAAAATCTGAATGCAGTAAGTGCGTTTTGGTAGCGAATTTTCGGTAAATTTGCAGTTTACCTCCAGAACGCTTTTCAAAAAACTGTTTTCAGAAACCTGCCTGGGCTCCCACCACCCTGGATCCACAAACCACAAGGAAAATTTTTTGTTCACACTCCCCAAGGAAGTTACGGGACCAGGAGTGAGTAGGGGTGTATAAATTTTTTTAGCTAATTTTCGTAGAACAAATTCGTTAATGTATTTTTGCATTTTTTCGAAATATGATGCGTTTCTAAGAAAAAAATCTGGACGCAGTAAGTGCGTTTTGGTAGCGAATTTTCAGTAAATTAGCAGTTAAGCTCCCGAACGTTTTTCAAAAAACTGTTTTCAGAAACCTGATCACCAACCACATAACACCCCCCCCCCCCATGGATTGACAAACCCCAAGAACAATTTTTTGTTCACACCTCCCCAGGGAAGTTACGGGATCAGGAGTGAGTAGGGGTGCTGAGCGGGGTAGGTAGTAAAAAGGAAATATGAGCAGAAAATTCGAATAAAGCGGGCTTGAAAGCTGTCTTTTTCACATCTTGAAGCCATATCCCTCTTAAACCCTGCCTACCCTGCACACCACCCCTATTCACTCCCAGTCCCATAACTTCTTTGGGGGGTGTGAACAAGAATTTTTTCTTGTGGTTTGTGCATCCAGGTGGGGTCCTAGTAATGTTTCTGAAAACAATTTGTTGAAAAGCGTTCGGGAGCTAATCATCAAATCTACCGAAATTTCATTAAATCCTTCAAATTTCAATAACTCAATTTGCTATTAACGTAAGCTTTGTTGGATAGAAAACCAACATTTAAGTTTATTTTCGGAAAACTTTTCTATATTTTCAAACCGTAAGTAATTTTGATAAAATATAATACATTGTTTCTACCACATAGGCTATACCGGTAATCAGATTGATGCCTGCTCGCATTTGCTATTAAAAACATTTTTATGAAAATTCACTTCCATAACACATTTGCTGCATCTAGACTTTTGAAAAATGTTTATATATTTTCAAACAATAAATTTATTTCAATGAAATATGGTACATTGTTTCTACTGTATAGGCAACAGAGTTTGATGCCTGCTTTCATCAAAGAGAGACATTTGCTATTAAAAATAGTTTAAAGAAAATTCGCTACCATAACGCACTTGCTGCGTCCAGACATTTTTTTTATTAGCAACTCTAGTTTTTTAAGATACAAAAGATAACTTTCAGGCATATGAACTTAATTCAGAAGTAATAATGTGATAACAAAAAAAAACAGAAATAATTATTTTCAAAGATAAGTTAAGATTTGACAATAAATATTGTTACGTTCTTCGCCTTTAACGTATTTTTTTTTAGAAAATGTGTTTAACATTGTTCTTAATAAAAATATCTATGCAATTATCACACAGAAACTGATTAGAAATTCAAATATATTCGCACGCCATTGGTGTTAAACGACTTCACACCAGTGTAGTGCAAAATTTGTTTTCAGTACAAGTCACGATATTTCATCCGCGCTATGTAATTAACGTTTTACTTTAAATTGCATAATTACTAACCTATTATATTTAAATTTAACTTGTAATGTGTCTGTATATAATTATTGTTACCGGTTCAATGAATTATATTTCATATAATTATGATAGTTACACATTTTATTAGAATTGGAAACAATGCAATAACCATGCAATAACATAAAAACATAATAACAACCATTTCAGAGGCTATTTTTCTAAAACAGGAATACCTATCTAATAGTATCCGAGATTAGCACCAGATGGCTTATAGGTCAAGACATAGCTAACATTGTAATTTTAAATGATCACTTACTCACTTACATTGTTTAGTAATTTATTTAATATACACCGTCGCTAGAAGTATACATTTGAACGAGGGACTGTCTCAAAACAAAATAGCTAATTTCAGCATCATTTTAATGTGATGTTTTTAACTTTTTGCCGTTTTTAAATTAATTTTGTTTATTAGTGAATTTTCTCAAAAACCGCCTGAGAATGCCATAAGGTAGTCGGCTTGCTGCTCGCCGCACTTGTTCCAGTCAGTCACGGTCGCTTGATAGGTCTGGGTACCAGGCTAGTAGTAGTAGCAGTGGTGGGGAAGCCAACGCCAAGCAAGTAGCCCCAATGGGCCCTTTTTGCCAACCCCAGCAACCATGCTCTACTCTTTCTCGGTTCCGTCGCCAAACCGCCTCGACCTCGAAATGAATGCCGTGACGGTCTTCAATTGGACGGTACTTAGCTGATTCATCTGCAGAGTCCTCGATCCGAACAATTCTTCTCGAAGACTCCCAAAAGCCTCGCATTCACACAGGTAGTGGTAGGACGTTTCTTCATCCTCGCCACATTCCTGGCAAATGGGATCTCTCTCTACGCCTATCAATGTGATGTATCCTCTGAGGGCGCAGTGGCCTGTCAGCACCCCAAGGATGCGGCGAAGCGTAGGTCGGCTCCTACCGAGTAGCCAGGCAGCTTTATCTCTGTCCGGCCGCTCCACGAAGTCCCTCGCCTGCCTACAGCCACCAACCGACCCCTAGTGCCTATCCATGGCTTCCTCAGTTCACCTGTCTTAAGGCGACAGAGACCGTCTTCCTGCTTATGCATATCGCAGGCTCCGGGCCACAGAACGTCCGCCGGGAACCAAGTCTAGCGAGATTATTCGCCACCTCATTCCCCGCTACGCCACAGTGTCCCGGAACCCACACCAGTTGTACTTCCTTATTCCTGGCTAGTCCTTTAAGTGCGTCAGCGCACTCCTGAACCAGCGTTGACCTGTTTCTGGCCGCGCAGACTGCCCAGAGGACAGCTTGGCTATCCGAGCAAATGTACACACATTTCTCGGGGCTCCTTCTCACATCCTGGCTATTGCCCACAGACGGGATAGCGTACACCTCTGTTTCGAATGCCGTGGTATATGCGCCAAGAGCATAACTCTCGCGCACCGCTAGGCCTTCGATGTATATTACCGCCCCGGAGGATTGTTGATCCTCCAGCCGCGATCCGTCGGTGAAAGAGACCAGGCTTGCGGGCTGGAATGCAACCTCATTTTCCCTCCACTGATCCCTACTGGGGATCCTGAGGATATATGGCCTAGTCAATCTAATATCGTCCTCGGTATCCCGTACCTTGATGGCGGAAATCGGAATTTCCTTTTCCACCTCCTTGGTGACTCTTGCATGCCCTATTACTGCTCCCTCTCCGCACCAATTTCCAGAGTCTCTCATTCTAAGATGCGACACCATAGCCTCCCTTCCGATACAGATGGGAAGCGGTGGCAGCATCAGCAAGACCTCTAGCGCGGCTGATGGTGTCGTCCTCATAGCGCCTGTGATACCCAGGATTACCAGCCTTTGGAGTTTGGCCAGCTTCCTGCTGGTAGTTTGGTTCACACCGCACCACCAGACCAACGCCCCATACAGGATTCTCAGCCTGACGATCGCAGTGTAAATCCAGTGAAGGATCCGAGGATTAAGTCCCCAGGCCCTCCCTATCACTCGACGCAGCTCTCAGAGGGTCGCTACTCCCTTCCTCATTACTAGTTCTATTTGCGACCCCCATGTTAGTTTGGAGTCCAAGATCACCCCCAGATATTTGACCACCCGCACTAAAGCTGAATGTTTTCCAAACATCACGGGCGCCCTGAACCCCTGTACATTCCTCTTCTTGGTGAATAGGATCATCTCCGTCTCCGCCGGGTTTACGGAGTCCCAGCTCACCACACCACCTTTCAATTATGCTACAGGCAGCTTGCATGCACTCACAGACGACGCCGAGGAATTTGCCGGTGACTAAGACCAGCCCATCATCAGCGTACGTCTGGGCGCAGAAGCCATTCTCGGAGAGCCGCTCCAAGAGGCCGTCCATGACCAGACACCATAGATGAGGCGAAAGGCAGCTGCCCTGAGGACAGCCGTCCGTCACCCCAACGTCCAGCCCTCGGCCCCTCAAGGTCAGAGAAACTCTCCTGTCTTCCAGCATGCTCGCCACCCAGCTTATTAGGGACCTCGGCGTTACCAGGCTGGCCCGAAATACTCCATTAGAGGTCTAATGTATGTAGTACATACGAGTTTAGCACACTGAGGATTAATATGGTGAAAAGACTTACTTTACGGATCATGTACAGGATAGAATTTACTTTGGAACAGATACTGGACACAAGTATTCAGTCACCATGACTCCCAGATCGGTTGTTTAACCGTTGCAAGCTTGGTTCCATTAATGTAGTATGGAATTTTGGGGTTGTTTCTACTAATGTGCAACACTGAACACTTGGAGGCGTTGAGGGTAAGCAACCATGACTTGCACCAATCCTCCGGCTTGAGCGGGTCGTCCTGGATATCACTGTGATAAACGAGTGGGTCATTGTATAACTTGATGTCGTTAGAAAAGAAGCGCGTTCAGATCTGATAATCAGTGGTAGATCGCTGGTGTATACGAAAAACAGCAGGGGGCCGACGACTGAGCCTTGGGGAACACCACTCACCGCAGATTGTGGAGCGGAGTATGCACCATTCACGCGTACAGGAAAAGTTCGGTTGCTCATGAGAACTCTAACCCCACAAAAGCAACGTCGACAGGTCTCTTGCTATCCACCAATCTTGTCCAATGGTCAACACAGGTCAGTAAGTTTGTGAGTGTCGAGCGGCCGGGCGTAAAACCATGTTGGTTCTGCCGGATTATGTGCTTTTCAAGAAGAAACGTCTGCATGATTTTAAGAATGATCGATTCCATAATTCTTGCTACTAAATGTGTCAAGACTAATTTGACGATAATTGGAAGTATCGTATCTGTCACCTGGCTTGAATATTCCAGTAACATCCGCAGTCAGCCAGGTGTGGAGCAGGATATGAGAGGAAAAAGAAGATTATATAATTATGGCGAGAGAGGTGGCCAGCGCAGAGCCACATCTCTTCAGCACTTGGGCGGTTATTCGGTCCGGGGCAGGTGAGAAATTTTCAGAGAGATTGGCTATATCGGTCAGAATGTTACCTGGGGTAAAATACATCGAAGACAACGCACTATGTGGCAATGGCAAATTGATACCTGGCAGGGGATCTGCTGGTTCCTCGATGTAGTTCCCCGCGAAACACCCAGCCGACAATTCAGCCGACTCCTCATTGGTTGTAGTCATCGAGACATCAGAGAGTCGCAGTGCAGAATGAGTTATTCTTGATGTTAGTGACGATCGAATATGCTTGAAAAACTTCTTATTTCCACTAAGCAAGAGTTTTCTTTCGTATTCCTGCCGCGCCAGAGCGATCTTGAATTCAACTAGATTGGAGAATTGTCGGTGACGCGTGTAAGCAGAATCAAGCCCAGAACGTCTGTAGGTCCTCCACAAAGTCTAGTTTCTACTGATTAACTCTTAAAGGGATTCTGTTATCCACGGCTTAGTGGGGTTAACTTTAATGACGTTGAAATGAGAATACTTATCGATACTATCAAATAAAATCCGGTAAAATAGTTCCATTGCTCGCTCACGCATTGTGTTTATATGTATAACTGTATATTGTGTTCACTTACATCTTTCATTTTTGTATATATCTATTTTTATAGTAGTAGGTGGTAATGAACTTCTCCCTTACGTGATAGTAAAGGATTTTTTCCACACCCGAGGAGGTACCACCCGTTACATCAAGAAAGTCTCAACGGACATTTCAGGTTCTAGTGTATGAGTCGGTTTCCCTTATAAACAAAAATGATGATGGCTCCTGCTTGTACAAAAGATTCCGGAGATAAAATACCCCACCATTCGGATCTCCGGGAGAGGGGTGTGCAGGGGGCGCCGGCATCAAGATTCAACATATCCTTCTCGAATATATTTCGCCTAAATGCTAACCTGAACTCCGTCCATCATTTCCTCCAGGCTAATAGGCCCCAACTACTCTTCCTCACCGAAACCCAAATCAGTGCCAAAACAGCCACTAATCACCTTAATTTCCCGGAGTGTGAGCTCCTTACTTCCTTTAGATTGCATGGAGGCGTGTGCGCATACGTCCGTAGCAATCTACCCTGCACCACACTCCCTAATTTAGAAGCTAGAGAAAAGACATACTTTGGATGAAACTCTCTCTCTCTCTCTCTCTCTCTCAGGGCTGCAACTAAATTCATCTGTTCCATTTACCGGTCACCTTCTGATAACAACTTTGTCCAGCTCTTCGACTGCCTTTCTGAAACAACCGACCATCTGATTTCTGAATATCCTTCCTCCGAGGTCACTATTCTTGGTGACTTCAATGTCCATAATAAGGAATAACTAGGATCTTCAAAAACTGATCCACAAGGGAGAGCAGCGGAGGCCTTTGCAGTCAGAAATTCTTTATCCAGTATAGTTCAGCAACCTACTTACTTTCCTCGCATCCCAACACACACCTCAAATCCCTTGGATCTCCTTCTTACTACAAAACCTGAATGCTATAAGACATCAGCCTCACTTGGTCACTCAGACCACGGCATGCTCACTGCTTCCTGCACAGCAACCCGAGGTCACACAGTCATCACATCCACGTATCGTTTGGCACTACAACTCCACAAACTGGAACGAAATGCGGGATTACTTTTCCTCATGTCCATGGGCGTCTGTCTGCTGATCTCATCTTGACCCCTCTGATATCTCACAAAACGTCACCGAAGTCATCCAAGCTGGCATGGAATTATTTATTCCACGTACACAGAAAACCTCTTCAGCCACTAAAAAAACCCTGGTTCTCTAAATCCTGTGACAAGGCCAGACTTGGAAATGTCAAAGCTCACAAAACGCTTCTACACGATCCCAGCCAAGAAAACCGTCAAGCATTTAACGACGCAAGAATCCGCTATGTCCGCATTCTTTTTGAGGCAAAAAACTCGTTTAATAACCTCATCAAAAACAAAGTCCTATTAAGCTCCAGCGGCAGCAAACCCTTCTGGACTCTTGGTAAATCTATTGGGAATAATTTCTGCAAGAGCACGTTCCCACCTCTTGTTCAGAGGATGAAGTTGTTTCTACCGCCCTGGGCAAGGCTGAACTTTTTGCCTTGTTGTTCGCCGGCAATTCTATCTACTATCAACCCACCTCCAAATGTTCAACTACAAACAGTCCCCAATGTCGCGCATAAAATGACGGATGCCATTTTCAAAACTAAAAAGGTACGAAAAATGATATCTTGTCTTAATACCAGGAAAGCCTCTGACCTTGACGAGATCTCAGCAATTGTTCTCAAAACATGCGCACCAGAACTTGCTCCTGTCCTGACTTGTCTGTTTCAGACATCTTACAATAGAGTCATATTCACTAGTAACTGGAAAACTGCTCAAGTATAACCCGTCCCCAACAAAGGACCCAAAGTGCTTCCTAGCAACTAAAGGCCCATTTCTCACCTTTCAGTCGTCTCTAAAGTAATATAAAAGTATATAAACACCGAATTACTAAAATTTCTTGAAAAACACAGTCAAAATCCACGACAGGCAGTATGGATTCCGTCAGCGCAGATCAACTGCCGACCTCCTTTCATTTGTCACCCGTTGTTGGAGCAAGTCTATGGAACTACACGGTGAATCCCAGCTTGTCGCTCTAGACATATCCAAAGCATTCGAGCAGGTCTGGCACGCAGCGCTGCTTAATAAACTGCCGGCCTATGGCCTACCACCAAAACTCTGTACCTGGGCAGCAAATTTCCTCTCCAACCGGAGCATTTCTGTTGTCGTGGATGGTCATTTGTCTAAACTGTATCCAATTAATGCTACATCTTTTTTTTCGTTAACTATTCAGAATGTTTTTGTTTAATATTGATATGTCAAAACTTTTATGCTGCTATCAATTCAAGTTTATGTTGTATTTGGCTGTAAAAGGGGAAGTGATCGAGTAGAAGTGCAAATTGTTGGTCAGAATCGCTACAGAACCATGAACGATGATTAAAGTTTGGAAGATTTTGAAATATTGAACTAAATTCATTGAGTAACAGAAGAAAGTATTTATTTGACAGTTATGTTTGGAAAGTAATTACTTATCAAAATTGTGTCATACTTAAGCACAAGCTCGAGCTTATTTGAAAGATGTATTGTAAATTTGAAACTAGTAGACGAATTAAATAAACAAATAAATCTGCTTTTTTTTTAATTTCATATTATTGGCTGCGGCATCTCAGGCCATTAGCACATTCATTTCCAATCCTTCACTATTTTTACTAATTTTCCAGACAAAATCAACTTCTCGTTGGCTCGCCCAGGAATCGAACCCGGGACCTCTCGCTTAGCAGGCCGGCACCTAGCAACCTGCGCCACGAGGGCGTCTAATAAATCTGCTTGAACACCTGTTTAAACAAAAATCAGTATTCCATGGCACCCTATATTTACACGAACGTTCCGCCACTGAGTCCATCCGAGATATGCTGTTGCTTTTTGACAGAATGTAATTTTTTCAGATATATGCTAGGGCCAATTCCATAATAAGTAATTTTATGAACACTGCAAAATATGTTGCTACTTATTATCGCTAAACTTTATAAGCAATGAAATAAAACCTCCCTCTTCTGGACCATAAACATTTTATTTTCACGGTACGAGGCACATAATGTTCAACATGATATAGACACAAACACACACACATGTTCCTTTTAAGAAAATTTGTTTCTTTTATTTCCGATGTTGAGGTTATTTCGCTTATGAACATTTATTCCAATTTATGTCCTGAAAGTAATTTCAATATATCACTGGCATGAATAATCGGGCATGGTTCATACATCCGTATATTCAATTCGTGGGGACTTTTTATATATTTAAGGGTGCATGTAGATGTCGCAAGATTGTAATGGTAAGAAAATATCTTTTAATCTCGATTTTAGTGACTTTTCATTACAAAAATTCACTAATAGTGGTCACGATGCAAAGTGGGTAAATAGTAGTGATGGGAAAAACCGTTATTTTCTATTAACAGTTAAAGCCGTTACGTTATTTCATTGTACAGTTGAAAATAACAGCTTCAGTTATTTCGCTGTTATTTTGAACTGGATAGTCGATCGATAGTATCCTACATTCTCAAAGCTGTGAGCGAGAGTGAGCACACTAGAGTATAAATAACGTGTTTCCTGTTAAGTAATATGTTATGAAGTAAAGTCTGCTCTATACTGCATAGCATACCCATACATATTTATTTCATTCCCAATCGCATTCATCCCGTTAAATAGTTAAATTTAACAGTTGCCGATGAAAACCGATGTTTATTCATCGAACCTAGTTGCAGTGGAACTGAAACAGATACTACTCCGAATTCTAGTTTATATGTAAAAAGGGTTATTTTTTAAGCTGTTATTTTTATAAATCCACAACTGGTGGTTACCGTTGCGGCTCGACAACGGTTTAACAATAACCGACAGTTAAATAACGACCCATCACTAGTAAATAGTATTGCACCAAATCATAATATGCAAAAAAATGACATTTGGATTTTTTCAAATGAGCGGGAATTATAGCCCCTAGAACCCAAAACGAATCTTAAATGTTTATATTTTTATATATAAACATTTTAAAAAGCTCAGGACACAGCAAGTGCGTTATGGTAGTGAATTTTCGTTAAATGCTTCAAATTTGAATAACTCAATTTTTTATAAACTTAGATAATTGAATTTCGGTACTTCTTTGTCCCCTGTAGGTTCGGGGACTAACTAAAAGAATAGGCCCAAGGTAACCCCTGCCTGTAGCCCACGGGTAAATTCCTGGCTGGTGAGTGAGTGCCGAGACGAGATGAGCATGTTTCTGATTTTTTTTTTCAAAAAACGAACAATGCGCTAATCTGATAAATTACATATAAATGTTATTAGTATTTAAAAAATGGAAACAACGCTCGTGCCTCGAATAAACTTCTCTTCGTCATTTTAACTTTAAATGAAATTTCCTTCTCCCGTTTCGCATCCGTTCAACACATTGGACACAGAACATATAGGAATTTACTTAAAATTGTCATTTATAATTGAAGGAAAATAAAACCTGTTGTAGGTAAAAATTTACACAAAACAATAATTTCTAGATTCTTAAACCTACTGTGACTCTATAATGAAACAACCTTAAATGAGACGAAAACAATTTCAGGTTAAGGGATCGAAAAATGTTTAAACAGTAAAATAAGCTTTGGTACTCCAAAAAGATTCTTATAAGGCGTAATACAATAGTGCATAATAGTCCAGGGCAACAGTACATGTCATATTCAACTGACAAATTATTTTGATAAATGTCAGATCTACTTTCAAAGTGACGTGTAAATAAGTTTGTTTTCTGACATTTGTAATACAAATGTAGGCATGCTCTTCTTCTTACATTCATATTTATTTTTGGCCATCACAATTTTAATCATAGAGTTGGATACAATTTTAGTGACTTTTGAATTTTGAAAAGATTTCTTCAAATAAGCGCGAACTAGGTCCCATAGAACCCATATCCGGGTTAGTTTCAGTTTTATCTGTTTTCATATATACAGGGTGACGCGTTTCTAGGGTAAAGCTCAATATATCCATTATTATACAAGATATGAGAACAAATAATTATATGTTAATTATACGATGTCTGGAGCTGCATCTTATAAAATTATTTTTACAATCACATCACGCCCATAAGTCGCTGGGGATGCAATTTTTTC
The DNA here is from genome assembly GCA_964006375.1 of Tillus elongatus. Lineage (NCBI taxonomy): Eukaryota > Metazoa > Arthropoda > Insecta > Coleoptera > Cleridae > Tillus > Tillus elongatus. The sequence goes on from OZ023266.1 coordinate 168,998,740, forward strand.
CCTAATCGAACACGCGTTATATTATTGCAATTTTTGCATTTTCCCTCGACAGATAATGCATGTTTGTAAGAAAATAAATTTGGGACTCAGCAAGTGCGTTATGGTAGCGATTTTTTATAAAATGTTTCTTTCGATAGCTTCATTTACTATTAACCTATGGTTCGTTGGCCAGGAAACCAGTTTTTTGGGTACATTTCAAGTTTATTTTCGGAATATTTTTGTATATTGTCAAACAATAAAGTTATTTTGATAAAATATGGTTTAATGTTTCTCCTATATAGGTTATACTGGTAACCAACTTTGATGCCATATCGCCCTTGCTGCGTCCAGACTTTTACTACTGGCCCACCGCGAGCGTAATTCCGTTTACTATGGTAAAATATGGCACATTTGATAAACTCATTAACTTTAACTTTATAAACCAAGCCATGCGTACGTCGTAAGTCTGAATCATGTTTAGAAAACAATATCTGGCTGTGGTAGTAATATGAAAACAATTACATATTTATTTGTTTTTAATACGAATTGAAATATGCGAAATATTCTCGGCCAAACGTAATTTCATTCTGGCAACTTGCTTCATCCTCTTATATACGAGCAAATTCATAACACAATAATAATTTGTCCCGTAGACACAGATTATCATGTCTAGTTATAATTGGCATGGCATTTTTTGTTTTTATTTGCACGTAGGGTTTTACAAAGTGCAACAAAACTATTAAAACAATAAGAAACAAAATTATAAAACCATATATTTCTACCACAAGCAAATACAGCATTTTAGACAATTTCTTGGTTATACAGGCTAGTCCGAAAGCTCTGATACACAGGCTTCAAAATTTTACGTTTTAGCTAAAGTCACTTCAATTCAAAAGTCCTGAAAAGAGAGCTCAACATCATTGGTCGATGAAGAAGCGCCTAGCAGATCGCTAAAACTGGTAGCGTGCTCTACAGAAACCTCTGAAGCTAATGTCACCAATATTAAAACAAACAAATTTTATATCATCGCCAGTATTTACGAAAATCCATGTGAGTTAACAACAACTAAGTAGAACATTGAAAATAAACCGCTCAAGTCTAGAGCGCATAATGAGAAAACAAAAATCTCAACCATATCACGTATGTCTGAATCAAAAACTTAGTCAAGATTATACAAATAGAATTTCTTTTTGCAACTATGATAATCAAGAGCTCCTGGATGACATGTCTCTCACGAAAAAATGTGTTTTTGGTGAATTTTCATTAAGAAAATTCACTAATAGAGAGATATCAATGGTGAGCCTTTCGGAAAATTTCTTCAAATGAGCGCGAATTAGGGCCCCAGGAACCCATTTCCATGGTCAGTTAAAAAGTAAATATATATATATATATATATATATATATATATATATATATATATATATATATATATATCCAACCGATAACAAAAAAATAATTAACCGATGTGGATGAAACTCGGCAAGTACCGTTCTTTTATTAATAGCTTGGACAAGTTCGTTAGCCAGGAAAAATTGCAGTTTTCTTTCAAAAAAAAAAGTTCTCTCCGAAAATTACAGAGCTATTTTAATGAAATTTAGTGAAAATGATGCCTTGGGAGAGACCTTACTACATACCAAAATCAACTTTCTAGGTTTATAGAAAATTTAGTTATTCAAATTTGAAGCATTTAATGTAAATTCACTACCATAACGCACTTGCTGCGTCCCGAACTTTTTCCTGATAGAGGAAGGTTCAGAAGCAACTGAATTTTAATAGGCGTGACTGTCATTATGACTCAACGGAACCCCCACACTGTATGAGAGAAGTTGACAACCAATAATTATGACAAGTAAATCCTTGGGGAGGTATTGTTGGTGATCATATAATTGACCTACATTTCTTACAAAAGTACCTCAAATTACCAAGTTTAAACAACCCGAGTTGCTTGAATGCGTAAATTTGTGTCCGATGGCAAATCTGATCCTTTAGCATGATGGCACGCCTCCAGATTCCTCTCCAAAGTTAAACAGCAAATACTACACGGGGGATGGGCGTTTCGGTGGAATTAAGTGGATAGAAACAAGTTTGCAGTTAATAAGGATAGACAGCATGCGTGTTTTTAAGTCCTCAAAATCAAAAAAAGATATTGGACAAGATGTAGAAGTTGATGGCCAAACTGTAACTCTGCAACCCTCTACGAAATTACTAGAACTTCATATCGATAGTGAGTTAAAATGGAATGTCCATATCGATTAACTCTGCTCGCGAATCTCATTCATTTCGTATACAATAAGAACACTAACCCAAAGATGCAGCACCTCTACTGTGCTGTCACTGTATTATGCGTGTGTCTACTCACAATTAAGGTTTGGTCCCCTGGGGATAGACACACTTGCAGAAACACTTTTAAGGAACAGGGTATCCTTACACTCCCCAGCATCTACATCCTGGAAGTGCTAGCCCATGTTTTTCAAAACAAGACCAAAAACACGCCCGATGCAGTTGAACATGGCTCTACCACAAAAGGTAAAAATAACCTGCAAACTGACCAACATCAAAGTCCAAAAACCAAAAGTCCCTGTTCTACAATGGCTACAAGTTGTTTAATGCATTGCCAGAAGATGTACGGAATGTAGACACTTTACCAGCTTTCAAGAAGAGAGTGAAAACAATTCACCTAAACAAGACCTGCTACTCTGTGAATGATTTTACATACGAACTACCACTAAACTAACTTGTATTCTCTTTTTTTTTAGTAATATGCACTTCTTATTTGTAATATAGTCACCACGTGCAACCCTTGTGCACCTGGTGCTTCTAAAAAACAATATTGGAATTAGATTTGTATTCGGCAACTTTTCTTTTGAACGTTATTGTGTGTTTTATAATTATTTTTGTTTTACTTTTATGTGTTATTTAAAGAAACATTTTGTTAACTGTTATGTAATTGTATGCGTTATGTTAGTTTTATTTTCAACCTGTAAACATACCTAAACTTCCCTGTGTCATTTAGGTGCCATGTTGCCAGGTTCATTGTTGATATATACATTAGAGCCCCTGCTAATTAGAGGGTGAGTACAACAACAATTCTGGACTTGGTGGTTTGGAGGAGGAGGAAAAACATGTGCCGGCAAGGAATTCCACAACTTGGAAGTCCTCGGGACAAAAGAGCGGGCATAACAAGATGTTCTATGTCTGGTGACCTGGTCAGTAAAAGAGTGCATTCGCTCTTTTTCCCTGGTAGATCTGTTGGGGGCAGCAGGTGGAGGAACTATAGCAGAAAGCTTCTCTGAGCAGTGCCCGTGCAGATATCTATAAGAAAGAGAGCGGGGGGTGGGGAGGTCACCAACGGCACGTCGGTGGGCAAGGGATGGCAGCCTTGGATGAGGGTAGGGTCACCGATGAGACGCATAGCTCTCTTCTGAATGGAGTCCAGGATAGCGAGTGTAGAAGCGGCAGCGGCACCCCAGATGTGAGAGCAGTATTCGAGGTTTGGCCTTATTTGTGAAGTATATAAGGTATAGAGATTAGCTGGTGAAAAGTATTTGCGAGCCCGGAACAGGAAACCAAATTTCTTAGCAGCCGCTTCTGCAATTGATGTGACATGTTGTTGCCAATTAAGATTTCGATCCACAGAAATGCCAACAAGTGAAAAGGACTTATTACGTGGAATAACTTGGTTGTTCGTTGCGATGGGTCTAGGGCTGGTGTATCTCTTATGAGATAGAAAGCAAGACTGAGATTTGGTGGAGTTGAAGTGTACAAGATTTCTACTTCCCCAGTCATGGCGGTTTCTTGCGTCATTAAATGCTTGAAGGTCTTGACTGGGATTGTGTAGAAGCGTTTTGTGAGCTTTGACCTTTTCAAGACTGGCCTTGTCAGAGGATTTAGATAACGAGGGCTTTTGAGTGGCTGAAGAGGTTTTCTGTGTACGTGGAACAAATAATTTCATGCCAGCTGGGATAATTTCGGTGACGTTTTGTGAGATATCACAGGGGCAGGATGAGAGAAGCAGACAGACGCCCATGAAAATGAGGAAAAGTAATCCCGCATTTCGTCCCAGTCCGCGGAGTTGTAGTGCCAAACGATACGTGGGTGTGATGACTGTGTGACCTCGGCTTGCATTGCGCAGGAAGCAGTGACCATGCCGTGGTCTGAGCGACCAATGGTGGCGGTGACTGATGTCTTATAGCATTCAGGTTTCGTAGTAAGAAGGAGATCCAAGGGATTTGAGCTATGTGTTGGGATGCGAGGAAATATTATTCTATTAATAGGGTTTTCGGAATGGCTTCGGCATTTCTTTCGGAATTGCTTTTGGGAATCGGTTAAAAAAATCCGAAATAAATAAAGGCCGTCAATATCCCGGTGGAATTCATTACCGTAACGATTCTGGATAGGAACCAAATCAGCTGTCAAAGCTGGTGTAGAAGTCTTGACAACAGATTTGTTTTATTGAAAAAGTATATCTTCGGGTTGGAAATAGACTTTAGACTTTGTTTTTAAGTTTAAAGATATCAGGCTGTATAACTATATTTTTGTATCTTAGCATAAAAATTGTTTGTGACTAAATAATTAACGAAATTTGTCTGTTCAGATAAAGATATACAAAGTTCGTGTAATTATTTTTGTGTGTGAATTGTATAAATAGTGATTTAAAATCTAAATCAATATAATAACGAAACATAGTTCGTGGCCACAGAATGGTAATTAGGTAACTTAAATAACAAATAAAGAACATACCTAACAGTTCATTTTCAGCTTTAATAATAATTTATTTTTCTTTAAAATTCAGTCACGTATGAAAACGATGTTCCTAATTATGTGTAAATCATCTAGTAAATGGTGCGTACTTTTAAATCAGTAAGATGCGTTGCAATTTAATATTTGTGTGTTCTGTTAAAGTTAATGCAATTAGAGGCGGTTTGTTATTGCATTTATATATTATTTTACCTCCCCTTATATCACAATAGTTTGATAAACGTAATAACTTTCATCTTGCTCAGGTATATAACGCGAATAATAACGAAATATGTTCGCTCATGTTAGTTGTTTCAGCCCCTTTACGGCGAAAAGTAATATTAAATTTTTATAAGAAGGGAAAAGAGAAATAGAAAAGTCTTTTCCGAGTAATATAGGTTTATGGCTTCCATCTGTGAGATTACTTTAGACGTTTCAGAAGAAAGTGGACTTTTCCGAGTGAAAGAGGGGATGAAATAAAGGAAATTCTAAAAAAATAAAAGCTTCACTTCTTTCACATACTGTTTTGTAAGCTTAAAAGCAGTTGTTATCAAACATATTCAGATGTTGTTCGGAGAGTTGCAACCACCCAGAGTGATGGGAGCGATGTGGATGGGGGGAAGGAAGTTGCCGCATTCATTTTCAGACGATTCCATTTCAAATTATTATATTCTTATTCTTCTTCTTGGAGAATGGGACATTGTTAAACTCTTTGCCGTTATTGTTCTTTCCCTGGATTTATCTACGGCTCTATTTTTACAGTAGAGTGGCTTTCCTGGGATTAGGTTTGTCAAAAGATGTGGATTTGTGTTACACGATGCGTCTGTAGTTGTTTGTAATCATGTTGATGATTGCAAATTTGTTTTATGCTAAGAAATGTGTCGATTTTTTGTTCATTGCTGATATTATTTGTTCGCATGAAAACGTGACGTACGTTATTATTATTTTTAGTGAATTTTCATTAAGAAAATGCACTAATAGAGAGGTAGCGATGGTGAGACTTTCGGAAAATTTCTTCAAATGAGCACGAATGTATGTATGTATGTATCCAACCGATAACTCAAAAAATACTTCACTGATTTAAACCAAACTTGGGAATTGCGCTTATTTTGCTAATAGCTTGGATGAGTTCGTTCATCAAATCTTAGCGGCCAATTTTTCTTAGTAAAAAATTAAAAAATATTTTTTTAAACGCAATATCTCTCAAATTGTCTAAGTGATTGAAACGAATATTTACAACGTAAAATAACATAGACAGACGTCGTTGTGTACCGATTTTCAAGTCGTTTGATCAAAGGAAAATAAAGTTATTCGAAATTTATAATAAAATAATCCTCGACATCCCTTCAGATTCTGTAATGCAATATCTACAATGTTGGACAAAGACAAATGACGTTATATGTATTGCTATGCTATTCAAATAAGTCGTAGATGAATATCTAAACAATGAGGGTTGTCGCAGGTTATCAGCCTGGATAGCGTTGTGAGAGAAATACGACAGAAACGCCCTCTCGGTGCGGTAAAATAACATAGACAGACGTCGTTGTGTACCGATTTTCAAGTCGTTTGATCAAAGGAAAATAAAGTTATTCGAAATTTATAATAAAATAATCCTCGACATCCCTTCAGATTCTGTAATGCAATATCTACAATAATGGACAAAGACAAATGACGTTATATGTATTGCTATGCTATTCAAATAAGTCGTAGATGAATATCTAAACAATGAGGGTTGTCGCAGGTTATCAGCCTGGATAGCGTTGTGAGAGAAATACGACAGAAACGCCCTCTCGGTGCAGGACCAGTTCTAGTTTACACAAAATATAATAGATAGAGCTGTACAATCAACTAAGAATTGTGTAATGTCAGCCTTGGACCATTTATTTCCTAATACCAGAACAAAGTTTCAAACGCGGTTAATTTTAGCATGCAAATTATAGGTACTATAAATAAAAAAATTCGGGACGCAGCAAGTGCGTTATAGTAGTGAATTGCATAACAATTGTACACTATTAGTGAGATATATTATTCAAACTAATTCTTTAAATTTAAATGGACCTTGGAGATCGCGTTTGAGAGTCCCAGTTAGCGATTATTTGAAAAAAAAAATATTTTTTATGCAGCTAGAAAATTTAAATTTGGTCTTAGATATAATATCTAAGTACTGCAAGTGCCTTTAAAAAATTGTGTTACAAATTTCATTAAAGTTACAAAAGTTTTTCAGAAAAATAATTATTTACAAAGGGAAAGTGCCTATCAAATTATTAACATGGCAGGTATTTTTCCTTATTAATTGCTTGGATGGTTTTATTTTAGTCAACCCATCCAGTTTTTGCAAACAATAAACAACAAAAGTCTGGGCGCAGCAAGTGCGGTATGGTAATGAATTTTCATTTAAATGTTTTTAATAGCAAATATGTGTGTTTGTTTTAAGAAAGCAGGCATCAAATTTGGTTACCAGAATAACCAATATAGTAGAAACAAGGTGCCATGTTTAACCAAAATAACTTTGAAAATGTACAAAAATTTCCGAAAGTAAACTTAAAGTGTTCCCGAAAAAACTGGTCCCTTGGTCAACTTTATAGGTTAATATCAAATTGAGCTATTCAAATTTGAAGCATTTAAAGAGGATTCTCTACCATAACGCACTTGCTGCGTCCCTAATTTCTTTTCCTACAAACATGCATTATATTTCGATGGAAAATGCAACAATGCAATATCATAAGGTGTGTTCAATTTAAAAAAAACGATAATAGTCAGTAGCGTGCTGATGATGAACCAGGACAGTTCGAAGCTGCAGTCCACGTAAACAAATAAAATATCACAAAAAGTGTTTATATATATATATATATATATATATATATATATATATATATATATATATATATATATATATATATACAGGCTGGCGCATTGAAAACGAAACAGACCGATTTGCATCCAGAGAGTCAATTTTAATATTGAGGGGGACATGTTTTGACATAAAACTCAACTTTGTCACATCAGTCCCATAAGGGTGGTGATAACAACCCTTATATTTTAAATAGGGAACATGGGTCGAGTGTTACACCATTTGAAAGCTCTTTCTTTTCTGAACTCAGCACACAAATGTTTTTGGAAGTTTCATCAACTCGTTTAAAAATTATTCAAATTTGGAGTTGCAAGAACGTATTTCATTTATTGTGATAAGAAATGACTAATTAGTCAATTTTTTCGTTTAAAAAAACTAAAAAACAAAACCAAACGTTCAAAAATGTTTATTCAGTTAAGTAAGTGTTCAAATTGTTGACCACCAGCTTCCATACAAAAGTACAAATTTTGTTCAAAACGAGCTCTGACATTCTGGAGCATTTGTGGAGTTATTAGACGGCATTCTTCAACAACGCGTCGTCGTAATTCTTCCAGAGATTTCGGTTCTGTTGAGTAAATTCTACTCTTTAAATGGCCCCATAGAAATAGATCTAAATGAATTAAATCCGGTGATCTAGGGGGCCACTCAATAGCACCTCTACGCCCAATCCATTGTCCTGGAAACTCTCTGTCCAAAAACTCCCTAACACGTTGTGAAAAATGCGGAGGAGCTCCATCTTGTTGAAACACTAATTCATTTTCTTGATAACGATCATCATTTTCAACAATGTCAATTAGTAGAGGGTAAACGATATCTTCTAGTAACTCCAAATACGTTTCGCCACTCCAATTGCCATCAAGAAAAATTGGTCCGATTAAACGGCCTCCAAAAATGCCAATATAGACATGCAATTTCTGTGGAGTTTGAGTGTGGACTTCGTGAAAATTTCTTGGATTATTATCTGCCCAATAACGACAATTATGACGATTGACTGTAGAGTTTAATAAAAACGTACACTCGTCTGAAAAACAGATATTGAACAGAAAGTTCCCGTTATCAGCTATTCGTGCAGTCATAACTTCACAAAACTCCAGCCGCCGATCAAAATCATCTTCATTCAGTTGTTTTACTAGATGAATTTTATACGGCTGAAATTTATTATGCTTCAATATTCGCTGAATAGTTCTTCTTTTCATGTTTGAAACAGTGGCCAATTTTCTCGTGCTCAAAGTTGGGTCTGCAGCAATTTGTCCTAAAACTTCAATCTCAGTGGTCTCATTTCTAACTGGAAATTTACGTTCAGGATCTCATTTTCTGTTGGCTACTGAACCACTTTGTCGAAACTTTGCAACTAACTCCAAAATGTTTTTCTGTTAACATGTCTGTTCGGATGTCGTTCATTAAACATATTTGCGGTACGGTTGGCACAGTCATCGTTTTTGAAGAAAAAAAACTCTGGACGCAGCAAGTGCGTTATGGTAGTGAATTTTCATAAAAATGTTTTTAATTGCAAATATGTGTGTTTCCTTTTTAAGAAAGCAGGCATCAATTTTGGTTACCAGTATAACCTATATAGTAAAAACAATGTGCCATGTTTCATAAAAATAACTTTATTGTGTGAAAATGTACAAAAATTTCCAAAAGTAAACTTAAAGTGTTCCCGGAAAAACTCGTTTCTTGGTCAACCTTATAGGTTAATAGCAAATTGAGCTATTCAAATTTGAAGCATTTAATGAAAATTCGCTACCATAACGCACTTGCTGCGTCCCGAATTTCTTTTCTTACAAACATGCATCGCTGAAATATTCAAAAATGCAATAACATAAGGCGTGTTTGATTAAAAAAAAAGAAGAAAATTTGGATCACCAACGACTTATGGGCCATCCTGTGATTGTAGAAATATTTTTTTAAGATGTAGCTCAAGACACCCTATAATTAATATATACAAATTTTCTTCATATCTTGTATAATAACGGATATATTGGGCTTTATTGATTTTTTACGAAAATTCGACAAAAGTTATATACCATTAAACGATAAACTCTAAAGCTAAGGCTACTGCCAAGCATCAGAAAAAGGGTCTATTTGAAATGAATTTTCTGGAAACATTTTAGTAAAATGAAGGACAATGACGGTTGAAACTAAGACTTCAGAGTTTGTAAAACATCCTTCTTGAGACATTTGATTTCCATATCCCGTATTAGATTCAAGTTCTTTGCCTAAATGTTGCCGATTTTGACGTTTTAAATCGCAACTTTGACGTTTTGAGGAAAACCCCAATTTATTTTTCTTTAAATGCCTATAACTTTTTTGTCTTTTGACCTACATAGCTAATTTTGGTAGGTAGCTTACCTATAAGGATATTAACTCGCGTACCAAATTTGGTTGCCCTTACTTTGTTAATTCCGGAGATATAAATTTTTTTCGAAAGAAAACACAAAATTTTCCGGGAAAACCTGGGCAGATTTTCCTGGCTAACGAACTTATCCAAGCCATTTACAAAAGGAATTTTTCCACCAAATTTAGTCAAAATCGGCCTATTATTTTTTGAGTTATCGGTGTGATACATATATATATATATATATATATATATATATATATATATATATATATATATATATATATATATATAAATATATATATATATATATATATATATAAATATATATATATATAAACATATAAAAATTGAAACTGACCCCGGATATGTGTTCTAGGGGGCCTAGTTCGCGGTCATTTGAAGAAATTTTTTCAAAATTCAAAAGTCGGGATCTCCTCATTAGTGAATTTTTTTTAAGAAAATTCACTAAAAGAGTCATTATTTCAACTCTTTCTTCTACAGAATACACCATTGTGAAATTAATTTTCGGTAGTACTATCAAGTATCAAACCGACCGATAAACTGAAATAATAAACCGCATTTCTCTCATTCCGATAAGAAATGTTCTGATAGTCAATTTTTTGTTTACAAACCAACAAAACATTGACTATCAGCACATTTCTTATCGGAATGAGTGATATGGTTTTTGCATCTTCAACTGCGAATATTTTTTAAACGAGTAGATAAAGCTTCCAAAAAAATTAGTGTGCTGAATTCAGAAAAGAAAGAGCTTTTAAATAATGTAACATTCGACCAATGTTCCCTATTTAAAATATAAGGGTTGTTATCACCACCCTGAAGGGGTTGATGTGACAAAGTTGAGTTTTATGTCAAAACATGTCCCCCACAATATTAAAATTGCCGTGTTTCAGCGTTTCTTAAAAAAAAATTCTCTGGAAGCAAATCGGTCTGTTTCGTTTTCAATGCGCCAACCTATATATATATATATATATATATATATATATATATATATATATATATATATATATATATATATATATATATATATAAACATTTCAACTGACTGATGTAATTTGGGTTCTAGAGGCCCTAATTCGCGCTCATTTGAAGAAATTACCATCGATACCTTCCTATTAGTGAATTTTCTTAATGAAAATTCACTAATAACTTTCTCACAACATTATTTGAATGACATATATCTGGTGAAATGAGAGGGTTAGACCAACGCGAAAGCTTGTGGAAAACTCGTCACAACTGATAAAGTGTGAAAGTTATAACTAAATAAAGAGAGGCAGAGAATCATCAGTCGACACAGCGACATCATATATACATAGATACATATATATATATATATATATATATATATATATATATATATATATATATATATATATATATATATATATATATATATATATACATATATATATATATATATATATATATATATATATATATATATATATATATATATATATATATATATATATATATATATATAAGAAGAAAGACGGCAGCCAGAATCAAGTTTTCTGCACAAAGTGGCTTTATATAATTTACAACATAAAAAATTACATATTAAAAACTTGAAACATGCACACACAGATGATAAACAACATGCCGGCCTTAATAAGCCACTGAAACAATTAATTTTAATTCTGCTAGCATATTATTAGTTGTATTACGTGCCGGTTGTAAATTATAATTTCTGAATTAACTTTTCACTTCTCACTTTACAGGTTGATTATGGAAATCGTATCGGAAGGTGAATCAGTTGCATCCCAAATAACATGTGTGCTTAATTAAAAATCGAATTAATGATAGGTATTGAGGTAGCGCTTCTTATTATATTATAATCATATCTTATTCTTATTCTTCACTTTGATGAACAAGAATCTTGTAGTTCAGGTTTGAAGCAAGCATACAACCAAATTAAAGATTATGAGGAATAGAAATTGGAAATATTAGCTTTAGAAGAATTTTGCAATAGATTATTGGCCTAACCTTCAACCTGCTGTATTATTGTGCAGAAAGTATTTTTAAGCATACACTTTTCTGTAACCTACCTATAGTACACTAGAATGTTAGAACCCGTACAATATATTGACTTTTAAAAAATATTCGGGACGCAGCAAGTACGTGATAGTAGTGAATTTTCATAACAATTGTACACTATTATTATACGGCATATTAGTAAAGTTAATATTTTAAACTTACACACTGACTTCCCATGTCTGACCCTTGGACAGTCTGTCCAGTACACCTTGTGTTCGTTTTTGACCAAGGACTTAATGGCTCCCCTGGCCGTGCTCTTTGTCACGCCCAGAATTGGTTCTGGTCCCATAAATGGTTCTGCTGACCCTCTCTTGGCGAGACTGCCAACTTCTTCATTGCCTTTGACCCCCCGAGTGACCCGGCACCCAAATGAGGGTGACATTCTGCCCAGCCAGGTCGCTCGTCTCGTCTCGGCACTCACTCACCAGCCAGGAATTCACACGTGGGCTACTTAGGGCCTTAAGGGCTGCCTGGCTGTCTGTGGCTATGAGGATCCGCTTGTTGGTGTAGCCCCTTCTCTTGTTCTCCCGCACACGGTGCAGGATGGAGTACATTTCGGCCTGAAAGACCGTTGCAGGGGCTGCGAGAGAAATACTATGACTTACCCTCGGTCCTTCCGAATAAACACCTGCTCCCAGCCCACGCTCCCCGCCGGATCCGTCCGTGAACCAGACGAGCGCGTCCCGTGGTATCTCCTCCCGCCATGCCTCGCTGTCCGGGATTTCCATCCTTTGGATCTTGCCTAGTTTTTGTTTGGCACCGGATTGTGTCACCTTAGGCCACCAGACCAGTGCCGCGTATGTTAAAGATGGTCTGACCACCCTTGTGTACAGCCAGTGGGCCATAGTAGGTCTTAGTCCCCACGTTTTTCCATATAGCCGCCTAGTGACGGCTAGGGTCATGACTGCCTTACGCAGTATTTTTTCAACGTGACCATTCCAGGTTATCTTAAAGTCCAATATGACCCCAAGATACCTCCCTGGCCATTGGTATGTTCCTACCGTATAGAGTGAGAGTTATGTGGCTCTCCCACTTCCTCCTCCTCGTAAACGGTATGACGGTTACTTTCTCGGGGCTCACTCCGAGCCCTTGACCGACCCTCCACTTTTCTACCACTTTCAGTGCTGTCTGCCTGCGCTCCCACACTGATTGTGTAACCTTTCCTTGGACTATGATGACAATGTCGCCCACATAGCCCTGTACCTCATACCCCCCTCCCGAGAGCCTCCCTAGCAGGCACATATTCGCTTGCAAATTTATTCTACTTTCCGATTGTGGTATAATAATAAGGAACATTGAAAAAAATGCAAGTTTTTCAAATAGCGTTCTCTGACGAGGGCAGCGAAAATCAATGTGACTTAGCTATCATCTCGCTTTAACTAACAGACCTTCGATTCTGAAACAAGATATACTTCAGCCAATTCGGTTGAGCCAAATCAATTTTATGTACACTCACGTCAGTAGACTTTCCCTTCACCCTCCTGCCCTAATTTTGCGACTTACAGCAAAAACTGTTTAACCAAAACTATGTAGAATTTCAGTAGGATTCACACTGTATTATGTTTTGGTAGCTTTTATAGGGATCTTTTCCATAAAAATGCCTTCTTTCAGATGACCACAGCAATTACGTCCCCAAGCAGCAGAGTTAGAAACTTCAAATTTATTTCCAGCATTGATTGTTAGCCACTTTCCTCAACAGGATTTATTTCGCTGATCTCCTAGACCAGCCATTATTTTGATGTGGAACCTCTTCACCCTGAGTGAAACACCCTGTCCCACGTAAGGCGTGCATTAGAAGTTTTCGAATTAATATTGGTATTTGGAATCTGAAAATTTGCAAATGGATTTATTACCATCCGCTTATCATAACTAAAATATGTTGGTGACTGTATCACTTCCGGTTATACCGGAAGTTGCCAACAACTTTCTTAATTTTAATACAACACCCTATATATTATTGCATAGTCGGAATAAGCATGAAATTCTGAGCAAAATGATATGCCACTTGCCTATACTGGTGTCAGCCGTTTTCAAGATATTCGATTTTCTATTGTTTTTCCGTCATAAAGTTGTAAATCTTTGAAATGGCAATTCTCGGTCATCAAGTATGCGATGATTCTGAAACTTAGCATAACTATAGTCCTAATGGTCGGACTTCTTCTCATTGCAAAAAAAATTACAAAATAGATACAGGGTGTTGCTTAACAAAATTCAAATATCGATAATTTCAAACACCAAAAAGTATTTTTTTTTCCAACTGGAACAGCCCGTATATTTTTATCGCATATCATTCGAAATGATATTTTGCTTCGATCTGTATCAGCATTTTATATACCTATATCGGGTGATTCCCGAGTTATGATGGGAAATATGTGAATTTTGTATTATCCGAGATAATACTCTTTTCTTTTCTTTCTATTGATAATAATAATAATGATAATAATTATTATTATTTTTATAATCACAATAGTAATAATAAGAATAATAATAATAATAACTCGTAACTATACAACGTTATCGGGGGGTGTTAATAGATACCACTAGTAAGCTTTGGGTATAGGGCAAAGAGAACCCAGAATTTTTCATGTAGGTATATTCCATTCACCTGTATTAGGTTTTATTATATCAATGTCGCTCTTTAGATTAATTGAATAACTCTGAAGAAGTATTTTTTCCATTTCATTTTTTCGTTTCTGGGTGTTCGAATACGTTTTCACCTCTTAATCTTTAAAAAGAAGACATTCCGATTCGACTTGCACTGTTTTAGAAATTATAAATCCTCTACTCAATCCAACATAGTGAGAGATGTTTATGAATCGCCCTGAAACTTAATTACTCAAAATGAAAACAAGTTATAGAACCATCTATCAGTACGAAAATATATCAGTGAGTTTTAATACAGAAAATAATCAACGAAACAGTGATAGAATTAATTTTTTAAATGCGTATGAGTTTTAATACAAAATATGCTCTATATGACCACCATTGACTTCAAGACACTTCAATAATCTTCTTTGCAATCCAGAATTATGGCACTTCGGATCATTTCTGGAGCGAGATCATTTAAAGCTTGTCGCACGTTAGCCTCCAGTTCTTCTCGGGAGGTTATTTAGCTGGAATAAACTTTATTTTTAATGTGACCCCATAAGAAGAAGTCAGGTCGAGTCAGATCTTGTGACCTGGCAGGCCAAAGCCATGGGTCCTATCCAACGATCATCAAACATTCTTGTCAACTCCTGGTGTACAGCTGCCGTAGAATGTGCCGGAGCGCCATCTAACTGGTACCAGAATTCTGCATCAGGAAAACCAGTCAAGGTACCAGCAACAACTTCACGAAGTATTCTACGATAACTTTCTGAGGTCAACATTTCCTCGTAGATATGGAAAAAAACTCTTCCATTTCCAATAACAGCGAAAACATTGAAACTGAATTCATACTGAAAATGCGCTTCACGCATAAAGTGAGGATTTTCATCTGCCCAGAAATGGCATCGCTTCCGATTGATGATACCTGTTCTTGTGAATTTTGATTCATCCGTCCATAAAATCCTATCTAAGATATCTGGGTCTTCCTGGATCCGTACCATCAACCATTCACAAAATGTAACCCTTCTAATGTGGTCACCCTCCCGTAATCCATGCACTGTCCTTTGGGCATATACATGCCATCCATACCTAGAAGGAATTCTTTGAATTGATGTTCGAGTTAGTCTTAAATCTTCTACTGCCTACCTGATGGAAGCATGTGGATAGGCCGTGAAATAACCCAACACATTGATTTCATTTGTTTCATTGCCGGTAATGTTACTGGAACGATTTCTATTTAAATTACCATTCCAGTTATTCCGAAAATTTGATACGATTCTGCAGAACTTTGTCCTATTCATAGGTGACAAATATGGAAATCTCTATTGAACAACGGCACGTTCTACTCACGATTCTCCTGCATTCTCCGTGAATGTAAAATAAATTTACAATGTTGTCAGCAGAATATTCTTCAACAATATTTTCCATTGTGTAGCTCACAATACTTTCAAAGAAATAGATCACTCTATTGCGATGACAACTAAAGAGACTAATAATACATCTCTTTGACATAAGTTTTCATATTATGTCCAGAGCCTACTCTCCGACTAGGTAGATTCCCAATTTTGTACTATATTCATGTTTTATTCATATGCCTTCTTATAACTCAGAAATAATTCAAGATATAGGTATAGGGAATGCTGATACAGATCAAAGAAGAATATCATTGCGAAGGATATGCAATGAAAGAATACAGGATGTTCCATTTAGAAAAAAATACTTTTTCGTATTTGAAATCATCGATATTTGATCTTCGTTAAACAACACCCTGTATTATTTTTGTAATTTTTCTCGCAATGAGAATAATTCTGACCACTAGGACTATAGTTGTGCCAAGTTTCAGAACCATGACATACTTGATGCCTGAGAATTACCATTTCAAAGAATTGCAATTTTATGACGGAAAAACAATAGAAAATCGAATATCTTGAGAACGGCTGACGCCAGTATGGACAAGTGGCATATCATTTTCCTCAAAATTGCATGCTCATTCCGAATGTGCAATAATATATAGGGTATTCCATTAAAATTAAGAAAGTTGTTGGCAACTTCCGGTACAACCGGAAGTGATACAGTCACCAAAATATTTTAGTTTTAATGACCGAATGGTGATACATGCAGTTTTCAGATTCCAAATCCCAGTACTAGTTCGAAAACTTCTAATGCACGCCTTACGTGGGACAGCCTGTATACATTAAGAAAATTCGTGGATCAATTTTATGAAAATTTGTTACCATAACGCACTTGCTGGTCTAGATTTTTCTTATATTTTATTACATACTAATCACTTACTTTCAGTAGTCGACTCAAAAACAATCTGATGAAACTTCACGCTTTGATGGGTGATTGAAATGGTTATTAGAATGCGATAGCATCTAACAGAATAAAAATCAATTAGCAATGCTCAAGACAAACATCAAAATACTGACTTTCGTGTGCCTTTCATTTCAAATTACACGTTATGATTTCTATCTATTAACAAAAATAATAAAGAGAACAATGGACAGCAGACGATGAGGTTTTATTTTGTCTTTATACCATGTAAGGTCAAAGAAATAGTCCAGTCTAGTCGAGTTTTTCTATTTATGATTCGCTTCTTTTGTAAATACCAAACGACAGTGGCTTGATTTATGTTGTTGCTGATAATGTTTTCGATCGCATTGTCACAAATCAAAGAGACATTATGTCTGGAATTAAAATGTTCAACATAAATCAGTGGCCATTGTCTCTGGACCAGTATGTAGATTCTAAACTGAATAATGGTAGCCACAGTATCGACAAGAACAGAGCTTTTAAACTGTACACAGTGTATACACATCGATACGGATTCTCTTACCTATCATTTGATGAATTCTTCTTTCATTTATTAACAGAACATGGATAGATTGTTTATAGAGTGTGGTCATCTTTAAAATCGATTCAGAGTGCATTTTTCATCGTAGACGGTAAATTCGTGCTCATTAAAAAAATATTAAAGTTTGTGTTATTTTTTTAGCAAATTTTTATGGAAAAAATCCGCTCATGAGAAAATTTTATAGTTTTTCTGCTGAAAATGTCACTGAAGATTAGACAGGTCAAAATTAAAACAAAAAGCAGAATCAACCCAAAAACCACAAAAATAACAGAATTATGCGCTAGATACATATTTCGACAACGTTTCCCAATTTCACGAAATTTCGTTGAAATAGATTTGTCATTTTCGGAGAAAAAATTTTTTTCGAAAGAAAACTCAAAATTTTCCGGAAAAAACTTGTCCCTGGCTAACGAACTCACCCAAACCATTAATAAAAGAAAGTTACTTGCCGAGTTTCATCCAAATCGGTTAATTATTTTTTGACTTATCAGTTGGATCATTGAAAACGAAACAAACCGATTTGCGTCCAGAGAATTTTTTTTAATAAACGCTGAAACACGTCAATTTTAATATTGAGGGGGACATGTTTTGACATAAAACACAACTTTGTCGCATCAACCCCTTAAAGGTGGTGGTAACAACCCTTACATTTTAAATAGGGAACATGGGTTGAGTGTTACATCATTTTAAAGCTCTTTCATATCTGAATTCAGCAAACTAGTTTTTTTGGAAGTTTTATCAACTCGTTTAAAAATTATTCACAGTTGGAGTTGCAAGAACGTATTTCATTCATTGTGATAAGAAATCCACTAATTAGTCAATTGTTCGTTAAAAAAACTTAAAAACAAAACCAAGCGTCTAAAAATGTTTATTCAGTTAAGTAAGTGGTCAAATTGTTGACCGCCAGCTTCCATACAA
Source organism: Tillus elongatus (assembly GCA_964006375.1). Lineage (NCBI taxonomy): Eukaryota > Metazoa > Arthropoda > Insecta > Coleoptera > Cleridae > Tillus > Tillus elongatus. Next base: position 169,017,061 of record OZ023266.1, read on the forward strand.
AAGTACAAATTTTGTTCAGAACGAGCTCTGACATTCTGGAGCATTTGTGGAGTTATTAGACGGCATTCTTCAACAATGTGTCGTCGTAATTCTTCCAGAGACTCCGGTTCTGTTGCGTAAATTCTACTCTTTAAATGGCCCAATAGAAAGAAGTCTAAAGGAGTTAAAGCCGGTGATCTAGGGGGCCACTCAATAGCACCTCTACGCCCAATCCATTGCTCTGGAAACTCTCTGTTCAAAAACTCCTTAACATGTTATGAAAAATTTGGAGGAGCTCCATCTTGTTGAAACACTAATTGATTTTCTTGATAGCGATCATGATTTTCAACAATGTCAATTAGTAGAGGGTAAACGATATCTTCTAGTAACTCCAAATACGTTTCGCCACTCAAATTGCCATCAAGAAAAATTGGTCCGATTAAACGGTCTCCAAAAATGCCAGTCTAGACATTCAATTTCTGTGGAGTTTAAGTGTGGACTTCGTGAAAATTTCTTGAATTATTATGTGCCCAATAATGACAATTATGATTATTGGCTGTAGAGTTTAATAGAAACGTACACTCGTCTGAAAAACATATATTGAACAGAAAGTTCCCGTTATCAGCTATTCGTGCAGTCATAACTTCACAAAACTCCAGCCGCCGATCAAAATCATCTTCATTCAGTTGTTCTACAAGATGAATTTTTTACGGGTGAAGTTTATGATGCTTTAATATTCGCTGAATAGTTCTTCTTTTGATGTTTGAAACAGTAGCCAATTTTCTAGGGCTCAAAGTTGGGTCTGCAGCAATTTGTCCTAAAACTTCAATCTCAGTAGTCTCATTTCTAACCGGAAACTCACGTTCAGGATCCCGTTTTTTGTTGGCTACTGAACCACTTTGTCGAAACTTTGCAACTAACTCCAAAATGTATTTTCTGTTAACATGTCTGTTCGGATGTCGTACATTATACAAATTTGCGGTACGGTTGGCACAGTCATCGCTTTTAAAAAAAAGAGTAATTATTTCAACTCTTTCTTCTACAGAATACACCATTGTGAAATTAATTTTCGGTAGTACTATCAAGTATCAAACCGACCGATAAACTGAAATAATAAACCGCATTTCTCTCATGCCGATAAGAAATGTTCTGATAGTCAATTTTTTGTTTACAAACCAACAAAACATTGACTATATCAGCACATTTCTTATCGGAGTGAGTGAATTGCGTTTTTGCATCTTCAACTGTGAATAATTTTTAAACGAGTTGATAAAACTTCCAAGAAAATTAGTGCGCTGAATTCAGAAAAGAAAGAGCTTTCAAATGATGTAACACTCGACCCATGTTCCCTATTTAAAATATAAGGGTTGTTGTCACCACCCTTAAGGGGTTGATGTGACAAAGTTGAGTTTTAGGTCAAAACATGTCCCCCTCAATATTAAAATTGACGAGTTTCAGCGTTTCTTTAAAAAAAATTCTCTGTGCGTAAATCGGTCTGTTTCGTTTTCAATGCGCCACCCTATATATATATATATATATATATATATATATATATATATATATATATATATATATATATATATACATATATATATATATATATATATATATATATATATATATATATATGTTCTTAATGAAAATTCACTAAAATGAGTGCAGGCATGTTTGAATCTAACCTGCCAATAATGAATTTAATAAATGTTGACACGAAATGATGAACAGATTCATTAAAACAAGGATAGATAAATTTGTAATAATGTTGTCCATATTTGCTACTATAAATGGCGTAAAGTGAAGAAGGTTTGGCAGTTATAGAAGGGCTGAATTATAGTGTACGGAAACTTGGCATATGCAAATACCAATCAGAACAAGAGAAACCGCAACGTCTGATACGTTCGCTTCCAACGACTCTGATTGACAAATGGCATCAATAAAGCTATCCTAACTACAAACAGACTGGTTAGATTATCCATTATTATGTACACTATGTTACAAAGGAATTGAAATTATCGGCTAATCGGCTGATATACAGGGTGTTTCAGCTTACACCTGACATACTCTTATTAGTGTGTTTGGCGAGATCAAGCTGATCTTGAAAGTGTACAAAAAATGTTCTTTGGCCCATCTTGTTCAATATACAGGATGGCCCAACAGTGCGTTCAAGTTCAATATCCACTTTGTTACTCAATAATAATAAAAAAATGAAACAAAGTTGCAGGTACTAACGTTACCTACAAATTAAAGTTATGTTTGCATATACAGGCTGTTGCATAAGTTAGAAACACCCCCAACTTGTATCATTTCTTAATTCCTCTTATTTTCCCGATTCATCCAGTGTATAGTTGTTGGGGTCTATACAGAGTCGTTGAAAAGTTATGGCCACTTTTCTAAAACATCAGAAGCACATTTGACGGTCTGTATTTTTTTTAATTTATTTATTCATTCAACGGATCAACCATTTACAATAATAATAAGAACATCTAAAACTACATTAGTCTTAAATAACCTATCTCAATATGAAAACATAACAAAAAAGCCAAACATAATCTGTACACCATATGTATGACAATTCAATCAATAAAACCTCTCAAAATGCCTCTAATTGAACGGTCAGAATCATCAAACATATCTAAGAGCTCCGAATACTCATTTGCAGTTCTCGCCACTCTCGACATCGGACTAAAAAAGCCATAATTGGTTCGATGGAAGGGAACCACAAAAACATCCCTTGCTCTCGTGCGGTCCAGAATCCTTAGAGAGACTAACTCAAGCAAAGAAGGACTATCAATTTTATTCACTAATAATTTATGCAAAAAACAAACATCACTGACAATCCTTCTACCACTGAGTGACTGCAAGTGCAGCCGATTCCGCAAATAAGAAAATTTAAGATCATTTCTCTGCAAGCCCATTCTGTAAGCACAAATTCTTAAGAATCAATTTTGTATGGCCTCAATCTGATTGATATAAATATTGTAATTCGGGCTCCAGACTACAGAAGAGCTTTCCAACAAAGAGCGAACCAGACCACAATACAGCCTTCTCAAGCTATTGCATGAAAAATCCAGAGTTGATCTATGAATAAATCGTAACATTTTATATGCTTTAGATACTATGTAGTCTATGTGATCCTTAAAAGATAATTCCCTATCCAATACAATGCCCAAGTCTTTAATCATTTCCTTCCTCTGTAAAGCACTAGAGCCCATGAAGTACAGAAAGTCAATGGGAAACTGAGCTCTAGTGAATGTAATGCAGAAACACTTATCAACATTCAGAGTCAGAACCGAGCAAAACGATTTAAGTCTTCCTGTAAAAGTAAAGCGTCCTGTCTGGAACGAACAATCTTGAAAATTTTGATATCATCAGCAAACATCAAAATCTTACTATGATTAAGTGAATGTATGACATCATTTATAAAAAGATTAAAGAGAACTGGTCCACAATGTGAACCCTGAGGAACTCCTGAAGAAACAGTAATACTATCAGAAATGAAGTTTCTGATCTTTACACTCTGGGACCTACCCGTAAGGAAGCTGCACATCCAAGGCAACAAATTGGCATTAAAACCCAACAATGCAAGTTTCGACAATAATAAGGCGTGATTAACTTTATCAAACGCTTTGGAGAAATCTGTATACACCGAATCAACCTGTAACCTATCCTCCAAAGCTGAGACCAATAAATTCTGGTAAAGAAGAAGGTTGCTTGTTGTAGATCTTCTTTTAAGAAAACCATGCTGCTGTTCGACGAAAACATGTCTGCATTCCCAACTTATATGTATAGAGACAAAAAAGTCAAGAAGTTTGGGTATCTCTGACTGAATACAAACAGCTCTATAATTAGTAACCAAATGCTTTGGGCCCTGCTTATGAACGGGCATCAAATAAGAATGTTTTCAAACATGTGGAAACTCACCAGACAACAAAGACCTGTTTAAGAGAATCCTCAGTGGAATTGCCAAGGTGAAGGCACAAGATTTTAACAGATGGGAGGGGATTCCATCTGGACCGTAAGTAAGTTTATCTTTCAAACTACAGATACGATCAATAATATCAGCAGAAGTAACACTAAGCACAATCATATTTACCGACTCACGCAAAAAAGGATCGGGACCGACACTCCCAGCTTGACCCCCATACACAGTTGAGAAAAAAACTAGCAAAAAGACCCACCAAATCATGCAAAGAATCACTCCTAATTTAATCATAATACATAGCCTCAGGAAGATCATAAACCATCCTCAACTTGTTAATATAAGATCAGAAAGAACCCGGATTGTTTTCAAAATTATTCTCAGTATAAGCAATAAAATTTCTGTAAAGTATCACGAAGATTCCTGCATTCCTCTCGGAGATCAGAAAACCTAATATAATCATCTATTCTACCATATTTCTTATATTGACTGTGTACCCTCTTCTTCTCAGTTATCATGCCTCTAAGCTCGACACTAAACCAAGGAGGGAAACATGATTTTTTACATGTCTTAACTGGAACAAACCGATCCACAGCATTAAACAGAACGTCATAAAAGCATTTCAAAGCATCATTTATCTCCAATGACTCAAGATATTCCCAGTCAAATTCGGAAAGAAAATAATTCATGGCACTATAATCGGCATTACGAAAGTCGTAAAAATACTCTTCATAGGGTTCAGTTGGGGGAGTCTCAAGTGAAAAAGAAATGTCCAGGGACACATGATGTGCAGTAGCAGGAAAAACCGGATCCAAAGACGCACCAACACATATGTTATCTATATTACTAAAAACTGAATCTAAAGGTCTATTCAATTTATTAAGTACAAATTTTTTTTGGAGCAAGCTCCAAAAGCCAAAACTGTTAGAAACAAGTGAGGCTGATGGACTGTAACCACTAATAACTGGAGCACTTTCAGCACTGCTTGTCCAAGTAACGTTTGGGAGGTTGTAGTCCCCACAGACAACGACCTCAGAATTGGGATGATCAGACAAAACACGATCGACTGAATCACAATGATGTTCATATATAGCAACTTCTGAACTAGGTGGAATGTAACAAACACCAAAAATAAGGCTCCGCCTTCCTATTCTCACTAACACATAAACTTCATTGAGTGAAATATCACCAGCAATCCTAGTAGAATCAAGGTCTTTATGCACAGCTATCAGCACACCACCCACCTCGATGCCTGATATTGCCCGGAATACTGTCACGATCATTACGGTAAATGTTATAATTCATAAAAGAGAGTTCAGCATCACAGTGGGAAGCAGTAAGCCATGTCTCCGCCAACATAACAACATGAAAACAGCAAGAAGACAGACCCTGTCGAAGCCTGGGTAATTTTGTTCGTAATCCACCAACATTATGATAATGAACAAACAAGGAATTTTCACCACCAGGAGTGCTTAATAATAAATGGTTATCCGACACCCCTATTTTTTTTGTGAGGGGAACAATCTTAGGAACCCCACCAAATTATCTAATAGTGAGATTTTTATCTTCTATAGTTGTAGCCTGTAATTCTAAGCGAAGTTTCTTTAAGTACTCCCTCTGTTTGATTGTAAGATCAGAACTGACACGTAGACGAGAATACACAATCTTATTTCTGTGTTTTAATAAATGTAATATGACAGATTTGTCTCCAATAATAACCTTCATAGGACGGGGTCTATCCGAAACTCTTCCAACACGCAATACCTTCAAATATCTTCCAGATAGTTCCACTACTGGAGCTAGAATATCTCTGATCACTGTTGCATCATCCAAAATTCTCTCAGAGGGTGGGTTCTTCGATGACTCAGGACCATTATTTTCATTAGTATGTCAGCATACAACACTATCACGCCAAAAAGCTGAAAAAGTGTTCTTCTTTCAACTACAATCAATACAGAAAGGATTCCTTGAAAACAGTATACAGGGTGAGTAAAAACACTGAAGTCAAGTTTTCTCGGGAAATTCAAATGGAATAGCCTGTATAGTATAATCAATTTCGAGACATCAACAAATGTTCTTTCAGTTTCATGAAGCATTCCCCATACCTAAAACCAGTATTTACTGAGATATTGGGTGTTTTTTCAAGAAAAAAGCTATATTTATACACAGGAACGAATTATTGTATTATTTCGTAACTCTGACTTACATGTCAAACATTAACTAAAACTATCGAGTAGTTATTTTCTCGTATTTCAATTATAACAAGACGCTAAAATGAATTAATCTCGACAAGAAATGATTGATATGATTTATGTGTTAGGAACAAGTAACAAAAACTGTTTATGCGCGACAAGAATCTATCATGAGAATTATCCCAGTAGAAGAGGACCAAACAGAAGCGCTGTTGAAAGACTGATGCGACGTTTTGACGGAACGGGCAACACAGGATACAAGAAGACTGAGAGAACCAAGCCGTTTTGAACGAAGGGACAGAGTTGATAGTAAATTTGAAAGTGATAGAAGACCCTCATGTCAGCTCAAGAAAAATAGCAAGGGAAATTGTTTTACTAATTTTACATTAAAAAAAATTCACCCATACGATATTCAACTCCTCCAAGAACTGTACAACGATGATCATCAAAGGCGACTATCATTTTGTCACTGGGCACAGCAACAAATCCAAAGAGATGCAAGATTCTTCAACTTTGTTTTGTTCACTGATGAAGCAACATTTCATAAGAACAGACATGGCAACAGACATAACCTTCACTACCATTCTACTGAAAACCCTCACTTTACTCACACGACTACTTAAAATAGGTGCTCTCTTAACGTCTGGGGTGAAATTATTGGAAATTTTCTCATCGGTCCGCAATTATTTGAAGAACGGTTCACTGCACAGCGATATCTTCCATTTCTAAGAGAAGACGTTGGACCATTATTAGACCAACTGCCTGTTCGCATACGTGATCATATGTGGTTTATGTATGACGGTGCCCCAGTTCATCATACAGCTATCATTCATGCTTTTCTTAACCAACATTTTCAGAACGCTGGATTATGCCCCAACATTCGATAATTAATGAAACCAAGAGGAGTCTTTCTATGAAAATTAATTGTTTATTAATATTTTTATCTTCATAAATCTTTTCTTATTTCTCAATGGCCCACTATTTTACCTCATATTGCTCTTATAAATCATGGTATGTGAATATAAATGTAAATAATATAAAAACCAGCAGTTTTTAACATATTGAGTACAAAAGTTGAAGCTACAGATGAGGCCTTGCTTTTCACAAAATTAAATACAGGGTGTTCCATTTGAATAAAAAAATAGACTCAGAATGTGCCCAACTTTAATCGCTATTTACGAACACCCTGCATAATTAAACACATCGTTTATATTACAATGTGATGTTATCTATGGACGAACAAGATGCCAAATTGGAGTCTCTTAAGTTTAATAGTCGGTAAAATAACGACATTTACAAGCCTCAGCTGAATTTTTTTTTATAAAATTCAAAATATCTTTCAAACAAAGCACGGTAGCTAAAAATATACTTCTACAAATCAGACTTAAAATTAAAAAAGGGGTCCAAAAATTAAGTAATATCCATTAAAAACAGTATGTTTGCTTTGTCATGCAAATATGGGACATCCTGTATAATCACAAATAATTCTACAAGGTGCAGCCTGTGATTCGCTATAATTCTTGTAATTACATTTCTTTCGTATTGTGAATAATAACATTAATATTGACCTTTACCGCAGAAATGCGCCACCCTATATATATATATATATATATATATATATATATATATATATATATATATATATATATATATATATATATATATATATATATACAGGATGGCCCCTAATTGTATGTCGCAAAATGCATCACGACAATAAGCAGGAAAAAATATGAAACTTTTCTTAATGCGCCTTTGATCAGTTCGGCCTATTTACAGAGATACGGCACTGGAAAATTCATAAGGAAAATTAGAATTTTTATGACAATTCTGAAATGGTTCCCAATAAGAACTTAAAATCTGCAGGTGTAATAAAGGTCACTAGAAGACTCAATTTAATAGTATTTTCAAAAAAATAAAACGGCCAGTGGCGTAGTAATAGGGGTTGTGATATCATCTTTAGATCAAAAGAATTAGAAATTGCGCTTTTTGTGACGAGCCTGTATATTTTTTAAAATAAGTAGTCGATTGGCTACAAAAAAGGCCTCTTGTAATTTTTTGGTATCAGGTGTCATTTTCGAGATAACTGCAGTTTACGGTATGTGTGAAATTTCTTCCCGATAAGGTAACGGAACATTTCAAATGAAATAACATAATCCTCAAACTATTACCTATTAATAAATGTACTGACAAAATTAGTTACAAACAAAGTTACACTACAAATCACAATAAATGTTGAAAATGTTCGCCGTCAGACTGCAGACAAGCTTCTGCTCGCCTTCTCCAGTTCCATCTTATTCTTTGAAATATCAAGGGGGTATTTCTAATAGATTCGAATGCTTCATCAATTTTTTGCCAAAGCTCTTCTCTACTATATGATTCGGTGGCGTAAACTGAGTTTTAGTGAATTTTCTTTAAAAAAATTCACTAATGAGGAGATCTCGACTTTTGAATTTTGAAAAATTTCTTCTTAGGACCCCTGGAACCCAAATCGGGGGTCGGTTTCAGACTTTATATGTTTATATATATATATATATATATATATATATATATATATATATATATATATATATATATATATATATATATATATATATATATGTATGTATATATATATATATATGTTTATATATTTATGTGTCACACCTATAACTAAAAAAATAATGGACCGATTTTGATAAAATTATGTGAGTACCTTCCTTTCGCAAGTGGCTTGGATAAGTTCGTTAGCCAGGAAAATCCGCCGAGGTTTTCCCGGAAAATTTTGTGTTTTCCTTCGAAAAAAATCGAAAAAATTTTATATCTCCGGAATTAACAAAGTAAGGGCAACGAAATTTGGTACACCGGTTTATATCATTATAGGTAAACTACCTACCAAAATTTAGCGCTGTAGGTTGAAGGACAAAAAAGTAACAGGCATTTAATAAAAAATAAATTTGGGTTTTCCTCAAAACGTCAAAGTCGCGATTTTAAACGTCAAAATTGTTAATATTTAGGCAATGAACCTGAAATTAATATGATCTATGGAAGGAAAATGTCTCAAGAATAATGTTTTACAAAGCCTGAACTCTTAGTTTCAATCGTCATTGTCCTTCATTTTACTAAAATATTCCCAGAAAATTCATTTCAAATAGACCCTTTCTCTGATGCTTTAGCAGTAGTGTTGGCTATAGAGTTTATCGTTTAATGGTATATCATTTTTGTCGAATTTTCGTAAAAAATCATTAAAGCGCAATATATCCGTTATTATGCAAGTTACAAAAAAAAAGTTGTATACATTAATTGTAGGGTGTCTTAAGCTACATCTTAAAAAATATTTCCACAATTACAGGGTGGCCCATAAGTCGTTGGTGATTCAAATTTTCTTTTTTTTTAGTGATTTTTTTTAATCGAACACGCCCTATGTTATTGCATTTTTGTATTTTCCATCGAAATATAATACATCTTTGTAAGAAAAGAAATTCGGGACGCAGCAAGTGCATTATGGTAGCGAATTTTCATTAAATGCTTCAAATTTTGAATCAATTTGCTATTAACCTATAAGGTTGACCAGAAAACCAGTTTTTTCGGGAACAATTTAAGTTTACTTTCGGAAATTTTTGTACATTTACAAACAATAAAGTTATTTTGATGAAACATGGCACATTGTTTCTAATATATAGATTATACTGGTAACCAAATTTTGTGCCTGCTTTCTTAAAAAAACATATTTGCTATTTAAAAAAACATTTTTATGAAAATTCACTACCATAACGCACTTGCTGCGTCCAGAGTTTTTTAGCGTATCCCCATATGCAAAAATCAATAGAATTTAGATCTGGGAAGCTAGGCAGCCAGTGAACGGGTCCATTGGATTACCAATTCACCGATTTTGGAACACGGTTCTTAAGCACTCTCTTACTACCCTGGCATTGTGGGCTGGATGGACATCTTGTAAATACCACATTTGCATTCTTATATTTAGCGGAATATTTTAAAGAATTTGTAGCAAAGTTTCTTGAAGAAATTCGTGGCACATCGAGGCATTCACCCTATTAGGTAACTCAATGGGTCCTAATAGATAATCGCCCACACGTTTATTGAAAATCTGCGCTGATGATGAACTTGTAAAAAAATTTTGGATTTTTCACTGACCATACATGTTTATTGTACATATTAAACATGCCGTTGTTGGTGAACATAGCTTCATCAGTCGATAATACAGTGTTAATAAAGAAGTTACTTTCATAAACTTTTAAAGAAACCATCTGGAAACGTTTAGTCTTGCAACATTATCTCCTTCATGTAATGCCGGGACTGGTTGGATGAGAAACGGTCGTAAGTGGTGCTCTCTTAGTATACATAGAACACTTTGGTGAGATATTTGGCCAACAATATTACTCACTCGTCTGGAGCTAACTCTAGGATTATTTTGTATGAGGTTCAAAACTTGTTCTTCCTTGTTAGGAGTTCTTCTAGTTCGTGGTCGTCTGGCATTACCATTTTTCTTGGCAATCCCATTTTCACGAAACTTCGATCGCCTCGGTGAAATGTTCGTCTCTCTGGTTGACGTCTATTAGGGTATTTTATAGAATAAATACGTTTTGCTTCTTCACCATTTCCATGAGCTTGACCCAAACAGAAATGCATGTCTGCTAATTCGATGGATGTGAAATTATGCATATTGTCAAATTAATAGTAACACGCACTTCAAAAAATACTATAGTTGAAGCTTTTTTGTAACAAAAACTATAAAATAGCTTACCTGTCATAACATTTAATTTTTCATATCTGACACCCGCCTACTAATAAATTTGTGGCAAAGTATTTCGTTACTTTATCGGAAAGAAATTGCACAGCTACCGTAAACTGCAGTTATCTCAAAAATTACACTTCATACAAAAAAATCACAAGAGGCTTTTCTTGTAGCCGATAGACTACTTATTTCAAAAAATAAACAGGCTGGTCACAAAAAGCGCAATTTATATATTTTTTTTATCTAAAGATGATGTCACAACCCCTATTACTACACCACTGGGCGTTTTTTTTTTTTAAATACTATTAAATTGAGTCTTCCAATTTTTATCACACCTGCAGATTTCAAGTTCGTATTCGGAACCATTTCAGAATTATCATGAAATATCTACACTAAGTGAGTGGTAAGACACAAAGCAACGTGCCGCCACCTAGTTGCGGAACCAAGTAGCATGTTGTCACGCCTAGTTGTTATTTGGTTGTATACAGTCTCTATTTTTAACACTTTATGTTATTTGGAGCTGGCGTGACTACTTGGGTCCGCAACAAGGTGGCGGCACGTCGTTTCGTGTCTTACCACTCACCTAGTGTTGGAAGGCTGGCTACCATAGCCGTATTACTTTATTTGTGTATTTTCGCTACAATTAGTATGCCGTACTGACGAGCTCTAATTACAGCGAAACCAGTCTATGGTTCTAATTGTTGTGAGAATGCATCTAGCCTCACATACTTTGTCCCTATATTAGGGTAGAAATGGGCCAGGGCTGATAATTGTTAGTTAGTTGTATGTTTCATATTTTTTCATGCTTATTGTCCTGATGCACTTTGCGACATACAATTACGGACCACCTTGTTTATATATATATATATATATATATATATATATATATATATATATATATATATATATATATATATATATATATATATATATATATATATATATATATATATATATTAAAAAAATGTGGGATAGCCGCCAGTTGCAACATAAAAATTCAAACGCACCTTGGATATGAGTGCTAGGGGCCAAAATTCTCGCCCATTTGAAGAAATTTACTCACCATCAATACCTCTCTATTGGCGATTTTTTTTTTATAAAAATTAACTGAATTCGCTATTTTATTCACTAAACGGTAAGTGAGGTACAGAAACAGCTGTAATAATTCTATCTTGGTCACCGCCATATTCTCGCTTTCTCTGAATTCCCTCTAAATAATATATACATGTTTCCCGGCGGAATAGATTTCATTTGTTCGGGAATGCCTTCATTTTTCTGCAAGTCGGCCTTCGAGAATTACTTGATACAGATTAAAAGAGATTGGATACTCTGATATTCCAAATGGGTTTCTGTTGCTTGTTTCATTTTTTACCTTTTCATTTATCTTATACCAAACATCAAAAGGAAAGCTATTTCGTTCTCTTGAATAATATACATTCAATGTTCATTTCTCCATCTAATCTTCACGTTGAATAATCATATTCCGTTTTCTATGAATAATTTGAAAACGGGGCTCTTTCTGAACGTTAGCACTAAATGTAACTAATGCTTTTTCTGTGCGCAATACTCGTACTATGAGTTTTACAAAAATACGACAAGCACACAGGCGATCCAGTAAAAATTCGTTACGCCAAAGTTCAACAGAAAAAAAAACGTTCGGGACGCAGCAAGTGCGTTATTCTAGCGAATTTTCATTAAAATGTTTTTAATATTCATAAAAATGTTTATAATAGCAAATATGTGTGTGTTTTTTTTTCAGAAAGCAGGCATCAAATTTGATTGCTAGTATAACATATATAGTAAAAACAATGAGTCATGTTTCATCAAAATAACTTTATTGTTTAAATACGTACAAAAATTTCCGAAAATAAACTTAAAGTATAACCGAAAAAATCCATTTCTTGGTCAACCTTATAGGTTAATAGCAAATTGAGCTTTACAAATATGAAGCATTTAATCAAAATTCGCTAACATAACGCACTTGCTGCGTCCAGAATTTCTTTACTTACAACATTATATTTCGATGGAAAATGCAAAAACATAAGGCGTTTTCGACTAAAAAAAAAATTATTTGTATCACCAACGACTTATGGGCCACCCTGGGATTGTAGATGTAGCTCAAGACACCCTATAATTAATGTATATTTTTTTCATATCTTGTAGAATGACGGATATATTGAGCTTTATTGATTTTTTATGAAAATTCGACAAAAGTTATATACCATTAAACGATAAACTCTATAGCTAAGACTACTGCCAAGTATCAGAGAAAGGGTCTATTTGAAATTAATTTTCTGGAAACATTTTAGTAAAATGAAGGACAATGACGGTTGAAACTAAGACTTCAGGGTTTGTAAAACATTCTTCATGAGACATTTTCTTTCCGTAGCCCGTATTAGATTCAAGTTCTTTGCCTAAATGTTACGAATTTTGAGGTTTTAAATTGTCACTTTGACGTTCTGAGGAAAACCCCAATTTATTTTTCTTTAAATGCCCATAACTTTTTGTCTTTTGAGATGCAGCGCTGAATTTTGGTTGGTAATTTACCTATAGCGATATAAAACGATGTACCGAATTTGGTTGCCCTTACTTTGTTATTTCCAGAGATATGATTTTTTTTCTAAAGAAAACACAAAATTTTCCGGGAAAACCTCGGCCGATTTTCCTGGCTAACGAACTTATCCAAGCCACTTACAAAATGAAGGTCTTCGCCAAATTTTGTCAAAATCGGCCTATTATTTTTTGAGTTATCGGTGTGATGCCGCCTGCACCACCTAGGCACACGTCCACTAACATTTTATTTGCGTAATACTTTAGATCGGCTTCATGCCCGGGATATTATATTTGTGTGTGTGTGTGACAAAACAGCTTTGGTATGGCTTCAGACGAATCTATTAGCCACAGGTAATGTTATTTAGATATTATATTTAAAGTATACGTAATTAGTTACAGAATTAGTAGAATTACCATTGAAACACATCCCACGACTGTTTACGTCTTATATGACATCTTATGTTTAAGTTTAAAGATAAAAGAAACTATTTTAGAATCATTTTTATAGACACTTGACTTGATTTTGTTTACATTTCTAGTAAATTATGCGACAGCATAATATATATATATATATATATATATATATATATATATATATATATATATATATATATATATATATATACATATATATATATATATATATATATATATATATATAAAATATATATATATATATATATATATATATATATATATATATATATATATATATATATAAATATATATATATATATATATATATATATATATATATATATATATATATATATATATATATATATATATATATATATATATATATATATATATATGCTGCGCTAAAACTGTTTTGAGGCCGTTCATAAAGTTACAAATATAGTGTCTTTTAATAATTGATTGAATCCCCCAGTTAAATAACAATCAATTGGCAAATTTTTAATTTCATGTCGTCTGTCATTTTCCATAATTGCGACCGAGATTTCACGATTGTTGGTTCGGGTAGCATGTTTTATGCCTGATATATATTTAGTTTGATTACCGTTGATGTATGGTTTATACCTGTTGTATGAATCAATCTACGCGTGGCAGTTAACTACTCTGTCTGTCAGGCATTGGACTTTAACCACTAAGTCGTCTCAATGCATTGGCTACAAAAAAGGCCTCTTGTAATTTTTTGGTATCAGGTGTCATTTTCGAGATAACTGCAGTTTACGGTATGTGTGAAATTTCTTCCCGATAAGGTAACGGAACATTTCAAATGAAATAACATAATCCTCAAACTATTACCTATTAATAAATGTACTGACAAAATTAGTTACAAACAAAGTTACACTACAAATCACAATAAATGTTGAAAATGTTCGCCGTCAGACTGCAGACAAGCTTCTGCTCGCCTTCTCCAGTTCCATCTTATTCTTTGAAATATCAAGGGGGTATTTCTAATAGATTCGAATGCTTCATCAATTTTTTGCCAAAGCTCTTCTCTACTATATGATTCGGTGGCGTAAACTGAGTTTTAGTGAATTTTCTTTAAAAAAATTCACTAATGAGGAGATCTCGACTTTTGAATTTTGAAAAATTTCTTCTTAGGACCCCTGGAACCCAAATCGGGGGTCGGTTTCAGACTTTATATGTTATATATATATATATATATATATATATATATATATATATATATATATATATATATATATATATATATATATATATATATATATATATATATATGTTTATATATTTATGTGTCACACCTATAACTAAAAAAATAATGGACCGATTTTGATAAAATTATGTGAGTACCTTCCTTTCGCAAGTGGCTTGGATAAGTTCGTTAGCCAGGAAAATCCGCCGAGGTTTTCCCGGAAAATTTTGTGTTTTCCTTCGAAAAAAATCGAAAAAATTTTATATCTCCGGAATTAACAAAGTAAGGGCAACGAAATTTGGTACACCGGTTTATATCATTATAGGTAAACTACCTACCAAAATTTAGCGCTGAAGGACAAAAAAGTAACAGGCATTTAATAAAAAAATAAATTTGGGTTTTCCTCAAAACGTCAAAGTCGCGATTTTAAACGTCAAAATTGTTAATATTTAGGCAATGAACCTGAAATTAATATGATCTATGGAAGGAAAATGTCTCAAGAATAATGTTTTACAAAGCCTGAACTCTTAGTTTCAATCGTCATTGTCCTTCATTTTACTAAAATATTCCCAGAAAATTCATTTCAAATAGACCCTTTCTCTGATGCTTTAGCAGTAGTGTTGGCTATAGAGTTTATCGTTTAATGGTATATCATTTTTGTCGAATTTTCGTAAAAAATCATTAAAGCGCAATATATCCGTTATTATGCAAGTTACAAAAAAAAAGTTGTATACATTAATTGTAGGGTGTCTTAAGCTACATCTTAAAAAATATTTCCACAATTACAGGGTGGCCCATAAGTCGTTGGTGATTCAAATTTTCTTTTTTTTTAGTGATTTTTTTTAATCGAACACGCCCTATGTTATTGCATTTTTGTATTTTCCATCGAAATATAATACATCTTTGTAAGAAAAGAAATTCGGGACGCAGCAAGTGCATTATGGTAGCGAATTTTCATTAAATGCTTCAAATTTTGAATCAATTTGCTATTAACCTATAAGGTTGACCAGAAAACCAGTTTTTTCGGGAACAATTTAAGTTTACTTTCGGAAATTTTTGTACATTTACAAACAATAAAGTTATTTTGATGAAACATGGCACATTGTTTCTAATATATAGATTATACTGGTAACCAAATTTTGTGCCTGCTTTCTTAAAAAAACATATTTGCTATTTAAAAAAACATTTTTATGAAAATTCACTACCATAACGCACTTGCTGCGTCCAGAGTTTTTTAGCGTATCCCCATATGCAAAAATCAATAGAATTTAGATCTGGGAAGCTAGGCAGCCAGTGAACGGGTCCATTGGATTACCAATTCACCGATTTTGGAACACGGTTCTTAAGCACTCTCTTACTACCCTGGCATTGTGGGCTGGATGGACATCTTGTAAATACCACATTTGCATTCTTATATTTAGCGGAATATTTTAAAGAATTTGTAGCAAAGTTTCTTGAAGAAATTCGTGGCACATCGAGGCATTCACCCTATTAGGTAACTCAATGGGTCCTAATAGATAATCGCCCACACGTTTATTGAAAATCTGCGCTGATGATGAACTTGTAAAAAAATTTTGGATAAAAAAATTTTGGATTTTTCACTGACCATACATGTTTATTGTACATATTAAACATGCCGTTGTTGGTGAACATAGCTTCATCAGTCGATAATACAGTGTTAATAAAGAAGTTACTTTCATAAACTTTTAAAGAAACCATCTGGAAACGTTTAGTCTTGCAACATTATCTCCTTCATGTAATGCCGGGACTGGTTGGATGAGAAACGGTCGTAAGTGGTGCTCTCTTAGTATACATAGAACACTTTGGTGAGATATTTGGCCAACAATATTACTCACTCGTCTGGAGCTAACTCTAGGATTATTTTGTATGAGGTTCAAAACTTGTTCTTCCTTGTTAGGAGTTCTTCTAGTTCGTGGTCGTCTGGCATTACCATTTTTCTTGGCAATCCCATTTTCACGAAACTTCGATCGCCTCGGTGAAATGTTCGTCTCTCTGGTTGACGTCTATTAGGGTATTTTATAGAATAAATACGTTTTGCTTCTTCACCATTTCCATGAGCTTGACCCAAACAGAAATGCATGTCTGCTAATTCGATGGATGTGAAATTATGCATATTGTCAAATTAATAGTAACACGCACTTCAAAAAATACTATAGTTGAAGCTTTTTTGTAACAAAAACTATAAAATAGCTTACCTGTCATAACATTTAATTTTTCATATCTGACACCCGCCTACTAATAAATTTGTGGCAAAGTATTTCGTTACTTTATCGGAAAGAAATTGCACAGCTACCGTAAACTGCAGTTATCTCAAAAATTACACTTCATACAAAAAAATCACAAGAGGCTTTTCTTGTAGCCGATAGACTACTTATTTCAAAAAATAAACAGGCTGGTCACAAAAAGCGCAATTTATATATTTTTTTTATCTAAAGATGATGTCACAACCCCTATTACTACACCACTGGGCGTTTTTTTTTTTTAAATACTATTAAATTGAGTCTTCCAATTTTTATCACACCTGCAGATTTCAAGTTCGTATTCGGAACCATTTCAGAATTATCATGAAATATCTACACTAAGTGAGTGGTAAGACACAAAGCAACGTGCCGCCACCTAGTTGCGGAACCAAGTAGCATGTTGTCACGCCTAGTTGTTATTTGGTTGTATACAGTCTCTATTTTTAACACTTTATGTTATTTGGAGCTGGCGTGACTACTTGGGTCCGCAACAAGGTGGCGGCACGTCGTTTCGTGTCTTACCACTCACCTAGTGTTGGAAGGCTGGCTACCATAGCCGTATTACTTTATTTGTGTATTTTCGCTACAATTAGTATGCCGTACTGACGAGCTCTAATTACAGCGAAACCAGTCTATGGTTCTAATTGTTGTGAGAATGCATCTAGCCTCACATACTTTGTCCCTATATTAGGGTAGAAATGGGCCAGGGCTGATAATTGTTAGTTAGTTGTATGTTTCATATTTTTTCATGCTTATTGTCCTGATGCACTTTGCGACATACAATTACGGACCACCTTGTTATATATATATATATATATATATATATATATATATATATATATATATATATATATATATATATATATATATATATTTAAAAAAATGTGGGATAGCCGCCAGTTGCAACATAAAAATTCAAACGCACCTTGGATATGAGTGCTAGGGGCCAAAATTCTCGCCCATTTGAAGAAATTTACTCACCATCAATACCTCTCTATTGGCGATTTTTTTTTTATAAAAATTAACTGAATTCGCTATTTTATTCACTAAACGGTAAGTGAGGTACAGAAACAGCTGTAATAATTCTATCTTGGTCACCGCCATATTCTCGCTTTCTCTGAATTCCCTCTAAATAATATATACATGTTTCCCGGCGGAATAGATTTCATTTGTTCGGGAATGCCTTCATTTTTCTGCAAGTCGGCCTTCGAGAATTACTTGATACAGATTAAAAGAGATTGGATACTCTGATATTCCAAATGGGTTTCTGTTGCTTGTTTCATTTTTTACCTTTTCATTTATCTTATACCAAACATCAAAAGGAAAGCTATTTCGTTCTCTTGAATAATATACATTCAATGTTCATTTCTCCATCTAATCTTCACGTTGAATAATCATATTCCGTTTTCTATGAATAATTTGAAAACGGGGCTCTTTCTGAACGTTAGCACTAAATGTAACTAATGCTTTTTCTGTGCGCAATACTCGTACTATGAGTTTTACAAAAATACGACAAGCACACAGGCGATCCAGTAAAAATTCGTTACGCCAAAGTTCAACAGAAAAAAAAACGTTCGGGACGCAGCAAGTGCGTTATTCTAGCGAATTTTCATTAAAATGTTTTTAATATTCATAAAAATGTTTATAATAGCAAATATGTGTGTGTTTTTTTTTCAGAAAGCAGGCATCAAATTTGATTGCTAGTATAACATATATAGTAAAAACAATGAGTCATGTTTCATCAAAATAACTTTATTGTTTAAATACGTACAAAAATTTCCGAAAATAAACTTAAAGTATAACCGAAAAAATCCATTTCTTGGTCAACCTTATAGGTTAATAGCAAATTGAGCTTTACAAATATGAAGCATTTAATCAAAATTCGCTAACATAACGCACTTGCTGCGTCCAGAATTTCTTTACTTACAACATTATATTTCGATGGAAAATGCAAAAACATAAGGCGTTTTCGACTAAAAAAAAAATTATTTGTATCACCAACGACTTATGGGCCACCCTGGGATTGTAGATGTAGCTCAAGACACCCTATAATTAATGTATATTTTTTTCATATCTTGTAGAATGACGGATATATTGAGCTTTATTGATTTTTTATGAAAATTCGACAAAAGTTATATACCATTAAACGATAAACTCTATAGCTAAGACTACTGCCAAGTATCAGAGAAAGGGTCTATTTGAAATTAATTTTCTGGAAACATTTTAGTAAAATGAAGGACAATGACGGTTGAAACTAAGACTTCAGGGTTTGTAAAACATTCTTCATGAGACATTTTCTTTCCGTAGCCCGTATTAGATTCAAGTTCTTTGCCTAAATGTTACGAATTTTGAGGTTTTAAATTGTCACTTTGACGTTCTGAGGAAAACCCCAATTTATTTTTCTTTAAATGCCCATAACTTTTTGTCTTTTGAGATGCAGCGCTGAATTTTGGTTGGTAATTTACCTATAGCGATATAAAACGATGTACCGAATTTGGTTGCCCTTACTTTGTTATTTCCAGAGATATGATTTTTTTTCTAAAGAAAACACAAAATTTTCCGGGAAAACCTCGGCCGATTTTCCTGGCTAACGAACTTATCCAAGCCACTTACAAAATGAAGGTCTTCGCCAAATTTTGTCAAAATCGGCCTATTATTTTTTGAGTTATCGGTGTGATGCCGCCTGCACCACCTAGGCACACGTCCACTAACATTTTATTTGCGTAATACTTTAGATCGGCTTCATGCCCGGGATATTATATTTGTGTGTGTGTGTGACAAAACAGCTTTGGTATGGCTTCAGACGAATCTATTAGCCACAGGTAATGTTATTTAGATATTATATTTAAAGTATACGTAATTAGTTACAGAATTAGTAGAATTACCATTGAAACACATCCCACGACTGTTTACGTCTTATATGACATCTTATGTTTAAGTTTAAAGATAAAAGAAACTATTTTAGAATCATTTTTATAGACACTTGACTTGATTTTGTTTACATTTCTAGTAAATTATGCGACAGCATAATATATATATATATATATATATATATATATATATATATATATATATATATATATATATATATATATATATATATATATATATATATATATATATATATATATATATAAATATATATATATATATATATATATATATATATATATATATATATATATATATAAATATATATATATATATATATATATATATATATATATATGCTGCGCTAAAACTGTTTTGAGGCCGTTCATAAAGTTACAAATATAGTGTCTTTTAATAATTGATTGAATCCCCCAGTTAAATAACAATCAATTGGCAAATTTTTAATTTCATGTCGTCTGTCATTTTCCATAATTGCGACCGAGATTTCACGATTGTTGGTTCGGGTAGCATGTTTTATGCCTGATATATATTTAGTTTGATTACCGTTGATGTATGGTTTATACCTGTTGTATGAATCAATCTACGCGTGGCAGTTAACTACTCTGTCTGTCAGGCATTGGACTTTAACCACTAAGTCGTCTCAATGCATGTCTTTGGAATTTTATTTTTAATTTGGAAAAAACTCTAAATATTGTGTACCAAATTACTTAAAATTCACAACATAGGTTTATTTGCACTATTTCTAGCCACGTGTAAAGTCTCATTCCAGTTACTCTGATACCTAAAAAATATAGCGTTTCCAAACAGTTTTCCCCGATTTTCCACCGGAAAAACTTGAGCATAAAGGCTGATTAACAAACTCGACCTTGGTTTTTGCCCAAACAAGATTTTTGCCAAGTTTGACTGAAATCAGTTTAGTATTTTTTGAGTTATCGCTCGGATACATACATACATACATACACACACACACACACACACACACACACACACACACACACACACACACACACACACACACACACACACACACACACACACACACACACACACACACACACGTATATATATATATATATATATATATATATATATATATATATATATATATATATATATATATATATATATATATATATATATATATATATTCGAACGGACCTTGGTTTTGGGTTCTAGGGACCCAAATTCACGTTCAGCTTAAGAATTTTTTTCGAATGCTTTTCATCGTGACCTCTCTAAAAGCGAATTTTAATGAAAATTAACTATCATGACGGTTTAGACAAAGTTGACTTGAAAGTGAACGGCGAATCCAAATATACAATAATATATAGGATGTTCTATTTAAACTAAAAAAGTTGGTTGCGGTTTGCGGTATAACCGGATGTGCCGCCATCTTGAAAGTATTGTCATTTGAAAGACAGACATTGACTAGGTTCGAAAGTTTCTAACCAACGAGCTGCGTGAATCAGCCTGTATATAACCAGCAGCCATGTCCAAATGAACATAATGTGTATTGTTAACGTACTTCAAAAGTTACATAACTATTTAATTAACAATCGTTAACGTTGTATGGAATCCTTAACTAAATTTTCTATGAACCCTACTGCAGAGTTGATTATGCCGTTACATATTTCTTCTGGCAAAATCTCACATTATTCTCAACCACAATTAGTTGTATGGCTTCTCCAGAATCCGCACATATTGGAGAATAACTCACGTTTTCTCTGGAATTATTCGCCCCGACTACACAAAGTAAATTCCCCCATTCCCCCGTTACAATATACAACGAGCTGAAATTGTTATGAGAAAGTTAAATGAAGTTTATAACGTTGCAGAATTGGATTTCTCGTAGGTAGATTTGTCAGAATTATAACGACCATTTCTTCTTGTTTATTCAGCTCTAAATACACTACATCTAACTTTTCCATTCTTTCACTATACGAACATAAACTTCATATTTAATACACCAACCACCTTGTGAATACTGTATCCACTGAATTATTCAACAAAAAGGATTTGTTAAATACAAAGTATATTTTTATTTACCCTATATTGCATTCTGTTCCCACTTGGGAACATTGTACATTTACACTAGTGATGGGTTGTTATTTAACAGTCTGTTATATTTTAACTGTTGTCGAGCCGCAACAGTAACAACCTGTTATGGATATATACAAATAACAGGTACAGTGGAGGGGATGCTGTTGCACTTTACACTAGAACTCGGAGTCGTATCTGTTTCTGTTGTCGTATCTGTTTCTGTTGCACTGCTACGATGAAGCAACTTCTGTTTTCATCCGCAACTGTTATAACAGGATGAATGGACATGAGACTGGGAATGGGGTATAGAGTATAGAGCGGACTTTACTTCATAACATACTACTTTATACTAGTGTGCTCACAGCTTTGGGAACGTAGGGTCGTCGGCACAATGAAACTGTTAAATTTTGACAGGTTGTTGATTCACACAAAACACACACATATATTTACAATTTATAAACAAACACAAAATATGAAAAATGTAAATAAAATCAACGATGTTTCTTTTTTTTCTTTTAGAAAAATTGTCTTACACTAAAAAAAATACTTTTCTAACAAAACACTTTCAAAGTTCTGAGTTTTTGTTGATGAACATTATTTGACTGACTTTGGTCGACGAAAGTCTGTTACGTTACTGAAATGTATACAAATGTACAGTTATGCTTTAACATGAGTCCTTAGGTATTATATTATATTAGGTAGTTTCTTTGCTCATTCTTCTTTGCCTTATGTAACTAATAAATCAATATTCCTTTTTACTTTTCACTTTGGAAATCTAAGAAATGGGTCTGATTTTAAACATCTTTTTTTTATTACTACTGCAAAATAAAAAATCGCTGAAACTTAAAAAATCTCAGAAACAGTAGGGGAAAGTGGGGCAAAATGGCCCCTTTACCAATTTGTTGGGCAAAAAAATACAAAAAAACGGAATATTTGATTATGATTTATTCATACAATGAAAGAGACATAACAGAATACATTTCTTTGAAAAAATAACATCTAATAATAAAAAGAACAAAAAAATAGATATTCTTTAAAAAAGACCCAAAGGAACCATTTTACACCCTGGTGGAGCTAAAATGGCCCCCTTCATGAGGTAAAATGACCCCCACATTTTTTTTCACATAAAAGTTATAAAAACACTTTTATTTGCAAAAATCGCAAATGTACATTTTTTGCTTTCTTGCAACACCTGCGCATAATGAATGACACCATTTTTTACACAAATTGCAAGAAACCCAGACCTCTTTGGCCCGTGACTCACTGAAAAACTCGGAACAAAATATACAGGCGACGTCGTCTTCCTTAACTCTTCTCCCTTTATTTTCTTTATTTTTTCCAAACACCTTTCTGCTCACAGCTTTCCTAGCTGTTTGTGAAGTTGGCCTAGCGGTTTTTGATTTTTCTTTTGCAACCAAATAGTTTGGTGTGGAAGTAAAAACAGTTGCTCCTTGGGAGGGTCTTGAACTCCTAGTCTGAGGAGGTGCCAGAGGTAGGGGGTATAAATCAAATGGAGTTACAAAAGTGTCATCTTTATCTTCATTGTTCGCAGCACCAGCTTCCAGTTCTATAGCGTTAACGTTAGGGTTTGGATTTGAGGTTCCAACTTCAGGACTTATTATAACATCAACTGGCTTTGAAACGGCAACTTTTATCTTTGGAACTGCAGCGTCTAAAGTTTCATTTTCTGATAAATCATCTGCACTATCTGTAAAAAGGCTGACTTCATCTGAAGATCGTCCACTTGCCTCCCATTCATCTGACTCGTCTGATGATTCATCACGAATTTTCCTCTTTCTTATGGGAAAAGTTATTACAGATGATCTTGGTGGCGAAGGGGGTGTTTTTTGAGGAGGGGTATTTTGAGTAGGAGTTTTCTGAGGAGTTTGTTCTTGGTGACAAATAGGAGCGTCCGCGTCGGTTTCATTTTCCACTAGAGGACGATCAGTTGTGTAGGATGGTTTAAATTTCCAATCTGGGAATATATTCGGATTAAAGGGGCAGATGCCTGTTTTCTCGAATCCACTGAGACCGTTATTAAGTGTGGCAGTTCTTCTATATGCTTTTCCAAACAAACCACCAATGTTATACATTGTTACCACTTTTCCTGGGTTTGCTTTAAGCCATAAAATAACCTCTTCATTAAAATATGCCATTAGAGGTGAAAATACAGCCACATCTAATGGTTGCATCTCATGAGTGCAATGTGGAGGAAACGACAGCAGTATAATGCCATTTTCCCTACAATATTCTATAGCTTGGATGGACTTGTGGCTTGAATGCCCGTCTAGCAACAAGAGGACCTTATTTTCAATGGAACACTGGGTGTGTTGTTTAAAATGCTGCAAGAATTGAACAAAGGTTTCAGATTTCATGTAGCCAGATTCGTTGTAAAGACAAAGCGTTCCATAAGGAACACCTTGGAATAATAACTCATTTCGTCTTTTGCGAGGGAATATGATTGCTGGCGGAATGAAATGACCAGCAGCATTTACACATAGAACAACGCTCACATTTTGTCCCCTTTCAGCACTTGTTAGGAAACCAACCTGCTTTCGCCCTTTATGTGCTAAAATTTTGGGCAGCTTACTGGGGACTGTCTGGATACCCGACTCATCCATATTGTACATTGTCATCGGTGTGATGTTATTTTTACTTGTTATTTCTTCCAAAAGAGAAAAATACTTTGCCACTACTTCTTTATTAAAGCCTCTGGCTCTGGCAGCGGAGGTGGCCTCCGGAGTTCTAAACGAAATCTCTGGATTTCTCTTCAGAAAATCTCTAAACCAACCCGTTCCAGCTGCCTTTTTCTCTCTAGAAAACCTGTGGCTAATACCATTCCTCTCCGCAAGCTCGTAGGCCATTTGACAAATATTTTTTTTTGTCAGACCGAACAGACGGTCTTCCATCTCTAAAACATATTGCTTTAAGTACGTCTCCAATTCCTTCGGCAATGTTGTAGTGAACCTTCCAAGAATTTTCGTAAAACCTTTTGCCTGAAAAAAAAATAATGACGAATAACTGCCTTCTTTCCCCTAAAATACATCTGCAGAATCGAAAGAATATAAACGTCTAGTTTGAAAATACTTACCAATTTATTCTGATTTTTGGCCCTTCTCTTTAAAGTACTCAAGGGCAGATTATAGGTCCTAGCGGCTGTTTTAAAAGGCATGCTATTAGAAATTTCTTGTAAGGCATGTCGCATTGAATTTGAGTCCCATTTTTGTCTAGAGATCTTCCGAACGTAATTTCTAACCATTATTTCTGAAGAGATAAAGATATATTCGATTGTTGGAAAAAATTGCTATGCATTTTTTTAGGCGACCATGCGAGGGTAAAATGGTCCCTGGGGCCATTTTGCCTCAATGTAAAGGGACCATTTTACCCAAAGAGTAACCAAATGCATAAAAAATACATAATTAGTGAATCCTCATATTTAGGGCAATGGCGACAGAAAAGAAATGTGCAGGAAAATATACCTTTTAAACATCATACAAAGATGTTTTACTTACCTCAGTGAATACGCCTACAAACACAACTTTGGTCCGCACGAAATTAACAACACCACCTGAGTTTTTATTGGTTATGTTATACTAGCCGAGATACGCTTCGCACATCTTCACCAATTCATACATAGATGGCGATAGTAGTACTGAATGTAATGATTCAAGCTAAACAGTGGTTTTACGCATGCTATGGGAAAAATATGAGGGGATCATTTTACCCGGGGGGGCCGTTTTACCCTACTTTCCCCTACCAATTTTAATGAAATTATAAAAATATTCCCTGTACCCGGTATAGTTGAAACCAGACACACTTCGCCCTATAGGTAGAGAGAAAAAAATTAGTTTTATTTTTTTTTTTATTATTTATTTTATTTTTTGCTTACAATAATTCATGTATTTCATAAGTCTCATTTTCAAGGAAACGATGGCTATAGAGGTTTTCAAGCTCAGTGATTAACTAATACTTAATTAGTAAAGAAAATTCGAAAGAAATTCTATATTGTTGAATTTTTTACCAAATTATTATTAGTGATGAATACCCAAAAAAAAAAACTTCCATCATTTTTTTAATAAAAAATTAATTAATTGTTTTAAACATAATACAAGAATATTTTTTATTTTAAACATTATCCAACTACACCACCGGACGGGTTCAGCTACTTTTACTACGTCTACGTGGAATTCTTAATAATTCATAGTTCACACTGTTATTTTCAACCTGTTATATTTAACTGTTATTTCTAAATAACAGTAACAGTTGCGACCTGTTACAGCAATATAACAGTTTTTCCCATCACTAATTTACACCTTGAAATTCGATAAAAATCAAATAACAGGCTTTATATGCACCTGGTTCCCATCTGGGAACACTGTTCTTCAAGTTCGACTACCCGCTGATAGATGGCAGAACCGAAAGCTACCAACAAATAAATAAACATGTGATCATAACATACAGTTTAGAGGTTGGCTCCAATCGAATTGTTGTTAGTGTGCTGATTTTGTTTTAAAACATATATTTGAGTTATAAAAAATCGTGTTTAGATAACTACAGCCTCCTGAAGGTAATTACGTTATAGTTTTTGATATGTTTTATGTACTTATTAAAAAATTTTGGTTTAGGTAGCTGTGTCC
This sequence comes from Tillus elongatus, assembly GCA_964006375.1. Taxonomy (NCBI): domain Eukaryota; kingdom Metazoa; phylum Arthropoda; class Insecta; order Coleoptera; family Cleridae; genus Tillus; species Tillus elongatus. Next base: position 169,043,893 of record OZ023266.1, read on the forward strand.
ATTCGGGAACACGATGCATATACTGTAGAAAATTTTAAAATGGATAAAGAGTATAAACCCATTAATCCACACACATTTTATGGGACCAGGTCGTCAACTCATCACATCCGTGATATTCCAACTGATAGTGAGGATTCAGCTCAAGCGGATTGTGAGAATCTGGACTCCCAAATTTTAAATTGTCAACACTTGAATGAAAATATGCCTAGTGAAGAAGATTTTGACTCTGAAGATGACTTACCATTAACCCACTTTGTACGTGTCGCACCTTCCAAAAAGTCTAATAAACTAGTATGGAAGGAACAGCAGACTTCCACTAAAAATGAGAATGTACGATTTTGTGGCAATGCTGATTTGCTGCAAGAAATTTTAGACCTCACTACCCTTACACGATCTTCAAACTATTTTTTACTGATGAATTTGTAAATATGATAGCAGATATGACCATGCTGTATTCTGTTCAAATCAATCCAAATCGCCCATTTGTTACTTCCCCTGAAGAAATACAACGATTTATCGGAATTTTGTTGTGGATGTCTATTATAAAACTGCCTAGTACAAGAATGTATTGGTCTGCAGCTACCCGAGTTCCCCAAGTTGCTGATATAATGGCAGTGAACCATTTTCAAGCAATCAAAAGTAATCTGCATTTCAATAACAATCAGCAGATGCAAAACACAATTGAGAAAATTCAACCCGTTGTTGATCACATTCAGTCTGTGTGCAGTAAAATACCGATGGAAAAAAATTTGTCCTGCGATGAACAGATAGTCTCGTCCCATTCAAGGGGGAAATTTACATCAAAACTTATAATCTCAATAAACGCCATAAGTGGGGCTATAAACTATGGGTCCTTTCAGGTGTCAGTGGTTTTTCATACGACTTTGAATTATTTACTGGCTCGGTACATGCAGTAGAGGGAGAGGAAGATTTTGGTGCTGCAGGTAATGTTGTTTTCCGATTGACTCGCAACATACCCAAGAACCTGCATCACAAGTTGTACTGCGATAACTACTTTACGCGAAATCCTTTGTTCTGTTATTTATCACAAAAAGGAATTGATTGTAAAGGGACTGTGAAATCAAATAGGTTGATGGGTTGTAGCTTTCCTATTGAAAAGAACTGGAAACGACAAGGGAGGGATTCCTGCATAGAAAAAGTAACTAAATATCAAAACCAAGTGGTGAAGGCTGTAGTGGTATGATAACAAAATTGTGACGCTGCTATACACATTTGCTGGCAGTCAACCATCTGATAAGGTTCAGAGGTTTTTCAAATCAGACCAAACCAAGAAAGAAATTACTTGTCCAGATATTTTGAAGGTATACAATAAACACATGGGGGGAGTTGACCTTCTAGATTCTTTGCTTGGTCTCTATAGGATTCGTACCAGATCCAAAAAATGGTACCACATGTTATTTTTTCACATGATAGATGTGGTAATATGCAATTCATGGTTGCCGTATAGAAGGATATTGCAACACAATCATCAAGATCAACCTGAAAGCTTTGGTGAAATGTCTCTCTTGAAATTTAAGATTGAATTGGCTCAAATACTAACTACAATAGAGACACGGACATCCAATGAAGAAACTAGAAAAAGGGGAAGGCCAAGCAATACTCCACAGGAGACAGAACAGATTAAGAGGAGATTTAAAGTAGCTTCAGCTGCATTTGAAACAAGAAAAGATGGAACTGGTCACTGGCCCCAGCATTCGAAACAGCGCAATCGTTGCCGATTGGAGGGTTGCAATGGGAAAAGTAGAATATTTTGTGGAAAATGCAAGGTGTTCTTATGTTTGTATGAAAAAAATAACTGTTTTATTGATTATCATTCATAATTTGTGTGCAAGTTGATATTTAGTATGTTTTAATTTGTCATCACTTTTTGCGTCTGATACGCACAATGTTCCCAAATGGGACCTTTAACAGAACTCAAAATTAAAATTATGAAAAAATTAAAAACAATTTTGTTTATTTTTTACGTATTATCCATACCAAAAGACATACTGTGGATTTTTTTCGTTGCCAAATAAAATTATGTGCAATATAGGGTTAAGGGAGTCATCACTGTGTCATATACTTGCTTTTAGACAACTTTAACAATCAAATATAACTTCCTCATATGCGACAACGCAAGCTTAATACTCGCAACACTTTAATATGCACAGCTTACAACATAAACTGTAACTAACAAACATCATTACAGTGCTGCCATCTGCCTGGATTCGCTGGGAATTGTATAAGCTCATGTTTGCAAAGTTTTCTTTCAAACATCATGTTTTTGTCGCGCTTTTGTTATTGGGGAATTAAACGGGTATTTTTTTAACATAAAGCATAAAACCCATTAGCGCTAACTAGAGGCCGTAGTTGCTAGTTGGTTGTACAGTCTATATTTTATAACATTTTGTGTTATTTGGACCTGTCGTTACAACATACTACCTGGTACACTAAATGAAGATTGGAACCTGTGATGAGCACTGATACGTACACTCGGAGAACCCAAATCACCACAACACAATTTAAAACACCTGACGATCGTTTCAACATTCTAGTTGGTGGCGAAGCAGAGGAAGAACAACCTAAGACATGCATACTGGCGTCAAGCGATCTGACGTGATGTTGCTGCCGCAGCTCGGGTCCAGGGACGCCACAGAAGCTGTCCTGGAGTGAGTAATATTAGGCTTAAGGTTATGATGTGCAGCCTTTATGTTCCCTACGATGGACGGGTGCTGCCTCCGACGGAGGAATTTGTGCGTATCGTCGATTTCGCGAGGGGGCATGGGTTACAACTAATTATAGGCTGCGATGCCAATTCTCACCACAGATTGTGACCACGAATACCAACTCACGCGGTGAGGCTACAACGAACCTAGAGGTATTAAACAGAGGTACAGCTCCGACGTTTGTCAATCGTATCCGCCAGGAGGTGATCGACATCACGTTAGCCAGCAGAGGAATAACGGAGGCCCTAGAAGGGAAAATAATGGCAGCCTACGATGCCGCGTCACCACTTAGGGGGGAACCGTCCATCAAAGTTAGATGGTGGAACAGGGATCTCGCCGTACTACGCGGGCGAACACGGAGGGCCTTAAACCGAGCCGTCCGAGATTCGGGTGAGGCGGCCTGGGACGAGTTTAGGACTGCCAGAAGGGAGTTTAAGAAAGAATTACGCCGGAGTAAACGAGCTGGTTGGCGCGCGTACTGCGGGGAAGTCAATTCCCTGCCGGACGCAGCCAGGTTGGTAAGGGTACTCAAACAGGAGTTAGGTAGAAATGTAGGATCTTTAAGGAAATCGGGCGGGAGCTGGACAAGCACCGGTGAGGAGACCCTGCGTCATCTCGCCGAAGTTCACCTTGCGGGCGGTGGAGCCGTCACGGAGGCTGCCGAACCGGGCCGGTGGACAGTCCCGAATGCGGACTGGCAGCTGGCGGGGGGGAGGTGTCACAGATGGCTCTATAACCTGGGCGGTGAGCGAGTTCGTTCCATTCAAGTCCGCAGGCTGTGGTGGGATTTTTCCGGCCCTGTCCCAGAGAGGCCTGGATATACTACTTCCCAACATAAGGGAGGTTTTCCGGGCCAGCCTGACGTGGGGCTACGCCCCAAAGGCCTGGCACCGGGTTAGAGGGGTCTTCATTCTCAAACCGGGAAGAGAGGACTACACGCTGGCCAGAGGACAACACTCTCAGCCGCGATAGAGGTCTTGTTGATGCTGCCACCGCTTTCCATATGTATCAGAAGGGAGGCTATGGCGTCGCATCTTAGAATGCGAGACCGGAAACTGGTAAACCCCGCTAATTGTTTATTGTGACATACTTTCGCAGCCTGTCCGTTTAAAGCTTAATTTGAAGATTTTGTTTGCAATGGCAGCGGAACCCTGATTTATCCGTCTGATCTTGTCTAACATTATAGGCATCCATTCTGTGCACTATTGTTTCTCCGAATGTCAATATAAACCATAAAAAACATACATTCATCTAGCTGGATTCGATCATGCAACCTTCGGCGTACTGGATTAGCAATCAATTCAATTTGAAAATATTTATTCATAATTCATAGGTGCCAAATATTACAATATGTTAGGTAGAAAGTTTTAGTCTATAAACAGAGAAAACTAGACATCTAACAATATTATTTTACAATTTCCTTAGTATAAACATGGCTCCTATCTTAAGATTTATCCATGGTTTATGTTTACATATTTTGAATATAATAAAGAACATATATATATATATATATATATATATATATATATATATATATATATATATATATATATATATATATATATATATATATATATAGATTCTTAAGAAAAATGATATCTATGGTTTTTATGTTGTTCCTACTGTGTTCTTAAGTTTGTTAATTTTAATTAGCAGGAAAATTAGGGAAAACCTGCTTTAACATTATTTTGTTTTTGATTTAAAAATTAACAAATTAACTTATAATTATTCACACTACATACATATTTACATTATTTACATTTATACTATATCTTAGATACTTAGGTTTGGTTGGGCTGCCTAATATCTAGGGTACTGCCTGTTGATTGTTGGGGTTCTTTAAGTTCCGAATTTTGTTCTTGAAAATGAGAGTTTGTGCTTAAATGTTATATGGGGATTGTCTGTTCTGGTTGTAAGAATTCGTCTGGTTAGTTGACTGTTTTTTGTTTGCCTCTCGTAGAAGTTTTCTGATAAAGACAGTACATATCCTTGATCGGTGTGATGTGCGTTCTTCTTATCATGTCAGAGATTTTTGAGTATCTGTTGCCCCCGGTGATTAGTCTTAAACACTGGTTCTCAAAGACGCTAAGTTTTCTGTATTTGGTATTTGATATGCTGCACCAAACAGGGGCCCCATATGTGATGATGGGTCTAATAAGCATCATGTAAATTAGTAATTTGTTTGTAGTGCTCAGTGATGCACTTTTTAGTAGGGGATATACTGTTTTTAGGGCAGCGTGTCCTTTTTTGCTTAGTTGGTTAATGTCGCTGTGAAAATTAAGCCTTCGGTCGAGGATTATCCCTAAATATTTTGCGTTATCTCTATTAGGGTCTATTTCGGCATTTTCTACCTTTAATTACTTAAATATTTTGTTTGTGAATTTTCTTGAAAAAATAATAGTTTCAGTTTTGTCTGCGTTTAAGGTTGTTCTCCAGGTGTTATAATATTTTTCTAACATATTTACGTGAATTTGGTTTTGGGTGTTAGCCACCGGTGCCCAGAATGAGTGGCTGTAGATTGCTGTGTCATCAGCAAAGAGTGCCAAGTTTTTTTTCGGAAATTGTGGAATGTCGTTTATGTAGAGGCTGAAAAGTTTGGGTCCGAGAATTGAGCCTTGTGGGACGCCGGCATTTATGTTCTTGGTTCCTGATATGGCATTGTCTACCTTTACTCTCATGCTTCTGTTTTTGAGGTAAGAATAGATGGTCATAATTAGCGCATTGGGTATTTTGAGTTTGATAAGTTTACAGATGAGCCCATCGATCCATACAGTATCAAAAGCTTTTTTGATATCCAGTAGGGTCATGACTGTACATTTGTTTTTATTAAAATTTATGGTAATGTCGTTAACAATTCTGGCCACCTGCAAAACGGTGCTGTGTTTATTTCTGAATCCAAATTGTTGGTCGATAGTGATGCGCTTTTTTCGGTCAATGGTTTCAAGTCTTGCTAGGATGACTTTTTCCACTATTTTACCAAGAGTGTTGAGAAGACGATTGGTCGGTAGTTAGACGGATCTGTGTGATCTTTATGAGGTTTGGGTACTGGAATAACAAGAGCTCTTTTCCATTGATGCGGGAAGTATTGGTGGAGAAGGGAGACGTTTATTATGTACATGACGTGGACAATACATTTCTTAGATAGGTTCTTTAATATTTTGTTCGGGATTCCATTGAGCTATCTGGTAATACGTCAAATGAGGTTTTGTTTACATGATACTTGACACAGGCGTCATGCCCGGGGTAGCATATGAAAAGTATACGTAACAATTAATTACAGAATTAGTAGAATTGCCATTGAAACACCTTCAAGGATTGTTTCGGTCTTATATGACGTCTTATGTTTAAGTTTAAAGATAGAAGAAACTATTTTAGAATTAGTTTTATAGACTTGAATTGATTTTGTTTACATTTATACAATATTATGGATTCGCTTCTGCGACGTCGATACGGTCGGACCTGTTTCGGTGTGTGTGCAAAGTGATATTAATTTATTGTGATTTTAGGATAGTAATATCTATTTTAGAACCCTTGAAAATGTCATCGAGGAAAGAAAAAGAACCAACCGATAGGGCCAAATTAATAGATATGGATTTAGATGACTTAGAGACTGATATATCAAATGACTATGGTAATTCTAGCGGATCACGAACGTTGTCAGGTATCAATAATACTAAGACTGTAAGTAATACTCATATTTTAAATTCTTTACAACAATCAAAAGGAAATCAGGGTAATGAATTAGGAGAAATATTATTAAATAGATCAGAAATAAGCAATACGGGAATTTATTCACACAAAAGTGGAATGCAGATACATGATAAAACTATTATTGATAACAGAAAAGAAGAAAGTAAAAATATTTTACCTAAAGAGATAATTTTATACGATGAAAATGATACCGGTCCATTTAATATTTACATCGAGAATGAAAATAAAAATATAGGCCGATCACATATTATTGGCACTTCAAGACTAATACGTAATAGCGTTCCTCAAGCACACAATGATATTGTAAGTATAAATAGTATAGGTAGAAACAAGTTGAAAATAGAGCTGTCAACAAAAAATAGTGCTAATGCTCTGGTAACTTCTAAAATACTGTTAGAAAATGGGTACAATGTTTACATACCAAGGTACTTAGTTAGAAGACAAGGTGTAATCCGACAAGTAGATAGCAATATTTCAGAAACAGAATTAAGAGATTTAGTAAAACCAATGTACTTTGATAATTTTAAAATAATAGAAGTTCGTAGACTAAAACGGAAAGTAGTTGAAAATGATAAAGTCGATTACTTGCCCACACAGTCTGTTTTAGTTTCATTTAGAGGGCAAATATTACCGGAAAAAGTTTTAATTGAGAAAATTGTGTTTCCAGTCGAGCCATATATACAAAAAGTTATCCAGTGTCTCAAGTGTTTGAGATACGGACATATAAGTCAGCAGTGTAAGGGAAAAGAACGGTGTAAAAAATGCTCTCAAGAACACAATCACAGTATATGTCAATCCGAAAAAATCCTGTGTGCATCGTGTGGTGGCGAACATTTTGCTACAGACCGGAATGTTTGTCCGGAATTTGCCAAACAAAAAGCTGTTAAAAATATGATGGGACTAGAAAATATTTCATTTAAATCTGCCATAGAAAGGTATAACACAGGTTATGCCTATCCTCTTAAAACAAATAATATAATAGGTCAAAATACAACAACTCAAACACACAAAAATAGTTATTTTACAAAAATACAACCAAAACGTAAAAGAACAGAAGGCATATATTATAATCGGTCAGGTATGTCGCAACAGCACAGAGACATTGTATCTTTTCCAAAATTACCCTCTACATCCGTTATATCTCAGACATCGAATCCCTGTCACAGCAACCCTACTAGCCTAAAAGACTTGACTAGTATAGAAACAATGGCAGACAGAATTTATATATTTATAAAAGATAAAATGATAAATGTTAATAATAGCTTTGAGTTGATAGATAAAGACGTTAAGGACAGCATATTACAAATTTTAGGTGGTCGCAATGTATAATCTAAATATATTGCAATGGAATGCTAGATCAATAGTGTCTAATAAAGGACAGTTAGAAAAATTTTTGTATGATCATAGCATAGACATTGCTATTGTGAGCGAAACGTGGTTAAAAATAACAAATAATATTATCTTTTCGGGTTATAACTTACTGCGAAAAGATAGAGCTGACGGTTTTGGGGGAGTAGCACTTATAGTTAAAAATTCAATACTACATTTAGAAATAAGAGACATACCTCATATTGAGGGCTTAATGTGCGTGGGCGCCAGATTGTATTTGGGTACTGAAATGTCGAAATTAGATATATATTCAGTATATTCACCACCCAATAATATTATCTCGAGTAATCGATGGGAAACATTTCTTAGAAGTCTTAACTCACCTTTTATTTTAGCCGGGGACCTCAATGCTCATAGTCCTGCCTTTGGTAGTACTTGGAGTGATACAGCAGGTAGAAATTTGCTTCAGGCTATCGATAATAGCAGATTAATTTTTCATAATACGGGGCATGAAACTTTACTGAATAAACCAAACTCAACTAATAAATCAGCAGTGGATTTGACATTGAGTTCCCCGGAAATAGGGCCAAGAATTGACAACTGGTATGTACACGAGACAACATTGGGATCAGATCATTACGCGATAACATATTCATATAAAACTATTCTGAATAGAGATATTTCAAGTGACAATTTCAATATTCAAACTAGTAATATTATTAACGAAAACAGTGCATATTCATTCTTGTTAGAAAACTACAAATATAAATGGGATTTAAGTAATGCAGAATGGGGTTGTTTTTCACATTTGTTTGATCAAGCAGTAGTGGTGATTGGGGAAACTATAAGTTATGAAAATTTATATTCTATTATATTAGACGTTAGTAGTCAAACCATCCCCATTAAAAGTAAAGTATTTAATAAAAAATTCAGAAAAATATGGTGGAATGAACAATGTAAAATAGCAATATACGACCAAAAGCAAGCCTTGAGAGAGTACAAAAGAAATCCTAGTGCTGCCAATTTTACAAATTACAATCGGGCAGTAGCTATAACAAAGAGAACAATAAAAAATAGCAAAAGTCAATGCTGGAAAGATTACTGCAACCAGTTAAACAGAAATGTTTCCATAACAAATATATGGCAACAAATTAAAAAAATTTCTTGTACATTTCAGACTCCAAGAATAAGCCTTCAGCTAAACGAATGCATGGAGGAATTTTTTCACAAGTTAGCCCCACCATGGGTTCAAGAACAAATAACATTTAGGGACGAGGAAGAGGAACACATTTTGCTTAAAGATTTCACTCTGTTAGAATTGGAAAAGTGTTTAAAAAATAATAAAAATACTGCTCCAGGTATTGATAACATACACTACAAAATGTTATCAGAATTATCTAAAGAAGGAAAACTGACGCTGGTGCGTCTTTATAACAGCATATGGATAACAGAAGAAATTCCAGAAATCTGGAAGATATATATAGTTATTTCCATGCTGAAACCTGGAAAAGATCCCACAAAAAAAAGAGTCTTATAGAGCGTTATCTTTGGCTTCATGTGTCCTGAAAATCTATGAAAATCTTATAAAAAATAGATTAGAAGCATGGTTAGAGCAGTGCGAGAAGATTCCGAAATCACAATTTGGCTTTAGGAAAGAACATTCAACCATAGGAAACATTTCACATCTGGTTTCAGATATTAATCTAGCTTTCTCACATAACAAGTCTTTGGTTGCGTTGTTTATTGATATAGAGAGCGCTTACGATAACATAAATTTAAATATTTTATACAAGAAAATGCTAGCCATAGGATTACCTTGTGCTTTCTCAAGAAAAATCATAAAATTGTACACTAATAGAATTAACTATTTTAAAGTACACAATAATTTGATTGGCCCCCGTAATGTAAATAGAGGATTACCACAAGGCGGGAAACTTAGTCCTATTCTGTATATAATATACACCTTAGATATAGATGACAATATTAAAATACCAGGTGCAGATACTCTGTATTATGCTGATGACATATGTATTTATTCTAGTAACAATGACATTGAAAAGGCAATAGATCTAGTGAAAATAGTATTTAAGAAACTATCCTTGTGGTGTTTCCGCAATGGTTTGTCAGTCTCTATTGCTAAATCAGAATCGTGTATTTTTTCTAGGAAAAGAAGTATTGAACCGATATACATAGATATAGCGGGCACTATAATACCTATAAAACCATATGTTAAGTATTTAGGAATACTTTTAGACAGAAAATTATTGTGGAGACACCACATAGAATATCTTATAAAGCGTAGTGAGAAGGGCATCAATATACTAAGGTCAACTACACACACTACATGGGGAGCAGACGTGGAGGTAGCACTGTTGATGTATAGATCATATATAAGGTCCATTTTAGATTATGGGAGTATGCTGTACCAACAAGCGGCACGTACACATTTAAGTAAATTAGATGTAATTCAAAATAGGTGTATCAGAATATGTCTAGGGGCCTTTAGAAGTACTCCTATAGATAACATGCTGGCCGAATGTAACGAAATGCCGTTAGCTTACAGAAGGCAAATACTAGGTTGTCGTTTTATAGCAAAAATGTTTGCCAACAACAGTAGTCTTATTGACAAGGTCCACCAGCTGTTTTTGTTGGATCTGACAAATTTGTATTGGGTCAAAAAGAAATCCCCTGCTTTAGTCTCCTGTTATGAAGATTTTAAACAAACCGGTGAGAACATATACAGATCTAACATATGTCCAGTTTATCAGCTTTTTCCATCTGTTCTTCCAAATATTACAGTCACAATTTTGAGAGATTATTCCCAGTACCCGGCACAAATAAGAAACGCCATGTTTAATAGTGATATAGAGGAGTTTCATAAAACATCCTACCAGTTGTTTACAGATGCTTCTAAATCAAACGAGGGAACTGCCTGTGCTGTTTACGATCCTCAACTGAATAAAAATTTCAAGTACCGTTTAGATTGTAAGATGAGTATTTTTTCAGCAGAGACAATAGCTATAATAGAAGCCCTAAAATATACAAAAAATATTGGAAATAAAAATATTCTAATTTTGACTGACAGCAAAAGCTGTGCGGATTCACTAAAGTACTTCTACTACAACTATAAAAACAATTATTTAATAATTCAGATTATCCGCATTTTAATAGAGTTAGAAGAGATGGAGATCGATGTTAGATTTGCATGGATCAAAGCTCATTGTGGGATTACAAATAACGAAACTGTGGACAGAATGGCTAAAGAAGCTTTAAATTGTGAAAACCTTTTAGAATATCCCTGTCCATGGACAGACATAAAAACTTTATTTTTTAGACAACAAAGACAGCTGTGGGAAACTGAATATCACAGAAACGATAAAGGTATATTTTATAAAAGAATTGTACCAAAGTTACCTTGCCAGTTATGGTTCGCTGGATATCCTAGAGGATTAGTAACTAGCATATGTCGTTTGCGATTTAACCACTCCTTGATACCTACCCATTTACACAAACTCAACCTTAAAAATGACCCATATTGCGAATGTGGTGAAGAAGGAAGCGCACAACATGTTTTACTAGAGTGCTCAATTGGATGGGATTACAGAAATGAATTCCTAAACAGAACTTTATTTAATTTACACAATCCCCATTGACCAGATCATAGGCAACGAAGTAAACGTATTGCAATATGCAGACGATATATGTCTATATGTCAAAAAATGCGAAGTAAATGAAGGCTTCAGTAAACTTAATGATGCAATGAATAGTTTGAATAACTGGACGGAAGCTAATGGTCTAAGTATATCAGCCTATAAAAGCAAAGTATGTGTATTCAACAAAAAACACGCTAATCCAACATCCAGTGTTGTTTTAGGCGATAAGATTCTACCAGTACATAACACGGTAACATTTTTAGGCATAGTTCTGGATAGAAAACTCCTGTGGAAAGATCACATAAGCACTATTATAGCAAGAACCGAAAAGGGGATAAACATATTAAGAGTACTAGCTGGCAAAGCCTGGGGTGCAGATCCAGATATCGCATTAATGATATATAGATCGTTCATCAGATCAATAATAGATTATGGATCCATTTTGTATAACCAAGCAGCAAAAACTCATCTTAAAAAGCTCGAAGTTGTCCAGAACAAATGCTTGAGAACTTGCATAGGCGCCCTAAACAGCACACCAATTTGTAGCCTGTTAGCCGAGTGTTCCGAATCGCCAATCAACATTCGAAGGTCGATGCTGTCCACCAGGTTTTTATTGAAAATACATGCCAAACAAAGCAGTCTCATTAACAAGATATGCAATCTAAATGTTCTAGACCTTACACACCCATACTGGAAAAATAAGAAAGCTCCAGCATTGGTAGAAGAATATAGAGATATACTAATAAAGCTGCAAGATGACATATGGGTTGACAAATACAACAGCATTTATAGACTACCAGAGAAAATTCCAGACACACCCATTATATTTCTGACAGACTATTCAATATTTCCGATAGAAGTGAGAAACAGACTATTTGATTTTGATTTGGAAAATATGGTACCAGACAATTACATCCTGTTTACAGACGCCTCCAAGTTAGAGAAGAAAGTAGCATTGGCCATATGGGACCCACAAAAAGATCTTAGTAAAAATATGCAAGTAAAAGAACTGTTTCCTATATGCACTGCAGAGTTCATAGCTATAATAGAAGCATTAGATATTGCTAAGACCATTGACCATACCAACTTTGTAATTGTAACAGACAGTAAAAGTACACTTGAAAAGCTAGCCAAGTTAAATGTGACTTCACAGTGTAACTATTTGCATGAGATTTACACACGGAGGATTAATACCTTACATAAACAAAATAAAAAAGTAACTTTGATTTGGGTTAAGGGACACTGTGGAATCGCAGGTAACGAGATTGCCGACAAACAGGCAAAAGAAGCATTGACTAGCGGCGTTATGTTAGATTACAAATATTTTTACAAGGATGTATACTCCTATGTGACATCACTGCACCAAAAAGAATGGCATGATCAATTTATTAGAGATACGAATGGGGCATATTATAGGAGTATACAACCTACAATACCTAAAAAACCATGGTTCATCAAAAGCAACCTTAGCAGGCAAGAAATTAAAATTATATGTAGACTTAGGTTTAATCATGCCCTTGTACCAAAACATCTATTTAAATTAAGGTTAGCTGATAGTCCGCTTTGTGGATGTGGTGAATTGGGTGACCCAGAGCACACCCTGCTGAATTGCAGCTTATCCGCAGCGTATATAACAACATTTGTAGACAAGGTTTGTGGGCTAAAAAGTGTACAAATACCATTTAATTTGCCGCAACTACTAGAATCCAAAAACATTATAATATATAAATTAATCACCAACCATGTCAAATATCTAAAAATAAAGATATAGATATACGTAGTGAATATTTAGTTTTAGGGGTAGGTGTGTGTATGAGGAGTGGGTACAGATGTGTGTACGTGTGGGTGCTTGTGTGAGTTGGAAACAATCTAATCAAATTAATTTAAGATCACTATATGTATAGTTATATAAGTCACCTAATGTCTGTCCTAGTGTAATACCTTTACTTACCGTGGCCCTTCTGTGTTGTGGTAGATAAGTTGCTCTGACAGGCCCCAGGGCATGAAGATGTGTGTTCCCTGTCTGATATCCCTCAATAAAAATGATAAGGAAAAAATACTAATAGTTATGGCAATAATAGATGGTAAAATATGTAGTAGGTAATAAGTTTGTTAAAGTAGGTGTTGGGTAATGTGTAAAGTATAGTGATCTCATACACAGTTTGCTACACCCAATGAGGGTAGATATTAATTAACGGCGACATAGAAAAATCGAACGACAGTAATTGTGCGAATGGTTAACCTAAACCGCAGCCAGAAAAACCGAACAATGAATGAATGAATGAATAAACAGAATACACAACTTAAAAGACGTTGAGCAACCCTTTAATTTGGGACAACTTCTACAAATGGAAAGTAATAAAAACATATATTTGCTTATATATAAGTTAATTAAAAAACTCCAACTAAAAATATGAAAAAAAACTAGGCTTTAAGTTTATGTGTCATTTGTGTCTATCCTTTATATGTACCCATGACGTCAGTGGCCCTCCTGTATGTCAAAGAGAAAAGTTGCCATGATAGGCCCCATTGGCATGAAGAATATGTGTCCCTGTTTAAATCCCTTAAGTAGTATCTACATCTTAAGTAGGCTTAAGTTAACATAAAAAGCACCATTATTAATATTATTATACAAATAAATAAAATAAAAAATATCCAAAACTCCATGCTGGAACAAATTTCAATGCACCATGACAGAATGCATATGAACTGTTGAATTCACATACTAGTTGTAACAAAAGGCTTTTAAAATGTGCGAATGGTAACCATACCGCAGCCAGTGCAATCTGACGTCACACACAATATTATGCGACACTTTCAGTCGAAAACCATAGCATAATATATCTATGCTACGCTAAACCTGTATTTGGGGCCGTTCATAAAGCTACAAATATAGTTTATTGATTGAATCCCCCAGTTAAATAACAATCACTTGGCAAATTTTAAATTTCATGTCGTCTGTCATTTTCCATAATTGCGGCCGAGATTTCACGATTGTTGGTTCGGGTAGTAAGCTTTATGCCTGGTATTTATTTAGTTTTGTTAGCGTTGATGTATGGTTTATACCTGTTGTATGAATCTATCTACGCGTGGCAGTTAGCTACTCTGTCAGGCATTTGACTTTAACCACTAAGTCGTTTCAACGCATGTCTTTGGGATTTTATTTTTAATTTGGAAAAAACTCTAAATATTGTGTATCAAATTACTTAAAACTCACAACAAGGGTTTATTTACACCATTTCTAGCCACATGTGAAGTCTCACCATAGAAAAAATTTAACGCACTCTGGTTTTGGGTTCTAAGAACCCAAGTTCGCGGTCTTCTAAAGAATTTTTTTCAAAAGCTTTTCATCGTGACTTTTTTATGCACCTTTAGAGGTCCGATTAAGCTGGGGTTTTTTCGTATTTGCCGCTCATATTTCCTTTTTTCTCTTCCCCAGGAGCCCTATTCACTCCTGGTCCCTAACTTCTTTGGGGGTTGTTAATAAGAAATTTTTCTTGTCGTTTCTGCATCCAAGGGGGTTTGGGGGGGGGGGGGGGGGGTCCGTCGGTTTTACTAGGCGTGTTTTTGAAAAATCGTTAAAAAAAGCCGCCGGGAAATCATCTGCAAATCCCCTTTAGTTAGTCCTACTTTGAATGAAAGTGTTAATTACTACCTATTATGTTAAAATTCAACAAGCACAACAATTAAGCAAAAAAGTTTAGTTACTTATACACAATAAGTACCTATTAATACTACTTATCTAATACACTATTCAATAATACTTTATTGGGTGCTCTCATGTTTTATATTAATTATATTAAATTTCAAGCATTCCTTTGTTAATACCTAACTAAGTAAATGAAAAAATTACACCGGCTGGACTGGCAAGTGCACAGCTGGTTGTTATTTGTCAATATTTAAAATAGAAAGTTAGGTTAGGTGTTATTTCTTCTAATATAGCAAAAGAGATGACTTACCTAACCAATCAGTAGATCTTTTCTTAGAGGTTAATTTCGAAAAACCTAAACCACTTCTGTAGGTAACTGCAAAACCACCAAAAACTAAGAAACAGTTCACGCACTTGTCATACCCGGTTAATCTTGTTGCGCGTTGTAATACAACAAGCATAAATACTGAAGGAGTCAAAACGAACAAAACCTTCACACTAAATTTAAAATATTATAATGGTTTAATCCTCGGCGTTAAAATAGATAAACAAAGTTATATTGAGGTTAGAATGATCCTCATTCTTTTCAATATTTAAAAGCTGTCAGGCATGCTTTGAAAATGTTGTACGTGTGCTCACATCTGCTGATTTGATCGTGAACTAACTGATATTATATTTCTACAGCGGTTGTCGCAGATAGTTTTGAAAACGTTGTAATCGGCAAAATATAATATATAATTAAAAAACAGGCGAATACGAAAGGAAAAAATATGTTAGTCGACTATTTTAATTGACTGCTAACTTTTCTAGTGAAGGAGCATTTGAAATACATTTTACAAAAATGTAGTTAATGTACCCTATAAAGAATTTAGTCGATGATCCGATTATGTGGGAAATAAACTGCGTTCAATGGAAATAAAGAATATTATCCGAGCAAGTAGTGACAGATGCCAGACAATATAGTTTTGGATATCTTGTAATCTCGAATCTTTACGAACTTGAGCTTCTCTACAAAAGGTAGCGCCTTATTTCAGCACCCATTACGCAGAAACCTCGGAGCCAGTATAGATTGATTTTTAAACCGTCTACGTTATCGTTATTCAATAATGCTATCCATGGGTCTTTTGTGGTATACAGATTGACCGTTCACTAATAATTCAGTACCCAATATTCACTATCTACTATATTATTGCATCATGCTAACAGCTACCTATACCAGATGGCAGTCATAACCAGTTCCTTGACTAATTCTATGGTATTTGACTTTAGCGAATTTTGGCAGTTTACTTTTAAATTATCATATCCGCCAGTAAAAGCTAAACATGATTTTACAACATATTTATTTTGCAGGAAAACAGAGAAGGAAGTTACATTATGGATTCATATGAACACTTAGATGTAATCTAATATAAATATTACAGCTGTGTTTCAGTGAATTTTCATCTAAAAATCCATTACATCATATGTTCTGCAAATGAGCCTTCAGAAGCTTGAAATTCAAAGCGATATATATATATATATATATATATATATATATATATATATATATATATATATATATATATATATATATATATATATATATATATATATATATATAGGGTGATTCAATTAGTGCTTTAGGATTTTAAAGTGAAATATAGGCAATACTGTTGCATGTTGCATGAGACAAATAAATTATTTGACAGTTTTGTAGGTCACGTTATTACAAAACAACATACATCATTTTACACCACAACAACGTTCGTCTATAAAGGCACCCAGCAAATACAGTTACAAATCAGATACATAAATGTTACATAAAACTTGCTATTTCAGTAGCTAAGGTTACGTATCAAGTAGCTTTCATGTAACATAGTTGCTATCAGGAATGTCAACAGCTAGATGCTCTGGAATATATGTGGAGATACATTACATGTTTATATCTATGCCACATTAATTGTAATATACATATATATATATATATATATATATATATATATATATATATATATATATATATATATATATATATATATATATATATATATATATATTGGTGTGTGTGTATGTATAAACTTGGATACATAAATGTTGTATTTACTTATAATACTGTTTCGTTCTACGGGGTCCTGGATTTGTCGAACAAAACAGCTTTTCAAACTACTAATTTATTATAAGCAACTATTTTCTAACACTAGTATCAACTAAAATATTTCTCTCTATTATTAAATGTCCATAGAACTATATTCCACTATTCGCCTTCTATGATCGCTACTTCTACACCAACACTTGCTGACTCGTTTAATACTCTATGATCACTTATTCTACACCACCCTCGGTACTGAACTAACTAACTCTATGTACCGTTCGTCTATTTATACTGTTCATAGAGATTATAGATCTTCTATACTTTTCTACATCTGTCACTTCTAGTTCCTTCTAGAAATATAATTCCAAAGTGCTCGCTCTTACCAACACATTCTCATAGACAAATGTGACAATATATTTTATGCTTAAATAAGGTACCAAAAAGCTTTTATGTGCAGCTGCCAGATGCTCCCACAGATATACAATCCAGAGCTATATTATGCTAAACTAATAACCATTTTATAATATATAGCCACTGTAGTAACAACGCTCGTAAGTAAGGCGGTTTGGTAAAAAAACTTAACGAAATAATTAAATATTGGTTTGGCTGTATTTTTTATAGTAGAAGCTGATGTTTTTACCATCACATGATTTCTCACTATTATAGCAGTCAACAGCACCACAAATTATTTTCATATTTAGGCTTTTTTTCGAATATATTAACCACTTTTCCACGTGCAACACTAACATTAATATCCGTTAAAATATGAATGAAACACCTGTTGTTGCTTGTATTTTGTCACCACTGGTAGCGCTAGTTGTCAATGCAGACACTCATTATATTAGTGTAACTGTGTTTTGTTAGTCAACAAATCCAGAACCCCGCTGAACGTAACAATATATATATATATATATATATATATATATATATATATATATATATATATATATATATATATATATATATATATATATATATTCGGAGAGGTTTCCGCAGCCATTATTTACATACAATTTTATCTTTCACTCTGAGCCTCGGTGATCCCTGGGTAAGAATATGCGCCTCTCAACCAAAGGGCAATGGGTTCGATTCTCAGGGTTCTCCTTTCACTTTTTAAGTATATACTGTAAAATTAACATCAACCGAGGTTATGGCATTGTATTTGATCAAATTGAATGTCTGGACGTTCTGCTCTTTGGAGGAGGCGTAAAGTCGTCTGTCCCGTGTCCATGCGATGTTGGGCATGCTAGAGATCCCCACCCTCCCTACAGAAAGGCAGGGGTTCGGGAAAATTTCTAGGATAGTGAGGTGAAACTGCTCACTGGCGTCGGTGATTGGCCATAGTCGTGGAAATAGACCGACATTAGAGTACAAAAAAAGAGGTTTCACTCTTCATATGATGTCACGTTTAAAAAATGCTTAATGATTATAATATATTCTATATTGTATGGTTGTCGTGTTATGACTCAAACCACCTTTGAAAGGTACAACTTTAAACCTGTTATAATTTCATTTTTAATATCTCAAAAATTTGTAATAATGTTTTGTTATTTTTAATTGGTCCTGTTTAGAGGTAGTAAAAAGTAAGAGGAAGCGGTAGGAATAAACAAATTATACACTCTGAAATAAATATGACGAAGTAATGTCATGTGTTCTGTGATTGTAGAGTTATTACAACACAAGTTTTATAGATAAAATCTTGATCACAACAGTGGATTCCATAAACAGCAAAACCAAGATTTAAAATAATTTCGTTTTTTAAAGTGTTATGTAAAATTTGAAAAATCCGCTGTGGAAAATACCAAGTTACTATAGGTTCATTTTCAATGCTTTGATTTTATTAGTTCATTGCGCAGTTTTTTATTTAGCTTAAATTATCTGAGATGCTACACCGACCTAACAAAAGCATAGCTATATTGTAAATTCCCAAATCTGTCTGACGTCAAAATGAAGTGGTCATAGAGAAACCAAATCGAATACGAGCTTTTAAAATGGTATGTGATCTAGGTATTGATTTTTCTAATACTACAGCAAAATATCGTAAAATCATAGCAGGAATATGGAATATGCACTTTAAAAACTCCAGAAGCGCTTACAGCCAGATTGAAATATGACTATTTATACTCATAGAGTAAAAATATAGGTCTATGAGCTAACTAAAATTTCATTCTAATTGACATTATTGACATGTCGACAGTCGACATGTACGTTAAACTTTAACTGTCAGCTGTAGCTGTTGTTTTTTTTAAAGTGAATTTAATTAAATCAGACTTTGAATTTAATCCAAAATTTGAATATATTACGATGCCTAAAGTGACTTCTTTGTAGATTTTGCGGAAACTGAAGCCCGTTTGTTCTTTACTATTTATAAAAATGTCACCACTGCGAACTTTTTTCAGAAAGCAGTTATTCTTCCCTAATCCAATAAATTTTTCTAGTCAAACAAAAAGACTTTCAAGTACTGCAGGAATATTAGGTACCTATATAATTCTATTGACTCGTACTTTACGATTATTTACATAATAAATATGTTATTAGTTATAGGAGATGAAATTCTTCGTGGGGAAGTGCTAGACACCAATTCAAATTATTTATCGAAGAAACTTCATGAGCTGGGTATCACAGTTAAAAAGGTAATTGAACATAAAGTAACTGTAAAACATTACTCGAGCATTTAGATTTCGATTATAGGTGATGATGTCGAAGCGATCAGTGAAGAAGTAAGGGTGTTTTCAAAAGTTTACAAGTATGTAATAACCACAGGTGGAATAGGCCCCACACACGATGACGTTACATTTGAAGGTAAGTAGTGATTTTTATTATATTACAGAAGTATAATAGTGTTTTTAAACTGAGACGAGAAATCATCTCTCACTGCAATTGCGATCACAGTATTTGTTGTTGTTGTTGCCTCTTCCACTCTTAAATTCAAGAATCAACAAGTCATACTTACTTTTTCTTCGTTGTTTGTTCGGAAGTACTGCAGATATAGTTTCTTTGGTAATCCTGTGTTTAAAGTGCCTCTTTAGTAAACATACAATTCGGGCGAAATCGGAACGTGAACTGGACACGGGACGATGTGCACTGTTGCCAGATGAGTATAAGCAAGGGTCATTTTAAATATAGAAGGCAATCAAGGGGTGAACAAATGTTTTCATAATGTAAATAAATGATAGTATTGCGTCATCTACATAGATCGATATTTGACATATTTTGCGGAAAGCAGTAGGAAAACGGAAATGTAAACAGTTAATTTTCAGCAATTGTGGTCTAGGGGGAAAAACGTGATGTAGAAGGAAATCAAGGGGTGAACAAATGTTTTTATAATTTTAATAAATTAAAATATGGCGTCATCTACATAAATCGATATTTGACATATTTTGCGGAAAGCAGTATGAAACCGGAAATGTAAACAGTTAATTTTTAGCCTCAGGGGGAAAAACGTGTGCCTCTCTTCCCTGTTTTGGTACATCAGTAACAGTAACACAGAGGTTGTGCCATCGTGGTTGAGCAAGGTAATCTGCACGTTCCACCATTCCCAGGGGGCGTAAAGCCGTCGGTACCGTGCCCATGCGATGTTGGGCACGTTAAAGACCCAAATTCCCCGGACAGTGAGGTGAATGAATGACACTTTAGTAAAGTCAATGAAGCAATTTCCGTTGCGAATTGCCGATGATAAATACAACTGTATATGCTAATAGCAAACGGTAACCAGTATATTATTTTGAAAAATCGCAATGTTTCATGGTAATGAAGCAATTTCTACTGACAACTGTATTTATCATCGGCAATTCGCAACGGAAATTGCTCCATTGACTTTTCTTACTCATTTAAGGTTGGAAAGTAAAATATAAACAAACACTTCGAAGGGAAGCCCATTTTGAGCCATTTTCTTGGTTATGTTTATCATCGACAGTTGTCAGTAGAAATTGCTTCATTACCATGAAACATTCACCCCTTGATTTCCTTCTATATCACGTTCCGATTTGTTTCCGAATTGTTTGTTTGCTAAAGAGGTGTCTACAACACAGGATTACCTAAAAAATAAGGCAAATGCCAACTAATGGCGTTATTTGGAATTTTTTGTTGGAAAATTGTAGGTTACACTCACTTTTGCGGCATGTTTTACACATTTTCGAGGGCCGTTTGTTTTATTTCAAGCTAAAGAAGGGTGTATTCCACTATTCTAATTTATTTTCACATAGTTAGTGCACCCCTTTACCTGTTTATGTGTCTCTGAAAATTACCTTTTTTTTTTCATCCTATAAGTTGAAATTGACTTTTGACATATAAAGCCAACTTAATGTCAGATGTCACTTTCAACTTATAAGATGAAAAGAAGGGTAATTTTCAGAGACACATAAACAGTTAAGGGGGTGCACTAACTATGTGAAAATGAATTAGAATAGTGGAATACACCCTTCTTTAGCTTGATATAAAACAAACGGCCCCCGAAAATGTGTAAAATATGACAAAAACATGCCGTAAAAGTGAGTATAACCCACAATTTTCCAACAAAAAATTCCAAATAACGCTATTAGTTGGCATTTGCCCTAATTTTTATTGTGATTTTCGTCATCTATACCCTAAATACGCCTATATGCAAAATTTCATAAAAATCGGACATGCGCCACAAAAGTAAACCTTTACCGTTTCTTTTTCTAAAAGGCTAAAATAATTGTCAATACGCACTGTTTGAAAATAATATTTCTATGGATGAATGTATGATACTGTATTATGGTAAGCATGGCTGCAAACAATATATATATGGGGAAAACTTGGACGATCCGGGTATAAAGCTTAGGCTGCTGCATTGAAATTTAGGTACTGCTTGCAGTTTCAAGTATATCAAGGAAAACATCATATAATTGATAAGGTTGAAGATATGGGACTTGGTGAATTGGTGGTTTTCCACTTTACGAATGTTTTGAAAAACAACTTTTGTCATCAAAACCTTGATCTGTTTCTTGAAAATTTTGTTCTTCAGTCAAACTTATCAGTTTATTAGGACAAGCTGGTACTGGAGCAACAGGAACTATAAGACAGAATAGAACTGCTAAATGCAAACTAATAGATATTCCGGAAATGAAAAAACAGAAAGAGGATTGATGAAGTAAATGGAATTGTGGGTGTTCCATGGAAAGACAATAGTGTAGTGACTTTGATGTCTGTCCAATAAGTTTGGAATAGACCCAGTCACAAACTGCAAAATATATTCGGGTAAGGTAACAAGCAAAATCAGTATACCTCAGCCCAGTG
The DNA here is from genome assembly GCA_964006375.1 of Tillus elongatus. Classification (NCBI taxonomy): domain Eukaryota; kingdom Metazoa; phylum Arthropoda; class Insecta; order Coleoptera; family Cleridae; genus Tillus; species Tillus elongatus. Next base: position 169,066,291 of record OZ023266.1, read on the forward strand.
TTAGGCTTAGGAGGAAGAAATGGTTTATACCAATATTATTTTGGCTAATTGATGTAGCAGTTACAAATGTGCGGCTCTCAGGTCGGGAATATGGGTATAATGACGACAATCTTTCATTTAGAAGAAAAGTGGTACAGGAATTACTGTTGAAATAGGGAAAAGAAGTGCAACTCCTGGGCCAAAGAGAACGTATGTCAAAAATCCAATATACTCTAGTAGAAGACATATTATTCTTACATAACAAACTAGAAGAGGTAAAGTATGCAAAAATAAAACCACGAAGCCTTGTAATTCCTGTGACGTACCATTGCATAAGTGTTTTTTAGAATATGACAAATAAGTCTGTTGTTGATATGATAAAATACTGTTACAAAGCACTTCAATAGACGTAGGTGCGGTGTTGCCACATCTCCAGAATTTCCCCAACATCTGGAAATTTTTGCACAATCTGGCAACACCGCCTCCCCACCCCCCCCTGGGGGTGCCTGGGGTGACCCCCCTCAGGCGAAGTCTCAACACTCTAGGACCAGAAATAACGAAGTTACCAACTTGTACCCCGTCGGAACGGATAACTGAGGTCTGCACATTCCGAACACCCTGTATATACACCCTGTATACGCAGAGAACCCTTACACCCTGTATACGCAGAGAGATCTTATAGTTCGAGAAACACCTCTTGTGTAACATAGGAGTGGTGACCACATTTGGATCACCTGTATATACATCCCCCTGTATACACACGGGACCGATCTGTATTCACAGAACCTTCTAGTAAAAGAAGGTCCTAGAACGTTCTGGAATGGAACACTCTAGAAAGGAGGGGAAGGTACGGCGAGTATATAAAAGCGAAAGTAAGCCAGCCCGAGTTAGTTCAGTTCAGTAAGAGAATGTGGTAGTGACTTGAAGAAGCAGTGTAAAGTGTTAAGAGGGTAGTGACTGTAGTACCAGATTAGTGACTTTTGTTGAGAGTAGTAATTGTAAGGCCAGTAAATGAAGTGTTTTGTGAGAGAGACATTCTAGAAATATTATTGTACCCATATTTAGAGTGTAAATAAAGTTGTTTTGTTAAAATTTAAAGTCTCACTTATCCAGAACCCGGAGAAAACGTAACAATTTGGTGTCAGAAGTGTGGGATAAGTGAGTGAAGAAGGACAACTAAGCTAGCTGTAAATGGTAAACACTAGATCGACTGACTACGACAAGATGGCTGAAATCAAAGAGTTGATGGACTTACTGAAAAAGCAACGCGAAGAAGACGAACAACGACGACAAGAAGAAGAAAGAAGACGGCGCGAAGAAGAGGAACGACGGCGGCAAGAAGATAAAGAAGACCTCAAGAGGCAACGCGAAGAAGACGAACGACGGCGGCAAGAAGATAAAGAAGACCTCAAGAGGCAACGCGAAGAAGACGAACAACGGCGACAAGAAGATGAAAGAAGACGGCGCGAAGAAGACGAGAGAAGACGACAAGAGGAGGAACAGAGGCGTCTTGAAGATAAAGAAGAACTCAAGAAGCAACGCGAAGAAGACAAAGAAGACCTCCGAAGTATGTTCCACAATATGATAGTTGATGTAAAAGAAGAAATTGAACAGATCAACGAACAAATAGAAAATGTGGACAAGAAAGTAGAACATGTGGACAATAAAATAGAAAGTGTGGACAAGAAAGTAGAAAATGTGAACAGTAAAGTAGAAAATGTAACAGAAAATGTAAAGGATTGGAACAAACGATGGGAAGAAGTTGAAGGGTTGAAAGAACAAATGAAGATGATCATGAAAGGCACAGAAATCACACATCAGAGACGCACAGAAGACAGATCCAGACTTGAAAAGTATTAGAGAATGGCTCGAAAAGGGGAAAAGATCTGAGTGGCACGATGTGTCCCGGCTTGGGGCAGAGGTTAAAGGCTACTGGCTACAGTGGGACTCCTTGTGCCTAAAGAATGACTTGATCACTCGAAAATGGGAAACTGTCGATGGTAGAGACTGTATATACCAGACTGTTGTGCCAAGTGAGTGCATAGACAGTGTTCTTCATGAGTTACACAATAGTAGAAGTGGAGGCCACTTTGGGGTCAACAGGACTCTCGCCAGAGTCAGGGACCGCTTCTATTGGATAAATTGCCGAAGAAGCGTGGAAGAATGGTGCAAACGGTGTGACCAGTGTGCTTCAAAGAAAGGACCAAAGACCCGATCCAGAGGAAAAATGATGCAGTACATCTCAGGTACACCGTGGGAGAGAGTTGCCGTAGACATCGCAGGACCTTTTCCCATCACAGAGTCTGGGAACAGATACATAATGGTGGCGATGGACTACTTCTCGAAATGGCCTGAAGTTGCGCCGATCCCCAACCAAGAGGCAACGACCGTAGCAGAAGCCCTGATGGAAAATGTCATATCACGGCATGGCGTACCCTTGGAGATTCACACTGACCAGGGCCGGAATTTCGAATCTGAGGTCTGGAAGAGCCTAATGGACTTGCTAGGCATAAAGAAAACGAGAACAACGCCACTCCACCCTCAATCAGACGGCATGGTAGAACGGCATAACAGGACCATCAACCAGTACCTTGCTATGTTTGTCGATGAGAATCAGAGAAACTGGGACAAGCTGATACCTCTGTTCCTCCTAGCTTACAGAAGCTCTCAGCATGAATCTACCGGCTACACCCCATCCATGATGTTGACCGGCAGAGAGATGCGGTTACCAATCGACATGACGAGACCACCACCGAACGAGGACATAGCGGACCTAGCTACGTTACCTGAGTATGTCGCCGACCTAGAAGGAAGACTGCGCACTATACACCGATGCGTCAGAGATAGGCTCCTCTTGAGCAGTGACCGGATGAAGATGCGCTTGGATCGCAGAGCAACACCCCATACATTCAAAGAAGGTGATGCAGTGTGGCTGTACCAACCAACAAGGAGAAAGGGCCTCAGTCCCAAACTTCAGAAACCATGGGAAGGGCCATACTTGGTGACTAAGAAAATTAACGACCTAGTCTACAGAATCCAGCTGTCTCCAAGAACTAAACCCAAAGTTGTTCACATAGAGAGGTTGAGTCCCTATCGGGGCAACGAACCCCCAAGTTGGCGGCCGGTAAATACTGTTCGGGACGAACAGTCTTAAGGAGGGGGGCAGTGTTACAAAGCACTTCAATAGACGTAGGTGCGGTGTTGCCACATCTCCAGAATTTCCCCAACATCTGGGAATTTTTGCACAATCTGGCAACACCGCCTCCCCACCCCCCCTGGGGGTGCCTGGGGTGACCCCCCTCAGGCGAAGTCTCAACACTCTAGGACCAGAAATAACGAAGTTACCAACTTGTACCCCGTCGGAACGGATAACTGAGGTCTGCACATTCCGAACACCCTGTATATAAACCCTGTATACGCAGAGAACCCTTACACCCTGTATACGCAGAGAGATCTTATAGTTCGAGAAACACCTCTTGTGTAACATAGGAGTGGTGACCACATTTGGATCACCTGTATATACATCCCCCTGTATACACACGGGACCGATCTGTATTCACAGAACCTTCTAGTAAAAGAAGGTCCTAGAACGTTCTGGAATGGAACACTCTAGAAAGGAGGGGAAGGTACGGCGAGTATATAAAAGCGAAAGTAAGCCAGCCCGAGTTAGTTCAGTTCAGTAAGAGAATGTGGTAGTGACTTGAAGAAGCAGTGTAAAGTGTTAAGAGGGTAGTGACTGTAGTACCAGATTAGTGACTTTTGTTGAGAGTAGTAATTGTAAGGCCAGTAAATGAAGTGTTTTGTGAGAGAGACATTCTAGAAATATTATTGTACCCATATTTAGAGTGTAAATAAAGTTGTTTTGTTAAAATTTAAAGTCTCACTTATCCAGAACCCGGAGAAAACGTAACAATACCTATAAAAATGTAACTTTTCCAATATATTTGATAAAATTAACTAAATTTTATGTCCACAATCCTATATTCTAGAGCCTAAGGGGTCGTTAATGAACCACATTAAATGTCAAATACTTTGACATGTATATTTTTTTCATGATTTATTTTAAACACAACAATACTATATTAAACAGTTCCTATGGAGAAGATTTATTTTTTAAATAAAAAAATATTCTGGGTATTAATGGGTTAAAAACGGTCCTACATGTTTTATGTCTAAAAATGTCCTTGATCTTGTAGAACAAAATTCATATGTATATATATATATATATATATATATATATATATATATATATATATATATATACATATACATATATATATATATATATATATATATATATATATATATATATATATATATATATATATATATATATATATATATATATATATATATATATATATATATATATATATATATATATATATATATATATATATATATATATATATTGTTGCATTCCACAGGGTTTTGGATTTGTTGACTAACAAAACACAGCTTTTCAAACTACCATTTTATTATTACCAACTATTTTCCAACACCAGTATCAACTAAAATATTTATCTCTATTATTAAATGTCCATAGAACCATATTCCACTATTCGCCTTCTATGATCGCTTCTTTAACACCAACACTTACTGCTAACTCGCTTAATACTCTATGATCACTATTTACACCACACAGACTTAATACTGAACTAACTTACTCTGCGCACCGCTTGTCTATTTATACTGTCCATAGAGATTCTAGACCTTCTACACTATTCTACACCTGTCACTTGTGATCTCTTCTAGAAATGTCATTCCAGACTGTTCGCTGTGACAATATATATATATATATATATATATATATATATATATATATATATATATATATATATATATATATATATATATTTTGATACACTATAGTAGGTTTCGAATTTTTGTGTGTGTATTTAATTGTTTTTGCATTGTTAAATCATGCTTTGTATATTCTTCGTACAGTAAAACTCTCTATCTAATTTTAGGTGTAGCAAAAGCATTCAATGAGCCTGTTGTTATGAATCAGGATTTAATGGAAAAATGTTTCCGATTTTACCAGACTAATGATCCTAATTCACCAGGAATGAAACTAGCAAAGGTATGTATATTACACTTTCCTTAAAATTAATGTCATCTAATCACATCGCCTTATTATCACAAGCATGACATTCTGGCTTCTACAGTTCATGTTATTTTCTTATAGCTTTGGTATTTCATTCCTTGGTCTAGTTTTTCTAGAAGCTTTCGTGATCTTCCCTTTTGCCAAGCATCAGTCTTAAAAATATTGTTCACAGAAAATTAAAAGATGGCCTGGACGGGACGTTTTCCGTTGTACAATGCCAAAGGGACATTTTGAATTTTTGCTTACTGTGCTTCGATTTGACGATTCCACGGCAAACTGCAGGAGATCCTGTACTGCACATTTTTAGCATATTCAATGAATTTATTAAAAATTCACAGAAGGCTATCTCTGTTGGGACAAACGTTACCATAGATGAAATGCTTGTAGCTTTCAGAGGGCGATGTAAATTCAAAGTTTATATGCCAAAAAAGCCTGCTCAATACGGCATTAAAATCATGTGTCTGATGGATGCAAGAAACAATTACCTCTTCAATGCGTACATCTACACTGGCAAGGGTTCAGACTCTATTTCCTTAGCACCACCACAAAAGATGCTGAAAATTTCCACTCAAGTTGTCATAAGGTTATCGAAGCCCATCCAGAAGACCAATAATATTACAGCTGACAATTTATTCGCAAGTGGTACAAGAGTTGAAATCAAGAGGCCTCACCTATGTGGGAAAAATCAGGCAGATATTCCTAAGAGCTTTCAAGCAAACAAGAAGCGTGAAACTCCCAGCAGCTTGTATGGGTTTAGCAACAATATTATGTTACTATCATATGTTCCTAAGCTAGGAAAATCTGTGCTGTTGCTCTCATCTATGCATCACACAAAGTCAAGTGACACCATATCTGGAAAACCTGACATCATTGAGTTCTACAATTTGTACAAAGCTGGAGTAGGTACTCTAGACAAAAAGGCAGCAAATTATAGACCCAGTCGCAGAACACATCATCAATCAGCCCTCTGCGCCCACTGCTGGACATAGGCCTCCCCTAGTTGAGTCCATTCTTTTCTGTCTTGAGCGCTACGAATCCAGTTTTTTGTAATTTTTGTAATGTCGTCTGTCCAGCGGGTTGCTGGTCTTCCTCTGTCTCTTTTATCGGATCTGGGTCCCATTCAAGTAATCGTTTTGTCCACCTGTCATCTTGCATGCGAGCCACATGTTCTGCCCACTTCCACTTGAGTTTTGCCACATGTACAACCACATCAGTCACGCCTGTTCTTCTGCGTAATTCTTCATTTTTAATGTGGTCACGTAACAAAACGCCCAGCATCGACCTCTCCATTTTGCGCTGTGTTACTTTTAGTTTCTTAGCAAAAGCGTTGGTAAGGGTAAGTGTTTCGGCGCCGTAGGTCATAACCGGTAGAACACATTGGTTGAAAACTTTTCTTTTCAAGCATATCGGAAGGTCGCTTCTGAAAACGTCTTTAAGTTTGCCATAAGCCGCCCAGGAGAGCATAACTCGTCTGTTTATCTCGCATGTTTGGTTGGCTTTGGATATGGTTATCTCGTGGCCCAAATATGTGTATTTGTCTACCCATTCCACCTCAGAGCTTTCAATAATTAGGTTGTTACTAGGGACGAGGTTTGTCATAAATTTTGTTTTTCCGATGTTCATTTTTAGACCTACTGTTGCACAGACCTCTTGAAGTTCATGTAGCATCACTCTGATATCTTCCAAGTTGTCAGCTAGTAAGACAATGTCGTCTGCAAACCGTAAGTTTGACATACTTTGGCCGTCTATTCTTTGGTCCCAATCTAGCTCCTTGAAAACATACTCCAGGACGGTGATAAACAGTTTTGGAGACATTGTATCTCCCTGGCGTACTCCTCTCTCAATTTTTATAGGATTCGTGTTTTCATGTAGTTTTACCACAAGAGTAGCATTTTTATTTATATTGTAGATTAGTTTCGTGTAACGATAGTCAATATGACATGCTTCCAGGGACTGCAACACTGTGTCCAGCTCCACAGTGTCGAAAGCCTTATGGAAGTCCACAAAAGCAAGGACAAGTGGTCTGCCATATTCGATCTTCTTTTCAATCACTGTTTTAACGCTTTAAAGATGATCGTTGGTTCCAAACTCACTTCGAAAACCGGCCTGTTCTACTGGCTGGATAAAGTCCAACTTCTTTTCAAGTCGTGTGGTAATTATTCTAGTAAATAATTTGTAGAGGTGGCTAAGTAGACTTATCGGCCTGTAATTTTCTAGGTTCGAGATGTCTCCTTTCTTGTGGATCAGTATTACGATGGTGTTGTGCCACTTTTCTGGTATCGTACTATTGAAGAGACAAAGGTTGAAAAGAGATTTGATTTTTTGGAGCAAGCAAGGACCACCAATCTTTATCGCACCGGAAATCACACAGTCTTCTCCAGGCGATTTTTTATTTTTCATCTTTTTTAGGGCTAGTTTAATCTCATCTAGTGATATTTCCATCAGTATTTCCGAGCCTTGGTTAACCACACTTTTTTTACGGGTTAGTAAGTCAGATTATGGATGTAGATTTATATCACTTTGGCTTTTATATAGCATTCCATAAAACTCTTCCACTATATTAGAATATCTTTCCTGTTCGTCGATGTGTGCCCTTGTGCATTTTTAAGTTTTATTATTTGTCTCTTTCCATTATCAAGCTTTCTACGTAGAAATTTCATACCTTTGTTGTTCTCTATGGTGTCTTTGATTTGGTTGTGTCTAAAAGCTCTTACGTCGCGTCGAATGCCTTTTGAAATTTGGTTATATATTTCTCTTAATTCTCCTTCAGATGTATAGTTTTTGGACCTCATATCCCTTCTTTTAGTGAATTTTCTTAAAAAAAATTCACTAATGAGGAGATCCCGACTTTTGAATTTTGAAAAAATTTCTTCAAATGAGCGCTAATTAGGCCCCCCAGAACACATATCCGGGGTCGGTTTAAATTTTTATATGTTTATATATATATATATATATATATATATATATATATATATATATATATATATATATATATATATATATATATATATATATATATATATATATATATATATATATATATATATGTATCACACCGATAACTCAAAAAATAATGGACCGATTTTGATTAAATTTGGTGAATAAATTCCTTTTGCAAATGGCTTGGATAAGTTCGTTAGCCAGGAAAATCGGTCCAGGTTTTCCCGGAAAATTTTGTGTTTTCTTTCGAAAAAAAATTATATCTCCGGAATTAACAAAGTAAGGGCAACCAAATTTCATATGCAAATTTATATCATTATAGGCAAGTTACCTACCAAAATTTAGCTCCGTAGGTTAAAGGATAAAAAAGTTACAGGCATTCAAAGAAAAATAAATTTGGATTTTCCTCAAAACGTCAAAATTGCGATTTTAAACGTCAAAATTGGTGAGTACATTCCCTTCGCAAGTCGATTGGATAATTTTGTTAGCCAGGAAAATCCGCCGAGGTTTTCCCGGAAAAATTTGTGTTTTCTTTCGCAAAATATTTATATCTCCAAAATTAACAAAGTAAGGGCAACCAAATTTGGTAAGCTGGTTTATATCGTTATAGGTGTGCCACCTACCAAAATTTAGCTCTGTAGGTCAAAAGACAAAAAAGTTATGGGCATTTAAAGAAAAATAAATTGGGGGTTTCCTCAAAACGTCAAAGTGACAATTGAAAACGTCAAAATTCGCAACATTTAGGCAAATAACTTGAATCTAGTACGGGCTATGGAAAGAAAATGTCTCAAGAAGAATGTTTTACATACACCGAACTCTTAGTTTCAACCGTCATTGTCCTTCATTTTACTAAAATATTTCCAGAAAATTCATTTCTAATAGACCCTTTCTCTGATGCTTGGCAGTAGCCTTAGCTATAGAGTTTATTGTTTAATGGTATATAATTTTTGTCGAATTTTCGTAAAAAATCAATAAAGCTCAATATATTCGTTATTATACAAGATATGAAAAAATATTGTATACATTAATTATACGGTGTTTTGAGCTACATCTTAAAAAAATTATTGCGACAATCACAGGGTGGCCCATAAGTCGTTGGTGATACAAATAATTTTTTTTTGTCGAAAACGCCTTATTTTTTTGCATTTTCCATCGAAATATAATGCATGTTTGTAAGTTAAGAAATTCTGGAGGCAGCAAGTGCGTTGTGGTTGCGAATTTTGATTAAATCCTTTATATTTGAAAAGCTCAATTTGCTATTAACCTATAAGGTTGACCAAGAAACGGATTTTTTCAGTAACACTTTTGGTTTACTTTTGGAAATTTCTGTACGTTTTCAAACAATCAAGTTATTTTGATGAAACATGGCACATTGTTTTTACTATATATGTTATACTGGTAATCAAATTTGATGTCTGCTTTTTCTATATAGGTTATACTGGTAACCAAAATTGATGTCTGCTTTCTTAAAAAGAAAACACACATATTTGCAATAAAAACATTTTTATGAAAATTCACTACCATAACGCACTTGCTGCGTCCCGAGTTTTGTTTATTTTCTATGAGCAGTTTGGTCTCCTTGCTTAGTTTTTCTTCCCTTTGATTTGTTGAGCAGTGTCGACTTTGGGCCTCAGTTATTGTGGTTGAGTGATGATATTATTCAGTTTGTTGATGTCGTTACCAATGGCCTGTTCTATTTAAGCCTTGGCTAACTTAGTGGTGATCAATTGTTCAAAGCTATTTACATCTGCTGGATATATTAGCAAATTAAAATTATTGCTCTTTTGGATCATTTTTTGTCGTTCTTTGCCAGTGTCAATAGCTACTTTTGCTCGAACAAGCCTGTGGTCGCTCCCAGTAGCAAACCTATTTAGGACAGTTACGTCTTTTATTATGTGTTTTTTATCTGTGATGATAAAGTCTATTTCGTTTCTTGTTTTACCATCTGGGCTTTTCCACGTCCATCTTCTATTTGTTTTTTTGTAGAAAAAGCTGAAGTAGAAATATTATAATATAAAAATAATATTAAAATATATTTTCATGACTAGGAACGGCCGCCTGGATAGTTTTCTGTTCTATGAACAGTAAGCTTTATTCAATATATTATTCTAATTTTATAAGTTGTGTGATGCAGATTTTCATATCGACATACATAGCAATATTGCGGTTTGACAGACCGCCGCACGTTAGTGGTTATGTTCGATGTTGGGACGTTAGCGGTTGAAGGTTAATAGAGGAATATTTTAGTTGGTGTGTTTATGGTGTTGGAAAATAGTTGGTTATAACAAATTTGTAGTTTGAAAAGCTGTGTTTTGTTAGTCAACAAATTCAGAACCCTGAAGAACATAACAATATTCTATGATACACACTATCAAATACAGTAATTTTGTAATCCTGTTTTCGTTTCTCTAGCAGTATTACATCATTGCATACCTTACATATCAGAATCGCTGTCTCTATTTTGACTACTGCTGTCTTTTTTAACTCACTAATAGGATCATCTATCAATAAACTGGATAAATAGGGTGATGATGGGAATTTGGCTGTACACTTTTTCTTTTAGTTTCAATTTCATATCCTTTAGTATCTATTACATTTAATTAAGTCATACCTATTAGGCAGGAAACAATGTGTGGCTTTTAATGATCATAAGACAGGAGTGTTTCTGGCATTTGAGTGGAAGATTATAGAACGAGGTGTGCCTCAGGGCTCAATCCTTGGGCCAGTCTTGTTCTTACTTTATATTAACGAACTGTCTGAAGTATTGCCCCATAAGCCAACCCTGTTTGCTGACGATACATCTTTGGTTTTGCGAGCTCCTTCAGATAGTGATCTAATTTATGAGGCATCACAATCACTGAGAATTCTGGAACAGTGGTACAATGGAATGGACTTACAATTGAATGTGACTAAAATAAATTTAATCTCATTTAACTATTTGAGGGGTAACCAGTTATCGCTGAAATTCAACTCGGAGTCGCTGAGCACACAGGATGATGTTAAGTTTTTGGGCTTGAAGCTTGATTCTCAGTTGAACTGGAGGGCTCATGTTGGCTATCTGGCAGGTAAACTGTCAGCTTTTAGTTACGCTCTGCATGTTCTGTCCGATTCTAGTAGTATCAGTGCTGGCCTCGAGGCATACTACGCATATGTGAACTTAAGGCTTCGATGTGGACTAATGTTCTGTGGGAATTCCATAGAAGCCGGTAGAATCTTTAGGTTCTAAAAGGCATGTATCCGCACCATATTCAATCTGAAATATAGGAGTTCGTGTAGGAAAACATTCCTCGACAACAGAATACTTAGCTTGCCAAGTTTGTATATATTAGAGTGTGCGTGTTTTGTTAGGGAAAATCGGATTTGTTGGCAGATTGTGAACAACAGCATAAATACAACACTAGAGCACGTTTAAAGGATCAGTTAATTGCGCCACAAACTACAAAAAGTATTGTTTACAATAGTGCTGTGGTGCAGTCCCTAAAGGTGTACAACAAACTGACGGTGCAGATAAAGGAGCTTCCACATGCAAAGATGAGAAAAACACTGAATAATATTCTGGTGGCAAAGGCCTATTATAATATTGAGGATTTTTTAGCTGACAAGTTGTAGCTGTTGGTAATCAATATCGTGATTGTATAGTTTTTTTGAATTGTAATTCCTGTGTTTTTTATGTTTTTTTAAATGTTGACGTGTTCTACACATTTTTTTATGTATTGATGGTGCGAATAAATATATTATATTATATTATTGTATTATATTATCATGGTTTGATTTTTGTATAGATTGAGAGTGAAGACGATTTAATATTTGTTAATTAGTGTTGCTAGAAAAATTCTGTGTTATTTTTTTTTTAAATGAATCAATTGTTTATTGTTTTCTAATTACGTTACAGATTCCAATGTCAGCAAAATTAAATTATGACATAAAAAAAGAAGCAAGATATCCAAATATTTCTGTCAAGAATGTATACATGTTTCCTGGTGTTCCTGAACTGTTAATGAGGTCTTTTTCCTATGTAGGAGCTGATTTATTTAAGTCTCAGGAACGATTTTACACAGAAAATATATATCTGAATAAAACAGAAGATAAGGTTGCAAAAATTCTGGACATGATTGTTAACAAGTATCCTCAAGTTCACATTGGTTCATATCCTCAATATGCAAATGAGTAAGTTACCAAATCTATCGAAGCCTGTATATCTGCTTGATGCTGAAATACAGGGCGGCCCACCACATACACCACAGGCTCTCACGTCTATATTTTTCGTTATTTCGAATTTGTTTCAAACGGAAATTGTGTAGGATGAAAAAGACTACATTCTACAATTGTTTAAGATTTGCACATTATCAGGACACTTTTTACAGAGTAATCCTTTTGTGCTATTCCCAACTTTGGATTGTCATTTGTTTTTGAGCCACATGTAACAACGTTTGTTTTTATTATGGGAGCCATATTGGATTTTTTGCTGATATGATAGCCTGTGAAAAGAGCTTTCCAATGATGTACAAGATGCTTGAGAAATCTTGTAATTACACTGACAATTTTGAGAAAAACCGTCTTGAGGATAGTAGGCTATGAAATCTTGCAAAAATCTAATATGGCTCCCATAATAAAAACAAACGTTGATACATGTGGCTTAAAAACAAATGAGAATCCAAAGTTGGGAATAGCACAAAAAGATTACTCTGTAAAAAGTGTCTTGATAATGTGCAAATCTTATGCCCAGTTTCACAAAGCTCGATTAAATATTTAACGGCCGGTTAGTTAATCAGAGCTTCAGACGACCAATCACGCTTCAAAATATTTGGTTGTCATGACAGCAACCCGAATTCTAGTCTGTGATTGGTCATCTAAATCCTTGATTAACTAACCGGCCGTTAAATATTTAATCAAGCTTTGTGAAACTGGACATTAGACATGCCAGATCAACGCCTACTTAGATATTGAAGAAAAAAGAAATTGACAAATTTTGTTTTGTTTTTTCAAAATAACTCGAAAACGAAAAGATGCAGGGCAAAATACAAGCCATATTTGGAACGAGCATGAAATTCTACAAATCACTGCTAATTTAATGGTCTCCCTATCTTTAATAATAAAGGAGATAGCAATACATTCCCATCCAGTTTGGGACACATTGTATATTGTTTCTAAAATGGATTATTTGGTTTATGTGCGATGTAATTATTTTATGTGTGACTTTATTATATATATATATATATATATATATATATATATATATATATATATATATATATATATATATATTGTTACAAAGCACTTCAATAGACGTAGGTGCGGTGTTGCCACATCTCCAGAATTTCCCCAACATCTGGGATTTTTTGCACAATCTGGCAACACCGCCTCCCCACCCCCCTGGGGGTGCCTGGGGTGACCCCCCTCAGGCGAAGTCTCAACCCTCTAGGACCAGAAATAACGAAGTTACCAACTTGTACCCCGTCGGAACGGATAACTGAGGTCTGCACATTCCGAACACCCTGTATATACACCCTATACACGCAGAGAACCCTTACACCCTGTATACGCAGAGAGATCTTATAGTTCGAGAAACACCTCTTGTGTAACATAGGAGTGGTGACCACATTTGGATCATCCTGTATATACATCCCCCTGTATACACACGGGACGGATCTGTATTCACAGAACCTTCTAGTAAAAGAAGGTTCTGGAACGTTCTGGAATGGAATGCTCTAGAAAGGAGGGGAAGGTACGGCGAGTATATAAAAGCGAAAGCAAGCCAGCCCGAGTTAGTTCAGTTCAGTAAGAGAATGTGGTAGTGACTTGAAGAAGCAGTGTAAAGTGTTAAGAGAGTAGTGACTGTAGTACCAGATTAGTGACTTTTGTTGAGAGTAGTAATTGTAAGACCAGTAAATGAAGTGTTTTGTGAGAGAGACATTCTAGAAATTTTATTGTATCCATATTTAGAGTGTAAATAAAGTTGTTTTGTTAAAATTTAAAGTCTCACTTATCCAGAACCCGGAGAAAACGTAACAATATATATAGGCACCAGAGCAAGGGAGACAGAATGCCCCCTGCGGACACCCCGCTGCGACCCCCGCCATCAAAGTTCCTCCCCCGAGTGAGGTGATCACCGCCCTGTCCCCGAGCATGGAACCGATCCACCTGCAGCAGGTCTCCTCTATTCCACGCTCACCCTGGTGCCATCCATCCCTAGGCACGGGTCACGTGACACCGTAGATTGTGGGAGTTTACTTCGACCTCCTTGTCTACATTCGTCATGTTTAGTTATTAACAGGGTCACCTCATGCAGGATGCGGTTCTTCACCGCTTATGACGGTCTTGGGGAAAGATTTATCGAAAGCTTATGTTATTGTTTCCATTTCCTCAGCTTGCCCCTTGGAGTCCTTTGGCCCACGACTCCGTGACCCCTTGCGATGACTTATTTTGGAAACTATTTAATAATGTTAAATGCCTGTACAAATACAAAGGTAGCTTTTAAATGTGACAACCCAACGTGTTATTTGTTATTTAACAAGAAAGAAGAATCATGCTTCTTTACAAAAGCTGGAATTTATTAATTAGCTTGTACAGTTGTCCTATTTTGGTTGCAATTGCTGAGTATCTAGGTTATTAGTAATAATAGAACGTTGTGCTTTTCCCGAACCTGAGCTACTCTTTTTGTGAAACAAAAGATGCTGCAAACAAAATTGCCATAGCCTTCTGAGTTTCCGAGGTATACGCCAATATTGAAAATATTCTGTTTTCAGGTACCACTTGTAATTAGTTTGTAACGGTTTACTTCCGAAGGGTGGAGTGGTCGGTTGGAAAAATAAATAAAATGAACTCTAGCGTCACCATTTTCTAATATTGAAGGTTTAGGGGAAAAGTGGAAGCCCCAAAGTAGCGAAGGAATTAGGAATCGGACCACCCTGTGCAAATAGGATACCTAGGTGATGATTTTTGTCCAGGGGTCAGATTTGCTTTAAAAGGAAACTTACTTTAGCTAAACAAGAGGTTTATACATAGAATAAAGATTTTTTGGATAAAATAAAATATGTACACTTATATTCAGGGTTTGTAAACGACAACGTAAAGTTAATATATATTCTAGTTTTCACCAGGGTCGATCAAAAGAATAAAATATGCTAAATGATACTGAGTGTTTCACCCCTTTGCTTCCGTTCTGCCCCAAGCATGAGATTATATACTCCGGAATTACTCTGGTTCCAGCTGATTTGCACCCTTGGGGGTTCTCGTTAGATTATTTTTACAGAAACGTCAATACCTTACAATATCCCGTCTCCCTGGCCACCTAGCAGGTTGGGGAAATATGAGTAGAAAATGCGAAGAAAACGGCTTGAAAGCTGTCTTTTTCACATCTTGAAGCCATATCCCCCTGAAAGCCTGCCTATCCTACACCCCTATTCGCCCTAGCTCCCGTAACTTCCTTGGGGGGTATGAACAAGAAATTTTTCTTGTGGTTTATGCATTATGGGGGTCCTAGACATGTTTCTGAAAACAATGTTTTGAAAAGCATTTGGGAGGTAATTTGCAAATTTACCAAATCTACATTTGCAAAACATATGATTGATGGATCTCACGAATTTAGTCACAATGACACAGTTTAATGATGCAGCTCTTGAAGATCATAGCCAAGTCGATGTTATATATACAAACCTTTCGATGGCTTTTGACCACCTTAATCATGCTGTTATTATTGACAGACTACACTGTCTTGGTTTCTCAGGGAATCTGATCGAGTTATTTAAATCGTATCTTAGCGGACGAATGCAATTTATTGAAATTAAGGGTTTTAAATCAGATAGCTTTGAAATATGTTCTGGAGTACCACAGGGCTCCATCCTTGGTCCGGTTCTTTTTAATATTTGTATTGATGGTATATCTAACATCTTGGAAGTGCCTCACTTAATATATGCTGATGATATAAAAATTTACTTGCGTGTCAATCATCCTGATGACTGTATTAAGTTACAGAGTAGTGTAAATCTATTCGATAGTTGGTGTGGTGGCAATAGACTTTCTCTTAATGTTGGTAAATGTTGTGTCATGTCTTTTTCACGTAGAAGGTGCCCCATCCTGTTTGATTACAATGTAAATAATCAGCTACTGGGAAGGCCATCTATGGTTAAAGATCTTGGTGTTGTGTTTGACCCTGTTTTCCCATTCAGGCAACATTTGCAGCATGCCACTGGTTAGGCCTACAGGAGAATGGGCTCTTTGATTAGAAATAGTAGGTATTTTGCTTCATCAGTACATTTATTTTGTTGTATTGCTCTCTGATAAGGTCATCTCTGGAGTATGCATCTGTGGTATGGGCTCCCTTTTATGTGAACAAGAATTTTTTCTTGTGGTTTGTGCATTATGGGGGGAGAGGGGGGGGCTATCCTAGGCATGTTTCTGAAAATAATTTTTTGAAAAACGTTCGGGAGTAATTTGCAAATTTACCAAATCTACATTTGCAAAACAAGTGATTGATTCTTAAAATAGACCCACAGTCACTAGCTCTGTCTATCTATGTCAGTATTTACCCTGTATTTTCTTTCGTTTTAAACTATTGTTTCAATTACTTTGTCTTTGTCAGTATTTTTATGAAATTTAGATTAATTGATGAAAAATGCTTTTGAGTGAAATAGTGTATCCTTACAGATCTTACAAAGTGAGGATTACCCTGGAATCAACAGACAAAGAAGCAACACAAGAAGCTTACAAGAAACTTCTAGAACTTCTACCTAGAGAATGTGTTGTTGATATCAAAAAATGAAAAGGGTTTGTTTGACTACAAGTGATAGAATTGTCTGTGAGAACTATAACGTTCAGTTTGAGATAATTGTAAATTAACACGAATCCTGTAAAAATAATAAATTAACAAATTGAGAAAAATAGTAATGATATAAATAATTTTTATTTTATTTCCCTTATTTTAGCGTGTATTATTCAGTTTTAACTAGTGCTGGGACTTTTTCACATTTATGTCAGTTATTGGTTGTTTAAGGAGCGGAGGATATTTTAAGGAATAAACTCGTCGAACTAGGCGAATGTAGACATAGGTAACAGTGTAATTATAACTTTAATTAACTCACAAAACTTAACATTGCTATTACTAACTAACTGAATGAATTTAAACTCGAACTGTTTACATCGTGAATCTTAATTGAACAGTGTTTTAATGTATACATAATTAAATCACAAGTATCGCGTCTTTACATCTTAAGCGATCTAAATTAACTGTCTCTATCTTAAGAATTTAATTGACTCTCTCTGCATGTTTATCAATACATACTACTTATAGTTTTTTAATCAGTTTGCGTCCTTCCAAAATTGCAGACTTCAGCAGTCCCTATTGTTCTCTGAACATTGGTTCTGAAAAATAATAACCGTTTTTTCGACAAAAACTGTTTTTTTCCTTAATGATCAAGCTACTAAAACCGAGCAACTGGGCGATTTGTTATTTGTCAGTTCGTTAAATAACCGATTGGTTGAGAGGTTCAATGACTGATTCATTGAATATTTGAATGACGAACTGATTAAATGGTTAAACGAGTCGCTTAATTCCAAGAGCTTAAATCCGGTTTTCAAAGAAATCTTCCTGTCGTCATCTAGATGCAAGAGGTCTAAACATCATCTTAGATGAAAAATATTGTTTCAAAACTCGCAAAATTCCGCTTTAAATCACTGTAAAAATGTAAGGTTAGATTCAAAATCCACTAAATCCACAGGTGAGTGATATTCAAACATTGCTAAATCCAATGAAGACCAAAACCCACTAAATTCACATGAAATTATTCACATGAAAATATGAACATCATGAACAAACCTCACCAAATCCACTTGGATGCATTTGACGCTTTTTCAGTATTCTACTTAATCTATAATTTCTATTTAATTTTATCCTTGTAGTTTTCGAGTCAGTGTTACTGTGAGTGCCAGTTAAAATTAATTTCAGCGAGAGAATAATTCTATGTAGAAGTAAAAAGGGAACAATTTTAATTCGAGGTGAACCAAATTATACCACCAAAATAAACAATGCACTAGGAATTTGTAAGAGAGGTAAACAATTTTCTCATATTAACTATTAACTCTATTTACAGGTGGTAGTGGACTTTTCCTTTACGTGATAGTAAAGGATATTTTCACGCCCGAGGAGGTACCACCCCATACATCAAGGGGGCCGGTGAAGTCCCAACGGACGTTTCCGATTCTGGTGTATGAGTCGGTTTCCCTTATAAGCAAAAATGGTGATGGCTCCTCCTTGTACAAAAGATTCCGGAGATAAAATACCCCTCCATTCGGATCTCCGGGAGAGGGGTGTGCAGGAGGCGCCGGCATCAAGATTTAACATATCCTTCTTGAATATATGTGGCCTAAATTCTAACCTCAACTCCGTGCACCATTTCCTCCAGGCTAATAGAACCAACCCCTCTTCCTCACCGAAACCCAAATCAGTGCAAGAAACCGCTATGTCCGCATTCTTTCTGAGGCAACAAACTCGTTTAATAACGTCATCAAAAACAAAGTCCTCTCACGCTCCAACAGCAGCAAATCCTTGTGAACTCTTGCTAAATCTATTGGGAATAATTTCTGCAAGAGCACGTTCCCACCTCTTGTTTCAGGGGATGAAATTGTTTCTACTGCCCTGGGCAAGGCTGAACTTTTTGCCTCGTTGTTCGCCGGCAATTCTACTCTTAACCCACCTCCAAATGTTCAACCACCAACAGTCCCCAATGTCGTGCAAAAAATGACGGATATCATTTTCAAAACTAAAAAGATATGAAAGTTGCTCTCTTCTCTTAATACCAGGAAAGCCTCTGGCCTTGACGAGATCCCAGCAATTGTTCTCAAAGAATGCGCATTAGAACTTGCTCCTGTCCTGACTTGTCTGTTTCAGACATCTTACAATAGAGGCATATTCCCTAGTAACTGGAAAACTGCTAGAGTAGAACCCGTCCCCAAGAAATGATCGAAAGCGCTTCCTAGCAACTACAGGCCTATTTCTCTCCTTTCAGTCATCTCTAAAGTGATGGAAAAGTATATAAACACCGAATTACTAAAATTTCTTGAAAAACACAGTCTAATCCACGACGGGCAGTATGGATTCCGTCAGCGCAGATCAACTGCCCACCTCCTTTCCTTTGTCACCCATTCTTGGAACAAGTCTATGGAACTTTACGGCGAATCCCAGATTGTCGCTCTAGACATATCCAAAGCATTTGACCAGGTCTGGCAAGCAGCGCTGCTTAATAAACTTCCGGCCTATGGCCTACCACCAACCTCTGTACCTAGACATCAAATTTCCTCTTCAACCGGAGCATTTCTGTTGTCGTGGATGGCCATTCCTCTAAACTGTATCCAATTAATGCAGGAGTCCCTCCAGGTTCAGCTTTAGCCCCTATTTTATTTCTTCTCCACATCAATGACCTCATCTCTAGCACATCCAACCCAGTTCACAGTTACATGGACGACAGCACCCTCCACTCAAATATACAATATTCTAAGCCTGTCTCTTTAGCCCAATTAGATGAGGATCGCAGACTCATGGAGGGTTCTGTCTCCGTGGATCTCCAAAAAGTATTAGACTGGAGTAGTAGAAATAATGTACAATTCAGCTTCACCAAATCTCAGTCTTGCTTTCTATCTTATAAGAGATACACCAGCCCTAGACCCATCACAATGAACAACCAAGTTATTCAAAGTAATTATTCCTTTTCACTTCTTGGCATTTCTGTGGATCGAAATCTCAATTGGCACCCACATGTCACATCAGTTGCAGAAGCGGCTGCTAAGAAAATAGGTTTCCTCTTCTGGGCTCGCAAATACTTTTCACCAGCTAATCTCTATACCTTATATACTTCACAAATAAGGCAAAACCTCGAATACTGCCTCCACATCTGGGGTGCTGCTGCCGCTTCTACACTCGCTATCCTGGACTCAATTCAGAAGAGAGCTATACGTCTCACCCAAAGGCTGCTGTCGCATGCTCACCAACGTGCCATTGGGGACCTCTCTCTCTCTCTTTTATAGATATCTGCACGGGCACTGCTCAGAGGAGCTTTCTTCCATAGTTCCTCCACCTGCTGCCCCCAACAGATCTAGCAGGGGAACAGAGCGAATGCACCCTTTTACTGTCCAGGTCACCAGACATAGAACATCTTGTTATGCCCGCTCTTTTGTCCCGAGGACTTCCAAGTTGTGGAATTCCTTGCCGGCAGATGTTTTTTCTTCTCCTCCGAACCTTCAAACCTTCAAGTCCTAAATTTGCTTCTTTCCTCCTTGTCGACACCCACGTTACGATAGTATTTAGGCTGTGAGTCATCGTGGTGTGTTGTTGAAATAAAAAAAATAAAAAATCCTGCCGACCTGACCTTCTGGACCTGACAACACCATCTATCAAATATGTCCACGAAACAACAGTCATAACCTCAGGTGCAAAAATATGCGTTTTTGTTGCAAATCAAAATGTTTTATTTGTGTTTATCATTGAAAGGTTATTAAAAACGAAATATACCACATTGTTTAACTTTATTAAGGTATGTACAACTGTTTTAGGCCATATTCTATTATAATCATGTTAATATTATTAAATCAGGTGATAAAACAAAAGTTCACAATGATAGAGGTGTTTCAATTGAACCTGTAATACCGAAACTATTTGAATCTATCATTGTGGATGAGATTTCCAATACCTTGAAACACAGTATTTTCGGAGAGCAGCATGGTTTCTGTAGTGGAAGGTCAACGGTCACTAATCTCGCCATTTTTCAATCTTAAGTGACTGATGCATTGGAGGCTGGTAAACAAGTTGATGTTGTATACACTGATGTATCAAAGGCTTTTGACAGTGTGTGTCATACCCTTCTTCTGCAAAAATTGTTTGCAATGGGCATCTGTGGTTGTTATCTTTCGTGGATTCGATCTTACTTGTCTGACAGAAAGCAATTTGTTAGCATTGGCGGTGCTCGATCGGTTGAGATCCTCGTCTTGTCTGGGGTACCACAGGGATCACATATAGGTCCCGTTCTCTTCAATCTTTTTATTAATGATGTTGTGAGTTGTTTTGAATCATAGAAATGTTTATTGTATGCAGATGACTTGAAGTTTTTTTCGGAAGTTGTCCATGGTGTCAACATTTTGCAACATGATCTCGACAATTTGACTCGCTGGTGCAGTTCAAACTTGTCGCTTAATGTGGGTAGATGTAAGGTTGTGAGCTATTTTAGTGGTCAGAATCGGATTTTTCATAGCTATACCATTTATAACACGGTGTTGGACATTGTCACTTTAGTTGCAGATCTTGGTGTAATTTTCAAAAATGATTTGTCATTTAATCTGCATATTGATGCTGTGGTTGTGAAATGTTGCAGACTATTGGGGTTTGTTAAAAGACACACTAAACATATGACTGACACAAGGGCAATCACTAGTTTGTATACATCCTTGGTTCGAAGTATTATTGAGTATTGTTGTGTTGTATGGTTTCCATCCTATGCTTGCCATATTAATCGTATTGAAAGGGTACAAAACAAATTTCTTAAGTACCTTCTTTATAAGCATCACTTTCCTTGCCAAGATAGTGGGTATGATGTCAAATTACTTCTTTGTGGTATGGTCAGTCTCAAAGCGCGACATGAGTATATTTCATTGATGTTTATATATAAGTTAATTAATGATCACATTGACTGTAATGATCTGCTCGAGTTGGTCCTTTTCCATGTTTCACCACGCTCAACTCGCCAACAGCAACTTTTTTTTGAGCGAACACACAGGACCAACTATGGATGTAACAGTTTCATGGACGGATTGTCGCATAATTATAATGCTAATTTTTCTAATTGTGATATCTTTTATATTGCTATGTCTAGGATGAAAACTATCTTAAGACAGTGATTTTGTTACTTTGAGTTATTTTTTAACCGACTTCAAAAAAAGGAGGAGGTTCTCAATTCGACTGTGCGCGTGCCCGGAAGAATGGTTGTAGGGGTATAGCCGAGTGAGCGAGGCAAACGCGTACGCAAATTCATTTGTAAAAAGGTTTAATTAGGTATTGGTATATTGTTGTTTCAAGGTCCCAGGATATTGTTACAGTATATTTATAAAATTTCATTTGTAAAGTAGATTTCATAAGGTATTCTCGTATTATTAATGGTATATTGTCGTATTTCCTTGGCTGACACCGACTCCAAAAACAACAATAATTTTACATTATATGATCCTAATAATTTGATTGTCTTTTAAGCAGTCTACACATATATTTAAAACTTTCTGCTTACGTGAACTCTAAATAAATATTTTAATAATTGTTTGTTAGTCATAGTTATGTGTTGGGTAAGAGGTTAAGTTTAAGTGGGTACCTACATTCTTGCCTGGTAAATGCATTGATCGTACATTGAGTGGAAAAAATAAGTTGATTGTAAGTTGTAGGCAGAAGAATACGCAATTATTTTTTACTTTTTAGTACATTTTTTTGTGAAGTCAGTTTTTCATTTTGTTAAAATTTTTGTTTATTATTTTTTTTTATAGTTTTAAGTACCATTTGGAATTGTTTAATTCTGTAGGTGCAAATTTGAATCAATAAATAAATATGTAGTTGTGGTTAAGTAGACCGTTCCGCCGGATTCTACTATACATACATACATATATATATATATATATATATATATATATATATATATATATATATATATATATATATATATATATATATATTATCCTAACACGTTTATTACAATACTCTTTTGCAGTATTAAATGTAACAGTTCTAGTTCTAAATTCTGACAAGTGACAGCTTTCTCCTTCTCATGTCCAATGTTGCCAACTATCTCTAACAATGGTTGCTCGGTTACTTATAAACCAAAAGTGTCTTGTGGTTATTAGACATTAGTGTGTTATGACCCACTTCATACGTCTGAAAACAATACAGATATATCATGATAAGAGGCCAGTTGTGCATAGAAAAAAATAAAGAAAGTGATTTAGTTGGATTAAAAAATAAAACGAATTTGAATAGAAGATTTTTTATTGGTTCACAAAGTAGGAAGTTTTATATATACAAAGTACTGGTATAAAATCATTTACATAATTTATTTATTATTAAGATAAATACTAGATAATCTACTTTATAAAATATTGAGCATCCATTAATATACAAAAGAGGTCTAAGCATTCAAGTGGCAGAAATATTTTTTTGTAATTTAACTTGATAACATTTAAGCTACATAAAATATCTCCTTTTTCTACCAGTCAAACAACTCAGACTCGCTTCAGGATACACAACACAGTGTGACGCTATTCGTAAAGATAGGGGTATATCAAATGGCTTATCAAAACAAAAAGACACTTTAAAATTTAAAAATTACAAAAATTGTAAAAAATTTAAAAATTCAGTCATGGTAGATATAATTATCTAGTCAAGTATACATGAAGATCACTATCATCCTTACTCGTATGCCTGTATTTACAAGCATCTTACACACTTTCTTTAACCAGAATCAGTCGCGATTCTTCTTTTAATTCTCTTTAAAAGGCACGATACCTATCTTCAGTTCGTTTTGGCACCCGAGAATGCTTCACTTTTAATGTTCAAGACTATGTCCAATTTAAAATTGTCTGTATCACTTGCACAACACTGTGTGTCTTGTGCTTTTGTCACTATTAGCGTCCTAGAGTATTCATCTTCGGCGTTTCGACGCTGCTGCCGATATCATTTGTCTGATCATTGGTTCCGGACTACAAGCCTTTGGATCACACTGCATTTGGCCGTCACCGCCACATCTGAAAAATATATTGACATTTGTACAGGTTTCATTACAGTCCAAATTTAATAATAAAATATAAAAATAGTTAAATAATACACCAATAGAGCGCACCAGCACATAGCGACAGGAAACATTCACAACATCTACTAGAGGACATCTAATACAGAGCACTAAAGATAAATTGAAGAAATGGGAAAGTTACATCAAGAACCTATTCGAAGAGGACAGAACCGAAGAACTTTTAGTCGAGAACGACGAAGGCCCAACAATTCTGAAGAGGGAAGTAGAAGTCGCCATTAAACAGCTTAAAATAAATAAAAGCCCAGGACCCGACGAAATTTACCCGGAGATATTGAAACTGATAAACGAGAACAACCTTGACTTACTTGTCTCCCTGTTTAATAAAATTTACGAGACAGGAAGAGTACCAGACGAATGCATGGAGTCGATCTTCGTACCCTTGCCAAAACAACCACACTCCCACAGATGCGAGGACTTTAGGCTGATAAGATACTATTAAAAATATTACATAATAGGTTGTTTAGAAGATGCGAAGCAGAGATAGGACATGATCAGTTCGATTTTAGGAGTGGTATGTGGACAAGAGAAGTGCTGTTTAGCCTACAAGTGTTGTGCTAGAAGTGTTACGATCAACACAGGGACATCTTTCTCTGTTTTGTCGACTCTGAGAAGGCCTTCGACTGAGTGAAGCATGCGAAATTGATAGACACCTTACGAAATATAGGTCTAGATGGCAAGAGCTTAACATTCATCAAAAACTTATACCGGTATCAAGTGGCCAAAATTCGAATAGAGGGCGAAACTTCTAACAGCATAAATATTGTGAAAGGAGCAAGACAGGGATGCGTATTGCCACCCATGTTGTTTAATGTGTATTCCAAGCTTCTGGTCAAAAAGGCTCTTGAGAAAGCTAATGAAGGTGTAAAAGTAAATGGCGTTCGGATAAACACTATTAGATATGCCGACGACACCGTATTAATGGCAGATACGGATACCGGCTTACAAAATATTCTAGATCAGCTAAATGAGACATGTTCGGAATTTGGAATGCGGATCAACGAGACGAAAACGAAAATAATGGTAATGCAGAGGAGACAGAATGTACCTATACCCTTCATTATAAATAATAACATATTACAACAGGTCAACCATTATAAATACTTGTGATGCTGGATAGACAGCCAATTAAACCCAGAAAAAGAAATAAATTCCAGAATTGCACAAGCCAAAAGCAACTTTACAAAAATACGAAGCCTTCTTTGCGATTCGCATCTCGACATAAACCTAAGGTTAAGGTTAGCAAAATGCTACATATGGTCAGTCCTTCTGTATGGAGTAGACACATGGACCTTAAAAATAACGAGCATGAATAAACTGGAAGCTTTGGAGATGTGGGTCTATTGGCGCATACTAAAAATACCATGGACAGCAAGAGTGCGAAATGAAGAGGTCTTACGCAGAGTGAACAGAGACAGAGCTCCTCCAGTTTGTCAATCGGAGGAAGACAGCATATCTAGGCCACTTATTGCGCAATCCCAAATATTATATCCCCTAGCTCATAATTAAAGGTAAACTAGAGGGAAAAAGAAGTGTATGCAGAAAGAAACTGTCATGGCTGAGAAACATATTGGACAGGTCTGGGCTTTGAGGACTTGATGAGAGTGGCGGAGGATAGAGAGGAGTTTGCTGTTGTAGTCGCTAGCATCCATTAGTGGAGATGGCACCCAAAGAAGAAGAAGAGCGCACCATATCATATATGAAACAATACTGATTGTGAGGTTAAGTTACAACTATAAGCAACGCTTTAGCTGCATTGTTTTTGTTCAGATTCGTTCTTAGAGCCTCGGTGGTTCAGGGGTAAGAACGTGTGCCTCTGAACCGAAAGGTACTGCGTTCGATTTACAGGGTTCCCCTTGCACTTTTTCAATACATACTGTAACAACTTAACATCAACCGGGATTGTGGCATTGTATTTGAGCAAGTTGAATGTCTGCCCGTTTTGTCGTTCGGAGGGGGCGTAAAGCCGTCGGTCCCGTGTCCATGCAATGTTGGGCATGTTAAAGATCTCTACACTCCTTACAGAAGGGCAGGGGTTGGGCAAAATTTCCAGCATAGTGCGGTGAAACTGCTCCCTGACGTCGGTGGTTGGCCATAGTCGCGAAAATAGCCAGACGTTGAATGTACAAAAAAAGAGATTCGTTCAAAAGGGTTACATCTATGAGAAAATAACTAGTTCTAGTGTGTTTGTGCACATAAATGCACTGGATCAGCCGGTATCGTGGAGTGCACATTTTTTCCTTGCAGAAATGCAGCTATGGTAAGTTTGATTAGTTATAAATAAAGAGGCATTTACAGCATAATTGATTTCATGTTAGAATATTCATTCCATCACTTTTATTTACGTGCTTAAGCAAGTGATGACGAGCAATTTGTAGTTTAATTATTGGCAAAGGAGTTTCAAGACAGCCAGTGGAAGTAGTCTGCATGTCAAGTAACAATGATAAAACTGAGGTTGCGCTAAATCCAAAAGATTCATCACATGATAACAAAGATGAAGGCGAAGATATAGGTAACAAAGATGGTGACATAGGTACCAGCTGTAACACTGTTTAGAAGGGAGCGAGTCAATGCAAAGATGAAGAAACAAATATGGGTGACTAAAGACTTAGAATACAATGAGAAGATAAAAATCTGTGTTACCCCAGCCACTGCAAGAAATACAAAATCAAAATTTGCAGCCAGTGGATGTTTTCAAAAAAAAATTGCCGAAGAGTTATTTGTTTCATTTGCAAAGAAACAAGCAAATATGCTACATTCAAAAGCTACCACGATCTGAACGTTTCTTCTGGAAAAAATGTACAACTACCTAGCCATTCTTCTTGTGTTTGGATCTTGCAAAGTTCAATTACGCTGACTCTACAGTAGACCAAAGCAGACACATTTAATAGTCTGGCGAGCAATAGCATGCCCCCCACAACAGATTTGAAATTCAAGCATTTTTAAAAACAAAATCTTACAAAATCTAGCGTTAAAGAATTTTTAGAAGATGATATTTAATGTTTGCTTGTTGTCAGTATTTTTATTTAGCCCATGCACCCGCTGAGACTAAACGGTGTTACTTTTAGCGAGATTATATCGTCACCTTAGTACTACAACTAGGTAACTCGAAATTTAACGATTTTGAGTTATCTAGTAAAAAGTAATCTACTTGAAATGATCTACTGTATGCTAAAACTAGATAACTCTAGTCCCCCCCATTAGGACATAAGTGGCGAATGCATCAAATAGATATTTGTTACAGTGAGGTGGCGCTTAGCGCTACAAGTATGTAATTTGAGCGCTAGTTGTGAACTTAAAGATCCCTAAATAAGGCAAGTCATCCACTTGTGCATCTGTTTATTCATTGCAAACACGTGAGAAACAAGCAATTGTGTCTTCAATCATAAATATGAGGTCCAGAGGAAAGAAGTAGTCTGTAGTCAGAAATTTTCACTAGAAGAAAGATTGGAAATTTTCCAAAGGTATTATAATTATTATTAATTATATATTATACTTATGAGAGAAAACGCGATTTTCTTCATTCGAACACAGACAAAGTTGTAAAAAAAAGCACCACAGCAAGAGACTGCAGAAGAAACTCTCATTTCACTGTGGTGTTTTATTTCCCACGAGTCAGCGAAAAAATCCAGGTATGCAAGACCATGTTCCTAAATACAATTGGAATTCGCAAAGGTGTTCTAGATATTGCAATGAGAAAGCGAACGACAGAAAATACCAGTAAAGGAGACAAAAGAGGCCGGCACATAAAGAAAACTACTTCTTCTGAATCCTTGAATGGTGTAAAAAACACATCGAAAGTTTTGCTGTTGGTGATTCTCATTATTGTCGCTCAGGAACCAAAAGAAATTACCTGGATCCGTCGCTAAACATCACAATGATGTATTCTATGTATAAATTGGTATGCACGGAAAACGAGTGTGAAGCCACTAGTCTAGCCATCTATAGAAAGATTTTCACGGTGGAATACAATCTAGGATTTCACCCAAAAAAAGACCAATGTCGCATATGCATGGTGTACAATAGTCCCGGGAATGACAAGGATGCGACTAAAACAGAATATGACTGCCATCTTTTAGTAAAAGACAGGGCCAGAACTGAAAAAGCGAAGGACAAAGAGCAAGCAAAAAATTCAAACGGGGCATTTGTGAGTTGCAATTTTGATCTCCAGCAAGTTCTGTTGTCTCGTACTGACCCAAAAAACAATGCTTTGTTTTATAAGCAGCGATTAAAATCTTTTAATTTCACGATATACGACGTTAACACAAAACGAGGAGACTGTTTCATGTGAAGTGAAGTACAAGGAAAAAGGGGTAGTTGTGAGATTGCAAGCTGCCTTTATAATTATTTTAAATCTGTTCCTGCATCTGTGAATCAATTTCCTGTTTCAGTGACAAATGTGGTGGGCAGAATCTAAATAAATTGGTTGCTGCAATGTGCCTGACTGCTGTTCAGGAACTGCCCAACATAGAAGCCATTGATCTAAAATTTCTGAGTGTGGGCCATAGCGAAATGGAATGTGATTCAATGCATTCGGCCATAACTACGGAACAAAAGAGAGTAGACAAGGTGAATTGGCCTGCGGATTGGCAAACCATTGCTCGAAGTGCCAGAAGAAAAGGTGACAAACCCTACAATGTTCATGAGATTACCTATGAAAAAATAATAGATTGGAAATCTCACCTAGAGCGGCACATGGTGATCAGAAAAGAGGACAAAAATCATAAGCCAGTCAGCTGGCAAAAAATAAGCTGGTTGAGTTTCACAAAGAGTAGACCACTTAGTATTCGTTTTAAAGAAAATTTTCATGAAGACTTTAGACTTCTTAATTGTAACAAGAGAACACGGGCTAGTGATAAGAAGGTGCCATTATGACACAATGAAACCTTTATACAAGTCTGTGATTCCCATTCAAAGAGAAAAATACAATCATTTGAATTCTTTATTTACGTCATCTCGTCCAGCGCTGGGACTAGAATACCGCCCATTTTACGAAAGCCTTTCATACCAGAGAGACACAAAAACGGGTGAAATCAGACAGCAGAATATTTCAGAAAGCGATACGGGTTCTGATGATGAATAAATATTTCTATTTTTCCTTTATCTTTAGAAATATTATAATTTTGTTATGAATAAAAGCTCTTTTAGTTGCCTTTCAAACCAATTTTAAAGTCAGTGTAACAAGTAGATATCTCATTTTTTTCAAAAAATTGGCAATATGACAATTTTTTTCTATATACAATCCAAAATATACGCCATTTCTCATTAGGCCAGCGACACACATACACCAATATATAAAATGTTATTTAGCAATGAAGAGGAGATTTTAAAGCAAATTTTCAAACCAGTTTCTTGACAAATGTGTGTTTTCAAGTTACCTAGTTGTAGTACTAAGGTGACAATATAGTCAGGTGTCACTTTTATTCATTTAAAAGTTTATATATGTGTATAAGTTTTATTTTTTATAATGTTGTTTATATGTGTGTTTACTTTTGTATACATTTTGGTCAAATATTTTATTATTATTATTATTATTAAATATACTTACGTGCAATGTAAACATGGGCCTGACGCAGACTTGATATAGTCCCCTACTTGGTAGGCTTTTCCTTTTATTACACATCCCGTTTTCGTGGCTCTGCCTTTATAGGCATGCGACAGGAAATGCGGGGGTAACGTCGTCGTCGTTGTAGAAGTAGTTGTGGTTACATTGAGTGAGGTAGCCATTGACACAGGACACTCATATCGTGGACAACAGAAACCACGAATGGGTTCCTCATGGCACCTTGGAATTGGAGGTGGACAACTCTGTTGTAGACAAATGATGTCACTGCGGAAACAGAAACAGAAATCACAAGGATCATCACGTGGAATCTGCTGAGCAGACACGTAGACCTTGCCGCCATATCTGCAAGTGCCTGGACCAAAGGTTCCCTGTTCCTCATCTTCATACTCATCGACTGGCGATTGATAATCAGGCAGTTCAGGTTTCTGCCCTTCAGGAATTTCATGACTAGATATTGTGGTAGTGGTACTTTCTGTAGTAGAAAGTGTATGAGATGGCAATGAATGTGACGTAGACAATTCACCTTCAAATGTTTTCTTGGTAGACGCTTCTTCAGTTGGTCCAGATGTAAAAAGACCTTCAGTGATTAATGAAGGCATCGTTGTGAATATTTTCTCTAATTCAGCTATTGTGGTTGCTTCTGGTTGTTGTTCTGTTGATGTTTCTTTATGAACGCTGGTGGTCAAACCAGGTGGAAGTTTTGTAGCGGGTTCAGTGCTTGAACTTAATTCTTCTCCCGGAATCCTTGCTGGTTGCTCAGGATGTGTAATGTTTTCCTGTGGTTGTGCAGTTGTTTCCGATATTTCTGGTATTCGGGTTGTTGGGAATGGAGACAGTTTATCGTAAATTTCGTGAGTTGTTTTCTCTTCTTCGGGAGATATCGGAATGTGGCTTGGTGTCGTTTCTTCCTCTTCTATTCGTGAAGTCATTGTTGGTTGTACTCCTGCTTCCGTCACAGCTGCTTCTTCTGCTGGTTTAACAGTAGCTTCTTTTTCAACTGGCTGTTCGGTTTCTGGACTAGCTTCCTCCTTGATTTGATACTTTGTAGTCATTTCTGGTTGACTCGTACTTTCTGGAAGGCCTGTCAGTCCTTGCAGAACAGTAGTGATTACTTCAAATGCTTTCGTGACTGTTTCAGTGAATGCAGAGCTTGGTTTAGTTGAAGTTTCAGGTTGTGTTTCAGTAGCTGTTTCATTGGTTTCTGATGGAGAGGTATAAAGTTTTGTGGGTTCAGTGGTTGGAATTGCATGTTCGCCTTCTTTTTCAGGTAATCTCGATTCCTTGGTTGGTGTGAGAGGTTCTTCTGTTGCACCTGTTTGTGGTTCAGTAACACCGACTTCTGGAATACTGGACTCTGAGCTAGATGGCTGTGACGTTTGTGGTTCTTTAGCAATTTCTTTGCCAACTGTAGTTATTTCATGTATTGGTATTTCAGTTGCGCCTGGTTCTGTAGTCGCTTCTGTCGCTCCTACTATTTCTGGTTGTTGTGTTTTGCTTACAGATTCAGTAGAAGGTCCGGGTGCGCCTTCGCTTACATGTGAGGGAACTGTTGTTCCTGATTCCTTTGTGACGCCATGGACTGGTTCTGTAACTCTTGTGTCTGGACCGCACACTTCACCATCAACACATCCAATTGTGCCTTCTGTTGCAGCCTCTTCTGGTTCACGGTGTATTGGTTCTTTAGTAATCTGGCCTGCCTCACAGTGTTCCCCAACACATTCTTCTGGAACTGCTTCAGTGACTTCGGGTGCTGGTTGACATTTATCTCCCTCGCATTCAGGGGTTTTGGTTTCTCCAGGAATCTCAGATGGTGGATGTTCTGTCACTTGTGAAGCTGGTTCTGTTATACTGACATGCTTACATTCTTCCCCTGAGCATTGCTCTGCTGTAGCATTTTCAGTCACTATAACAAGTTTGTCAACTGGTATGGTGACATAGGGTACAGGCGTTGTTATTTCTTCAGATGGCTCGCAGTCCTCTCCACAATCGTGAATTATACCTTCCTCTGGTTTGCTAGGTTGTATTTCTGCACTTGGGGGTTTCGCAGTTTCATGACAGTCTTCTCCTTCTTTGCACGCTTCACTTGGTACAGCATGTGTTGGGGGAGAGGTAAATTCGTGCCCTTCCTGTGGAGTTATCTCTGGAGCTGATGTAACTTCCTGTATTGGTTTCTTGGGCAATTCACAGCTTTCTCCAGGTGCACATTCTTTTTCTATGGAAGGTTCAGTTACTTCTGGTACATGCTTTTCAGTTTGTTCTGGCAGTGTCGGTAGTGACGTTACTTCCACTTTTTTACAAGCTTCTCCCTCACATTCTACTGCGGGTGCTGAGGTGTATTGTGTTTCTGTTGATACTTGTGGTGGTATTTGGCAATCTTGTGGGTCAGTGCATTGTACTGGAAGCTCCGGTTTTGTTGTAACGTGTGATTCAGGGATCATAGTTTCTTGCTGAATTGCCGGTCCTTCAGTTCCATAAGATACTTCACCAGGTTGTGTCGGTTCGCATCCTCCTTCTTCAGTGCAGATAACTTGTGGAGTCTCTGTTGCTTTCGGTTGTTCGGATTCAGGTTTAGCAGGAGTATATTCTTGTGTTTTTTCTGTGGGTGAAGGTGCTTCACCACCTTCCACAGGTTTACAGTCTTCTCCCTCGGTGCAGCTCACTTGTGGTTGCTCTGTGCCTACAGGTTGAGCAGGAGTAAATTCTTGTGTTTTTTCTGTGGGCAAAGGTACTTCACCACCTTCCACAGGTTTACAGTCTTCTCCCTCGGTGCAGCTCACTTGTGGTTGCTCTGTGCCTTCAGGTTTAGCAGGAGTAAATTCTTGTGGTTTTTCTGTAGGTGAAGGTACTTCACCAACTTCCACAGGTTTACAGTCCTCTCCTTCTGTGCAGCTCACTTGTGGTTTCTCTGTGCCTTCAGGTTCAGCGGGAGTAAATTCGTGTGCTTTTTCTGTAGGCGAAGGTACTTCGCCTTCCACAGGTTTACAGTCTTCTCCTTCTCGGCAACTCACTTCTGGTTGCTCTGTGCCTTCAGGTTTAGCTGAAGTAAATTCTTGTGTTTTTTCTGTAGGCGAAGGTACTTCACCACCTTCCAGGGGTTTACAATCTTCTCCTTCTGTGCAGCTCACTTGTGGTTGCTCTGTGCTTTGTTCAGAAGGAGTAAATTCTTGTGGTTTTTCTGTAGACGAAGGTACTTCACCCTCTTTCACAGGTTTACAGTCTTCCCCTTCTGTGCAGCTCACTTGTGGTTGCTCTGTGCCTTCTGGTTTAGCAGGAGTAAATTCTTGTGTTTTTTCTGTGGGCAAAGGTACTTCACCACTTTCTACAGGTTTACAGTCTTCTCCTTCTGTGCAGCTTACTTGTGGCTCCTCTGTGCCTTCAGGTTGAGCAGGAGGTACGTGTGTTTTTTCTGTAGGCAAATGTACCCCGCCAGCTTCAGCAGGTTTACAATCTTCTCCTTCTGTACAGCTTATTTGCGGCTGCTCCGTGCCTTCGGGTTTGATGGGAATAAATTCTGGTGGTATTTGTGTAAATGTGGGCACTTCACCAGATTTACAATCTTCTCCTTCTTTGCAGCTCACTTGCGGCTCCTCTGTGCCTCCAGGTTTACCAGGAATAAATTCTTGTGGTTTTTCTGTATGTGTAGGTGCTTTCTCAGCTTCCACAGGTTTACAGTCCTCTCCTTCTGTACAGCTCACTTGTGGTTGCTCTGTAGTCTCAGGTTGTACAGGTTGTAATACACAACCAGCTTCTTCATTGCATACAATACCTTCCGTACTTACTTCAGATGGTTTTTCAGTTCTTGTGGGTATCTCAGCAGGTTTTACTTGTTTACATTCTTCACCATCAATACAAATCACTTCTGGAGTTGGCTCTGTAACCGCTGCAGCAGATGGACTGGTTTGTTTTGGTAAATCGCAACCTTCTTTACCATCACAGCTTGGTTCTTCTCCTCCAGCGTGACAATCTACGCCCTCTTTACAAGGTTCTGCTTTACCAGGAGTTTCGGTTGTTACAGGAGAAATTTCGGTGGGTGTCTCCGGACAGCTCTCTCCTTCAGCACATTCCTTTTTAGGAATAACCGCTTGAGAAGTAGGTTCAACTGGTGTTTCTGGACAGCTTTCACCTTCAGCACATTCTCTTTGAGGAACGCCTGTTGGAGGTGTAACATGTTCTCCTTCAGACGGTTGCTCTGTTGAAGCTGGTGTAACAATTTCGCTTGGTTGAGTGGTTGATTGTTTTTCAGGTGTTACGTGAGGTATCTTAGTGGTTTCTCCTTCAGGAATTTCGGTTTCGGATACACTTTCTTTAGTGGTTTGGGGCAAAACGACTGGAGTTTCTGTTTGTTCAGGTATTTGTTCTGTGATGGCTGGAGTATGTTCTGTAGCCTTTTCTGTATGAGGAGAAAGTTCTGGAACCGAAGTAGCTTCTTTATGGTGAGTTGTAGCTTCTGAAGGTTCTTGACTATAAGGAATTATTGTTGGTGAAATTATTTCGGGATATTGAGAAGGTTCATGCGTACTGATTTCTATGGTATGTTCAGTGGTTGCCCCTTCTTCTGGTTTTATATGTGCAGTAGTTGCCTCAGATATTCCTTCACCGAATTTCTCAGCCAATGCAGGTGTAGTAAATCCAGCCTCGGGTGATTTTTCAGATAGGAAAGTCGTAACTTCAGGAGCACCAGGTTGTATTTCTGATTTTACAGTGGTACCTGCGCTTTCTAACTCTTTTTCAGGTAATTGTGTGGTAATTTCTGGAATTCCCTGTTCTTTTTCAGGTCGCAAAGTCGTTGCATGTGTTTCTTGAAGAGGCGTTACTTTTTCTGTAGGAATTGATTCTACTTCTGGCTGACCTGTAGTTTTTTCTGGTTCAGACACTTCTTCTGGTTGTTTGGTTGCAGCTCCAGGAGCTTGTGGTACTTCTTCTGGCGAAAGAGTTGATAACTCAGCTTCTTCAGGTTGCTTTTCGGTATGAGAGATTGTCGAAGGCGGTAGATAGTGTGCAGATGGTGTGGACACTTCCGGCGACTCTGACGACACTCCTTCAGATTTGACAGTGGTTACAAATGGTTCTGCTTCCTCAGGAGCTCCTGTTACTTCACTCGCCGGTTGAACTGTGGCTACCTCTTTGGCGGCCTCGATAGTGGTTGGCTCAGGCTCTTTAGCTGTAGTTGTTTCCATTTTATGACTATCTGATTCCATACTGACATTAGTTGGTGCACCTTAAAATAGAAAATCAAATAAAAAATTTAAATTAATAAGGTAACAATCAGAAACTTACTGCAGCTGTATGTTGGACAGCAACTGTCAGGACCTTGATAAACAGGCATGCAGTTCTGGAGATGTGATGGTGGTGGAGTACAGTCGATTGACTTACATTGCAAAATTGAACTGACACATTTGCACGAAACTTGGCAGTGGTTAATTGGAGGAACACTAGAGTTATTTTTATATGTTTGTCCATCAACTAAGCAACTACCTTCACCAGGAATTCCGTGCTCCTTCTCTGGATATTCCGGTTCAATTTCATTTGTTTCTTCTGTTGCTGTTAAAAGTGGAGTTGTCGATTCATAATCTTTCATCGATTCAGTTTCTGCTTCCACAGGTAGTACAGGCCTTGGTGTTATTTCTACAGGCTTTTGTGTCTTTTCAAATTCTTGTGGTTCGGTTACTGCCTCAGATGGGGTAGTTTTGGAAATTTCCTCAAATGGAATTCTCGTTGAACCAATACCAGGAACAGAAGGTTCTCTGGTTCGTTCATAGTATGTTGTAGCCGCAATTTCATTGTCTTCAACTGAAGGTAAGGTTGTAGCTTCATGTTCTTTGTGTGCTGGAGAAACTTCTGATGTCACATGTTTTTCCTCCACAGACGAAACCATGGTTTCAATTCCAGCCTGAGTAGTTAAATGTGTCTTATCCTCCTCTGGTTGTTCTATAGGTCCAGTAGTTATTTCTTCAGGATGTGTAATCTCCTTTTCAGGTTGTTCTGTGATTTCTGGTTGTTCAGTATGAATCTTTTCACCTGTTGGAACAGTTGTAGCTTTAGTTTGTTCTTCTCTATGTTTAATGGATTCAGTTGTTTCAGGAACATAAGCAGTTGGTATTGTTTCAACTATTTCATTTTCTTTTTCTGAGGGTTCTTTCTCAGATGGTTTTGGTTCAGATGGCTGCTCCACACTCGGTGATGGTGTACTTGCTACTCCACTTGGAGCAGTAGCAGTTACAGATTCAGTTGGATGTTCAGTACTTATAGTGTGGGGTAGTTCCTCTTTCAGAGTAGTTGTTTCTGGATGTTCTACAACTCTCTCCGTTATTTCTGGAACTGGCGCAGCCGTTGTTGCAGTTACTGGTTTTTTAGGATGAGAATCGTCTTCCTCAATTTCATTGTCTTCCTCTTCTGGTTCGTGATCATAAAGAGGTATTTCCGTTTCTTCCTCTTCCTCTTGTTCGGCATGTGGTGGCTCAGTATGCCCCCTTTCAGGTTTTACTGTAGTAATGTGTATCGAAGGTTGTTCAGTTTCTTTAACGATCGTCGGAATGTGTGATTCTTCTGTAACTGAAGGTACTTTTGGTGATTCAGTGGCTTCTTCGCCTGGTTTTGTTTCTTCATGAGGTTCCTTTTCAGGTGTTGGAGTATGTGCTTCAGGTGATGTAACTTCAGAAATTGTTTTTTCAGTTACCGTTACTTCAGGTTCTTCTTCTCTATCTATATGTTGAGTTGTTGTTATGGCAGCCTCAGTCATATGACTTTCTGGAACCATTGTTTCTTTTTCTGTATGGCTAGGCAATTCCGTAATGATGTGCAATACAGATTCAGTTTGGTCTTCAGCTTTAACTGTCTTTTCTGGATGTGTGGTAGTCGGTGTTTCACCAGGCACTTTAGGGGCTTCAGTAAGAGATGGCTCTGTTTCAGCCTCAACGGGCTCAACTTCTTTAGGAGGTACTTGAGGTTCAGCTTCTGCACTTGGATGTACTTCATGTGGAATTATAGCTGGCTCAGTGGAGGTCGAAACTGCTGGAGCCTTCCCCTCTTGTTCTGTAGATGGTATAGGTGATATCGTCGCTTCAGGTTTTCCTACTGGTTCAGTTACCGCTTCACCTTCTTTGGCTTTAGTTACAGCTTCAGCGGGATACTGTGTAGTAATTTGTTCAGGTTGTGTTTCTGCATGGGGTGTAGTTTCTACATGATGTGTAGTTTCTGCATGAGCTGTAGTTTCATGAGGAGGAAGACTTTGAATGCTAGGTTCTGTTTCCGATGGCAACTCAGTTGGTTTATGTGTAGGAGTAGCTGTAGAACGTTCAGTTGCCGGATGCTCTTCTGGTTTTTGTGGGATGCCAGTAGTTATGCCCTCTTCTGACGGCGAAACAGTCTTGTGTTCTTCAACTTCTATCGGCAATTTGGTTGCTTCTTCTTTAGACAAAGTTATCTCTTCTACCACAGGTTCAGTTGTTAGTTTTACATAAGGCTCAGTGGTGATAGCCTGTTCCGTTTCTTCAGGCTTGGCCGTCTCACTTGCGGGTTGTTCAGGTACTTCTGGTTGAGAAGTTGGAATTTTATGTTCCGGTACCTCTGGCTGTGATGTAATTGCCTTTTCTGGTACTTCTGGTTGAGCCGTAGTAATTTCATGTTCTGGCACCTCTGGACCAGCTGTTGTAATTCCATGATCTGGTACCTCTGGGTGAGGTGTGGTAATTTCAAGTCCTGGCACCTGTGGCAGAGATGTACTAATTTCATGTTCTGGTACCTCTGGATGAGATGTAGATACTTCAGGTTCTGATACCTCTGGATGAGATGTGGTTACTTCATGTTCTGGTACCTCTGGATGATATGTAGTTATTTCATGTTCTGGTACCCCTGGATGAGATGTAGTAGCTGCATGTTCTGGTGCCTTTGTCTCGGGTTCTTGTAGTTTGGGTGTATATGTTGTTCCTTCCGGTTGAGCAGGGGTGTGTCCTTCTGGAAGACCTACCGGCTCAGTTTGTTTATGTTCGTATTCTGGTTCAATGGTCTGTTCGGAATGATAGATAGGTGTTATTTCTTCACTTTCTTTATAATGCTCTGTTGTACCTTCCTCATGACTTTCTTTGGCAGGTTCTGTCACACGTTCCTCATGGCTTTCTTTTGAAGGTTCTGTGTCACCTTCTTCGTGACTTTCCTTTGAAGGTTCTGTGACATCTACTTCGTGACTTTCTTTTGAAGGCTCTGTGGCACCTTCTTCATGACTTTCTTCTGAAGACTCTGTGACACCTTGTTCACTTTCTTTAGAAGGCTCTGCTGTGCTTTCTGGTGCAAACTCTTTGGTAGGTTCAGTAGCTTCTCCTTCCTCACCTTCCTTGGGAGGCTGTGTAACTCCTTCGTGTTTAATTTCTTTGGGAGGCTCTGAAGCACCTTCTTCTTCACCTTCTTTGTGCGATTCTGTTGTACCTTCTGGCTCGGACACTCTAGATGGCTCCGTGGTAGCTGCGTGTTCACTTTCTTTTGGATGTTCTGTAGCTCCTACTTCGCCTTCTTTTAATGGTTTAATGACACCTTCCTCAGCGGGCTTTGTAACACTCTCTTTCGATAGCTCAGTGACTACCTCTTTTGATGGCTCTGTAGCAAGTGCTTCTTCACTTTCTTTAGGAGGTTCAGTGGCACCTCCTTGATATCTGGTATCTAAAGCTGGTGTTGCCACTTCCTTTGCTGCTTGTGTGACAGTTGGTGCCTCAGGTGTGGTTGTTAGATAGAAGTCAGTAGTTAGTTCTTCAATAATTCCATTACAGTCATACTTGTTAGGGCAACAGTCTCCTTCATTACGTGGTAAGGCTGTACAATTGACCTTGTCCAGTGGAGTTGGTCCGCATTCTTGAACGGCACAAACAATATCACCCTTCATGCAGTAGCACTGTTCGCAAGGAATGTCTTTCTTTATTAAAGCACCATCCGCATAGACTTCATTGTTATATACACAATTGATCGCTCCTTCTGGTAGGAAGGTTGTCGTGTACATAAATCGTGGAGTTGTGATTCTTTCGGTAGTTGTAGTAGTTGTTGTAGTGGTTGTTGTGGTAGTTGGTCGCTCAGTTTCCAGTTGGTCCCATTTGGGATGTTCTAAAAAAGATTAACAAAATTAATACGCAGCCTGCAAAAAAGAAAAATGCTTTTGATTTGGCATCAAAGTATAATTGTGACTTTTGACAGTACAAAAAGGAACCAGACTCAGTATTGTTAATGCAAAATTGTCACATTATATCTTTTGTTCTATGGTACCTTAAGAGATCTAGTTTATTCTTTACCTGTTTGTATGTTATTAATTTGGAAAATCGTGTAAAATACTCACCACAATCGTATCTAACAGGACAGCAAACTCCTTCTTGGTAGACTGGTTTGCATCCTTCAATGTTTAGAGTGCACTCTTGCATGACACAGGCCGTCTTGTTTCTTATACAATAACACAGTTCGCAAGGTTTGTTCGGGTGAGATGGCACTCTGGCTCCATCTGCGTAGAAGAGTTTGTCTATGGAACAACCGTAAGCGTCTGGATGTCCTAGGGCCGTTGACTGAGTTGTGGTGTCTGCCAGAACTGGTACGTGCACTGCCAAATAGATTATATTGTTAATATAATAACTTATTATTAATTTATAATATGATGCTTTCATGAACAATAGAATAATTATCTGGTTTGGAGCTTGTGTTAAACAACAATGACAACAATCTATATCCGCACAATGTTTTACAACTTAATTAATTCTATGTTGGAGCCAGTTAATCATATGTATAAAAATATAAATCGTGCAAATAACTAAATTTCCCCAAGACATTGTGAATAGAATGTTTAATTATTTTTTATAAGTGGTAAGTTTAAACCATTTTGCTTTCTACATTTTTCTTTTTTATGAAAATAAGGTGAATGAGGTGAGTGCGCAGGTTGCGATGATATCCATAATACATATGTGTGCGGTGGCCCCATCTAGTAAATAATAATACAACACCGTTACTCAACATTTTTGTGAAGTCAGCGCCAATAAGTCAGTTTTTTAGCAGCGATTCTGGTGACGGAATTAGCATGTATCTCAAGTAAGAGTTATCCTAAGCAAACTGCAAGAAACTTGTTATTAGAAACTGCTGGTTGTATAACACTTCTAAAGTAAGGTACTTTACAATGGCTTACATGATTTTAGTCAGTTTTGATTGAAGTTAATTTTACACACTCCCCTCTTGAAATAGTCAACAGGTGAATGTGTGACATTGAGTTCAAGGAAATGCCTTTTCTTCCTGACAAATTTTATTTTACGCTACGCGTCTTCAGATTAGCGTGAAGTAGGACTCTTTAACACAAATCGGAGGTCAGTTTTAGTATATATATATATATATATATATATATATATATATATATATATATATATATATATATATATATATATATACATAACAAAATGAAAAACACTTATATTTGACCAAAGTCACAAAGAATACTTTAAAAACGTAGTACTAAAACTAAAAATCTAAACAGCGACAACGAAGAAAATGTTAGTCGACGTCAGTATTCTTTTATTTCCAGGTTCCCTGTAAATGACGAAATGATAGGAGTCTGTAAAAAAATCTTCCTTGGAACTCCACCAATTTGTCAAAAGCCAGTTTATAATGCACATGCATTTAAGGACGCAACTGGAATGCCAAAAAAAGATGAACGAGGAAAGAGTGTTATGTCTTCAAGACGGATCTCAAATGAATGATGTATTTACCCACATAAAACTCTTTCCAACAATAGAGTTCCATTACTGCCGTAGTCGAACAAAGGGTCAGTATCTCGAACATCTATATAATAAATTGTATCATATGTCTATGATCTCGAAGCAAATTTAAGCGTTCCTAAATTATATTATTTATATTTGGATTGGTGCAAAGAAAATGAAAAGGTTCCAGTGAAATTATCCGTATATCGTCGTATATTCCTTATACAGTTTTATTATGGATTTTATGTTCCAAAATCAGAAAGATGTGTAAGATGCGAAACGTCTAAAAATTGAAAAACTGAAAAAACTTTAACATTGGAAGAAGAAAATAAACAGCTATCTCATCTAGCTGAAAAAGAAGCAATGAGAATCCAAAAAAAAAATAGGACAAAGAAAGTTAAATCCTCATTTTGGTTTTCGATTTGGAAAATGTTATAACTTGTCCCAGAGTACATATGGGGAAATTTTCAGAAAATCTCCAAAAACTATGCGTTTACAATTTAACAGCCTATTTAACTATCACTAAAACAGTTTATTGTGCTATCTGGGATGAAGCTCAACAAGGGCGAACAGGGAATTTCCTAACTTGTGTATTTAAAAAAAAATTGTACAATGGAGTATTATTAGACAATGACATTGAAAATCTGATCACATGGAGTAATTCATGTGTTGCACAAAATCGAAATTCGTTTATTTCGTTTGCAATCTTAGAGACATACATACAAAAGAACTCAATATTGTAAGTTTGAAAACGTCGCACACTCAAGAGGCCTACGCATCACAAATTATTATTCATGAAGGTACAAATAGCGTACGTCGCAAGTCTGTGAGAACGTGGTTCTATTAGAACACGTGGAGCAGCCAAAAATGTGGGTATAAGGGCAGTCGAAACTACAGCTGCTTTGCAAATACATGCACAAGTGCTGAGAGCTAAGAAAGAAATTTGAAGGACAAAATTGAAGCAATTAAGAAAACGATGACCGCTATGTCCAAAATAGATATGGAATATTTTTCGACACTGTTGCATATTAAATAATCATTTTTTATTATAAATAGTAGATAACATTTTTTTATGTTGAATAAAGTATTTAAAGGTAGAGCATTTTATCTAATCATGCTTGGTCCGTGATTTACTCAAAATGCGCGCAAATAAAATGATAACTACCATATAGAATCTTGTCTTAAGCAAATTAGAAATATTTTTTAATATACTTTTGATATTATGGTGCACTAACGACCTTGTATTATTATAGAAAAATGTGATAAGTTTGAACATAGTTTTATCTACATTTTGTTTAACTCTTTATGATTTTAAAATCAAAATACAACCATGGTTGCTAAAAATTATAATTTTAAAAAATGTTATTAAAGTTATATAAAACTTGTATGCTCATTTATTTAAAGGTGAGAAAATTATAATAATGTAATGCTTTAACCGCCATTTTCTCAAAACATATATTGACATACTTAGAACTTTGTCATTGTAAGGTGTCGAAATAACTGGTAACAGATTATTTGTTTGTTTTGAAGTTCGGCTAAGAATTTCACAGCCATCCTCGCAATAGGAATTTAAATGTTTTTAGATGATTACACAGAAAAGGGTAGATAACTTAAAAAAGTCTGGATGCAGCAAGTGCATTATGCTAGCGAATTTTCTTTAAAATGTTTTTCATGGCAACAATGTCTTTCTTTGATGAAAGCTAGCATCAAACTTGGTTGCCTATATAGTAGAAACAATGTACAATATTTCATTGAAATAACTTTATTGTTTGTAAATATATGAACATTTTTCAAAAGTCTGGATGCAGCAAGTGTGTTATGGAAGTGAATTTCCATAAAAATGTTTTTAATGGCAAATGCGAGCAGGCATCAATCTGATTACCGGTATGGCCTATGTAGTAGAAACCATGTACTATATTTTATCAAAATTACTTATAGTTTGAAAATATACAAAAATTTTCAGAAAATAAACTTAAATGTTGGTTTCCTAACCAACAAAGCTTACGCCGTTAATAGCAAATTGAGTGGTGGAGGGAGTTGGGGGGTAGCTGCTTCGCCGTGGGGATTTTCCTTCCCCCCTCGCGTGCATGTAACCATCCTCCTTGCATAAACCACAAGAAAAATGTCTTGTTCATACCCGCCACGGATGTTACAGCACTTGGGGGAATAGGGGTTCTGTGCGGGGTAGGCAGGATTTAAGGGGGATATGGCTTCAAGATGTGAAAAAGACAGATTTCAAGCCCGTTTTATTCGCATTTTCTGCTCATAATTCCTTTTTACTACTTACCCCGCCCAGCACCCCTACTCACTCCTGGTTCAGTAATTTCCTTGAGAGGTGTGAACAAGAAATTTTTCTTGGGGTTTGTGGATCCGGGGGGGGGGGTGTTGTCAGGCAGGTTTCTGAAAACAGTTTTTTGAAAAGCGTTCGGGAGCTAATCTGCAAATTTACCGAAAATTCGCTACCAAAACGCACTTACTGCGTCCAGATTTTTTTCTTACAAACGTATCATATTTCGATAAAAATGCAAAAATGCATTAACGAATTTGTTCTACGAAAATAAGCTAAAAATTATAGACCGTTAAACCATAAGCTTCACTAAACCTACAGCGAAAGCATCAACTTAACAAAATCGACAGCCAAAGCATCAGAGAAAGGGTCTATTTGAAATGAATTTTCTGTAAATATTTTAGTCAAATGAAGGACAATGACGCTTGAATCTGAAACTTAAGGGTTCGCAGAACACTCTTCTTGCAACATTTTCTTTTCACAATCCGTATTTGTTTCACGTTCTTTGTCTAAACATTGCCAATTTTCACGCTTCAAATTGCGAGTTTGGCGTTTTGAGGAAAACTCCAAAATTTGAGACCTCCTCATTAGCGATTTTTTTTTTAATTCGCTAAAAAGTAGAGATAGGTATAGGGAACCATGATACCGTTCAAAAGAGAATAAAGCGTGCACCAGATTATGGAAAACGCACAGGCTGGTCCATTTGAAAAAAACAAGTCATGGTTTGAACTTAACTCATTTAACATTAAATTTCCACCACCCTGTATGCAATTAAGCCACCTCGAAAGTATGGATATAATTTAAAATAGAATATTTTCTACTATGAGGGTTGATAATTCTATTTGTTACATTCTGCCGCCTCGTGTTGTTTTTTATATGTTCTAGCCATATGCATGGTTAGATGTAATAATAACCTGATCATAAATCTCGCCAGGATCAATTCATTTGTTCAATGCTTTATGTAAACGATTTTGCTGATAAAAGCGATTATTATTATTATTATCAATAATAATAAATACCGCTTAGGATCCAGTCATTAAATATGTCTTAATATGATTTGGACAGGCATGTTTTTCTTTATTATTACCAGAAGCGTCAGCCACTTTAATTAATACACAATAAAAGAGTTAAACTGTCACTTGTCAAGTATCAAGAGGTGAAAAACGTGTAAAATAAGATATTTCTTTTTAGTGTAAGCTTCACAAACGTTTGCCATATTCTTGTTTCTAACTCACAAATTCACAGCATTAATGAGATAATATAATTGTAACCGGTTGTAAACATACCTTCAGGACATGTGATGACAGGACAGCACTGGTCTGGCCGTTTCTCCACTTTGCAGTCTTGACCTATCGCCTTTATGAAGGGACATACCTTTAAGTAGCACATCAGCATCTTGTTGTGGCAAGTGCAGTTCAGACATGGTTCGTTTGTTATGATCCGGTCGCCCTCGTCGTAGTGCTGGAAGTTGTAATAGCAACCTGTCGCGTCTGCCACTGTAACACAATACATCATACATTATTAGAATTACCTACACTTAGCTCCAGACGTACATACATACATGTTTATAGTGTGAGTCTATCAAAATAAGAAGAAAAAGTATTGTAAGGTCTGAATGGTGGTGAGGCGGTTGCACAATCTGAACGCTGTGGAATGCTGGGTATACAGAGGAAGGTTATAAGTGCAATAGTTTCAATAGCAGATAGAAAACAGGTTAGCAATAAAGCAATTTTAAGATTATTTTACAAAAAATTTCAGTTTAGTTAAGAATTGATTATGACTATATATTGACTATATAGTTAAAAACTTAACTTTAAAATCCAAAGACGTTGAATGCGAAAGGGAACAGA
The DNA here is from genome assembly GCA_964006375.1 of Tillus elongatus. Classification (NCBI taxonomy): domain Eukaryota; kingdom Metazoa; phylum Arthropoda; class Insecta; order Coleoptera; family Cleridae; genus Tillus; species Tillus elongatus. Next base: position 169,110,559 of record OZ023266.1, read on the forward strand.
AAACAACCGGAATATCATATTGTACATCTTTTTAAGTGAATGTATCATCTTCTATAAAAATGTATGTGCATCATCAGCATCGGAACTCCCTATACTCTTTTTTTTTTCATTTCAACAACACACCACGAGGGATTACAGCCTAAATACTATCGTACCGTGGGTGTTGACACGGAGGAAAGAGGCAACTTGTTAATTCTGGACTTGAAGGTTCGGGGGAGAAGGAAAAACATGTGCCGGCAAGGAATTCCACAACTTGGAAGTCCTGGGGACAAAAGAGCGGGCACAACAAGATGTTCTATGTCTGGTGACCTGGACAGTAAAAGGGTGCATTCGCTCTGTTCCCCTGGTAGATCTGTTGGGGGCAGCAGGTGAAGGAACTATGGAAGAAAGCTCCTCTGAGCAGTGCCCTGGCAGATATCTATAAAATAGAGAGATAGAGAGAGATAGAGAGAGAGGTCACCAACGACACGTCGGTGGGCAAGGGATGGCAGCCTTTGGGTCACCGATGAGACGTATAGCTCTCTTCTGAATGGAGTCCAGGATAGCGAGTGTAGAAGCGGTAGCACCACCCCAGATGTGGGAGCAGTATTCGAGGTTTGGTCCATGAGTCAGCGATCCTCATCTAATTGGGCTAAAGAGACAGGCTTAGAATATTGTATATTTGAGTGGAGGGTGCTGTTGTCCGCGTAACTGTGAACTGGGTTGGACGTGCTAGAGAGGAGGTCATTGATGTGGAGAAGAAACAAAGTAGGGGCTAAAGCTGAACCTTGAGGAACTCCTGCATTAATTGGATACAGTTTAGAGGAATGGTCATCCACGACAACAGAAATGCTCCGGTTGGAGAGGAAATTTGCTGTCCACGTACAGAGTTTTGGTGGTAGGCCATAGGCCGGTAGTTTATTAAGCAGCGCTGCGTGCCAGACCTAGTCGAATGCTTTGGATATGTCTAGAGCGACAATCTGGGATTCGCCGTGTAGTTCCATAGACTTGTTCCAAGAATGAGTGACAAAGGAAAGGAGGTCGGCAGTTGATCTGCGCTGACAGAATCCATACTGCCTGTCGTGGATTAGACTGTTTTTCAAGAAATTTTAGTAATTCGGTGTTTATATACTTTTCCATCACTTAAGAGATGACTGAAAGGAGAGAAATAGGCCTGTAGTTGCTAGGAAGCGCTTTCGATCCTTTCTTGGGAACAGGTTGTACTCGACCAGTTTTCCAGTTACTAGGGAATAAGCCTCTATTGTAAGATGTCTGAAACAGACGAGTCAGGACAGGAGCAAGTTCTGGTGCGCATTTTTTGAGAACAATTGCTTGGATCTCGTCAAGGCCAGAGGCTTTCCTGGTATTAAGAGAAGAGAGCATATTTCGTACCTTTTTAGTTTTGAAAATGATATCCGTCATTTTATGCGCGACATTGGGGACTGTTGGTGGTTGAACATTTGGCGGTGGGTTGAGAGTAGAATTGCCGGCGAACAACGAGGCAAAAAGTTCAGCCTTGCCCAGGGCGGTAGAAACAATTTCATCCCCTGAGACAAGAGGTGGGAACGTGCTATTGCAGAAATTATTCCCAATAGATTTAGCAAGAGTCCAGAAGGGTTTGCTGCCGATGGAGCTTAAGATGACTTTGTTTTTGATGTGGCTATTAAACGAGTTTTTTGCCTCAGAAAGAATGCGGACATAGCGGTTTCTTGCGTCGTTAAATGCTTGATCGTTTTCTTGGCTGGGATTGTGTAGAAGCTTTTTGTGAGCTTTGACCTTTTCAAGTCTGGCCTTGTCACAGGATTTAGAGAACCAGGGCTTTTGAGTGGCTGCAGAGGTTTTCTGTGTACGTGGAATAAATAATTCCATGCCAACTGGGATAATTTCGGTGACGTTTTGTGAGATATCAGAGGGGTCAGGAAGAGAGAAGCAGACAGACGCCCATGAAGGCCATGTTAATTCGGTATTTCCACCATGACCACAAATCACATTATTGACCGTAAAAATAATAGCTCGTCACTTTTGTGAGTGACAACACATGGTATACATAATCAAAAGCCCTTCTATGGTCAAGGAACAGAGCCGTCACAGCACCACCCTAATCAATTTTCAAATGTGAATACACACTGATGGAAGTGCCGTAGCAGTGGAATAATTTAGTTAAAAGCCACGTTAATTTGGTAGTTCCACCATACTGGACCAGCTGTCTTCTACTATAGAATTAACTACTAAATTGACCGCAGAAAATATAGCTCGGCACTTTTGTGAGTAACACATGGTCTACGCTGTCAAAAGCCTTTGTAAGGTCAACGAATTCAAATCCTTGGGATTCGATGAAATAATCCCCATCATGCACCAACAGGGTATTGACATATTGGCGTTGGCGCTTACCCTCACTATGAGGGCCAGCCTGGTTCTGGTGTATATTCCGAGGGCATGGAGACTGGCCAGGGTTGTATTCATTCCTAAACCTGGGCGTCCAACAGACCAGGCAAAGTCCCTGAGGCGAATAAGTCTCATGTCCTTCTTGCTAAAAAACAATGGCAAACTGCTCGACCGACACATTAAGGGCGGTGTACTGGAAGCATATCCCCAACACTGTGGACAATATGCGTACACAGCAGGAGTATCAACAGAAACAGCACTGCACCAACTGGTACTGAAACTGGAGAATACGCTGGAGAACAGGGAGGTGGCGCTGGTGGCCTTCCTAGACATAGAGGGGGCCTTCAGCAACACCTCATTCGGATCGGTAGCGGCAGCTGTCAGGGATCGGGATTAGAGGAGACCTGCTGCAGGTGGATCCGTTCCATGCTCAGGGACAGGGCGGTGTTCACCTCACTCGCGGGAGGGACTGTGCTGGAGGGTTTACGGCGGGGTGTCCGCAGGGGAGCGTTCTGTCTGACTCTGCGGCGAGGGAAATCAGCCCAGCATATCTTGTGCGAGTGTATAGCTCTGGACTGCAAAAGACAACTGATCTACGGACAGCCTAGACAGGAGACAGAGCAATATAAAACTTCACCCTACCAATTGCTGTGCAGACTAGTTCAAGGCACAGTGATTTTGGAATGGGTGGAGTAGAAAGACAAAGGGCATGCACAATAAGCCGAAGGCTGCGGTGCTATTGGGCGGCAAATACGCGGACGAGCCCCAAGGAAAAAAAAGGTCAACCAACAGAGCCACCACCGCACCACCCTCATCAATTTTTAAATAGATGTAGTCACATACTGATGAAAGTGCCGTAGTAGTGGAATAATTTAGTTAAAAGCCATGTTAATTTAATAGTTCCACCATATGGACCAGCTGCCTTGTACCATGGAAACACGATGCCTAAAAATTATAGCATTGACCGCAAAAACCATAGCTTGCCACTTTTGCGAGTAATAACACATGGTATACGCAGGCAAAAGCCTTAGTAAGGTCAACAAACAGAGCCATCACAGCACCACCCTGACCAACTTTCACATAGATGTAGTCGAATGATTTAGTTGGAAGCAATGTTAAATTGGAGACAAAATATTATTTGTTTGCAAAAAGGAAATTATTCTTCCAGCTACAAGCTTTTCAACAATTCTGGAAAACACTGAATGAATTGCAATGTGACGGTAGTTTTAAAAAAACTCCCGGATCATCCCTCTTATATAGTGTTACTTACCTGGATAATATTCTAGCTCGCTATTTGTATTATCGACTGGTGCTGCAACAAAGAGAAAAATGCAATTAGTTCTTTTTTCAAACTTACAGTGGTAAATATGAAAATAATATTTAATCTGGACGCAGCAAGTCCGTTATAGTAGCGAATTTTCTTAAGAATTGTACACTATGATTATACCACATATTAGTTAAGTTAATACTATAAACTTACGCAGACCTTGAGAATCTATTTTAGAGGTCATAGTACGCGCACATTTGAAGTTTTTTTTCGCAAGTGTTACCATCGATATCTCCCTATTATCAAAAAATCTTGCGTTCTAACTCCTTTTGAGACAAATTCCCAAAACTCAATTTTCCATGAAGCCAAAGAACTACATTTTGCTATATATGTAGATAGTGTTTCAATATATATATATATATATATATATATATATATATATATATATATATATATATATATATATATATATATATATATATATATATATATATATTCGAGCCATAACTCAAAAAATAGTAGACTGATTTTAATCAAACTTGGAAAAAATCTTGATTGGGCGAAAAACGAGGTCGAGTTCGTTAATCAGACCTTATGCAGTTTTTCCGGTGGAGAATCGGGTAAAACTTTTTGAAAACGCTATATTCTTTTAAGTATCAGTGTAACTGGAATGAAACTTTACATGTGGCTAGAAATAGTGCAAGTAAATCTATGTTGTGAATTTTAAGTAATTTGGTACACAATATTTAGAGTTTTTTCAAATTAAAACTAAAATACCAAAGCCACGCTTTGAAACGACTTAGTGGTTAAAGTCCAATACCTGACAGATAGAGTAGTTAATTGCCACGCGTAGATTGATTCATACAACAGGTATAAACCATACATTAACGGTAACCAAACTAAATATATACTAGGCGTAAACCATATTACCCGAACCAACAATCGTGAAATCTCGGCCGAAATTATGGAAAATGACTGACGACATGAAATTAAAAATTTGCCAAGTGATTGTTATTTAACTGGAGGATTCAATCAATTATTAGGATACACTATATTTGTAGCATTATCAACGGCCCCAAACACAGTTTTAGTGCAGCATAGAAAGATTATGCTGTCGCATAATATAACAGAAATGTAAACAAAATCAAGCCAGGTCTCTATAAAAATGATTCTAAAATAGTTTCTTTTATCTTTACACTTAAACATAAGATGTCATGTAAGACTGAAACAGTCGTGGGATGTGTTTCAATGATAATTCTACTAATTCTGTAATTAATTAATTCTGCATACTTTCAATATAATATCCCGGGCATGAAGCCGATCTAAAGTATCACGCAAATAAAACGTTAGTTGACATGTGCCTAGATGACGCAGGGGGCACCGCGCTTACCTCCTAAGCAGAAGGTTACGCGATAGATTCTAGCTTGTTGAATGCATGTTTTTTATGTTTTATTTTGACATTTGAGGAAAGAATAGTGCACAGAGTTCATACGTTTTGAACAAGACATCATTTTTGTTTAAAACGCCTGAATAAGTTTGTCACCTTTGAGTGTGAAATTATAATTTTGTTATTGTTGATATTGAAAAAACCGGTTTGATTACGTTGACGAAAACAAAATCATACTGGCGATTAATAAGGAAAAATAACTGATACGTTTATAATTTCGTAGATACTTTACTTTTCTAAATATGAATTAAGTTTCCTTCTGGAAATCTTTTGTATAATTTTAATGAAACTTGTAATACAAATTTCTTTTAAATGGACTTACACTATCTACAGATATAGCAAAATTTAATTCTTTAGCTTCATAGAAAATTGAGTTTTGGGCATTTTTCTCAAAAGGAGTTAGAACACAAGATTTTTTTTTTTGATAATAGAGTGATATCGATGATAACACTTTCGAAAGAATTGTTCAAATGTGCGCGTACTAGGAACTCTAAAATCTATCTTCAAGGTCTGTGTAAGTTTAAAGTATTAACTTTACCAACATCTTGTGCGAGTGTAAAGCTTTGGACCGCAAAAGACAACTGATCTACGGTCAGTCTAGACCGGAGACAGAGCAATATAAAACTTCACCCTACCAATCGCTGTGCAGACTAGTTCAAGGCACAGTGATTTTGGAAAGGGTGGAGTAAGACTAAGGGTAGGCACAATGAACCAGAGGTTGCAGTGCTATCGGGGCGGCAAGGCCGCGGACGAACCCTGAGGGAAAAATATCCCGGATAATAATTGTGTAGTGCTATAACGCACTTGCTGAGTCCCGAAATTTTAGTATTATTTTTTTCACGTCGGTAACTTTCCGCGATATGGCGAATCACCGACCAAAGGGAGCAGTCTCACCCCACTACTCTGTTAATTTGACCGAAGCGCCACCATTATGTAAGGAGAGCAGCGACCTGTAACGTGCCTATCATTGCATGCAGTAAATTTTCGGGAAAAAAATTCACAAAAAATTGTTTGTGGTCAATTTAACATCACATACTTGAGTAGTTGATGCGTTGCATAAAATTTAATCCAGGCAGGCTGCGATCATTGTGGTGGTGGTGGTGGTATTCGTAAGTTAGCCTCAAAAGTTTCCTTTCATTAGCCACAGATTTTTGTTACTGAACTTGCCTCGCCCCCCATTACAATACTTTTGTTTCATAATAATTGATCGCCACGCATAGAACCCATCCATTACAAATTTATATCTTTTTACATACAGTTTGTTTGTATATAAAAGTATTTACACATAAATGATTTTATTAGACATAAATAAACATGTTTTTTGTTTGTTTTTGTTTCTTTTTTTGTTTTTTGTTTTGTTGTTTTTTAATTCACTTTATTTTTTAGTGAATTTTCTTAAAAAAAAAATTCACTAATCACGAGATCCCGACTTTTGAATTTTGAAAAAAATTCTTCAAATGAGCGCTAATTAGGACACCCGGAACCCAAATCCGAGGTCAGTTTCAGACTTTATATGTTTATATTTATATATATATATATATATATATATATATATATATATATATATATATATAATCAGGAGATCCCGACTTTTGAATTTTGAAAAAAATTCTTCAAATGAGCGCTATCTAGGACCCCCGGAACCCAAACCCGAGGTCAGTTTCAGACTTTATATGTATATATATATATATATATATATATATATATATATATATATATATATATATATATATATATATATATATATTTATAAGTCACACCTATAACTTAAAAAATAATGGACCGATTTTGATAAAACTTGCTGAGTACCTTCCTTTTGCAAGTGGCTTGGATAAGTTCGTTAGCCAGGAAAATCCGCCGAGGTTTTCCCGGAAAATTTTGTGTTTTCTTTCGAAAAAAATTGAAAAAAAGTTATATCTCTAAAATTAACAAAGTAAGGGCAACCAAATTTCATACGCGGGTTTATATCATTATAGGCGAGTCACCTACCAAAATTTAGCTCCGTAGGTTGAAGGACAAAAAAGTTACAGGCATTCAAAGACAAATAAATTTGGGTTTTCCTCAAAACGTCAACAACGCGATTTTAAACGTCAAAATTGGCGAGTACCTTCATTTCGCAAGTGGCTTGAATAAGTTCGTTAGCCAAGAAAATCCGCCGAGGTTTTCCCTGAAAATGTTGTGTTTTCTTTCGAAAAAAAATTATATCTCCAAAATTAACAAAGTAAGGGCAACCAAATTTCATACGCGGGTTTATATCATTATTGGTAAGTTACCTACTAAATTTAGCTCTGTAGGTTAAAGGACAAAAAGTTACAGGCATTTAAAGAAAAATAAATTTGGGTTTTCCTCAAAACGTCAAAAGTCGCGATTTTAAACGTCAAAATTGGTAATATTTAGGCAATGAACCTGAAACTAATATGAGCTATGGAAGAAAAATGTCTCAAGAATAATGTTTTACAAAGCCTGGAGTCTTAGTTTCAATCGTCATTGTCCTTCATTTTACTAAAATATTCCCAGAAAATTCATTTCAAATAGACCCTTTCTCTGATGTTTTGGCTGTCGGTTTAGTTGTTGATGCTTTCGTTATAGGTTTAATGAAGTTTATGGTTTAACGGTCTATAATTTTTAGCTAATTTTCGTAGAACAAATTCGTTACTGCATTTTAGCATTTTTTATCGGAATATGATGCATGTTTGTAAGAAAAAATCTGGACACAGTAGGTGCGTTTTGGTAGCAAATTTTCATTAAATCCTCCAAATTTCAATAACTCATTTGTTATTAACGTAAGTTTTGTTGGTTAGAAAACCAACATTTAACTGTATTTTCGGAAAATTTTTGTATGAACGCAGCAAGGGCGTTTTGGTTGCGAATTTTCATTAAATGTTTCAAATTTCAATAACTCAATTTGCTATTAACCTAAGGTTCATTGGCTAGGAGACCAGTGTTCTCAGAAACATTTAAAGTTTATTTTCCGAAAAGTTTTGTACATTTTCAAATAATTATTTTGATAAAATATGGTACATTATTCCTACTATATAGGTTATACCGGTAACCAAATTGATGCCTGCTCGCATTAGAGCGATATATTTGTAATTAAAAACATTTTAATGAAAATTCACTTCCATAACCAACTTGCTGCGTTCAGAGTTTTGTTTCCTTTTTTTGTGTGTTTTTGTGTTTATATTTATATATTTTTATTTTTGTGCACATATATATATGTATTTTTTTATATACACCTTCACACTTTTTTGCGATCATTGTGAAAATAAACAAATTTTCAATTTTATTTAATTAATTAAATGAAGTTTATTTGAGTTTTAAAAATGAAAGTAATTATATCTTTATGTACAATAGAACAGCATAAGAAACCAATTACAGATCATCTGGATGAATCGTGTGTCTATACAGAACATGAAAGAATATTCTTCAGGTAGTGCAGTTGCCTCTGGTAAGTAAATAACATCAGCTATTACACGACATTCATTACAAGACCACTTTGTAGAACTACACATTGCCCAAAATGTGTTTTTGTTTGGTAATTAAAAGGAAGTGAGTAAAACGCGAAGAAGGATAAGAAGAAGACGACTCACCTTCACGCTGGTCAGACTTCAAACACTCGCAAATGAACATTAATTCTAAGAGGGTCAACAACACCGGAATGGTCATTACATTTGCCTGCATCAAAAACAGACTACCGTTTTTTTGGTAAGTAAATTGTGAAATAGTTAAATATTTATAGAGTCTCAGGAAATTAGTTTTTTTTTGTTGTTTCAATAGAAGTGGATATGCCTTAAAGAAAAGATTTAATAACGTTCATTGTATGTTGAATGTACCGTTATGATTTGGCTTAATAGAGCACTGACTTGGGAGATAAATACATATTAAGTAATATACTTAAATATGCATTACTATAAAAAATTAAAATAATACGGTTTTGAAAATGCATACGGTAAGTCTTTATTAAAAAAAGCACATCTTCTTAAAATGTTAACACCTGTGGCTTTTACTAGTGAATTTTCATTAAGAAAATTTACTAATAGAGAGGTATCGGTGGTAAGACTTTTGGAAAATTTCTTCAAATGAGCGCGAATTAGGGCCCCTAGAACCCAAATCTAAACTCATTTAAAAAGTTTATATATATATATATATATATATATATATATATATATATATATATATATATATATATATATATATATATATATATATATATATATATATGTTTCCAAGCGAGAACTCAAAAAATACTTCACCAATCGAAATCAAATATGGCAATTCCATCATTTGTTTAATAGCTTGGATCAGCTCGTTAGGTAGTTTTGACACTGAAATACTTAAAAAAAAAATGCGAAAAACTGTTTGAAAACGCAATATCTTTTAAAATACTAGAAGAAGCATGTAGATATCGTGTGAGTGGTCCTCTCTACCAAATTTGAACTTAATCGATTCAGTAAATTTTGAGTTGTAACCAAATAAAAAATGACTAATTTACGATATAACCCGAAATTACCTCTGAATGGTGCATATAATGTTAGCCAATATCAGGGTTAGGCTGCTATTGCAAACAAATGCTCCAAATCAAACTTTAAACGAACAGGCTACAAAAATATGTCACAATAAACAATCAGCGAGGTTGCCATTTGCCAAAACTCTCAAGATAAACAACTCAAAATATCAGAAAAATATATAGTAAAAAATAATTTGTTTAATGAAAGTGATTCAATTTGTTTAAACGAGATCTAGAACTACATTTTATTATGTATAAATATTAAGCTTCCTATTCTTCAGGGTATTTAAAAGCCATCTCGCTCTCCTAGTTAAATCTGGCAACACCAATTACCCATTTGTCATTTGTTATTCTTCTTCTACTTTGTTTACAGACCTCGAAATCGACTCCGCTGTCGCTGATACCTTAGAATCTTAGAATAAGGTATTTATTGTATACTTTTAGTTTTTATTAGTGAATTTTCTTAAAAAAAATTCACTAATGAGGAGATCCCGACTTTTGTATTAAAAAACAATTCTTCAAATGAGATCTAGGACCCTTAGAACCCATATCCGGGGTTAGTTTCAATTTTTATATATATATATATATATATATATATATATATATATATATATATATATATATATATATATATATATATATATATATATATATATATCACACCGGTAACTCAAAAAATAATGAACCGATTTTGATAAACTTTAGCACGTACCTTCTTTTTGTAAGTGGCCTCGATAAGTTCGTTAGCCAGTAAAATCAAACCAGGTTTTCCGGGAAAATTTTTAGATTTATTTCGGAAAAAAAATATTTCAAAAGCCTGGACGCAGCAAGTGCGTTATGGTAGTGAATTTTCATAGAAATGATCTGGCACAAAATATTTTATTATAACTTTTTTTCTTGTAACATAGAAATGTAGATTTTGGTGTATAGTTTACTTTTAATATCGTAAACCTACCTACCAAATTTGGTTATCATAGATTTTTTATTTTTTAAGATAAATTTTTTTTTAAAATGAAAACTCAAATTTTTTCCGGAAAACCTCGTCCGATTTTTCTGATTAACAAACTTATCAAAGCCATTTACAAAGGGAAGGTACATGCTAAATTTTATCAAAATCGGCCAATTATTTTTTGAGATAAAATTTTTTTTAGAATGAAAACTCAAAATTTTCCCGGAAAACCTCATCCGATTTTCTTGACTAACAAACTTGTCAAAGCCATTTACAAAAGGAAGGTACTTGCCAAATTTTATTAAAATCACCTTATTACTTTTTGAGATAAGAATTTTTTTCAAAAGAAAACTCAAAATTTTCCCGGAAAACCTCGTCCGATTTTCCTGACTAACGAACCTATCCAAGCCATTTACAAAAGAAAGGTACATGCCAAATTTTATCAAAATCGGCCTATTATTTTTTGAGTTATCGGTGTGATACATACATATATATATATATATATATATATATATATATATATATATATATATATATATATATATATATATATATATATATATATATATATATATATATATATATATATATATATATATATATATATATATATATATATATATATATATATATATATATGTATATATATAAACATATAAAAATTGAAACTGACCCTGGATATGTGCTCTAGGGGTCCTATTTCGCGCTCATTTGCAAAAATTTTTTCAAAATTCAAAAGTCGAGATCTCCCCATTAGTGAATTTTTTCTACGAAAATTCACTAAAAAACTATAAAAGCTATGGTAACCAAATTTGGTATGTAAGTTTACGATATTAAAAGGAAATTATATATAAAAAATTATATGTTAAAAGCAACTACATTATGGTAGATAATTTTTGTAAAAATATTTGATATCCGATAACATAATTTCCTATTAAGCCAGAATCTTCAATCTTCACTACTATAATGCACTTGCTGCGTCCAGAACGTTTTTCGTTAATTTTCGTAGAAAAAAATCACTAGTGGGGAGATCCCGACTTTTGAATTTCGAACAAAATTTTGTAAATGAGCACGAACTAGGATCCCTAAAACCCATATCCGGTCAGTTAAAATTTATATATATATATATATATATATATATATATATATATATATATATATATATATATATATATATATATATATATATATATATATATATATATATATATATATAACAGGATTTTTAACACGGCATTTCTGTATACTATACCAGGCGATTTTGGTTGTTACCCTCGAATTGAGGGTCTTTCGAATGTTTCTGCGAATTTGCACTGGTTGCCTGTTGTGTCTCCATCATCACCTGGCTATACCGTACAGATGGCAGCTAATAACCTTGAAACCCGTGTATGCTGTTGTCTCCTCGCGGCCTTGCCCTTAACCTTTCTCCTTGTATAGTATACAGAAATGCCGTGTTAAAAATCCTGTTATAAATAGCATGACTCCTGAGCTCCGGATTCTCACGCAGGTGATTTCTTTGCCCCCGTGGCGATTTTGGTTGTTGACCTCGAATTGAGTGGTCTTCCGAATTTTGCTGCAAATGTGCACTGGTTGCCGGTTGTGACTCCGTGTATTTTTGCTTCTTCATCTAGAGTGTCTCCATCATCACCTGGCTATACCGTACAGATGGCAGCTAATAAGCTTGAAACACGTGTATGCGGTTGTCTCCTTGCGGCCTTGCCCTTAACCTTTCTCCTTATATATATATATATATATATATATATATATATATATATATATATATATATATATATATATATATATATATATATATATATAATAAAATTTGGCATGCACCTTCTTTTTGGATAAGTTCGTTAGGCAGGAACATCGGACCAGGTTTTCGGATAAAACTTCGAGTTTTTTTCGAAAAAATGTTTAACTCAATAAATAAAAAAGCTATGGTAACTAAATTTGGAAGATAGGTTTACGATATAAAAAGTAAACTGCACACAAAAATTTAGAGTTCTATGTTAGAACAAAAAAAAGTTATAAAAAAATATTTGGTGCCAGATAATTTCTACGAAAATTCACTATCACAACGCACTTACTGCGTACATACTTTTTATATCTGATCTTGTGTGAATGATAAAAACGACAATAATGATATGAAACGTAACACCTTAACACTCCCGCGAAAATTATGTCGATGAAATGGATCCATGTCCTAGAATTACGTTATCCGATTTGAAATTCAAGAGCACAGGTTGTCGCCGCGTACACGTGAAAGTTCATTAGCGTTGGTGATATGTGTTTTGTTTTTAATGTCAATGGAACTCGCGTTCATTCTGTGTCTCATTAAACGATCACATGGTTTTTTTCGCATGCTTGTCGTATCAACGAGAACACCTACCTGATTAATACAGAGGAATTAAATCCATTGTACATGTCTCTTATAATATCATGACTGAATCCATTATTGCGTAACGAAAGTGTTAAGAGTAATTATGATGTGACATTAACAAACTTGCTCTTTCGTTGCCATTCACACTACTTTGATACAGATTCTCTACGGGGGAACGTTTCCCGTAATTAACTGGTCGTGTAGCCGTGATATAATCTGTTCATAACACCATTAAATTGTTTATGTTTTATTTACACTTATATACTCTTATTTTCGTCTTTTCACGTTTATTGCCGAAGAAAAGTTGTGTTTATTAGCGTGCATTCGTCTTTGTGACAAAGAATGGCAGGTGAGTTGGGTATATTAGAAGAAATATATCATCAATTCATGATATCTATAAATTACTTCCATTGGGAAATTTAAAAAAATACCTATTGGGTGGTTGTCTCGAGGACCACTAGGACACTGGAGACAATTTTTACATTTCACAATTTTATGGTGTAGGGCAGCGCCCTCAATCGTTTAGTATTTACGCCCCAATTTTCTATCCCAATTATAATCACCACCACCCCCCTCTGTCTTACGCCCGCCATAGCGGATTCTTGCGAGAAGTTCCGATTTGTTTCGAACATTCTAGAACGTCTGCGCGGTGTACATAAATGCTGCATCTCTTTCACTTCCAGCCAGACTCATTCGAGTCTATCCTTATACCGTGAATCTGTATGTTGTAATTTGAGTGTTAACTACGATTTACGATATGGCAATAGATTTTCACAGGGTATTTTTTCACTTAGGGCTAGTTTGCGTCTTTGCCGCCTTGATAGCACCAGATCCTTTGTTTTTCTACCCCACCCATTCCAAAATCACTGTGCCTTGAACTAGTCTGCACAGCAATTGGTAGGGTGAAGTTTTATAATGCTCTGTCTTCAGTCTAGACTGACCTAGATCAGTTGTCTTTTGCGGTCCAGAGCTTTACACTCGCACAAGATGTGCTGGGCTGATTACTCCCCCTCGCCGCAGAGTCTGCATGAGAGGTCCCCCTCGAACCGCTCATTTTATGTAGGTGTTTTTTGACAGCCATGTGTCCCGTCAAGAGTCCTGTTACGTTCCTGAGCTGTCCTCTGCTAAGATTTAGCAGCTCCACAGCTATCTTTTGACTTTTTCTTCTTCTTCAAGTGCCATCTCCTCTTAGAAGGTTGGGGATCAACATCGCTATTCTCACTTTTGATGCTGCAGCTCTGAACAACTCAATGGAACTACAGTTGTACCATTTTCTCAGGTTATTTAACCAGGAAATGCGTCTTTTTCCTCTGCTTCTTTTTCCCTGTATCTTTCCTTGTATAATATTCTGCAAGAATACATATTTCTCTCCTCTCATCACGTGGCCCAGATATTGCAGCTTCCTTATTTTAATTGTGTTCAATATTTCCTTTTCTTTTCTTATTCTTCCTAGTACCTCCTCATTTGTTACCATGTCTACCCAACTTATTTTTAAGATCCTTCTGTATGACCACATCTCAAATACTTCCAGTCGATCACTTATATCTTTCTTTAACGTCAAGGATTCCATCCCATATAGCAGCACCGAGAAAACGTAGGACCTCAATATTCTGACTCTAAGTTGCAAGTTAAGATCTCTACTGCATAACAGGCTTCTCATTCTGTTAAATATGGTTCTGGCTTGTCCAATTATTAATTTAATTTCTTCAGTATACTCATTATTTTCATTGACAGTTGTTCCCAAGTATTTATACTTACTGACTTTCTCTACTAGTTCTCCGTTGATCCATAGGTTGCTGAACTGATTTTGTAATGGTAATAACTTTGGTCTTTTTGATATTTAAGGTAAGTCTGCTCTCTTCGTTACTCGCCACTACTTGCTCTACTAAGCTCTGTAAATCTTCTATTGTTTCGACAATGAGTATGGTGTCGTCTGCATACCGGATATTGTTAATGGGTATTCCATTAACCTTTACTCCTATTGTTGTTTTTTTGGACTGGGTTGCCCAATTAATGACTGTATGCCCAGTATACATTGTGCCTGTTCCTGACCCAGGACTTGATGGTTCCCCTGGCCGTACCTTTCGATACGTCCAGGGCCGGTTCTGGTCCCATAAATGGTTCTGCTGATCCTCTCTTCGCGAGACTGTCAGCTTTTTCATTGCCTTTGACCCCCGAATGCCCCGACACCCAGATGAGTGTGACTTCATTCTGCCCAGACAGGTCTCTCGTCTCGTCTCTGTGTTCACTTACCAGCCTGGAATTTACCCGTGGGATACTTAGAGCCTTAAGGGCTGCCTGGCCACAGACAGCCTGTGGATATGAGGATCCGCTTGTTGGTGTAGCCCCTCCTCTTGTTCTCTCGTACGCAGTGCAAGATGGCGTACATTTCGACCTGAAAGACCGTTGCATGAGTTTCGAGAGAAATACTGTGACTTATCCTCGGTCGTTCCGAATAAACGCCTGCCTCCGTCCCACGCTCCCCGCGCGATACATTCGTGAACCAGACGAGCGCGTCCCGTGGTAGGCCCAGCGTCTCCTCTGCCATCCTTGCGGCCGGAGATTACCACTGTAAACTTGTTATCCCTGCAGATTCGTGGGCTCGCAAAGTCTGACCTCATTTAAAGCATGGGGTAGCAGATCCAGCAACACCTCCATGGGGACTGTTGAGGTTGAAGTCATGGTTCCTGTGACGCCGAGGCAAGCCATCCTTTGGATCTTGCCTAGTTTTTGTTTAGCAGTGGATTGTGTCATCGTAGGCCACTGCACCAGTGCCGCGTATGTTAACGATGGTCTAACCACCCAGTGGGTCATACTACATCTCTGTCCCCACGTTTTTTCCATATAGCCACCCAGTGAAGGCTAGGGTCATAACTGCCTTACGCAGAATTTTTTCAACGTGACCATTCCAGGTTAGCTTAGAGTCCAATACGACCCCAAGATATTTTACCTGTCTGGCCATTGGGATGTTTCTACCGTATAGAGTGAGAGTTCTGTGGCCCTCCCACTTCATCCTCCTCGTAAACGGTATGATGGTTACCTTCTCGGGGCTCACCCCGAGCGATTGGCCAACCGTCCATCTTTACACCACTTTCAGTGATGTTTGCATGCGCTCCCACATTGACTGCAACCTCTCCTCGGAGTATGATGTCGTCCGCATAGCCCTATACCTCGTACCTCCCTCCCGAGTGCCTCTCTAGCAGGCCGTTCACGACTAGGCACTAGAGCAGGGAAGACAGAAGGCTCCCCTGTGGACATCCCGCCGCGACCCCCGCAAGCAGAGTCCTTCCCGCGAGTGCGGTGAACACCGCCCTGTCCCTGAGCATGGAACTGATCCACATGCAAATCACTATGATATATTATTCTTATAAAAATTCACTACAATAAAGCCCTTGCTGCGTCCCGAACATTTTCTTAGTTCCTGGTCCATAATGTTTGTCCTTACCCGCTGGTAAGCAAACTTTCTTATGTACTTTATGATTTAATCATCATTTATTTGCATCCATACTACGTATATAATATTTAAATAACAAAAAATTAAATCTAAAACATTAAACTAATCTAATTCTAAAACTAGCAGTGGTCACTTACGGTATCTGAGAGGTAAAGACTATACTGCCTCGAGGCTTGACGCGTCTCCCGACTCTATACAATCCTTGCATTGATAGCTGAATTCAAATCTCATTTATGTTTTGTCCTGAATTAAGACCGTCTCGTATTTTATATCGCAATCGCCTTAAGATTGTTACAAGTTCAAGTTCAAGTAAATTTTTATTTTAGTTTTCTCTAAGAATCACAACTACAAACCCTAACATGATATAACAAGATGAGATCTCAGGCGGGATCAAATGGCTGTTGATATAATTTGCATGCCCCGTTTATTAAGTTACAGGTGCACCATTGTCTCGACAAAGGCGTTTTCCTGTAGATGAGTCATCGACAGGCCAGGTCAGGTAGTTCACTGAACAATGACTTTCAGCTTCAGCCATGACAAATATTTAGTTACCGTCTTTCAAGGTGGTCTGGAAACACATAAGTGTAATAACTAATTATCTACAGTGAACAGTCTGACTGACCAAGAACATATCCTTGAAATTTGCATCAGAAGCTTCTTTAGTTGATCTTGGAGATTCATAGATATTCAATTTAAATTTCTGAATAACAGTTAAGTTAAACAGATATCTTGCATGTTTGTCAGCTTCAACATGCGTTTTTTTACAGCTAGTGTCTCAAGTTCGTTGAGGGAGAATTTTTATTTATTTTATTTTTATTAGTGAATTTTCTTAAAAAAATTCACTAATGAGGAGATCTCGACTTTTGAATTTTTTAAAAATCTCTTCAAATGAGCGCTAATTAGGCCCCCCAGAATACATATCCGGGGTCAGTTTCAATTTTTATATGTTTATATATATATATATATATATATATATATATATATATATATATATATATATATATATATATGTATCACACCGATAACTCAAAAAATAATGTGCCGATTTTGATTAAATTTGGTGAATAAATTCCTTTTGCAAATGGCTTGGATGAGTTCGTTATCCAGGAAAATCTGCCCAGGTTTTCGCGGAAAATTTTGTGTTTTCTTTTGAAAAAAATTCATATCTCCGGAATTAACAAAGTAAGGGCAACCAAATTTAGTACGCGGGTTTAGATCCTTATAGGTAAGTTAGCTACCAAAATTTAGCTATGTAGGTAAAAAGAAAAAAGGGTTATAGGCATTTCTTAAAAAAATTCACTAATGAGGGGATCTCGACTTTTGAATTTCTGAAAATCTCTCCAAATGAGCGCTAATTAGGCCCCCCAGAATACATATCCGGGGTCAGTTTCAATTTTTATATGTTTATATATATATATATATATATATATATATATATATATATATATATATATATATATATATATATATATATATATATATATATATATATATATATATATATATGTATGTATCACACCGATAACTCAAAAAATAATGTGCCGATTTTGATTAAATTTGGTGAATAAATTCCTTTTGCAACTGGCTTGGATGAGTTCGTTATCCAGGAAAATCTGCCCAGGTTTTCCCGGAAAATTTTGTGTTTTCTTTTGAAAAAAATTCATATATCTGGAATTAACAAAGTAACGGCAACCAAATTTAGTACGCGGGTTTAGATCCTTATAGGTAAGTTAGCTACCAAAATTTAGCTATGTAGGTAAAAAGACAAAAAAGTTATAGGCATTTAAAGAAAAATAAATTGGGGTTTTCCTCAAAACGTCAAAATTGCGATTTAAAACGTCAAAATCGGCAACATTTAGGCAAATAACTTGAATCTAATACGGGCTATGGAAATCAAATGTCTCAAGAAGGATGTTTCACAAACCCTGAAGTCTTAGTTTCAACCGTCATTGTCCTTCATTTTACTAAAATATTCCCAGAAAATTCATTTCAAATAGACCCCGTCTCTGATGCTTGGCAGTAGCCTTAGCTATAGAGTTTATCGTTTAATGGTATATAAGTTTTGTCGAATTTTCGTAAAAAATCAATAAAGCTCAACATATCCGTTATTATATAAGATATGAAAAATTTTTGTATATATTAATTATAGGGTGCCTTGAGCTACATCTTAAAATAATATTTCTACAATCACAGGATGGTCCATAAGTCGTTGGTGATACAAATTTCCATTTTTTTTTTAATCAAACACGCCTTATGTTATTGCATTTTTGCATTTTCCATCGAAATGTATTGCATGTTTGTAAGAAAAGAAATTCTGGACGCAGCAAGTGCGTTATGGTAGCGAATTTTGATCAAATGTTTCATATTTGTACAGCTCAATTTGCTATTAACCTATAAGGTTGACCAAGAAACGTGTTTTTTCGGGAACACTTTAAGTTTACTTTTGGAAATTTTTGTACATTTTCACACAATAAAGTTATTTTGATGAAACAAGGCACATTGTTTTTACTATATAGGTTATACTGGTAACCAAATTTGATGCCTGCTTTCTTAAAAAAAAACACACACATATTTGTTATTAAAAACATTTTTTTGAAAATTCACTACCATAACGCACTCTACACAGTGCAGTTTAGAAGCAGCAGCGGCACCCCAGATGTGGGAGCAGTATTCGAGATTTGGCCTTATTTGTGAAGTATATAAGGTATAGAGATTAGCTGGTGAAAAGTATTTGCGATCCCGGAAGAGGAAACCTAATTTCTTAGCAGTCACTTGCAATTGAAGTTTGTTGGTGCCAATTGAGATTTCGATCCACAGAAATGCCAACAAGTGAAAATGACTCATTACTTTGAATAACTTGGTTGTTCATTGTGATGGGTCTAGGGCTGGTGTATCTCTTAAGAGAGTTGAATTCTACAAGATTTGTACTTCCTCATTCTAATATTTTTTGGAGATCCACAGAGACAGAACCCTCCATGAGTCTGCGATCCAGTATCCAGAAGCGTCCAAAAATATAAAAACCAAGTGGCGACAGCATCCTGAGAGACAGTGCCAGAAGCGCCACTAAGTGAATAGACCAAGGGCCGACAGCGTCCAGATAGAGAGGAGACAAAGAATTCTGTTTGCAACGACCAGGCCACATCACCATTACACTGTGATGACGATAGTAATTATTATTATTTTCGCTAATTACTACTAAGAAGAAATAATTATTCGTCTTTAAAAAAATAAGTTGCGAATTATTTAAACCGCTTCTGCGAACTCTACGCTAATAAACACGACCATTTAGGAACCTGATTTTATTGTCCAGAATTAAAAGTAATCAATAGATTCCTGATAACCGCAGTATGTTATAGTGTTTGAAGAGACCCGTTAACATAATTCGCTAACAGAAACAGACCTGGGCTACTTTTATACTTGGATTTTTACAACCATCGAGTTGCGTTGGCGTTGGTCAGTCCGATTCTCATCATCTCATTTTCCCCAACGGTACAAACAAGGAACATCTGGCCAAGAAGAAGTGTCTCTGTCACCAATTAGCATTCTTTAGGTTACTAAACTGTATTCCCACTGGGTTTATTTGTTTTTGTGGTATCAGTGAAATTGAGAATGCCCTCCGGTTAGCTGATGTCTGACCATAATCGTGAACCTGTCACGCCGCATAACACGTTATTCGCCGGTATAAACTAACTGTAAATCCAGTTACATAATCACGATCCGACAATATATCCGTATTTTTAAATGCAAAAATAGCATACATGCATAAACGGAGATGTCCAAATGAACAAATGGCATCACTCTTTCTCCCTGATGTGTGGGAGATGTGAAATGACTATGGAGCTGGCTTGTTGCTTGATAAGTTTTAGTCGCAGCCGCGAAAATGTGGATTCTGGTCTTATCTAATCAATTATTCTTAAAGGCAAGGATGATAAGAGCATATGGTCGCACACTCCTAACGGTATTATAAGATGTCCTTTCTAAAAAGTGCATAAAAGGAGTCTTTAACTGTTAGTACAGTAACGAGAGTTAAATTATTTCATATCACGTGCTTTACGTATAAGAGCGAAGTATATGCATCTATCTATCCTTTAGACTATTGACCATGGTTTTGAACCATTAGCACATTTAAACCCGAATTTTTAGTCAGAGTGGCTGCCCCGAATCTGAGAATAAATTTAATGTGATCATCGGATCTTTACGCATCGCATTTTTGCTTTTTATGTAATTTTATCTAAACCTTTTCATTACTCAGCCATCTACCTACATATTTAAAAGAAGATCCACTCACACAAGCGCGAGCCTCCACTCATGTTCACACAAGTACACATAATGTATAGATTTATATTTACAATTTACACCTGCAATATTCTGTATCTATTTAACTAATTATTACTATTATGGCAGGTGGCAGTGGACTTTTCCTTTACGTGATAGTAAAGGTACCACCCCTTACATCAAGTGGGCCGGTGATATCCCAACGGACGTTTCCGGTTCTGGTGTATGAGTCGGTTTCCATTACAAACAAAAATGATGATGGCTCCTCATTGTACAAAAGATTCTGGAGATAAAATACCCCTCCATTCGGATCTCCGGGAGAGGGGTGTACAGGGGGCGCCGGCATCAAGATTTAACATATCCTTCTTGAATAGATGTGGCCTAAATTCTAATCTGAACTCCGTCCACCATTTCCTCCAGGCTAATAGGTCCCAACTTCTCTTCCTCACCTAATCCCCAAATCTGCCAAAACAGCCACTAATCACCTTAATTTCCCGGGGTATGAGCTCCTTACTTCTTTTAGATCGCATGGAGGTGTGCGCGCATACGTCCGTAGCAATCTACCCTGCACCAAAACTCCCCAATTTAGCAGTTGGAAGAAAAGACATACTTTGGTTGAAACTCTCTCTCAGGGCTGTAACTAAATTCATCTGTTGCATTTACCGGTCATCTGCTGACAACAATTTTGTCCAGCTCTTTGACTACCTTTCTGAAAAAACCGACCATCTGATTTCTAAATATGCCTCCTCCGAGGTCACTATTCTTGGTGACTTCAATGTCCATAATAAGAAATGGATAGGATCTTCAAAAACCGATCCACAAGGGAGAGCAGCGGAGGCGTTTGCAGTCAGCAATTCTTTAGCCAATAGGGTTCAGAAACCTACTTACTTTCCTCGCATCCCAACACACAGCTCAAATTCCTTGGATCTCCTTCTTACTACAAAACCAAAATGCTATAAGACATCAGTCACCGCACCCCTTGGTCGCTCAGACCACGGCCTGGTCACTGCTTCCGGCGCAATGCAACCCGAAGTCACACAATCATCACACCCACGTATCGTTTGGCACTAGAAGTCCGCGAACTGGGAAGAAATGCGGGATCACTTTTCCTCATTTCCATGGGCGTCTGTCTGCTTCTCTCATGCTGACCCCTCTGATATCTCACAAAACGTCACCGAAATTATCCAAGCTGGCATGGAATTATTTATTCCACGTACACAGAATACCTCTTCAGCCACTCAAAAGCCCTGGTTCTCTAAATCATATGACAAGGCCAGACTTGAAAAGGTCAAAGCTCATAAAACGCTTCTACACAATCAAGTCAAGAAAACCGGCAAGCATTTAACGTCGCAAGAAACCGCTATGTCCGCATTCTTTCTGAGGCAAAAAAACTCGTTTAATAACCACATCAGAAACAAAGTCCTCTCACACTCCAACGGCAGCAAATCCTTGTGGACTCTTGCTAAATCTATTGGGAATAATTTCTGCAAGAGTACGTTCCCACCTCTTGTTTCAGGGCATGAAATTGTTTCTACCGCCCTGGGCAAGGCTGAACTTTTTGCCTCGTTGTTCTCCGGAAATCCTACTCTCAACCCACCTCCAAATGTTCAACCACCAACAGTCCCCAATGTCGCGCATAAAATGACAGATATCATTTTCAAAACTAAAAAGGTACGAAAGATGCTCTCTTCTCTTAATACCAGGAAAGCCTCTGGCTTTGACGAGATCCCAGCAATTGTTCTCAAAAATGTGCACCAGAACTTGCTCCGGTCCTGACTCGCCTGTTTCAGACATATTACAATAGAGGCATATTCACTAGTAACTGGAAAACTGCTCAAGTACAACCCGTCCCCAAGAAAGGATCCAAAGTGCTTCCTAGCAAATACAGACCTATTTGTCTCCTTTCAGTCGTATCTAAAGTGATGGAAAAGTATATAAACACCGAATTACTAAAATTTCTTGAAAAACACAGTCTAATCCACGACAGGCAGTATGGTTTCCATGAACGCAGATCATATGCCGACCTCCTTTCCTTTGTAACCCATTCTTGGAACAAGTCTTTGGAACTACACGGTGAATCCCAGATTGTCGTTCTAGACATATCCAAAGCATTCTACCAGGTCTGGTATGCAGCGCTGCTTAATAAACTTCCGGCCTATCACCTACCACCAAAACTCTGTACCTGGACAGCAAATTTCCTCTCCAAATGGAGCATTTCTGTTGTCGTGGATGGCGATTCCTCTAAACTGTATCCAATTAATGCACGAGTTCCTCAAAGTTTAGCGTTAGCCCCTAGTTATTCCAAGTAATGAGTCCTTTTCACTTGTTGCCATTTCTGTGGATCGAAATCTCAATTGGCACCAACATGTCACATCAATTGCAGAAGCGGCTGCTAAGAAATTAGGTTTCCTCTTCCGGGCTCGCAAATACTTTTCACCAGCTAATCTCTATACCTTATATACTTCACAAATAAGGCCAAGCCTCGAATACTGCTCCCACATTGGGGTGCCGCTGCCGCTTCTACATTCGCTATCCTGGGCTCCATTCAGAAGAGAGCTATACGTCGCATCGATGACCCTACCCTCACCCAAAGGCTGCCATCCCTTGCCCACCGACGTGCCGTTGGTGACCTCTCTCTCTCTCTCTCTCTCACTCTCTCTCTCTCTCTCTCTCTTATAGATATCTGCACGGGCACTGCTTAGAGGAGCTTTCTTCCATAGTTCCTATATCTGCTGCCCCCAACAAATCTACCAGGGGAACAGAGTGAATTCACCCTTTTACTGTCCAGGTCACCAGACATAGAACATTTTGTTATGCCCGCTCTTTTGTCCCGAGGATTTCCAAGTTGTGGAATACCTTGCCGGCACATGTTTTTCCTTCTCCTTCGAACCTCCCAACCTTCAAGTCCAGAATTAACAAGTTGCCTCTTTCCTCCTTGTCGACACCCACGCTACGATAGTATTTAGGCTGTAAGCCCTCGTGGTGTGTTGTTTTTAATTTTATAGGATTTTTTCTAGTTAAAGGATTTATTTGAAAATACGCTACTACAACGCACTTACTGCGTTTATATTTCTTTTCAAATACAATGATCTCTTTAGTTCCTTCCCGTGTTTGTTGCTGTAAAATTTAAATTAAGTAATATATACCAGTTAAATGCGTTTGAATTTTTGATATGTGTATGTCACAACAATACAAGTATGACATAACATATTGCTTCGGATTGCAGACACACATTGTCTGCATTAATCGAATATGCAACTTGAACAGTTGACAGGCACAATTAGTTTGATAAACAGCCAATCAAATCACCAGAACCACCCAGCCAGCCAGCGAGCACCGCACTCTTGTGGATGAACGTACAAATCAATAACAATAACTGCCAGTGGTGCGATACTTATTACAGCAATATTGGTCCGTGTGGTAATTGCAGATGCCGTATTTAAATGCGACACATGTACCTGACACAGCTACATGTATATTTTAATAATAAAACATGTGAAACTCTCACATATATATGAATGAAAAGTCTATTAAGTTGCTATGTATGTCTCAATGGTGATCAGGTTGAGCTTCTTGAAACTATTCGCCGTGTTAACATTCATTACGTGCATAAGTAATTGAATATGCAATGACAGTTGGCTGAATTACATTGTTCTGGTTATGTTAACAACATAATATACCAGTTCACATGTCAATAGTAACCTCGAAATTAACGGGGATGCTCTAGTTTTTCCTTGGAGACATGCTCGAGACAGATTTGTGAAAATGTGTAACGCCTAGATTTTTTTAAATGTGTCGATTGGTGTGCTATGTGACATCCATTTTAAATAAAATATTATGGTGTTTTTGGTGATATGGAAGCAAACTTGCAATGCGGGTTTGTATAGCTTTAAAATTAAAAATATTGTAAAACAAAGCTGGCCACCTTTTAGGCAAAGATGTAGATGTTCACTAAAAGTTGCCAAAAAGAATATTTTTTAGCAGTGACACTTTTAACTTGACATTTACAATCAACTATTAACTCACTCATTCCCATAGATGGCAATTGAAAAACAACTTGTTTCCTTTTTTTTTCATAGCCAACTATATTTCCATAAAATTTATTTACACTTTTTGATAGGACCTCGGTGGTTCAGAGGTAAGAACGTGTGCCTTTGAACCGAAGGGTACTGGGTTCGATCCCGGCGTACTCCTTTCACTTTTTCAGTACAAACTGTAAAATTAACATCAACCGAGGTTCTGGCATTGTATTTGAGCAAGTTAAATGTCTGCACGTTCCGCCCTTCGGAGGGGGCGTAAAGCCGTCGCTCCCGTGTCCATGCGATGTTGGGCACGCTAAAGATCCCTACCCTCCTTACAGAAAGACAGGGGTTCGGCAAAATTTCCAGGATAGTGAGGTGAAACTGCTCCCTGGCGTCGGTGATTGGCCATAGTCGCGGAAATAGGCCGACGTTAAATAAACAAAACACACACACACACACTTTTTGTTATATATATATATATATATATATATATATATATATATATATATATATATATATATATATATATATATATATATATATATATATATATATAGATTACGTCATACAAGGGAAATTACGGCAAGATTTGGAAAACTATTTCATGAAATCACAAACAGTAATAAACGTTCTAATGTAGTTACAACAATAATAACAGAAAAAGGGGGTGTTTTGACTTCGGCGAGGGATATTGCATTGGAATTTAACAATTATTTTGTTGAAGTGGGAAAAGGTATATCTCAGAAAATTAAAAGGCGAAATGTAGAAACTAGAGCAAACAAGCAATATGGAGATTCCTTTTTCTTGCATTCTGTGACGGAGAACAAAGTTATCGGCATAATCTCTTTGCTGAGGTCAGGCGCTGCCGCTGGAAGCGATGGTATTTCGGCCAACACGATAAAAAATTGTCATCTGTTTTTGGCTAAACCTTTGACTCATTTAATGAACACAATATTTCGGACAGCTATTATTCCATTGCAATTGAAGGAGTCTATAGTGCTTCCAGTTTATAAGTCAGGTGATCATAAAAACGCTTCAAACTACAGACCTATTAGTCTACTTAGTGTGTTTTCAAAAATATTTGAAAAATTATTAAATACCAGATTAAATGAATATTTGGATAAACATTGCATGTTGTCCAAAAGACAATTTGGTTTTAGACGAGGACTATCTACTCAAGATGCATTGTATAAATTGACAAGTACTGTTCTCGGAAGCTTTAATAGCAATATGAAAGCTCTAGCTGTGTTTTTGGACCTAAAAAAGGTTTTCGATACAGTTTGTCATAAAAAGTTGTTGGCTAAACTAGAGTTGATTGGGATAAGAGGACATACGTTGTCACTTTTTGGTAGCTACCTTCATTAGAGAATCCAGCGTGTGAGAGTGGGTGACTGTGTGAGTGAGGGACGAGTGGTTACGTGTGGTGTACCACAGGGAAGTATATTGGGTCCAATATTGTTTTCTATTTACCTAAATGATAAAATTGAAGACCTTACTTTGGACTGTATACCTATTGCTTATGCAGATGATACCGTTCTGGTGTTTGTGGGAAATCAATGGGAAAAACTGTTTGAAAGAGCATAGACAACAATCAATCATGTGAAAGAGGTACTAGACAGTAACCTACTAGCGTTGAACCTAACAAAAACATCATATGTGGCTTTCTCAACGACAGCAGCCGGAAGACCATCCTCCAGTCTATCAATTAGTATACAGGATGATTGTTGTAAACTAACTGAGTCTCACAGTGTCAAATATCTTGATCTGCTGGTAGACAATAATTTGCAATGGCAAGAACATGCAGCATATATGAATGCAAAGGTGAAAAAGATTGTATACAAATTCTATACCCTGCGAAATATTTTAACAACAGAAAACCTAATACTGGTTTACAAGTCTCTCGTGGAGTCTTTTGTGGGGTATGATATTATTTTCTGGGGTGCGTGCTATGAAAATGCATTAGCTGCGCTTCAAGTTACTCAAAATACTATATTGAGAGTCATTCTTCATAGGGATTCTAGGTCCAGTACGAACTTTCTTTATAGTAACGACTATATTAAACTACTCGATATAAGAGGAATGTTTATATTAAATGTACTAAAACATGTGCATCATCATTTTTGGGCAATAAATGTGGTGGACCACACATATGGCACAAGTTGTAGAATAGGTGAAAACTTGACCATTCCACCGGTAAATAGGAGCGTTTATAGAAGATCGGTTTTATTTTGGGGTCCAAAGTTATATAATCAATTACCAGCAAATTTGAGGAGGTTATCTAAATCTAAATTTAGGAAATAAATTTGTAGCTTTGTTATTTTGAAACAGGTGGAGCTGAAAGCAATGTTAAAGTAGAGAGCAGTATGATAGTTGAGTGGTATGGAGAATGTAGTCTTGTTCGATGAAGCGAAAGTGGAGTGGATGTGTTGCCTGGACAAGATGCAGGTAAAGTAAGTGTGTGCTGTGTGTGAGTGTGCTGTCATGAGTGCGTGTCTGTGTGCATATGTGTGTGTAAATATAATATGCATGAGTGAAGAAGTGGGTGGGTGAGTACTATGATGTGTATGAACATTTTGGTTGTGGGTGGTATAGAGGTGTCGGTTGTATGGATATCATATATGCAGAAGAAAGATATGAAAAAGGGAGACTAAGGGTTGACAAAATGAACTATATTGAGTGTAGGATATGCTGTTGATTCCCCTACTGAGGTTAACACTGTGACATTCTCTTACGCCTTATTCCGATCAGTTTTTGATCACCCCGTGTTTGAGGCAAGTGAATAGAGTATTGTTTACATAATGTCCGCATCCGGTATTAAAAGAAAACGCCTTACCATTGAAGAGAAAATGTCGATATTAAAACAAGTGAACACGGGAACGAAAAAAGCTGATGTTTGTAGGCAGTACAGTATTGCATTGTCTACATTACAAACAATTTTAAAGTACGAGAATGATATTGTCCAGGCTAGTTGTTCCACCACTATGGACAACAAGAGAAAAAGTCTGAAAACAACCGACATGAAGAACTTGGACAAAGCATCATTTGATTGGTTCAAATAGTACACAAACATTGCAATAAGTCGTTTATTTCTCCAGATGATTTCTTGGCAGAGAAATGGGATATGGAGATAATTTCCAGTGTTCTACAAGTTGGATTTCTCGTTTTAAATAAAGACATTCAATTGATTCAGGAAAAGTTTTTGGCGAAGCGAAATCTTTAAATAAGGTGTCAACAATATTCCATCCCCACACATTCAACCCCTAATTTAGTTTCAGCACAGAATACCAGATGTTTGATGAAATTAGAAGTTTTCTAATAAATAAACCCTAAAACGCTATAAAACTCGAGTTTTAACGAAAACATGTCAATTTTCACCAAACCATCCCCAATTCATCCCCTACGCTCTAAAGCGATTTTACCCAAAAGCAATCCGAACCGTTTGTTTATCGGATGCTAACTGTATACCAAATTTGAAGACGATATCTCAATTCGTCCTAAAGTTATCGTGGCTACAAACAGACATACATACAGTCCGACAGATTGACAAACCGACAAACCGAGAGACAAAACGAATTTCTTTTCCAAATCATGTTTTCTAATGTTTTGATACTTTTTAAGACATTTACGCGAAAACAAATTTTGAAATTTTTGTCGCCGATGCAATACGTCCACACGTTGAGACGATGTGGAAGCAAAAGTAAAACATAGTGCTACAAATTATAATAACCTCTACATAGCTGTGATAATTTATTCTCTTCAGAAAGACATTCTCATTGAATGAATTTAGGGCCCATGGCAAAAAATTTAAAAGTCCTTACAACAATACCTGGATGTTGGTGTAGGAGTTGGTAACGTTCTTTATAAACAAGTGGCATTCTTTAATTTTAAACGGTTTTTAACGCTTACAATTATCCATGACCCTTCGAATGGTAATTATAATAATTTTCTTAATTTATTAGAAGGTCAGAAGAGAGATACACGTTATATTCGGAGTTTCGAATGAGCCTCACCGACAAACATTATTTGTCTCTAACTGGTCTGTTGGGTGTCCCGACTGTAATTATTTTCTATAGATCAGAGCCAGACAAGTAATTGCTCAGTGCTCTTGTCGCTTGTTATGGATTAGCTCTCTTGTTTTCATTTACTTAAATTAGCTATTCAAAAGCTGTGTAGGTATTTGAAACAGACGATTACAAATAAATAATGTTACAGAATCTTTAAATAGACTGTTATATCTTGTATGTGCTAAAAAAGTGACCTACATACTTATATTAATTATATCAAATAAATTCTTAGTAACAAATTGTTATCTTTTAATTTTAAAATTACAAGATCTTCTGCACTAAGTGAATATCGGAACCTGTGATGAGCACTGATAAGCACATTTAGAGAATCCAAATCAACACAGGACAATTTAAAAAAAGTGACGGTCGTTTCACTAACTAAATTAGCGTCATCAGAGGATGAATAATTATTTGATGATTCTCTAATTATTCATCCACTGATGACGCGAACTTGTTTTTCCCCCTCAGGGCTCGTCCGCGGCCTTGCCGCCCCGATAGCACTGCAACCTTTGGCTGATTGTGCATACACTTAGTCTTACTCCACCCATTCCAAAATCACTGTGCCTTGAACTAGTCTACACAGCGATTGGTAGGGTGAAGTTTTATATTGCTTTGTCTCCGTTCTAGACTGACCGTAGATCAGTTGTCTTTTGCGGTCCAGAGCTTTACACTCGCACAAGATGTGCTGGACTGATTCCTCCCCCTCGCCGGAGATTCTGCATGCGAGGTCCCCTTCGAACCGCCCCATTTTATGCAGGTGTTTCTTTACGGCCATGTGTCCCGTTAAGTGACCTGTTGTGTTTCTGAGCTGTCTTCTGCTAAGATTTAGCAGCTCCGCAGCTCTCTTTGAACTGGGTCCGTCAATTATTGACTTCCCATGTCTGAGCCCTGGACAGTCCGCTCAGTACACCTTGTGTCCCAGGACTTAATGGCTTCCCTGGCAGTGCTCTTTGTCACGCCCACAGCCGGTTCTGGTCGCATAAATGGTTCTGCTGACCCTCTCTTCGCGAGACTGTCAGCTTCTTCATTGCCTTTGACCCCGGAGTGACCCGGCACCCAGATGAGGGTCACCTCATTCTGCCCAGTCAGGTCGCTCGTCTCGTCTCGGCACTCACTCACCAGCCAGGAATTTACCCGTGGGCTACTTAGTGTCTTAAGGGCTGCCTGACTGTCTGTGGCTATGAGGATCCGCTTGTTGGTGTAGCCCCTCCTCTTGTTCTCCCTCACACAGTGCAGGATGGCGTACATTTCGGCCTGAAACACCGTTGCATGGGCTCCGAGGGAAATACTATGACTTACCCTCGGTCCTTCCGAGTAAACACCTGCCCCCGTCCCACGCTCCCCGCCGGATCCGCCCGTGAACCAAACGAGCGCGTTCCGTGGTATGCCCGGCGTCTCCTCCCGCCATGCCTCGCGGTCGGCGATTTCTGCTGTAAAGTTGTTTTCCCTGTAGATTCGCGAGCTCGCGAAGTCTGACCTCATTTCAATCATGGGCTCCTTCACGATCTCCTGACTTTCGCAGTGACCCCTGAAGCCTGGATGATTTTCAGTCTACCATTGCAGGCTAGTCTGTATAGTCCTATCTTGGTCTCCCCCATAATAATTAAGTGTAGGGGGGGGGGGGGGTCCATCAACACTTCCATGGCGGCTGTTGAGGTTGAAGACGTGGCCCCTGTGATGCCTAGGCAAGCGACCCTTTGGATCCTGCCTAGTTTTTGTTTGGCACTGGATTAGGCCACCAGACCAGTGCCGCTATGTTAACGATGGTCTGACCACCATTGTGTACAGCCAGTGGGCCATAATAGGTCTTAGTCCCCACGTTCTTCCATATAGCCGCCTAGTGACGACTAAGGTCATGACTGCCTTACCTAGTATTTTTTCAACGTGACTATTCCAGGTTAGCTTAGAGTCCAATACGACCCCAAGATATTTTACCTCCCTGGCCACTGGAATGTTCCTACCGTATAGAGTGAGAGTTCTGTGGGTCTCGCACTTCCTTCTCCTCGTAAACGTAATGACGGTTACTTTCTCGGGGCTCACCGCGAGCTCTTGACCAAACGTCCACCCTGCCACCTTTCCGTGGACTTTGATGACAATGTCGTCCGAATAGCCTTGTACCTCATATTCCCCTCCCGAGAGCCTTCCCAGCAGGCCGTCCACGACTAGGCATCAGAGCAAGGGAGACAGAACACCACCCTGTCCCTGAGCATGGAACCGATCCACCTGCAGCAGATCTCTATTCCACGGTCCCTGACAACTGCCAGAACCGACCCTAAGGAGGTGTTGCTGAAGGCCCCCTCTATGCCTAGGAAGGCCCCGTGCGCCACCTCCCTGTTCTCCAGCGTATTTTCCAGTTTCAGCACCAGTTGGTGCAGTGCTGTTTCTTTTGAGACTCCTGCTCTGTATGCATATTGTCCGCAGTATAGTGGACACGCTTCCAGTACACCGCCCCTAATGTGCCGGTCGAGCAGTTTTTCCCCTGTTTTTAGCAAGGGCATTAGACTTATTGGCTTCAGGGACTTTCCCTGGTCTGTTGGACGCCCAGGTTAAGGAATGAATACAACCCTGGCCAGTCTGCATGCCCTGGGAATGTACCTCAGAGCCACGGTGGCCCTCATAATGAGGGTAAGCGCCGGCGCCAGTATATCTATCCCCTGTTGGAGCATGATGAGCATTATTCCATAAAATCCCGGGGATTTGTATGGCTTAAAACTGTTAATGGTCCATATGATTTTGTTCCAAGTAACCACCTCTTTAGCGACTATCCAGTCTACTCTAAATGCCCGCCTATAAGGCGTCTCTATTTCTCGAACCTTGGTTTCGTGTTACAGAGGCCCAAATTCGCGCTCATTTAGAACTTTTTTTGTAAACTCTCACCATCGATACCTCTCTACTAGCGAATTTGTTTAAATAAAAATTCGCTAATAAACATCACGTTTATGTTAACTAGAAGGTAAATGTTAAACGTAGTTTATCTTAGGCGAATTTATAAAGCAGATGCATAAGATAAAATTAATGGATTTTCACGGTGGATGGATCTTAACAATATACTAAAAGAAACATTGCTAAAATTTTAATTTCCGTCGCTTTTGTCAAATGTTTTACAGTTAAGTAGGTCTGTCATTTATGTTGCTACATAAGTGACAATGTATAAGTTTTAAATGCAGATAAATATAATAAATCCAGAGGAAAAAAATGCACCTACATGTGTCCAATTTAATGTTGAATTAAAATCGGGGAAAACTTTTTGAAAACGCTGTATTTTTGTAGGTATCAGAGTATCTGGAATGAGAAACCAAGATCCGTTTGAACTTTTGTATATATATATATATATATATATATATATATATATATATATATATATATATATATATATATATATATATATATATATATATATATATATTGGTCGTAAAACAAATTGATTATTTTGGGAAAAATATGGATATGTTAGGATGAATTGTAAATGGAAAAGTATAATAAAGATATGAAGTTTTGTTGTAAATGAAGGCAACGGTTAAGGCATCAGATGGAAAAATTGGAAGCAAAAATAAATTTTATTTGGTATGTCAAAATTTGAAGTCTGTGAAATTTGGATTCTTACTGTCAAGCAATTTTGGATATAATATGATATATTAAATTACGTTACTGTACAGCACAAGTCTTTGACTTATTGTATTAGCGTACTGTATAATTTATACAAATAAACAAATAAAAATAAAATTATATATATATATATATATATATATATATATATATATATATATATATATATATATATATATATATATATATATATATATATATATATATATATATATATATATATATATCCAACCGAGAGCTCAAAAATTATCGACCTATTTTGATGAAACTTGTCAACAATCTTTCTTTTATTAATAGCTTGGATGAGTTCGTTCCCCAGCCCTATCGGATCAGTTTAAAAAAAATTGGATCTTAAAAAATAACAAAACTATTTTGATGAAATTTAGTTGATATGTTGCCCTCATAAATACCTTACTGCATACCAAAATTCAACTTCATAGGTCTATAGAAAATTGAGTTATAAAAATTTGTAGCATTTAATCAAAATTCACTTACTGCGGTCCCGACATTTTTCTATATTTCAGGTTTCACATCTGCAGTTTGACATTTACAGGAGAAAATGTATAAAATTTTCAAAGTAGTTTTTCTCGTACTTCTTGGCCTTTTTACGCCATGAAAAAATAAACGTTGTCCGTACTACTTAACAGGTCTTGTTTAACACAATATTTTGGTATAGCGTCTTGTCTGACTTTTAGGGGCACTTAAGTTTTGCTTCATTAAATGCTTATAGCTTTTTATTTTTACATAGAAATCTAAATTTTGATACATAGTTTACTTTTTACAATGTGAACCTGCTTATCAAATTTGGTTGCCCTGGCTTTGTTATTTTTGGAGATATATTTTTTTAGAGAAACCTCATTTTTTTTCCAGAAAACTTGGTTCAATTTTGCTAACGAAATTATTCAAGCCAGTTACAAAAGAAAGGTATCTGCTGACACAAAATCATTTTATTTCTCAACATAGTCTCCTTTGAGCTCTATACACTTCGTCCAACGTTTCTCCAATTTTTTTCTCCCTTCCAAAAAATAAGATTTGTTGAGTCCTCAAAATAGGTATTTGTTTGTGAGATGATTTCATCATTGGAGTCAAATATCTTTCCCCCGAGCCATTTATTTAAGTTTGGAAGCAAGAAATAGTCACTCGGGGCTAAGTCCGGAGAATAGGGCGGATGAGGGAGCAATTCGTAGTCCAATTTATGCAATTTCGCCACGGAGACTACACATGTGTGCACCTTGGCATTGTCTTGGTGGAAAAGAACTTTTTTCTTGGCCAAATGCGGTCGTTTTTCCTTCAAATCGTCATTGAATCGGTCCAATAAGTTGGTATAATATTCGCCATTGATTGTTCTTCCTTTTTGAAGGTAATCAGTGTGGATTATACCGCGTGCATTCCAAAAAACGGTCGCCATGACTTTATTGGCTGACAAACCCACCTTGGCCTTCTTCGACGCCGATTTGCACGGAGAAGCCCACTGGTTTGACTGCTGCTTCGTCTCTGGTGTGTTGTGGTGTATCCATGTTTCGTACACGGTTACGAAACGGCGCAAAAACTCATCACTATTGCGGTTGAACAACACCAAACACTCATTCGAAGTTGGATTGCGTTTGTGGTCGGTTGTGAGCAAACGCGGCACCCATCTTGCGGATGGCTTTCTCATACCCAAGTGATCATGCAAAATCGAAACCACTGAGCCATGTGGTATGCCCATGGCTTCCACAATCTCCCTCACTTTCAATCTCCAATTGGCCAACACCATATCGTGAAGTTTTTTAATTGTTTCGTGTGTAGCGACCTCAACTGGGCGCCCAGAACGTTTGGCGTCATTTGTGCTTGTATGGCCGCAACTAAATTCAGTAAATCACTTTTTTAGCATGGAAATGGATGGTGCGGAGTCCCCATAGTATTTATCAAGCTTAGCCTTGGTTTGAGTGATGGCTTTTTCCGCAAAAAATAATGTTGAGCACACGAAATTCACTTTTTTTCCATTTTCGTTCAAGATGCTGTCTGCTTTCAATCTCCATCTAACACAAAGTAAATGACGCAGCCTGTTCAAAATTTGACAGGAGTCAACTGACAGATGCTTGTTGACAGAAGCAGTGTTTCGCTTCCTGAGGCGATAAATTCAGAAAGTCACGGACTTATTGACCCGCCCTCGTGTATATATATATATATATATATATATATATATATATATATATATATATATATATATATATATATATATATATATATATATATATATAACTAATATTATTGATTACTGATAATACCTTTTTTAAACAATCAATATTCAATAACAGAGAACTTTATTCTTTAAGATGTTTACAGTACAGATCCTAGATTCTAACTAACTAAAACTTACAGTAAATTATGCACATAGAAGGAGAATGAAATATAATATTTTATGCAAGATTGCTATAACGTCTGCGACAATAACAACCATGCCGTGAGAACGCTGATTCACACAGTTTTATTGTAACGGACTATTACAGTTGGTGATATAACTCCCCCATCCTTAAAACGAAGCTCCTCCTGGAAGCTGAGTTGTTGACCTGCCTGGTGCCGGTTGAATTTCTGGTTCATCAGCTGACACCTGTTTATTTTTGTGAGCCTGAAACCACTTCACGAAAAAATAGATAATCAAAATTAAGAACACAATGTAAAGCACTATTGTCCATAAGCTAGGGGTGTAATAATTTGGGTTCAACTCTCCTGAAATGGGTATGATGGGATGTGCTGAAATATCTTTCAGGTTGAGGGTCTTCAAGTCGATCTTGAGTGTGGGTATATTCTCTTCTTTTAATTTTAGTGACAACTCGTTAAATAATAACGGTTTTCCAAATGTTTTCTCCAGGAACGCTAATTCTTGTTGTCTGAAGAATATCTTGCAACCCTTTTCCTTCAGCAAGTAGATTCCCTTAAGTTTTCTTGTGACTGTTTCTTTTTGGCAATTAATTTCTAGAGTTTCTTCTGTGGGAAATACTGCCAAATATTGGTTTATTTCAGGAATGATTTCGATGTTGTTGCTTTTTATGTCCAGTTTGATGAACTGGCATTGAGAAGAGTTTCCTGTGGTGAGCACTTGTTCTTCGCATAAGGCCCTATGGTTAGTTTGTATTTTATTCGAGCAGTGAAATATTTCGCCTTCGGTACATATGTCACTGAGAGCCTTTACAATTTTATTATTGGGGTTTTTAATTGATTTCAATAAATATTTAACATCAGGAATTATTGTTACGAATTCTGATTCGTATTTTGTTGGAATTGGGAGTAAATAGTGAAGTTCGAATATTTCCTCATAGTCAATAGGTACAGAAAGAAAATAGTGTATTATATCACCTTCTAATTTACAAGTAATTTTCATAATGGCTTCAAAATTTAATATGTTTTCGTATTTTAATTCATAAGGAAATTTTTCGTTATAAAATGAGGATATCTTTTGTAATTCTAAAAATAAATCATGAGGTTTCATTACGCTAGGATGAATAGTGTTGAGTTTACAAAATGTGAGAGAATTTTCAATATCTTGTAGTAAATTAAATATAATGTTGTACATCATGATCAATTGATTATACAAGTCTTTAGCAAAAAGAACATTTTGATGCGTAGCCACACCTTTAATTATTTCATTTAATTCGAGTATTCTTGATTTTAATAAAATCTGATTATGCCTAATATCCCCAACTGTGGTGTTGAATTTTTGTATAATATTATGACTAACGCTATACTGCATCTTTAACTGTTCTTGTAATCGCAGCTGGTTTGTACGTAAATGTAATAAGATATCATCAATTCTTTTGCCGTCTGCTGCATCTAGATTACCGGTCACGTATTTGACTAATGTACCAAGTCCATTAACAAGACCTCTCTTATTTCTAATATTACTAGAATGAGTAAAAATATTTCTTATCTTATCGTTAATATTACTACGGCTATATTGAACTATTTTTTCATAGTTTTCTAATTCTAGATTATAAACGCTATTATTTACACTAATTCTAATATTACTATACTGGGTGTTTAAATTATTATACTCATCGTATAAAGGTTTTAAATCATAAAAATGTACAAACGTGTGTTCTGTCCATTGCAACTTTGCGGGACCTAAATTGATTGGCAATAAGCCAAGGTTATGGCTGATGTCTCTTATTTCTGCTCCTTGTCCGATTGAGAGGGACCTGGAAGATTTTTAAACTTATAAGTTTGTTTTCTCGGCCTTCTGATATTTGATAAATGAATTTTTTCATGAGTATTGTGATGCTTAGGATTAATTTTTGCGGTTTTTAAATCGGTATTTACTGTAGTTATTTTTTCCGGTTTAAATTTATTTTTGGTTTTCGATTGCTTTTGTTTATTTTTAACAAATACTTGTTCCGGAATTTCGGGTAGTTCTTCCCTACTCATGTTACACTTTTCAATTACTGTTTGTTTTTTCTCCAGTATTTTCTTATTTAAATTCTCATAGAGAAGTTTAATCTTCCCTTTGTGGTTTTCTATATAGTTATTAACAATTTGTTTATCTATTTCTAAATTAAAAGGGGAATCTATTCCCAAATGACCAGTTATTATTTCATAGGGTTTAAGATTTGTTACAGAGTGTATTGTATTATTGTAGGCTAATAATGCGTAATTTACTTTTATTGCTATGCTATCTTTTTTATATTCATTTTGGTTATTGAAAAGCCGTATATGCTCAATTAGAGTAGAATGAAAGCGTTCAATTAGTCCATTTGATTCTGGATGCTGTGAACTAATAAAATGTAATTTTACTTTATGGAGCTCAAATAATTCTCTAAGTAAAGAGCTCTTAAATTCACCTGCATTATCCAGTATAATTTGTTCTGGTATACAGTGATGTGTAAAGTACTTTATTAAATTATTTACTATTTCTATAGCTTGTGCAGAATTTAATTTGTAAGCTTGTGCATATTTTGAAAAAGAATCAATTATAGTTAAAAATTTTACATTTTCTAGTGATATGCAATCAATATGTAATATTTGAAAAGGTCTGATTGCAGTAGGCGTGACATTAAATTTTAGATTTAATGGTCGTCGGTCATACTTTGTTATTTGACAAATTTCGCATTCATTAATATAGGTTTGAATAGACTTCCTTTGATTAGGCCAATAGTATTTATTTTTAATTCGGTTTTCAGTTTCATCAATCCCTCTGTGATTAGTCTTACTTTCATGATAATTTTGAATTGTATTTACAATTTCATCTTCGTTTACTATATCGATCAATTTTTGTGTGCACTTAATCATATTAATTTCTGAGTTCTTAAAATACTTCTGAAGAACAGTACTAAATTTTTCATACAATGGATCTTCAAAATATAAGTAATATTTTACTTTTGGCACTATGTAATCTTTTAAAAATTTAATAATTTCTTTCTCAGCATTATTCTTTGAAAATTGCACTAACATTCTTTGCTTATCTTTGAATAATTTTACAATTACAGGTACTGATGGTGAAAAGTTTACTTCTGAAATAATTATCTGATTTTTACCAAAATTAACTGGACATTCGACTACTGGTACTCCAATTACAGGATTTTCGTGATTTGAATGAATAGTTATGTCATCGTCGACATTATTATCTATATCTTCAACTTCTACAATTAAAGATTGCGTTTCTTGATTATCGGTATTCTTAGCCTGAATTTCCTTATTAAAATTTTCCATATATTTAAATATGCCACTTGAATCTTGTGCATTATTGTCGTTTAAAATATTTAATTCTATACGGGATAAAGCGTCCGCATTTTTATTTAATGTTCCTTTTTTATAAGTAATTTCGTATTCATACTCTTCAAGCTTAAGGCGCCATCTAAGCATTTTAGAATTTGGCTCTTTTAACGAGAATAGCCATTGAAGTGGCTTATGGTCTGTTACTATTTGGAATTTTCTGCCATAAAGATATGGACGAAAATATTTTACAGCCCACACAATTGCCAATAATTCTTTCTCAATCGTTGAGTAGTTTGTCTCGGAGGTATTTAAGGTTCTTGACGCGTAAGCGCAAGGTAAATCGACACCAATTTTTCCTTGAGACAATACAGCACCAATAGCATAATTGCTTGCGTCTGTAGTCAGTACAAAAGGCTTTGTGAAATCGGGGTACTGAAGGATCGGTTCGTTAATTAATAATTCTTTACACGTGTTGAAACAATTTAGATAATCGGGATCCTTTATATCTATTATCGCGTCTTTCTTTAAACATTTAGTAAGGGGTTTTGTAACCTTAGCAAAATCTTTAATGAATCTTCTGTAATATCCCAGAAGTCCCAAGAAACCTTTTAATTGTTTCGTATTTTTTGGTATAGGGAAATTTTTAACAGCTTTAATTTTGTCTGGATTGGGCTTTACGCCAGATGGCGTCACAATATGTCCGAGATAAGCTACCTCCTTTTTTAGGAATTCGGACTTGTCTAATTGTATTTTAAAATTTGCTTTGCTTAACCTCTCGAACACGTCTCGTAACCGAGATATATGTTCTTGTAAACTAGTGCTAAAAATTATAATGTCGTCCAGGTAAACTAGACATTTTTCGTTGTGTATTCCACGTAAAATATTATCGATTACGCGCTGGAACGTGCTTGGACTACATTTTAAGCCCATCGGCATTCTTAAAAATTCATAATGGCCATTCTGCACGTTGAACGCGGTTTTTGGGATGTCATCTTCGAACATTTCGATCTGATGAAATCCGGATGCTAGATCCAATGTGGAAAAATATTGGCATCTACCCAATTTATCTAATAATTCATTAATATTCGGCAACGGATATTTGTCACCGATAGTTTTTTCGTTAAGCTTTCTATAGTCAATGACTATACGCCATTTACGCTCGCCTGAGGCATCTTGTTTTTTGGGAACAACCCAGATAGGAGAGGACCACGGAGAGAAAGATGGTCTTATTATTTTTTGCTCTAACATTTTTTTTATTTGCTTTTGCACTTCTTTTGTATGCACTTCTGGATAACGATATGACTTTGTGTAAACGGGTATTTCATCTTTTGTTCGAATTCTATGTTTTATTTCGTTAGTAAAAGTTAGGGGTTTATTTTCATGATGAAAAATATGTTCGTATTCTTTTATTAACTTCAATATTTCCCGTTTTTCCTCAGAATTCATGTGATTAGTACGAATTTTTGATAAATCGAACTTAAAATTATCTGCATTATACGTGTTAAAATTAGAACTGTGTGTCTGCTCGTATTCATCGAACATTTCTACAGATATTGGTTCATTAAATTTCAAAGTCACTACATCTTCCGATGGGTTAAGAATAGTACAAATCGCCTTATAATTACGTACCTTAGTAACGCATTGTGGTATTTCTAAGTTTTTAATTTTTGTATATGGAATAATCACTTCGCCTTCCTTAACATTTTTTACATCTATTTTTATTACCTGTTCGGATCTCGGTTGTACTACTATACAATTCGTACAACGAGCATTGTTTCCTATTTTATGATAATAAATATTTACTTTTCCATTTGGGAATATTAGATTATTAGTTTTAAAATCTATCGAAGCGTTCAATAGTTTTAAATTATCTAAGCCTAGGAGGCAATCAAAATTATTATGAAAATCAAATAAGTAGAATTTTAGTGACGTGCCTTTTTTTTGTGCAAACACTTTTGAGCAAGGCACTAATGTGCTATATTTTTCTGCAGATGTTCCATGTACCGTGGACACCTGGAAAGGGTCATTTTTAATTGACCTGGAGTAAAATGCATTTGCGATTTCTGGTTTTATAAATGACCTCGTGCTCCCTGAGTCAACGAGCACCCTTAAATTATTTTCCGGCCAGATGACGTAAGGTAGTTCGCTAGCGTTATCTGTTAAATTCATTATTGAGAAGTTTGGTTTTCCGAGGCACTGTTTTCTAAAAAATAAATTTCTTCAGGAAACTCGATCGAAGGCCCCGCTGTGTCAGGTTCTTCGATATTATGTAGCTCTTGTATGTTTGCTCTTGGCTGATTTTGCCTATAATTGTGATTTTGGAAGGTATTTCTTGTCGAAATACTCATTGGTGTAGGTTTAAAATAATTCCTGTTTTCGTTACCTCTAAAAACATTTGAATTTTGATTTGGAAATTGGTTTCCTCTAGGGAAATTTGGTACATTGTTAAAATGTTGCCTTTGATTAAAATGAGCTTGTGAGTTATGGGGATAATTTGTTAATTGAGGTGGCGAATTTTGCACCCTTGGTTTGTAATTAGTATTTTGATTATTTTGATTATTTTGATATCTAAATTTTGGACGTATATTTGGTTTATCAGCCTTGGTAATTTCTAATTGGAAATCATTGGTTAACATATTTAAAGCCGTGTTTAAATCTATAGGATTTTTAGTCCTCATAAGGGATCCAATCGGTTCTTTTA
This sequence comes from Tillus elongatus, assembly GCA_964006375.1. NCBI lineage: Eukaryota > Metazoa > Arthropoda > Insecta > Coleoptera > Cleridae > Tillus > Tillus elongatus. The sequence goes on from OZ023266.1 coordinate 169,151,289, forward strand.
AACCACGTAATAATATGCGGAGTGCAAATTTACGGAAATAACCTACTAAGATATTTGCCTCGATTTCAGTACAATGTGTAGTTAAATATGCAGTTTGTAAATTAAGTAAATGCTGTAAACGGTTATAAAAATCAAACGGCGTTTCATTGTGCGCCTGTTTGCATTCAGTCATTTCAATATTTAAACTATAACAGTCTCTTTTATCTGCGTACGTGCATAACAGAGCACTTTTTAAATCTGCCCAATTTTCGACAGCACAGGAGGAGATATTTATAGCAGCTTCTCCCTTGATTTTTGACAAAATGCTAGACATCAAATATTCATTTTGAAAGTCCTCAACATTTTCTAAATTATAAAATTTATTAACTAATTTTTCTGCGATGTTTATAAATCGCGGTAATAATTCTGTTTCTCCGCTAAATTCAGGTAACATGTTAAGATACTCTGACCTTAGAGCAGGAGTTTCATTTTGATTTACTGCCATTTTAATTATATTTAATTGATTGGTTATTTGTGATTTATTGGAATTTATAATTAATTTACTTTGATTTTTTCTTATATCTAATGAGCTAGAATCAGAATCCGAACTATCAGAGTTATAATGAGAATTAGGCTCCCTATAAGACATAAAGGTACTTACAGCAAAATAATCAATACTGCCATAGGTCCTGATATTCTTTCAGCACACACAGGAGTATCTTCTCAGAACTGGTTCGTTTTGTTGCTCGATGCACTGGAACACTTGTTACTGAGTCTCTAACACTTCACTTAGCTACTCAATCCACCAAGTGTGTTAGAAAGTTCGATAGCTAATTAATCGTAAAAACGAATCAAATATTATCAATATATTCGATTAGCTATACTACCGACTGCGCCACTAATATTATTGATTACTGATAATACCTTTTTTAAACAATCAATATTCAATAACAGAGAACTTTATTCTTTAAGATGTTTACAGTACAGATCCTAGATTCTAACTAACTAAAACTTACAGTAAATTATGCACATAGAAGGAGAATGAAATATAATATTTTATGCAAGATTGCTATAACGTCTGCGACAATAACAACCATGCCGTGAGAACGCTGATTCACACAGTTTTATTGTAACGGACTATTACAGTTGGTGATATAACTTATATATATAAACATATAAAAATTGCAACTGACCCTGGATAAGGGTTCTAGGTGTCCTAGTTCGCGTTCATTTGAAGAAATGTTTTCAAAAGGCGGGCTCTCCCCTTTAGTGTTTTTTTTAAAGAAAATTCACTAAAATATTACCAACTAGATTAATATATATCTTTGAAAATCAGCTCTTGGTTTCAGTACTCGTTGATGCCCAAAAATAGATTTTGTTGTGTTAAAAAATCACCCGAAAAATTCCAGATAGTGCGGTGTCAAAAATCTACCAATTTTTCATTATTTGCATTAAATATTTTAAAGAACAAACACAAACCACGCCTAAAAAATAACTGGTGAATAAGGTTTTAATGAATTTTCGCAGAAAAAATTCACTAACGGGGAGATCCCGACTTTTGAATAATTTTTTGAAAATGAGCGCGATCTAAGAGCCCTAGAACCCATATCCGGGGTCAGTTTCAATATATATATATATATATATATATATATATATATATATATATATATATATATATATATATATATATATATATATATATATATATATATATATCACACCGATAACCCAAAAAATAATGGGCCGATTTTGATAAAATTTGGCATGTCCCTTTCTTTTGTAAAAGGCTTGGATAATTTCGTTAGTCAGGAAAATCGGATTAGGTTTTCTGGGAAAATATTGAGTTTTCATTCGAAAAAAAAAATTATCTCAAAAAATAAAAAGCTATGATCACCAAATTTGGTAGGTAGGCTTACGATATAAAAAGTAAACTATAAACAAAAATTTAGATTTCTATGTTACAAGAAAAGAAGTTATAATAAAATATTTTTTGCCAGATCATTTCTATGAAAATTTACTACCATAACGCACTTGCTGCGTCCAGGCTTTTATTTAATTTTTACAGTTCAGTGAGAAGAACTGCATTCTTGAGCTCTCTTATACCCAAGCTAAAACCATGAGTGTATTTACGTTTACGTGTGTCCACGTGTGTGTGCATGTGCGCATGTATATTTGTGTGTATGTGTGTGTGTGAGTGGGTACATAATTTCTTATTTGTGTATATGTGTGGAGATTCGCGTAAGTTGTGTGACTTGTTTTCTATGTACCTATGTTGATATATCGAATATGTATGAGAATGTGAGAGAAATGTACTTACCAGTGTAGCCTAGTTGAGGTAGTAACAAAGCTATAAATATTGTCAGCAGAGTCGGGCCCGGCTCAAGGAGTTGAGTCCACGCCGTCATGGCGCGTCCTGAAAACAAGAAAGTCATACGTTAGTTATGTAAATCGATGCCTTTATAAAAATATATTGAAATGTGTTATAACTAACCAGGCTATGTTCCTCAAATCCTTTAGTGTTTAACTTATACGTAATTATTAATGATTGTTCACGGTATTAGCCCGATAGACGTTTACACTAAAGCTACATAGTGCAGACTGTACGTAGTAATTGGCGTTTATTAGGTTTTCTAATTGTTTAAGACGGTTAAAATATCCTTTCTTAGTTTTATGTAACCGCCAAGTTTATCCGACGTATATATATATATATATATATATATATATATATATATATATATATATATATATATATATATATATATCACAGATAACACCCGCCTACTGATGAAATTTAGAGACAGAGCAAAGGCAAGGTTTAGAAAAGTTTCGTGTCAAGCGACCTGGGACTATTATAAGGTCTTGCAGAATGCGGAAACTGTAACAGTCAAAACGGAGAAGAAAGCCTACCTATCTGAAAAATTTAAATCTGGGTATATAAAGACTGTTTACAAAGAACTGGAACATCTAAATATAGGCACCAAGAGAAAGACAACATTATCTGAAGCTCTCAGGGATCCCCATAAAGTCGCTGATCACTTTACGAACAATAGCTTTAGTCAGGACCCTATGGAGAGCAGCATCAATAGGTCTGCATTTTTCGGGGCTATTAGTGGTGGGGAAGAATTTAAGTTTTGTTTGGAGGATGATCCGACGGTGCTCCGGCACATAAATGCGATCAAGACTGCTGCAATAGGACGTGATGGATTGAGCATTACTACGATAAAGCTTTGTAGCAGGTATATAGTTTGCTTCATAACACACATAATTAACTCGTGTATTCTGGAAGGCTATTTTCCAAAAATCTGGAAATGTGCTATCCGGCTGTTGTTTCCGAGGGTGGCGGATCCTACGGAGCTGAATCAACTGCGGATAATCAGTATATTGCCCATATTCCTTGAAAAACACAGTCTAATCCACGACAGGCAGTATGGATTCCGTCAGCGCAGATCGACTGCCGACCTCCTTTCCTTTGTCACCCATTCTTGGAACAAGTCTATGGAACAACACGGTGAATCCCAGATTGTTGCTCTAGACATATCCAAAGCATTCGACCAGGTCTGGCACGCAGCGCTGCTTAATAAACTTCCGGCCTATGGCCTACCACCAAAACTTTGTACCTGGACAGCAAATTTCCTCTCCAACAGGAGCATATCTGTTGTTGTGGATGGCCATTCCTCTAAACTGTATCCAATTAATGCAGGAGTTCCTCAAGGTTCAGCTTTAGCCCCTACTTTGTTTCTTCTCCACATCAATGACCTCCTCTCTAGCACATCCAACCCAGTTCACAGTTACGCGGACGACAGCACCCTCCACTCAAATATACAATATTCTAAGCCTGTCTCTTTAGCCCAATTAGATGAGGATCGCAGACTCATGGAGGGTTCTGTTTCCGTGGACCTCCAAAAAATATTAGACTGGGGAAGTAGAAATCTTGTACAATTCAACCCCACCAAAACTAAGTCTTGCTTTCTTTCCCACAAGAGATACAGCAGCCCTAGACCCATCACAATGAACAACCAAGTTATTCAAAGTAATGAGTCCTTCTCTCTTGTTGGCATTTCTGTGGATCGAAATCTTAATTGGCACCAACATGTTACATCAATTGCAGAAGCGGCTGCTAAGAAATTGGGTTTCCTCTTCCGGGCTCGCAAATACTTTTCACCAACTAATCTCTATACCTTATACACTTCACAAATAAGGCCAAACCTCGAATACTGCTCCCACATCTGGGGTGCAGCTGCCGCTTCTACACTCGCTATCCTGGACTCCATTCAAAAGAGGGCTATACGTCTCATCGGTAACCCTACCCTCACCCAAAGGCTTCCATCCCTTGCCCACTGACGTGCCGTTGGTGACCTCTCTCTCTTTTATAGATATCTGCACGGGCACTGCTCAGAGGAGCTTTCCTCCATAATTCCCCCACCTGCTGCCCCCAGCAGATCTACCAGGGGAACAGAGCGAATGCACCCTTTTAATGTCCAGGTCACCAGACATAGAACATCTTGTTATGCCCGCTCTTTTGTCCCGAGGACTTCCAAGTTGTGGAATTCCTTGCCGGCACATGTTTTTCCTTCTCCTCCGAACCTCCAAACCTTCAAGTCCAGAATTAACAAGCTGCCTCTTTCCTCCTTGTCAACACCCACGGTACGATAGTATTTAGGCTGTAAGCCCTCGTGGTGTGTTGTTGACATTAAAAAAAAAAATTATCAAAGCTGCTGGAAAGCGTGCTAGACTCGCAGCTTAGGACTTACTTGAATGACAAGAACATCTTCAGTCTGGGTTCCGGGCTAATCATAGCTGTGCCACTGCACTGCTAGGGGTTACAGACGATATTTTGCGGGCCACGGACCAGGGTATGCTGACACTACTGGTGCTGTTGGATTTTTCCAAGGCCTTCGACACCATAAATCATAATATATTGCTGAAAATATTGAGAGCTGTTGGGTTGGGCTCGGAGGTTCTGGCTTTGATCAGAAATTACTTGGGGGAACGCTACCTTATTGTGAGAATTGACAGCGGCGAGTCGAATGCTCGTCTCGTGGAGAGTGGTGTACCGCAGGGCCCGGTCCTTGCGCCCCTGCTTTTCGCTATTTACGTAAATCATTTCCCTAGGGTCATTCAGTATTCTAAAGTACAGATGTACGCTGACGACATTCAGATATACATTTCCTTAAACGCCGCAGAGCTTTCGGATGCACTAGGAAAGGTGAATTCCGATCTGGATTTATTATACAAAGTGTCCAAAGATCAATCGCTGTGTCTAAATGCGAATAAGTCGGCTATTTTGTTTGGGAGTCAGATTCTTGTAGAGCGCTTAAAGGTAAATGTGAGGGTCATGATCAATAAGGAGCCTCTAGAACTTTTGGATGAGGTGCGAAACTTGGGTGTGATAATGGATAACAAGTTTAGATATAAGCGGCATGTTAGTGCCTGCCTTCAGCGGGCCTACAACAACCTGCGTCTGTTGTACCCCGCAAAGGATTTATCTTCCGACTGATGTTAAGCTAATGCTTGGGAATACCTTAGTCCCCTCGCAGTTTGCCTATTGCTCGGAACTATATTCGCCATGCTTGGACGGTTGCGATTATAATCGGATACAGAGACTGCAAAATTCCTGTCTGAGGTTCGCGTATGGTATTCGAAAATTCGAACATATCTCGCATAAGCTAAATGAAGCCAATGGAGGGCTGTGGTTCTACATACATGTTATGGGGTTAGTATTTAGGTTAGTATCTGGGATATGTGTAGAATCACAAATAAGTACCAATTTGGAGTACTTCCTGAGTAATTAATTACTGTTTATTCTGTGTATACATGTAAAGACATTGTGCAATTGGAGAGATTTTCTCTTCCTGTATGAATAAACATTATTATTATTGCAAAGATATCATTTGATCTCTCTATTGTCCATTTCTATTTGTTCCTAATTTTCAGTTTCTTTTTACAGCTTTGTTTTTAAAATTAAACCTATCTAGCAATTTTTTAAGTATTATCTTCCTTTGTTTTTTAAACAATTTATTTATATTTGTAACCATAACTTTTCTGTTAATGATAATTAAACAGGCTTTAACTTTTTTTATGCTCGGTGCAAAGTTATTAACTTGGCTAATGATTGGAAACGTCAGTTACTAAAATAACGATGCCGTAAAAGGCAGAGTTGGTTGCAGATAATAAAACAAGTACTTGATATGTATCTGGAGTGGAGATAATGCTTTGATTTCAGTGAATTTTTGTGGAAAAAAATTCACTAATGAGGAGGTCTCGACTTTTGAATTTTGAAAAAATTTCTTTAAATATGCGCGAACTAGGCCCAATTTATATATATATATATATATATATATATATATATATATATATATATATATATATATATATATATATATATATCACACCGATAACTCAAAAAATAATAGATCGATTTGGATAAAATTTGGCAGCTACCTTCCTTTTGTAAGTGGCGTGGATAAGCTTGTTAGACAGAAAAATTGTACCAGTTTTTTCGAGAAAATTTTGGGTTTTCTTTCGAAAAAAGGTTTAATCTCCGAAAATGACAAAGCTACCGTACCTAAATCTGGTGCGTGGGTTAACGTTTTAGAAGTTTAACTACATACCAAAATTTAGATATCTATGTTACTAGAAAAAAGTCATAAAATATTTTTTTTTAATGTTAAATCATTTTTATAAAAATTCACTACCATAACGCACTTGCTGTGTTCACACTTTTTATTTTATGAATTTAAAAGCCCCATACGTTCTTTAATTTTGTGACGAATGCATTGTAGCTTTATCTCAAAGCAGGAACTGATTACGTTGGAATAAATATAAAGATTCTAGGCTTAATCGCAAGAATATTGGTTAAGGAAGTATTATTAAACTCGGTATAACTGATAAGACTTTTGATATCGATTAAAGCATTTGATAACTGTTCACACCTGGAACAACTCTAGTTCATTGACCAGATGCAATATAATCTGAATAGCTATAAAAACAGCCGCTTCTTTCTTGTGAACTCTTTCATGTGGAATTAATAGGATATGTATTAATCATGATACAAATAACGAGAGATATGATAATGAGACTGCATTCACAAAAGTTGACTCTTTTTTCCAAATCAGTGCTTACCAGGGCATGTACTGTGCTGTAGCAGTAAGCTCTCCATTTATGTTTTTCAAAATTCTTTGAATCGTTGAAAATGAGAGTCGCAAGTGACGCATTAATTCTCTTATAGAGGCATTAGGATATGCAGTCAGAAACGCTAAAACATTCACTTCATTCTCTTCATTATCAAGTTCACGTTTTGTTCTGACATTTTTTGCTGTAAATGATCCATGTTGTTGTAAGTTTCTAATAACGGCATCAATAGTTTTATGGGAAGGTGGAGGTAAATCTGGATATCGTTCTGCAAATAATAATAATTTGAAGTATGTCAAATTAAAATGCCATTTTTGGTCTCCTACAAAATTTATAATTTCGGCAAACATATGGGCAGTTGAGAAAGGTTTGCAGTTGGAAAAGTATAATGGAATGATTAGTATTAATTGTAAATGGAGGTATCAGGTGAAACATTAGAAGAACGAAATGGAAGAGAAAAGAAATTTTTTGAAATGTCAAAATTTTAACGTTGTTGAATTTGAAGTGTTGTCAAGCAGTTTTGGATGCAACTATGTACATAAAATTATGTTAATATTCACCACAAGTCTTAGACTTATTGAATAAACATGTTGTATAATTTTAAGCAATAAAGGTAATAAAGGTAATACACGATATGTTCTTGCTGACATCCGGCGGCATTTTCCGTGAATTAGTAGCAGATTGATAAAATCCTGATTTGAGTATCCAGATCTTGCCATTGCTTTTTTGCGATCAAGCTGAATTTTTGTGCAGAGAAGTAAATTTAACTTAGTTGTATTACTCAACTCAAAACATAACTGTCAAAATTTTAGTTACTGTTTGCTATTTTCCATGACACTCTACAGGAATCATAATACATCTTGCATATTTCGAAGCTCAATATCTCAAAAACCCTACGCTTTGGGTATAGGTAATGATTAACAAAATTCGAAGAGTAGTAAATTATCTTGCCAATGGACTTATAATATACAGGGTGATCCATTTGAAAAAAATGAGATATCTGCGTATATGCGTTTTTAATCACCCCGTAGACAACCATCAATTTTTCGGAAGATTGTGTATACTAAGTTAAAATATACAATAATGAAAAAAATTATGCATAACAAAGAACTTCCAATTTTCATCCATTAATAAGATATTTTTGTAATAAAAACGGCCATATCTCGTGAAAAGCTCAATATAAAGTAGCAAAACCGTATATTGGGATAATCGTCAAGATCAGCTGTATCCGAATCTGTAATTATATACAGGGCGTTCTATTTAAAATAAGCGAGTTAGTGTCCACTTCCGGTATAACCGGAAGTCGCGGGATGATCTAAATATTTTAGATGGATTGGACATATTGGTAAACCTCATACTACATATTTTCAGAATCCAAATCAGTCAAGTTTCTCCAAAACGTCTAATAGGAACTCGTAAAGTCACCCTGTATATATATATATATATATATATATATATATATATATATATATATATATATATATATATATATATATATATAATATAAAAATGAAAAAGATTAAATTTAGTGCTCGGTTCTATATTATCTAAAAAAGACAATAGAGGCAAGTGAAATGTAACTTTAACGGCATTAAACTGACGTATAGAAACTTTTTGATTGCGAATGACTTTGTTTTAAGTGTGTAGTTGGACTTCTATAACGTTACTCACCACGTGACGTCATTGGAGCGGGCGGGGCATATGCGCAATATCACATCTCTTCTAAGTCATTATATCATGTGTATTAATAACTACCATGTGAACTACACCTCAACTAAAAAGGTCTGGACACAGCAAGTGTGTTATGGTACTAAATTTTCATAAACAGGTTTTTTAATGGCAAATATGTCTTTTGTTAAAAGCAGGCATGACATTTGGTATAACCTATATGGTAGAAACAATACCATAGTTCATCGAAATAACTGTATTGTGTAAAAATTAAAAAAAAAATCCGAAAATAAACTAAAAATGTTCCCGAAAAAATTGGGGCGATTTTCCTGGCCAATGAACCTGTTCAAGCTATTTACCCGTCTGCCATGATATAATTATTAAAGCTTTTAGACGAAACTCACAAAAAGTTTTACATAAAACAATTTTCTCACGGAAATCCAAAAATATTTTAGGTAAGAAAAGGTAAATAATATAAATCCCCAAATCCAGTTCACCATGGAAATGGAAAATAATTTTTCTTTGCTTTTCGTAGATGTACGCATCACTAAAAACACAGTCAGAGGATTTTCTTAAACTGTCTACCGAAAACCAACCCACACTAATCGTTATCTTAACGCGGAATCTCACCATCACCCATTGCAACTAAATTCCGTGGTTCGAACACTAGTAACACGATCCCTTAGATTAACGGACAACAACAATAAATAGACAGCATTAAAGTTCTTAAGACAGACATTGCTATAAAACGGATACGACAACAATCACATACTATGAAACATTAGAAACGTACAACAACAAACCACTACACCACAACAAGAACAGATAGAGTCCACACAAGAACACACATCGTTTTGCAAAAACTGTCAAATCTGATAAAAACTTCCAAGGATACGATTCCAAACGAATCTCACGGATTTTACGAAATTCCTTCTTCGGATTCTTCCCGAACTTATGTAGGACAAACAAATAGACGCATCTACAATAGAATATACGAAGACACCCTCGCAATTAGAAAATCCGACCCCTCATCGGCGCTGGCCATGCATCATATTCACACAGGACACAAAATAGACTCCGACAATGCCAAAACAATAGCCGCGGTTTACAACTTCAAAACCAGAATTATCTGCGAACCAATCGAGAAAAACGTCCCGATTGTTTAAATAAGAGAGATGATGGTCTTCGTCTTCCGTTTACTTGGAAACCTACTATATCTTCATTACAAACACACAAAAAGGCAATAAATTTAATAGAAAATTTAATTTCCCCATTATATGTCTCAACAAATGCCTGTAATCCTCTTAGTACCGTGATTAAAGCCGTTGACCGTGACCAGACTACTTTCACTGATAACGAAGCAAGTAGACGAAACGATACATACAATACAAGACTTGCAAGGAACTGCCAGATATCTCCTAGGCCTAGGGTTGAACACACTGAGACCTTAGAGACGGTCTCCGGCGAGATTTGGGCAGTAGGCAGATTGAGGCCCCATAATCGAGCTACAACAACCCAACCCACCTTTGTCCACCGCTCTAAGAAATAAGCAGATTGAGGCGTTAGAGTTCATGTTCTTACATATTGCCTTTACCTCTTGAAAATGGCTCCAAAGCAGGAGCCGAAACGCCGTTCAACCCGAGAACCAAGTATATCTCATATATATATATATATATATATATATATATATATATATATATATATATATATATATATATATATATATATATATATATATATATATATATATATATGTATATGTATATGTATATGTATATGTATATGTATATATATATATATATATATATATATATATATATATATATATATATATATATATATATATATATATATAAATCACACCGATAACTCAAAAAAATAAGGGTCCGATTTTGATAAAATTTGCCACGTACCTTCCTTTTCTAAATGGCTGGGATCAGTTCGTTATCCAAGAAAATCGAACCAGGTTTTCGGCGAAAAGTTTTGGTTTTCTTTCGGAAAAAATTTGTATGTCAAAAAATAGAAAAGCTATGATATCCAAATATGGTACGTAGGTTAACGGTTTTAGAGGAAAACTATATACCAAAACTTATATATATATATATATATATATATATATATATATATATATATATATATATATATGCTACAAGAAAAACAAGTTATAAAAAATATTTGGTGCCAGATCATTTCTATGAAAATTCACTACCATAACGCACTTGCTGCGCCCAGACTTTTTATACATATTTGCTTCTAAAGCTTCAAAATAAAACGCCTAAAATATTAGCAGCCTTAAACACAAAATTAATAATACTATTATTTTAGACGTCTTATTTTGATGTTTTGAAACCAGATATCTAAAACTAACAGGGTAGATTTTAAAATTTCAGCTTTGAATAGGGGATCAAAAGTGCTTTCCACAGAGGTACTCGACCTACCTTCCCGAAAGTCACCCTTGGAATGGGGGTTTGAAAAAACACCGTAACCTAGCAATAAGGTCTTATTTATAGTTGTAAGGTATGTCATACCTATAAGCAAATTCAAACTTTTTCTGTCTGATGATGTTGCTAAGCAGCTAAACCTGTTACAGAGAAGAAAACCAACACTTGTTAGGCTAGAGAAAAAGTCTCTACATCTATTTAGTAGGGAAAGGTTTCACCAAGTAAAAGCAACACAAATTGATAACCAACTTATCCAAATCACTCACAAAAGGAAACTTACAAAATTTTATTAAAAACGGTTCATTATAACATTTTACAAAATCCAATAATCGCAATCTCTTCATAAGCGAATATTTGCTACGAAAATTGACAAAAAATGAAATAAATACTGAATTTTAACTTATCCCTCTAACGTAGCGATCTCAAAATATGTTTATATAGCCGCCTTATGTAAGATAAGAAATCACCTCTTAAAGCTTTCACCAATAATAAAGATACATTCTGCCTGCCTACTTTTAACAAATTAATAAATTAAAAACCATCGTGCACGTTTTAATAATACAAGCATCGATACAAAAGCAAAACAGATCTGCTTGTTTCTTTTGTGACAAATCAATACGGCGCTAAAAGTCATTAGTAAATGACAGGAAGTGTTCAGAAGTTAAATATCCATAACCGTGATTCTTCCAGTGCCTTTGTGTCACTCCAACTCGCCGACAATTACAAGATGCAAGCTGGGGGCTAATTCGGCACGAAGTATCAGATTTCGTGTATGCATTATGCAAATCTTCCCGCCGATTGTCATATTTATTGGCTGCCATTTCTCACATCCGGTATATCGAGAATCGAGAATTGCCTTTTTGCCTCATTTTGTCCATCAATTTTCTAACTCTAACAACCAAACAACTACGCTAAGTGATTCTTCTAACGGTAAAACCCTGACTCTCTATAACTATTATAGACACGTTTCATTAAATTTTTAACACCTATAAATAACGAACAAGGAAGCGTTAATTGTCTTCTTTTTGTTTAGAATTGACGATATTCTACACCGACGTAGCCAATTAGTCGTAGAGGGAATCCACTTTTTTGAAAACACCCATTTCAAGCTTGTCAAGATAGATTCCTCTGTGTTTTGATTTTTCATCTGCGAGCCGAAGCTACAGATTATAAGTACAAGAGGCTAATTAACGTTTCTAATTGTTGACTGTACACTGTATTACATTAAAACTGATGCACTACCAAGATATATTGCTTTTGTTTTTTTTTAAATGAAATATAGTGTGTTTAAGACATTATGAACGTTCTAATTATTTGGCAGCATGTTTTGCAATGTCTTCCCCCTTCAGTATGCTTTGGTAGACTCACACCGATAACTCAAAAAATAATGGACCGATTTTGATAAAATTTGGTGAGTACCTTCCTTTTGCAAGTGGCTTGGATAGGTTCGTTAGCCAGGAAAATCGGCCCTGGTTTTCCCGGAAAATGTTGTTTCCTTTATAAAAAAATGTATATCTCCGGATATAATAAAGCAAGGGCAGCCTAATTTGGTACGCGTGTTTGCATTATAAAGAGTGAACCATGTAGCAAAATTTAGGTCTCTAAGTTTAAAGACAAAAAAGTTAAGGGCACTTAAAGAAAACAATTTTGGAGTTTTCCTCAAAACGTCAAAATCGCGATTCGAAACATCAAATTTGGCAATGTTTAGGCAAATAACGTGAAACAAATAGAGATTGTGAAAAGTAAATGTTGCAAGAAGAGTGTTCTGCGAACCCTTAAGTTTCACCTTTAACCGTCATTACCCTTCATTTGACTAAAATATTTACAGAAAATTCATTTCAAATAGACCCTTTCTCTGATGCTTTGGCTGTCGGTTTAGTTAAGTTGATGCTTTCGCTATAATCTTTAGTTAATTTTCGTAGAACAATATCGTTAATGCATTTTTGCATTTTTTATCGAAATATGATGTATGTTTGTAAGAAACAAATCTGGACGCAGTAAGTGCGTTTTGGTAGCAAGTTTTCATTAAATCCTTCAAATTTCAATAACCCAATTTGCTATTAACGTAACGGCCAGTTTTGGCCGTAATTGCCCTTAAAATACCACTATACGCTGATGTGTAATGACTGTTACTTCTCCCTGCGAATATATATATATATATATATATATATATATATATATATATATATATATATATATATATATATATATATATATATATATATATATATATATACGTTACTACAATGGCCACAACATTTCCTGTGCTAGATTGCAGTTAAATTGGTAATATTTAAATATATATAATTTTTTTCTTCGTTAATCAGTCAAACCAGTCTTCAAAAAAATGGTTGAAAACAAATTTGTATTTCAGAAATTATTATTTGATTTTTTTGTGTGAGTTGAAATATTTTAATGAACATTCGATACCATAACGCACTTGCTGCGTCCAGACTTACTTTTAGTGAATTTTCTTGGAAAAAACTCACTAATGGGGACATCCCGACTTTTGCACTTGCGCGAACTAGGCCCCCTAGAACCCATATCCAGGGTCAGTTTCAATTTTTATATGTTTTTTATACACCTCAAAAAATAATGGGTCAATTTTGATCAAATTTGGTAAGTACCTTCCTTTTGCAAGTGGCTTGGAAAAGTGAGGAAAATCGGATCTGGTTTTCCCGGAAAATTTTTGTTTTCTTTCGGAAAATTTTTGTACCTTCGGAAATAACAAAGTAAGGGCAACCAAATAGACAGGCATTTAAAGAAAAAATTTGGGACTCTCCTTAAACGTCAAAGTCGCGATTTGAAACTGAAAATTGGCAACCTGAAACAAATACGGGTTACGTAAAGAAAATGTAAGAAGAGCGTTCTACAAACCCTTAAGCTTCAGCTTCAACCGTCATTGTCCTTCATTTTACTAAAATATTTCCAGAAAACTCATTTCAAATAGACTCTTTCTTTGATGGTTTGGCAGTAGTTTTAGTTGTTTATGGTTTAACGATCCATAATTCTTAGCTAATTTTCGTAAAAAAATCGTTAATGAGGAGACCGATAAAATCGTATACGTGATTTATAGAGTGTCTTGAGCTGGTCTTACAAAATTATTTTGACCATCGGAGGTGGCCCGTAAGTCGTTGGTGATACGCAAAAAAAATGTTTTAAACACCCCTTATACTTATTTTGCTTTTTTTTTTATCGAAATATGATGCCTGATCGTAAGAAAAATCGATACGCAGTAAGTGCGTTTTGGTAGCGAATATTCATTATATGCTGCAAATTTCAATAACTTAGTTTGCTATTAACCTAAGGTTCGTTGCGTAGGAAACCAGTTTTTTATTTTTTTATTTCAACAACACACCACGAGGGCCCACAACCTAAATACTATCGTACCGTGGGAGTCGATAAGGAGGAAAGAGGCAACTTTTTAATTCTGGACTTGAAGGTTTGGAGGTTCCGAGGAGAAGGAAAAACACGTGCCAGCAAGGAATTCCACAACTTGGAAGTCCTCGGGACAAAAGAGCGGGCATAACAAGATGTTTTATGTCTGGTGACCTGGACAGTAAAAGGGTGCATTCGCTCTGTCCCCCGGTAGATCTGTTGGGGGCAGCAGGTGGAGGAACTATGAAAGAAAGCTCCTCTGAGCAGTGCCAGTGCAGATATCTATAAGAGAGAGAGAGAGAGAGAGAGAGAGAGAGAGAGAGAGAGAGAGAGAGAGAGAGAGAGAGAGAGAGAGAGAGAGAGAGAGAGAGAGAGAGAGAGAGAGAGAGAGAGAGAGAGAGAGAGAGAGAGAGAGAGAGAGAGAAGAGAGAGAGAGAGAGAGAGAGAGAGAGAGAGAGAGAGAGAGAGAGAGAGAGAGAGAGAGAGAGAGAGAGAGAGAGAAGAGAGAGAGAGAGAGAGAGAGAGAGAGAGAGAGAGAGAGAGGTCACCAACGGCACGTCGGTGGGTAAGTGATGGCAGCCTTTGGATCGAATGCTTTGGATATATCTAGAGCGACAATCTGGCATTCACCGAGAAGTTCCATAGACTTGTTCCAAGAATGAGTACCAAAGAAAAGAAGGTCGGTAGTTGATCTGCGCTGACGGACTCCATACTGCCTGTCGTGGATTAGACTGTTGTTTTTAAGAAATTTTAGTAATTTGGTGTTTGTATATTTTTCTATCACTTTAGAGACGACTGAAAGGAGAGAAATAGGCCTGTAGTTGCTAGGAAGCGCTTTTAATCCTTTCTTGTGGACGGGTTGTACTCGAGCAGTGTTCCAGTTACTAGGGAATATGCCTCTATTGTAAGATGTCTGAAACAGACGAGTCAGGACAGGAGCAAGTTCTGGTGCGCATTTTTTGAGGACAATTGCTGGGATCTCGTCAAGGTCAGAGGCTTTGCTGGTATTAAGAGAAGAGAGCATCTTTCGTACCTTTTTAGTTTTTAAAATGATATCCGTCATTTTATGCGCGACATTGGGGACTGTTGGTGGTTGAACATTTGGAGGTGTGTTGAGAGTAGAATCTCCGGCGAACAACGAGGCAAAATTCAGCCTTGCCCAGGGCGGTAGACACAATTTCGTCCCCGGAAACAAGAGGTGGGAACGTGCGCTTGCAGAAATCATTCCCAATAGATTTATCAAGAGTCTAGAAGGGTTTGCTGCCGTTGGAGCTTGAGAGGACTTTGTTTTTGATGTGGTTATTAAAGAAGTTTTTTGCCTCAGAAAGAATGCGGACATAGCTGTTTCTTGCGTCGTTAAATGGTTGACGGTTTTCTTGACTGGGATTTTGTAGAAGCATTTTGTGAGCTTAGACCTTTTCAAGCCTGGCCTTGTCACAGGATTTAGAGAACCAGGGCTTTTGACTGGCTGAAGAGGTTTTCTGTGTACGTGGAATAAATAATTCCATGCCAGCTTGGATGATTTCGGTGACGTTTTGTGAGATATCAGATGGGCCAGGATGAGAGAATCAGACAGACGCCCATGAAAATGAGGAAAAGTAATTCCGCATTTCGTCCCAGTTCGCAGAGTTTTAGTGCCAAACGATACGTGGGTGTGATGACTGTGTGACCTCGGGTTGCATTGTGCAGGAAACAGTGACCATGCCGTGCTCTGAGCGACCAAGGGGGACGGTTACTAATATCTTATAGCACTCACGTTTTGTAGTAAGAAGGAGATCCAAGGGATTTGAGCTGTGTGTTGGGATGCAAGAAAAGTAAGTGGGTTGCTGAACCATATTGGCTAAAGAATTGCTTACTGCAAAGGCCTCCGCTGCTCTCCCTTGTGGATCGGTTTTTGAAGATCCTAGCCATGTCTTATTGTGGACATTGAAATTACCAAGAAGAGTGATCTGGGAGGAAGGATATTCAGAAATCAGATGGTGGGTTTTTTTCAGAAAAGTAGTCGAAGAGCTGGACAAAATTGTTGTCAGAAGGTGACCGGTAAACGCAACAGATGAATTTAGTCGCAGCCCTGAGAGAGTTTCATCTAAAATGTTTTTTCTTCCAGCTTTCAGTTCTCGCGGAAATATTTAAAGTTTATTTTCGGAAAATGTTGGTGCATTTTCAAACAATAAGTTATTTTGATAAAATATGCGACATAGTTTCTTCTATATAGGTTATACTGGTAATCAAATTGATGCCTGCTTGCAATAGACATATTTTCTATTAAACACATTTTTATGAAAATTCACTTCAATAACGCCCTTGCTGCGTCCAGACTTTTATCAACTCAATAACTCCATCCTTCAAAGATAACCAAATATTTATGCAAATCCAGTACCACCACGCAATTGCTACGTCAGGACGTTATATAAATTAAATAACGACGATAACATATTTTTTAGAGTCTCGGTGGTTCAGGGGTAAGAACGTGTGCCTCTAAACCGAAAGGTACTGGGTTCGATACCATGGTACTCCTTTCACTTTTTCACTACATACTGTACAATTAACATCAACTGAGGTTATGGCATTGTATTTGAGCAAGTTGAATGCCTGCACGTTCCGCCCTTCGGAGGGGGCGTAAAGCCGTCGGTCCCGTGTCCATGCGATGTTGGACACGTTAAAGACCCCTACCCTTCTTACAAAAAGGCAGGGGTTCGGCTAAATTTCAAGGATAGTGAGGTGAAACTGCTCCCTGGCGTCGGTGATTGGTCATAGTCGCGGAAATAGGCCAACGTTAAAGAAACAAAAAACACACACAATATTTTTTGCTACTTATTCGCTTAAAAATGCAGAATACTGTTTGAATTTATAAGAATCCTTTATAGTCTGCGTTATTTTAAGGTAAATGTACTGGACAAATTAGCTATATATAGGTAAGACTACCGTTATTTTCACTATAAGATGTTTGAACAAGTAAATGCAGACAAATTAGGCAAATGCACTCTCATACATATTTGGTGACGAAGTTAACAAATAATAACTAATTGAAAACAAATCATCGATACACTTGTCAGTCAGATACCGTTATCTAAAACAGAGAATCCAGTCATTAAAGAAACAGAATATTTCATGTACTATGTCTCATTTCTTACCAAATACGGCACAATGAATAAACTAAAAAGGTATTCGACATGGAAGCTATATCGCTAATTAAAGGACGACTTTAGAATATATTCACATATAATTAGTATAAACTGTGTGAGATAGAAACGGGATAACTGTTAGATATCGACACTATTTTAAGGACTTCTACTTGGATAAAAAGAGATAGACCAAGAGAAAAGCGTCTGGAAAACTTGTACCAATTGATGCATTGAGGAAGCTATAACGGAATAATAAAAACTCTGGGCGCAGCAAGTGCGTTATGGAAGTGAATTTTCATTAAAATGTTTTTAATTACAAATATATCGCTCTAATGCGAGCAGGCATCAATTTGGTTACCGGTATAGCCTATATAGTAGAAACAATGTACCATATTTTATCAAAATAAATATTTGAAAATGTACACAAATTTTCCGAAAATAAACTTTAAATGTTTCTGAGAAAACTGGTCTCCTAGCCTAGTTAATAGCAAATTGAGTTAGTGAAATTTAAAACATTCAATGAAAATTCGCCACCAAAATGCTTTGCTTCGTTCATACAAAAAATTTTCGAAAATAAAGTTAAATGTTAGTTTCCTAACCAACAAAACTTACGTTAATAGCAAATTGAGTTATTGAAATATGAAGGATTTAATGAAAATTTGCTACCAAAACGCACTTACTGCGTCCAGATTTTTTCTTACAAACATGCATCATATTTCGATAAAAATGCTAAAATGCAGTAACGAATTTGTTCTACGCAATTCAGCTAAAAATTATAGACCGTTAAACCATAAACTTCACTAAACCTACAGCGAAAGCATCAGAAAAAGGGTCTATTTGAAATAAATTTTCTGTAAATATTTTAGTAAAATAAAGGGCGATGACGGTTGAATCTGAAACTTAAGGGTTCGCAGAACACTCTTCTTGCAACATTTTCTTTTCACAATCCGTATTTGTTTCACGTTCTTTGCCTAAATATTGCCAATGTTGACGTATTAAATATATATATATATATATATATATATATATATATATATATATATATATATATATATATATATATATATATATATATATATATATATATATATATATATATATATATATACAGTGTGTCCCAAACTGGATGGGAATTTATTGCTATCTCCGTTATTATTAGAGATACGGAGACGGTTAAATTAGCAATGTTTTGTAGAATTTCATGCTCGTTCCAAATAACTTGTATTTTGCCCTGCTTCTTTTCGGTTTCGAGTTATTTTGAAAAAAAAATTGTCGATTTCTTTTTTCTTCAATATCTAAGTAGGCGTTGATCTGACATGTCTAAGACTTGCACATTACCAGAACACTTTTTACAGAGTAATCTTTTTGTGCTATTCTCAACTTTGGATTGTCATTTGTTTTTGAGCTGCAGGTATCAACGTTTGTTTTTATTATGGCAGCCACGTTGGATTTTTTGCTCATGTGATAGCCTGTGAAAAGAGCTTTGTCAGATCAACGCTTACTTAAACATTGGGAAAAAAAAGAAATCAACAAATTTGTTTTTTCCAAAATAACTCGAAAACAAAAAGAGGCAGGGAAAAATACAAGTCATATTTGGAACGAACATGAAATTCTACAAAACATTGCCAATTTAAACGTCTCCCTATCTCTAATAATAACGGAGATAGCAATACATTCTCATATAGTTTGCGACACACGGTATAGTCTTCGGATCAATAAAGATGTTATTATTATTATACCATAATATTTGTTTGTTACATGAGTTGCTTAAGTCTCCAAAATTTCAAGTCAATATGACAATTGGAAGTGGGTAAAAATCAGTTGTAAGATTTGCTTATGCTGTTGAAGTTACAGGTCAAGCCAATATAAGCTTGTTGAAAAATGAAAGAGGCAGACTAAGACGAAATGGGTTTGAAAGCGTGGCCAAATAAACACATTTAAAAAGCTACAAAAGTTTAAAAAAAAACTTTTGACAAGAGGGACTTTTTGTTATGACGAGAAAAACATCGCCTTGGAAGTATGACGTTATTGACATTTTTAATTACCACTTCAGTTATTTAAGTTTAACAAAATAATACCAGCGATTCTTTCAAAGTATTTTAACGTTAGTAAGATGTTTCAAAGACCATTTAAACAAATTAATTTTAAACAATACCGTATCAAATTTTAAGAATTCGTAAATCCTTGAAAACTAACTCATGTCGATTAGAAGATGACTGCCTTCCAGTTCAACAGAAAATTAGTTCCAGATAAAACGTGACTTAATTCGCTGTTTTAAACAATTGATTATGTAAATAAATACACTTAAGCAAGCAGCAAATCTTAAAGTATTTAAAGAAAACGAGTAATTTGTGGCACAAAAGCTGAAATTGGAGAACCTTGATCGGTATGCAGAACCCAGCCAGGATGTCATGCTTTGTTATAATCCTTTGTAGAGGCTGTCTGTGCTGTTCTTATTATTTTAATTATTGCATTACAATATATCCTTACAAAGATAGTTATCATGAAGATGATTACATTGATATAGTTGTGTTATGTTCTGATTCTATTTTAGATATATTTATTCTGACTTATTATTTTTAATTAACTTAAAAATATAATTCGAATGATTTGGTGCTGTTTTTTAGTGAATTTTCTTAAAAAAAATTCACTAATGAGGAGATCCCGACTTTTGAATTTTGAAAAAATTTCTTCAAATTAGCGCTAATTAGGCCCTCCAGAAAACATATCCGGGGTCAGTTTCAATTTTTATATGTTTATATATATATATTTATATATATATATATATATATATATATATATATATATATATATATATATATATATATATATATATATATATATATATATATATATATATTTATATATATATATGTATCACACCGATAACTCAAAAAATAATAGGCCGATTTTGATTAAATTTGGTGAAAAAATTCCTTTTGCAAATGGCTTGGATGAGTTCGTTAGCCAGGAAAATCTGCCCAGGTTTTCCCGGAAAATTTTGTGTTTTCTTTCGAAAAAAATTTATATCTCCGGAATTAACAAAGTAACGGCAACCAAATTTAGCACGCAGGTTTACATCCTTATAGGTAAGTTACCTACCAAAATTTAGCTATGTAGGTCAAAAGACAAAAAAGTTATAGGCATTTAAAGAAAAATAAATTGGGGTTTTCCTCAAAACGTCAAAGTGGCGATTTAAAATGTCAAAATTGGCAACATTTAGGCAAAGAACTTGAATCTAATACGGGCTATAGAAATAAAATGTCTCAAGAAGGATGTTTTACAAACCATAAAGTCTTAGTTTCAATCGTCATTATCCTTCATTTTTCTAAAATGTTCCCAGAAAATTCATTTCAAATAGACCCTGTCTCTGATGCTTGGCAGTAGCCTTAGCTATAGAGTTTGTCGTTTAATGGTATATAATTTTTGTCGAATTTTCGTAAAAAATCAATAAAGCTCAATATATCCGTTTTTATATAAGATATGAAAAAATTTTGTATATATTAATTATAGGGTGTCTTGAGCTACATCTTAAAATAATATTTCTACAATCACAGGGTGGCCCATAAGTCGTTGGTGATACAAATTTCCTTTTTTTTTTAATCAAACACGCCTTATGTTATTGCATTTTTGCATTTTCCATCTAAATATAATGCATGTTTGTAATAAAAGAAATTCTGGACGCAGCAAGTGCGTTATGGTAGCGAATTTTGATCAAATGTTTCATATTTGAACAGCTCAATTTGCTATTAACCTATAAGGTTGACCAAGAAACGTGTTTTTTCGGGAACACTTTAAGTTTACTTTTGGAAATTTTTGTACATTTTCACACAATAAAGTTATTTTGATGAAACAAGGCACATTGTTTTTACTATATAGGTTATACTGGTAACCAAATTTGATGCCTGCTTTCTTAAAAAAAACACATATTTGTTATTAAAAACATTTTTATGAAAATTCACTACCATAACGCCCTTGCTGCGTCCAGAATTTTTTTCAGATGAAAATATACGCGGACCGCAGCATTGCTTATTTACGGTTAGAATCTTGAACTGTACATACCGGATTTAATTCTTTAATAGGAATAACTGAAATCATGTTATTCTCAAACACAATATGACAAATCTGCCAGACTTGAAGCTGAAGGTAACGTGTTGGACAAATTAGAAAATTATACCTTTCTGTGAGTAATTTTTGAGTCTTAACTAACATGGAAATATCATTTAAACAACCTCAAAACCGAATGCATCTCTCGACCAAATATACTAGACGTGCTGTCACATAAATGGGAAGCAGAAGAATGAGTAGTCATTTACTTATAGATAATGCTGATTAGATCCGAACTAGACTAAAGTAATATACTTTATTCCACCGCAAGTGAAATACCTCTCACTGGACGTTATTCAAAACACAGCCTTGAGGTTATATCTAGGTGGATTCCAGATTAGCCTTGCTGTTAGCTTACAAAGCAAGCCTAATGAGTTGCCACTATACTAAGGATGCCAGCTACCAATTCCATCATACGCTAAGACAGTATATACACTGGATGACAACCCAGCTATCGCAGTTATATTCGACAAGAAGTGAATTGCAGGACAACCCAGTTACTGCAGTTATATTTAACCAGAAGCAACACAATACGAATCATTCAGGCATCCCAGACAATCACATCCGATATCAAGAAAAACATCTCACCCAATAAACTAGACCATACGGCAAAAACACCCAGCCAAAAACACCACCTTTCTTACAAAGTTAAATTGAACTCGACTTCACCTTAACATTACACAAAAAGGTCAACACTCCACAAGAACTCACGGCAAATTTATTTAAGGAGCGTAACCAATTACTATACAGCGATGGGGATTCTTAGACTGACAACATTCAGCAGTATTTATACAGCCGAACTTTTTGTTCTTCTTCAAATAGTGTAAAGTATTAATTAGGTGAATATTGGAACCTGTGATGAGCACCGATAAGTACACTTGGAGAACCCAAATCACCAAAACACAATTTAAAAAACCTAAGTAAAAACTAACTTAGTAAAACGATGGTCAGGTTATATATGCCGAATTCGGTTTGCACAAGTTAACCAACGTGAATGACTTAAAGACCCTGGATTTCTGACAGCGAGATCCTGATCACACTGTCCTTTCTGTGTAGCATTTACATAATCCAATAAACACTTTTGGTCGTTACTTAGATCGCTTTTTGAAACTTCGATCTCTTCCAATTGAACTCTTTCAAAGCTAACAACAGGCAACTTCTCACAGCCGGGTAAAGTTTGTATCATAACTCCAGAAAACGAAGCTGGTCCTTTAGTTACACCATCCACGTTTTAAGATAGATGTTTATAAGAAAGCTCATTGAAATGAAGAAGACAAATAAACGATTGCAATGGTCTCTGAAGTTTTTTTCAATATTGTGAATCACACCATTTTTTCGGCCTGTGTTCGTAGCTGTACCGTCACAGCCAATAGCTACCAACTGTGTCATGCCAACGTTGTTTTTTTCCAAAAACTGGTAATTTTTTTTTATCTATTTTATATCCAGTACTGTTTACAGGTGTCACATATCCTAAATACACACCACCAGGCTCATGAATTAAACTGATATGCTCTTCTTGTTTAATTTTTCTTTTGGCGGATTGTTTCTTGATATCGCGTATTGTCTTTCCTCCAATCACAGTATATTTAAGTTCTGTCTATGTGGATCTCCAAAAAATATTAGACTGGGGAAGTAGAAATCTTGTACAATTCAACTCCACCAAATCGCAGTCTTGCTTTTTATCTCATAAGATATACACCAGCCCTAGACCCATCACAATGAACAACCAAGTTATTCAAAGTAATGAGTCCTTTTCACTTGTTGGCATTTCTGTGGATCGAATTCTCAATTGGCACCAACATGTCACATCAATTGCAGAAGCCGCTGCGAATAAGTTAGTTTACTCTTCCGGGCTCACAAATACTTTACACCAGCTAATCTCTATACCTTATGGACTCCATTCAGAATAGAGCTATACGTCTCATCGGTGACCCTAGAGCCTCAGTCAAAGGCTGTCATTCCTTGCCCACTGACATGCCGTTGGTGACCTCTGTCTCTTTTATATATATCTGCACGGGCACTGCTCAGAGAAGCTTTCTTCCATAGTCCTCCACCTGCTGCCCCCAACAGATCTACCAGGGGAATAGAGCGAATACACCCTTTTACTGTCCAGGTCACCAGACATAGAACATCTTGTTATGCCTGCTCTTTTGTCCATAGGACCTCCAAGTTGTGGAATTCCTTGCCGGCACATGTTTTTCCTTCTCCTCCGAACCTCCAAGTCCAGAATTAACAAGTTGTCTCTTTCTTCCTTATCGACACCCACAGTAGTATTTAGGCTGTGAGCCCTCGTGGTGTGTTGTTGTAATAAAAAATAAAAAAATCCTTTTACACTAACGTCTGACAATGTTTGATCTTCTTTTAGTAATCCCCGAGTAAAAAAAGCAAAAATGTTGAATTTTTGTAAATTTTAACAACTTCTGACAAAGACACTAAACAATTTAGTTTTTTATAGAGACATAAAAAGGGAGGTAAAAGGAAGCCGATCAGTGGTATTGGAGCTCCAAAAAGTTTTTTTTTACCTAAACACAAAAAGTTGAAATTAGGCCGATTTTACGTTTTTTCTCAACTTTGAAGCTAGATTAGATTAGATTTATTATGAGTGGGCTATTTCAGTCCCCTCACCGCGACCTTAGGTCTGTTGTGGCTCACGTCTAATTATAAATTTCACCCATCAACTCCAGCTCCCTGCGGGAGTTGATTTTTTCTTGAGGGTGAAAGTTAGTTTGGCAGTTGTACTGCCATCTGAGTGAAGTCGCTTGTCAGTTTTGAAGCTCAAAGAGAGATAACCTGTCTTCAAGTTCGTTTGGACCCGACATGTGTCAGTGTTTGCCTCGAGGCGGTGTCATGAAGTCCCGCTCTCAATCAGAATCCAATCTCCAGTTGTAATCCACCACTAAAGATCTCAGCTCTCCTCTGGGTTCATCTAGACTCGACACCTACCAGTGCTAGACTCGAGGCGACATTCCATCGAGTCCCGCTCCCGAGCATCACCCAAGCGAGGCCGTCCGTCCGTTTCGAAGCGCACAGTGGGGCCTTCAAACTCCAGATGTATACCACTCATCAGAGATCTCAACCCCCCACCGGGTCGTCTGGACACACGACATCCGTCAGCATTCAACCCAAGGCGGTATCATCTGGAACCCCGCTACCAAGTAATGACCATGCGATGTCAATTGTCCATTTCTAAGCTCAGAGTGGAGGCCTCAAAATCCGAGTGCACATCACTCCCTAGAGATACCCGCCTCCCTCCAGGCCCACCTGGACAGGATCCCCGCCAGTCGGCTCCGATTAGTCGCCTCTTACGACAGGCAGGAGTTACCTTGGGCCTATTCATTTAGTTAGTCCCCGGACCCACTTTGAAGCTAATGCGCGACCTAAAGACCCAATTTTTTTCTCTTTTCCCAAAGTTAGAAAGCCAAAATGCACATTTTTTTGCTATTATAATCCCGGATTCTAAAAATTTATTTTTTCGGCCCACCCTAATGTAACATGCAATGTAAAAATATGTGCCACTGACTTATATGAAGTTTAGACACCCAAATTTATAATAATACGAAATAAATATAATTCATTCTTTTTTAGCAGTTCTATTGCTAAATGCTGAACATATAGCACCAAAAAATTACCATCATGACATAAATTCCACCTTTTTGATGTTTTAAATTCGATCCAGGTAACCGACATTAATTTAACCCAGAAGATGTGAACGTGCGTGAACGCTTTGTATTCTATGAATGTAGAATCAACCAGTTGATTTAAAAGAATAATGCATAACTTTACGTATACCTACTTCTATGAAATCTGAATTAGCAATATCGATGAGCAGATTGCAGATGAGATTCACCTGTGCTTTATACTTCCCACGTCAAAGAGTAAAGGAAGTATTTATATACAGGCTGGCCAAAAATTCAAAAGACTTTAGAAGTCGTGTTTAGCAAATTTAAATTATACAAATGAGTGAAAATTCCGTCTGATGACGCTAACTTTGTTAGCGAAACGATCGTAGGGTCTAAAAACTGTATTGTAATGAATCGAGTTCTCCAAATTGTAGTTCATCATTCATTGTTCGGTTTCTTTGGCTGCGGTTTAGGTAAACCATTCGCACAATTAGTGTCGTTTGAGTTTTTTATGTCGCCGTTAATTATTATCTACCTTAATTGAGTGTATCAAACTGTGTTTCAGACCACTATACTTTACACCTTACCTAGTACATACTCTACCGAATTTATTACCTACTACATATATTACTATCTATTATTGCCATCATTATTATTATCTTTTCTTATCATTTTTATTGAGGGATATCAGACGGTGAACACACGACTTCATGCCCTGGAGCCTGTCAGAGCAACTTATGTAACACAACACAGGAGGGCCACGGTAAGTAAAGGTATTACACTAGAACAAACATCGGGAGACTTATATACCTATACATATAGTGAACCAAATTGTATTTAAATAATACTAATAAAATAGATAGATATAACACTTATACTATACAGGGTGCCACACTCATTATTATTATACAGGCGTGGTCCACTTTGTGAGTCCCTACACCGCGGCCTATTGTGTTCCCAGAATTCCCCCTACTCCAGTAAGTCCAGTAACTTCCTGTGGTGAGCAGTCTTTAGAGCAGTCTTCTATAAATGCCACGAAGTGGCACATTATATGTAGTAGAGTTTCTTTCTCTTCCCCGCATCCTCTGCACATTGGATGTGATTCAATCCCCAGTGTATATGTGTTTTTTTATATGCCAGTGACCCGTTATCAGTTCTGTCACTAGTTTTGGCTCTTCCCTGCTCAAGTTGAGCAGATCTTTTGCTCTTTGGCTGGACGGTTCCCCGAGGAGTGCTTTTGCCTGCCTTTGTCCAGGATATTTGTTCCAATATTCCAGATCCCACCGTTGCAGCAATGTCTAGATTTCATGTCTTGCGATTTCATATGCAACCCCGCACTCTGGCCCCTTTAGAGGCCTTGTTCGCCCTTCTTTTGCAAGCTGGTCTGCTACCTCTTGCCACTTATATTGGCGTGCGCAGGTGCCCAGGTAATCTTGATGGTATTGATTGCCGCCAGCTGGCTGAGGTTGCGGATGCAGTCAAATACTAGCTTTGACGCGATTCCTCGGTCCCCAGCGCCTTAAGGACTGCTTGGTTATCAGTAGCTATGAACATTCTCTTGCCTCTGTAATTCCTCCCCAGTAGCATTTGCCCACACATCATTATGGCTAGTGTTTCTACCTGGAATATGGTTGCATACCGACCCAGTGCCCACTTCTATGGGTATCTCGGATATTTTTTTTAATATTTAAACAACACACCACGAGGGTTTACAACCTAAATACTATCGTACCGTGGGTGTAGGCAAGGAGGAAAGAGGCAACTTGTTAATTCTGGACTTAAAGGTTTGGAGGTTCGGAGGAAGAAGAAAAATATGTGCCGGCAAGGAATTCCACAACTTGGAAGTCCTCGGGACAAAAGAGCGGGCATAAAAAGATGTTCTATGTCTGGTGACCTGGACAGTAAAAGGGTGCATTCGCTCTGTTTACCTGGTAGATTTGTTGGGGCAGCAGGTGGAAGAACAATGGGAGAAAGCTCCTCTGAGCAGTGCCCGTGCAGATATCTATTAGAGAGAGAGAGAGAGGTCACCAACGGCACGTCGGTGGGCAAGGGAAGGCAGCCCTTGGGTAAGGGTAGGGCCATGGTAGGGATGAGACGTATAGTCCTCTTGTGAATGGAGTCCAAGATAGCGAGTGTAGAAGCGGCAGCGGCACTCCAGATGTGGGAGCAGTACTCGAGGTTTGGCCTTATTTGTGAAGTATATAAGGTATAGACATTAGTTGGTAAAAAGTATTTGCGAGCCCGGAAGAGGAAACCTAATTTCTTAGCAGCCGCTGCTGCAATTGATGTGACATGTTGGTGCCAATTGAGATTTCGATCCACAGAAATGCCAACAAGTGAAAAGGACTCATTCCTTTAAATAAATTGTTTGTTCATTGTGATTGGTCTAGGGCTGGTGTATCTCTTATGAGATAGAAAGCAAGACTGAGAATTATTTTATATATTTTTTGGAGATCCACGGAGACAGAACTCTCCATGAGTCTACGATGCTCATCTAATTGGGCTAAAGAGACAGGCTTAGAATATTGTATATTTGAGTGGAGGGTGCTGTCGTCCGCGTAACTGTGAACTGGGTTGAATGTGCTAAAGAGGACGTCGTTGATGTGGAGAAGAAACAAAGTAGGGGCTAAAGCTGAATCTTAAGGAACTCCTGCATTAATTGGATACAGTTTAGAGGAATGGCCATCCACGACAACAGAAATGCTCCGGTTGGAGAGGAAATTTGCTGTCCAGGTACATAGTTTATTAAGCAGCGCTGCGTGCCAGGCCTGGTCGAATGCTTTGAATATGTTTAGAGCGACAATCTGATATTCACCGTGTATTTCCATAGAGTTGTTCCAAGAATGGGTCACAAACGAAGGGAGGTCGGCACTTGATCTGCGCTGATGGAATCTAGACTGCCTGTTGTGGATTAGACTGTGTTTTTCAAGAAATTTTGGTAAATCGGTGTTTATATACTTTTCCATCACTTTAGAGATGACTGAAAGCAGAGAAATAGGTCGGTAGTTGCTAGGAAGCGCTTTGGATCCTTTCTTGGGGACAGGTTGTACTCGAGCAGTTTTCCAGTTACTAGGGAATATGCCTCTATTGTAAGATGTCTGAAACAGACGAGTCAGGACAGGAGCAAGTTCTGGTGCGCATTTTTTGTTGGGTAGAGAGTAGAATTTCCGGCGAACAACGAGGCAAAAAGTTCAGCATTGCCCAGGGCGGTAGAAACAATTTGATCCCCTGAAGCAAGAGGTGGGAACGTGCTCTTGCAAAAATTATTCCCAATAGCAAGAGTCCAGAAGGGTTTGCTGCCGTTTAAATTAAAATAGGAATGAAGTCGATTAAAATAATCTGTTAGCATTCAGTAACTCTCAGTGGCAACTGAACCATAATCAGAAATACTGCTTATAAAATCTTGGTACGGGAATTTTTAATAAAGCACTTTGCCTCTTCAATGTCATTCCACAACGTAATTAAACAATGTGTATGTAAATGAAATATAAACTTAAAACAGTTTTTGGTGAATGATCCTTAGTCAAAAATAACTTAATCATGCATTCATGCAATAACAATAATTAAGAATTAATTAAACAGTACGAATATAGTCAGATAAATCAGACCCGTTGTTTACAAAGTGCTTAGCCTTCAAATCTACCAGTCACTTTTTTCCCAGTTTTATGAATTCTTCTGCTGAATTATTTACTTAAAAATCAGTAAATCTTCTTAAGATGTTCACTAAAATACATGCAAGAAAACATGGAGGATTGATCTTGAAGGCCAGCTGTTATTGTGTATTAGTCAGTCAGCTGGAGGTCAATTATATAAGTAGACATGTGTGTGTGTGTGTGTTTATATATATATATATATATATATATATATATATATATATATATATATATATATATACATATATATATATATATATATATATATATATATATATATATATATATATATATATATATATATATATATATATAGGGTAAACCACGAAATGCGTTGGTTAGACGTTTTTAGTGTATTTTCTTACAAAAAATTCACTAGGGAGGAGATCCCGAGTTTTGAAATTTGAAAAATTTCTTCAAATGAGTGCTAATTAGAGCACATATCCGGGGTCAGTTTAAATTTTTATATGTTTATATATATATATATATATATATATATATATATATATATATATATATATATATATATAATCGTACCGATAACTCCAAAAATAATAAGCCGATTTTGATAAAGTTGGTAGGTACCTTCCTTTTGTAAGTGGCTTGAAAAAGTTCGTTAGCCAGGAAAATCGGACCAGTGTTTCCAAGAAAATTTTGGGGTTTCTTTCGCCAATTTTAATATTTACGAAAATAACAACAGTATCGGATCGTCTTTTAATTGACCGCTTATGCTCTTCATTTACAGGGTGGTTTTAAAAAAGCTTTGTCTGTTTTCGGTAATAACGTTTTTACTTGTAAACCGATTTTCGTAATGGAGGGCCCATATCAAAGCCAATGCTTCAGACAGGAATACCTAGTTAACAAAATTAACGAAGCCTGAACGATCCATATACAGCACGGCATCGAAAGTGATCCAAGTCCTAATCGTTTTAAAAATTGCGTTTGACAGCCGAATTGACTGGAAATCAAGTTGCTTATAAAATAACCATTAATGTGGGCACTGAAAATAGTTTCTCGTGTGCATAGGTCAAAAATTGTCGTTAAAATAACTTAATTACAAGCGGCTGTTTCCAAAGGAGACTCACTCAAGTTCTCATCTTTTTTTTCAACAACACACCACGAGGGCATCTAAATACTATCGTACTATCGTGCCGTGGGTGTCGACTGAGGAGGAAAGAGGCAACTTGTTAATTCTGGACTTGAAGGTTTGGAGGTTCGGAGGATAAGGATGTCTCATATATATATATATATATATATATATATATATATATATATATATATATATATATATATATATATATATATATATATATATATATATATATATATATATATATATATATATATATATATATATATATATATATATATATATATATATATATATGTATATATATATGAGACATACTTGGTTCTCGGGTTGAACCGCGTCCAGAATTTATGAAAACTCGACGTTTCGGCTCCTGTTTTGGAGCCATTTTCAAGAGGTAAAGGAAATATGTAAGGACACTCTAAGTCCTCAATCTGCCTACTCTTTAGCGCGGTGGACAAATGTGGGTTGGGTTGGTTTTAAGAGGTAAAGGAAATATGTAAGGACACGCTAAGGCCTCAATCTGCCTACTCCTTAGAGCGGTGGACAAAGGTGGGTTGGGTTGGTTTCAAGAGGTAAAGGAAATATGTAAGGACACTCTAAGGCCTCAATCTGCCTACTCCTTAGCACGGTGGATAAACGTGGGTTGGGTTGGTTTGAAGGGGTAAAGGAAATATGTAAGGACACGCTAAGGCCTCAATCTGTCTACTCCTTAGAGCGGTGAACAAAAGTGGGTTGGGTTGGTTTCAAGAGGTAAAGGAAATATGTAAGGACACTCTAAGGCCTCAATCTGCCTATCCTTTAGAGCGGTGGACAAAGGTGGGTTGGGTTGTGGTAGCTTGATTACGGGGCCTCAATCTGCCTGCTCCCCAAATCTCGCCGGAGATCGTCTGTGAGGTCTCAGTGTTTTCAACCCTAGGCCTCAGAGAGATCTGGCAGTTCGTTGCGGGTCTTGTCTTATATATGTCGTTCCGTCTACCTGCTTCGTTGTCAGTGAGAGTAGGG
Source organism: Tillus elongatus (assembly GCA_964006375.1). Classification (NCBI taxonomy): domain Eukaryota; kingdom Metazoa; phylum Arthropoda; class Insecta; order Coleoptera; family Cleridae; genus Tillus; species Tillus elongatus. The sequence continues at coordinate 169,182,486 of OZ023266.1, forward strand.
GGTCAAGGTCAATTAAGTGGGGCGCTTTGGTCACGGTACTTAGAAGATGAGGAGGATTAAGAGGGTCACCGGCATTTGTTGAGACAGATAATGGGGAAATAAAATTGTCTGTGAAAATTATTTTCTGTTTGTGTGTTTGTAATGAAGATATAATAGGTTTCCAAGTGGTCGGAAGACGAAGACAAAGACAATCGGGACGTTTTTCAATTTCGATTGCTTCGCGGATAATTCTCGTTTTGAAGTTGTAAACCGGTTTTGGCATTATCGAAGTCTATTTTGTGTCCTGTATGCATATGATGTATAGCCAGCACCGATGAGGGGTCGGATTTTCTAACTACGAGGGTGCGTTCATATATTCTATTGTGGATGCGTCTATTTGTTTGTCCTACGTAAGTTCGGGAACAGTCGGAACAAGGAATTTCGTAAACTCCGTGGGATTCGCTTGGAATCGTATCCTTGGGAGTTTTTATAAGATTTGACAGTTTTTGGTCTGTTGTAAATACGGTTTTGATATTATAGTTTCTGAAAATTTGGATTATTTTGTCGGGGACACCTTTAATGTATGGTAAAAACGCTGTGTGTTGTTGTGTGGACTCTGTTTGTTCTTGTTGTGGTGTAGTGGTTTGTTGGTGTGCATTTCTAATGTTTCGTTGTATGTGATTGTTGTTGTATCCGTTTTCTAGAAATGTCTGTCTTAAAAAGTTTAATTCTGTCTGTTTGTTATTGTTGTCCGTTAATCTAAGGGATCGTTTTACTAGTGTTCGAACCAAGGAATTTAGTTGCGATGGGTGATGGTGAGATTGGGCGTTAAGATACCGATTAGTGTGGGTTGGTTTTCGGTAAACAGTGTAAGAAAATCCTCTAACTGGGTTTTTAGTGATGCGTACATCTAAGAAAGGCAAAGAAAAATTATTTTCTATTTCCATGGTGAACTGGATTTGGGGGTTGATGTTATTTAGGTATGAAAGGAATTAGTCTAGATATTCTTTACCGTGTGGCCAGAAAGCGAAAATGTCGTCAACGTATCTTAACCAACAGGTTGGTTTAAGTTGAGATGATTTAAGGGCTCCTGTCTCGAAGTTTTCTATGAAACCAACCCAACCCAACTTTGTCCACCGCTCTAAGGAGTAGGCAAATTGAGGCCGTAGAGTGTCCTTATATATTTCCTTTATCTCTTGAAAATGGCTCCAAAACAGGAGCCGAAACGTCGAGTTTTCATGAATTCTGGACGCGGTTCAACCCGAGAACCAAGTATGTCTCACATTAAAGACTGCGGAAATCTTTCTGAACACACACATATATATATATATATATATATATATATATATATATATATATATATATATATATATATATATATATATATATATATATATATATATATATATATATATATATATATATATATATATATATATATATATATACAGGGTGAGGCGCCAAGAGTTTCTGTTAGGAGTTTCTCAATAACCGAACCGATTTTAATTCAGAAAATTTCGATTCTTAGGTTTTCGGCCAAGCCTAATTAAACTAATGTATTTTTGCTCACGTCACACATCCGGTTTTACCGGAAGTGTCCATCAACTTCGGGACTTTAAATACAATATGCCACTTTTTAATAGAATTTTAAATTATACTCGTAATTAAAGGTAGACTTTTACTTGAATACTATGTGTCGTAAATTAAGCATTTTCAAAATATATCGTTTTTTTCGAAAATGTTTGCACAATCATAGTTGCACTTTATACCCAATAACTTGAATGAGAAATAAGCTACAAGATTCATATTTTGCACACAACACCCTAGTATGTGTACCTTTATCGCACGTATTACAGTTTTGCGTCGCAACATACAGGGTGATAGAAATTGACTTGGAAACTTGACGAAATTCCACTGATCAAAACTTGCGTTTTTCAAAAGAGACAGTCTGTATTTTATTAACTAATTTACTTGGCATTTAGAATCTCTTTCGATTTGCATTAGCATTCCCTATACCCAAATCTAACCGTTTTGGATATACATACATATTTATTCGAATAAGGGTTGCAAACTTGTAACAATAGTAGCCTTTGGAATTTAATGTGTCAACCAAGTGATGTTTGCATGCTAGAAGTGCACGCGGTGAACTTTGGTATCAAAATTACAAAATAGGTCCTTAATAGTGATAAAATTGGCCAATTTAGGGTATGCAAACTATGATTTTATGAAGTTATTAATTATTTATGGCGAATGTCATCGAATAATTGGTCGCACATGTCGTCTATTGCGGACACAGTAAAGTGATTATTGAAGAATTGTTCAAGTTACGGGAGCTTTATCCCCAAAAAAGGGAAACCAAAGCCAATTTATTTGTTTGAGTTTTGTATCCAAATTACTGTATAAATATATATCATAGAGCTCATGTTTTTGCTTGCCTTTCTTTACCTTATTTTTTACTGTTGCTAAGTAAATAAAGTAATGTTTTATAACTTTTAATATAAGGCTAAATCAGTATAATATATTGTTCTTATGAAAAATCACAACCTTAGCGCACTTGCTGCGTCAGGAACATTTTTTTCGATTTGTCTTAGTCCCATGAATAAAATCCAAAAAGGCCGAGCGTCGATTTTGGGACACTGTATAAGAAATGAAAATTATTACTTTCATTTTTTCTGCTGTATTTTCTCTACTGGTAGGCATAAAAGATCGATCCTGTATTGATATGTTTATTTTTTTATCACATTACTATAAAATTGTATAACCGTACAGGTTACCGCATTCTGCATTGTCTTCTGGGAAACCGCTGCAAGACGTCCATCCATTACACCACGCTACACACCACAATAACTGATTGAGATTCCATCCTCACTCATATTTGCTTTAGGCATAGCACAGAGAATGCGAAGAACATACATACTCTTGGAATAGCGAACACTCAACTCCTTCTTAGACTCTTAGCTCTCTTGGAGTAGTCTCACAATGGTCTGTTGCTGTTGCCTCATCTCTATATGGGGATGACAGTCTAAGAAACAACGGTCTGCACCTTCATGAGCAGCAGGTTCCACCGGACACCGCAATGGTCTGCAATACTTTTCTCATTCACAATAGACCAGGACCGGTTTCAAGTATTCCTACTGCCATAATTCATACTCTAACCAGTAAAAGTGATACTACATATTACATTTTCTTTTCTTTTGAATCGCTATTAAAGAGGTAACAACTTTCGAATTTGGGATTTTTTTCCGCGAATTAGAGCCTCTAGAACCCATATCCGAGATACGTTTCGGACTTAATATTATTAATATTATCGTGATTTTTTATTAAAAAAAATTCACTTATAGAGAGGTAACGATGGTGAGACTTTGCAAAAAATGTTTCAAATGAGCGCAAACTAGGACCCCTAGAACCTTTATCCGGGGTCAGTTTCTATAAATTTATATATATATATATATATATATATATATATATATATATATATATATATATATATATATATATATATATATATATATATATATAGTGTGTCCCAAACTGGATGGGAATGTATTGCTATCTCCGTTATTATTAGAGATAGGGAGACGGTTAAATTAGCAATGTTTTGTAGAATTTCATGCTCGTTCCAAATATGACTTCTATTTTGTCCTGCCTCTTTTTGTTTTCGAGTTATCTTGAAAAAACCAAAATTTGTTGAGTTATTTTTTCTTCAATATCTAAGTAGGCGTTGATCTGACATGTCTAATACTTGCACATTATCAGGACACTTTTTACAGAGTAACCTTTTTGTGCTATTCCCAACTTTGGATTGTCATTTGTTTTTGAGCTACATGTATCAACGTTTGTTTTTATTATGGCAGCCATATTGGACTTTTTGCTGATGTGATAGCCTGTGAAAAGAGCTTTTCAATGATGTACAACATGCTTGAGAAATCTTGTAATTGCACTGACAATTTTGAGAAAAACCGTTTTGAGGATAGTTGACTATGAAATCCAATACCAGAAAACAAATGACAAAAAAAGTGCTCAAAATGCAGTAGGCCATGGAATCTAACAATAGACTTCTACTTTTAACACAATTTTCCGTAATGATTCACAATAATAAAATATTGTGATTTAATTTACAATACTTAATTAGGTAATAATGATAGGTAATATTATGTGAAACAGTTTAATAACGAAACCCCGGCAATAACAAATAGAAACTTAAACTCCACAAAACAACACAATTAGAAACGGAAATCAACAAATAATAAAATAGAAATTTAAAAATACAGTAAATACAAAATTGTTCAATATGGCCACCGTTTTGTTCAATGCACTTTATAAACCTTTTTGAAACATGCCTGCAAACTCAGGTGAGGGTGTTTTGGTTAATATGATTTATAGCTTCCGTGATTCTGTTTCGTAATTCATTGATATTTTGTGGTGCAGCGAATTTATACACATCATTCTTCAGAGTACCCCAAAAATAAAAATCCATGACTGTTATATCAGGACATCGAGTACACCAATGAACCGGCCCATTGTTATAAATGACAATATTTTGGTACAAAAATTATTTGACGATCCTAGCATTATGAGCTCGACAACCGCCTTGTTGGTACCAAATCTCGTCTAAATTATCATGAGGTCTTCTAATTGTTGGTAAGATATCATTTCTCAATAGATTAAGATACCTTTTTCCCAGTTAAACTATTTTCAAAAAAGAACGGACCAACAATGAAATTACCTGAAATTTTTTAAAATCAGCTGTCTAATCTACAAATAAAAATAACAGTTTTTATCTAATAAGCCGTACCAAACATTAATAACAAATCTGTCTTGCAATCGTCTTTCTTCCTTTAGGTGGCGATTTTCATTTGCTCAATGATGCCTATTATGGCGACTATACACACCACAATTTGTAAATTTGGATTCATCAATCCATATTATTTTCAAATGAAAATTTCATCTTGCTGACATTGTCCTTGATACCATCTGCAGAATTGAAATCTCTTAGGGTAATCGCCAACATTTAAGCCTTGTACAATTGTAGGTGTGTATGGATGGTAATTATTTTGTTTTAATACACGGTGTACCGTACTTTTTGGAACGTCAATTTGTTCACCATAAAACCGAACAGATTGCGGACGGTTTTCGTTTGAATCCCGTAAGACGGCATTATTTCTTTCTACATTTCTAGGCATTGGTAGCTTCTTTGCGTGGAAGCTACCGTCGTTCAATAGATTGGTCACTATCCTGCGAAATATTTTGGTGTTTGGTTGCCGCCTTTCTGTGTAGTTGTTTTGATATGAATTTGCAGTTGCCTCAGAATTTCGGTTAGAACTAATATAACATTCCAACATGTCAAGATATTCTTCAATACTGAACATATTGTTCAATAATATTTAAAATAAACAGGAAACAAACTATTTAGTACAACATTTTAAGCAATATGTTAAATACACCTCAAATTGTTCAGATAATTAAGAATGACAGTATTGTTAATTGTCGTGATAGTGCTATATCCATAGCAACCTTTCGTCTGTTGTTTTTCAGTTGACTTACGTTTAAAAATCAAACAATTTTCAAAGGCGTCTTCGTTAATCATTAATTGTTTTTTATTGAGTTCTGTTAGTAAATTTAGTTATTTACTAGGTTTACATATTTAATTAAATTATAACATTTTTTTAGGATAATATTGTAATGTAAAATATCATTTGTAATAATGGGCCGATTCATTGGTGTGCCCAAAGTTCCTATTTTTTTTATCGTGAATCATCACGGAAAATTATGTTAAAAGGAAAAGTCTATTGTTAGACTCCATGGCCTACTGCTTTTTGAACACTTTTTTGTCATTTGTTTTCTGGATTGGGCGGTTCGAAACTGCAGTCCACGTAAACCAATCAAAAATCACAAAAACTACAGCAGCAAATAAAGTGTATATTGTAAAGTGATTAGAGTGTAGTGCAACATTCCAAAAGATATATATCTATATATATATATATATATATATATATATATATATATATATATATATATATATATTATATATATATATATATATATATATTACACTGAACATTTATTTTCGGAGGCCAGTTCTAAGAGTCTATGTTTTTCCATGGAAAATTGGAACTTTTTTTGTCGAAAATGCTATATCTCCGAAACTCGTCATTTTATTTTTACGAAATTTTATCTATATATTACCATCATACTACATATTCAGTGTACTAAGATTCGATTTCGTAAAATAATTATTTAAATTCATTAAAAATAAAAAGTCTGGACGCAGCAAGTGCGTTATGGTAGTAAATGTTCATAGAAATGATCAGGCACCAAATATTTTTTAAAACTTTTGTTTCTTTTAACATAGAAATATAAATTTTGATATAGTTTCCTTTTAATCTCGTAAACTTACGTACCATAGCTTTTCTATTTTTTGAGATATTTTTTTTCGAAAGAAAACCCAAAATTTTCGGGAAAACCTGGTTCGATTTTCCTGGCTAACGAACTAGTTCAAGCTACTTACAAAAGGAAGGCACATGCCACATTTTATCTCAAATCGGTCCATTATTTTTTGAGTAATCGGTGAATTTTTTCTAAGAAAATTCACTATTAATAAAATAAAATCGACGTCTTCAAAATGTCTACGTGATATATGCCAATATTTAACATAAAAATAGAATGAACCTATAATAATTATAACTATAATAATAATTACAACAATAAAGTAACTGTACAATAACAGTAATAAAGCAGACTATACCAATGAAAATATCCACACATATCAATTTGTTACCTTATTGCCATTTTTTTTTGCAAAATAGTTAGTATTTTGTTTGATGTATTTAATTATTAAGAAGAATTTCCAAGAAAAAAATCCATCAAACCAGTTTGCTCATTTAACACACGGTAGTTATTGTCGTAAATGTGCTTTTGGGCCGATTTTTATGAAATTTGGCGAGTACATTCCTTTTTCCAGTAGCTTGGATAAGTTCGTTAGCCAGGAAAACCTGCTTAGTTGAAATAGATTAAACAATGATTTGTTTTAATTAGACAGATGGATTCCCCCGGTCAGTATCAGTTCTGAGCTGAGCTTAAATGTATGGAATTTCGACCACGAAATTATAATGCATGTAAGAAATTAAATTCGGGACTCAGCAAGTGCGTTATCGTAGCGAATTTTTATTCAATGCCTCAAATTTGAATAGCTCAATTTGTTATTAACCTATAAGGTTCGTTGGCCAGGAAACTAGTTTTTTCAAGAACATTTTAAGTTTATTTTCGAAAATTTTTTGTACATTTTCAAACAGTAAAGTTATTTACATAAAGTATGGTACATTATTTCTACAATATATGTTATACTGGTAACCAAATTTGATGTCTGCTTTCTTCAAAAAAAAACACATAATTGCTATTTGAAACATTTTAATGAAAATTCACTATCAAAATGCACTTGCTGCGACCAGACCTTTTTTACTTTTAAAGTTAAAAAAGTCAAGTTTGCGCTAGCCATTACAAAAATGTTGTGGTTCTATGCGGTTATTTACTGTGGTTTTATGCTGAGTCTCAATAATATGTTTTGCAAACGTAGATTTGCCAGCGTGGTTATTTCTTAGTGAAGAAATATGTTCCTTGTATCTGGTATTAAAATTCCTAGAAGTTTGACCGATGTAGATTAATCTAAGAATGTAGAAAACAAAATATTGGCTTAAACAAATTTTTGTTGCATTGTGTAATTATTGAAAACACAGCGAATAACAAAATTTTGAGACCGTCTCTGTAGATTTCGTACTTCCATTGACGATTAGAAGAAAAACCTCATGTTATTATCTCTCATGGTGTTGATTAACACCAATACAGTTTTAATGTGGACACGACTCCACATCTCGCATAACTGTTCAGCATGTTTGTACTGACCATGTTTCAAAATATGTTGCCAGATGCTAATCATTATTTCCGATATAATAATACCTTATAGTCTCTATGCCATGTCAGACTCGTCTTATCTTTGTTAGTGTTATTATGTATGGTAAAAATCAATACCCAATATAGTTTAGAGTGAATAAGCAAATTTTACTACGAAGCCGTGACTTCCCCATAAATGATTCGATAATTACTTTATTATAGGCTAGAAGAGGTCAAGGAAATTAAATACATATACAACAATCTAGGTTGTATGGGAAAATTCTACGAAAACTCATTAGGCGAAAAATGTTAATATTCGTCCTGATTCTGGAACTATATTCTCAAGAAAGGGAATTAAAAAAAAGTTTGGACGCAGCAAGTGCGTTATGGTAGCGAATTTTCGTACAAATGTTTTTAATGGCAAATATGTCTTGTTTTTAAAAGAAGGTCATTTGGTTGGCAGTATAACCTATATATTAGTAACAATCTACCGTATTTCATTAAAATAGCTTTGTCGTTTCAAAAAGTACAAACATTTTCCGAAAATAAACGTTTAAAAGTTCCAGAAAAAAAAACTGATCCGATTTTCCTGGCCAACGAACCTGAATAACTTTCTTCACCTTTGAGTGTGAAATTTTTATTTTCAGCAGACATTATGTTGTTGATAAGAAAAAACTGGTTTCAATAGGTTGACTAAAACGAAATCATCATGGCGATTAATAAGGAAAAATAACTGCTACGTTTATAATTTGGCAGATACTTTACTTTTATAAACATGAATTAAGTTTCTTTCTGTAAATCTTTTGTAACTTTAATGAAATTTGTAATACAAGTTTCTTTTAAAGAGACTTACACTATCTACAGATATAGCAAAATTTTATTTTTTGGTAAGGAAATAGAATCTAGAGTCCTATCGTTTTTCCATATGTCTTCCCATTCTTACCAGGGTCCTCTTGTGTGTCTTTAAAGTTATCTTGATCGACCCCAAGGCATGAAGATTATATCCCAGTCTTATCCCAATAAAATTAAGTACATAAAATAGCAGTAACAAAATTAATTAAGATTTTCAATCCAAGACAAATGTTTGTGTGCGTGCACATATATAAAGTAAAAACAAATAATTTTTGTAATTCAGTGCCTGTCAGAATGATTAATTTATATATTGAAATACATAGTGATCTGAAAAAACAAAAATTCATATTTATATATGTTCGTATTACCCCACTAAGTATTGTTCAGACAGATATATCTCGGAAATACTTTTAAAATCACAGAAAAATGTGCGAATGGGAACCTGCCGCAGCCATATACTGCCCTAAGAACTAACTAACTAACTAACTATTTTTTAACTTCATAGAAAATTGAGTTATCGGCATGTTTCTCAAAAGGAGTTATAACATAAGATTTTTTTGATAATAGAGAGAAATCGAGGGTAATACTTTCGAAAGAATTATTTAAATCTGCATGTACTAGGACCTCTACAATCGATCCTCAAGGTCTGTGTAAGTTTAAAGCATTAATTTTACTAATATGCCGTATAATAATAGTGTACAATTCTTATGACAATTCACTACTATAACGCACTTACTGCGTCTCGAAATTTACTTTGTTGGTGAACTTAGTGCATTTACAAACATAATTTAAATAAGAAAACAAATAATTTATAACATTTTTCTTAATTACTTTAACATTTTTTTATGCACAATACAACAGTCGAATTTCCTTATGTAATTTTCTAATGCGAAATTCTTTTTAAAACAAACAACAAAACAAGAAAAAAGAATGGAAAACATTGATACAAGGCAGCACTTTTTGGCAGAGTGTACAGATGAAATTACTTACACCGTTTAAAAAGCTGAATACCACATCGTCTGGATTATTTTTAAATGCAGTGTTGTCTGTAACCTTACCAAAGTTAGGGTGGCACCCTCGCAAAGGTATTTGTCGTATATTTTAATTCAGTTAGACGTTCCGGTTTAGAATTCGCGACACAAAAATGATTAAGGTATTTAAATAGATGATTCATCACAGCAATTGACGGGGAATTCAATGAAGTGATCTCTGGTGCTTAGATCTCATAGTTAAAATAACAATTAGTGAAGATATAACAACAATGATATAAGCTTTGAAAACTAAGTACGTTTAAAAATTATGTTTTTTTTCAATATATACAAGCAATTTACTAAATATTTCTAAAAATGGTTTGTACGTTTAAAACCTCTAAAGGCCTTTGGCATGCTTATTGGATTTCTGAGTTAAAGACAAAATAACGCCTTTTTTATATTTCAACAACACACCACGAGAGATTACAGCCTAAATACTATCGTACCGTGGGTGTCGACAAGGAGAAAAGAGGCAACTTGTTAATTCTGCACTTGAAGGTTTGGAGGTTCGGAGGAGAAGGAAAAACATGTGCCTGCAACGAATTCCACAACTTGGATGTCCTCGGGACAAAAGAGCGGGCATAACAAGATATTCTATGTCTGGTGACCTGGACAGTAAAAGGGTGCACTCGCTCTGTTCCCCTGGTAGATCTGTTGGGGGCAGCAGGTGGAGGAACTATGGGAAAAAGCCCCTCTGAGCAGTACCCGTGCAGATATCTATAAGAGAGAGAGAGAGAGAGAGAGAGAGAGAGAGAGAGAGAGAGAGAGAGAGAGAGAGAGAGAGAGAGAGAGAGAGAGAGAGAGAGAGAGATCACGAACAGCACGTCTGTGGGAAAGGAATGGTAGCCTTTGAGTCCAGGATAGTGAGTGTACAAGCGGCAGCTGCACCCCAGATGTGTTCTGGTGCGCATTTTTTGAGAACAGTTGCTGGGATCTCGTCAAGGCCAGAGGCTTTCTTGGTATTAAGAGAAGAGAGCATCTTTCGTACCTTTTTAGTTTTGAAAGTGATATCCGTCATTTTAGGCGCGACAATGGGGACTGTTGGTGGTTGAACATTTGGAGGTGGGTTGAGAGTAGAATTGCCGGCGAACAACGAGGCTAAAAGTTCGGCTTTGTCCAAGGTGGTAGAAATAATTTAATCTACGGAGACAAGAGGTGGAAACGTGCTCTTGTAGAAATTATTCTCAATAGATTTAGCAAGAGTCCAGAAGGGTTTGCTACCGTTGGAACTTAAGAGGATTTTGTTTTTGATGTGGTTTTTAAACGAGTTTTTTGCCTCAGAAAGAATGCGAACATAGCGGTTTCTTGCGTCGTTAAATGCTTGACGGTTTTCTTGACAGGGATTGTGTATAAGCGTTTTGTGAGCTTTGACCTTTTCAAGTCTGGCTTTGTCACAGGATTTAGAGAACCAGGGCTTTTGAGTGGCTGAAGAGGTTTTCTGTGTACGTGGAATAAATAATTCCATGCCAGCTTGGATAATTTCGGTGACGTTTTGTGAGATATCAGAGGGGTCAGGATGAGAGAAGCAGACAGACGCCCATGGAAATGAGGAAATGTAATCCCGCATTTCGTCCCAGTTTGCGGAGATGTAGTGCCAAATGATACGTGGGTGTGATGACTGTGTGACCTCGGTTTGCATTGCGCAGGAAGCAGTGACCATGCCGTGGTCTGAGCGACCAAGGGGGGCGGTGACATATCTTAGAGCATTTAGGTTTTGTAGTAAGAAGGAGATTCAAGGGATTTGATCTGTGCAGCTACTCGGTCTTAATCGCCTGGGAGTGGTTTAAACAAAGTTTGGTAAATAGGAGAATGCAACTAGTCCGAAGTTCACTGAAGTGTCAAGGTTTTACCAGCACTGGTTCAGCCAGTCGACTATACCAAAAAATTAAATGTTGGATTAGCGGATCTCACGGGAACCTTCCCGAAGTTAGGAGGTGGAAAGGCATTTTTTTTATATAATGATATTATGTTAGGTTTTAGTCTAGCTGTAGTGTAAGCATCTTGGTAAATTTGCAGATTAGCTCCCGAACGCTTTTCAAATTTTTTTTTTCAGAAACATTACTAGGACCCCACCTGAATGGACAAACCACAAGAAAAACCTCTTGTTCAAACCCCCCAAGGAAGTTACGGGACTAGGAGTGAATAGGGGTGCTGGGCAGGGTAGGTAGTAAAAAGGAAATATGAGCAGAAAATGCGAAGAAAATTGCTTGAAAGCTGTCTATTTGAAGCCATATCCCCCCTTAAATCATGCCTACCTCGCACAGCACCCCTATTCGCCCCAGGTTCCGTAACCTCCTTGGGGGTATGAACAGGAAAATTTTCTTGCGGTTTATGCAACGACGGTGGTTGTATGCACACGAGAGGGAAAGGAAAATGCCTACGATGAAGCAGACCCCCCTGCTCCCCGGTTTAAGTTGTTATGGGCAGTGGGGGGTGGTGTGTTCTTCGTCGTGGGGAGTTTCCTTCCCCTCTCACGTGCATACAACCACCCTCGTTGCATAAGCGACAAGAAAAATTTCTTGTTCATATTCCCCAATGAAGTCATGGCACCTGGAGGAATAGGGGCGATGTGCGGGGTAGGCAGGGTTTAAGGGGGATGGCTTCAAGATGTGAAAAAGACAGCTTTCAAGCCCGTTTTCTTCGCATTTTCTGCTCACATTTCCCTTTTACTACCTACCCCCGCCCAGCATCCCTATTCACTCCTGGTCCCGTAACTTCCTAGGGGGGTGTGAACAATAAATTTTTCTTGTCGTTTGTGCATCCAGGGGTGGCGCTAGGCATGTTTCTGAAAACAGTTTTTTGAAAAGCGTTCGGAAGCTAATCTGCAAATTTACCAGCATCTTAATAATATAATTCTAATTTCATAATACAAGGATCAAAAACATATAAGTAACATAAAGAAATAATTGTAAAAATTTGAAATTAATAATGGAGCTTTGGAAAAATTGCCCAGTTACTTAATTTGCGTTTTCTATTTTATGGTTAGTACTTTTCAATATATCTTCGTATGTTTTAGATTCTTGGTCTATTATTACTAATTATGGTGATAATTTTTATCTCTAAAAACAGTTTCTGATTATTACAAGATTATCTATTCTCCAATAAAGATTTAAATCTATTAATTTAGCGGCTTAATTAAAAGCTTTGGGTATAAATAACGGATTGCAGCTGAATTGTATCTGAGATATAAAATTTTTAATAAGGTTATAAGATTTGCAAATTGAAGATATGCAAAATACGTTCTCTAACCGTTCTGTCTATTCCTACGAACCTGTTATCGCGATTATTAAAAATAAATATCAATAAATAAATCACGTGAATTAATATTGTAATATTGAATCGTGTTACAGATTACGAAGCACTGCAAAGCAGTTAAAATGAAAATCAATAGTTTATGTTACAAGTTTCTGAAATAATCCCATAATTTTCGATATAGTAATCAATTTTATAAGTGTTGAGTTTAACACAAGGGTAAATAACCTGTGGGTTAAAGGACTTTGGATCGAACCACTTCACGGAACAGAATAAATGTAAACGTGTACTGTATAAATACATATTGTTATACGCCATTATTTTGAAGTGTAGACTAACAAACGTCCAAACGTCTCATGGTAGGTAATACGACAAAGTGTATTTTCTTTGTTGTTGATATTTATTGGCCTCTGTACATTGTGCACTTATTAACGGCTTCTGCAGATGACGAGGAATGTGCCTAGTATTTGTCCAGATGCTGCAAGAATAATATTTCCACTAGAAAACTTCCCTTCTTTGTCTCCTTCTAATGCAATCCTTCTTATAAAGGTTGGTAACAACTGCAGCAAGCCTAGCAGGTCTTTCGGCAACACTAGTTTTGGTTTCATTAAATTTTGCGTGTTTTTCTAGTAAATGTGCTTTTTGCCATATTCCATGTCACAATTAGTTTTGGTTCTGATATGATTATACAGGGTGATTTGCAGTGGAATGAACACAGAATGTGTGCGTGTAGGGGACCTTAAAAGATGCCGATTTTTTATATAAATTTTTTCTCTGACGCCCATGGTTGGTGATATGTTGACCTCGGATGATTCTTTAATAATTACAAAAATCAACTGTATTGTAGCAGTGCCCTAACATAGCACAACCAAATTTGGTAGATGGTTTTCTTCTATTAACATCGTTATTTGACTCAAAAAGGAGTGAATTAGGGGTGGGTCACCCTTTTAATGATTAAATTTTTTAAAACTCTAACCTAAGTAAAAGTTAAATGCCCAGTTTCACAAAGCCCGATTAAATGTTTAACGGACGGTTAGATAACCAATGTTTCAGACGACCAATCACAGGTTGTGATTCGGGTTTTTGCCATGACACATGACAACCAAACATTTTGAAGCTGTGATTGGTTGTATTAAGCCTTGATTAACTAACCGGTCGTTAAATATTTAATCGAGCGTTGTGAAACTGGGCATTAGTCCGTCAATTTTAGAGCAAATTAAATTTTCTTTCTCCCCTCCTGTCAATTTTTCGACAAACCACCCTTTTTTGAGAAAACTGAGATTTTTAGAGTTGAGTTAAAAATAAAATTATATCTCTTGAAGACTTTGTTAAAAAGTAACATATCTGAAATTTAACAAACGCTATTAAAAACTAAAATATTCTCTTTGGAAATGGTGGGTTACTGTAGCATGTGGATTGACATCTGAATATTCGTGGCAGTTGTGCACATTCGTAATCCCTCTCCTTGTAAAGCTAGCTCCATCCGTAAAAAGAATGGTCTTGTGAAAATCAATGTTCTGATGTAAGATGAAACTACAAAAAGACAGTCTTGCCTCCAAATCCTGCGGTAGCGTTCGTGCACTTTTTGAAGGTGATAGGGATGCAGCAGATTGCGTCGGATAATTCTATGTACCGTCGGCTGTGGTATATGAAGCTGCCTGGATAGTCATCTGGTGCTGGTTTGAGGTTCATTTTCAATACTGTCTAGAAGAGCAGGTGGTAGTGGAATTTTCCTTTATGTAACAGTAAAGGATTTTTTCACGCCCGAGGAGGTACCACCCCATACATCAAGGGGCCGGTGAAGTCCCAACGGACGTTTCCGGTTCTGGTGTATGAGTCGGTTTCCCTTATAAGCAAAAATGATGATGGCTCCTCCTTGTATAAAATATTCCGGAGGCAAAATACCCCTCCATTCGGATCTCCGGGAGAGGGGTGTACAGGGGGCGCCAACATCAAGATTTAACATATCCTTTTCGAATATATGTGGCCTAAATTCTAACCTGAACTCCGTCCACCATTTCCTCCAGGCTAACAGGCCCCAACTCCTCTTCCTCACCGAAACCCAAATCAGTGCCAAAACAGCCACTAATCACCTTAATTTCCCGGGGTATGAGCTCCTTACTGCCTTTAGATTGCATGGAGGCGTGTGCGCATACGTCCGTAGCAATCTACCCTGCACCAGACTTCCCAATTTAGAAGCTGGAAGAAAAGACATACTATGGATAAAACTCTCTCTCAGGGCTGCAACTAAATTCATCTGTTGCATTTACCGGTCACCTTCTGACAACAACTTTGTCCAGCTCTTTGACTACCTTTCTGAAAAAACTGACTATCTGATTTCTGAATATCCTTCCTCCGAGGTCACTATTCTTGGCGACTTCAATGTCCATAATAAGGAATGGCTAGGATCTTCAAAAAGCGATCCACAAGGGAGAGCAGCGGAGGCCTTTGCAGTCAGCAATTCTTTGGCCAATATGGTTCAGCAACCTACTTACTTTCCTCGTATCCCAACACACAGCTCAAATCCCTTGGATCTCCTTCTTACTACAAATCCTGAATGCTATAAGATATCAGTCACCGCCCCCCTTGGTCGCTCAGACCACGGCATGGTCACTGCTTCCTGTGCAATGCAACCCGAGGTCACACAGTCATCACACCCACGTATCGTTTGGCACTACAACTCCGCAAACTGGGACGAAATGCGGGATTACTTTTCCTCATTTCCATGGGCGTCTGTCTGCTTCTCTCATCCTGACCCCTCTGATATCTCAGAAAACGTCACCGAAATTATCCAAGCTGGCATGGAATTATTTATTCCACGTACACAGAAAACCTCTTCAGCCACTCAAAAGCCCTGGTTCTCTAAATCCTGTGACAAGGCCAGACTTGAAAAGGTCAAAGCTCACAAAACGCTTCTACACAATCCCAGTCAAGAAAATCGTCAAGCATTCAACGACGCAAGAAACCGCTATGTCCGCATTCTTTCTGAGGCAAAAAACTCGTTTAATAACCACATCAAAAACAAAGTCCTCTCAAGCTCCAACGGCGGCAAACCCTTCTGGACTCTTGCTAAGTCTATTGGGAATAATTTCTGCAAGAGCACGTTCCCACCTCTCGTCTCAGGTGATGAAATTGTTTCTACCGCCCTGGGCAAGGCTGAACTTTTTGCTTCGTTGTTCGCCGGAAATTCTACTCTCAACCCACCTCCAAATGTTCAACCACCAACAGTCCCCAACGTCGCGCATAAAATGACTGATATCATTTTCAAAACTAAAAAGGTACGAAAGATGCTCTCTTCTCTTAATACCAGGAAAGCCTCTGGCCTTGACGAGATCCCAGCAATTGTTCTCAAAAAATGCGCACCAGAACTTGCTCCTGTCCTGACTCGTCTGTTTCAGATATCTTACAATAAAGGCATATTCCCTAGTAACTGGAAAACTGCTCGAGTACAACCCATCCCCAAGAAAGGATCCAAAGCGCTTCCTAGCAACTACAGGCCTATTTCTCTCCTTTCAGTCATCTCTAAAGTGATGGAAAAGTATATAAACACCGAACTACTAAAATTCCTTGAAAAACACAGTCTAATCCACGACAGGCAGTATGGATTCCGTCAGCGCAGATCGACTGCCGACCTCCTTTCCTTTGTCACCCATTCTTGGAACAAGTCTATGGAACAACACGGTGAATCCCAGATTGTTGCTCTAGACATATCCAAAGCATTCGACCAGGTCTGGCACGCAGCGCTGCTTAATAAACTTCCGGCCTATGGCCTACCACCAAAACTTTGTACCTGGACAGCAAATTTCCTCTCCAACAGGAGCATATCTGTTGTTGTGGATGGCCATTCCTCTAAACTGTATCCAATTAATGCAGGAGTTCCTCAAGGTTCAGCTTTAGCCCCTACTTTGTTTCTTCTCCACATCAATGACCTCCTCTCTAGCACATCCAACCCAGTTCACAGTTACGCGGACGACAGCACCCTCCACTCAAACATACAATATTCTAAGCCTGTCTCTTTAGCCCAATTAGATGAGGATCGCAGACTCATGGAGGGTTCTGTCTCCGTAGACCTCCAAAAAATATTAGACTGGGGAAGTAGAAATCTTGTACAATTCAACCCCACCAAAACTAAGTCTTGCTTTCTTTCTCACAAGAGATACAGCAGCCCTAGACCTATCACAATGAACAACCAAGTTATTCAAAGTAATGAGTCCTTTTCTCTTGTTGGCATTTCTGTGGATCGAAATCTTAATTGGCACCAACATATTACATCAATTGCAGAAGCGGCTGCTAAGAAATTGGGTTTCCTCTTCCGGGCTCGCAAATACTTTTCACCAACTAATCTCTATACCTTATACACTTCACAAATAAGGCCAAACCTCGAATACTGCTCCCACATCTGGGGTGCAGCAGCCGCTTCTACACTCGCTATCCTGGACTCCATTCAAAAGAGAGCTATACGTCTCATCGGTGACCCTACCCTCACCCAAAGGCTTCCATCCCTTGCCCACCGACGTGCCGTTGGTGACCTCTCTCTCTTTTATAGATATCTGCACGGGCACTGCTCAGAGGAGCTTTCCTCCATAATTCCCCCACCTGCTGCCCCCAGCAGATCTACCAGGGGAACAGAGCGAATGCACCCTTTTACTGTCCAGGTCACCAGACATAGAACATCTTGTTATGCCCGCTCTTTTGTCCCGAGGACTTCCAAGTTGTGGAATTCCTTGCCGGCACATGTTTTTCCTTCTCCTGCGAACCTCCAAACCTTCAAGTTCAGAATTAACAAGTTGCCTCTTTCCTCCTTGTCAACACCCACGGTACGATAGTATTTAGGCTGTAAGCCCTCGTGGTGTGTTGTTGACATAAAAAAAAAAAAAAAAAAAAAAGACGCTCTTCAGTTCGTCCGTTCACCACATGAACGCGTCCTCCAGCATTTTTTTTATGAAAAAGGAACCCGTTTTCCTGAGTTATATGTTCAACATTGGCAAACGTTTGACGATGTGGTGTATTACGATTAGGAAATATTCTTCGATATACCTCTACACTTCTACGGCAATTACCCTCGCAAAACCCTAATACCATAAGCTTGTCAACTTGTTCATTAACCGAGAATTTCCAGCCATTTTGAGCAACAAATTATTATCATAAAACAAAAAAAAGTCTGGACGCAGCAAGTGCGTTATGGAAGTGCATTTTCATAATATATATATATATATATATATATATATATATATATATATATATATATATATATATATATATATATATATATATATATATATATATATGGGTTCTAGGGGGCCTAGTTCGCGCTTATTTTAAGAATTTTTTTCAACGAAAATTCACTAACAAGAAACACCAGACAATAATTATTGCAAAACTTAATAAATTTAAGTAATGTAAGTTTTGACAACCACTGTAACCTAGCAACAGATGACCTGCAGAGCGCCCAAGGCATGCTCTATGAGACTTTAATGTTTAATAAAATCTTCAAGGGACATAATTTGGTTGTGATCTAAACTCTAAGAATCTCAATTTTCTCAACAAAAAAAAACGGGTGGTTTGTCGAAAAATTGACAAGCAGAGAAAAAGCGAGCCTCACCATTGAGATCTTGTAAACTGTATGAAACACGAGGATGGTTAAATTGGGGAACAGCTGCGCGTTTCTATGGCGATTAATTATCTAAAAAAAATTGAGGTGTTATTTTTAGTTTTTTAATTATTCAAAAAAGAAATTTGCAATTTAGGCTTTTTGTTTTGAAGTTAATAGCGAAAGAACTAGACTTTTCTAACTATGATATTGTTAGGCCACTTTTTTATGGGAAATGTAAATTAGTCATCACATCTGTCAAGCCGTTCTTGATGCACAGAACTTAAATTTGATTTTTCGTATGGGCGCCATGTTGGATTTTTGCATTTTTGAAAAGTGTTTTTTTCTGATTATAACGATTTATCACACTATACGATCACATATTACCTGCTATCAAAATTTGACAAAAAATTGTGTCTTGGAAGGGACGCCAATAAATTTGTTTAACGATCTAAATATTGACAGTTCAGCCAAACTTTGATGTTTATAGTATTTTTGTACATTATCTCTTTGGTAAAAATCATGAGTTTTACAAATGAAGAATTTTAACTACCCTATATATATATATATATATATATATATATATATATATATATATATATATATATATATATATATATATATATATATATAGTGTGCCCACGGATTGAGTGTGGGTAAGGTATAAGTGACAAAAAATTTTCGAATTAGATTATGATATTCTGGGAATCGCTCTTGCTTTGTCTTAAACTGAGATGTTGAGAAAATGAACAAAATCAATCAATATACAGGGTGGTTTATAACTGATGTAATGAAATGTATTAAGAGTAAATAACCTTCGTTTATGAAGATACCGCAAAAACTTATTAACAAAAATTGTTTAGAATTAAAATTTATGACAGGCTCTCAATTTTCAAACAGATCAGCTTACTATGATTTTTTTTAGCTGCGACTTTATTTAAATGACGTTTGACGGCTTATGTGATTAGGTGTACTTTAAAAAATACTTGAAACTGTATTAAAAAAGTCTTTGCCATAAATAAACTTGGGGTAGGTTTGCTTTCATCTCAATCAATAAAAAAGTAAAGTAAACGCACATTTGGACATTTGAAGCAATATTGGCGAGTTGCATGGCTACTTGAGCTCTGCCTTGTTGTTTGTTTCCCGGGATACTACTTATTTGGAAAATTGAAACGTCAATTTTATTTGTGACGAACGGCAAGCTTCTGCATTTAAAATGGTTAACAACAGAACAAAAAGTGTTTTTTGTGCAGTGCTATGGTTTGGGTGAAGAACATTCTTATCAGGGAGTGATAAGAAAAGTCCTTGAACGCTGGCCAAATTATTAGTGAATTTTCTTAGAAAAAATTCACTAATGAGGAGATCTCGGGCCCCTAGAACCCATATCCGGGGTCAGTTTCAATTTTTATATGTTTATATATATATATATATATATATATATATATATATATATATATATATATATATATATATATATATATATCACACCGATAACTCAAAAAATAATGGGCCGATTTTGATAAAATTTGGCATGTACCTTTATTTTGTAAATGGCTTGGATAAGTTCGTTAGTCAGGAAAATCGAACGAGGGTTTCAGGGAAAATTTTGAGTTTTTATTTGAAAAAAATTCTTATCTCAAAAAATAATGGGCCGATTTTAATAAAATTTGGCATGCACCTTCCTTTTAAAAATGGCTTTGACAAGTTAGTTAGTCAGGAAAATCGGACGAGGTTTGCCGGAAAAATTTTAAGTTTTTATTCGAAAAAAAATTTTATCTCAAAGAATGATGGGCCGATTTTGATAAAATTTGGCATGTACCTTCCCTTTGTAAATGGCTTTGATAAGTTCGTTAACCGAAAAAATCGGACGAGGTTTTCCGGAAAATTTTGGAGTTTTCATTTGAAAAAAAATTTCTTCTTAAAAAATAAAAAAATATGATAACCAACCAAATTTGGTAGGTAGGTTTACGATATAAAAAGTAAACTATACACCAAAATTTAGATTTCTATGATACAAGAAAAAAAAGTTATAATAAAATATTTTGTGCCAGATCATTTCTATGAAAATTTACTACCATAACGCACTTGCTGCGTCCAGGCTTTTAGGTTTCCACTACTGGTGTAAAAAAGGTTGTTACATAATTTATGCGTACTGGGAGTGTTTTAAATGTTAAGAAGAAAAAATCCGACCTAAATGAAGAAGACAATGCTGCAGATGCATTAGCTATGGATTCTGTTAGGCGTTTTCCGAAATTATCATTAAGAAGACGGGCATTAGAAATTGGCAATATTAGCAAATCGCATTTGCAACAAATTTATCATACCAACAAGGTGAAACCTTCCAAAGCAAAACTTATACACACTTTGGAAGAAAATGACGAGTCAAAACGATTAGATTTTTGTTTATGGTACGGCGAGAAATATCTACAAAATCACAATTTTGGCAGAAGTATAATTTTTTCGGACGAATACACTTTCACCACTAATGGGGTGGCAAATTCCCAAAATGCACGGCATTGGTCTATGGAGAATCCAAATCATAGAGTTAATTGCAGAAGACAATGCCATAAAAAAGTAAATGTGTGTTGTGCTGTTTCTTACACTGGAATAATTGGGTCATATTTTTTTGGAGCGGAATATGAACCAGTACAGTTATCTGGAAATGCTGGAAAATATTCTTCAAGACCATTTGCATAACATCTCACTAGAATATGGACAAGCAGCATACTTTCAGCATGACGGCCACCCAGCACATGCAACAGGAATCGTTCGAGAATGGTTAGATCGCGAACTTCCTGGGCGGTGGATTGGTCGATATGGGCCAATACCTTGGCCTCCCAGAAGTCCCGATCGTACCTAAATGAACTTTTATTTATGGGGCTATCTCAAACAGAAAGTCTACGCGGCTCCATTAAACAACGACCCTAATTTGTTGAAATTGAGGTTGAGAGAGGTAATTGACGGTATTCCAATTCAACATATTCAAAATGCCTACAAAGCATTTACTAAACGGGCTGAGTTATGTGTATCGGTTGGTGGCAGCACATTTGAATAATTTCTTTATTTTTCGATGTTCGTTTTGATTTTTGTTAGCAATAAGCGTTTTGTATTTTACTGATAAATTATTATTTATTATACATATATATATATATATATATATATATATATATATATATATATATATATATATATATATATATATATAATTTTTGAAAATCACATTCATAAATTTCTATTAAAATTCGCTACCACAACGCACGCTTTACCAGCTTCAGTGAAATGCTAATTGTAAATTATAAGTCACGCAACTGGTTTCTTTGCGTTACGTATGAAATATAATCAAATTCTGCATGTAATTTATTTTTCTGTACCAAGGTGGTTTCCTAAACAACCAAGCGTGATCAAAATTTTGAGAACGATAATAACGTCAATGAAAAGCTCTACTTATTACACTTTTAGTTGGTTTTTCTTGCTTCAGTTAAAGAAAAACCCGGATGCAGAAAACCTATGATAAATATTAACAATAATTTCGTATAAATTCTGCGAACGTTACTAATGACACACTTCTGAGATGCACAGTCAAGGTTACATTCTCAAACGGAATCATTTTATAATACTAAACAAGTTTTGAATAATCTCTCACATCATTCCTCTTGTTTTCCTTGATGATTCACTAATATTTTTTAGTGTCATTGACATTGACTCAAGCACGATCTAAGCGAAACCTCTAAATATAGCCACCTACGTGTTAGCTGCGAAATCTTCACAACTTGCTGGGTCATTTTTTGCCAATTAAAATCTCCCTTAGGCTCTGGACCTATCGCAACTCATATAACGTTACATTCTATCAAGAGTGTCATCAGAAATGATGAAAGACTGTTCTTCGAAAAGGTGTTAAAAGTTGGAACGGTAAGACCGGATTTGTTGGAACAACACTGTCATCCATATCTCTGGAGCGAGATCAGTGCTGAAATTATTACCGGGCAGATGTAGCCTATTTGAATACACATAACGGCGGTTTAACTTGCTAAAAGTTACACAACCTGAGTGATTAAGAGCAACCTCACTTGGCTTTTCTTAAGTATGTACGGTTATGTCAACGTTATTGTCAATAAAAAACGTATATTCCAGGAATACCGGATTTCATTACAAGTTTAAATCTCTACTCGTGTCTGACTTTTTTCTAATGAGAGCCATAAATAATTTAGTGTTGATAGTATGCCGTAGAAAAATGTCGTTTATTGTTTGTATGGGATACTTGTCTGGCATACCGTAGTCTCATAAGTAAATGTGAGACACTTATTTTGCATTATCTCAAATGTAATTAGAGGGTAAATGCGAAATAATCTATGCAACACTCGGAGCGTCGCTCGTAACCAAGCCAAGTCATGCTTTTCGTCACCTTGGTCACGAGCATTTTTAGATGTCGCTTCTACACTTGCTACCCTGGACTCCATTCAGAAGAGAGCTATACGTCTCATCGGTGACCATACCCTCATCAAAAGGCTGCCATCCCTTGCCCACCGACGAGCTGTTGGTGACCCCTCTCTCTCTCTCTCTTTAACAGATATCTGTACGGGCACTGCCCAGAGGAGCTTTGTTCCATAGTTCCTCCACCTGCTGCCCCCAACAGATCTACCAGGGGAACAGAGCGAATGCACCCTTTTACTGTCCAGGTCACCAGACATAGAACATCTTCTTATACTCGCTCTTTTGTCACGAGGACTTCCAAATTGTGGGATTCCTTGCCGGCACATGTTTTTCCATATCCTCCGAACCTCCAAACCTTCAAGTCCAGAATTAACAAGTTGCCTCTTTCCTCCTCAGTTGACACCTACGGTACGATAGTATTTAGGCTGTAAGCCCTCGTTGTGTGTTGTTGAAAAAAATAAATAAAAAAAGATGAGAACTTGAGTGAGTCTCCTTTGGAAAGAGCCGCTTGTAATTAAGTTATTTTAACGACAATTTTTGACCTATGCACACGAGAAACTATTTTCAGTGCCCACAAAATTAATGGTTATTTCATAAGCAACTTGATTTCCAGTCAATTCAGCTGTCAAACGAAATTTTTAAAACGATTAGGACTTGGATCACTTTCGATGCCGTGCTGTATATGGATCGTTCAGGCTTCGTTGATTTTGTTAACTGGGTGTTCCTGTCTGAAGCCTTGGCTTCGATATGGGCCCTCCATTACGATAATCGGTTTACAAGTAAAAACGTTATTACCGAAAACAGAAAAACGTTTTTTAAAATCACCCTGTAAATGAAGAGCATAAGCGGTAAATTCAAACACGATCCGAGTGTTGTTATTTTGGTAAATATTAAAATTGGCGAAAGAAACCCCAAAATTTTCTTGGAAACACTGGTCCGATTTTCCTGGCTAACGAACTTTTTCAAGCCACTTATAAAAGGAAGGTACCTACCAAATTTTATCAAAATCGGATTATTATTTTTGGAGTTATACGATTATATATATATATATATATATATATATATATATATATATATATATATATATATATATATATATATATATATATATATATATATATATATATATATATATATATAGTGTGTCCCAAACTGGATGGGAATGTATTGCTATCTCCGTTATTATTAGAGATAAGGAGACGGTTAAATTGGCAATGTTTTGTAGAATTTCATGACAAATATGACTTGTATTTTGCCCTGCCTCTTTTCGTTTTCGAGTTATTTTGAAAAAACCAAAATTTGTCGATTTATTTTTTCTTCAATATCAAAGTAGGCGTTGATCTGACATGTCTAAGACTTGCACATTATCAGGACACTTTTTACCGAGTAATCTTTTTGTGCTATTCTCAACTTTGGATTGTCATTTGTTCTTGAGCTACAGGTATCAACATTTGTTTTTATTATGGCAGCCATATTGGATTTTTCGCTCATGTGATAGCCTGTGAAAAGAGCTTTCCAATGATTGATAACATGCTTGAGAAATCCTGTAATTGAACTGACAATTTTGAGAAAAACCGTTTTGAGGATAGTAGGCTGTAAAATCCAATACCAGAAAACAAATGACAAAAAAAAGTGTTCAAAAAGCAGTAGGCCATGGAGTCTAACAATAGACTTCTACTTTTAACATAATTTTCCGTAATCATAGGAACTTTGAGCACACCAATGAATCGGCCCATTATTACAAACGATATTTTACATTACAATATTATCCTAAAAAATTGTTATAATTTAATTAAATAGGTAAACCTAGTAAATAACTAAATTTACTAACACAACTCAATAAAAAGCAGATTAATGATTTACGAAGACGCCTTTGAAAATTGTATGATTTTTAAACGGAAGTCAACTGAAAAACAACAGAAGAAAGGTTGCTATGGATATAACACTATCGCGACAATTAAGAATACTGTCATTCTTAATCATCTAAATAATTTGAGCTGTATGTAACACGCTGCTTAAAATTTTCTACTAAATAGTTTGTTTTCTGTTTATTTTAAATATTATTCAACAATATGTTTAGTAATGAAGAATATTTTGACATGTTGGAATGTTATATTCGTTCTAACCGAAATACCGAGGAAGCTGCAAATTCATATCAAAACAACTATCCAAAAAGACGACAACCAAACACCAAAATATTTCGCAGAATAGTGATCAATCTATTGAACGACGGTAGCTTCCACGCAAAGAAACTACCAATGCCTAGAAATGATGAAAGAAAGAATGCCGGTTTCAAACGAAAACTCTCCGCAATCTGTTCGGTTTTATGGCGTACAAATTGACGTTCCAAAAATACGATACACCGTGTATGAAAACAAAGTCATTACTATCCATACAACCCTACAATCGTACAAGGCTTAAATGTTGACGATTACCCTAAGCGACTTTAATTCTGCAGATGGTATCAAGGACATCATCATCAAGATGAAACTTTTAATTTGAAAATAATATGGACTGATGAATCCAGATTTACAAATTGTGGTGTGTATAATCGCCATACTAGGCATTATTGGGCAAATGAAAATCCCCATCTAAAGGAAGAAAGACGGTTGCAAGACATATTTCGTATTAATGTTTGATGCGGCTTATTAGGTAAACAACTGTTATTTTTATTTGTAGATTAGATAGTTAATTTTAAAAAAATTCAAGTAACTTCATTGTTGGTCGGTTCTTTTTTGAAAATAATTTTACTGGGGAAAGGTACCTTAATCTATTGAGAAATGATATCTTACCAACAATTAGAAGAGTTCATGATAATTTAGTCCAGCTCACAATGCTAGGATCGTAAAAGAATTTTTGTACCAAAATTTTAATAATCGTGTCATTTGTAACAATGGGCCGGTTCATTGGTGTGCTCGAAGTCCTGATATAACACCCATGGATTTTTATTTTTGGGGTACTCTGAAGAATGATGTGTATAAATTCGATCCACCACAAATCATTAATGAATTACGAAACAGAATCACGGAAGCTATGAATCATTTTAACCCAAACACCCTCACCAGAGTTTGCAGACATGTTTTAAAAAGGTGTATAAAGTGCATTGAATAAAACGGTGGCCACATTGAACAAGTTTCTATTTAGTGTATTTTTAAGTTTCTATTTTATTATTTGTTAAGTTCCGTTTCTAATTGTGTTGTTTTGTGGAGTTCAAGTTTCTATTTGTTATTGCCGGGTTCGTTATTAAACTGTTTCACATAATATTGCTTAGCATTATTACCTAATTAAGTATTGTAAATTAAATCACAATATTTTTATCGTGAATCATTACGGAAAATTATGTTAAAAGTAGAATTCTATTCTTAGACTCCATGGCCTACTGCTTTTTTAACACTTTTTTTTGTCATTTGTTTTCTGGTATTGGAGTTCATAGCCTACTATCTTCAAAACGGGTTTTCTCAAAATTGTCAGTGCAATTACAAGATTTCTTAAGCATGTTGTACACTATTGGAAAGCTCTTTTCACAGGCTATCACATGAGCAAAAAATACAATATGGCTGCCATAATAAAAACAAACGTTGATACCTGTAGCTCAAAAACAAATGACAATCCAAAGTTGAGAATAGCACAAAAAGATTACTCTGTAAAAACTGCCCTGATAATGTGCAAGTCTTAGACATGTCAGATCAACGCCTAATTAGATATTGAAGAAAAAAGAAATCGACAAATATTGTTTTTTTTTTCAAAATAACTCGAAAACCAAAAGAGGCAGGAAAAAATACACGTCATATTTGGAACGAACATGAAATTATACAAAACATTGCTAATTTAACTTTCTCCCTATCTCTAATAATAACATAGATAGCAATACATTCCCATCCACTTTGGGACACACTGTGTATATATATATTATATATATATATATATATATATATATATATATATATATATATATATATATATATATATATATATATATATATACTCATACTCATTTATTAGTGGTCAAAAATTATACATTATGTCTTACAAAGAAGCTGTGCTTGTGCTTGTATCAACATAATTTTGTAAAAATCCTCAAATAATCAAACTGTCAAAACAATTTTAGTTAATGTCACTTTTTGAATTTTGATCAATCTTGCTTTTCCTTATCTTTCTTCTTCCACAAACATTTGTATAGCCATTGCGAAGATTATTTTCACTCTCGCCTCACTATTTCTCTTCATTTCAACCAAACCTTCTTAAAAAACATAATTCTTTAGCACAGAAATTTTGACATATTATATATATATATATATATATATATATATATATATATATATATATATATATATATAAACACAGATCTCCTCATTAGTGAAAAATTTTCGCGAGCCTAGTCCGTAGAATTTTTAAAATATGTCTTATCATAATATTAATAACACTATTTAGTGACACGAATTTTGCTTCAGAGGATAGTTGGCGGCGACATATGCACAGACCAGAAAAAAAGACAAGTGGGTAGGTGGTATATTTCCAGTCTGCTTTTAAGTATTTTGTGATTCACAAAGTGTTCTTGGTTAGTTTCTTTGTTGTTAGTTTTCTTATGGAATGACTAACGTTGTTTAACAAACAAATATTCCACTACTGTTTTGAAAACAATTTTAATTAAGTTAAAATCATTCATTACCAAACCTAAATAACTGCACTACCGTTAAAAAACAAATACGAGATTCCTTTATAGAAGTAGTCATCACTGAAATTGGTCTACAATTATCCTAATTAAAATAACAAATTATATTTAATTATTTTAAGTATTCCTAAAAGCAAATTAGATTCTCTGGATAAGAAATCGTGAAAACCTTTTCAATTGATTTTTATACAAATCAACTGTGTAACATCCTTATTTAGAGCCGGTAAATGTTATACCAGAGGCACAGTAAAAATCTGGATGCAGCAAGTTTGTTGTTGAACCGCATTTTCAGAAAAATTATCTACGCAAATTTTTACCAAAATTTTATACACGGTGGCCACTTTGAACTGTCTAACTATTGGAATCTACCAAACCATAACAGATACACAGTCGGTTGGGTTACAAAAACCTGCGTGATTTTATGCTTATTTACAATCCCAAGAAAAGTACAATGGCAATATGCATCGTTTTAGTTTCATCAGGGTACTTCAGCAACGATAGAATCGATCCAGAATTTGTCTTGGGATTAAGTGGAGATTGGAACATGTGATGTGCACTGATAAGTACACTTGGTGAACCCAAATCAGCATAACACATTTTAAAAGACCCGAGGAACGTTTTAATAACCAAGTGAGCGTCACCAGAGGATGAAACATTTTCAGAACTCAGAATGTTTCATCCTCTGATTGCCAACTTGGTTAGCGAAACAATCGTCAGATCTTTTAAAATGTGTTGTGGTGATTTGGGTTTTCCAAGTGTACTTATCAGTGCTCATCACAGGTTCCAATCTCCACTTAATCCCAAGACATTCTGGATCGATTCTATCGTTGCTGAAATACCCTGAACAAACTGAAACGGAGCATATTTTTATTGTTTTGATAGCTTCTTTATTAGCAAATTAAAAAAAATGAGATCTGTGTTTATATATATATATATATATATATATATATATATATATATATATATATATATATATATATATATATATATATATATATCCGACCGATAACTCAAAAACTAATGGACCGATCTTGATCAAATTTGGTGAGTATCTTCCTTTTGCAAGTGGCCTAGGACCCCCCCCCCCTGGATCCACAAACCCCAAGAAACATTTCTTTTTCACACCCCCCAAGGAAGTTACGGGACCAGGAGTGAGTAGGGGTGCTGGGCGGGGTAGGTAGTAAAAAGTAAATATGAGCAGAAAATGCAAATAAAACGAGCTTGAAAGCTGTTTTTTCACATCTTGAAGCCATATCCCCCTTTAACCCTGCTACCCCGCACAGCACCCCTATCCCCCTAGGTGCCGTAACTTCCTTGGCGGATAGGAACAAGACATTTTTCTTGTGGTTTATTCAGCGAGGGTGGTTGTATGCACGCGAGGGGGGAGGAAAATCCCCACGCCGATGAAATATGGGTCATTGTTTCTACTATATAGGTAACCAAGTTTGATGCCTGCTTTCATCAAAGAAAGACATTTGCTATTAAAAATATTTTAAAGAAAATTCGCTACCATAACGCACTTGATACTTCCCGAAATTTTATTAAATCGACTGTTACTAAAATTGGTAAATTTCCATAACTGGCTACAAGCTATCAAACGGATAGCTTAGAATTTATCTGTGACCACTAGATTTTGAGTTGCCATGGCTAACTTTTGTTTATCTTGGGCGTTATATTAACAGTTTTAATAGAATGTGTTTAATGGCGAAATTCGTGAAAATATACATTTTACCTCTAAAAAAATTGTTTGGGCGAGCTTTCGTCAAAAAAAAATTATCAAATTTCCAACCCAGTAGCAAAACTGTGAATTTTTGAAAAAAGTTGTTTGAATAAACACAGTTTGTTCACTGAAGTATCTAAAAAAAACTTGTGTGTGGAAAAACTTCAGAAACTTCAGCATGTGTTTATTGTTTGTATTCAAACAACTGTAATCTTAAATTTTTTTTATGTATATTTTTTCGAACAGACCCTATTATATATATATATATATATATATATATATATATATATATATATATATATATATATATATATATAATATCTTAATAGGGGCTGAAAAATGGGAAGGAATTCGTGTCAGTTCTTTGCTAAAACTAAATCTATATTTCACATCTAATTTGATGCTTCTTCAGGAGTCTACAAAAATACAGCTTATGGTATACAACACATAAAGATCTTAAAAATTCTTACAAAATATTGTGTACCATAAGCTTAATTTCGTAGGCTCGTGAAGAAGCATGTTTTAGCAATGAACTTGGATGATCTCCTGGCAGTATCAGTAAAACTGTACGACCGTTACTCCGCCTAGTATCTCTCTCCCTCTATCTCTCTCTCTCTCTCCCTATATATATATATATATATATATATATATATATATATATATATATTTATTTATTTATTAATGGCTTGGATGAATTCGTAAGCCAGGAAAATCTGACCAGGTTTTCCGGGAAAATTTTGAGTTTTCTTTCGAAAAAAATTTCTTTTTCCGAAAATTACAAAGCTATTTTAATGAAATTTTGTGGATATATTGCCTTGAGAAAGACCTTACTAGGTACCAAAATTAAACTTTCTAAGTTTATATAAAATTGAGTTTTTCAAATTTTTAATTTTCTTTCGAAAAAATTTTTTTTCTCCGAAAATTACAAAGATATTTTAATGACACATGGTGGTATGTTGCCTTAGGAAAGACTTTACTACATACCAAAATTCAACTTTCTAAGTTTATTGAAAATTGAGTTATCCAAGTTTGAAGCATTTAATAAAAATTCACTACCATAACGCACTTGCTGCGTCCCGAACTTTTTTCAATACTTTTTTGTATTATTGTATATTGCTTCTAAATAAACATTTTATATATATATATATATATATATATATATATATATATATATATATATATATATATATATGTATATATATATATATATATATATATATATATATATATATATATATATATATATATATATATATATATATATATATATATATATATATATATATATATATATATTAATATATATATATCTTCAATGCCGCGGAGCTTTCGGATGTACTGGGAAAGGTGAATTCCGATCTGGATTCATTGTACAAAGTGTTCAAAGACCAATCGCTGTGTCTAAATGCGAAGAAGTCGGCTGCTATTTTGTTTGGGAGTCAGATTCTTGTAGAGCGCTTAAAGGTAAATGTGAGGGTCATGATCAATGGGGAGCCTCTGGAGCTTTTGGATGAGGTGCGAAACTTGGGTGTGATAATGGATAACAAGTTTAGATATAAGCGGCATGTTGGTGCCTGCCTTCAGCGGGCCTACAACAACCTGCGTCTGCTGTACCCGCAGAGGACTTATCTTCCGACTGGTGTTAAGCTAATGCTTGGGAATACCTTAGTCCTCTCGCAGTTTGCCTATTGCTCGGAATTATATTCGCCATGCTTGGATGGTTGCGATTATAATCGGATACAGAGACTGCAAAATTCCTGTCTGAGGTTCGCGTATGGTATTCGAAAATTCGAACATATCTCGCATAAACTAAATGAAGCGAAGTGGCTTAATATGCGTAATCGTTTCACTCTGAGAGCAGCAACAACACAATGTTCCATTCTATTATTGTGTCTAGAGTCCCAACATACTTGTATAGAAAGGTAACGCACAGAACTGATGTTCATAGCATTAAGATACGGTCGAAGGGCTTAATTTCACCATCTAAGTACAGGCTAGCACTGTTTAAACGGTCTTTTACCTATCAGATATACGCTATATACAATGGTCTTGATGAGAGTGTTAAGAGCTGTTCTGTGCGTTCCTTCAAAAAGAAACTGTTGCTGATTATGCGTGGTGTTTAAGCAGGTTGCCGGGCTGGCTGTTGACTACCAGTTTTGCATATGGGCGTAAGTGGGAGAGCAGAGGATGATTATACATCCGTCTGAACTTCGCCCAATTCACACAGTTTCTTATTATTTTTCTTTTAATTATGTACATGGAACTGTGTTTTTGTAAACTACATTGTATTGTTGTATTTTTTTGTTCTTTTTAATTGTGCACTTGAGCATTGTATTATCTACTGTGTGAATAAAGGCTATTTTATTATTATTATTATTATTATTATATAGTTTGTCAAAATGCAAAAGTCGCCATCTTCTCATTGGCGAACATTTTTTAATGATAATTCGCTAAAATTTGAATAAGAAACACAATTATCTAATACATTTTTGAATAATTCTGGCAAAGAGCAAATTTTGTGTGTTCTGTAATTAATAGAAAGAAAAATATGGTTTGAATTCTTCATAGAAACATTCAATTTCTTGCAGACTCACAAGCTTTCTTGAATATTATGTACCTTTTATTATTATTTTTTGCATTGTGGTTTTGTGACATCACGGAACCGGCGGCACTGACCACCATAAACAATTATTTGAACCTGACCGAGTTATTGCGTCTGTTACGAAACCACCGACAGCAATAATGAATGAGAGACTTACTGCTAGGACCGCTGTCGTAGTCTTTTATTTTGTTCGGAACAGGTCTCTTGCAAATGTCAAAATGAAACCAAGTATCACTGGCACACTGAACCGGCTATAGCATAAGATACTTTGGTGTTATTTGCTTTATTTGTTTAAAATAAGTGATGTATTATCACGTTTCAAGAGTCGTAATAGTATTAAAAGTCATGCTATATTGAACACTGTCGCAAACGTAGTTCATTATCACATTGAAGTGGCTGGTATTTTGGGCCATCTTTTTAGTAAATTTATATTTTAGTGATTTATTTTAAAGAAATAAAGCAAATAACATCAAAGTATGTTATGCTATAGCCGGTTTAGTGAGCCAGTGATACTTGGTTTCATTTTGACATTTGCAAGAGACCTGTTCTGGAAAATTTCTTTAAATGAGCACGAATTAGGGCCTCAGGAACCCTTTTTCATGGTCAGTTCAAATACTTTTTGAACGCAATATTTCTCAAATTGTGTAAGTGATTGACACGAATATTTACAACTTAAAAAAACATAGACAGACGTAGTTGTGTACCAATTTTCAAGTTGTTTGATTAAAGGAAAATAAAGTTATTCAAAATTAATAATAAAATAATCCTCGACATCCCTTCAGATTCTGTAATGCAATATCTATAATGTTGGACAAAGACGGATGACGTTATATGTACTGCTATTCTATTTAAATAAATCGTAGATAAAAACATAAACAATGGATGTGGTCGCAGGTTATCAGCCTGGACAACGTTGTCAGAGATACGACAGGGACGCCATCTCGGTGCAGGACCAGGTACTATGTTGTCACAGCTCTAGTTTACACAAAATATAATGGATAGAGCTGTACAATCAACTAAGAATTGTGTAATGTCAGCCTTGGACCATTTATTTCCTAATACCAGGACAAAGTTTCAAACACGGTTAAGTTTAGCATGCGAATGTATACTATAAATAAAAAATTAGGGACGCAGCAAGTGCGTTATAGTAGTGAATTTGCATAAGAATTGTACACTATTAGTAAGGTATATTATTAAAACTGATTCTTTAAATTTAAATGGACCTTGGGGATCGGTTTTAGAGTCCCAGTTAGCGATTATTTGAAAAAAATTATATTTTATATGGAGGTAGAAAATTAAAATTTGGTCTTAGATATAATATGAAAGTATTGCAAGTGCCTTTAAAGAATTGTGTTACAAATTTCATTAAAGTTACAACAATTTTTCAGAAAAAAATAATTATTTACAAAGGGAATATACCTGTCAAATTATAAACATGGCAGGTATTTTTCCTTATTAATTGCTAGGATGGTTTTGTTTTAGTCAACCCATTCAGTATTTGCAAACAATAAACAACAAAAGTCTGGACGCAGCAAGTGCGTTATGGCAATGAATTTTTATTAAAATGTTTTTAATAGCAAATATGTTTTTTTTAAAAGCAGGCATCAAATTTGGTTATCAGTATAACCAATATAGTAGAAACAAGGTGCCATGTTTAACCAAAACAACTTTGAAAATGTACCGTAATTCCCGAAAGTAAACTTAAAGTGTTCCCGAAAAAACTGGTCTCTTGGTCAACCTTATAGGTTAACAGCAAATTGAGCTATTCACATTTGAAGCATTTAAAGAAGATTCTCTACCATAACGCACTTGCTGCGTCCCGAATTCCTTTTTTTACAAACATGCATTCTATTTCGATGGACAAAAATGCAATAACATAAGGCGTGTGAATTTGTATTACCAACGACTTATGGGCCACCCTGTGATTGTAGAAATATTTTTTAAGATGTAGCTCAAGACACTATAAAATTATTGAATACAAATTTTTTTCGTATCTTGTATAATAACGGATATATTGAACTTTATTGATTGTTTTACGAAAATTCGATAAAAAATTATGTACCATTAAACGATAAACTTTATAGTTAAGGCTACGGCCAAAACATCAGAGAAAGGGTCTATTTGAAATGAATTTTCTGGAAACATTTTAGTAAAATGAAGGACGATGACCGTTGAAGCTAAGACTTCAGGTTTTGTAAAACATTCTTCTTAAGACATTTTCTTTTCCTAGCTCCTATTAGTTTCAGGTTCTTTGCCTAAATGTTGCCAATTTTGACGCTTTAAATCGCGACTGACGTTTTGAGGAAAACCTCAATTTATTTTTTTAAATGCACATAACTTTTTTGTCTTTCAACCTACAGAGCTAAATTGGTAGGTAATTTACCTATAATGAGATGAACCTGTAAACCAAATTTGGCTGCCCATACTTTGTTATTTCCGGAGATATACTTTTTTTTTAACGAAAACACAAAATTTTCCGGGAAAACCTGGGCCGATTTTCCTGGCTAACGAACTTATCCAAGCCACTTGCAAAAGGAAGGTATTCACCACATGTAATCAAAATCGGCCCATTATTTTTTGAGTTATCGGTGTGATACATATATATATATATATATATATATATATATATATATATATATATATATATATATATATATATATATATATATATATATATATATAAAAATTGTGATAGAAAATTTTCGTAAAAATATTTGAAATCCGATAGCTCAATAAATTTCCCCTTAAGCCAGAATCTCAATCTTGAACCATACTTACACCTATGTAAACGCACCTGGGTACTAAATTAAAGAAAAATAACATAATGAGCTATAAGTTTGTTCGAAAAACCTTTTTTGTTGTTTATTTTTTTGCAAAAACTGGATGGGTTGACTAAAACAAAGCCATCCAAGAAATTAATATGGAAAAATACATTTCATTTTTATAATTTGACAGGTACATTCCCTTTGTAAACAAATTTTTTTTTCTGAAAAATTTTTGTAATTTTAATGAAATTTGCTTGCATTACTTACATATTATATCTAAGACCAATTTTTAATTTTTTACTCCATATAAAATATAATTTTTTTCAAATAATCTGGGACTCTAAAACCGATCTCCAAAGTCCATTTAAATTTAAACAATTAGTTTTAATAGTATATCTTACTAATAGTGTACAATTTTAATGAAAATTCACTACTATAACGCACTTGCTGCGTCCCGAAATTTATTGTTTTTCTGTATTTATGCAAATTACATGCCAAATTATTATTTTCTGAAAGGTCTGGCTCCTCAGATATCAAATTTAAATCAAAAAGCTGACATATTAAACCTATGATAGTCTGACGTGGTTTTGTATTATTGTGTCTTTTCCTGTCCTACTTTACCTATCAAATTAACATTTCTTAGAAAGATTTCTGGGTTTAAAGTTACATCATGTATAATATTTTAATGTGGAGTCATTTGTAGGAAGAACATATGTCAGATTCAGTCTGTACCATTTGAAAGGAGAATATTGAGCTGCTAATGACCTATTTCCCGAACCCAAATTTAATCAATGCCTTACCTAAAAGGTATTATCTACTTCTTTCTTTTTCTAGAAATTTAGAATTATTATTCTTCACTTTGACGCAACATCTGGACAACAACTGTTTATTCAGACTGGTTAAAAAGTGATACACAAAACCGCAGTAGATCCTTGGCATCAAATATTTACGATTTTACAAACATTGAACGGCTACAAGGCGAAGATTTTTATAATAATAATAATTATTATTATTATTGTTTATTGGCAAAAATTATACATTATGTTAATACAATAAATCTTATGCGACTTGTGGTGTATCATATAACATAATTTAGAAGGTTGAATTCTAAATAGTTTGACAGTCCTACACCAAATTCAATAAACTTCAGATTTTGACGTACCAAACTTAAATTATTTTTTCTCTTCTATTTCGCACCTTCTAACACTTCAACCATCACCTTCATTTACCATAAATCTCTGCTATTCCATAATGTCTTTCTAACTCTTATTCTTGTCAAGCAACCCATAATTTCACCAAAATTTTTAAATTTGTAGGAGATAAAAATTACTTTAGTTCGACATTAAACTCGAAAATTATAGATAATTTTGACTTAAATTCGAAATGACACATGCTCCATACTAGTATTGTCGCGGTGGCAGTAAAATAGTGCTGCTAATTGAATCATAACTTCCACATAGCTGTGACAATCTACTCTCCACGAAAGACATTCTCATGAAATGAATTCAGGGTCCATGACTTGACCACAAAGAAACTATTCGTATTCTTGCACCTATAAACGTAATAACTTCATAAACAAAAACAATGTCAATTTTCACCAAATCACCCCTCATTTATCCACTACCCCTGAAGCGATTTTATCCAAAAGCAACTCGAAGCGTTCCTTTGTCGGGGGCTAACTGGATATCAAATTTGAAGATATCTCAATTCGTTCGAATGTTATTGCGCCTACTAACAGACCGACCGACCGACAGTCACAAAAATTTTTGTTCCAGAATCACGTTTTCGATATGCTGAGACTTTTTACGCTGTTTTAGAAAAAAAAAAAATCGAAATTTCTGTCACCGATATTCCACCCTCATACCTTCAACCCCTAATTTAATTCAAGCACAGAATACCTGATGTTTGATGAAATCGAAAGCTTACATTGTCCCTATATTAGGGAGGAAATGGGTCAGGGCTGAGAATTTATAAAATTGTTAGTTGGTTGCACACAGTCTCTATTTTATAACATTTTGTGTTATTTGGAGCTGTAGTAACAACATACTACCTTGTTCTGCACCAGATGGAGACCCTGTCGTACATGTCACAATGTCCTAGAGGAGGTAGGCTACCATAGCCGTATTACTTTATACCGTACTGATGAGCTCTAATGAGATCGAAACCGGTATGCAGTTCTAATATCATTTTGAAAACTAAAAAGGTACGAAAGATTCTCTCTTCTCTTAATACCAGGAAAGCCTCTGGCCTTGACGAGATCCCAGCAATTGTTTTAAAAAAATGCGCACCAGAACTTGGTCCGGTCCTGACTCGTCAGGTTCAGACATCTTACAATAGAGGAATATTCCCTAGTAACTGGAAAACTGCTCGAGTACAACCCGTCCCCAAGAAAGGATCCAAAGTGCTTCCTAACTACTGGCCTATTTCTCTCCTTTCAGTCGTCTCTAAAGTGATGGAAAAGTATATAAACACCGAATTACTAAAACTTCTTGTAAAACACAACCTAATCCACTACAGGCAGTATGGATTCCGTCAGCGCAGATCAACTGCCGACCTCCTTTCCTTTGTCACCCATTCTTGGGACAAGTCTCTGGAACTACACGGTGAATCCCAGATTGTCGCTCTAGACATATTCAAAGCATTAGACCAGGTCTGGCACGCAGCGCTGTTTAATAAACTTCCGGCCTATGGCCTACCACCAAAACTATGTACCTGGACAGCAAATTTTCTCTACAACCGGAGCATTTCTGTTGTCGTGCATGACCATTCCTCTAAACTGTATCCAATTAATGCAGGAGTCGCTCAAGGTTCAGCTTTAGCCCCTACTTTGTTTCTTCTCCACATCAATGACCTCCTCTCTAGCACATCCCACCCAGTTCACAGTTACGCGAATGACAGTACCCTCCACTCAAATATACAATATTCTAAGCCTGTCTCTTTAGCCCAATTAGATGAGTATCGCAGACTCATGAAGGGTTCTGTCTCTGTGGATCTCCAAAAAATATTAGACTGGGGAAGTAGAAATCTTGTACAATTCAACTCCACCATGGATCGAAATCGCAATTGGCACCAACATGTCACATTAATTGCAGAAGCGGCTGCTAAGAAATTAGGTTTCCTCATCCGGGCTCGCAAATACTTTTCACCTGCTAATCTCTATATCTTATATACTTCGCAAATAAGGCCAAACCTCGAATACTGCTCCCACATATGGGGTGCCGCTGCCACTTCTACACTCGTCTCATCGGTGACCCTACCCTCACCCAAAGGCTGCCATCACTTGCCCCCCGACGTGCGGTTGGTGACCTTTCTTTCTTTTATAGATGTCTGCACAGGCACTGCTCAGAGGAGCTTTCTTCCATAGTTCCTCCACATGCTGCCCCCAACAGATCTACCAGGGGATTATAGCGAATGCACCGTTTTACTGTCCAGGTCACCAGACACAAAATATCTTGTTATGCCCGCTCTTTTGTCCCGAGGATTTTCAAGTTGTGGAATTTCTTCCTTCGGCACATGTTTTTCCTTCTCCTCCGAACCTACAAACCTTCAAGTCCAGAATTAACAAGTTGCTTCTTTCCTCCTTGTCGACACCCACGGTACGAGAGTATTTAGGCTGTAAGCCCACGTGGTGTGTTGTTGAAATATAAAAAAATGGTGAGAATACATCTAGCCTAACAAGCTTTTATGAGCCTTCTTATGAAGAAAGTGGAAAACTAAAATATCGCACACTGTTCGATAACAAAACCCTTCTCTTGTAAGAGTACATACATATTTCCGATACAAAACCATTAAACAACACTTAAACAAATCGCAACCGTCGATTATAATATTCTGGTTGACATTAACCTCAAAAGACATTCATTCAGGTTATTAATATATTCAATCTGACGCCACTGGTTGTAGGTGTGAACCAGACTGAAGTGATCGCGAGAGATTCTTTCACATGTGGTAACAACGTATGTTATGTGACACAGTGAAATAAATGTATTGCATATTGATGTAACAGAAAGATTAATGATATTGTATATATTTACCAGTGTAATGACAATATGCATTTATATCCTCCGTATATTCAAATGATTAATCGCTTCCATCAACGATTGAATGTGTTATTATTTTCTGTTATGTATTATAATCAGATTGTTTATGTTATTTCCTAGTGTCTGTAAGTGGGTGACACAGCATAACTAAACTAGATTCTTTGGAATTCCCACTGGCGATTTTACGTTGTTTCACGTGACAAATTGTCTCGGAATTCTTTGAGAATGGAATCTGCAGATTCATATTTTGCAATTAAAGAAAAAAAAATGAACGACTCGTTTATTATACATTTTGTGGAATAATAGAAAAAGCTGCGCGACATCATCACAGTGTAAGGGCGATGTCGCCTGGTAGCCTCAGCCATTACTATCATTAATTTGGCTAGGTTTTTCAGCTAATATCATTTTGGTTTTGCTCTTTCTTCTTTTCCAGGGATTTTTCCAAGACAATTCACTAACAAAGAGGTATCGAAGGTAAAATTTTTGGAAAATTTCTTCAAATGACCGCGAATTTCAGTTACTTTATATTTCCAATTTAAGTGGGAAGATTGCACTTTCATGCAGAATTGCCATATCACACAAATTACAGTTTCAGGGTACCCAGCAGAAATAAAAAATCAAATTCCCTGACATTTCCAGGCTCAGAAAGTAAGTTTTTCATAATACTTAGAATGAAAGGCACACATCTCTGGATACGTTTCTATTCATGAAATAAATAAAAATTCTCAACAAAAAACTTGTTTAATACTCAAACATCATCAAAAACATAAATATGATACTCAAACATCATCAAAAACATAAATATGCTTATTCTTTTAAACTTCTAAAGAAAACTGATAGCTTTCTACTTAAAAGAATGAGTACTGCACTTTTTTGCAGTAACTAATAATTAAGCCTTACTCATTTTAATCTAAATTTAAATTAGATCAAACCACAAGAGCCATATTATAACCACTGTTCAAGCATTTCAATACACATCTTGATTAAAAAAAAATTGTAAAGCTTCTTGAACAACGAATATATATATATATATATATATATATATATATATATATATATATATATATATATATATATATATATATATATATATATATAACTATGGAAAAACTCCAAATGATATTACCATATTGTGGAAATAAGATAATATTCATACATATTTTATCAATGTGGTAATTTTACGTTTCAAAACTCCAATTTGAATTTTTGCACTTTCTTCAGTGTGTTTTCCGCGCTCCTAGTTGATAGTTTTCTAAGTGTTTTATGTTTCATTATTTCTACTTCGGTAAT
The DNA here is from genome assembly GCA_964006375.1 of Tillus elongatus. Classification (NCBI taxonomy): domain Eukaryota; kingdom Metazoa; phylum Arthropoda; class Insecta; order Coleoptera; family Cleridae; genus Tillus; species Tillus elongatus. Next base: position 169,222,597 of record OZ023266.1, read on the forward strand.
CTAAAGCTTTGTCTTATGTCTTTCATCAAGAGCTCTTTTATATTGATGATATAATTAATTCTTGATACTACTTTAGATTGACTTCTCTATTTCCCATTCGTCCTAATTTCTTTACACTATCGTACACAATGCGTTACGATATTAAGGTTTTCTCTTGTGGATTGCAATACAAGTACGCATATACAAATGCCCAATATTTTCACTCCAACTTTAACTCTATGTTACATGATCATAAAGGTTAAAATAGAATAAACACAGACAGCGCAACTCTACGCTGCGAATAGCTAGAATGCATTTTGCATTTTATGCATTCAAGGAAGAATATTTCAAGTGAGATGAACAAATAAGACATATTTGAGATAGATGAAGAAGAAGCAATATTAATTTTGCCGCATGATGTGACATTCGCTGTGTTTCTTGGCGGTTAAAATTAATATACCAAATGGCAGCCGCACAGTTGTCAGATATAATTCCCTAAGTAAAAGACAAATAATTAGATGAAAAATATTCATACAATATACTTATATCGTTTGAAACCAAAATAATCTGCTTGTAATGGAATTTTACAAATATATAATTTCCAGGTCTGCTGAATGATTGTCACGACATTTGAGTAAAATCACAAATTTACCTGACATTTTAAGGGGTATTTCAAATTTCCTGATTTTTCTTGGTTCTCCCGGTTTTCCAAGTCGCTGGGTACCCTGAGTCTTCTAGACCTATACTTATAATTCTAGTATTTACTTATACTTTATGTTATACCTATTTTACACCTTTTTTCACGTTATTTTAATTATTTAATTTTATTATTATTCTTTTTTAATTATTTTAATTTTTTCCTTTTTTTTCATTTTTTTCCTTTTATTCTTATTTTATTTATCTTTTTTTGTTATTTATTTATTTATCTTTTTTTATTTGAATTTGATTTATGTATTTATTTTTATTTTTTATTTTTTTTTATTATTATATTTTTTTCTGGTTATATGAAGCTTTTTTTTCTTTTCCACAAATATACAATTTCATACTTTATGTACAAACTATATACAAGTCTACAATAAAAAATGTGGAACGCTTCACGATTTTGTGTGTCATCTTTGCGCAGGGGCCATGCTAATCTTCTCTGTATCGTTCCAATTTTAGTATATGTACCGCCGAAGTGAGTACTAAATTACCCCTGAATGGGTGCCTATAATGCTAGACAAGGTCAGACAGATATATAAGGGTTACGCTGCTATTGCAAACAAATGCTCCAAATCAAACTTCAAATGAACAGGCTACATAAATATGTCACAATAAACCATCAGCCGGGTTGCCATTTGCCAAAACTCTCAAGATACACAACTCAAGATATCAGAAAAATATATAGTAATAATTAAAATGTTTAATGAAAGTGATTTAATTTGTTTAAAGGCAATCTAGAACTACGTTTTATTATCTATAAATATTAAGATTCCCATTATTCAGAATATATAAAAGCCATCTCCCTCTCCTGGTTAAATCTGACAACACCAATTACCTATTTGTCATTTGTTATTTTGCCAACTGACAGCAGGGGGTCGAATTCGAAGTTATCTTCTTCTTCTTCGTCTACAGACGTCATAAACAAAGAAGAAGAAGAAAGCTTCTAAATCGACTCCACTGCCGCTAATACTTTAGAATCTTAGAATAAGGTAATTATTGTTTACTTTTAATCTTGATTTACTCTTCATCTCGTATATGGAAAATTGGAGGTAAATGAAACTACATAATATCATGCAGTAGTTTAAACTATACATATAAACAGATGTTCAGATTAAATTATTAAAATTTTAATTTCAAAATTTTGTATTGTTTATATTATGTATTTATTTATTTCATTCTTAAAAAGTATGCATACAGTAATAGTAAATAAGTGTTGAAAAGAGTTTAGGTGTAGTTAGTGCGCTTTGATAGCGAATTTTCGTAAAAATATTCCAAATGGTGATAACTCAATTTTCCATTAAACTAGAATATTCAGTTTTGATACATACTAAAACCTATATGAAAACAGCGTGGTTACTAAATTATGCTTCACAGACAACAACAAATTTGTTTTAGAAAACCATTTTTGTTATTTTGTTTGCAGAAACTGGTTCGATTGGGTTGAATATTGAATACAGCGGATCATCCAAGCGACTAATAACAAAAAATACCTACCAGGTTTATAATCTGGCAGGCACATTCGTTTTGTAAATAAAAATTAAATTTTCGGTAAATTTGCAGATTAGCACACAGGGGCTTTTTAAAAAAAATTCAGAAACATTCTTAGATCTCCTTCTGGATGCACAAACGGCAAGAAATATTTCTTGCAAACAGGCCTCAAGTAAGTTCTACAATCGCTCTCCTGGACTCAATTCAGAAGAGAGCTATGCGTCTCATCAGTGACCCTACCTTTACCCAAAGGCTGCCATCTCTTGCCCAACGACGTGCCGTTCGTGACCTCTCTCTCTCTTTTATAGATATCTGCATGGGCACTGCTGAGAGGAGCTTTCTTCCATAGTTTCTCCACATGCTACCCCCAACAGATCTACCAGGGGAACAGAGCGAATGCACCCTTTTACTGTCCAGGTCACCAGACAGAATATCTTGTTATGCCCGCTCTTTTGTCCCGAGGACTTCCAAGTTGTGGAATTTCTTGCCGGCACATGTTTTTCCTTCTCCTCCGAATCTCCAAACCTTCAAGTCCAGAATTAGCAAGTTGACTCTTTCCTCCTTGTCGACACCCACGGTACGATATTATTTAGGCTGTAAGCCCCCGTAATGTGTTGTTGAAATATAAATCGACTCTTCCATTCACCACAGACTTTTATAAATTCAGTGTTGCAGCAAGTATCGAATCGTTAAGTAAGTAACTAGAATGGCAAAGACATCATTTACAAACAATTTTACCTTGCCTATACTTTCACTTTGATTTGCATTTTCTTTTCATTTTTTTATATTTCAATAACATCACGAGGGCTTACAGCCTAACTACTATCGTACCGTGGGTGTCGACAAGGAGGAAAGAGGCAACTTGTTAATTCTGGACTTGAAGGTTTGGAGGTTCGGAGGAGAAGAAAAAACATGTGCCGACAAGAAATCCCATAACTTGGAAATCCTCGGGACAAAAGAGCGGGCATAACAAGATGTTCTATGTCTGGTGATATGGACAGTAAAAGGGTGCATTTGCTCTGTTCCCCTGGTAGATCTGTTGGGGGCAGCAGGTGGAGGAACTATGGAAGAAAGTTCCTCTGAGCAGTGCCCGTGCAGATATTTATAAAAGAGAGAGAGAGAGAGGTCACCAACGGCACGTCGGTGGGCAAGAGATGGCAGCCCTTGGGTGAGGGTAGGGTCACCGATGAGACGTATATTCGTCTTCTGAATGGAGTCCAGGATAGCAAGTGTAGAAGCGGCAGCGGCGCCCCAGATGTGGGAGCAGTATTCGACGTCTGGCCTTATTTGTGAAGTATATAAGGCATAGAGATTAGCTGGTGAAAAGTATTTGCGAGCCCGGAAGAGGAAACTTAATTTCTTAGCAGCCGCTTCTGCAAATGATGTGACATGTTGGTGCCATATGAGATTTCGATCCACAGAAATGCCAACAAGTGAAAAGGACTCATTACTTTGAATAACTTGGTTGTTCATTGTGATGGGTCTAGGGCTGGTGTATCTCTTATGAGATAGAAAGCAAGACTGGTGCCCAGAATCTACTGCTTCTCTATGTACATTAGTTTTGGACCAGCCTGTATATACTTTTGATCCTATCTACTCTGACTTGAGTATAAATGTATGTAGGTTCATACGATAGGTGACATATTCCACTATATAATTCCTCAGTCTAAGCAATATAACTGTACAATTTTTATTTCATAAGGTTTGTAAATAATGGAATTCCTGTTCTAATGGTAGCCAGTGTCGTCTTCCCACAAAAGAAGATGTATTGGCCTTAATATGTAGAGAAAGACACACACATACACATGCACACACAACATTGCATCCATGGCACCTCTGATGCGTTTGTCTTTCCGTAATCCTTGTCGAGCGTGTTTTGTTTGTCTAGCATCAGCCTTAACGCCTTAATATAATATATCAGTTTTCCATAGATAGATCGTTAGTGGTTAGAACGTGGGAACCAAATACTGTTTGTGAATTACACAGATATGTGAAGTGCGTTGGCAAACAGCGGATAAGGCCAAAGAAGCGGCTAGCTTGCCGTTTGCTGACTATACTGTTATTCCCTGACCTCCTCTTTAATTTTATCTTTGACACACTTGACTAGAAGTTAACAGTTTACCTATAAGGGTCTAAGAATGCGTTAATCGATTGGTTGTAAATCTGGTGTGAAATCTGGTGTTAGAGAAGCACTTTTTAACAAGGTGTGAAAATATAAGCTAATAAAATACATAACATGGATGAAATAAAAAAAGTCTGGACGCAGCAAGTGCGCTATGGCAGTGAATTTTCATAAAAATGTTTTTAACAGTAAATATGCCACTCTAATGCAAGCATACATCAACCTGGTTACCGGTATAACCTATATAGTAAAAACAATGTACCATATTGCATCAAAATTACAAAATGTACAAACATTTTCCGAAAATAAGCTTAAAATGTTTCCGAGAAAACTTGTTTCCTAGCCAATAAACCTTAGGTTAATAGCACATTGAGTTATTGAAAATTGAAATATTTAATAAAAATTCCATACCAAAACGCACTTACTGCGTCTTGAATTTTTTTCTTACAAACATGCATCATATTTCGATAAAAATGCAAAGATGCAATAATATAAGGGTGCTTAAAAAACAATTGTAGGGATCACCAAGGATGGACCACTCTGTGATTGTCAAAATATTTTTATAAGATGAAGCTTAAGACACTCTATAATTAACGCATACAATTTTTTTCGTATCTTGTATAATAACAATTATATTGAGCTTTACCGTAGAACCGCGTCACCTTGTATATATGCAAACAGATAAAAACTGAAAGTGAAAGCGGATATGAATTGTAGGGGGGGGGGGGGGTGTATTAGCTTGAGCTCATTTGAAGAAATCTTTTTAAAATTGAAAAGTCGCGGTCTTTAACGAATTATTTCTACGAACATTAGCTAAAAATTATAGACCGTTAAAGCATAAACTTAACTAAAACTACTGCCAAAGCATCAGAGAAAGCGTCTAGCTGAAATGAATTTTCTGTAAATATTTTAGTAAAATGAAGGACAATGGCGGTTGAAGCTGGAACTTCAGGGTTTGCAGAACACTCTTCTCGCGACATTTTCTTGACATAATCCGTATTTGTTTCAGGTTATTTGCGTAAATGTTGTGAATTTTGACGTTTTCAATCGTACTTTGATGTTTTGAGGAAAATCCCAAATTATTTTTCTTTAAATGCCCATAACTTTTTTGTCTTTCAACTTACAGACCTATATCAGTCACTACCTATAATACAGATACGCGTACCAAATTAGGTTTCCCTTAGTTTGTTATCTCCCGAGATATAATTTTTTTCGGGAAAAACAAAATGTTTCGGGAAAAACTGGACTGATTTTCCTGGCTAACGAACTCACCCAAGACACTTGCAAAAGGAAGGTACTCACCAAATTAGATCAAAATCGGTCCATTATTTTTTGAGTTATCGGTGTGATACATACACACACATACATACATACATACATACATACATTTATATATATATATATATATATATATATATATATATATATATATATATATATATATATATATATATATATATATATATAACAAAAATTCATTAAAAATGGGGGAAAAAGTCCGTTTTTAAAAATTTGTTTTTCAGATTTCCTCAATAATAACACAAAATATTTCAGATTGATTCGATAACGCCATTATTGAGGATAAAGATGGACGAAAATCACATTCCGAAAATGTTTTTCTGCATGTGGGGGTCAAAATACCTTAAAATTTTCATTATTTTTTTTCATAAAATTGTCATTATCTTGAAAACCGTAAACTTTTTGATAAGGTCATATAGGGTTTTTCTGAAAGGACCTGAGCTAACATAGCTTCGTGTGACGTTTGATTTGCGACTTTTGGACCATTCTGTATTTATATACAAACAATGTGTCTGTCCACCTTAAGGATCAACCACCCAAGTACAATCTTTATTTTTCGGTGGTAGTCATAGACAACTGTGACCTTTTTATGGGATCAAATTTGAAAAATCATATTGAGTTTCCTTTAGGCTGCCTACGTATTGCTATTTAGAATCCCTTAAGAGATGTCTGCATTTGTTCTAAACTATAGGGTCTTCCCCGTTAGACACCCTAACGTGAAAAAATAGGGTTAGGTGTCCAAAATTCTTATACGTAAATTTTTCAAAGCTTCTTTAATATTTTAACCTTGCTAACTATTTTTTATACTTTTTCATGACTGGCTTTGAATGTTTTTAACGTACAAATGTTCGCGTAAAGTTACATGTAGTTTTTAATATGGTTGTTACACTTCCTGTTTTTTGCATGTTTTTGTTTCTCTGTTGTGATGTTTTTGGCTTTACTTTTCAATTAGTTACAGTGCTTACTACCGAAGATGCCTGGAACTCAGGCGAAATATATCGAGTATTTAGTACACAATGGCTTTCTTTAAAATATAGCCCTCAATGTTTTTGATCGTAACTGCCCTTAAAAGTATACAAATCTTAGCACGCTAACGTGTAACGACTGTTACTCCTCCCTTCAATTATATATATATATATATATATATATATATATATATATATATATATATATATATATATATATATATATATATAATAATAATAATAATATTTATTGTTGCACATTAGTTACAAAACAATACAAGTTACAAGAATATGCAAAAAGTACAGGTTATTAAATAGGACAAATAATTCTTAGTAAAATGAGTCACAACAATACATAATTTAAACAATCCACTGAAGGCGAACCTTGTTAGTGGAAATACTTAAAATTTGACACCGTTGTCACCTGTTTCGCTCGCTAGACCCTGCCGTCAGCCGTACATGTCTCACACATATCAGTTCGCCAAAGGCGGCGTGCACAATGAACATCCCTTTGCAGATATAAATGCACCTGAAAGCGCACAGACAAGCTTACAGTTGCACATATATATATATATATATATATATATATATATATATATATATATATATATATATATATATATATATATATATATATATATATATATATATATATATATATATATATATATATATATATATATATATATATATATATATATATATATATATATATATATATATATATATAGACGGAATACATTTATCGTGGGCACCTGTATACAGGGTGGCGCACTGAAAACGAAACAGACCGATTTGCGTCCAGAGAATTTTTTTTAAGAAACGCTGAAACACGTCAATTTTAATATTGAAGGGAACCTGTATTGACATAAAACTCAACTTCGTCACATCAACCCCTTAAGGGTGGCGATAACAACCCTTATATTTTAAATAGGGAGCATGGGTCGAGTGTTACATCATTTGAAAGCCCTTTCTTTTCTGAATTCAGCACACTATTTTTTTAAGTTTTATTAACTCGTTTAAAAATTATTTACAGTTGGAGTTGCAAGAACGTATTTCATTCATTGTGATAAGAAATGCACTCATTAATCATTTTTTCGTCAAAAAAACTAAAAAGCAAAACTAAACGTTCAAAAATGTTTATTCAGTTAATAAGTAAGTGTTAAAATTGTTCACCACCAGCTTCCATACAAAAGTACAAATTTTGTTTAAAACGAGCTCTGACATTCTGGAGCATTTGTGGAGTTATTAGACGGCGTTCTTCAACAATGCGTCGTCGTAATTCTTCCAGAGGCTCCGGTTCTGTTGCGTAAATTCTACTCTTTATATGGCCACATAGAAAGAAGTCTAAAGGAGTTAAATCCGGTGAACTAGGGGGCCACTCAATAGCACCTCTACGCCCAATCCATTACTCTGGAAACTCTCTGTTCAAGAACTCCCTAACACGTTGTGAAAAATGCGGAGGAGCTCCATATTGTTGAAACACTAATTGATTTTCTTGATAGCGATCATCATTTTCAACAATGTCAATTAGTAGAGGGTAAACGATATCTTCTAGTAACTTCAAATAGGTTTCGCCACTCAAATTGCCATCAAGAAAAATTGGTCCGATTAAACGGTCTCCAAAAATGCCAGTCCAGACATTAAGTTTCTGTGGAGTTTGAGTGTGGACTTCGTGAAATTCTTTTGGATTATTATCTGCACAATAACGACAATTATGACGATTGACTGTAGAGTTCAATAAAAACGTACACTCATCTGAAAAACAGATATTAAACAGAAAGTTCCCGTTATCAGCTATTCGTGCAGTCATAACTTCACAAAACTCCAGCCGCCGATCAAAATCATCTTCATTCAGTTGTTGTACAAGATGAATTTTATACGGGTGAAATTTATGATGCTTCAATATTCGCTGAATATTTCTTCTTTTGATGTTTGAAATAGTGGCCAATTTTCTCGTGCTCAAAGTTGGGTCTGCAGCAATTTGTCCTAAAACTGCAATCTCAGTAGTCTCATTTCTAACCGAAAATTCACGTTCGGGATACCGTTTTTTGAACCGAACCACTTTGTCGAAATTTTGCAACTAACCCCAAAATGTATTTTCTGTTAACATGTCTGTTCGGATGTCGTTCATTAAACAAATTTGCGGTACGGTTGGCACAGTCATCGCTTTTGAAAAAAAGGGTACTTATTTCAACTCTTTCTTCTACAGAATACACCATTGTGAAATTTATTTTCGGTAGTACTATCAAGTATCAAACCGACCGATAAACTGAAATAATAAACCGCATTTCTCTCATTACGATAAGAAATATTCTGATAGTCAATTTTGTGTTTACAAACCAACAAAACATTGACTATCAGCACATTTCTTATCGGAATGAATGAAATGCGTTTTTGCATCTTCAACTGTGAATAATTTCTAAACGAGTTGATAACACTTCCAAAAAAGTTAGTGTGCTGAATTCAGAAAAGAAAGAACTTTTAAATGATGTAACACTCGATCCATGTTCCCTATTTAAAACATAAGCGTTGTTATCACCACCCTTAAGGGGTTGATGTGACAAAGTTGACTTTTATATATAAAACATGCCCCCCTCATTATTAAAATTGACGTGTTTCAGCGTTTCTTAAAAAAAAAATTCTCTGGACGCAAATTGGTCTGTTTCGTTTTCAATGCGCCATCCTATATATATATATATATATATATATATATATATATATATATATATATATATATATATATATATATATATATATATATATATATATATATATATATATATATATATATATATATATATATATATATATATATATATATATATATATAGAGAGAGAGAGAGAGAGAGAGAGAGAGAGAGAGAGGGAATATATTTATCGTGGGCACCTGTATATACACAATTTTGCGTTGCAAACACCACAATCATGGGATCAACTAACTCTGATACATGCCTCACTTCCACAGCAATACAACAACAATAATAATAATTTAACACAGCTACTTTTTTTTAAAGATTTATAAATAGAAAACAGTTAGCAAAAATGGCCGAATCATTATTGAATGAAGCGAAAAATGTAAAAATTGATATCATGCTACCGATATTTTTTGTGATGTTTATCGACAATATATAACTGTTCTAAGGTAGCCGGAGTCCGTAGCAAGAAACGTGGTTATTACTGCAACATGACGTTGTGTTATTCTGTTTGAAGCTTGTAATTAATTATCGCGATGCATGAAATGTGTGATGAACATCTTAGACACTGAAAACCAGAAAAACTTAACTCTAACTAGTGTTCCAGAAGTTTCGCAACATGCTTTAGAAATTAATTCGAAAACTCATACGACTACAAAATTTGTGTGCGCGTCTGAGTGTGTGTGTATTTTAAGGGTGGCTTTGAAAAACTAGTTTCATTAGGCACATTTCATTTATAGTTTTTAAATACATTTCCTGCTAAACGGAATATCCTTTGGGCTCGCATTCTTCCTATAGTACACATCTTTATTTGTAGTTGTGACGATTTCGTGTTGATTAAATTTTTATCTGTCTAAGGATACTGTCAAGCAGCGAAACTAGTCACTGAAACGTTGAAGAACATCCGAGAACATCTAGAATTCATAAAGCGTGGAGGCGTGTGCGCGTACGTCCGTAGCAATCTACCCTGCACCAGACTCCCCAATTTAGAAGCTGGAAGAAAAGACATACTTTGGATAAAACTCTCTCTCAGGGCTGCAACTAAATTCATCTGTTGCATTTACCGGTAACCTTCTGAAAATAACTTTGTCCAGCTCTTCGACTACCTTTCTAAAAAAAAAACGACCATCTGATTTTTGATTATCCTTCCTCCGAGGTCACTATTCTTGGTGACTTCAATGTCCATAATAAGGAATGGCTAGGATCTTCGAAAACCGATCCACAAGGGAGCGCAGCGGAGGCCTTTGCAGTCAGCAATTCTTTAGCCAATATGGTTCAGCAACCTACTTACTTTCCTCGCATCCCAACACACAGCTCAAATCCTTTGGATCTCCTTATTACTATAAAACCTGAATGCTATAAGACATCAGTCAACGCCCCCCCCCCCCCCTTGGTCGTTCAGACTACGGCATGGTCACTGCTTCCTGCGCAATTCAACCCGAGGTCACACAGTCATCACACCCTTGTATAGTTTGGCACTACAACTCCGCGAACTGGGACAAAATGCGGGATTACTTTTCCTCATTTCCATGGGCGTCTCTCTGCTTCTCTCATCCTGACCCCTCTGATATCTCACAAAACGTCACCGAAATTATCCAAGCTGGCATGGAATTATATTCCCTAGTAACTGGAAAACTGCTCGAGTACAACCCGTCCCCAAGAAAGGATCCAAAGCGCTTCCTAGCAACTACAGGCCTATTTCTCTCCCTTTAGTCGTCTCCGACGGAAAAGTATATAAGCACCGAATTACTAAAATTTCTTGAAAAACACAGTCTAATCCACGAGAGGCAGTATGGATTCCGTCAGCGCAGTTCAACTGCCGATCTTCTTTCCTTTGTCACCCGTTCTTGGAACAAGTCTATGGAACTACACGGTGAATCCCAGATTGTCGCTCTAGACATATCCAAAGCATTCGACCAGGTCTGGCACGCAGCGCTGCTTAATAAACTTACGGCCTATGGCCTACCACCAAAACTCTGTACCTGGATAGCAAATTTCCTCTCCAACTGGAGAATTTCTGTTGTCGTGGATGGCCGTTCCTCTAAACTGTATCCAATTAATGCAGGAGTCCTCCAAGGTTCAGCTTTATCCCCTATTTTGTTTCTTGTTTGAAAATGTACAAAAATTTCCGCAAGTAAACTTAAACTGTTCCCTAAAAAACTGGTTTCTTGTTCAACCTTATAGGTTAATAGCAAATTGAGCTATTCAAATTTGAAGAATTTAATGAAAATTTGCTACCATAACGCACTTGCTGCGTCCCGAATTTCTTTTCTTACAAAGATGTATTATATTTCGATGGAAAATGTAAAAATGCAATAACATAAGGCGTGTTTGATTAAAAAAAAAGAAAATTTGAATCACCAACGATTTATGGGCCACCCTGTAATTGTAGAAATATTTTTAAGATGTAGCTCAAGACACCCTATAATTAATGTATACATTTTTTTCGTATCTTGCATAATAACGGATATATTGAATTTTAGAGATTTTTTACGAAAATTCGACAAAAATGATATACCATTAACCGATAAACTCTATAGCCAACACTACTGCCAAAGCATCAGAGAAAGGGTCTATTTGAAATGTATTTTCTGAGAATATTTTAGTAAAATGAAGGACAATGACGATTGAAACTTCAGGCTTTGTAAAACATTCTTCTTGAGACATTTTCCTTCCATAGCTCATATTAGTTTCAGGTTCATTGCCTAAATATTACCAATTTTGACGTTTTAAATCGCGACTTTGACGTTTTGAGGAAAACACAAATTTATTTTTCTTTAAATGCCTGTAACTTTTTTCTCCTTTAACCTACAGAGCTAAGTTTTGGTAGGTAAACCTTGGCGGATTTTCCTGGCTAACGAACTTGTCCAAGCCATTTGAAAAGGAAGGTACTCACCAAGTTTTATCAAAATCGGTCCAATATATATATATATATATATATATATATATATATATATATATATATATATATATATATATATATTGTGTAAAAATTGTGGGATAGTCGTCAGTTGCAAAATAAAACTCTTTAGTAAATGCTTAAATGCCGAGCTTTCGGAAAAATTGATTCCATTCTCAAGGCTACAATATGGAAAGAAAAAAGTTAACAATTTACATAGGAAAAATATAAAAACATAATTTTAGATCGGTATATAAAGCCAATTAATTCTCAAAGATATATTAATTTTCATTTAGATCATTTATTTAAAACTAAAATTAACATTTTATTAGGTTTAAAAAATAGAATATTAAAGATATGCCATCCTTCCTTCCACGAAAAAAAAAAAGAAAACTTTTAAATATTTTTGTTAACAACTCTTCTCCTCCCAAACTACTTAATAAACTTTTATACAATTGTTCAAACAATCACCATTACAATACAAGACACTCTCTACAAACAGTATCAAATTTATCTGACAGACATAACACCCATATAATTTCGAGTTCGGAAACATCTAACTTTTTTTACATATCAATCCCATACATTAAAAGTATTTCCAATAGGTTAAAGTTTATATTTAAAGATGAAACCAATTTTAAAATAACGTTTCGATGTTCAAAAACAATTAATAACATTTTCAGTGAACTCAAAAGTAAGGATGAAATTTCCGAAGTGTCTGGAGTGGTATATTGTATTCCATGTAATAATTGTAGTTTAAGATACATTGGCCAAACAAGCAGAGTCCTTAAAGATAGGTTAACACAGCACAAAAGTGACATACGTTTACAAAAAAGAACTTGCGCTCTATCAGAACATAATCTCGACACTGGCCACAATATAAATTTTAGTAATGTTTCTATTTTACACTGTGAAACCTAAATAATAAAAGAATGTGTTTAGAAGAATTTGAAATTACTTTTAACGACAATTTAATAAACTTAAAGAAACATAATAATTTTAGAAATCACTACCCCTATTTATATTTCCTAGACAAAAACAAAAAACAAATTCAATTAGACAATAGTTAGCTTTATATGTCAGTTTGGCACTTTTCCACTTCACTCAAAGGTTTTTTCTTCATGTTTGTTATTGAATTTAGTAAAACTCACGTTATATGTAAGTATTTTAAACTTTTATATTTTTCCTATGTAAATTGTTAACTTTTTTCTTTCCATATTGTAGCCTTGAGAATAGACTAAATTTTTCCGAAACCTCGGCATTTAATAAAGAGTTTTATTTTGCAACTGACGGCTTTCCCACAATTTTTTGATTAAATAACACTATTACCGTCACAAAAACTTAATTCTATATATATATATATATATATATATATATATATATATATATATATATATATATATATATATATATATATATATATATATATATATATATATATAAACATATAAAGTCTAAAACTGACCTCGGATTTGGGTTCCAGGGGTCCTAAATAGCGCTCATTTCAAAAATTTTTTTCAAAATTCAAAAGTCGGGATCTCCTCATTAGTGAATTTTTTTAAAGAAAATTCCATAAAACTAGGATTGACTGAGATTGATTCATATTTCCATGTAAAATTTAATTATATTTCGGTTATGATAACTTAAAGCGAGATAAAGTTTTTGGAACACTAGTTACAAAATGGTCATGTAAACTGTCCGAGTGCATAGATCTACAAACAGAGACATAATACATCAACAAACATGCCAATGAAATGCGCCTGAATTACGAAATTATTCACATAACGGTTTGGAATGATGCTTAGGTCCTCTCAATCATTTTTTGTCAGCAGGGATTGACAATACGGTTATAAAATGCATAAGTTCTTTTTAAATGCAGTAGTTGGAATAATTATATCACAATGCCAAAGCTTTGATTTGGTGGTGGTGTTGGTGGTGGTGGAGATATTTAGGACCTTGGAACAGTAATTCCATCAGCCACAGACTAAAAAGCTTTGATTTGGAAATAAAAATAAAAATTATAAACAACATAAACTAGTATAAGAGGAAGTTACACAGGTGTTTAATTTATAAACGCTGTCCTATTATACATGACAGGCACTATCAGTTTACCTCATGTAACTTCTCAGAATGTTTATAGTTTGACAGCCTATTTGAATTTTTTCGGAAACTAATAGATAATTGATATTTTAAATATAACATATTGAATCTTAAAGAGTTGCTTCAAATGTGTGCGAAGTAAGCCCCCTAGTTAGGAAAAAGACATGGGGGCTGACCCAGGATGGTACACTGGCTATACCTAACTGTGGTCTATGGTCTATGGTCATGTCTTGGTGATAGACCATGAGAGCTTTTATCCTTTTATCCCGTTATCCTGAACCGATGGAATAAACCTTTGTTGATTAGGTTATTGTTTGTTTTTTCTGTTTTTATTGTCTTGTTATTTTTGGAAAATGTATTTAGGCCTCTTGATTTTTGATGGGTAGTCGGAGTCGTATGTGAGCACTTCAGTCAAAGTTTTGTTTGTGTCTGTGTGGAGGGATTTAAGAGTGTGTTGGTCGTCAGTTTCTTTATTTTGTCGTCTATTTTTGTCATTTTAGTGTCTGCGAAAATTTGTTCGTTTCTGGGTGTGTCAAGCGTGGGACGTAAGTGGCGTTGGAATTTTTGTTCGTTCTATGAATGTGACGTGCTTGCTTTTGTCTGAATTAACTGTTATTTTCCATCTGTCTATCCAAGTCGTCATTTAGTTTTGTCTGTTTTGTAGTTTTAGCGAATTTTTCGTAAAATGAAAAATTCACTAATGAGGAGATCTGTATATATATATATATATATATATATATATATATATATATATATATATATATATATATATATATATATCTGTATATATATATATATATATATATATATATATATATATATATATATATATATATATATATATATATATACATATATGTATCACACCGATAACTAAAAAAATAACGGTCCCATTTTGATAAAATTTGGAGCGTAGCTTCGCTTTGTAAGTGGTTTGGATAAGTTCGTTAGCCAGGACAATCTGACGAGTTTTTGCGGGAAAATTTTGGGTGTTCTTTCGGAAAAATTTTGTATCTCCGAAAATAGTAGTTTTAGCTATAGAGTTTATGGTTTAATAGTCTATATTTTAGCAAATTTTCGTAGAAAAAAATCGTTATTGAGAACACCGCGACTTACGAATTTTAAAAAGATTTCTTCAAATAATCGCGAACTAGAACCCCTAAAACCCATATACGGGGTCAGTTTCAATTGTTGTCTATTACCACATATACAGGGTGACGCATTTCTACGGTAAAACTCAATATATCCGTTATTATACAATATATGAGAAAAAATTATATACGTTAATTATAGGGTGTCTCGAGGGGCATCTTATAAACCTATTTTGACAATCACAGGCCACCCTTCAACGTTTCTGAAGAATATCCGACAACATCTACATCTCATAAGGGCCTCTTGCGACAGTTAGCTCACGCGCTGGCTACGCCCTTCACCTACAAAAACGAACCCCAACAGTGAAGCCAGAAAAGTAGTCTCCAAGTCTGTATTATTCTCTTTTATTTAATACAACTATTTGCAATTTATTGGTTGGCAATTTAAACTGCTGTTGACAACTCTTGCTTTATTCATAGTAACGTAAACTTTCAGTTTAAAAATCTAATTACTAATATGCCATATAATAGTGTAGAGCCTCGGTGGTTCAGGGGCAAGAACGTATGCCTCTGAACCGAAGGGTACTGGGTTCGATCCCAGGGTTCTCCTTTCACTTTTTCAGTACAAACTGTAACATTAACATCACCCGAGGTTCTCGCATTGTATTTGAGCAAAATGAATGTCTGCGCGTTCCGCCCTTCGGCGGGGGCGTAAAGCCGTCGGTCCTGTGTCCATGTGACGTTGGGCACGTTAAAAATCCCTACCCCCCCTTACAGAAAGACAGGTGTTCGGCAAAATTTCCAGCTTCAGTAACCGATATTTCAAATAGAAGTGCTCGCAGAATAATGTAAATGTATAATTATAAGCTTTACCGGTGTCATTTTGTCCAAAGCCTCAGATATGGCGACTATGTGTGGCGCTTAGAGTTTGGACTATTTTTGGGGCTACATCAAGGACCAGGTCTATTCAGATTTTGGCATAAATCCTGTAGTTAGCGTTCACAATCTACAACAACGGATATTAGATGCATGTCGGAATGTTGAGATGATACATGCTGCTACGCATAGACAAATTATGGAAAGATTAGAACTTTGCGTTCAGCAAGGGGGAACGTGTTGGAGTATCTGATTTGAGATTTGTTATTAAAACTGTTATTTTAACACATTCTGTATTGTTTCGTTTATGTATTACATTAATGTGGTACTATTATTTTTATTTAATGTTTGTTGTTAAAATTAAATTTCACCATACTATTTTCTAAAAACGATGTAGCAATTTACAAAAAAATGCCATGTCTATGATTTTCATTAAAAGCCTGTACAAATTGTAATTCACCTTTAGAAAGAAGAAAGCCCAGACGTTTATAAATGATCCATCAGTATGTGTTGAACTAGCCGATTGAACCCCAGCAAATATGGTATTGGGAGAAAGCCTACCGAACCCGATATCTGATGCCGTAGTCATATAGAGGTGTTCCATTTGAAATTGT
Source organism: Tillus elongatus (assembly GCA_964006375.1). Lineage (NCBI taxonomy): Eukaryota > Metazoa > Arthropoda > Insecta > Coleoptera > Cleridae > Tillus > Tillus elongatus. The sequence continues at coordinate 169,239,428 of OZ023266.1, forward strand.
CGAGAAAAATTGAGCTTTGTAAAATGTAACACCTTGTATAAGTGGATATTTCCGCAAACTATATAACCATATTTTATTATGATACATTGAGTCAAGAGTCGTGCTAATACCAGATATTGACAGGTTTTGCGACGACATGGCAGCACTGTCGTGCTGAATCGGAATAAAATTTCGGACAAACAATTGAATAACTTCTAAACCGTTGATCCCAGGTCCCTATTGTGGGGCATCATTTTATTCGCCGTGAAGTGCTCTACCAAAAAATAAGATATAAGATGGGGTGTCCCATTAAAAAAAAAAGGTTTGGTGTAGCACAGGGAAACTGATCATCCTGTATACATGAAACTAATTTCTGGTTATGCGGAACACTGGTATATCTATGGGTACCAAATTTGACATTTCTAGGTAGAGCGGTTGTGAAGATAATTATGTGATCCTCTCAACTTGCCGGACCCTGTATTCTTATTATATATATATATATATATATATATATATATATATATATATATATATATATATATATATATATATATATATATACATATATATATATATATATATATATATATATATATATATATATATATATATATATATATATATATATATATATATATATATATATATATATATATATATATATATATATATATATATAGATGGGAACACTCTGGATGAAGATGCAAAAATACACGGAGTCACAACAGGCAACCAGTGCACATTTGCAGCAACATTTGCTTCCGTGGCTATTTTGGTTGTGTCCCTCGGATTGAGGGTCTTCCAAATGTTGCTGCAATTGTGCACTGGTTGCCTGTTGTGACTCCGTGTATTTTTGCATCTTCATCCAGAGTGTTCCCATCTTCACCTGGCTATACCGTACTGATGATGGCTAATAAGCTTGAAACACGTGTTGTGGTTGTCTCTTTGCGGCTTTGCCCTTAACCCTTTTTCCTTGTAAAGTGTAGAAATTCCGTGTTATATATATATATATATATATATATATATATATATATATATATATATATATATATATATATATATATATATATATATATATATATATAGGTCTTGATTGAAATTTTTTAATTCAATGATTAAAACATTTAATGTCTACAGATTTTCTAAGTGAAGATTGGAACCTGTGATGAGCACTGAAAAGTACGCTTGGAAAACCCGAATTACCATAATACATCTTTTTAAAGACCTGACGATCGTTTCAATTAGAAAGTTAGCGTCACCAGAGGATGGAAAATTTTGAACTACTTACCACTAAACATCACCTCCTATGCCGAGTCTTAGGTAAAGACCGATACCGAGAGGGAGACGAAATCGCAGGAAAATTTTCTGTGTATACTTTAATTGCCGAGCGAGGTTTTTAACTTCCGTTATAACTTAACTTGTCAAGTTTAGGAATATTTATCTGTATCAAACATAGATAGAGATCGTTTTAAGGAACTTTTGTTTTTTATTGTCTTAGAAATATAAATACTGGAATTGATAGTCGATACTTGATGACAATCACAATTGGTCGAGTAACACACATGGTTAGATTTTCACTGAAAAACTTTATTTAGTCTGACTATAGTTTCGCTATTACAATAGCTTGTTTTTTGGTTCTTAGATGAAATTACGTAAAGAATTTCTTGAAACACGACGTTGTGGTTTCTGTCTGGGTGCCATTTTTAAGAGGTTGTGGAAATATGAAAGAAAATTAACTCTGAGCATCAATATGCCTACTTCTTAGAGCTGTAGATAAGGGTAGGTTGGTTTGTTGTAGTTTGATTTTTTAAACAAAATTTGATAAAACAGCAAAAACAAACTTTAAAGAATTATACGAAACACACTATACTAGGTTTTAAAGAAAAATGTGTGTAGTCAATGATCTACTTGCAGAGAAGTGACTTTTTCTAATTATAACAGTGTTGGATCACAAGATACACTTTATCTACAGTATGGAAATTCACTTAATCGAAGGAGAAGCAGCAAAGAAGCTGCGAAAGTGTAAAACTAAATTGTTTATGTCGCCGGAATTAATGCTGTATAAACTAACACAAAAGCTAGTTTTAACAATTGGTTGCAGATGTTACTCTGGAGATAAACACTTTCATTTGTGTTGCCTTCCAACAATAGCTTATTGAAGATAAAAGTTAACACGCATTCTTCTACGTTAAATAGTACTTTTATAAAAATATTTATAGTAATTTATCATATTTGTTTAAATTTAAACGCATCTTAAGTTAAGTGATTTTACCCGAACAGAGTTATTGTAGCTACAATCGTTTGGACAACGAAGGTGGCATCAACTTCAGCTGAAGGTGATTATTAATCACGACTGAATACGTTAAAAGGTCGTGTAGCGTTTTTCTCATTATGAATTACTAATTTTAACAACTCATTTACACCTGATCTTCAGAAAATTTGATTATTATGATAATATTAGGACACATTTAAATAAATGACTATTTTTAAATTAATACATTCCTATACGAAAGTGAGAATATATAAGATTAATGAATACAGTAGCTTCTGCTTTTTAAAAGATTTATTAGTCTCGGAAAAATAGTGAAGAAGCACAGACTAAATAATAAGGTGTTTATATTAGTGAATTTTCTTTAAAAAAATTCACTAATGACGAGATCTGTGTTTATATATATATATATATATATATATATATATATATATATATATATATATATATATATATATATATATATATATATATATATATATATATATATATATATATATATATATATATCGTACCGATAACTCAAAAAATAATAGACCGATTTTGATGAAATTTTTTATTATTTTTTTATTTCAACAACATACCACGAGGGCTTACAGCCTAAATACTATCGTACTGTGGGTATCGGCAAGGAGGAAAGAGGCAACTTGTTAATTCTGGACTTGAAGGTTTGGAGGTTTGGAGGAGAAGGAAAAACATGTGTCGGCAAGGAATTCCACAACTTGGAAGTCCTCGGAACAAAAAAGTGGGCATAACAAGATATTCTGTGTTTGGTGACCTGGACAGTAAAAGGGTGCATTCGCTCTGTTACCCCGGTAGATCTGTTGAGGGCAGCAGGTGGAGGAACTATGGAAGAAAGTTCCTCTGAGCACTACCCGTGCAGATATCTATAAAAAAAGAGAGAGGTAACCAACGGCACGTCGGTGGGCAAGGGATGGCAGCCTTTGGGTGAGGGTAGGGTCACCAATGAGACGTATAGCTCTCTTCTGAATGTAGTCCAGGATAGCGTGTGTAGAAGCGGCAGCAGCACCCCAAATGCGGGAGCAGTATTCGAGGTTTGGCCTTATTTGTGAAGTATATAAGGAATAGAGATTAGCTGGTGAAAAGTATTTGCGAGCCCGGAAGAGGAAACCTAATTTCTTAGCAGCCGCTTCTGAAATTGATGTGACATGTTGGTGCCAATTGAGATTTCGATCCACCGAAATGTCAACAAGTGAAAAGGACTCATTACTTTGAATAACTTGGCTGTTCATTGTGATGGTTATAGGGCTGGTGTATCTTTTATGAGAAAGAAAGCAAGACTGAGATTTGGTGGGGTTGAATTAAATTTGGTAGGTGCCTTCCTTTTGCAAGTGGCTTGGGTAAGTTCGTTTGCCATGAAAATCGGGCCAGTTTTTCCTGGAAAATTTTGGGTTTCTTTCGGAAAATTTTTGTATTTCGGAAAATAACAAATCTATAGCATCCAAATTTGGCACTTAGGTTTAAGCTATTAAACTTACACTACATGCCAAAATTCAGATCTCTAGGTTGAAAGTAAAAAAGTAATAGACGTTTAAAAATAATATTTTGGGTGCCACTGATGACCAGAGAATTGCACAAAACCAAAATATTTTGTGTGGATAACAAGATCTATTGTATAATACAGACAAAGATTAGGTTTTCTTGACGCAAAAATGTCAAGAAATAACAGAAAAATTACTTTGAAAATGTGTTTTTCTTCTTTAAATGTCAGTCGCGATTTAAAACGTCAAAATTTACAATTTTTAGACGGAGAACCTGAAACAAATACGGTCTATGTAAAGCAAATTTCATCAACCATCATTGTCCTTCGTTTTAGTAAAATATTTGCAGAAAATTCATTTCAAATAGACCCATTCTATGATGCAGTGGTTCACTAACATTCCTAAAATAGATAATTTCAAACAGGAACAGCAATACCGCCTTGAGTAAGTACACCGGCTCGATCACTGAAGTTAAGCAACTACAGGCGCCGTCAGTAATTGGATGGATAGACCGACTGAGAACAAGTTACTTTTTGTTTAAATAATAATTTTACTCTATTTTTCTTCTTTCAGGTAAATTTTAGTAACTGGTTTCCATAATACAGAACTTTTAATATATACAAATACCTATTTAGCAAAAACACTATTTATTAGGTGTGTGCCTCTAAATAAGGATTTCAGTTTAATCAAATTCAAATGCTTTGCGATATTGGGGAGTTTTACCATTTTAAGTTAGGCTTTACTCTACGTAATACATAACATTAACGAAAGAAAAAAAAACATTCGGAACGCAGCAAGTGCGTTATTATAGCGATTTTTTAGGAAAATCGTCTCAGTTCAAATAAATTAAACAATGCTTTGTTTTAATTGGATAGTCGAAGTTCCCCGGTCCGTACCATTTCTGTGATGATCTTTAATCTATTGAATTTCGACCACAAAATTATAATGCATGTTTGTAAGAAAAGGAATTCGGGACGCAACAAGTGCGTTATGGTAGCGAATTTTTATTAAATGCTTCAAATTTTAATAGCTCAATTTGCTATTAACCTATAAGGTTCGTTGGCTGGAAAGCTAGTTTTTTCCGGACCATTTTGAGTTTATTTTCCAAAACAATAAAGTTATTTTGATGACATATGGTACATTGTTTCTACTATAAAGGTTATACTGGTAACCAACTATGATCCATGATTTCTTAAAAAAAAAAAAACAACACGTATTTGCTATTTAAAACGTTTTTATGAAAATTCACTACCATAACGCACTTGATGCGCCCAAACTTTTTGAATATTTGGTGTAAATTTTTAAGTGAATAAAAATAATAATTTCCGAGATTATGTGTGTGCGTGTGTTTCGTAGGTATTACTGGCTATGGCTTTGATTAGCTATTAGCGTATTATAACCTCCCTTAGATATCATTTCCCAGAGTTTGCAAATCAGCTTTACAATTTTTCTTTTGATATACTTGCTTAAATTTCTCTCTAATTTTGTTTATATATTTGCTCATATATACAGATAAACATACAAACATACTTAAAATTCCTATATAAAAGGTGGTAAAAGTTTGGATGGAGCAAGTGCGATAAAATTTTTGTTGTTATATTCCAAAATTGAATTATCTGCGTTGAAGAATTAGGTAAGTTATTAAAATCTGACAAACAGTTTATGAAAATACGCCACCATAACGTATTTGCTCCATCTTATCTTTCCCAAGGCGCCAGACGACGGCAAAAGACGAAACTACATAAAAAATAAATTTTATTTATTTATCTTATTTCTTCTCTTAAATGCAATAACTGATTAACTAATTTTAAAATTCGCTGCCATTATTTATCTTGTTAGCAACTACATCTTTTGTGACCGGTGACTGGATGTAGAATTCTTAAATGACCTTGCTTAAGTTTAATTAATCGATTGAGTCCATTGATTTAAACAATATATATAAAATTGTACGAAAATTCACTACCAAAACAGATGCCGAAATTTTCAGTGCTTTTTATAAACTACTACCTTTAAGTTAACTAGAAATTGCTATTTTAAAATTTAGTCTGATATTTCAGACTAAATTTATTTAATTGGTAAAAAATGGTTTTATTAAACCATTTTTTACCAATTAAATACAAGAATGTAGAACCTATCTTAGATAAGTGACTGATTGATTACCATTACTTTTATGCCTCTCAATTTCACAGGTTTTTCTAATAATCTAATTTTCTTATGTTTACCTTGTTACTTATATTATTTTATAAACAAAATAGATCTTCATTTGCTTACTTAATATGTTTGTAATTGTTTATGGCTTAGTTTTTTCAACATATAAAAAATTCTAAAAACAGAACTAACTAACAGACTTATTGAAATTTTTACCCACTTTTATTTACACGTACATACTTTTTTTTCAATAAAATCCAACTTCTCTATATTTCCATGTTTATATTTTATCACAAAAACTATAATTTTATATACATTTGAATGTCTTATTGATAACATATATTATTTTTTGGTTCTATTTTTTTTGCTTCTAATAAAAAATACGTTTTACTTTGTATGTTTTGGTGAAGTTTTATTTAAAAAAAATCACTAATAGAGAGGCATCGATGGTGAGACTTTGCAAAATTTTTTCAAATGAGAGCGAACTAGGACCCCTACAACCCGTATCAGGGGTCAGTATATATATATATATATATATATATATATATATATATATATATATATATATATATATATATATATATATATATATATATATATATATATATATCCAACCAAATCACTCAAAAAATAATAAACTGATTTCGATGAAACTCGGCAAGTACCTTTATTTTATTAATTGCTTGGATGAGTTTGTTAGCCAGGAAAATCGGGCAAGGCTTTCCGGGAAAATTTTGAGCTTTCTTTCAAAACAATTTTTTTTCTCTGACAATTACAAAGCTATATAAATGAAATTTGTGGGATATATTTTTTTGGGAAAGACCTTACCACGTACTAAAATTCAACTTTCTAAGTTTATAAAAAATTGAGTTATTCAAATTTGAAGCATTTAATGAAAATTCACTACCATAACGTACTTGCTGCGTCGCGAACTTTTAAAAATTTTATTTAAACGAAAAAATATGTTTGAACTGCCAGTACAATAAATTCTGAAGAAAAAAAATTGTGATTTTCAACTTTTCCACATATTCATAAATCTGTTCAATTATTTTTGTTATATTATAGAACTTGCATCTTTTTTATAATCAGAACAATTACAAAAATGTATACTTTTACAGATATTTTTAATTTTTAATTTTATTACAATTTTCACAATGTGATTAAAATATCGTATTTTTTTATTTTCAACAAACTTCATGATAAAACAAAAGCAAAACTACCAAAATAACTTAAAATAAATATTTTTTTTTGGAAATTTCGAAATCTCTTTATCAGCGAATTTTTTAATGAAAATTTCTTGCAGGGAAGTGAAGACCTTTGTTTTTTAAGGATGTTAAAAGCACTAGAGACACGTAAGTTGCAGTATCTTAAATTATTTTATAGATAAAGCGACAAAGTAAAAAAACTAACGGGACGCAGCAAGTGCGTTATGGTAGTGAAATGCTTCAAATTTCAATAACTCAATGTTTTACGTTTATAACTTAGAAAGTTTAAATTTGGTGTGTAGTAAGGTCTTTCCTAAGGAAAGACATCCACAAAATTTCATTAAAATAAATTTTCGGATAAAAAAATTCAAAATTTGAATAACTCAATTTTCTATAAACTTAGAAAGTTGAATTTTAATAAGTAGTAAGGTATCTCCTAAGGCAATATATACATTAAATTTCATTAGAACAGCTTTGTAATTTTCGGAGAAAAAATTTCTTTTTGAAAGAACACTCAAAATTTTCCCGGAAAACCCCGTCCGATTTTCCTGACTAACGAACTCATCCAAGCTATTAATAAAAGAAAGGCACTTGTCGAGTTTCATCGAAATCGGTTAATTATTTTTTGAGTTATCAGACGGATACACACACACATATATATATATATATATATATATATATATATATATATATATATATATATATATATATATATATATATATATATATATATATATATATATATATATATATATATATATATATATATATATATATATATATATATATATATATATATATATATATATATAAATTCAAACTGACCCCGGATATGGGTTCTAGGGGTCCTAGTTCGCGCTCATTTGAAAAATTTTTTGCAAAGTCTCACCATCGATACCTCTCTAGTAGTGATTTTTTTTAAATAAAAATTCACTAAAAAAGTAAGTGGTAACGTGTAGTATTCACTACAATTGCAAACATTTACACATTTACTCATAAGTATTTACCATTTTAGCAGTTTTTTTTTAAATTTGCTTATAATACTTTAATTTTCAAAAAGTAGAACCTTATTCACACATTTAGTATTAAGTTCGAGAACGATCAATTTTTTATTCTCTGGTAACTACAATTTTAACCTGCACTATATTAACAATAAAAATTAGAGCCTTTATTTTTTTACACACATACTATTTTCTAAGTCTTTTACAACCAAATATTGGAGTCTATTGTCTTTTATAAAATCTTATTTTAATGTTTTTTTAATAAATTATGGCATTTATGAAATATTTATTTCTCCAGTATGTTATGCTCAAGAACGACCAATTTTTTATTCTCTGGTCACTAAAATTTTAACCTGCACTATATCAACAATAACAATTGGAGCCTTTAGTTTTTACAAACATAATATTTTTTAATTCATTTACATAAATATTGGAGTCTATTGTCTTTTATAAAACATTATTTTAATGTTTTTTTATAAATTATGGCATTTATGAAATATTTATCCAGTATGTTATGTTCAAGAACGACCAATTTTTTATTCTGTGGTAACTAAAATTTCAACCTGTACTATTATAACAATAAAAATTAGAGCCTTTATTTTTTACAAACATACTATTTTTTAAGTCTTTTACAACCAAATATTGGAGTATATTTTCTTTTATAAAACATTATTTTAATATTTTTTATAAATTATGGCATTTATAAAATATATATTTCTCCAGTATGTTATGTTCAAGAACGACCAATTTTTTATTTTCTGGTAACAAATATTTTAACCTGCACTATATCAACAATAAAAATTGGAGCCATTATTTTTTACAAACATACTATTTTTTAAGTCTTTTTCAACCAAATATTGGAGTATATTTTCTTTTATAAAACATTATTTTAATATTTTTTTTATAAATTATGGCATTTATAAAATATATATTTCTCCAGTATGTTATGTTCAAGAACGACCAATTTTTTATTCTCTGGTAACTAAAATTTTAACCTGCACTATATCAACAATAAAAATTAGAGCCATTATTTTTTACAAACATACTATTTTTTAAGTCTTTTACAACCAAATATTGGAGTCTATTGTCTTTTATAAAACTTTATTTTAATGTTTTTTTTAAAATAAATTATGGCATTTATGTAATATATATTTCTCCAGTATGCTATGTTCAAGAACGACCAATTTATTATTCTCTGGTCACTAAAATTTTAACCTGCACTATATCAACAATAAAAATTAGAGCCATTATTTTTTACAAACATACTATTTTTTAAGTCTTTTACAACCACATATTGGAATCTATTGTCTTTTATAAAATATTATTTTAATGTTTTTTTTAATAAATTATGGCATTTATGTAATATATATTTCTCCAGTATGCTATGTTCAAGAACGACCAATTTTTTATTCTCTGGTAACTAAAATTTTAACCCACTATATCAACAATAAAAATTAGAGCCATTATTTTTTACAAACATACTATTTTTTAAGTCTTTTACAACCACATATTGGAATCTATTGTCTTTTATAAAATATTATTTTAATGTTTTTTTTTATAAATTATGGCATTTATGTAATATATATATTTCTCCAGTATGCTATGTTCAAGAACGACCAATTTTTTATTCTCTCGTAACTAAAATTTTAACCTGCACTATATCAACAATAAAAATTAGAGCCTTAATTTTTTACTAACATACTATTTTTTAAGTCTTTTACAACCAAATATTGGAGTCTATTGTCTTTTATAAAATATTATTTAATGTTTTTTTTTAATATAAATTATGGCATTTATGAAATATTTATTTCTCAGTATATTATTTTCAAGAACGACCAATTTTTTATTCTCTGGTCACTAAAATTTTAATCTGCACTATATTAACAATAAAAATTAGAGCCCTTATTTTTTACAAATATACTATTTTTAAGTCTTTTACATTTAGATATTGGAGTCTATTGGCTTTTATAAAATATTATTTTAATGTTTTTTTAAATAAATTATGGCATTTATGCAATATTTATTTCTCCAGTATTTTTTTTTCTTTAGTTTCAATTAATTAATTTTCACCAAACTCCAATATCTTTTTTCGCTTGAATAATTCCAAATTTTAAGTAACTAAATTAAAATCACTTCCATATAAACATCATGTCATGAATTAAATAAAATTTATGTCGTCCTTCAACAAAACTGCATCCTGACATTGAACTTGCCGCATACATTTATAAATACACCGAGGAGCTTAGACACATCTGCTGTGACTTTATTTATAACCCGAGAGCAATTAAGAAGGACATAATCTTTCACCATCACTTTTATCTCGTTGCAGTAATCACGATAATCACGATTTAATGCGAGAGACTCGGCAAATCCTGCCGTGAATATCAGCAACAAATCATCAAATTCCTGCGGCATTTCAACTTATCGAATGTGATTTCAACGGTTATGCGAGAGCAAAATAACACCATTAAAAACACTGTTTCAAGATTACGCCTCGTGATTTTCTATCTTAAAAGATGCGAAATTGATTGCTGAAGTCACAATTTACGCATAAATGACTGTTTGAATGCTATTTGTAGCTTGCTTATTGCCAATTTAATCTGTAGAAGATCAAGGATAAACGCTCGTGCGATCCTCGATCGAATCATAAATGAAATCCTTGCCTAGACCACCGAATCAGGAGTGATAATCATAGAGCACATCACTGCACCGTCAATAGTCGAAATCACTGAGCACTAGATCGTTTCTCCTGCGGAGCGCCTAGAAGGTGAGACTTACCTCGAGTCACAGTCGGCTGGGTCGAAGAAGATTCCTGCGGAGTCCTGATAGTCGATGGCGCGCTAAGAGACAACACTCACCGGATCACCACTGCAATGCAACTGAATCTAAAAAGCTTAAAGTCGCTTAAGCAAGTGTTTGCGAATAGTGCGATGCCGAAGAGGTCGACGACAGCACTAGTACAAGAAGCAGTAGAGAACGGATAGACGAGTCGACCAGAAATGAACTCATGCGAAGCTGTGCGCCACAAGTTTAAATAGTCGCCGGGGCGGGGGAATTGCTTCTCTTGGGCAACGAGTCTGCCGTGTGTGATTGGCCCGCCTCGGGGTAGAGAAGAAGCTCTCCGGAATGCAGGACTGCCAGGATGGCAGGAGACGTCGGCTGCGGATAGACCCCGATAGTAACACTGTGTGCACGGTGCACTGGGAGATGGGACTCCTTTGGAAGCTGCTGAAGTGGTTGGAACCTTAATTTTTTCACGTAAACCATGCAGCTTCCTTAATAATTTTTTGTTGTGTTTTCCGGTAGAGAATATTACATAGAAATATGATTCACACAAGCTCGTTTCAATACTAAGTTGTTTATTCATACACGTTTTTTTCTGTAAAGTTCCGAAACTGTGCTAGGCACTGATTTTCATTAGATAAACCCAATTTAGAAAAGTCTGGACGCAGCAAAAGCGTTATGGAAGTGAATTGTCAAAAAATATTTTTAATAGCAAATCTGTCTCTATAATGCAAGCAGGCATCAATTTGGCTACCAGTATAACCTATATAGTAGAAACAATGTACGATTTTTTCCTACGAAAATAACCTAAACATTATAGATCGTTAAACCATAAACTTAACTAAAACTACTGCCAAATATTTTCGTAAAATGAAGGACAATCACGGTTGTTGCTGAAAGTTAGGGTTTGCAGAACATTCTTCTTGCGACATTTTCTTTACATAATCCGTATATGTTTCAGATTTTTTGCTTAAATGTTGCTAATTTTGACGTTTATAATCGCGACTTTGAGGTTTTGCGGAAAACCCAAATTTTTTGTTAATTTTCATTAAGAAAATTCACTAATAGAGAGATATCCATGGTAAAACTTTTGGAACATTTTTTCAACTCACCGCGAAATATATATATATATATATATATATATATATATATATATATATATATATATATATATATATATATATATATATATATATATATATATATATATATATATATATATATATATATATATGGCGCATTGAAAACGAAACAGACCGATTTGCGTCCAGAGATTTTTTTTAAAGAAACCGTGAAACACGTTAATTTTAATATTGAGGGGGGGACATGTTTTGACATAAAACTAAACTTTGTCACATCAACCCCTAAGGGTGGTGATAACAAGCCTTATATTTTAACTAGGGAACATGGGTCTAGTGTTAAATCATTTGAAAGCTCTTTCTTTTCTGAATTCAGCACACTAATTTTTTGGAAGTTTTATCAACTAAGAAATGTGCTGATAGTTAATGTTTTGTTGGTTTGTAAAGAAAAAATTGACTATCAGAACATATCGGAACTTATCGGAATGAGAGAAATGCGGTTTATTATTTCAGTTTATCGGTCGGTTTGATACTCGATAGTACTACCGAAAATTAATTTCACAATGGTGTATTCTGTAGAAGAAAGAGTTGAAATAATTACCCTTTTTTTCAAAAACGATGACTGTGCCAACCGTACCGCAAATTTGTTTAATGAACGACATCCGAACAGACATGTTAACAGAAAATACATTTTGGAGTTAGTTGCAAAGTTTCGACAAAATGGTTCAGTAGCCAACAAAAAACGGGATCCTGAACGTGAGTTTCCGGTTAGAAATGAGACTACTGAGGTTGAAGTTTTAGGACAAATTGCTGCAAACCCAACTTTGAGCACGAGAAAATTGGCCACTGTTTCAAACATCAAAAGAAGAACTATTCAGCGAATATTGAAGCATCATAAATTTCACCCGATAAAACTCATCTTGTACAACAACCGAATGACGATCATTTTGATCGGCGGCTGGAGTCTTGTGAAGTTATGACTGCACGAATAGCTGATAATGGAAATTTTCTGTTCAATATCTGTTTTTCAGACGAGTGTACGTTTTTATTAAACTCTACAGTCAATCGTCATAATTGTCGTTATTGGGCAGACAATAATCCAAGAAATTTTCACGAAGTCCACACTCAAACTCCACAGAAATTGAATGTCTGGACTGGCATTTTTGGAGACCGTTTAATCGAACCAATTTTTCTTGATGGCAATTTGAGTGGCGAAACGTATTTGGAGTTACTAGAAGATATCGTTTACCCTCTACCAATTGACATTGTTGAAAATGATGCTCGCTATCAAGAAAATCAATTAGTGTTTCAATAAGATGGAGCTCCTCCGCATTTTTCACAACGTGTTAGGGAGTTTTTGAACAGAGAGTTTCCAGGACAGTGGATCGGGCGTAGAGGTGCTATTGAGTGGCCCCCTAGATCACCGGATTTAACTCCTTTAGACTTCTTCCTATGGGGCCATTTAAAGAGTAGAATTTACGCAACAGAACCGGAGTCTCTGGAAGAATTACGACAACGCATTGTTGAAGAATGTCGTCTAATAACTCCATAAATGCTCCAGGATGTCAGAGCTCGTTTTGAACAAAATTTGTACTTTTGTATGGAAGCTGGTGGTTAACAATGTGAACACTTATTTAACTGAATAAACATTTTTGAACGTTTGGTTTTGTTTTTTAGTTTTTTTTTAACGACAAATTTACTAATTAGTGCCTTTCTTATCACAATGAATAAAATACGTTCTTGCATCTTCAACTGTGAATAATTTTTAAACGATTTGATAAAACTTCCAAAAAAATTAGTGTGCTGAATTCAGAAAAGAAAGAGCTTTCAAATGATGTAAGACTCGACCCATGTTCCCTATTTAAAATATAAGGGTTGTAATCACCACCCTTAAGGGGTTGATGTGACAAAGTTGAGTTTTATGTGAAAAAAAATGTCCCCCTCAATATTAAAATTGACATGTTTCAGCGTTTCTTGAAAAAAAATTTTCTCTGGACGCAAATCGGTCCGTTTCGTTTTCAATGCGCCACCCTGTATATATATATATATATATATATATATATATATATATATATATATATATATATATATATATATATATATATATATATATATATATATATATATATATATATATATATATATATATATATATATATATATATATATATATATATATATATATATATATATATATATATATATATATATATATATATATGTACGTATCCAACCGATAACTCAAAAAAATACTTGACTACTCAAATCCCCTTCGTCTTGTTAATAGCTTGGATGAGTTCGTTAGACACTTTTGACACTCAATTACTTTTAGAAAAAAATGCAAAAAACCGCCTAAAAATGCAATATCTTTTAAATTGCTAAAAGTATTAAACTAAAACTCTACAAGCACGTATATATCATGTAAGTGCTCCTATCTACCAAGTTTGAACATAATTGGTTTAGTAAATCTTGAGTTATAAGTTAATAAAAATAAATAATCTACGAACTGAAGACCTGAAATTTCCTCTGAATGGATGCCTATAATGTTAGACAAGGTCAAACAGATAAATGAGGGTTTCGTTACCATTGCAAATAAAACACCAAATTAAGCCTTAAACGGACATGCTACGAGAGTAGGTCACAATAAACAATCAGCGGGATTGCCATTTGCGACAACTCTCATCTAAATCTGGAGATAGAAATATGTTAGTAAATAAAAATTTCAATGAATGTGTTTCAATTTGTTTAAAAGCAATGTAGAACTACGTTTTATTATGTATGAATATTAAGCTTCCTATTTTCACGGTATTTAGAAGCCATTTCCCTCCCCTAGTTTAATCTGACAACACCACTATTTCTCATTTGTTAACTGACAGGAGTCATGAGAGAAACCTGCGCGTTCTAAGCGTAACCTCGAAACTAACAGACGTCATTAACGAAGAAGAAGAAGAAAACCTCGAAATCGATTCCGCTAATACCTTAGAATCTTACAATATAAAACAATGACCTATATTGTAAGGTTAATACAAACAGGAGCAGGTAAATGATAATCCAGCTTTTAATTTTAACTTAACTTTAACAAATGCCTTCGGCCGTCGTCTGTAGTATAATATTATGATTCTAACATCCAATCAAACAAATAAGAAAATGGTTGTGTGCATCAGATTCAGGTTGTTAATCAATGCATGTAGGTACTTTATTACTAAACAGTAATAGTAAATATGCGTTGAAAAGAGTTTAGGTTCAGCAAGTGCTTTATGGTAGCGAATTTTCGTAAAAATATTTCAAATGGTGAACTTAGTTTCCCAGCAAACTAGAATTTTCAGTTTTGATACATAGTAAAACTCATATAAAGGCAGCGTGTGTACAAAATTTAAAAAATAACTACAAATTTGTGTTAAAAACATTTTTTATTATTTTGTTTGCAGAAACTGGTTCGATTGCGTTGACTAAAACGGATCGTCCAAGTGTTTAATAAGAAAAAAAAGCTGCCACGTTTATAGGTTGGCAGGTACATTCAGTTTATAAATAAAAAATAATTTTCGATACATTGGCAGTTTAGCACAAGTGGGACTTTTAGGAAAAAATTTTAGAAACAGGCTTAGAACTCTTTCTGGATGCACAAACCACAAGAAATATTTCTTGCAAACAGCCCCCAATAAAGTTACGGGACCAGGAGTTAATAGGGGTGCTGGGCGGGGAAGAAGATAAAAAGGAAATGTGAGCGGAAATTGCGATACAACCAGCTTTTTACAGCTATACTTCCTTAAAACCCTCTTTTCTCCGTGCAGAAGCCCTATTCACCGCAGGTCCCGCAACTTTCCTGTGGGTTGGTCTCAAGAAATTTTTCCTGTTTACATTGTTCTTTTTTATGTTTTGAGGGTGGCTGCAGGCATGCAAAAATGGAGGAGAACCCCCGCGATGAAGCAGCGAACCAAGATTTTCAAATGATGTTAAAATTGTTACCTCATTTCATTTGTTTAAAATATTTTTCAAAAATGAATTTGCTTGTCAGTCTCACATAGAGAGCTACAATATTTTATCATAAAAAAAACATGGATACAGCAACAGTAAATCAGTGCTGAAAAGGGCGTTGGTGCAGCAAGTACGTTATTTGGTAGAGAATTTTCGTAAAAATATTTTAAATTTGATAACTCAATTTTTCATTAAGCTAGAATCTTCAATCTTGAGACATAGTAAAACGCAGCGTGGGTACTAATTTAACGAAAAATAACATAATGAACTTCGCGAATAACTAATAATTTGTTTTAGAGAACCCTTTCTGTTGCTATGTTTGTAAAAACTAGTTTGATTGGGTTGACTAAAATAAACCGTCCAAGCAATTGAAAAGGAAAAAAACCTGCTATATTTATAATTTGGCAGGTACATACCCCTTGTAAGTAATTTTTTAAAATAGAGATTTCCTCTAATTTGCTTACTGGGACCTCTAAAACCGATCTCCAAAGTTCAATTTCATTTAGAGTATTGGTTTTAATAATATATGTTACTAATAATGCATCTAATATAATCTAATAAATTATCTTATGAAAATTCACTACTATAATGCACTTGCTGCGTCCAGAATTCTTTTATTCTTTAAATGCCTATAAGGTGATTTAATTGGTTTCAGAGTTCTGGTCATCCAGCGACATCTTATAATATATTCTGATTCATGCTGTCTTTTCTTTCGTCTATTTATTGAATATACTGCTTATAGCAGAAAAAGTTGGTATAATTTATTTCCTGCAATTAACATGGTTTTGTTAGTCCATTGCTGTATTGTCACAAATTTGTGGTCCTTTATTCAGTATGTGTCTGAAAGTCTTGACAATATTGAGGAAAATGTAACATATTTCGACGTTTCCAATATCCTTAATTCACTTTCACATAAGCTAATTTTAACCAAGTAAGTTATCTTGGATTTTCAAATTCTTTAACAGCCTTCTTTCAATCATGTTTTTCTGTTATAAGTCACCATGTGTTTCTACATTGGTTGCCAGTCACAGAAACTTTTTTTTTAATCTGGAGTGCCTTAAGGCTCTCTCTTAGGTCCTGTCTTTTTCAATGTTTTTATGAATAATCCAGATGAAACTGTCACTGTTCCAAGACTATTCTATGCAGATCATTTGAAAATTTAGTTCTGCGACTTTAACAGACTGCACGCTTCTACAAAATAAGATCTTTTACGTAGTTCCATGATGTTTTAGGGGCCTTTTACTTAACAACTCAAAATCTAAAGTCATTTCACACAGTAATAGACAGAAGCTGATGAAAAAATTAATCGAATATGACGATAACGTCCATCCCTGCAGTACACCTTTTTCTTATTAGTGAATTTCCTTTAAAAAAAATCACCAATAAGTAGATCCCGACTTTTGAATTTTGAAAATTTTTTTTAAATGTTTATATATATATATATATATATATATATATATATATATATATATATATATATCTATATCTGTGTGTGTGTGTGTTTTGTTTCTTTAATGTTCGCCTATTTCCGCGACTATGGCCAATCACCGACGCCAGGGAGAAGTTTCACCTCACTATCCTGGAAATTTTGCCGAACCCCTGCCTTTCTGTAAGGAGTGTAGGGATCTTTAACGTACATCGCATGGACACGGGACAGACGGCTTTCGCCGCTTCCGAAGAGGGGAACGTGCAGATATTCAACTTGCTCGAATACAATGCCAGAACCTCGGTTAATGTTAATGTTACAGTTTGTACTGAAAAAGTGAAAGGAGAACCCTGGGATCGAACCCATGATTAAATTTGGTGAATACCTTACTTTTGCAAGTGGCTTGGATATGTTCGTTAGCCAGGAAAATCGGCCTAGGTTTTTCCGGAAAATTTTGTGTTTTATTTCAAAACAAAGTTAGGACAGTCAAATTTGGTATCATCATAGGTAAATTACGTTCCGAAATTTATCTCTGTAGGTCAAAAGACAAAAAAGTTATAGGCATTTAGAGAAAAATAAATTAGGGTTTTCCTTAAAACGTCAACGTCGCGATTTAAAACGTCAAAATCGGCAACATTTAGGCAAAGGACCTGAATCTAATACGGGCTATGGAAAGAAAATGTCTCAAGAAGAATGTTTTACAAATCCTGAAATCTTAGCTTCAACCGTCATTGTCCTTCATTTTACTAAAATATTTCCAGAAAATTCATTTCAAATAGACCCTTTCTCTGATGCTTTAGCAGCAGCCTTAGCTATAGAGTTTATCGTTTAATGGTATATAATTTTTGTCGAATTTTCGTAAAAAATCTATAAAGCTCAATATATCCGTTATTACACGAGACACGAAAAAAATTCTATACATTATGATAGAGTGTCTTGAGCTACATCTTGAAAAATTATTTCTACAATCACACGCTGGTCCATAAGTCGTTGGTCATACAAATTTTCTTTTTTTTTTCAATAGAACACGCCTTATGTTATTGCATTTTTGCATTTTCCATCGAAATATAATGCATGTTTGTAAGAAAAGAAATTCGGGACGCAGCAAGTGCGTTGTGGTAGCGAATTTTCATTCAATGCTTCAAATTTGAATAGCTTAATTTGCTATTAACCTATAAGGTTGACCAGGAAATCAGTTTTTTCGGGAACACTCTAAGTTTGCTTTCGGAAATTTTAGATAGATTTGAAACAATAAAGCTATGTTGATGAAACATGGCACATTGTTTCTACTATATAGGTTATACTGGTAATCAAATTTGATGCCTGCTTTAAAAAAAATACACATATTTGCTATTAAAAAACATTTTTATGAAAAGTCACTACTATAACGCACTTGCTGCGTCCAGAATTTTTTGCCATAGTTTTGTCCATTTTAGGCTCATGAAGAAACGTCAAATTTAGACGCGAAATATAGAGCATGTTGTAGTAAAGAACTTGCATTTTTGTTGCTCGTTTGTAGATCCTGGTTCTTACTCATTTGGAGAAATTTTTTCAACATTCGAAACTTGCAAACGCCTCATATGTATACAGACTTGGAGACTACTTCTCTGGCTTCACTGTTGGTTTTTGTAGGTGAAGGACGTAGCCAGCGCGTGATCTAACTGGAGCAAGTGGCTCTTCGAATTCTGGAAGTTCTAGGATGTACTTCAATGCTTCTGTGACTATAGTTTCGCTGCTTGACAGCATTTTCAGACAGATTAAAATTGAATTAGTACGAAATCATGACAACTACAAATAAATATCTGTTGCTATGTTATGATATGATGTTTTGATCAAAAAAATTTATCAAATTGAAAATAAAATGAAACACAGATGACAGATGAGGTTTTCAAAATGTCTATGTGATGTATGTCAATATTTAACATAAAAACTAGAACTAGCCTATAATAACTATGATAACAGTTACAACAATAAAATAACTAAACCATAGCAGTATAAAAGTAGTCACTATACAACGAAAATATCGACATACATCAACTCATTATTTTATTACAACTTTTTTGAAATAATAGTTAAATTTATTTTCTTTGACATATTTAATTAGAAAGAAGAATATCCAAGAAAGGGGAATTTATTAAATCAGTTTGCTCATTTAAAACAAGGTAGTTATTGTCGTGTGTGTGCCTTTTGACTTCTAAAGCTTCAAAAAAGTCTAGTTTACGTTTGTCATTATAAAAATGTAGTGGTTGTATGCGGTTATCTATTGTAGGTCTATGTTCGGTATCAATAATATGTTTTGCAAATGTAGATTTGTCAGCGTGGTAATTTCTAAATGCAGAAATATGTTCTTTGTATCGGGTGTTAAAATTTCTAGAAGTTTGACCTATGTAGATTGTAGATTGCGTTACAATGTGTACAAGCTAATTTATAAACTCCAGCTTTTGTCAGGAAACAAGATTTTTCTTTTGCGTTAAATAACAAATCACGCGTCGTGTTGTAAGATTTAAAAGCTACCTTTGTATTTGTACAGGTGTTTAAAATTTTTGAAATGTTTTCTGAAATGGTTCCAAAATAAGATATCGAAACGTATCTGTTGTCTTCTTTGTCTCTAATATTTGGATAAATTAAATTAATCGCTAATTTGTATTCTTTGCTCTCTATCATTTTATCTATTATTTTAACAGAGTAGCCATTATTAAATGCTGTTTGCTTAATTATTGAAATTTATTTTTCAAAATTGTTTTGTTACATAGGTATTGAAAATGCACGATGTATCATAGAATGGTAGGCTGACAGCTTTTGTGAAAAAGGATGACATGAATCGTATGGTATGGTTGTGTCAGTGTAAGTTGGTTTCCTATATATTGAAAAGTCAAATGAATTATTTTCTAACTTTCTAATTGTTAAGTCTAAAAAATTTATACAACTGTTAGCTTCTTCTTCTAAAGTAAACATAATATTTGTGTGAAAGCTATTAATAAAATTTAAAAATTCATTTAATTCTGTATGACTACCTTGAAAACATGCTAAAATATCATCTACGTATCTGTACCAAAAGACAATATTATGTGACAGTTCTGATGTTAAAATTTGGTTTTCTAGGTTTTCTATAAATATGTTGGCAAATAAAGGTGACAACGGACTACCCATAGGCAGACCTTCATTTTGCATATAAATTTTATTAATAAATTTACAATAGTTTTCTTTTATACATTCATTAAAAATATTCATTATTTCTTGTCTTTTTATGACATTTGCGTTCTTTTCTATTAAAACGTTTTCTAATAGAGGTAAACATTCCTTAGGGGGTATCTTAGAATACATGCTACAAACATCAAACGAGACTAATTTACTATTTGTGGGAATAATTATGTTATTTAATTTTTGTGTAAGTTCATAAGAATTCTTAACTGAATATTTTGGAAAGTAATTGTATTCTTTAATAAGTGAAACCAGTTTGCTCGCTATCTTATGATTAGGTGTATTAACATAGCTAACTACTGGTCTCACTGTTATATTTGGCTTATGAATTTTCAGTTGGCCATATAATTTTGGTGGTTGCGGGCTTTTATATAAAAGATATTTCTTTTCTTGTTGACTAAACAGAGACACATTTTTAAGTTCATTTTTTAGTTTTGTCTGAAATGCCTTTGTTGGGTCTCTCCTAATTTCTGTTAAATTTTCTGTAGTAATAAAATCATTAATTTTAATGTTATATGCGTCCCTACTTATAGCTACAGTTGTATTTCCATTATCAGCTTTAGTAAAAACTAGATCATTGTCTAATATTTTATGCTGAACAGATTTTAAAATTTGAGTTTCGTTAATTTGACGTTT
Source organism: Tillus elongatus (assembly GCA_964006375.1). Classification (NCBI taxonomy): domain Eukaryota; kingdom Metazoa; phylum Arthropoda; class Insecta; order Coleoptera; family Cleridae; genus Tillus; species Tillus elongatus. Next base: position 169,260,633 of record OZ023266.1, read on the forward strand.
GTCATATTTTGAAGTTAACTGTCTTAAAAATTCACATATTTTTAATTTTTCATATTGCCTTATAGATCTCATATGTGTTTACGTCATTTCCTTCATATACCCGCAAAATAAGACTGATATATTGAGATGTGTCTTCGTCAACAGTTAATTCTAAACAAATCACATTTGCAAGATAAATCTGTGCACCACAATTGGTGAATAGAATGATGAATAACTCAAGAGGAGACAGGAGAGCAACTACTGGGGTCAACTATTGATTTTACAAGTAAAGTTAATTGGTATTGTCCTGGTGTTGGGGTTGGCACCCCAACTAACGTAACGCTTCCCTGTCCTTCTCATAGAAGCTGCGGAAATTCACCCAAAGTTTGTGTAGGCGTTCCATGTTTCTTGACACTGATGTTTATGAAAAGTGAAAACAACATGTCATCAAACTGAAAGTAAATTCCAACACAAATCGGTCGTCCATAAATTAGTTTTGAACTTTTCATTTTTTAAGACGATGTCATCTTTTAATCACCCTTACTACAAATAATTTTAAAGCCTAAGTGGGAAACAGTAATATAAATAAACAACGGCAAAAATAAGAAACACACTAAAAACCTACCACCAAGTCCTCTGAGTTTACGAGGGGATACTGAAATGTACTTATCTTATATTAGCTAATACTTTTTAAAATTAAATTTTATTCATTTAACATAATCTTCTGTAAGCGTTACATATTTAGAAAAAATCTCGGGACGCAGCAAGTACGTTATGGTAGTGAATTTTTATTAAAGGCTTCAAATTTGAATAACTCAATTTTCTATAAACTTAGAAAGTTTAATTTTGGTATGTAGTAAGGTCTTTCCTAGGGAAAGATATCCACCAAATTTCATTAAAATAAGTTTGTAATTTTCGGAGAAAAAAATTTTTTTCGAAAAAAAATTTGAAATTTGAATAACTCAATTTTCTATAAACTTAAAAAGTTAAATTTTGGTACGTAGTAACGTATCTCCCACGGCAACATATATAGTAAATTTCATTAAAACAGCTTTGTTATTTTCGGATTTGAAAGAAAACTCAAATTTTTTTCGGAAAAACCCGTCCGATTTTCCTGGCTAACGAACTTGTCCAAGACAGTAATAAAAGAAAGGCACTTGCCGAGTTTCATTGAAATTGGTTAATTATTTTTTGAGTTATCAGACGGATACGTACATATATATATATATATATATATATATATATATATATATATATATATATATATATATATATATATATATATATATATATATATAAACATATAAAAATTGAAACTGACCCCGGATATGGGTTCTAGGGGTCCTAATTCGCGCTCATTTGAAAACATTTTTGCAAAGTCTCACCATCGATACCTCTCTATTAGTGAATTTTTTTAAATAAAAATTCACTAAAATGTTGATAAAGCAATTCTAAACCATTTAAAATTTGTTAAATATAGTTCAGTTTTCTTTACTGTGACAGGCAAGATACGATTGGTTCCAAATGTCAAATAAACTAGTTTATAATAATTTCTTTACTATTTAAACAAATCATTTTTTATCGCGACAAAGAAAAATAAATTTCTGATTTTATTCAAAGAAGACGGTTTATGAAAAAGGTAAGTTAAAAAGTGAATTTTTACGGCTTTGTTAAGCTTATTCCCTATTCTGTGTACATAAATAGATATGCCAAAAGGTAACCCAATCTTTATAGAAGTTAAACAAATGGCGGTAGACGCCTTTTGTGAAGGAAAGAATATGGCTGCCCCTTCTATGCAGTTTTACTGGCCAAAATACAGTGTGCCCAAAATAATTTCGTGCTACAATAAAGGAGGCCTTGCCGGAATAAGGAAGGTCGTGGCTACTTTTTTGATTGATAGCAGAATCCGAAGAACTTCTCAAAGTGATCGATGGGTGTCAGAAATCGTCTCCTTAGACTTGAATTACATACATACACCAGGACATTTTAATAGTATATTCAAGGCTTGAGAAAAAATATCATTTAGCGACGAAACTTATTACAAAATTATTAATTGTGACAGCATGGGGCGTCTAAAGCGTTCGGTAAATGCGAGATTTCACCCAAAGTACCTTACATTGATAATACAGGGAGTGTTTTTTATGGGGCTGTTTTTCATGGAATGGAGTAGGTCCATTACACTTTATCGATAGGCTGATAGACAAGAAAATACCCCAACACGTTTTTAAAAATATTTCAACAACACACCACGAGGGATTACAGCCTAAATACTATCGTACCGTGGGTGTCGACAAGGAGGAAATAGGCAACTTGTTAATTCTGGACTTGAAGGTTTGGAGGTTCGGAGGAGAAGGAAAAACATGTGTCGGCAAGGAATTCCAAAACTTGGAAGTCCTCAGGACAAAAGTGCGTGCATAACAACATGTTCTATGTTTGGTGACCTGGACAGTAGGAGGCTGCGTTCGCTCTGTTCGCTGGTAGATGTGTTGGGAGCAGCAGGTGGAGGAACTATGGAAAAAAGCTCCTCTGAGCAGTGCCCGTGCAGATATGTATACAATAGAGAGAAAAAGAGAGAGGTATCCACAGAGACAGAACCCTTTATGAGTCTGCGATCCTCATCTAATTGGGCTAAAGAGACAGGCTTAGAATATTGTATATTTGATTGGAGACTGCTGTCGTCCGCGTAACTGTGAACTGGGTTGGATTCGCTAAATAGAAGGTCATTGATGTGAAGAAGAAACAAAGTAGGGGCTAAAGCTAAACCTTGAGGGACTCCTGCATTAATTGGATACAGTTTAGAGGAATGACCATCCACGACAGTAGAAATGCTCCGGTTGGAGAGGAAATTTGCTGTCCACGTACAGAGTTTTGGTGGTAGGCCATAGGCCGGTAGTTTATTAAGCAGCGCTGCGTGCCAGACCTGGTCGAATGCTTTGGATATGCCTAGAGCGACAATCTGGGATTCACCGTGTAGTTCTGTAGACTTGTTTCAAGAATGGGTGACAAAGGAAAGGAGGTCGGCAGTTGATCTGCGCTGACGGAATCCATACTACCTGTCGTGGATTAGACTGTGCTTTTCAAGAAATTTTAGTAATTCGGTGTTTATATAATTTTCCATCACTTAAGAGACGACTGAAAGGAGAGAAATAGGCCTGCATTTGCTAGGAAGCGCTTTGGATCTTTTCTTGGGGACGGGTTGTACTCGAGCAGTTTTCCAGGTACTAGGGAATATGCCTCTATTGTAAGATGTCCGAAACAGACGAGTCAGGACAGGAGCAAGTTCTGGTGCGCATTTTTTGAGAACAATTGCTGGGATCTCGTCAAGGCCAGAGGCTTTCCTGGTATAAAGAGAAGAGAGCATCTTTCGTACCTTTTTAGTTTTGAAAATGATATAAGTCATTTTACGCGCGACATTGGGGACTGTTGGTGGTTGAACATTTAGAGGTGGGTTGAGAGTAGAATTGCCGGCGAACAACGAGGCAAAACGATACGTGGGTGTGATGACTGTGTGACCTCGGGTTGCATTGCGCAGGAAGCAGTGACCATGCCGTGGTCTGAGCGACCAAGGGGGGCGGTGACTGATATCTTATAGCATTCAGGTTGTGTAGTAAGAAGAAGATCCAAGGGATTTGAGCTGTGTGTTGGGATGCGAGGAAAGTAAGTAGTTTGCTGAACCAGATTGGCTGAAGAATTGCTGACTGCAAAGGCCTCCGCAGCTCTTCCTTGTGGATGGGTTTTTGAAGATCCTAGCCATTTCTTATTATGGACATTGAAGTCACCAAGAATAGTGACCTCGGAGGAAGGATATTCAGAAATCAGATGGTCGGTTTTTTCAGAAAGGTAGTCAAAGAGCTGGACAAAGTTGTCAGACGGTGACCGGTAAATGCAACAGCTAAACCCTAACAGTTGTTTATAGTAAAATTGTTAGGAGAAACCGGCACAGCTTGACAGGTAGAAACGCTTTTTGATTTTAGAATTGAGAAGGTTAATTCTTGTGTTTCAGTTTCACAAGCGCCAGAGAATGCACAGCGTTATACGATCCATCCTTCGGAGGAATGGTACATTTGTGAGTCTCGTATACTAACACGAACTCTTGGTATGGTAAGTTGACGTAATTAGTTGACGTCGGTGATTCCTCACATCCGCTCAAATAGGGAACTAATACAAAAGTGAAACGTATCATGCATTTTACCAGATTTAAATTTATTCCACACTTCGATAATGACTATCCCAACGTACAGTTTTCAATCGTTAAAGTTTATAAATAGACACATAATAAGAGTAGACATAATAAATCTTCGTAACAGCTATTACGTTGATTACACGATTACTTCAATATTAATTTTCTGTTAAAATAATTTATAAAATATGCCGTTTATAAACATGTCTGAAGAGACCTGCATAAAAACGTTCGCCTAGAGCTTGGGCACTTGTTTATTAATACAACATCGAAGTGAACGTAACTATGAGATAATAAATAGTGTTTTAGATTTTTCTATACTTATGTTACCATTATTACAAGAAAATATTACAAGAAAATATTAACATTTTATTTACAATATATCTACGCAGACCTTTCTTCTATTGTAAAAGGTCATCAAATGGGGCTTCTGCTGATCACCTGTTTCTTCATTTATGAGCAATGACGATAATAGTAAAATTAGTGTTACCTTTTTGCCGCATACACGACACACGAGTCATATTATTTTGGAAACCAAATATGGAACTATTTGCCTTTCTTGATTTATTAGCCAAACACTCAGTTGAAATCCCAGCTTTATTCCTTCTCAGTGTGCCCACATGTGTAAGTTTTAATGAATTTTCTTAAAAAAGTTCACTAATGAGGAGATTGAGACTTTTAAATTTTGAAAAAGTTTCTTCAAATGAGCGCAAACTAGCATCCCTGAAACCCAAATCCGAGGTCACTTTCGGATTCTATATGCATATATATATATATATATATATATATATATATATATATATATATATATATATATATATATATATATATATATATACAGGGTGGCGCATTGTAAACGAAACAAACCGATTTGTGCCCAAATAATTTTTTTTAAGAAACGCTGAAATACGTCAATTTTAATATTGAGGGGGGCATGTTTTGACATAAAACTTAACTTTGTCACATCAACCTCTTAAGGGTGGTGATAACAACCCTTATATTTTAAATAGGGAACATGGGTCGAGTGTTACATCATTTGAAAGCTCTTTCTTTTCTAAATTCAGCACACCAATTTTTTGGAAGTTTTATCAACTCGTTTAAAAATTATGAACAGTTGGAGTTGCAAGAACGTATTTCATTTATTGTGATAATAAATGCACTAATTAGTTAATTTATCGTTAAAAAAAACTAAAAAACAAAACCAAACGTTCAAAAATGTTTATTCAGTTAAGTAAGTGTTCAAAATGTTGACCACCAGCTTCCATACAAAAGTACAAATTTTGTTCAAAACGAGCTCTGACATTCTGGAGCATTTGTGGAGTTATTAGACGGCATTCTTCAACAATGCCTCGTCGTAATTTTCCCAGAGACTCCGGTTCTGTTGCGTAAATTCTACTATTTAAATGGTCCCATAGAAAGAAGTCTAAAGGAGTTAAATCCAGTAATCCAGGGGGCAACCTAATAGCACCTCTACGCCCAATCCATTGCTCTGGAAACTCTCTTTTCAAAAACTCCTTAACACGTGAAAAATGCGGAGGAGCTCCATTTTGTTGAAACTCTAATTGATTTTCTTGATAGCGATCATCATTTTCAACAATGTCAATTAGTAGAGGGTAAACGACATCTTCTAGTAACTCCAAATACGTTTCGCCACTCAAATTTCCATCAAGAAGAATTGTTCCGATTAAACGGTCTCCAAAAATGCCAGTCCAGACATTCAATTTCTGTGGAGTTTGAGTGTGGACTTCGTGAAAATTTTTTGGATTATTATCTGCCCAATAACGACAATTATGAGGATTGACTGTAGAGTTCAATAAAAACGTACACTCGTCTGAAAAACAGATATTGAACAGAAAGTTCCCGTTATTGGCTATTCGTGCAGTCATAACTTCACAAAACTCCAGCCGCCGATCAAAACCATCTTCATTCAGTTGTTGTACAAGATGAATTTTATACGGGTGAAATTTATGATGCTTCAATATTCGCTGAATAGTTCTTCCTTTGATTTTTGAAACAGTGGCCAATTTTCTCGTGCTCAAGGTTGGGTCTGCAGCAATCTGTCTTAAAACTTCAATCTCAGTAGTCTCATTTATAACCGGAAATTCACGTTCAGGATCCCGTTTTTTGTTGGCTACTGAACACTTTGTCGAAACTTTGCAACTAACTCCAAAATGTATTTTCTGTTAACATGTCTGTTCGGATGTCGTTCATTAAACAAATTTGCGGTACGGTTGGCACAGTCATCGTTTTTGAAAAAAAAATATTTCAACTCTTTCTTCTACAGAATACACCATTGTGAAATTAATTTTCGGTGGTACTATTGAGTTAAACTCAAATCACCACAACACATTTTAAAAGACCTGACGATCGTTTCACTAACCAAGTTAGCGTCATCAGTGAATGAAACATTCTGTGGTGATTTGGGTTCTCTAAGTGTACTTATCAGTACTCATCACAGGTTACAATCTTCACTTAGTACTATCAAGTATCAAACCGACCGATAAACTGAAATAATAAACCGCATTTGTCTCATTCCGATAAGAAATGTTCTGAGAGTCAATTTTTTGTTTACAAACCAACAAAACATTGACTATCAGCACATTTTTTATCGGAATGAGTAAAATGCGTTTTTGCATCTTCAACTGTGAATAATTTTTAAACGAGTTGGTGAAACTTCCAAAAAAATTAGTGTGCTGAAGTCAGAAAAGAAAGAACGAGTTTTATCAACTCGTTTAAAAATTATTCACAGTTGAAGATGCAAAAATGCATTTCACTCATCCCGATAAGAAATGTGCTGATAGTCAATGTTTTGTTGGTTTGTAAACAAAAAATTGACTATCAGAACATTTGTTATCGGAATGAGAGAAATACGGTTTATTATTTCAGTTTATCGGTCGGTTTGATACTTGATAGTACTACCGAAAATTAATTTCACAGTGGTGTATTCTGTAGAAGAAAGAGTTGAAATAATTACGCTTTTTGTCAAAAACGATGACTGTGCCAACCGTACCGCAAATTTGTTTTATGAACGACATCCGAACAGACATGTTAACAGAAAATACATTTTGGAGTTAGTTGCAAAGTTTTGATAAAGTGTTTCAGTAGCCAACAAAAAATGAGATCCTGAATGTGTATTTCCGGTTAGAAATGAGACTACTGAGATTTAAGTTTTAGGACAAATTACTGCACAGCCAACTTTTAGCACGAGAAAATTGGCCACTGTTTCAAACATCAAAAGAAGAACTATTCAGCGAATATTGAAGCATAATAAATTTCACCCATATAAAATTCATCTTGTAAAACAACTGAATGAAGATGATTTTGATCGGCGGCTGGAGTTTTGTGAAGTTATGACACGAATAGCTGATAACGGGAACTTTCTGTTCAATATCTGTTTTTCAGACGAGTGTACGTTTTTATTAAACTCCTCAGTCAATCGTCATAATTGTCGTTATTGGGCAGATACTAGTGCAAGAAATTTTCACGAGGTCCACACTCTATCTCCACAGAAATTGAATGTCTGGACTGGCATTTTTGGAGACCGTTTAATCGGACCAATTTTTCTTGATGGCAATTGGGTTGCTATCACCACCCTTAAGGGGTTGATGTGACAAAGTTTAGTTTTATGTCAAAACATGTCCCCCTCAATATTAAAATTGACGTGTTTAATCGTTTCCTAAAAAAAATTATCTAGAGGAAAATCGGTCTGTTTCCTCTTCAATGCGCCAGCCTGTATATATGAATCCAACCGATAACTCAAAAAATAATTAACCGATTTCGATGAAACTCGGCAAGTGCCTTTCTTTTATTAAGAGCTTGCATGAGTTCGTTAGCCAGGAAAATCAGACAAGGTTTTTCGGGAAAATTTTGAGTTTTCTTTTGCTCCAAAAATTACAAAGCTATTTTAATGAAATTTGGTGGATAGGTTGCCTTGGGAAAGGCCTTACTAAGTACCAAAATTCAACTTTCTAAGTTCATAGTGAATTAAGTTTTTAAAATTTTGAGTTTTCTCTCGAAAAAAAATTTTCTCAGAAAATTACACAGTTATTTTAATGAAGTTTGGCGGGTATGTTGACTTGGGAAAGGCCCTACTACAAACCAAAATTCAACGTTCTAAGTATATCGAAAATTGAGTTATCCAAGTTTGAAGCATTTAATAAAAATTCACTACTATAACGCACTTGCTGCGTCGCGAACTGTTTTTTATAAAATTTATCTGGTTCCTAAAATATGTATCGTATAAATTTCCATTTGGACAGCCCGTACAAATATTACATTTTCTATGTAGGTAATTTGTTTAACCAAGCTCAAATATAGGAATGCAATAAAAAAAACGAAAGGTAACTAATGAGTAATATTTACCAGCGTTGTTTTGACATACATTTTATGCTATTTTTTGCATTGGTCAGTTAATATTACTTTGATTAAGTTCCTTGTAGCAATAAAAATATTTAGTCGTATAAATAACAAACTTGTTTCTTGGAAAATTATGAGATGAGTCATTTTTTTCCATTTCTTTATTATACTCTCTTCCATTGAAACAAAATCATCTAGTTTATTACAGTTATTTTTTATAGGCAATCATCTCTTTTTGTTAAAGTGACGTCATATCTATAAGTGAGTATTAAATTTTATTTAGACAGAAAGCTGAGTTATTTAGAGAAAATCGTAGATGAAAAGGTTTTATGGAATTATTTATATATGTAATGTTTCTAAAGGTAGCGGTTGAAGCTTGGAAAACTAGAGGTAGAAAGTAATTTCAATTTGTTACGTGAAAATTCTAAATTTGCTGAGTTTGTAATTTTGAAAAGGAAATCTCAATAATCAAGCAACTGGCATTTAATAATGATTACTCTGTTGAAATAATAGATAAGATGCTAGACAGAAAATAATAGAAATTGGTACATAATTTAATTATCCAAATAATAGAGACAAAAAGCTAACAAGCATGTTTCAATGACATACTTTGAAAACATTTCAGACACCATTTAAAAAAAAGTTTATTGTTTGGCTTTGAGTATGAGTTCATTCAGCCACCAGAAATTTTAGATGAAAGTACAAATATACAGGTAGCTTTTAAATCTTACAAAATAACGCGTTGTCTGCTACTTAACGTGAAAAATATCATGTTTCTCAACAAATGCTTTAATTTAGAAATTAGCTTGTACACATTGTAATACTAACCGCGCTAACAAATCTGCATTTGTACAACATAGGCCCACAGTAAATAACCGCATAGGATTCAATACAAATTTAAAAACAAATTTATTTATATCTTTTTCAAAAATGTATATTAAGTTGGAATTTCATATTTTGGAAAATACATGCGACAAGACATATCGTGAGGCAAACTTAACCCGCTGAGTGTAGTTTTCTGACATATAAATATTTATCTTAGTACTGCAGTTCCCCAAGACAATATACCAGACTCCAATATTTACTGGATGCAGGCAAAATAATAATTTATCAGTGCGGATATGTTGTTATCACACCGATAACTCAAAAAATAATGGGCCGATTTTGATTAAATTTGGCATGTACCTTCCTCTTGTAAATGGCTTGGATAAGTTCGTTAGTCAGGAAAATCGAAAAAGGTTTTCCGGGAAAAATTTGAGTTTTCATTTAAAAAAAATTATATAACTTCGGAATTAACAAAGTAAGGGCAACAATTTGGTACACGGGTTTATATCATTATAGGTAAGCTACCTATCAAAATTTAGCTCTACAAGTTAAAGGGTAAAAAAAGTTACAGGCATTTAAAGAAAAATAAATTTGGGGTTTCCTCAAAACGTCAAATTCGCGATTTAAAACGTCAAAATTGGTCATATTTAGGCAATGAACCTGAAACTAATATGATCTATGGAAGGAAAATGTCTCAAGAATAATGTTTTACAAATCCTGAGCTCTTAGCTTCAATCGCCATTGTCCTTCATTTTACTAAAATATTCCCAGAAAATTCATTTAAAATAGACCCTTTCTCTGATGCTTTAGCAGTAGTGTTGGCTATAGAGTTTATCGTTTAATGGTATATCATTTTTGTCGAATTTTCGTAAAAAATCATTAAAGTTCAATATATCAGTGCAAGTTACGAAAATAAGTTTTATACATTAATTATAGGGTGTCTTGAGCTACATCTTAAAAATATTTCCACAATTACAGGTGGCCCATAAGTCGTTGGTGATCCTAATTTTTTTTTAATCGAACGCGCCCTATGTTATTGCATTTTTGCATTTTCCATCGAAATATAATACATCTTTGTAAGAAAGAAATTCAGGATGCAGCAAGTGCGTTATGGTAGCGAACTTTCATTAAATGCTTCAAATTTGAATAGCTCAATTTGCTATTAACCTATAAGGTTGACCAGAAAACTAGTTTTTTCTGGAACAATTTAAGTTTATTTTCGGAAATTTTTGTACATTTGCAAACAAAGTTATTTTTATGAAACATGGCACATTGTTTCTAATATATAGATTATACTGGTAACCGAATTTGATGCCTGTTTTCTTAAAAAAAGACATTTGCTGTTAATAACATTTTTATGAAAATTCACTACCATAACGCACTTGCTGCGTCCAGAGTTTTTCATTAGAAGTGGCAGTCAGTTACAAAACAAGGCTGTTTTTACAATACCGAATCCGAATCCGAAATTAGATTTCAGAATCAAGCTAAAATAAATAAAACTGCCCCCGAGACACTTCCTTGCGAAATTGTTCCTCTCAGAATTTAGTAATACTGCATGTGGTGCCTTAGCATTCACAATAACATACACAATGTTCTATAGTCACAAAAAGTTTTATTAATGTATAAGTATATCTCGATTACACAGTGAATTATTTTATATCTTAACTAGACCGCGTTACATTAAACAATGAATCCGTTTCCCCCAACGTTCGTGCTCCGTCCTCAGTCCACGTTCCCTGTTGGTGAATCATCATGCTCCGTAATCGGTCGCCACACTGCATATTACGGGCCAACCGGATTTTCGAAAGTGTTTTCAGAAACATGCAAAAAACTACTCCAGTGTGCATAAGCAGAATTTCAAATTGGAGCACAACCAACTTTCAGCATGCCACACACCCCACGCCGCCTGAGTTTATTTAGCAACAGATCATGTAATATCCAACAATACCATCGTGCTCAGCATCCTCGAAAATGGGGGGGGGGGGGCACTTTTTTTCTACAGGGAAATGCTGTGATACCTGTTTCACCCCTGTAGGGGGTGGTTTTTGGCCGTTTTAGGGGTTGGGCTGGCCCAATGAGAAATTTTGACACCGGCATCGTGTTCAGGAGGTACCCTTCTGCCTAGGCAACATATTTACGTGTTCGTCCGACTCACATAGGCCACGATTAAGAAGACACATCAAGCAACTGTGGAAACGTATTTTTCATGGCATATAGTATATGCTTAATAGGTATAAATAATCATTATATCATATGTAATTCGTAGGTCATAGTGTTGGTATTGGAGATAAATCATAGTAAATCCTGTTTTAACATTGTATTCTCGTGTTATGTCATAGTGTTCGTATAGAGTTGAATGAAGATGCTTGACGTGTCAACAGGAAGTAAATGAATAAAAAACTGAAATGATTTACCTATCATTCTCATCTAAACTGTTTCCTTTTGATATGGTAATATTAGTCTTAGCTGGTGCTGCCTGCCTTAATGTTATAAATTATTTGTCATATCATTCAGTAGATTTGCATACTGGCTAAATACCGTTTAAAATCCCAGAGAAAAATGTTTGCACAATATGTAATTGGTTCCATTGACAGATATGTGTATATCTTATAGGCACAGTTTCGTGGTTTATGTGTATAAAGTACTTGAAATATGTGTAGTAGAGCCAAACAAAAAAAAAATTCGGAACGCAGGAAGTGCGTTATAGTAGCGAATTTTCATAAGAATTGTACACTATAATTATACGGCATATTAGTATAGTTAATACTTTAAACTTACACAGACCTTGAGAATCGATTTTAGAGGTCCTAGTACACGCACATTTGAAGAATTCTTTCGAAAGTGTTACCATCGATATCTCTCTATTATCAAAAAAATCTTGCGTTCTAACTCCTTTTCAGAAAAGTGCCCAAAACACAATTTTCTATAAATTTTGCTAAATCTGTAGATAGTGTAAGTCTCTTTAAAATAAATCCAGTTCGCACTCATTTGGATATATTTTTTTCAAATTTTCAAATGCAAAAGTCGCGATCTTCTTATATTAGTGAATCTTGTTTAAGAAAATTAATTAAAACACAATAGCAAAATAACTATGGAAACAAAAGAAAAATCACAATGATAAAATATTATGTTTACTGAAAAGTCACTAAAACCCTTTATAAACGTAACCTTCAATTACTTCATTAAATTTGTAGTTACTTGTTTAGGAACTGAAAAACTGAACATTATGATTCAGTATGAACGTAAAAACAGATCCATATACATCTGCTAGACCATAGAGTAATATGTGTTTTACATTGACATATTAATATATTAACCGTCAGGTCAAACCTGGCACTGGGAATCCTACTGTCTAATTAGAACAAAGTATTGATTAATCTATTTGTAACGTACGACACTTCTTTTACATAAGCTGTATTAGTTTCAGGTTAATTATGCAGCACATGTCAATTTTAACGTTTCAAATCGCGACTTTGACGTTTTAAGAAGGAAAACTATAAAGCTTATAACTTTTTTTAACGTATCGATCCAAATTTTCGTTCCTGGTCTTCTTTTTATGGTGTTAACCCGCGTACCATATTTGGTTGTCATAGCCTTGTTATTTTCGAAGAAAATTTTTCGACAGAAAACACAGAATTTTCTGGGAAAGACTAGTCCGATTTTCCTGGCTAACGAACGTATTTAAGCGACTTGCAAAAGGAAGGTGCTCACCAAATTTTATCAAATTCGGCCCATTATTTTTTGAGTTATCGATTTCACACACACACACACACACAATATATGTATATATATATATATATATATATATATATATATATATATATATATATATATATATATATATATATGGCGCATTGAAAACTAAACAGACCGATTTGCGTCCAGAGAATTTTTTTTTAAAACACTAAAACACGTCAATTTTAATATTGAGGGGGCATGTTTTGACATAAAACTCAACTTTGTCACATCAACCCCTTAAGGGTGGTGATATATATATATATATATATATATATATATATATATATATATATATATATATATATATATATATATATATATATATATATAAATTGAAGCTGACCCCGGATATGGTTTCTAGGGGTCCTAGTAGTCCTAGTTCGCAGTCATTTGAAAACATTTTTGCAAAGTCTCACCATCGATACCTCTCTGTTAGTGAATTTTTTTAAATAAAAATTAACTAATAGCAGTATTCGGGCTGTTAAACAACAGATTTTGACAGTATTGCCACGTCTGGTTCAACCGGAAGTTAATACCATCTTTGTTATTTTAAACGGAGTACCCACCTTTTTGTCACTGCAATCGCAGAATACATGTGTGGCTTTGTTTCTTTAACTTCGGTCTATTTCCGCTACTATGGCCTTCGTAGGGCGTAACGTCGAAACATTCAACTTGCTCAAATACAATGCCAGAACCTAGGTTAATGTTAATGTTACAGTTTGTACTGTAAAAGTGAAAGAAGTACCCTGGGATCGAACCTAGTACCCTTCGGTACAGAGGCACACGTTCTTACCACTGAGCCACCCAGGCTCTAAGCAGAATACATCAATACGTTATTTAACCTTAACAATGAATATCAAAAGAATGTGGAAGATATACATTGAGAGATATGACTATAATAACATATCCGTGAAAGAAAACTACTTTCGCCATATTTTCAATACATTTTATAATCTTGGGTTTGGAAAACCGCAAAACGATGTGTTCCATACGTCTGGAGTATAAAAAAAATTTCAAGTCTGCCAAGCAGAACAACTAAAATAAACTCGTGAAACGGAGCTCAATATTCATAAGGTGCGAGCCAAGGCTTTTTAGCGAATTTTCATTAAGAAAAATTCGCTATCAGAGAGGTCGCGATGAAAAAATTTCTTCCGGTGAATTTGGGTCCCTAGAACCCAAAACCAAGGTCCGTTAAAATTTATATATATATATATATATATATATATATATATATATATATATATATATATATATATATATATATATATATATATATAATGTTCAGAAAGATTTCCGCGGTCTTTAATGTGAGACATGCTTGGTTCTCGGGTTAAACCGCGTCCAGAATTTATGGAAACTCGACGTTTCGGCACCTGTTTTGGAGCAATTTTCAAGAGGTAAAGGAAATATGTAAGGACACTCTAAGGCCTCAATCTGCCTACTCCTTAGAGTGATGGACAAAGGTGAGTAGCGGAAATATGTAAGGACACTCTAAGGCCTCAATCTGCCTACTCTTTAGAGTGGTGGACAAAGGTGGGTAAAGGGAATAGGTAAGGACACTCTAAGGCCTCAATCTGCCTATTCCTTAGAGTGATGGACAAATGTGGGTAAAGGGAATAGGTAAGGACACTCTAAGGCCTCAATCTGCCTACTCCTTAGAGTGGTGGACAAAGGTAGGTAAAGGAAATATGTAAGGACACTCTAAGGCCTCAATCTGCCTACTCCTTAGAGCGGTGGATAAAGGTAGGTTGGGTTGTTGTAGCTCGATTACGAGGCCTCAATCTGCCTACTCCTCAAATCTCGCCGGAGATCGTCTGTGAGGTCTCAGTGTGTTCAACCCTAGGCCTCAGAGAGATCTGATATATATATATATATATATATATATATATATATATATATATATATATATATATATATATATATATATATATATATATATATATATATATATATATATATATATATATAGATACACTTGATTTGTTTGCTGTACTTTCAGTGATTTGTTATTTTGTTACGAAGATGAACCGGGACGGTTCGAAATTGCAGTCCACGTAACCAAATAACAAATCACTGAAAGTACAGCAAACAAATCAAGTGTATATTTAAAAGTGATTACAGTGCAGTGCAACATTTCAAAAGATATATATATATATATATATATATATATATATATATATATATATATATATATATATATATATATATATATATATATATATATATATATATATATATATATATATCCCCGAGCGATAACTCAAAAATTACTAAACTGTTTTCAATCAAGCTTGGCAAAAATCTTGTTTGGGCAAAACCGTGGTCGAGTTCGTTAATCAGCCTTTACGCTCAAGTTTTTCCTGTGGAAAATCGGGGAAAATTATTTGAAAACGTTATATTTGTGTAAGTATCAGAGTTGCTGGAATGAGACTTTACACATGGCTAGAAATGGTGCAAATAAACATATGTTGTGAATTTTAAGTAATTTGGTACACAATATTTAGAGTTTTTTCCAAATTAAAAATAAAATCCCAAAGACTTGCTTTGAAACGCTTTAGTAGCTAAAGTACAATGCCTGACAAACAGAGTAATTAAGTGCCACGCATAGACTAATACATACAACAGGTATAAACCAAACATCAACGGTAACCAAACTAAATATATACCATTCAGAAAACACACCACCCGAACCAATAATAGTGAAATCTCGGCCACAACTATAGAAAATGACAGACGAGATGAAATTAAAAATTTGCCAAGTTATTGTTATAAAACAATAAATTATTAAAATACACTTTATTTGTAGCTTTATTAACGGACCCATATACGGTTTTAGCGCAGCATAGATATATTATGCTGTCGCATAATATAGCAAAAATTTAAACAACATCAAGCCAAATCTCTATGAAAATGATTCTAAAACAGTTTCTTTTATCTTTAAACTTAAACATAAGACGTCATATAAGACCGAAACAGTCGTAGGATGTGTTTCAATGGTAATTCTACCAATTCTGTAATTAATAATTGTTACGTATACTTTGAATATAGTATCCCGGGCATGAAGCCGATCTAAAGTATCACGCGAATAAAACGTTAGTTGACGTGTGACTAGCAGGGGGCTTCGCGCTTGCCTCCTAAGCAGAAGGTTACGCGATCGAATCCAGCTCGATCAATGTATGTTTTTTATGTTTTATTTTAACATTTGGAGAAACAACAGTGCACAGATTTCAGACGTTTTGAACAAGATCTCATTTTCGTTTAAAACGTCTAAATAAGTTTGTCACCTTTGAGTCTGAAATTATAATTTTGTTGTTGTTGATATTGAAAAAACCGGTTTGATTATGTTGACTAAAACGATCATACTGGTGATTAATAAGCAAAAATAACTGCTACGTTTATAATTTGGCAGATACTTTATTTTTCTAAATGTGAATTTAGTTTCCTCCTAGAAATCTTCTGTATAACTTTAATAAAATGTGTAATACAAGTTTCTTTTAAAGAGACTTACACTATCTACATATATAACAAAATTGAGTTCTTTAGCTTCATAGAAAATTGACTTTTGGGCATTTGTCTCAAGAGATGTTAAAACGCAAGATTTTTTGATAACAAAGAAATAATGATGGTAACACTTTCGAAATAATTCTTCCAATGTGCGCATACTAGGTCCTCTAAAATCGATCTCCAAGGTCTGTGTAAGTTTAAAGTTAAAGTATTAACTTTACTAATATGCCGTATAATAATAGCGTACAATTCTTATGAAAATTCGCTACTGTAACGCACTTGCTGCGTTCCGAAATTTTATGGTTATTATTTAATTAAAAAAGCCTGGACGCAGTGAGTGCGTTACAGAAGAGACTTATTATTAAAAAAAGGCAAATAGGCCTATTTTAATGAAACGCATCAAATTTTGTTCACAGTAAACTTTAAATGTTCCCGAAACAACTGGTCTCATTTTCCTGCCCAACGATTTTTATGAAGAAAATTCACTAATAGAGAGGTATTGATTGTAAGACTTTCGGAAATTTTCTTCTAGCGAGCCAAATCCGCGCTCATCTAAAGACATTTTTTCAAAAGCTTATCATCGTGACCTCTCTATTAGCCAATTTTTCCTAATGAAAAATCGCTAAAACGCTTCACCAAGAGCCGAGCAAACATTCGTTCTTTAATCGTATTAATGAAAGAAAGGGTAACCCTGTGCCAGAAAATCTAACGTCGATTGAAAGAAGCCTTCTGTTATCCACAAGTTAGATAGATGGACAGACACACAGACGTTATGACGTTATGGTAATAAGTTCTCTAACAGAACCGATTTGTCACGCACTCAGGTGCGAAACATTAGATGTAAAATACAATTAGTAGTCATATTTCTGCATAAAAAATCGTGTCATTTCATGGTTTTAATTATCTTCTGCTTACATATATCTAAATGTACAAGTAAAAACCTCAATACTTGAGTAAAGTACAATAGGAAATATTGATTATTGCATCTTTTGCAGCTTCCCTTGCTTGCATATTTTATTGAAAAGTCACCAGAGCAAGTAAGTGTAAAACACATAACACAATAACATCGATTTCTGTTAGTCTCGTTTGATTTCCTCGGAAGAAAATTTTTGTGTTTTCCCACAAGTTATTGCAACATTTGCATACATTGTAAATCAATATCGCATGTTAAGCTTTTTGTGCAGAATTAGAAAAAACTGTTTGAATATAGAAAAATTACACACTTGAAGTAAGCTATTTGTTAATTGTTTTAATTCAGTTTATATAATATGAATATTATGCAATAAATGTTTGTAAAGGATTGTTTTTTATTTAGAAATATTTAGACCCAAATAGTGACACCATATTAATGGGATGGTCTGATAAGGCTTCAGGGCAGACCATTTTGATTCCGATTCTGAAGATGGACGTAGAAATCAGTGATCACAACTCTGATACTGATCAGGACATCGACGATGAGTTACCAGAAACCACGGATCGACTTGTAGAAATTTATGGTCCATTCTATCGGGGTAAGAATGGAGTAACGAAGTGGGCCAAACTCAAGCTAGTTACTAATTAACCTTCCTACCACGTTTGTTTCTTGATGACGAGATGATCAAAATAATTATACAGAATATAAACGTACATACACACAAACACGCTCTGTATGACACAGGTAAACTTAAGGCACATAATATGAAATATCTTTAAAAACATGTGAAATAGAAACTATTATGAATAAGGTTGCAAAATCACCGAAATAAAGAGAAATCACAATATCTTTGGAACAGTTGAAGATAGGAATAGGAAAGCCTAATATAAATCTTCAAAAAAAATGATGAAGAATTCGAATATGCAATAAAAAATAGGGCAAATATATATATATATATATATATATATATATATATATATATATATATATATATATATATATATATATATATATATATATATATATATTCGAATATGCAATAAAAAATAGGGCAAATATATATATATATATATATATATATATATATATATATATATATATATATATATATATATATATATATATATTTGCCCTATTTTTTATTGCATATTCGAATTCTTCATCATTTTTTTTGAAGATTTATATTAGGCTTTCCTATTCCTATCTTCAACTGTTCCAAAGATATTGTGATTTCTCTTTATTTCGGTGATTTTGCAACCTTATTCATAATAGTTTCTATTTCACATGTTTTTAAAGATATTTCATATTATGTGCCTTAAGTTTACCTGTGTCATACAGAGCGTTCTAAATTTAGTTACTAACTTAGACATATTCAACGTGGCAAAAGTACTTTTTTTTTAAATAGAACACCCTATATATTATAAAAAATTTGAGTTCTAAATTTAATTCTACACCGGTTTCATGAAAGTTTTTCTTAATTCTTACGAGTAACTTGCTACTAGAGTTTTTAGGTAACAAACTCCTTTTCTAGAGAATTTACATTACGCTTCACAATAAAGGCAGTTGTGGCTGTCAGAAAACAGAATTTTTACAACACATGAATTCTAAAGCGTCATTTATATTTTAAAGTTAATCTGAGTGTGTTTGTATTAGTCACATTATAGAAATAATAAGCCAATAAAAATGCAGAATAGTGAAGAGTACTCTAATATGGATATTATAAATTTATTTTATATTCATGGGGAATGGAATCGGATTGTAAGCAGAATATGCAGGATGTTTAACGAGAGGTATCCCACTCTATCGGCAATGACTAGAGGAAAATTCGCAAGGATAGAGGAACGATTTAAATTGACTGAAAGTGTCAAAACTACACGACGTTATATAAAGCCAGTAACTGAAAATAAAGATAATGAGATAAACTTTTTGGCTTATTTTCAAGTTTACCCGCGTAGCTCTATTCCTGCGGCTACTCGAGCTTTGGGAATAACAAGTTCATCTGTGCATAGAATATTGAAATCTCATAAAATGCACCCATATTCAGAAATATTACTACAAGGACTTCGACCTGGTGACCATTTAAAAAGAGTGGAATTCTGCAAACACATGTTTCTGAATATTCAACAAGATGAGAATTTTCTCTCTAAAATTATCTGGACCCACGAATCGAAATTTAGAATGGAAAGAATTGTGAATAGGAGAAATTGTCATTTTTGGGTAAATAAAAACCCTAATATATTTAGGGAAGGACGTTTTCAAACAAATTTTAGCTTTAATGTGTTTTGCATTATTATGGACAGTTAGGTCTCTTATGAAATTTACGAAGAAAATTTAAACGGTGAAAAGTATATGAAACTATTAAGGGGATCAGTCCGTAATTTTCTGGCAAGGATACCACTAGATATAAGGCGAAGCTGCTGGTATCAGCTAGACGGCGCGCCTGCCCACTCCACTGGTGAAGTTTACTGGCACTTAACGCAATTATTTGAAGACAGATGGATTGGTCCTTGCGGTCCTTGGAGATGGCCCTGATTTAACGCCTGCCGATTTTGATCTCTGGGGGCGTATAAAAAATCTAGTGTATGACACAACAGTGCAAAGTAGAGAGGATCTTTTAAATCGTGTAATTAGAGCTTTTAGAGATTTGGATCCAAATGAAATCAAAAGAGCTACTACGAATGAGATGAACCGTAGAATTTTGCAGTGCCTTGACCAAGATGGTGGTCACATAGAACATTTATAGTGGTCGTAGCATTTAAATTTGAATTAACTTTTTTTTATATTTGTCTTTGTTCAGCTTTTTATTTATTTTTAATATTTGTTTTTATTTTTTTTAAACATTGCATTAATTTTTTTTTGGAAATCATATCACTTTTGTTATCTGACTGACAATCACAGCTGCATTTGTTGTGTAGTCTAACGTATACTCTTTAGAAGAGTAGGTTGTTACCTAAAAATGCTAATAACAAGCAACATATTGAAGATATGTATAGAAAAACTTATACCAAACTGGTGTGGAATTAAATTTAGAACTCGAATTTTTAATAATATACAGGGTGTTCTATTTGAAAAAAAAAACTTTTGCCACGTTGAATATGTCTAAGTTGGTAACTAAATTTAGAACACTTTGTATGACACAGGTAAACTTAAGGCACATAATATGAAAGCTCCCTCCCACAAGTTACGAAATTCTAAATTCTAGCCTTTTATCTTTAAAAACGTGTGAAATACAAACTATTATAAATAAAGTTGCACAATCACCGAAATACAGAGAAATCACAATATCTTTGGAACAGTTGAAGATAGGGATAGGAAAGCCTACTATAAATCTTCACAAAATTTTATGGAGAATTCGAATATGCAATAAAAAATATGGCATTCTATTTAAATTAGCAAAGTTGATGACTACTTCCGGTCTAACCGTAAGTGACGTGACCTTGAAAATATTTTAGAATAAAAGACAATTACGAATTGTGACCGCTGCCAAAATTTTTAAATTTAAGATATCAGGGAACTTCTTACTTCTAATGCACAGCTATCGTATATATCTATGTATATGTCTATGTCCATACATACAAAGGAACCTCGGTGGTTCAAGGGTAAGAACGTGTGCCTCTGAACCGAAGGGTACTAAGTTCGATCCCAGGGTACTCCTTTCACGTTTTCAATACAAACTGTAACATTAACATGAACCGAGGTTCTGGCATTGTATTTGAGCAAGTTGAATGTCTGAACGTTCCGCCCTTCGGAGGGGGCGTAAAGCCGTCGGTCCCGTGTCCATGCGATGTTGGGCACGTTAAAGATCCCTACCCTCTTTACAGAAAATCAGGGGTTCGGCAAAATTTCCAGGATAGTGAGGTGAAACTGCTTCCTGGCGTCGGTGATTGGCCATAGTCGCGGAAATAGGCTGACGTTAAAGAAACAAAACACACACGTTCATACATACATACGTATATGCGGGATGGTCCAACAGTGCTATCAAGTTCCATATCTCCTTTATTATTTAATAATAAAAAAAATTGGAACAAAAGTTGCGGGTTCTAACGTTACCTACAAACTAAAATTATTTTTGCATAAGTTCAGCTGTTTAAAAGTTATAGCCACTTTTCTAAAATCTTTGGGACTGTTGAATAAAAAGGCTTTTTCTTTCCAAACAAATATTTTATTCCTTGTCCCGACGCGTTTCGACCTTTTTAACTGGTCATACTCAGGGGAATCTAGAATATACAAAAGGCTTGTCAGAAAAATAGAGTTTTGCGGTGGGCTACTTGTGCGAGGGTACAATACAGAATACAAGATAAAATGAGGCGATAAAAAGCTAACCTCAACATTAAGTCAAAAGTTAAAAGTTAAACTGTCTAACTACATAGCTATTAAAGATTACAAGTACAAAGCCATACACCACTACATGCAAAAAAAAATAAGTCAAATTGAACTGTAAGAAAAGCTAATTTGTCCTGAGATTTAATGAACAGGGAAATGGTCAGTCATCTGGGAGCATCCAATGCAACGATATGGCGAGTTCTTCACGAGCAACAATTGCGTCCATATCACATCCAACGTGTGCAGGCACTATCGCCTGAAGGAGATTTTATACCTCGCCTACAATTTTGCCAATTGTTTCTTCAACATAATAATGTGGAGAACTTGTTGAACTGTGTATTGTTCACTGACGAGTCTGGATTTAGGCGCGACGGGATCATCAATTTTCGTAACAGCCATATTTGGGCTGACAAAAATCCCCACGCAGTTTTTGAATGGCATCATAAACAGCAATTTTCCTTAAATGTATGGGCTGGAATTCTAGGGTGTAATTTGATAAGACCAATTTCTTTACTTCACAGACTTAATGCTACAACTTATCTTGAATTCCTGCAAAACCAACTAAATGGGTTATTAGAAAATGTACCTCTTGACATAAGACATAAACTGTGGTTTACGCATGACGAAGCCCCCCTACATTTCTCCCTAAATGTCAGAAATTACCTAAGCAATACTTTTGGACGCAGATGGATCGGACGCGGTGGACCTCAGCCATGGCCGGCTCGATCCTCTGATTTAAATTCTATGGACTTTTATTTACGGGGACATCTCAAAAGTATTGTTTATAAAGCAAATGTTGAAAATGTTGATGATCTGCAGCAAAGAATTGTACTTGGATGCGAACAAATTAGAAATACACTAGAAATATTTCACAGAGTACGACGTTGTATGCTCCGCAGAATACGAAAGTGTATTGAAGTGGAGGGTGGCCATTTTGAACATTTTGTGTAGTCAGGTATCATAAAATGTTATAAACTTTTTTATTTGTTGTTTTATTTGTTGTTAAAGTTTGCAGACAATACAATTAATTACTTCAGAAAAATTAATTTTCGAGCGACATCGATATACAAAAATTGAAATATCTCGAAAATGGTGTGTCTGAGAGATTTGGATCAAATATACATTTTTTTTCTTACAATTGATAGGGGCTGCAATCTAGCTATACGGTAGGTCGATATTACTAGGCGTCAAAAAATTATGGCCAATTGAATGGAAGCATAGTCTTACAGGTGGCGCCCTCTACCAGCAGTGTTATTAACAATAACATATTTAAATTTTTTGCCCTCGAGAACCCCCACATGCCAATTTACACGGCAAAATTTTAATTTGACTCAGAAAAAACAAATAACTTTCACACGCTGTATTTAAAAAAGTAAGCATTTGGTGACCCATGTTTATATAAAATATAGTCTTATTTTTTTGTGCTGAATGTGCAACTGTAACATAGACCATAATATATATATATATATATATATATATATATATATATATATATATATATATATATATATTATTAAGTTTTTGTGACGGTAACATTGTTATTTATCAAAAAATTGTGGGAAAGCCGTCAGTTGAAAAATAGACTCTTTATTATATGCCGAGCTTTTGGAAAAAATTTATTCCATATTCAAGGCTATAACATGGAAAGAAAAATGTTTACAATTTACATAGGAAAAATATAAAAGTTTAAAATACTTACAAATTAACAAACATGAAAAAACCTTTTAATAAATTTGAGTGAAGTCGAAAAGTGCCAAACTGACATATAAAGCTAACTATTGTCTAATTGAATTTGTTTTTTTTTTGTCTAGGAAATATAAATAGGGGTAGTGATTTCTAAAATTATTATCTTTCTTTAAGTTTATTAAATTGTAGTTAAAAGTAATTTCAAATTCTTCTAAACACATCCTTTTATTACTTAAGGTTTCACAGTGTAAAATAGAAACATTACTAAAATTTATATTGTGGCCAATATAATCCCCTACATTAAAAGTATTTCCAATAGGTTAAAGTTTATGTTTAAAGATGAAACCAATTTTAAAATAACGTTTCGATATTCAAAAACAATTAATAACATTTTCAGTAAACTCAAAAGTAAGGATGAAATTTCCAAAGTGTTTGGAGTGGTATATTGTATTCCATGTAATAATTGTAGTTTAAGATACATTGGACAAACAAGCAGAGTCCTGAAAGATAGGTTCACACAGCACAAAAGTGACATAAGTTTACAAAAAAGAACTTGCGCTCTGTCAGAACATAATCTCGACACTGGCCACAACATACATTTTAGTAATGTTTATATTTTACACTGTGAAACCTTAAGTAATAAAAGAATGTGTTTAGAAGAATTTGAAATTACTTTTAACTACAATTTAATAAACTTAAAGAAATATAATAATTTTAGAAATCACTACCCCTATTTATATTTCATAGACAAAAACAAAAAACAAATTCAATTAGACAATAGTTAGCTTTATATGTCAGTTTGGCACTTTTCCACTTCACTCAAATTTATTAAAAGGTTTTTTCATGTTTGGTATTGAATAACGAGTTTAGTAAAACTCACGTTATTTGTAAGTATTTAAAACTTTTATATTTTTCCTATGTAAATTGTAAACTTTTTTTTTCCATGTTGTAGCCTTGAGAATGGAATAATTTTTTTCCGAAAGCTCGGCGTATAATAAAGAGTTTTATTTTTTATTTTGCAACTGACGGCTTTCCCACAATTTTTTGATATATATATATATATATATATATATATATATATATATATATATATATATATATATGTATATATGTATATATATATATATATGTATATATATATATATATATATATATATATATATATATATATATATATATATATATATATATATATATATATATATATATATCATTAAAATTTGTACTAAAAAGTCTTTATTTGAAAATTATTTTGTTTCACTATTTATTACTTTGCTGAAGCCTCATTAATTATTAAGATGTCATTTGAGACATTCTATGTGTGCACTAATTAGATATCTAATTTTCAATGTGCAACTAACGTTCCGAGTATTTAGAGAATTCTCCAACAGATGCTTTTCGTTTCATTTACTTCCCAGACAGGATGTATTAATCATGCATTTCGAACTTTATGTCAAAGGGTTATTCTCACATATAAATCTCTTTTTGCGGTTGTCTAGTAGAAGTTACTTTTAGACATGTAAGTACAGCCCAAAATATAACATATAAAAGCTAAATATAGGTGTAGACGCTCATCCCTATATTTTATTGTTCATTTTTTCTTCGGTTTTTCGAATGCATTGGGTGATCTATTAAATCAACGAGGCAAACCTGTTAATGACGGCTCTTAGTTTAGTGTAAGGTGTTACGGTTAGCTTTTCTTTGCTCGTGTACCATTCTCGCTGATTCTATAAAATATCTAGGAAGGCATTGCATCTTTGTACCAATGAATGGGAAATAACTGGCAATTGGAAAATCGTATGAAGTTTCGCTTTTTATTCATCACCGTAGGACACCTCTAGCCTTTCTAGAACATTTATATCAAACGACAAATAGTTTGCCTCGAGAATATCGCAAACAGAGAAGGCTTGTTAGAGCGCTACAAAAACAAATTCCTAGAACATTAAAGTTAAAAATTTCGGGACGCATCAAGTGCGTTATGGTAGCGAATTTTCATAAAATTGTTTTTAATACCAAATATGGCAAATTTGGTTACCAGTATAACCTATATAGTAGAAACAATGTGCCATGTTTTATCAAAATAACTTTCTTGTTTGAAAATGTTCAAAAATTTCCGAAAGTATACTTAAAGTGTTCCAGAAAAAACCTGTTTCTTGGTCACCCTTATAGAATAATAGCAAATTTGTTTATTCAAATTTGAAGCACTTAATGTAAATTCGCAACCATAACGCACTTGCTGCGTCCAGAATTTCTTTTTTTACAAACACGCCTTATATTTCGATGGAAAATGAAAAATGCAATGGTGATGGAGGAACTTGACACATGATTTTTTCCAAATAAGGTGTGAATGATAGCAATCGATAGCAAATCGTTAGTGTTTCTGAGAAACACAAAAACTTTTGTTAGTGCTAAAATACTTTAGAAAAAACAGTCGATGTCCCGTAGACTTGAAAACTTTTTTTTTCGTTGATAAAATACACATTTTTTCTATGACTCGCTGGTTAGTGCCTGGTTAGTGCTTTCGAGAAAAATAAAAATTTTCATTAGTGCTCTAGTACAAAAGAAAATATACCAGAAAAACCGTGGGGGGCACTTGACTCATGATTTTTTTGCAAATTAAGTGTAAGTGGTATCATTCAAAAGCAAATCGTTAGTGATTCGTAGAAACACAACATTTTTTGTTAGTGCTTAAATACTTTAGAAAAAACAAACATGTTCAAACAAACATTTTTCCGTCGGGGTGAAAACTATCCTTTTGAGTTCATGAAATACACCTTTCCGCTCAACTTCACCCTTTTTTTGCAAATTAAGTGTGAGTGGTATCATTCTATGTCAAATCGTTAATACTTCGCAGGAACAGAACATTTTTTGTTAGTGCTCGAATACTTTAGAAAAAACAAACGTATTTCTGTCGGGGTAAAAACTATCTAAACTAAGGTTTATTATAATAAACATTATAATTTCTTAGCCTGTTGAAAATGGCTTTAAAACAGTACCCAAAACGGTGTGTTTTAATTGGTTCTGGCTTTATCATAGTACACCCCCCCCCCACACGTTTTTTTATGTATCTCCGTTTGTATCAAAGCACTAACGAAATTTTTTGTGCACTAAAGAGCACAAACGATGCATTAACTGGTAGTATACCCAATTACAATAAATTGTAAGCGGGGTGGGGTGGGGTGGCAACTTGACGCACGTGAACAAAATAATTCGCCTACTACGATAGAAAACGAATAGGGGTTGTCCTAAATGATCAAAAAAATTTAATTAGTTAGTTTTTAGGGCAGTAACATGGCTGCGGCAAGTTGCCATTAGCACAATTTTTTTGTGATTTTTAGTGAATTTTCTTTAAAAACAAAATTCAATAATGAGGAGATGTTGACTTTTTAATTTTGAAAAAATTTCTTTAAAAATAACTCAAACAATAATTGGCCGATTTTGGTGAATACCTTTTTGAAAGTGGCTTGGATAAGTTCGTTAGCCAGGAAAATTGGCCCAGGTTTCTCGCAAAACGATGTGTTTTCTTAAAAAAAATAATTATATCTCCGGAAATAACAAAGTGAGGGTAACTAAATGTTCTACGAGGGTTTACATCATTATTAGTAAATTATCTACCAAAATTTAGCTCTGTAGGTTAAAAGGCAAAAAAGTTATAGGCATTTAAAGAAAAATAAACTGGGGTTTTCCTCAAAACGTCAAAGTCGCGATTTAAAACGTCAAAATTGGCAACATTTAGGCATAGAACCTGCAACTAATAAGAGGTATGGAAAGAAAATGTCTCAAGAAGAATGTTTTACAAAGCCTGAAGTCTTAGTTTCAACCGTCATTGTCCTTCATTTTACTAAAATGTTTCCAGAAAATTCATCAAATAGACCTTTTCTTTTATGCTTTGGCAGTAGTCTTAGCTATAGAGTTTATCGTTTAATAGAATATAATTTTTGTCGAATTTTTGGAAAAAATTAATAAAGTGCAATATATCCGTTATTATACAAGATACGAAAAAAATTGTATACATTAATTATAGGGTCTCTTGAGCTACATCTTACATCTTAAAAATATTTCTACAATCACAGGCTGGCCCATAAGTCGTTGGTGATATAAATGTTCTTTTTTTTTTTAATAGAACACGCCTTGTGTTATTGCATTTTTGCATTTTCCTTCGAATTATAATGCATGTTTGTAAGAAAAGTAATCGGGACGCAGCAAGTGCGTCATGCAAGCGAATTTTCATTAAATGCTTCAAATTCGAATAGCTCAATTTGCTATTAACCTATAAGGTTGACCAAGAAACCAGTTTTTTTCGGGAACACTTTAAGTTTACTTTCAAAAATGTTTCTGAATTTTCAAACAATAAAGTTATTGTGATGAGACATGGCACATTATTTCTACTATATAGGTTATACTGGTAACCGAATTTGATGCTTGATTTCTTAAAAAAACACACATATTTGCTATTAAAAACCTTTTTATGAAAATTTACTACCAAAGCGCACTTGCTGCGCCCAGACTTTTAAAACCATTTCCGGGATATATATGTCTAAACAATACTTAATGTGGTAATAGGAACATATATAAATATTATTTGTGTTTTAGATCATTATATATTTCAATACATTTATTTTTTAATGGGTAACATAAAGTCTTGTCAAATTATTCTAAGCTATTTTTTCAGTACCTATTTTGTTTTTTAGTGAATTTTTATTTTAAAAAAATTCATTAACAGAGAGGTAGCGATGGTGACTTTCCAAAAAAATTTTTAAATGAGCGCGAACTAGGACCCCTAGAACCCATATCCGGGGTCAGTTTCAATTTTTATATGTTTATATATATATATATATATATATATATATATATATATATATATATATATATATATATATATATATATATATATATATATATATGATTTAAAGGAGGAGTAGCAGTCGTTACACGTTAGCGTGCTAATATTTGTATAATTTTTAAGGGCAGTTACGACCAAAAATTAAGGGCTATAATTTAAAAAAAGTCACTCTGTACTAAATACTCTATATATTTCGCCTGTATTCCAGGCATCCTCAGGAGCACTGAAATAATGAATAAAGGTTAACATAACACCTAAATTATGCAACAAGGAATACTTACAGCACTGTAACTAATTTAAAAGCAAGCCAGAAACATCAAAAACAGAGAAAAACTGCCACAAAACACATGCAAAAAACAGGAAGTGCAACACGGATTCTAAGGTATTAGCTGAGCCTTATTATTTGTTAATGACGTATGTAAACAAAGAAGAAGAAGAAGATAGCCTCGAATTTGACTCCTCCCACTGACAGTTTGCAAAATAACAAATGACAATCGAAAATAGCGTTGTCAGATTTAACTAGGAAAGGGCGATGGGTTTTAAATTCCTTGAAGAATGGGAAGCTTAATTGTTATACATAATAAAACGTAGTTCTAGATTGCCTTTGAACAAATTGAATCACTTTCATTGAAATTTTTATTTATTACTATATATTTTTCTGATATCTTAAAATTCAGATGACAATTTTGGCAAATAGCAACCCCGCTGATTGTTTATTGCAACATATGTAGCCTGTTTATTTGAATTTTAATTTGGAGCATTTGTTTCCAATAGCAGCGTAACCCTGATATATCTGTCTGACCTTGTCTAACATTATAGGCACCCATTCAGGGGTAATTTCAGGTTATATCGTAAATTATTTATTTTTTATTTGATTATAACTCAGAATTTACTAAAGCGATTAGGTTCAGATTTGGTAGAGAGGACAACTGATAGGATATATACGTGCGCGCAAAGTTTTAGTTTCATACTTCTAGTCATTTAAAACATATTGCGTTTTTAAAGTATGTGAGTGTCAAAACCGTCTAACGAACGTATCCAAGCTATTAACAAAATGAAGGGAATTCCCAAATTTGGTTTCGATTGGTGAAGTATTTTTTGAGTTATCGGTTGGATACATATATATATATATATATATATATATATATATATATATATATATATATATATATATATATATAAACCTTTCAACCGACCCTGGATTTGGGTTCCAGGGGCCCTAATTCGCGCTCATTTGAAGAAATTATTCAAAAATCTTACCATCGATACCTCTCTATGAGTGAATTTTCTTAATGAAAATTCACTAATAATATGTTATAGAGCAAAAAAATGACAATAAGAGGGGTGCTTTTTGTTTTTTATACTTCTCTTATAAATGCATAGAAAATTGCAACAATTAATGAAAATCGCATAATTTCGTTTTTTCCAAATATCTTCGGAAGGAAGTGGAATTTTGTGGGTTTCTCGGCAGCAAAACATTAACCCATCAATTGCGCACCGTCTTTGCATTTTAATCGTCTTTGTAACTCCACGGTTAACGTGATCTCCTCATCTAAGACATACTGTTTACAGAATACTCCACATATAAATAAATTAGACAACCACCCAGGGAAGCACGTCCTAGTTGAGTCGAGCAATATCAGTGCAAACAGCCACTGAAACTGTTGGCTGTTAGGCATTTCTAAACAATAAGCAATTGTAATATGTTAGCGGTTTCTGTTTCTGTACATTTTGTGTTGTGTGTTCCCCTAGAAACGGATAACTTGCCTAGACAGATGCAATGAACATAAGTGCGACATCAACTACAAGCCGCACATCTCTCTTGATGCTTCCAAACTCCTACAACCAACAAACCAACTGGTTTGCACTGATATCATTGTCTGCATTTTCAAATAAACATGAAGTTTAAACATGTGTCTTCTGTTTGTTCCTGTTGTGCTGCCAAATAGCAAACTTGTGTGGATTATACATTAGGTTTTATGTGCGGCGTCTGCTGAACTATTTCCGTATTTTTAAAGCAAAAACTACACACACGAGTTTACATTTACCGCATACCTGCTTAGTGTCCTGCCATTCATATCATTCGCAACAGACTAAGAAAAGAGGTCTGGGCTCAATAAGCGCCTCATTATAACAAAATTTCATACAAACACTTTTTTTCTTTTTTTTTTTTTAATTTCAACAACACACCACGAGGGCTTACAGCCTAAATACTATCATACCGTGGGTATCGACAAGGAGGAAAGAGGCAACTTGTTAATTATGGACTTGAAGGTTGGAAGGTTCGGGGGAGAAGGAAAAACATGTGCCGGGTAGGAATTCCACAACTTGGAAGTCCCCGGAACAAAAGAGCGGGCATAACAAGATGTTTTATGTCTGGTGACCTGGACAGTAAAAGGGTGCATTCGCTCTGTTCCCCTGGTAGATCTGTTGGGAACAGCAGGTGGAGGAACTATGGAAGAAAGCTCCTCTGAGCAGTGCCCGTGCATATATCTAAAAAAGAGAGAGATGTCACCAACGGCACGTCGGTGGGCAAGGGATGCCAGCCTTTGGGTGAGGGTAAGGTCACCAATGAGACGTATAGCTCTCTTCTGAATGGAGTCCAGGATAGCGAGTGTAGAAGCGGCAGCAGCACCCCAGATGTGGGAGCAGTATTCGAGGTTTAGCCTTATTTTTGAAATATTTAAGGTATAGAGATTAGCTGCTGAAGAGTATTAGCGAGCCCGGAAGAGGAAACCTAATTTCTTAGCAGCCGCTTCTGCAATTGATGTGACATGTTGGTGCCAATTGAGATTTCAATCCGAAGAAATGTCAACAAGTGTAAAGGACCCATTACTTTGAATAACTTGGTTGTTCATTGTGATGGGTCTAGGGCTGGTGTATCTCTTATGAGATAGAAAGCAAGACTGAAATTTGGGAGGCTTGAATTGTACAAGATTTCTACTTCCCCAGTCTAATATTTTTTGGAAATCCACGGAGACAGAACATTTCATGAGTCTGCGATCCTCATCTAATTGGGCTAAAGAGACAGGCTTAGAATATTGTATATTTAAGTGGAGGGTGCTGTCGTCCGCGTAACTATGAACTGGGTTGTATGTGCTAGAGAGGAGGTCATCGATGTGGAGAAGAAACAAAGTAGGGGCTAAAGTTGAACCTTGAGGGAGTCCTGCATTAATTGGATACAGTTTAGAGGAATCGCCATCCACGACGTTGGAGAGGAAATTTGCTGTCCAGGTACAGAGTTTTGGTGATAGGCCATAGGCCGGAAGTTTATTAAGCAGCGCTGCATGCCAGATCTGATAAAATGCTTTGGATATGTCTAGAGCGACAATCTGGGATTCACCGTGTAGTTCCATAGACTTGTTCCAAGAATGGGTGACAAAGAAAAGGATGTCGGCAGTTAATCTGCGCTGACGGAATCCATACTGCCTGTCATGGATTAGACTGTGTTTTTCAAGAAATTTTAGTAATTCGGTGTTTATATACTTTTCCATCACTTTAGAGACGACTGAATGGAGAGAAATAGGCCTGTAGTTGTTAGGAAGCGCTTTGGATCCTTTCTTGTACTCGAGCAGTTTTCCAGTTACTAGGGAATATGCCTCTATTGTAAGACGAGACAGACGAGTCAGGACAGGAGCAAGTTCTGGTGCGCATTTTTTGAGAACAATTGCTGGGATCTCTTCAAGGCCAGATGCTTTCCTCGTATTAAGAGAAGAGAGCATCTTTCGTACCTCTTTGGGTGATGAATAAAAGGCCTTTTCTTTCCAAACAAATACTTTATTCCTTGTCCCGACGCGTTTCGACCTTACCTAACAGGTCATCTTCAGGGGAATCTATAATTTATAAAAGGCTTGTCAGAAAAACTGAGTTTTCCGGTAGGCTACTTCTGCGAGGGTACAACGCAGGAATATATAAGATAAAATGAGTTAACAACAGCTAACCCCAACACTAAGTCAAAAAGGTTAATATTTAACATGTCAAGCTACAAAGGCTATAAGAACACAAGTATACGGTAACTAATTAGTACATGCAATGAAATTGAAAACAACTACAGGTCAACAATTAAAATACAATCAAAAATTACAATATGTCTAATATTAAAAAGCTTAAAAAAGTCTCCAAAAATTAAGTTTTAGCTGAAGACAACAACCGGAGCAAGAGCAGACAGCACAAACATCAGTAAGCCATGCAGCCGAGAAGAAACTTTCTGAGAAAAATCAAGTGAATGGGAATTGAAACCAACGCGAGTTTTTACTGTTGTTTTAAACATGAAAAATGAAAAAAGCGCCAAGATGGCGAAATTTACTTACTTGTCTTGTTAAACAGGACCAAAAAACTATACAGTTGAATGCCCAAGGAACACGCTTCATCTGTTGTTATAGGATTGATCTATTTGGTATCATAAGTGCCAACAAATTGGAAAATGACAACTCTTGGAAATTAAGAAAGAATTTTTGTTTTAAAATTTAAAAATGAGATATAACGTGCATAACACGTGATGGAGAACAAAAGCCGGCAGAACATCTCAGCGCAAGGTCGATAATTAAACTGAAACAGGGAAATGACAAGTGACATTTGACACTTGGTAGAAGTGACGTATCGACCACGGAAAACAAAGACGCTAAAACGAAGGACAGGTCCGGATTGGGCCAAAATGACCTGACGTAAGGTCGGCTTCCTGATCGAGAATGAAAACGGCAATCAACAAAATGACAGACGTGAGAAATCGACTCGAAAATATACAGACACTAAAAAACAAAATGGCAGGTCTAGAAGCCAAGGAGCAGATCCACTGACTAAGTTGTTTCACGGTCCACTTGGATGGTGTGTGGGCTGGTGATCTGCTAGTTGACTATATAGAGATGAAAAACTTGTGACGTCTGTATTGGAAACATTAAGTACGTTTTTTTTAGAACAATTAATATGTTTGTAAATTTCCATCTCTTCATTTACACATTGTTCAATACCAAAATTGGAGGGATGCAGAATTGTTGCGTCATTTTCCTTGCTGAAAGGGTGACCTGACTCCTTCAAATGGCAACCAAAGATCGAAGTGTTGTTGTTGGGTTGGTTTCTGCTTCTTAGATGTTCAGTAATTCTAAGACCCAATGCTCTCCCTGTCCTGCCAACATAGACCGTGTTGCAATCGGGTTCACCACACTTCAAACAATATACACCTGACTTCTTGAGAGCTGGAATACTGTCCTTATTATGGATAAACAAGCTTTTGACGGTGTTTGTGGACTTGAACGAGAACCTGACATTTTCTCTCTTAAGTGCTCTTGTAACTGTGTTGGTAATGGAACCACAAAAAGTAAATGAACAATATGAAAGTCTCTCTGACTGTTCTGGGGGCAGACTCGAACTCATTGACCTCAACAATTGACGGTTTTTTCTATCGACTAGTTTATTTATTAATTTTAGTGGATATTCGTTGTTGATAGCTAACTGTTTGATCAGATTTAGCTCCTTTTCGAAATTTTCCCTAGACAGTGAGATTTTAAACAATCTATCGATCAAGAATCTGATAGACGCCATCTTGTGTGACATATGATGACAAGACCTGAACGGTATAAGGTGGTCGGTCTGAGTGGGTTTTCTGTAGATGTCAAATTCTATTGAGTTACCTCTTCTTTTTAGCTTGAGGTCCAGGAAGTTGATTGACGATTCGACCTCCAGTTCCATTGTGAAATTGATGTTGACATGCAAGCTGTTCAACCAATCCAGGAACAGACGGAGCTGCTCCCCGGTGCCAGACCAAACCACTAGAATGTCGTCTACGTAACGAGTCCAAGAAGTAATGAAACTGGAATATGGATTAGGGTCCTTGAAGACTATTTCTTTTTCGAAGAAACTCATAAAGATTTCCGCACAAAGCGGTGAAAGGGGATTTCCCATGGGAAGACCATTTTTTTGTATATAGATTTTGTTATCGAATTTAAAGAAATTCTGTGACAAGCAAGCTTTTACCAATGAATGAAGAGCATTTTGAACGTTCCTATCTAGGGGTGAATTATTAAGTAGCCCTTTCAACAATACAAGAGTCTGATTGAGTGGAACACTGGTGAAGAGATTGGATACGTCGAACGAGACCAGTATCCCATTTTCATCTATTGGGACTCTACTCAAGCGATCAACAAGTTCTGAGGAGTTCTTAATGGAAAAAGGTGACTGAAACTCTATGGTGGACATCAACATGGACGATAAGAACCCATTCAAGAGAGTGGTCTCGTCGTTGAAGGAAGCAATTCATAACAACAGTCTCTTTTTGTCAAAGGCAGATAAAGGCCATTGTCTAGTCATTT
Organism: Tillus elongatus; assembly: GCA_964006375.1. Lineage (NCBI taxonomy): Eukaryota > Metazoa > Arthropoda > Insecta > Coleoptera > Cleridae > Tillus > Tillus elongatus. The sequence goes on from OZ023266.1 coordinate 169,295,285, forward strand.
TGAATAGGACAGATTATCTGTCAAAGGTTTCGAATTTTCTAAGAGAAAATGGTATATCTCTGAGCAGTTACGACCCCATGCCCTCGTTTGTTTCTAAGTTTAAAAAGGTTTTCGATAAATTCGCTCCGCTAATCTCCGATAGTTATAAACAGTTATACCCGATGAATCATTTCATCCCTAGATTGTACGGCCTCCCTAAGATCCACAAGGAAGGTTGCCCTATCCGTCCAGTGGTTTCGTTCGTGGGTTGCTTGTCTTATAGACTTTCAGGGTTCTTATCGTCCATGTTGATGTCCACCATAGAGTTTCAGTCACCTTTTTCCATTAAGAACTCCTCAGAACTTGTTGATCGCTTGAGTAGAGTCCCAATAGATGAAAATGGGATACTGGTCTCGTTCGACGTATCCAATCTCTTCACCAGTGTTCCACTCAATCAGACTCTTGTATTGTTGAAAGGGCTACTTAATAATTCACCCCTAGATAGGAACGTTCAAAATGCTCTTCATTCATTGGTAAAAGCTTGCTTGTCACAGAATTTCTTTAAATTCGATAACAAAATCTATATACAAAAAAATGGTCTCCCCATGGGAAATCCCCTTTCACCGCTTTGTGCGGAAATCTTTATGAGTTTCTTCGAAAAAGAAATAGTCTTCAAGGACCCTAATCCATATTCCAGTTTCATTACTTCTTGGACTCGTTACGTAGACGACATTCTAGTGGTTTGGTCTGGCACCGGGGAGCAGCTCCGTCTGTTCCTGGATTGGTTGAACAGCTTGCATGTCAACATCAATTTCACAATGGAACTGGAGGTCGAATCGTCAATCAACTTCCTGGACCTCAAGCTAAAAAGAAGAGGTAACTCAATAGAATTTGACATCTACAGAAAACCCACTCAGACCGACCACCTTATACCGTTCAGGTCTTGTCATCATATGTCACACAAGATGGCGTCTATCAGATTCTTGATCGATAGATTGTTTAAAATCCCACTGTCTAGGGAAAATTTCGAAAAGGAGCTAAATCTGATCAAACAGTTAGCTATCAACAACGAATATCCACTAAAATTAATAAATAAACTAGTCGATAGAAAAAACCGTCAATTGTTGAGGTCAATGAGTTCGAGTCTGCCCCCAGAACAGTCAGAGAGACTTTCATATTGTTCATTTACTTTTTGTGGTTCCATTACCAACACAGTTACAAGAGCACTTAAGAGAGAAAATGTCAGGTTCTCGTTCAAGTCCACAAACACCGTCAAAAGCTTGTTTATCCATAATAAGGACAGTATTCCAGCTCTCAAGAAGTCAGGTGTATATTGTTTGAAGTGTGGTGAACCCGATTGCAACACGGTCTATGTTGGCAGGACAGGGAGAGCATTGGGTCTTAGAATTACTGAACATCTAAGAAGCAGAAACCAACCCAACAACAACACTTCGATCTTTGGTTGCCATTTGAAGGAGTCAGGTCACCCTTTCAGCAAGGAAAATGACGCAACAATTCTGCATCCCTCCAATTTTGGTATTGAACAATGTGTAATTGAAGAGATGGAAATTTACAAACATATCAATTGTTCTAACAAAAACGTACTTAATGTTTCCAATACAGACGTCACAAGTTTTTCATCTCTATATAGTCAACTAGCAGATCACCAGCCCACACACCATCCAAGTGGACCGTGAAACAACTTAGTCAGTGGATCTGCTCCTTGGCTTCTAGACCTGCCATTTTGTTTTTTAGTGTCTGTATATTTTCGAGTCGATTTCTCACGTCTGTCATTTTGTTGATTGCCGTTTTCATTCTCGATCAGGAAGCCGACCTTACGTCAGGTCATTTTGGCCCAATCCGGACCTGTCCTTCGTTTTAGCGTCTTTGTTTTCCGTGGTCGATACGTCACTTCTACCAAGTGTCAAATGTCACTTGTCATTTCCCTGTTTCAGTTTAATTATCGACCTTGCGCTGAGATGTTCTGCCGGCTTTTGTTCTCCATCACGTGTTATGCACGTTATATCTCATTTTTAAATTTTAAAACAAAAATTCTTTCTTAATTTCCAAGAGTTGTCATTTTCCAATTTTTTGGCACTTATGATACCAAATAGATCAATCCTATAACAACAGATGAAGCGTGTTCCTTGGGCATTCAACTGTATAGTTTTTTGGTCCTGTTTAACAAGACAAGTAAGTAAATTTCGCCATCTTGGCGCTTTTTTCATTTTTCATGTTTAAAACAACAGTAAAAACTCGCGTTGGTTTCAATTCCCATTCACTTGATTTTTCTCAGAAAGTTTCTTCTCGGCTGCATGGCTTACTGATGTTTGTGCTATCTGCTCTTGCTCCGGTTGTTGTCTTCAGCTAAAACTTAATTTTTGGAGAATTTTTTAAGCTTTTTAATATTAGACATATTGTAATTTTTGATTGTATTTTAATTGTTGACCTGTAGTTGTTTTCAATTTCATTGCATGTACTAATTAGTTACCGTATACTTGTGTTCTTATAGCCTTTGTAGCTTGACATGTTAAATATTAACCTTTTTGACTTAGTGTTGGGGTTAGCTGTTGTTAACTCATTTTATCTTATATATTCCTGCGTTGTACCCTCGCAGAAGTAGCCTACCGGAAAACTCAGTTTTTCTGACAAGCCTTTTATAAATTATAGATTCCCCTGAAGATGACCTGTTAGGTAAGGTCGAAACGCGTCGGGACAAGGAATAAAGTATTTGTTTGGAAAGAAAAGGCCTTTTATTCATCACCCAAAGATGTCAACCCCAAACATTTTGACGTTTAGGAACAGTATCTTTCGTACCTTTTTAATTTTGAAAATGATATCCGTCATTTTATGGGCAACATTGGGGACTGTTGGTGGTTGAACATTTGGAGGTGGGTTGAGAGTAGAATTGCCAGCGAACAACGAGGCAAACAGTTCAGCCTTGCTCAGGGCGGTAGAAACAATTTCATCCCCTGAAACAAGAGGTGGGAACGTGCTCTTACAGAAATTATTACCAATATATTTAGCAAGAGTCCAGAAGGGTTTGCTGATGTTGGAGCTTAAAAGGATTTTGTTTTTGATGTGGTTATTAAACGGTTTTTTTTGCCTCAGAAAGAATGCGGACATAGCGGTTTCTTGCGTCGTTAAATGCTTGACGGTTTTCTTGACTTGGTATGTGTAGAAGCGTTTTGTGAGCCTTGACCTTTTCAAGTCTGGCCTTGTTACAGGATTTAGATAACCAGGGTTTTTGAGTGGCTGAAGAGGTTTTCTGTACACGTGGAATAAATAATTCCATGCCAGCTTGGATAATGTCGGTGACGTTTTGTGAGATATCAGAGGAGTCAGGATGAGATAAGCTGACAGACGCCCATGGAAATGAGGAAAAGTAATATCGCATTTCGTCCTAGTTCGCGGAGTTGTAGTGCCAAACGATATGTCGGTGTGATGATTGTGTGACTTCGGGTCGCATTGCGCAGGAAGCAGTGACCACGCCGTGGTCTGAGCGACCAAGGGGGCGGTGAGTGATATCTTATAACATTCAGGTTTTGTAGTAAGAAGGAGATCCAAGGGATTTGAGCTGAAACTTAATTTCGCAGTTCACAGAACAGTCTTTTTGCAACATTTTCTTTTCAGAATCCGTATTTGTTTCACGTTCTTTGCCTAAACATTGCCAATTTTGACGTTTCAAATCGCGACTTTGACGTTTTGAGGAAAACTCCAAAATGTTTTTTAACTGCCCATAACTTTTTTGTCTTTAAACTACATATATATATATATATATATATATATATATATATATATATATATATATATATATATATATATATATATATATATATATATATATATAGTGTGTCCACGAATTGGGTGTGGGTAAGGTAGAAGTGACAAAAAATTTTTGAATTAGATTATGATATTCTTGGAATCGCTCCTGCTTTGACTTAAACTGAAATGTTGAGAAAATGAACAAAATCAATCAATATACAGGTGGTTTATAACTGATGCAATAAAATGTATTAAGAGTAAACTACCTTCGTTTATGAAGATACCGCAAAAGTTATAAACAAAAATTGTTGAGAATTAAAATTTATGACAGGCTTTTAATTTTCAAACAGATCAGCTTACTATATTTTTTTTTAACTGCGACTTTAATTTAAATGACGTTCGGCGGCTTCTGTGATTAGGTGTACTTAAAAAATACTTGAAACTGTGTTTAAAAAAGTCTTTACCATAATTAAACTTGGGGTAGGTTTGCTTTCATCTCAACCAATAAAAAAAGTAAAGTAAACGCACAATTGGACATTCGCAGCAATAATTGGCGAGTTGCATGGCTACTTGAGCTCTGTCTTGCTCTTCGTTTCCCGGGATACTACTTATTTGGAAAATTGAAACGTCAATTTTATTTGTCCCGAATGGCAAGCTTCTGTGATTAAAAATGTTAACAACAGAACAAAAAATGTTTATTGTGCAGTGCTATGGTTTGGGTGAAGAACATTCTTATCAGGGAGTGATAAGAAAATTCCTTGAAAGCTGGCCAAATTATTCGGTTTCCGCGACTGGTGTAAAAAAAAATTTATGCGTACTGGGAGTGTTTTAAATATTAAGAAGACAAAATCCGACCTAAATGAAGAAGACAATGCTGCAGCTGCATTAGCTATGGATTCTGTTAGGTGTTTTCCGAAATTATCATTAAGAAGAAGGGCATTAGAAACTGGCAATATTAGCAAATCGCATTTGTAACAAATTTATCGTACCAACAAGGTGAAACCTTTCAAAGCAAAATTTATACACACTTTGGAAGAAAATGACGAGTAAAAATGATTAGATTTTTGTTTATGCTACGGCGAGCAATATCTACCAAATCATAATTTTGGCAGAAGTATTATTTTTTCGGACAAATCCACTTTCACCACTAATGGGGTGGTAAATTCCCAAAATACACGGCATTTGTCTATGAAGAATCCAAATTAAAGAGTTAATTGCAGAAGACAATGCCATAAAATGTAAATGTGTGATGTGCTGTTTCTTAAACTGGGATAATTGGGCCATATTTTTTGAGCGGAATATGAACCAGTACAGTTATCTGGAAATGCTGGAAAATATTCTTCAAGACCATTTGCATAATATGTCACTAGAAAATAGACAAACAGCATACTTTCAGCATGACGACCACCCAGCACATGCAACAGGAATCGTTCGAGAATGGCTAGATCGCGAATTTCCTGGGCGGTGGATTGGTCGATATGGGCCAATACCTGGGCCTCCCAGAAGTCCTGATCTTACCTTAACGGACTTGTATTTATGGGGCTATCTCAAACAGAAAGTCTACGCGGCTCCATTATACAACGATCTTTATTTGTTGAAACTGAGGTTGAGAGAGGCAATTGACGGTATTCCAATTCAACATATTCAAAATGCCTACAAAGCATTTACTAAATGAGCTGAGTTATGTGTATCGGTTGGTGGCAGCACATTTGAATAATTTCTTTATTTTTCGATGTTCGTTTTGATTTTTGTTAGCAATAAGCGTTTTGTATTTTATTAATACATTATTATTTAACATTGCATGGTTACTTACTTTGCGCACCTGCGTTCACAAAACTACTTCTAAAAAGCTCCATGTTCATAGGGAAAAATGTTAATAATTTACTTGAAAATTCAAAGTAGGCTGATCTGACTGAAAATTGAGAGCCTGTTATAAATTTTAATTCTAAACAAGTTTTGTTAATAACTATTTTGCGGTATCTTTATAAACGAAGGTAGTTTACTCTTAATACATTTCATTAAATTAGTTATAAACCAGCCTGTATATTAATTGATTTTGTTCATTTCCTCAACATCTTAGTTTAAGACAAAGCAGGAGCGATTCCCAGAATATCATAATCTAATTCAATTTTTTTTTGTCACATACCTTACCCACACTCAATCCGTGGACACACTGTATATATATATATATATATATATATATATATATATATATATATATATATATATATATATATATATATATATATATATGTATATATACAAATTAACCTAATTAGCGCTCATTTGAAGAATTTTTTTTTAAATTCAAAAATCGGGATCTCCTCATTAGTGAATTTTTTTAAAGAAAATTCACTAATTATATAAATTATTTGGTGCCAGATCATTTCAATGAGTGTTCACTACCATAAAGCACTTGCTGCGTCGAGACTTTTTTTACTGAAATGATATAACCCTGGCATTTTGACCAAGTCTGTAGTAATAACAATAAAATTTTTCACAAAACTTACCTTCTCTTCTCCTTTTTGCTCGTATCAATTAAAAGACTTCAATGATGGGTAATGATGCAAACTCACAATTACGAACTACTTAAAACCTCAAAACAACAAAGTAAGTGTCCATTTTACTATTTGCCGAATTAAAATAGTTCTGAAAGCGCGTGTAGCAAGTAGCAACAGAATGAAAACAGCAGCAAAATCTAGCCTTCCGTCTCGACGAGATCCGGGAAGCTTAATAGAGTCATCCCCCACAGGGGCAGGCGCGCGCTTCCTTTCGACCTACCCCTACATTCACGATCGCCGTCTGCCAGTTCACAACGTAACACATCTACTATCGAACCGAGATAATCAAGTTAACTACCATATACAGAGTGTTTCAAAAAACATGAGCCATCTCTCGTGGTGAGATCCACTCACGTAAAAATGAGCCTTTTTAGTGAATTTTCTTTAAAAAAAAATCACTAATGAGGAGATCGCGACTTTGGAATTTTGAAAAAATTTCTTCAAATGAGCGCTATTAAGGACCCCTGGAACCCAAACCCGAGGTCGGTTTCAGACTTTATATTAAGGGGGGCATGTTTTGACATAAAACTCAATTTTGTCACCTCAACCCCTTAAGGGTGGTGATAAGAACCCTTATATTTTAAATAGGGAACATGGGTCGAGTGTTACACCATTTGAGAGCTATTTCTTTTCTGAATTAAGCACACTATTTTTTTAGAAGTTTTATCAACTCGTTTAAAAATTATTCACAGTTGGACTTGCAAGAACGTATTTCATTCATTGTGATAAGAAATGCACTGATTAGTCAATTTTTAGTTTAAAAAAACTAACAAACAAAACCAAATGTTCAAAAATGTTTATTCAGTTAGGTAAGTGTTCAAATTGTTGACTACCAGCTTCCATACAAAAGTACAAATTTTGATCAAAACAAGCTCTGACATTCTGGAGCATTTGTTGAGTTATTAGACGGCATTCTTCAACAATGCGTCGTTGTAATTATTCCAGAGACTCCAGTTCTGTTGTGAAAATTCTACTCTTTAAATGGCCCCATAGGAAGAAGTCTAAAAGAGTTAAATTCGGTGATCTATGGGGCCACTCAATAGCACCTCTACGCCCCATCCATTGCTCTGGAAACTCTCTGTTCAAAAACTCCCTAACAAGTTGTGAAAAATGCGGAGGAGCTCCATCTTGTTGAAACACTAATTGATTTTCTTAATAGCGATCATCATTTTCGACAATGTCAATTAGTAGAGGGTAAACGATATCTTCTAGTAACTCCAAATACGTTTCGCCACTCAAATTGCCATTAAGAAAAATTGGTCCGATTAAACGGTCTTCAATAATCCAGACATTCAATTTCTGTGGAGTTTGAGTGTGGACGTCGTGAAAATTTCTTGGATTATTATCTGCGCCTTAACGACAATTATGACGATTGACTGTAGACTTTAATAAAAACTCGGGACGCAGCAAGTGCGTTATGGTAGTGAATTTTCATAAAAATGTTTTTAATAACAAATATGTGTGTTTTTTTAAGAAAGCAGGCATCAAATTTGGTTACCAGTATAATCTATATATTAGAAACAATGTGCCATGTTTCATCAAAATAACTTTATTGTGTGAAAATGTACAAAATTTTCCAAAAGTAAACTTAAAGTGTTCCCGAAAAAACACGTTTCTTGGTCAACCTTATAGGTTAATAGCAAATTGAGCTGTTTAAATATGAAACATTTGATCAAAATTCGCTACCATAACGCACTTGCTGCGTCTAGAATTTCTTTTCTTACAAACATGCACTATATCTCGATGGAAAATGCAAAAATGCAATAACATAAGGCGTGTTTGATTAAAAAAAAAGGAAATTTGTATCACCAATGACTTATGGGCCACCCTGTGATTGTAGAAATATTATTTTAAGATGTAGCTCAAGACACCCTATAATTAATATATACAAATTTTTTTCATATCTTATATAATAACGGATATATTGAGCTTTATTGATTTTTTACGAAAATTCGACAAAAATTATATACCATTAAACGATAAACTCTATAGCTAAGGCTACTGCCAAGCATCAGAGAAAGGGTCTATTTGAAATGAATTTTCTGCAAATATTTTAGTAAAATGAAAGACAATGACGGTTGAAATTAAGACTTTAGGGTTTGTAAAACATTCTTCTTGAGACATTTTATTTCTATAGCCCGTATTAGATTCAAGTTATTTGCCTAAATGTTGCCAATTTTGACATTTTAAATCGCCACTTTGACGTTTTGAGGAAAACCCCAATTTATTTTTCTTAAAATGCCTATAACTTTTTTGTCTTTTGACTTACATAGCTAAATTTTGGTAGGTAGCTTATAAGGATATAAACCAGCGTACCAAATTTGGTTGCCCTTACTTTGTTAATTCCGGAGATATAATTTTTTTTCGAAAGAAAAAACAAAATTTTCCGGGAAAACCTAGGCAGATTTTCCTGCTTAACGAACTCATCCAAGCCATTTGCAAAAGGAATTTTTTCACCAAATTTAATCAAAATCGGCCCATTATTTTTTGAGTTATCGGTGTGATACATATATATATATATATATATATATATATATATATATATATATATATATATATATATATATATATATATATATATATATAAACATATAAAAATTGAAACTGACCCCGGATATGTTTTCTAGGGGGGCTAATTAGCGCTCATTTGAAGAAATCTTTTCAAAATTCAAAAGTCGGGATCTCCTCAGTAGTGAATTTTTTTAAAGAAAATTCACTAAAAACGTACACTCGTCTGAAAAACACGGTAAAGTTAAATGAGACTAAAAAAGTTGACAAAGGTAAAGTCATTAACTAGGATTCGAACTCGTCATGCAGGAGTCAATTGAATTTGATATCTAATGAACAGGGAATTCGGCCACTGATCTATGCTCTACATGTGTCTACTAGCAGCTATATCCCTTAATACATTGGTTCAATGTTTTAAAATTTACGCAAAACCATTTCGATTTACAATAGATTTTTTGATCATATTGGAACAAAATCAAGGAAAATAACGACTTAGACACATATATAGAAGCTTGTTAGTTATTTCTTGTAGTATTTTTCACTCCCATTCGTACTCAATCAATTTTGACGTTTTAACTTTCTTGAATTTAATTAATTAAAAATTAATTTACCTATAACTTTTTTGTCTTTCAAGAGATCTGAATTTTGGTACACAGGATACACTATATAACATTAACCAGCTTACTGAATTTGGTTGCCCTTACATTGTTATTTCCGGAGATATACATTTTTTTCGAAAGAAAATACAAAATTTTCCAGGAAAACCTGTGCTGATTTTCCTGACTAACGAACCTATCCAAACCACTTGCAAAAGAAAATTTTATCAAAATCGGATTATTATTATTGTTTGAGTTATCTTTCTTCAAATGACCGCGAATTAGGACCCCTAGAACCCATATCCAGGGTTCAGTTTCAATTTATATATATATATATATATATATATATATATATATATATATATATATATATATATAAATTGAAACTGAACCCTGGATATGGGTTCTAGGGGTCCTAATTCGCGGTCATTTGAAGAAATTTTGTCAAAATTCAAAAGTCGGGATCTCCTCAATAGTGATTTTTTTTTCTTTTAATAAAATATAAGATATTATTTTAAAAGATAAGGATAATACAAACAACTTATTGTTTGTATATTTCTAAATCCAATTTTATATACAAATATTTATTTACAAATATACCAACAATAAGTTGTTTGTTACTACATGTTGTATCGATGTCAATAAAAGTACCTTTAATGTTTAGCAATCTTTTATATGGCTGCAATCTGCCAGAAGAACGCAATGCTGAATTTTCTATATATAAGCTTCTCATCCCAATTTCTCGCTGCTTTTCCTGAACACATTTCACTTTCTCTACTAGTCAATGTCAACAGAACTAATTCGTCTCGACTTATTTCACTCTCCTTCTTTCTACTCTGCTTTGGGGTCTTTGAACTTCACCATATACACGCTTCTACTTAGAAAATTGTATAATAGGAACAAAAATAAAAATAAATGGTCCATATAGTGAGACTCTCGCAAATTTTTTCAAATTAATATATATATATATATATATATATATATATATATATATATATATATATATATATATATATATATATATATCGATGGGTTTTTGACAAAACATCTGACAAAACATCGTAAGCGACAATTTTACCAAAATTGTGTTTTTTAGTCTAAACGATTCCTTGGGTAAAACTTGATCATCCCGACACAATATCGTACGTCAGTTCTATTGTTTTCGCTGAATTTTATCGTTTTGTATATTATCGTATGCGACAATATTGTCTAACAGTGTTTAAATTATACCTAAAACTATCGTAACTGTTGATGTATTCCCGACAGAGAATCGTAAGCGCCGTCGGTTACGATAAACTAGCGAGAACATACGACAGTTATTAGTGACCATTTATTTCTTGTCCACTGCGCATCAGTCCGAGTTTAAGAGCTGTTATGCGTTATTCTAATGATTTCAGTTTAGTAGAGTCATCGTAAGTGTCTGCACGTAACGAAATTTGTACGATTTGATTGTGTTTAAGGTTTAGTGTTTTTGTGGTTTAAATTTGAATTGAATAATATTAATTTAGTGGAATAGAATATAGTACCATGGTAAGTACCATAATTTTAGTTATTTGTCGATAATCACACTAACTTAAACCGTTTATAGATGATGGCTTCTTCACGAGGGTATAGAATAGCATTAATGGGAATACAACAAAGTCAAAAAGAGATGCAAGTAGAACAAAAAAGGTCGAACAGTTTAGAAAACGTGGAAAATAATATTAATATTATAAATCATTTGAATCTAAATACTGCAAATGTTAAAAGTAAGACCATCATCTCAAATAATATCTCCTTAAATGAACATGTTACTGACAACGGTCCCTCTAATAATACTACACCAAATCAGAAGCACTTTGAAACAATTCTTGATGATATAGACAGCATGCCAATTGTATTTTTAGAGAATGAAAGTAGTACTGTTTCTGCCACTGTATTATTGGACAACAATTTAGACGATGTATTGAATGAGGGTTCCACTTTTATTTTAAATGAGTTCGAAAACTACATTGATGATAATATTGAAGTTATCGATGAAATCCTAGTTGAAAAGGCGCCGGAAAATAAGCAAAGAAGGCTGGTAAATTATTCTTCAAGTTCGGAATCAAACAACTCCGAGTCAGAAGCTGTCCAAAAAAGTACAAAACTGAAGAGGTTTGATTCAGATTATTCGTTTCATGAAAAAAAGGATTCCGATTTCTTCTATTCAAGTTCCGATTCCGAAGATACCGTTGAAAAGAGTACTGTTGGTGAATCTGGGTTGAGAAAACCAAAAAAAGCTAACAAAAAGAAAATAAAAAAAATTGAAAAGTGTTTGGGAGCTTTAAAATCAGTACAGGAAAATCCATGCAAAAATAGAAATTGTCAAAACTCATGCGCCAAAAACTTTACAGAACAACAGCGTCATGACATTTTCGAATTTTATTGGGGACTAGGTAGCCATCAAAGACAGCGGGATTGGCTTTTATCCTGCATTAAGGAAACTATTCTTAAACGAAGACGCGTAACTACCGAAAATAGCAGGCGGAATAGAACTTTTAAATATTTTCTCTCATGGAATGGGACTGAAGTCGAAGTTTGCCAAAAGTTTCTTTTAAAAACACTATGCATCTCGCAAATGACTCTGAGATACACTAAAGACAATGCATTTTCTGAAAAATTTGCTAAGACTGATCAGAGAGGGAAACATGATCCACCTCATAAAACAAAGCAGGAGGACAAAAAAAGTGTTCATGATTTTATAAAAAAGCTACCAGCAGTTCCGTCTCACTACTGCAGAGGTAGTACAACAAAAAAGTATTTGCCAGCGGAAATGAGAAACGTGTCCTTCCTGTATAGAATATTTGTAAAGGATCAACTAGAATTATTTAATGTCACGACCAAAGTGTCCTTGAAAGTATTTAGAAATATTTTTCGTAAAGATTTTAATCTTGGTTTCCATCTTCCTAAGAAAGATAAGTGTTCAGTTTGCGAAACAAGAAAAGATAATGGACTTACATTTACAGAAGAAGAGGTGGATGATTACGAGGCACATGTAAGAGATAAAAATGAGAGTAAACAGAATTTTCTGTCTGACCAAAAGTTGGCAAAAGAAGACAACAGTTTTGTATGTGCTAGTTTCGATTTACAAAAAGTTTTGAACACGCCACATGGCGAAAACATGATGTTATATTACTCCCGAAAATATGCTATGTACAACGAGACTGTATATGAAAGTGGAACTAGGAACACCTTTTGCTATGTATGGGGTGAAGCTGACGGCAATCGAGGATCAAACGAAGTAGGCACAATCATAAATAAATATTTAGAAATGATTGACCAGAGAGGAAATGTTCAGGCCGTTGCGCTTTATTGCGACAGTTGTTCTGGTCAGAACAGAAATAAGGCTATTTTGGCTATGATATATACGTTTTTAAAATCGTCGAAAAATATACAAGACATAAAAATCGTATTTCTCCTTCCAGGGCATACTTACATGCCCGTGGATGCAGTCCATGCTACGATAGAAAGATTCATTTCTAAACGTATTGTTTGGGCGCCATCAGAATGGGCTACATTGATTTCCAATGCTAGAGTTCACCCAAGACCCTTTGAAGTTATCTCCATGAAATATTCTGACTTTATAGATTGAAAAACAACAGCAGAGAATTTACTGAGTAGTAATAAAACCAATGATGGACAGAAATTCAAAATAAGTAAACTCAGAATAGCGTATTTTAAGAAAGGGGAGGATAGCATACACATAAAATACTCATGCTCCGATTCTGTGGAAAAGATCGTTTTACCAGTATCCCTTGTATCACAGTCTAAAGGTTTGTAAACTCTATCATAATCTAATTCTATCAAGTTAACCACATTTTGTTATTAGGTCGTAGATCAAAAAAATCACCAAAAGCAGTAGATGTCCTTTATTCGTCTCCGTTGCCAATTTCTGAATTGAAATTAAAAAATCTTATGGAGCTGTGTGAAAAAAAAGTAGTACCCCATAGATATTGGGACGAATACAAATCCTTTGTGGCGACGGTTGATGTTCCAGATACTTTGGCTGAGACTGATAATGAAGACGAAATTCGTGAAGAGAATTGAAAGTCTAAACTTGTATTTGTACTGCCATTTTAAAGTTTGTGTGATACTGTACGTTTTAATTTTAATGCCATTGTAATTAATGTTTTAGTTCAAATAAATTTATGTATTAGTACAAATGTTTTTGTTCAAATATTTTAGTTCAAATATTTTGTCTAATTCTGTACTTTTAACGTGTTCAATAAATGATAAGAAAAATAGCCTTTACGTTATTTATAACTATTTTAATGGTCATGCATCGCAATGTCAAATGTTTTAGTTTAATTCTGCACTTTTAACGTTTGATAAATAATGATAATAACAATAATGATAATTATTAATATAATAATAATAATAATAACAGCCTTTGCGTTACATAATACAAATTTTTCCCATATTATAACGAGAATTGCCAGATATACTAAACATCGTATGTGTATCGTAAGCGACAAAAATCTAGTAACATAATGCCTGACAAATTATCGTAAGTAGCAAAAATTAATGTAAATAATTCGTTTTCTCAAATTCAATACGAAAATTCAATTAATATTTACAAAACAAAAGTGTTACAAACATTTTTATTACTCATAGTCTGAGAAAGACATCAATTATAAAAAAAGTTGGTTCCTGTAAAATTTACTGTGTGTCGCTTACGATGTTTTGTCAAAAACCCATCGATATATATATATATATATATATATATATATATATATATATATATATATATATATATATATATATATATATATATATATATATATGTTTAATATTTTTGGTCATAACTTAAGTTTGAAAGATGATATTGACTTTCAGTTTACGTTACTTTTTAAATAGGTTTCTGAGTAATTGGACTAGTAAAAAAATGTTCGGGACGCAGCAAGTGCGTTATAGTAGTGAATTTTCATAAGAATTGTACACTATTAGTAAGGTATACTATCAAAACTAATTCTTTAAATTTAAATGTATCCTGTATATGGGTTTTAGAGTCCCAGTTAGCGATTATTTGAAAAGATTTATATTTTATCTGGAGCTAAAAAATTAAAAATTGGTCTTAGATATAATATGTAAGTACTGCAAGTGTCTTTGAATTAAAAAAAATGTATTACAAATTTCATTTAAGTTACAAAAGTTTTTCAGAAAAAAATTAATTATTTACAAATGGAATGTACCTGTCAAATTATAAATATGGCAGGTATTTTTCCTTATTGATTGTTTGGATGGTTTTGTTTTAGTCAACCCATGCAGTTATTGCAAACAATAAACAACAAAAAAGGTTTTTTAGAACAACTTTGTAGTTATCCGCGAAGCTCATTATGTTATTTTTCTTTAATTTAGTATCCACGTGGTGTTACTATGGTTCAAGATTAAATATTCTGGCTTAAGGGGAAATTCAAAAAATAATGGGCCAATTTTGATTAAATTTGGTGAATACCTTCCTTTTATAAGTGGCTTGGATAAGTTCGTTAGCCAGGAAAATCGGCACAGGTTTTCCCGAAAATTTTGTGTTTCCTTTCGGAAAAAAAAAATATCTCCGGAAATAACAAAGTAAGGGCAGGTTAATTTGGTTCGCAGGTTAATACAATTATAGGTAAATTACCTACCAAAATTTAGCTCTGTAAGTTGAAAGACAAAAAGTTATGTGCATTTAAAGAAAAATAAATTGAGGTTTACCTCAAAACGTCAAAGTCGCGATTTAAAACGTCAAAATTGGCAACATTTAGGCAAAGAACCTGAAACTAATACGAGCCATGAAAAGAAAATGTCTCAAGAAGAACGTTTTACAAAGCCTGAAGTCTTAGCTTCAACTGTCATTCTCCTTCATTTTACTAAAATGTTTCCAGAAAATTCATTTCAAATAGACCCTTTCTCTGATGTTTTGGCAGTAGTCTTAGCTATAGAGTTTATCGTTTAATGGTATATAATTTTTATCGAATTTTCTTAAAAAGCAATAAAGCTTAATATATCCGCTTTTATACAAGATACGAAAAAAATTGTATATAATAATTATAGGATGTCTTGAGTTACATCCTAAAAAATACTTCTACAATCACAGGCTGGCCCATAAGTGGTTCTCTTTTTTTTAAAATCGAACACGCCTTATGTTATTGCATTTTTGCATTTTCCATCGAAATTTATTGCATGTTTGTAAGAAAAGTACTTCGGGACGCAGCAAGTGCGTTATGGTAGAGAATCTTTTTTAAATGCTTCCAATTTGAAGAGCTCAATTTGCTATTAACCTATAAGGTTGACCAAGAGACCAGTTTTTTCGGGAACACTTTAAGTTTACTTTCGGACATTTTTGTACATTTTCAAAGTTTTATTGTTTAAACATGACACTTTGTTTCTACTATATTGGTAATACTGGTAACCAAATTTGTGCCTGCTTTCTTAAAAAAACACACATATTTGCTATTAAAAATATTTTTATGAAAATTCACTACCATAACGCATTTGCTGCGTCCAGACTTTTGTTGTTTATTGTTTACAAAAACTGGATAAGTTGACTAAAACAAAACCATCCAAGCAATTAATAAGGAAACATACCTGCCATATTTATAATTTGACAGGTACATTCCCTTTGTATATAATTACTTTTTTTCTGAAAAACTTTTCTGGCTTTAATGAAATTTGTAACACAATTTTTTTAAAGGCACTTGCAGTACTTACATATTATTTCTAAGAACAAATTTTAATTTTCTAGCTCCATATAAAATATAAATTTTTTCAAATAATCGCGAACTGGGACTTCAAAACCGATCTCCAAGATTCATTTAAATTTAGAGAATTAGTTTTGATAATATATCTTACTAATAGTGTACAATTCTTACGCAAAATCACTGACATTACACAATTGTTAGTTGATTGTACAGCTCTATCTATAAAGTTTTGTGTAAACTAGAGCTGTGACAACATACTACCTGGTCCTGCACCGATAGGGCGTCTTTGTCGTATCTCGCTCACAACTCTGTCCAGGATGATAACCTGCGACAACATCCATTGTTTAAATTTTCATCTACGACTTATTTGAATAGAATAGCAATACATATAACGTCATTTGTCTTTGTCCAACATTGTAGATATTACATTACAGAATCTAAAGGGATGTCCAATATATTCAGGGTTAGTTTAAAGCTTGGAAACATTTTCTCACAAACGGAAAACGATAAAAACAATATTTTAATACATGTTTCAAGGTTGTCATAGGTGCATATTTTCACGTTACGACGAAATATATAGGATGGCCTCGAAAAGCGTAGTGGTTGCAATGATTGATTTTTTAAATGGAACAGCCTGTATATTATATCATTTTATTAATCGTTTAGAACTCTAGATTAACTTTGTTATAAGGTACCATATGCCCAAGTTCTATGGTTACGCAGATATCGACACTTTAATTATTGCATTACATATATTGATAGAACTAATAGTAACCCATAAATATCTTATGCACGGAAAACAACAAATTAAAATCTTTTCACAGGTATTGTAGGGTTGTCGGGGCTGCGTCGTTTCAGGGTTACCCAAAATATACAGGTTAGTCCTAAAAAGCGTTAAAACAATCCGAACCGTTCGTTTGTCGAGTGCTAACTGTGTACCAAATTGGAAGACGATATCTCCATTCGTTTTAAAGTTATTGTGGCTACAAGCAGACAGAAATAAAGACCGACAGACAAAAAATCATGTTTTGATACTTTTACGATGTTTAGGCCAAACAAATTTTTGAAATTTTTGTCGCCGATGCGATACTTCCACACGTGACGATGTGGAAGTAAAATTATAGACCCTTAAACCATAAACTTAACTAAAACCACTGCCAAAGCATCAGAAAATTGAAATGAATTTTCTGGAAATATTTTAGTAAACTGAAGGACAATGGCGGTTAAAGCTGACAATTAAGGGTTTGCAGAATACTCTTCTTGCGACATTTTCTTTACATAACCCGTATTGGTTTCAGGTTCTTTGCGTAAATGTTGCCAATTTTGACGTTTAAAATCTCGACCTTGGACGTTTTGAGGAAAACTCCGATTTTTTTTTCTTTAGATGCCTATAACTTTTTTGTCTTTAAACCTACAGACCTAAATTTTGGTTCATGGCTCACGCTTTATAATACAAACACGCTTCCCAAATTCGGTTGCTTTGTTATTTCCGGTGACATAATTTTTTTCCGAAAGAAAAAGAAATTTTCCGGGAATACCTGGGCCGATTTTCCTGGCTAATGGACTTATCTAGGTCACTTGCAAAAAGACGGTACGTACCAAATTTGATCAAAACCGGCACATTATTTCTTGATTTATCGGTGTGATACACACACACACACACGTATATATATATATATATATATATATATATATATATATATATATATATATATATATATATATATATATATATATATATATATATATATATAGGGTCCGGCAAGTTGAGAGGATCACATAATTATCTTCACAAACGCTCTACCTAGAAATGTCAAATTTGGTATCCATGGATATATCAGTGTTTCACATAACCGGCAATTAGTTTTATGTATACAGAGTGATCAGTTTCCCTGTGCCACACCAAACTTGTATTTTTTAAATAGGACACCTTAGCGGTTTTGAAGATAATTATGTGATCATCTCAACTTGCCGGAGCCTCTATATAAACACAAACGATTGAAACTAATCCTTAATATGGGTTCTAGAGGGCCTAGTTCGCGCTCATTTGAAGAAAAGTGGGGAGATCCTCATTAGTGATTTTTTTAAGAAAATTCACTAAAAAATGAGTCATTGAATTATAAACAAAATTATTGTATGAAAATTCCCTATCAAAACGCACTTGCTGCCCTCGGATTTATTTTATTTTTAAATATTCTTTAACGGTTTTAATTATTTTGTGGTAAATTGAGACTTCCAAAATATATTGTTAGCTTCATATAATAATACACAAAAGATCTTAGTGAGTATGTGCAGCTAAATCAACTGCAGGAAGTAGCTGATTAAGCTGAGGAGTCGCTGTGAAAAGTCAAATCTCAAGATTGTTTTGTAAAGAGAAGCTTGAAGCCACCGTTTTGTATCAAACGGCTTCACTAAATCAGAGTAACCACAAAAAATTAATTTTAAAAAATCACTAATAAATCGCTTATTTTGCGCTTTTCTGTTTACTTGTTTATCTCGAGAAACCCACAAAATCCTTTAATCCTTGACATGTCCCTTTTATAAGTTAACTGAGTTTTGTTTGAGCTAACACAACTTTATAAATTATCTTATTATCTATATATATATATATATATATATATATATATATATATATATATATATATATATATATATATATATATATATATATATATATATATATATACATATAAAAATTGAAACTAACCCCGGATATGGGTTCTAGGGGTCCTAGTTCGCGCTCATTTGCAAATTTTTTTCAAAATTCAAAAGTCGGGATCTCCCCATTAGTGAATTTTTTCTACGAAAATTCACTAAAAATGACAGGTGACGTCCTTAAAATGTCTACGCGATTTATGTCAATATTAAACATGAAAATAGAATTCATTCATAAAATTCGAGCGATTTGTGTTTTGACGAATAGGTCCGACACGTCCACTCTAGTCTTCAAAAATACACATTTTTGCATAAAATTTACGTTTCTCCCACTCCTGCTTTTTGAATATGACGTCATCGACATTTTTGTAAATGACAACTCCCGTTTTTTCAAATTTTGATAGATCATCAAATCGTCTGCACAGTACCATCAAAAATTTGATACCTCACATTGTTACATTTTCTAATTAAAGTAATTTGGAGAGTGGCAAACATAAACTCTACCTATTCAAAACAACAATCAAAAGATAACGAACAAAATAAGATTTTTTCCTGTAAATAAAATGTTCAAAATTGTATCCCCAAGTAGGTACTAATCACTAATACAGAAGAATCAGGTTTACGTCATTGCAAAATGAACGTTATTCTTAATATTATTATTTTTTATTTTTTTATTTCTTATTTTTATATTTCAACAACACACCACGAGCGCTTACAGCCTAAATACTATCGTACCGTGGGTGTCGACAAGGAGGAAAGAGGCAACTTGTTAATTCTGGACCTGAAGGTTTGGAGCTTATTAGCTATTAACATCTTGTTACGCCCGCTCTTTTGTCCCGAGGACTTCCAAGTTGTGGAATTCCTTGCCGGCACATGTTTTTCCTTCTCCTCCGAACCTCCAAACTTTCAAGTCCAGAATTAACAAGCTGCCTCTTTCCTCCTTGTCAACACCCACGGTACGATAGTATTTAGGCTGTAAGCCCTCGTGGTGTGTTGTTGAAATTAAAAAAAAATCATCAGTACGGTATAGCCAGGTGAAGATGAGAACACTCTGGATAGTACAGAAATGTCGTGTTATAAATCCTGTTATAAGGCATGGAAGGCATGTACCAAATTTTATTAAAATCGGGCCATTATTTGGTACATGCCTTCCTTTTGTGAGTGGCTTGGATAAGTTCGTTAGCCAGGAAAATCGAAGCAGTTTATCCGGGAAAATATTGGATTCTCCTTTGGAAAATTTTTGTGTCTCTGAAAATAACAGAGCTTGGACAACCAAATTTGGCACAAACATTTCTACTATCTAACTTACCATACACGACAAAATTCATATCCTTAAGTTGAAAAGAAAAAAGTTATAGGCATTTTAAGAAAAAAAATTGGGTGCCACTGGTGATCAGAGGAAAGCACAAGGACAAGAGATTTTGTGTGATTAACAAGACCAATTGAATATAACATCCAACGGTTAAGTTTTCTTGACGCAAAAACGTCTAGAAGTAGCAGAAAAGAGGTTTTGAAAATTTGGTAATTTTTCTTCTTCAAACGTCAAAGTCGCGATTTGAAAGTCAAAATTTGCAATTTTCAGACAACGAATTTGAAGCAAATATGAACTACGTAGACGATATGTCGTAATAAGTGTGTTTTACAAAGCCTTAATATTCAGCTTCAACCATCATTGTCCTCCATTTTATTAAAATATTTTCATAAAATCCATTTCAAGTAGACCCTCTTTCTGATGCTTCGGTAGTAGTTTCAGCTATAAGATAAAGTTCAATTTTAGTGAATTTTCTTAGAGAAAATTCACAAATGGGGAGATGCCGACTTTTGAATTTTAAAAAGATTTCTTCAAATGAGCGCGAACTAGAACCCCAAAAACCCATATACGGGAACAGTTTCAGTTTTTGTCTGTTTACACATATACAGGGTGACGCTTTTCTGCATCAAAGCTTAATATATCCGTTATTATACAAGATATGGAAAAAAAGTATATTCGTTAATTATAGGGTCACTTGAGCTGCATCTTATAAACTTATCTTTGACAATCAGAGGGTTTTCTATAAGTCGTTGGTGATACACACTTTTTTTTTTAAATAGAACACTCCCTTATTTTATTGCATTTTTGTGTTTTCCAGCGAATTATAATGCATGTTTGTAAGGAAAAAAAATGATATCGTTCATCCTCTTTGAGTTATTTCAATTGTATTGCAACTCTTCACGTTTTTGGCACATATTTCTAACACATATCACAAAATTGTGAAATGGCGTTTTTTATCAATAGATAGTGGAGCCCTATGGAAATGACGCATCCAAAGAGCTTTTTCCTTGTATTAGTCGTCGAAAATAGTCGTGCTGCCGTATACGGGCACGCTCAAATAGTGGCTGAATTTAAAAAGTTTTCGCAGAAATGTTTTTAGTGTTTCTCTGGAACTTATTTTTGTAAGATTTTTGTGATATTTTGGTAATTAATAGTAAATGTTTAGTAAGTTATTGTAAAAAAAGTGGTCGAATTTTTGTGAAAGATATAATTTAGTGTAACATTAATGAAGGTAATTTCTCTAAAAAAAAATAGTGATATTCTGTAAAATAAATCTTTGCAAATTTTCATATTTTTTTTTCAATTTTGGTTCTAAAGTTGTTTGTGAATAATTATATCCTGGCAGGTGTGTAAACAGCTTAAAGAGGTTCGTTGGCCAGGAAAATCGGACCAGTTTTTTTTCTGGAACTTTTAAAGTTTATTTTCGGAAAATGTTTGTACTTTTTGAAACGACAAAGATATTTTAATGAAATACGGTAGATTGTTACTAATATATAGGTTATACTGCCAACCAAATGTCCTTCTTTTAAAAACAAGACATATTGCCAGTAAAAGCATTTTCACGAAAATTCGCTACCATAATGTCCAGACTTTTTAACCATCTACAAGTTTATAAATAACAGGAACAACAAGGAGCTTTATCCAAACTTTATCCCGTCCGTTGCTATTTCTGAACACACTTTGCTTTTCTCTGTCAATAAACATCACGGGTTTCATATTAGATACGCTTTGACTTTTATACAAAAACTCCAAGGTCTTTGAACTGGAGTATTCCGCGCTGCAGGAATCTCGAGTATATTGTGAATAACTCGCTTGATTAAGCAGGAATGGTGAAAAGCCCATGGAAATGCTCCAGTAATCAAATCTAAAACCACTTAAGAGAGTAAGGATTTTTTTCAGATACAGCCATTGAATGCTAAAGACTGAAACTGCTATTGAAAATGCGAGAAAAGGAAATATTTGAGAATAAAAAGTAATCCAATTTATTCATTCCTGCTTTTGAGAGTAAAATGGGATAATTCTTACCCAAAAGCAGAGATAAAAAGTCTGGATGCAGCAAATGCGTTATGGTAGTGAATTTTCATAAAAATGTTTTCAATAGCAAACGTCTTTTTTTTAATGAAAGCAGGCATCCAATTTGGTTTCCAGTATAACCTATATACTAGACACAATTTACCATATTTTATATGAAAATAACTTTTATTGTTTCAAAAAGTACAAAAACTTTCCGAAAATAAACTTAAAATGCTCCCGAAAAAACTGGTCCGATTTTCCTGGTCAACCAACTTCTTCAAGCTATTTACCCACCTAATAAGATATAATTATTGACAAAAAGGTTTCGACAAAATTTAGAAAAAAAATAATGAAAATTTGTAAACATTTTTTACAATAACTTATTAAACATAAACATTTTTTTTACCAAAATTTTTACAAATAATGGAAACACGAACCAATTTTATACGGGATCTCGATTTTTGTTTACGAATAATACGAGGGATGGTCAATAAGTCCGTGACTTTTCAAATGAAACACCGGTTTTTTGACAAAAATTCATTTTATTTTTCAACATAAACTCCTTTGAGCTCTATACACTTTCCAATTCATTGATTGTTGTTGCCCTTACTTGGTGAAACTTGTCTATACTACATACAGACTGGGAGACTACTTCTCTGGCTTCACTGTTGGTTTTCGTTGGTGAAGGACGTAGCCAGTGCGTGAGCTAACTGGAGCAAGTGGCCCTACGAATTCTGGAAGTTCTAGGAAGTTCTTCAACGTTTCTGTGATTATAGTTTCGCTGCTTGACAGCATTTTCAGACAGATTGAAATTGAATTAGTACGAAATCATGACAACTACAAATAAATATCTGTTGCTATGTTATGATATGATGTTTTGATCAAAAAATTTATCAAATTGAAAATAAAAATGAAATACGAGCAAACTGATTTAATGAATTCCCCTTTCTTGGATATTCTTCTTTCTAATTAAATAAGTCAAAGAAAATAAATTTAATTATTCTTTCAAAAAAGTTGTAATAATATAATGAGCTGATGTATGTCGATATTTTCGTTGTATAGAAACTACTTTTATACTGTTATTGTTTAGTTATCATAGGCTAGTTCTATTTTTATGTTAAATATTGACATACATCACATAGACATTTTGAAAACCTCATCTGTCATCTGTGTTTCATCTTATTTTCAATTTGATAAAATTTTTTGATCAAAACATCATATAATAACATAGCAACAGATATTTATTTGTAGTTGTCATGATTTCGTACTAATTCAATTTCAATCTGTCTGAAAATGCTGTCAAGCAGCGAAACTATAGTCACAGAAACGTTGAAGAACTTCCTAGAACTTCCAGAATTCGTAGGGCCACTTGCTCCAGTTAGCTTACGCGCTGGCTATGTCATTCACCAACGAAAACCAACAGTGAAGCCAGAGAAGTAGTCTCCAAGTCTGTATGTAGTCTATACACTTTGTCCAACGTTTCTCCATTTTTTTTCCTTTCCAAAAAATAAGATTAGTCGAGGTCTTCAAAATAGGTATTTGTTTGTGAGATGATTTCATGATTGGAGTCAAATCTCTCTCCGCTGAGCCATTTCTTTAAGTTTGGAAACAAGAAACAGTCGCTCGGGGCTAAATCTGGAGAATAGGGGGATGAGGGAGCAATTCGTAACCCAATTTATGCAATTTCGCCATGGAGACTACACATGTGTGCACCCTTGCATTGTCTTGGTGGAAAAGAACTTTTTAGTGGCCAAATGCGGTCGTTTTTTCTTCAAATCGTCATTGAATCGGTCTAATAAGTAGGTATAATATTCGCTATTGATTGTTTTTCCCTTTTGAAGAGAATCAATGTGGATTATACCGCGTGATCCCAAAAAAACGGTCGCCATGACTTTATTGGCTGACAAATCCACCTTGACATAGGTTCTAGGGGTCCTAGTTTGCGCTCATTTGAAAATTTTTTTGCAAAGTCTCACCATCGATACCTCTCTATTTGTGAATTTTTTAAATGAAAATTCACTAATAATACTAACGACGTAGAGAAAATTACAGCCAAAAGTAATAGGAAGTCTATTACTGCATTACGTGCCTCGAGCAAATAAAACAGTTTTTCAAAGGACCTTTTTATATCTTGGACCTCGTGTGTTTAATATGTTGCCATTAGAAATTAGAAGAGTCAACTCAATTAAGTCATTTAAGGGAAAAGTTAGAAAATTATATCATCTGACATGTATAAAGTGCATAAGCTGATTGATATAAAGACCACTTATTATGTACGTTAGGATAATTTTTCCCACTTTGCCTTCGGCTGGAACGTTGGTCCTGGGTTTCTATTAGAGTGGTGTAATGTTGAGTGATACTGGACCCTGGGTTGATTCTAATTTCGCCAAAGCTTGTGTAGTAGGCTTTCAAAATGTGAAACATTTTCAATTTTGCATCAGCGCTGGTGTCAGGCTTACAGTCTCCTCAGAAAAGCAACCAACTTTTTCATTTTGGGTGAATAGTGCATGTTTTTCTCTTGGTTTGGAAAGTAATTTCAGTGCGAGCTCAAGCAGCGGATAGCAGCTTATTCTGAGATGAAATGAAAGGTAACAAGGTGACGATTGAACAAATAATCGTATTTTTTGATACCCAAGTCTATTTTCGGACTTATTTTGTTTCTTTAAGTATAAGTAATTTTTTATTTTTTTGTAAGATTGTATATTTTAGAAGTAGACAATTCTTTTATTGTTAGAATTTGTTAGGTATATTATTGGTCTGTATTACCCACGCATAAGTGTCTGACTTTTGTGGGCTCTATAGCATTTATTAAGCTTTTTATGTAAGAAAACTTTTTATCAGTTTGTGTTTTTATGTATTTTTATGAATGAATAAATTAAATTATATATATATATATATATATATATATATATATATATATATATATATATATATATATATATATATATATAGGGTGGCGCATTGAAAACGAAACAGACCAATTTGCGTCCAGAGAAATTTTCCTTCGAAGAAACGCTGAAACGCGTCAATCTAAATATTGAAGGGGACATGTTTTGACATAAAACTCAACTTTGTCACATCAACCCCTTAAGGGTGGTGATAACAACCCTTATATTTTAAATAGGGAACATGGGTCGAGTATTACACCATTTGAAAGCTCTTTCTTTTCTGAATTCAGCACACTAACTTTTTTGGAAGTTTTATCAACACGTTTAAAAATTATTCACAGTTGAAGATGCAAAAACGCATATCACTCATTCCGATAAGACATTGACTATCAGAACATTTATTATCGGAATGAGAGAAATGCGGTTTATTATTCCAGTTTATCGGTCGGTTTGATACTTGATAGTACTACCAAAAATTTATTTCACAATGGTGTATTCTGTAAAAGAAATAGTTGAAATAATTACTCTTGTTTTCAAAAACGATGACTGTGCCAACCGTACTGCAAATTTGTTTAATGAACGACATTCGAACAGACATGTTAACAGAAAATACATTTTGGAGTTAGTTGCAAAGTTTCGACAAAGTGGTTCAGTAGCCAACAAGAAACGGGATCCTGAACGTAAATTTCCGGTTAGAAATGAGACTACTGAGATTGACGTTTTAGGACAAATTGCTGCAGATCCAACTTTGAGCACGAGAAAATTGGTCACTGTTTCAAACATCAAAAGAAGAACCATTCGGCGAATATTGAAGCATCATAAATTTCACCCGTATAAAAATCATCTTGTACAACAACCGAATGAAGATGATTTTGATCGGCGGCTGGAGTTTTGTGAAGTTATGACTGCACGAATAGCTGATAACGGGAACTTTCTGTTCAATATCTGTTTTTCAGACGAGTGTAGGTTTTTATTAAGCTGTATAATCAATCGTCATAATTGTCGTTATTGGGCAGATAATAATCCAAGTAATTTTCAGGAAGTCCACAATCAAACTCCACAGAAATTGAATGTCTGGACTGGCATTTTTGGAGACCGTTTAAAGGGAACAATTTTTCTTGATGGCAATTTGAGTGGCGAAACGTATTTGGAGTTACTAGAAGATATCGTTTACCCTCTACTAATTGACATTGTTGAAAATGATGATCGCTATCAAGGAAATCAATTAGTGTTTCAACAAGATCGAGCTACTCCGCATTTTTCACAACATGTTAGGGAGTTTTTGAACAAAGAGTTTTCAGAGCAATAGATGGGGCGTAGAGGTGCTATTGAGTCGCCCCCTAGATCACCGGATTTAATTCCTTTAGACTTCTTTCTATGGGGGGCCATTTAAAGACTAGAATTTACGCAACAGAACCGTACTCGCTGGAAGAATTACGACGACGTATAGTTGAAGAATTCCGTCTAATAACTCCACAAATACTCCAGAATGTCAGAGCTCGTTTTGAACAAAATTTGTACTTTTGTATGGAAGCTGGTGGTCAACAATTTAAACACTTAACTGAATAAACATTTTTGAACGTTTGGTTTTGTCTTTTAGTTTTTTTAACGAAAAATTAACTAATTAGTGCATTTCTTGCAACTCCAACTGTGAATATTTTTTAAAATATAAGGGTTGTTATCACCACCTTTAAGGGGTTGATGTGACAAAGTTGAGTTTTATGTCAAAACATGTCCCCCTCAATATTGAAATCGACTTGTTTCAGCGTTTCTTAAAAAAAATTCTCTGGACGCAAATCGGTTTGTTTCGTTTTCAATGCGCCAGCCTGTATATATATATATATATATATATATATATATATATATATATATATATATATATATATATATATATATATATATATATATATCTAAGTTTACTAAAAGGATGTTACCATTTAAAAAAACTCTAGACGCAGCAAGTGCGTTATGGTAGTGAATTTTCATAAAACTGTTTTTTAATAGCAATAATGTGTGTTTTTTTTAAGAAAGCAGGCATCAAATTTGGTTACCAGTATAACCTATATAGTAAAAACAATGTGCCATGTTTCATCAAAACAACTTTATTTTTTGAAAATGTACAAAAATTTCCGAAAGTAGACTCAAAGTGTTCCCCAAAAAACTCGTTTCTTAGTCCACCTTATGGGTTAATAGCAAATTGAGCTATTCAAATATTAAGCATTTGATCAAAATTAGCTACCATAACGCACTTCTGCGTCCAGAATTTTTTTTCTTATAAACATGCAATATATTTCGATGGAAAATGCAAAAATGCAATAACATAAGGCGTGTTTGGTTAAAAAGAAAAAGAAAATTTGTATCACCAACGACTTATGGGCCAGCCTGTGACTGTAGAAATAATTTTTTAAGATGTAGCTCAAGACACCCTATAATTAATATATGCATTTTTTTTCATATATTGTATAATAACAGATATATTGAGCTTTATTGATTTTTTTACGAAAATTCTACAATAATTATATACCATTAACGATAAACTCTATAGCTAAGACTACTGCCAAGCATCAGAGAAAGGGTCTATTTGAAATGAATTTTCTGGAAATAGTTTAGTAAAGTGAAGGACAATGACGGTTGAAACTAAGGCTTCAAGGTTTGTAAAACATTCTTCTTGAGACATTTTATTTCCATAGTCCGTATTAGATTCAAGTTCTTTTCCTAAATGTTGCCAATTTTGACGTTTAAATCGCAACTTTGACGTTTTGTGGAAAACCCCAATTTATTTTTCTTTAAATGCCTATAATTTTTTTGTCTTTTGACCTACAGAGCTAAATTTTGGTAGGTAGGTTACCTATAAGGATGTAAACCTGGTTGCCCTTACTTTGTTAATGCCGGAGTTATAAATTTTTTTCGAAAGAAAAAACAAAATTTTCCGGGAAAACCTGGACCGATTTTCAAAAGGAAGGTATTCACCAAATTTAATCAAAATCGGCCGATTATTTTTTGAGCTATCGGTGTGATATATATATATATATATATATATATATATATATATATATATATATATATATATATATATATATATACATATAAAAATTCAAACTGAGCCCGGATATGTGTTCTGGGGGGCCTAATTAGCGCTCATTTGAAGAAATTTTTTCAAAATTCAAAAGTCGGGATCTCCTCAGTAGTGAATTTTTTTAAAGAAAATTCACTAAAAATGACGATGATGTCGAAAGTTATATTTGGCAAGCCGAGTTGGGAAAACGTAAATTTTATACAAACATGTGTATTTTCGAAAACTAGAGCTGACGTGTCCGAGCATTTCGTCAAAAAATGCTCGAGTTTTAATAAATTTATTCCATAATTGTATCGCTTACTATGTATAACATTTTCGTTAAATTCTTATTAATGATTCTCCGAGAATAACCGCAAATTACACAAATGACATATCCACTGCTTGTGGAATTTCATTGATACGTTGAACAATGCATACGCATGTTCACAAGCTGTAATATTTTTATGGGATTTTTCTATTCCATTATTACAGCAACAGAGAGGTACTGGCTCAGAATTCAAACACATCTAATAATAAACATTCAGCAAATTTGTATCCTAACACGTTCTTCGTATGCAAACACGAACGAGATTTCCAAGAACATAACAGACACGGTAATGAAATTTATCTCGCTAATTAGCTGATATACAAATTAGTTTTTTTATTTAATTATTTGCTGTAGGTGTGGTTACGGTAATTAAGTTCATCGTGATTCTGGAAACTGATTTTACTACTGTCATAACATAACGGGATTCTACAAGTGTTATGTGCTCTTGGGTAGGCTTTAAAATTTAATTAGTTTAATGTATTAATTTAGTCTAGAGGATTTTATTGCAGAATCCATAAGAGTTTCTATACCGCCGAAGCTTCAAACAGTGTTACGTAACCTTAAAAAAGAAAAAAATAATCTCGGGGCGCAGCAAGTGCGTTATGGTAGTGAATTTTCATAAAACTATTTTTTAATAGCAATAATGTGTGTTTTTTAAAGAAAGCAGGCATCAAATTTGGTTACCAGTATAATCTATATAGTAAAAACAATGTGCCATGTTTCATCAAAATAATTTTATTGTGTGAAAATGTACAAAAATTTCCAAAAGTAAACTTAAAGTGTTCCCGAAAAAACACGTTTCTTGGTCAACCTTATAGGTTAATAGCAAATTGAGCTGTTCAAATATGAAACATTTGATCAAAATTCGCTACCATAACGCACTTGCTGCGTCCAGAATTTCTTTTCTTACAAACATGCATTATATTTCGATGGAAAATGCAAAAATGCAATAACATAAGGCGTGTTTGATTTAAAAAAAAGGAAATTTGTATCACCAGTGACTTATGGGCCATCCTGTGATTGTAGAAATATTATTTTAAGATGTAGCTCAAGACACCCTATAATTAATATATACAAATTTTTTTCATATCTTATATAATAACGGCTTTATTGAGCTTTATTGTTTTTTTTACGAAAATTCAACAAAAATTATATACCATTAAATGATAAACTCTATAGCTAAGGCTACTGCCAAGCATCAGAGAAAGGGTTTTTTTTTTATTTTTTTATTTCAACAACACACCACGAGGGCTTACAGCCTAAATACTATCGTACCGTGGGTGTTGACAAGGAGGAAAGAGGCAGCTTGTTAATTCTGGACTTGAAGGTTTGGAGGTTCGGAGGAGAAGGAAAAACATGTGCCGGCAAGGAATTCCACAACTTGGAAGTCCTCGGGACAAAAGAGCGGGCATAACAAGATGTTCTATGTCTGGTGACCTGGACAGTAAAAGGGTGCATTCGCTCTGTTCCCCTGGTGGATCTGTTGGGGGCAGCAGGTGGGGGAACTATGGAGGAAAGCTCCTCTGAGCAGTGCCCGTGCAGATATCTATAAAAGATAGAGAGGTCACCAACGGCACGTCGGTGGGAAAGGGATGGCAGCCTTTGGGTGAGGGTAGGGTCACCGATGAGACGTATAGCTCTCTTTTGAATGGAGCCCAGGATAGCGAGTGTAGAAGCGGCAGCGGCACCCCAGATGTGGGAGCAGTATTCGAGGTTTGGCCTTATTTGTGAAGTATATAAGGTATAGAGAAAAGTATTTGCGAGCCCGGAAGAGGAAACCTAATTTCTTAGCAGCCGCTTCTGCAATTGATGTGACATGTTGGTGCCAATTAAGATTTCGATCCACAGAAATGCCAACAAGAGAAAACGACTCATTACTTTGAATAACTTGGTTGTTCATTGTGATGGGTCTTGTGCTGGTGTATCTCTTGTGAGAAAGAAAGCAAGACTTAGTTTTGGTGGGGTTGAATTGTACAAGATTGCTACTTCCCCAGTCTAATAGTCTAGTTGAAATGAATTTTCTGCAAATATTTTAGCAAAATGAAGGACAATGACGGTTGAAACTAAGACTTTAGGGTTTGTAAAACATCCTTCTTGAGACATTTTCTTTCCATAGTCCGTATTAGATTCAAGTTATTTGCCTAAATTTTGCCAATTTTGACATTTTAAATCGCCACTTTGACGTTTTGAGGAAAACATACATAGCTAAATTTTGGTAGGTTACTTACCTATAAGGACCAAATGCGTACCAAATTTGGTTGCCCTTACTTTGTTCGTTCCGGAGATATAATTTTTTTTCGAAAGAAAACACAAAATTTTCCGGAAAAGCCTCAGCCGATTTTCCTGACTAACAAACTTGTCCAAGCCATTTTCAAAAGGAAGGTATTCACCAAATTTAATCAAAATCGGCCCATTATTTTTTGAGTTATCCGTGTGACACACACACACACACACACATATATATATATATATATATATATATATATATATATATATATATATATATATATATATATATATATATATATATATATATATATATATATATAAACATATAAAAATTGAAACTAACCCCGGATATGTTTTCTGGGGGGCCTAATTAGCGCTCATTTGAAGAAATTTTTTCAAAATTCAAAAGTCGGGATCTCCTCATTAGTGAATTTTTTTTAAGAAAATTCACTAAAAGAAAAAAACAAATTGCAATTTTCTTTTGATTTAAAATCTCGGTTTGCTTCTATATTAGGCTAAGTTCGCACTCATTTGAAAAAATGTTTGCAAAGTCTCACCATCGATACCGCTCTATTAGCGAATTTTTTAAAATAAAAATTCACTAATAAAACAAACCAAACAGTACATCCCTCGTGCTTTAAGTAACCTTATTATGACAAGCAGACACACCATTTTAACGTTTTAAATAAAGTGGTTGAAGTATTTTACATAATATGTTGATGATTAATTAATTTATAGAATATAACATGATCATTTTCAAACACTCACCCAGTATACAACACAATATTACACCTCAGTCAATGAATTCACTTTTAGTGAGGAGATCCCGACTTTTGAATTTTGAAAAAATTTCGTCAAATGAGCGCTATTTAGGACCCCTGGAACCCAAATCCGATCTCGGATTTGGGTTCCAGGGGTCCTAAATAGCGCTCATTTGAAGAAATTTTATATATATATATATATATATATATATATATATATATATATATATATATATATATATATATTTATGTGTCACACCTATAACTACAAAAATAAAGGACCGATTTTGATATAACTTGGTGAGTACCTTCCTTTTGCAAGTGGATTGGATAAGTTCGTTAGCCAGGAAAATCCGCCGCGGTTTTCCCGGAAAATTTTGTGTTTCCTTTCGAAAAAAAAAATGAAAAAAATTTATATCTCCGGAAGTAAGAGCAACCAAATTTGATACGCCGATTTATGTCGTTATAGGTAAGTTACCTGCCAAAATTTAGCTCTGTAGCTTAAAGGACAAAAAAGTTACAGGCATTTAAAGAAAAATAAATTTGGGTTTTCCTCAAAACGTCAAAGTCGCGATTTTAAACGTCAAAATTGGTAATATTTAGGCAATGAATCTGAAACTAATATGAGCTATGGAAGGAAAATGTATCAAGAAGAATATTTCATAAACTCTGAAGTCTTAGCTTCAACCGTCATTGTCCTTCATTTTACTAAAATATTTCCAGAAAATTCATTTCAAATAGACCATTTCTACGATGATTTGGCAGTTGTGTTTGCTATAGAGTTTATCGGTTAATGGTATACCATTTTTGTCGGATTTTCGTAAATAATCTTTAAAGTTCAATATATCCGTTATTATGCACGATACGAAAAATAATTGTATACATTAATTATAGGGTGTCTTGAGCTACATCTTAAAAAAAATTTTTACAGGATGGCCCATAAGTCGTTGGTGATTCAAGTTTTCTTTTTTAGTGAATTCACTAAAAAAGACAACTTGAATCACCAACGACTTATGGGCCATCCTGTAAATTTTTTTTTAATGGGGAATATATATATATATATATATATATATATATATATATATATATATATATATATATATATATATATATATATATATATATATATATATATATATAATGGACTGATCTTGATCAACTTTGGTGAGTACCTTCCTTTTGCAAGTGGCTTGGATAAGTTCGTTGGCCAGGAAAATCTGACCAGGTTTTCGCGGAAAATTTTGTGTTTTCTTTCTAAAAAAAAATTATATCTCCGAAAATAACAAAGTGAGGGCAACCAAATTTGGTACGCGTATTTGTATTATAAAGAGTGAACCATGTACCAAAATTTAGGTCTCTAAGGTTAAGGACAAGAAGTTACGGGCAGCTAAAGGAACATCAAAATTGGCAATGTTTAGGCAAAGAACGTGAAACAAATAAGGATTGTGAAAAGAAAATGTTGCAAGGAGAGTGTTCTGCGAACCCTTAAGTTTCAGATTCAACCGTCATTGACCTTCATTTCACTAAAATGTTTACAGAAAATTCATTTCAAATAGACCCTTTCTCTGGTGCTTTGGCTGTCAGTTTAGTTAAGTTGATGCTTTCGCTGTAGGTTTAGTGAAGTTTATGGTTTAACATTCTATAATTTTTAGCGAATTTTCGTAGAAAAAATTCGTTACTGCATTTTAGCATTTTTTATCGAAATCTGATACATGTTTGTAAGAAATAAATCTGGACGCAGTAAGTGCGTTTTGGTAGCGAATTTTCAATAAATCCTTCAAATTTCAATAACTCAATTTGCTATTAACGTAAGTTTTGTTGGTTAGGAAACCAACATTTAACTTTATTGTCGGAAAATTTTTGTATGAACGCAGCAAGGGCGTTTTGGTTGCGAATTTTCATTAAATGTCCCCAATTTCAATAACTCAATTTGCTATGAACCTAAGGTTCATTGGCTAAGAGACCAGTTTTCTCAGAAACATTTAAAGTTTATTTTCGGAACATTTTTGTACATTTTCAAATAATTATTTTGATAAAATATGGTACATTGTTCCTACTATATAGGTTAAACCGGTAACCAAATTGATGCCTGCTCGCATTAGAACGATATATTTGTAATTAAAAACATTTTTATGAAAATGCACTTCCATAACGCACTTGCTGCGTCTAGAGTTTTTCATTCTGCTTTATCAAAACTACATTTAGTAAATTTTAATTTTACACTACAATAACGACTTGTTAATGCATTCTCTAGAGCACACAGAAGGTGAAACGAGATAAGGTTATGAGCAAAAAACGCCACCTCAGATAAAAATCGAGTTGTCACTGTTGTGCGTGCATCAACAAAAAACAATTCAGATAACATTCTTTCCCGAATCTGGTTACCTATGATCCATTTATCTTTCAGTTTATCATCGAAGTTTGACGTGGAAGCGTCTCTGGGGGTTGTGTGTGTGTGTTTTGTTTCTTTAACGTCGGCCTATTTCCGCGACTATGGCCAATCACCGACGCCAGGGAGCAGTTTCACCTCACTATCCTGGAAATTTTGCCGAACCCCTGCCTTTCTGTAAGGAGGGTAGGGATCTTTAACGTGCCCAACATCGCATGGACACGGGACCGACGGCTTTACGCCCCCTCCGAAGGGCGGAACGTGCAGACATTCAACTTGCTCAAATACAATGCCAGAACCTCGGTTGATGTTAATTTTACAGTTTGTACTGAAAAAGTGAAAGGAGTACGCCGGGATCGAACCCAGTACCCTTCGGTTCAAAGGCACACGTTCTTACCTCTGAACCACCGAGGTGTCTCTGGGGGTTTAATACCACTTTAAATTGATTTTAATTAATGTATTGTCTGAATTATTATTTCATTCTGTAATTTTCACAGCTCCCTGTCGCGGGTCGTGCGTGTTTTTTCTTTTTGAGGTGCGCGGCCGTTTGATTTTCGAAATGTTTGTAGGCCATTATAGTTCAACGACCTTTCGTTCAGCTTAAGCGCCCGCAAATTTGAAAACAAACGGCATACCGAGTGTTTTGTGCGTGTCCACATTTTTTTTTGCTTTTTAAAATAAGTGTTAACGAAATAAAGCAATCACCTCGTTAAAATATTAGTGTTTTAGTGGGTGCATGTGGACTTTTTATGGTTCCAGGCTCCGGCATGGGTATGGTGTTCCTTAACGGTCGGCGCTGAAAGTAATGGGCTTCTCTGCTACGTTGTAAGTTTTTTTGCCTTACCTTAACCCTTAAATTTTAGCACATAATACCAGGTGTTTGATGAAATTAAAAGTTTTCTAATAAATAAACCCTAAAACGTTATGTTACTCCAGTTTTGACGAAAAGATGTCAATTTTTACCAAATCACCCGCCATGCATCCCCTTGCCCCTAAAGCAATTTTACCCAAAAGCAACCAGAACCGTTCGTTTGTCGAGTGCCACACCAAATTTGAAGACGATATATCAATTCGTTCTAAAGTTATCTAGGCTACAAACAGACAGACATACAGACCGACATACTGACAGACAACAACATTGTTTCCCAAATCATGTTAGTGAATTTTCTTTAAAAAAAAATCACTAATGAGGAGATCCGACTTTTGAATTTTGAAAACATTTCTTCAAATGAGCGCTAATTAAGCCCCCTAGAACACATATCCGGGGTCAGTCTCGATTTTAGTGAATTTTCTTTAAAAAAATTCACTATTGAGGAGATCCCGACTTTTGAATTTTGAAAAAATTTGTTCAAATGAGCGCTAATTAGGCCCCCCCAGAACACATATCCGGGGTCAGTTTCAATTTTTATATGTTTATATATATATATATATATATATATATATATATATATATATATATATATATATATATATATATATATATATATATATATATATATATATATATATCACACCGATAACTCAAAAAATTATGGGCCGATTTTGATTAAATTTGGTGAATACCTTCCTTTTGCAAATGGCTTGGATAAGTTCGTTAGTCAGGAAAATCCGGCCAGGTTTTCCCGAAAAATGTTGTGTTTTCTTTCAGCCCCCTAGAACACATATCCGGGGTCAGTTTCGATTTTAGTGAATTTTCTTACAAAAATTCACTAATGAGGAGATCCCGACTTTTGAATTTTGAAAAAATTTCTTCAAATGAGCGCTAATTAGGCCCCCCAGAACACATATCCGGGGTCAGTTTCAATTTTTATATGTTTATATATATATATATATATATATATATATATATATATATATATATATATATATATATATATATATATATATATGTATTATACCGATAACTCAAAAAATAATGTGCCGATTTTGATTAAATTTGGTGAATACCTTCCTTTTAAAAATGGCTTGGACAAGTTCGTTAGTCAGGAAAATGGGCTGAGGTTTTTCCGGAAAATTTTGTGTTTTCTTTCAAAAAAAATTTATATCTTCGGAATTAACAAAGTAACAAGTTTGGTACGCTGGTTTATATCGTTACAGGTGAGCTACCTACCAAAATTTAGCAATGGAGGTCAAAAAAAAGTCATGGGCATTTAATGAAAACTAAATTGGGGTTTTCCTCAAAACGTCAAAGTGACAATTTAAAACGTCAAAATTCGCAACATTTAGGCAAAGAACTTGAATCAAATACGGGCTATAGAAAGAAAATCTCTCAAGAAGAATGTTTTACAAACCCCGAAGTATTAGTTTCAACCGTCATTGTCCTTCATTTTGCTAAAATATTTCCAGAAAATTCATTTCAAATAGACCCTTTCTTTGATGCTTGGCAGTAGCCTTAGCTATAGAGTTTATCGTTTAATGGTATATAATTTTTGTCGAATTTTCGTAAAAAATCAATAAAGCTCAATATATCCGTCATTATACAAGATATAAAAAAATATTGTATACATTAATTATATGGTGTCTTGAGCTACATCTTAAAAAAATATTTCTACAATCACAGGGTGGCCCATAAGTCGTTGGTGATACAAATATTATTTTTTTTGAAAACGCCTTATGTTTTTGCATTTTCCATCGAAATATGATGCATGTTTG
Source organism: Tillus elongatus (assembly GCA_964006375.1). Classification (NCBI taxonomy): domain Eukaryota; kingdom Metazoa; phylum Arthropoda; class Insecta; order Coleoptera; family Cleridae; genus Tillus; species Tillus elongatus. The sequence goes on from OZ023266.1 coordinate 169,331,677, forward strand.
TAAGTAAAGAAATTCTGGACGCAGCAAGTGCGTTATGGTAGCGAATTTTGGTTAAATGCTTCATATTTGAAAAGCTCAATTTGCTATTAACCTATAAGGTTGACCAAGAAACGGATTTTTTCGGTTACACTTTAAGTTTACTTTCGGAATTTTTTTTACGTTTGCAAACAATAAAGTTATTTTGATAAAACGTGGCACATTGTTTTTACTATATATATATATATATATATATATATATATATATATATATATATATATATATATATATATATATATTATACTGGCAATCAAATTTGATGCCTGTTTTCTGAAAAGAAAAACACAGATATTTGCTATTAAAAACATTTTAATGAAAATTCACTACCATAACGCACTTACTGCGTCCCGAAATTTTTTAAATCTAGAACAAGTAGATTGTTGTTGCTTTTTGTGGGATAGTGATCATGTTAATCGAATTTAATAGGAATTTTATACAGTTCGGTGTCAGGTGGCTGATATGAGAAATCTACATGAATCATAAGATGTATAAAAAAACATTTTTTTAAACAATTAGAATTTATCAACTCTATGCATCTAGGTATTTAAAATGATTTTTTAAAATTACCTGCATTCAATTCACCAACAAACTGTTCGCCTGGAAAACAACTCTATTATTGATTTGATTTTATTTGTACTACTATTTTTGTACATTTTAGTGAATTTTCGTAGAAAAAATTCACTAATGGGGAGATCCCGACTTTTGAATTTTGAAACTTTTTTGCTAATGAGCGCGAATTAGGACCCCTAGAACCCATATCCGGAGTAAGTTTCAATTTATATATATATATATATATATATATATATATATATATATATATATATATATATATATATATATATATATATATATATATATATATATATATATGTATCACACCGATAACTTAAAAAATAATGGGTTGATTTTAATAAAATTTGGCATGTACCTTCCTTTTAATAAATGTCTTGGATAAATTTGTTAGTCAGGAAAATCGGACGAGGTTTTCCGGGAAAATTTTGAGTTTTCATTCGAAAAAACTTTTTATCTCAAAAAATAAATAAGCTATGATAACCAAATTTGGTAAGTAGGTTTACGATATAAAAAGTAAACCATACCACAAAATTTAAATTTATATCCTACAAGTAAAAAAAGTTATAATAAAATATTCAGTGCCAGATCATTTCTATGAAAATTCACTACCATAACGCACGTGCTGCGTCCAGACTTTTATATTCAATCGCCTTTCTTTCATTTCAGGGTACGTATTGAAGAGTGTTGCTGTGACGAGGGATCAGCGAGCCTAAAGGGCCTTTAATCAAGGTTGGTGTATTCTTTTTTCTAGCTTATAAGGCGTTGCGCCCATCTGCCCAGAATTACGTTTATTCTGCGAACGTTTTCGCTTTCGCGTGTGTATCTTATGTGAATCTGTATTTATTGTTTTGTGCAAGTAATATTTCATTTTTTTTTCATTGAGACAGGTAAGTAGACTATATTGTTTTGCCAAAATGTGTGAATAAATTTCTTATGTTTTTATTTTTATAGGTTAATTAAAAAAATGAAGGAGTGATCAAATAAATAATTTTGGTTATAATTTATAATCAAGAAGTTATGTGATAGCGTGTGTTATACAAAGGTATTATACAAAGGTATTAAACAAAGGTATTATACAAAGGTATTATACAAAGATATTATACAAAGGTATTATACAAAAGTATTATACAAAGGTATTATACAAAGGTATTATACAAAGGTATTATACAAATGTATTATACAAAGGTATTATACAAAGGTATTATACAAAGGTATTATACAAAGGTATTATACAAAGGTATTATACAAAGGTATTATACAAACGTATTGTGCAAAGGTAATAATATTTTTAACATGTTTTACTTTATATTTTGGTATTATTAGTTTTGTTTCGTTTTCTATTATCGTCTTTATGAGTGAGTATACCCCTGACGTGTTTTCATCTCCTTATTTTAAGATGACAATATTTTTTTACAGGTTGGGTAACGATATTTTATTTTATTTTTATTCTATTTTAGTTACAGTTCTAGAAAATTATGTGTTAATAATTTCCATTTTCTTTTCAGCTGTAATCAGTATTTTTTTAGGTCTAATTGTATTACTTTCTTTCAGTGTTAATGTTATTTTTTATTTCAGGTTTTAAAACAGCAAGTTAATATACTTTAGATTTGGTTGCTTTTCCCGCCATATATTAGTAAATATATGTGTCTAAGCAATGTTTTAGTGTAAACTTGTTTATTTTATTGATATCTCGAATTGATTGTTTTATTTTAAGTCGTTTTTGTGTGTGTTTGTTTGTTTCTTTAGTTTTAGGTGGCGGTTGTGCTCAAATACCTCCACGTGGTCCAGCTGGAAAGTAACATATAATAATCCAAATAGCTAAAGTAAAAGTATTCCTTATTTAAATAATTTTTATTATCAATTGAAGGTTTGTGCTAATATAATGTGTGTGTGTGTGTGTGTTGAAGGAATTGGCTTCGGACATGACGTCCATTGGCCACAAAACTCTGCAGCGAATTTGTACCATTGTTATATCTATACATTGTTATAAACAGCGATTCTCCTTCAAATATATTGATAATTTGCAGCATGAATATCAATACTTACAGCAATATGGAGGGTTAAAGCGATAGACGTACCTTTATGTTTAAGCTCTTACAGAGTATGACTATTTATAAATGGCTATAGCATAAGCAATATTTATCTTCTAACATATCAATTTTGTCAAAATATAAATGTTTGTGTTCTTACTTATTATTAAGGATAAAAACAAAGGATACTCGCTTCTCTCCCAGGTGTCCTTCAGGGCATTTTTTTTTAACAACCAACACTGGGCAGCTAATGACATGGGATAAAAAACAATAGGTGAGACAGTAGGAAAACTAAATTTATATTAATATTATTCTTAACCAAGGCTAATACTAAAATACACATATAGAGAAACAGCAAAACTAAATTTTGATTTTTGTATGCCGAATGAATTTTATAAGTATATTATGGATTATCAGGCTATTTGTACAAATAAGTGTTGCTAAGTTCACAGGAAACTCTACTCCTGCATCTTTGAGTTTTTACAGAGTTGTTTACGTATCGGGTTATACAAACTGCACTAAAACATGAGATGTTCTAAAGTTCCTAGGTAACTGTTGTCACATGTACAATAATGATTGTTACTAATGCCTATTTTATGTAGGTGTTGTGGAAAGCAGCCGAGATTCAGTTTCATTCTGGTAATTATAGTAGTATAGTACCTTGGCATAATAAAATCGTCAATATGTGGATTTTTTTTAGGCAACATTGGATGAATAAGTGTAAATCGGTTAGTTGTTTTGTTAACAAACTCATGCCAAACACTTTACCACGTTTCCCTTATTTCTAATGTAATTTTTTGATTTACATAGTCAGCAGTAATCCAGTTTATTATTTTATTTGGACTTTCAATAGATTCTTTAGCTAGTTTGTCTGCTATTTCGTTGCCTGCTGGTCCCGTGTGCCCTTTTATCCACATAAATATGATTCGATTACCACCATCCTCTATCGACTGATACAGACTGATAATGTCACATATTACTGGATTTTTGCCATGTTTGGTGTAATTTTTAAGTGAAAGCAGAACTGATTTGGAATCTGATAAAATTAGCGTATGTTCAATTTTGTTTTCAACTGACCATTGAAGTGCTTCATACAAGGCATATGCCTCCGCTGTGTAAATAAATGTTATAATATTTAATTAAATTTTTTGGTATCTACCGTCTTGGCAATAAAAAGCACAGCCTGTCCCAGATAACGATTTTGAACCATCTGTATATATTTGTGTATATTTGTCAAACTTTTCCAATGTTGCTTTAAGTATGGAACGATTTAGAGATAGGAAAATGGTATAATTTGGAAATATTATATCTATTTTGTGCATTTTTGGATAGAGTAGGGTAAATATGGGGATTTTGTCTTTTGGAACAATCGCGTCAGCAAAGTGCATTGTATTGCCTTATGCATCAACCAATGGTGGATTATTTTTTTTTGACCAATAAGTATTAGACAACCATTCAAGAAAAAGCCAATATAATACCTTTAAACGTAATGGATAATAGTGTCACCATTCGATAACTAGTTTTTTTGCCAAAAATGTCCTTCTTAAGTATATCAGTGGTTCCTGGCTTTCCACCAGGACCGCATTATTTGGTGATGATTTCATCGCACCAATACATATTTTAATTGCTTTCGTTTGTATGCGATCTATTATTTTTAAATTAGAGATTGAAGAGATGCTAATATAATGTTTGATATGTTTTGCTTTATATATGCCTGTGTGTATGTATGTAAGCTTGTATTCTATATATGTATATATAGTTAATATATTCTATATATATATTTGTTATTTTGTATGCAAACATCTCAATCCGGGAGATATTAGCACTCACTTAAATGTGCAGCGGTATTAATTGAGTATTAATGTACTTACTGTGCCCGAGTTGTTTTAGAATCTGATGTTAGAAAAGGACCGTGGCTATATGAACTGGGCTATCAGTCCGAAGCCCAAACAAACAAACAAAAACAAGGTTTGTGCTTTTAACGAAAATTGAATCGTTTATCATATGTTACATACTAAATTTTGAGCAATCGTATTCAAAACAAGGATTCTTTTTAAAACGTTCGTGTACAAAAACATAGATATTGTATAGATTTTACAACTTTGGGTTATTTTTAGCAAATCTTTCGTAAAACGAAAAATTCACTAATGAGGAGATCTGCGTTTTCCTATTTAACCAAGTCTGTATCTGCTACCGTTTTGGAGATCAACAAAATGGCCCTTCTTATTTTGGACACACTATATAATATATATATATATATATATATATATATATATATATATATATATATATATATATATATATATATATATATATATATATATATATAAAAGGAGAATAATTGACCAAAATTTAGGTCTGTAAAAAAGTTAGAGGCATTTAAAGGAAAAAAAACTCTGGACGCAGCAAGTGCGTTATGGTAGTGAATTTTTATTAAATGTTTCAAATTTGAATAACTCAGTTTTCTAAAAACTTAGTAAGTCTGATTTTGCTATATAGTAAAGTCTTTCCTAGGGCAAGATACTGACCAAATTTCATTGAAACAACTTTGTAATTTTTGGAGAAAAAAAATTTTCAAAAGAAAATTTAAAATTTGAATAACTGAATTTTCTATAAACTTAGAAAGTTGAATTTTGGTACTTAGTAAGTTCTCTTCCAAGGCAACATACATAGTAAATTACATTAAAACAGCTTTGTTATTTTCGGAGAAAAAAATTCTTTTGAAAGAAAACTCAAAATTTTCTCGGATAACCCCGTCCGATTTTCCTGGCTAACGAACTCATCCAAGCCATTAATAAAAGAAAGGCACTTGGCGAGTTTCATTGAAATCGGTTAATTATTTTTTTGAGTTATCAGACGGATACATATATATATATATATATATATATATATATATATATATATATATATATATATATATATATATATATATATATATAAACATATAAAAGACATATTGAACTTGTACGCACTGTTAGACCACCCTGTATATCAACCATACCTCAAAAATTAGATGTTTATATATTGTTTCTTTAACGTCTGTCTATTTTCGTGACTATGACCAATCACCAATACCAGGGAGCAGTTTCACCTCACTATCCTGAAAGTTTTACCTAATCCCTCATTTTATGAAAGGAGAAGAATCTTTAACGTGTCCAACATCGCATGGTGCACAGAACCGACGGCTTAGTGCCTCCTCCCATGGACGGAATATATAGACACGGTTGGGGTGCCGCAAGGAACAGTTCTTGGACCTACGCTGTACATTATCTATGCCAACAGCCTACTTCAGTACATCACGCACCAATCTGAAAACAACATCAATCCAGATAACAAAAGAACGGTCGCCTCCTATGCCGATGATACCAACTTTTTGATAGGTGGACATAGTGTTGAGCACATTATGGCTGATTCTGACAAAACCCTCAAAAGTCTAACCAATTGGGTCGATAAAAACAAGCTTGCACTTAACAAGGATAAAACAGCTTGCGTGTTTTTTAAATCTTCAAAATCAAAAAAAGTACTGTACAAAGCGTAGAACTTGATGGCCAAACTGTAACCTTGCAGCCATCTACAAAACTACTAGGACTTCATATCGATAGTGAGTTAAAATGGAATGTTCACATCGATGAACTTTGCTCGCGAATCTCATCCGTTACATATGCAATAAGAACACTTACCCAAAGATGCAGTACCTTTACTGTGTTGTCACTGTATTATGCGTGTTTCTACTCACAACTAAGGTTTGGTATTACGCACTGGGGATTAGCAAGTGAAGTAAACCGAGTTTTTAAACAACAAAAGCAAGTGATGAGGATCATATTCAATATCCCTCATAGACACACTTGCAGAAACACTTTTAAAGAACAGGGTATCCTTACACTCCCCAGCATATACATCATGGAAGTGCTAACCCATGTTTTTCAAAACAAAACCAAATACACACGCAATGCAGTGGAACATGGATATACCACAAGAGGTAGAAATAACCTGCAAACTGACAAACATCGCACAGCTCTGTACCAAAAATCACTGTTTTACAATGGCTGCAAGTTGTATAATGCGTTGCCGGAAGATGTACGGAATGTTGACACTTTACCAGCTTTTAAAAAAAAAGTGAAAACGATTCTTATAAACAAGACGTGCTACTCGGTGGATGATTTTTACACATAAACTACCATTAACTATCTTCTGTTTTTAAATTCTTATAATATGAACACTTTGTTTGTAGTGTAGTTGCCATAGTATAAACTATAAACCTAGTGCACCTGGTGACTCTAAAAAACAATATTGGAATTGGATCTGGATTCTGCGGCTCTTATCTTTTGAACGTTATAAACGTTATAAGTGTGTTTTATAAGTATCTTTGTTTTGTATTATTTAAGGAAAAATTTTCCTTATTTGTTATGCTTATTGTGTGTGCTATTCTCGTTCTTATTGTTAATTTTTTGACGTACATGAACATCCCTGTGTCATTCAGGTGACATTGGCCTGTTTCATTGTTAATATATACATTATACATTATACATTATACATTCAACTTGCCTAAAAACAATGCCAAAACCTCGGTTGATGTTAATATTACAGTATCTACTGAAAAATAATTTGACGTTTCTACTGGGAATCGAACCTGGATACCTTGAGTCTAGAGGTGCACGTTCTTACTCCTGGGCAACCGAGGTTGCAACTCAAAAATAATTGATACATTGATACGAAACTTGGCGGCGTGTTCTTTCAGTAATTGAATGTCTTGTTGTTAGCCTGTAACATCCGACAAGGTTTTCGGGAAAATTTTGGGTTTTCTTTCGGAAATTTAAACTATTTCGGAAATAACAACGCTATTGTAATCAAATTTGGTTCGCAAGTGGTTCCTATATAACGCAGAATATAGGGGAAAAGAAGTTTCAAAAAGCTGATTCTTTAAAAAATATTTGCAATCATTCATAGCATTTTTGACATAATGGTTAAAAAAAAATCAGTTTTTTGGAAATAACTGAAAAACTTGGTATATATATATATATATATATATATATATATATATATATATATATATATATATATATATATATATATATATATTAAAATCTAAAAATGTAAAAATATATAGGGTTTTAAAAGGTGATGGCGACTTTTGGTATTACCAGGGGTGCTACATATCTGAAAATATTTTGGTTGAGGACAATGTAATCAATTCTCGCTGAGACACCTGTATATTCAGGATGTTTCATTTTAAGTGTGACACTCTGTATTATGTTAAACGGTATAATATTTGCTATTATCAATTTGTAAATAAACACAAAACTTTGTTTACAAAAATTTTGCAAAAAAAAAACCTACGCTCCACACTGAAATGAAACCTGTGAAATGTAGAGCCACACAGAACATGCATACGAGTTTAGTTATATGACCAATCATAGAAGTGAAGTTGCTAATATATTATTTTTTAAACAAAATCAGTCATAAAATATATATCACTTGCTATACAGTACTTCCGAAAAGTAACGAATAAATTCATTATTTCTGGAATTGAGTGTTTTTCGAAAAAATCCTGTGAGATGTCGATTTTGTTTTAAACAAAGACACTATTTGACATAGGATCCATATTTGTGACGTCGTTGTTGTTCGAGATATGACGTCACCGACAATTTTTTTAAATGACAACCCTCAATTTCTACTACGCCATTTGAAAGAGCGTGTCATTCTACGTATACATCGTCAAAAATTATGGCTGCTTGATAGTAGCCTAGGAGACCTGGAATTTTTGAAGTGTTTATTGAGTAGTGACTTTTGTCTTTTGTTATTTTTTGATCTGTCCCGTGCGTTCGACACGATAAATTCTGGCTTTGTTTGTGACAAACTTCATTATATGGAAATTAGGGGGAATTTGAACAACTGGATTCGGTCATTTCTGTCTAACAGAAAACTTGTTGTTAGGATGGGCGATGCCTTATCAGACTCAAAAGTCATAAACACTGGCGCCCCACAGGGAAGCGTTTTAGGCCCGCTGCTGTTCCTGCTTTATGTTAACGACTTGCCAAAACATATATCAAATGGATTGGTATTCATGTACGCTGATGATACGTCAATTTTAGTCTCAGCCTCAAATCTTCCATCTCTCTATAAAAAAATTAATAACGTTTTAAATGAATTCAGCAGCTGGTGTACAAAAAAACAATATGATTATTAACTATGACAAGACGCAATTGCTGCATTTCCAAACTAAGTTAAGTCCGCGTGTTGACATCAGTGTTAACTTTAATGGCAGCTCTTTAACTTCTGTTGTCTCCACATCATTTCTGGGAACAGTAATTGACAGAGTTTTTTCCTGGTCCACTAATGTTGGTGCAGTTTGCTCAAAGCTGAACAGATGTTTTTTACATTCTAAAGAGTTTAAAGTCCTACCTTAATTTAGATGGCCTGTTGACTGCATACTACGCTCTTGGCCACTCAGTTATAAATTATAACATAGTGTCGTGGGGTCAGGCGACGGATGCAGCTAGGGTTCTCCTACATCAAAAACGCATTATGCGCCTGATTTTTAACCTTGAGATTCGGGAATCTTGTAGGGAGGTTTTCAAAAATAATAAAATTCTGACAGTTGTTGGGGTTTATTTACTGAAGCTAATGTGTTATGTATTTAAGAAGAGAAATAATTTGTCACACAATTACAATTTACATAGCTATAACATTCGCTTTAGAGATAATATATATCTGAATAAACCTAATAATTCATTCTATAAAAAGTCGCCGTTGTATGCGGGTTCTTATTATTTTAATCTGCTGCCTAATCATATTAGGGATTGTCGTACCGTGGCGCAATTCGAGAGAGAGCTTAAGCAGTATCTGTATTCACAGTGTTTTTATTCTGTCGATGAGTTCGAAATTCACTTAAGGTCATCATAGTTGTTGTGATGTCGCATATATTTAGTATTTTTGATGTCTTATTTGTTATTTCGTGGTGATATAGTGTGTGACTGTTTGTGTTTATGTGAATATTTTGTACATTATTTTACTTATTGATTCTTATGTTTTATAATTTTATTGACGTGTCTATCTGAAACATTGTATCAGCTCATGACAAATAAATTTATCTATCTATCTATAAAAGAATGGTTAAATTAGCTGAACGAGAGCGAATTGAAATACTTTGCATGATCGGATTTGGAGACAGGATGCGCACCCAAAAAGAAGTATGTTGAATTGTTCAATGAAACTGATCCTGATCGGCCTCCCATTGACCAAAGCATGGTAAGCAATATTGAGTCTAAATACCGTAACTTTGGGCATGTTCGTGATCTTTCTAAATCTAGTCGACCTTCGAAATCAGAAGAAGATCAACTTAATGTTTTGTTGGCAACAAGAAAATCATCACACAACACTTAACCAATTGGTTTCTGATTTCAATATGGCAGCGTCCACAGTTCACAAAATTGTGAAAAAAGCAAACTATCATCATTATAAGGTATACCTTGTTCATGAGCTATCTGAAGACGACTTTGATCGGCGAAATCAATTCTGCGAGCAAATGCAAGAACTAATAATAATAATTTCGTAAAAAACCTACTTTTTCCTGACGAGTCTACGTTTGTTTTGAACGGCCATGTTAATAGACAAAACTGCCGTTATTGGGCTACCGATAATTCCCGATGGATGATGGAGTATCACACTCAACGTCCTCAGAAAGTTAATGTGTGGTGCGGCATAGTCGACGGAATAATTCTGTGTCCCCATTTCTTTGGCGTGAAGCTTAGTGGTGCAAAATGTTTGGATTTTCTTCTCGACAACCTTATTTCTGAACTAACATCTTTATATCCAGATATAGAGGAACGTGATCTTCCGAGAAATGACTTTTTGTTCAACACGATGGTGCACCTCCCCATTATGCAACACCTGTCCATGCTTATTTGGATGTGGTGTTCCTGAATCGCTGGATAGGGAGAAGAGGGTCGATTGAGTCGCCAGCTAGATCACCAGATTAGACACCCCTAGATTACTTCTTGTGGGGATACATAAAAAGCAAGGTATACGTTAATAGAACGGAGAATTTAAAAGATTTAAAGGCAATAATTCGTCAAGAGATGCATCTTATACCTCCTGAGGTTATTGACAATGTTCAAAAGAAATTATTAATCGTCTTGGCTACTGTCAGGCAGCCAACGGTGCACACTTTGAACATTTGATTTGGTTGAGTTTTTACATAGTTATTATCCTTACATTTAGTATTTTGTAATTTAAAATCGTTTTTCTTCTTCTTTTTTGTGTCTAACCTACATACTCACGCTAATTATATCATGGTCGAAATTGGGGGTTTCCATTTAAAAAAAATGTCAGTGACGTAATATCACGAACAAAGATGACGTAACAAATATGTATCGTATGTCAAAAAATGTCTTTATGTAAAACAAAAATCGACGTGTCAGAGGATTTTTTCGAAAAAACCAATTTCAGAAATAATGAATTTATGCTTTACTTTTCGAAAGCACTATATATATATAATTCTTTTGGCTTGGCATCAAGAGCAAGGTCAATAACATAATAAACTGTGATTCGGATATTTTGGCGTAAAATCCCAATGCGTCAGAAGAATGCGATCTCTGAATCATTTTGCAAGAGCGTCTGAGCTGCGAATACTAAGAAGAGGCAAATATGCAACGACAACCTATAATAATCTTATCGTCTGGTTTATTTTACAGCTAGTCGTTAGTAACAGACTGTTGTCAATTCTAAATAATCAAAATCTTCCGCAATCAAACAACCACTGTTAAATAAATAAAATTTGGTTATACTCATTTATACTCATTACTCATCTTACAAAGAAGCTGTGCTGGTGGTTGTATCGACATAATTTTGCAAAATCCTCAAATAACCAAACTGCCAATCTATATAATAGAAACAATGGGCCATGTTTCATCAAAATAACTTTATTGTTTGAAAATCTACAAAAATTTCCGAAAGTAAACCTAAATTGATCCCAAAAAAACTTGTTTTGTGGTCAACCTTATGGGTTAATAGCAAATTGATTCAAATTTGAAGCATTTAATGAAAATTCGCTACCATAACGTACTTGCTGCGTCCCGAATTTATTTTCTTACAAAGATGTATTATATATCGATGGAAAATGCAAAAATGCAAAAATGCAATAACATAGGGCGTGTTCGTTAAAAGAAAAAGAAAATTTGAATCACCAACGATTTATGGGCCACCTGTAATTATGGAAATATTTTTTAAGATGTAGCTCAAGACACCCTATAATTAATGTATACAACTATTTGAAATGAATTCTCTGGGAATATTTTAGTAAAATGAAGGACAACGACGGTTGAAACTAAGAGTTCAGGCTTTGTAAAACAATATTCTTGAAACATTTTCCATCCGTAGATCATATTAGTTTCAGGTTCATTGCTTAAATATTACAAATGCTGACGTTTTAAATCGCGACTTTGACGTTTTGAGGAAAACCCAAATTTATGTTTCTTTAAATGCATGTAACTTTTTTGTCATTTAACCTACAGAGCTAAATTTTGGCGGGTAGCTTATTTTTAATAATCGAAGCCCTTGCCCTTACTTTGTTAATTCCGGAGATATAATTTTTTTTCGAATGAAAACTCAAAATTTTCCTGGAAAGCCTCGTCCGATTTTCCTAACTAACGAACTTATCCAAGCCATTTACAAAAGGAAGGTACGTACCAAATTTTATCACAATCAGCCCATTATTTTTTGAGTTATCGGTGTGATACATATATATATATATATATATATATATATATATATATATATATATATATATATATATATATATATATATATATATATATATAAACATATAAAAATTGAAACTGACCCTGGTTATAGGTTCTAGCGGTCCTAGTTCGCGCTCATTTGCAAAAATTTTTTCAAAATGCAAAAGTCGGGATCTCCCCGTTAGTGAATTTTTTCTACAGAAATTCACTAAAACTAGCATAAAAATTAACAGAAAAAACGTCACTAATCAGCAAATTATAAACAAGATTACGAGCATCTAATTGTTTATACAAATAATGTTTAGTTCAGTATGAGATCTTCAGTGCAGTAGCTTCGCGTAACCTATAATCATAATAATAAGAAGAATCCGTGCTTTCACATACGCGAAGCTTAACGTTTCTGAAGAATACTCTGAATTTAAGGCTTTTTTCCCCTAGGGCTCGTCCGCGTCTTTGCCGCCCCGATAGCACCGCAGTCTTTGGCTAAACGTTCATGCCCTATTTTCTACTCCACCCATTCCAAAATCACTGTGCCGTGAACTAGTCTGCACAGCAATTGGAAGGGTGAAATTTTATATTGCTCTGTCTCCGGTCTAGACTGTCCGTAGATCAGTTGCCTTTTGCGGTCCAGAGCTTTACACTATCACAAGATGTGCTGGGCTGCTTCCTCCCCCTCGCCGCATTGTCTGGTTGCCAGGTCCCCCTTGAACCGCCCCATTTTATGGAGGTATTTCTTGACGGATCTTGTAGTATTTTTTACTTTCATTGGTACTCAATCAATTTTGACGTTTGAACTTTCTTGAATCACATTTAATTATTTAAAAATTAATTTACCTCTAACTTTTTTGTCTTTTAAGATATCCGAATTTTGGTACACAGGATACACTTTTTGACAGAAACCACCTTACTAAATTTGGTTGCCTTTATTTTGTTATTTCCGGAGATATAATTTTTTTTCTAAAGAAAACACAAAATTTTTCGGGGAACCTGGGCCGATTTTCCTGAATAACTAACCTATCCAAGCCACTTGAAAAATGAAGGTATCTGCCGAATTTTATCAAAATCGGACCATAATTGTTTGAGTTATCGGTGTGATATATATATATATATATATATATATATATATATATATATATATATATATATATATATATATATATATATATATACACGGCATTTCTGTACTACACAAGGAAAAGGGTTAAGGGCAAAGCCGCAAGGAGACAACCGCATACACGTGTTTCAAGCTTATTAGCCATCATCAGTACGGTATAGCCAGGTAAAGATGGGAACATTCTGGATGAAGATGCAAAAAAACAGGGAGTCTCAACAGGCAACCAGTGCACATTTGCAGCAACATTTGGATGACCTTCAATCCGAGGGAAACAACCAAAAAAGCCACGGAGGCAAAGAAATCACCTGCGTGAACATCCGGATCCCAGGAAGTTATACTAACAACAGGATATATAGTACAGAAATGCCGTGATTTCTTTGCCTCCGTGGCTTTTTTGGTTGTTTCCCTCGCATTGAGGGTCTTCCAAACGTTGCTGCAAATGTGCACTGGTTGCCTGTTGTGACTCCGCGTTTTTTTGCATCTTCATCCAAAGTGTTCCCATCTTCACCTGGCTATACCGTACTGATGATGGCTAATAAGCTTGAAACACGTGTATGCGGTTGTCTCCTTGCGGCTTTGTCCTTAACCCCTCTCCTTGTATATATATATATATATATATATATATATATATATATATATATATATATATATATATATATATATATATATATATATATATATAACAATATAATAATTGAAACTGGCCCTGGATATGGGTTCTAGAGGGCCTAGTTCGCGGTCATTTGAAGAAATTTTTACAAAATTCAGAAGTCGGGATCTCCTCTTTAGTGAATTCTTTTAAAGAAAATTCACCAACAGTGTTATACCCTGTAAACTAGACAGTCACATAAATTCACTGAGAACCTCTGTCGAAGGTAACGATCATATCCATATCATTTTATTTACAGCAAATCAGCGATAATTACATATAATCACTGTATTTATTAGGATATTGAAATTTTTATGCATATTATCGAATTATCCAATCAATTATTTGCAATATATGTGAAATAAAATGCAATTAAACATATCTCAATGACGCCATTATTTGAAAGCACAGTAAATGACACATTGTCTCATTTAAACGTGCGTAATAACCATCATTATTTTTGAAATTGGTGATTCTTTTCTCTGGTAAGTGTTCACCGAAGGTCCACAAAATAAATAAGCTATTATCAATTAATAAAGTTCAATATCATACAAAATTATAAAATTTATTTAACGAGAGATCACAAGATTCATTGCATTGTTGCTGAAAGTACTGTGATAACGAATTTCTGTGGAAGTCCTTGAAAGTGTTTTACACAGTTTATGTAATTCTAATAAAATATACATTTAAATTGATAAACAGGAAGTAAATGAAGATAGACATTACGTTATCTTTCAATTACACAAAGATGTTTATAAATACTTTTATTATAAAATACTTTCCAATGCATTATATCATGATGTCAAGGGAATTAAAGGTATTATGTTCTTAGTGCAATTCCATCCTAAAAGATAAGCTGCTTTTGGTTCCTTTTGAAACTAAATTTTAGATTTGTGTGAGTGGAGTATGTAAGTTTTAATTTTAAGATATATTTTTAGTAAACAGCAAGCGTATAGGGAGATAAAAAAAGTTAAAAGGAAAAAGTTATAGAGCTTGTTAGATTAACATTCTTAAGGCAGGTTTTTCAATAATGAAAAGCAAGGTCAGATGCATCCTTGTTAATTTTGAAGATTAACAGTGACTGAATGAGCCAGTTCTCAAAGTCAAAACTCTAATAAAAAAAAACTCTAGACGCAGCAAGTGCGTTATGGAAGTGAATTTTGATAAAAATCAATTTGGTTACCGATATAATCTATATAGTAGGAACAATGTACCATATTTTATCAAAATAATTATCTCAAAATGTACAAAACTGTTCCGAAAATTAACTTTAAATGTTTCTGAGAAAACTGTTCTCCTAGACAATGAACCTTAGGTTAATAGCAAATTGAGTTATTGAAATTTGAAACATTTAATGAAAATTTGCTACCAAAATGCCCTTGCTGCGTTTATACAAAAATTTTCCGAAAATAAAGTTAAATGTTGGTTGCCTAACCAACAAAACTTACGTTAATAGAAAATTGAGTCATTGAAATTGGAAGTATTTAATGAAAATTCGCTACCAAAACGCACTTACTGCGTCCAGATTTATTTCTTTCAAACATGCATCATATTTCGATAAAAAATGTTAAAATGCAGTAACGAATTTGTTCTACAAAAATTTGCTAAAAATTATAGACCGTTAAACCATAAACTTCACTAAACCTACGGCGAAAGCATCAACTTAACTAAACCGACAGCCAAAGAATCGGAGAAAGGGTCTATTTGAAATGAATTTTCTGGGAACATTTTAGTAAAATGAAGGACAATGACGATTGAAACTAAGACTACAAGCTTTGTAAAACATTCTTCTTGAGACATTTTCCTTCCATAGCTCATATTAGTTTCAGGTTTATTGCCTAAATATTACCAATTTTGACGTTTAAAATCGCGACTTTGACGTTTTGAGGAAAACCCAAATTTATTTTTCTTTAAATGCACGTAACTTTTTTGTTCTTTAACCTACAGAGCTAAATTTTGGTAGGTGACTTACCTATAATGACATAAACCCGTGTATGAAATTTGGTTGCCCTTACTTTGTTAATTTTTTCGGTTTTTTTCGAAAGAAAACACAAAATTTTCCGGGAAAACCTCGGCGGATTTTCCTGGCTAACGAACTTATTCAAGCCACTTGCAAAAGGAAGGTACTCACCAAGTTTTATCAAAATCGGTCCATTATTTTTTATGTTATAGGTGTCACACATAAATATATATATATATATATATATATATATATATATATATATATATATATATATATATATATATATATATATATATATTTAAATTTATAAAGTCTAAAACCGAGAAATTGTTCAAAATTTAAAAGTCAGGATCTCCTCATTAGTGAATTTTTTTTAAGAAAATTCACTAAAATAATAAAAATTTAGATTATATCTTCATTTATTTATGAGTTTGTACACTAATCGGCTTTTTTGATGAATAAATATCTCTTTCGCATTTTGACTGATAATGTGCTATTTTACTAAATTCAAAATCGTTTACTAAATCTGGACGTAAATGCGTTATGCTAATGAATTTTCATAGAAATGATCTGACACCAAATATTTTTTATAACTTTTTTTTCTTGTAACATAAAAATATAAATTTGCATATATAGTTTCCCTTTAATATTGTAAACTTATGTACTAAATTTGGTTACGATAGCCTTTCTATTTTTTGAGATAATTTTTTTTTCCGGAGAAAACCCAAAATTTTCCCGGAAAAACTAGTGGGATTTTCCTGGCTAACGAGCCTGTCCAAGCCAGTTACAAAAGGAAACGCCAAATTGTACTAAAATCGGACCATCATTTTTTGAGTTATAGGTGCTAAAATGCATTGTTTCCAAGATACAAGGTGTTACTTTTTTTGTAAAATAACGATTTTTAAAAAATAATTCAAATATCTCCTCACCGACTGTTTTGAAATTTGTCAACGTTGTTTATAGTAATAATGGGCTGATTTGACCCTAATTAGATACAGATTGTTAAGTCCATTGGCGTTAGGGGGTCACCTCAACAAAAATTATTGTTCGTGTTTGTGATTTTCTGTATGAAAATGGACATGCCATAAAAAGGTTTTTATTTTTTATCGTGTAAACGATTCAAGATGCGGAGAAATTTCAAAAGACAAAAAACTTGTAGTTTTAGTTTCTTTATCTCAAAATAATATACAAATCATATTGCAGTCAGTGGCGTACATTTTTATGTCACTAACTTTTGTTGAGGTGCCCCCTAAACGCCAATGGACTTAACAATCTGTATCTAAATAGGGCCAAATCAGCCCATTAATAATACAAACAACGCCGCCAAATTTCAAAACAATCGGTAAGGAGATATTTGAATTATTTAAAAAAAAACGTTATTTTACAAAAAAAAATTTAACACCTTGCAACTTGGAAACAATGCATTTTAGCACTTATGTTGATGGGAACTTTTTTTCATAAAATGATCTGGGAAATCAACCTCTTAAATATTGCCCCATCTTTTTTAAACACCCTGTATGTATAAAAATTGAAACCGACCCCGAATTATGTGGGTTCTAGAGGTCCTAGTTCACGCTCATTTGAAGACATTTGTTCAAAATGCAATAGTCGGGATCTCCCCATTTGTGAATTTTCTTTAAGAAAATTCACAAATGGAACTTTATCTTATAAAATTGTCACTTTACTATACAGTGTGTACCAAACTGGATGGGAATGTATTGCTATCTCCGTTATTATTAGAGATAGGGAGACAGTTAAATTAGCAATATTTTGTAGAATTTCATACTCGTTCCAAGTATGACTTGTATTTTGTTCTGCTTCTTTTCGTTTTCGAGTTATTTTGAAAAAACAAAATTTGTCGATTTCTTTTTTCTTCAATATCTAAGTAGGCGTTGATCTGACATGCCTAAGAATTGCACATTATCAGGACACTTTGTACAGAGTAATCTGTTTGTGCTATTCTGAACTTTGGATTGACATTTGTTTTTGAGCTACAGGTATAAACGTTTGTTTTTATAATGGCAGCCATATCGGATTTTTGCTCGTGTAATGGCCCATAAAAAGAGCTTTCCAGTGATGTACAACATGCTTGAGAAATCTTGTAATTGCACTGACAATTTTGAGAAAAACCATTTTGAGGATAGTAGGCTATGAAATCCAATACCAGAAAACAAATGACACAAAAAAAGTGTTCAAAAATACTGCTTTGGAGTCTAACAATAGACTTCTACTTTTGACATAATTTTCCGTAATGATTCACGATAAAAAATATTGTGATTTAATTTACAATACTTAATTAGGTAATAATGCTAGGTAATAATATGTGAAATAGTTTAATAACGAAACCCGGCAATAACAAATAGAAACCTAAACTCCACAAAACAACACAATTAGAAACGGAACTCAACAAATAATAAAAAAGTAACTTAAAAATACACGAACTGGAAAATTGTTCAATATGGCCGCCGTTTTGTTCAATGCACTTTATACACCTTTTTGAAACATGCCTGCAAACTCTGGTGAGGGTGTTTTGGTTAACATCATTTATAGCTTCCGTGATTCTGTTTGGTAATTCATTGATATTTTGTGGTGGATTGAATTTATACACATCATTCTTCAGAGTACCCCAAAAATAAAAATCCATGGGTGTTATATCAGGACTTCGAGCACACCATTGAACCGGCCCATTGTTACAAATGACATGATTATTAAAATGTTGGGACAAAAATTCTCTGACGATCCTAGCATTTTTTTTACAATAACACTAAACATTCATTATTAATTACCAACATATCACCAAAATCTTACAAAAACTGATTTCTACGAAAACACTAAGAACATTTCTGCGAAACCTTTTAAAATTCAGCCGCTATTTGAGAGTGCCTGTATACGGCAGGTTGAAGCTTTTGACAAGTAATACAAACAAAAAGCTCTCCCAAAACGTCATTGCCATAGGACTCCTCTATATATTGATAAAAAAGTCGTATCGCAATTTGTGATATGTGTTCGAAATAAGTGCCAAAAACGTGAAAAGTTGCAAAACAATTGAAATAACTCAAAAACGATGAACGACATCATTTTTTTTTCTTACAAGCATGCATTATAATTCAATGAAAAACACAAAAATGCAATGAAATAAGGGGGTGTTCTATTAAAAAAGAAAGTGTGTATCACCAACGACTTATAGAAAACCCTGTGATTGTCAAAATAAGTTTATAAGATGCAGCTCGAGTTACCCTATAATTAACGAATATACTTTTTTGTCATATCTTGTATAATAACGTATACATTAAGCTTTGCCGCAGAAAAGCGTCACCCTGTATATGTGTAAACAGACAAAAACTGAAACTGACCCCGTATATGGGTTTTGCGAGTTCTAGTTCGCGCTCATTTGAAGATATCTTTTTAAAATTCAAGTCAATAACGAATTTTTTCTACGAAAATTTGCTAAAATATATACTATTAAACCATAAACTCTATAGCTGAAACTACTGCCAAAGTATCAGAAAGAGGGTCTATTTGAAATTGATTTTCCGAAAATATTTTAGTAAAATGAAGGACAATGATGGTAGAAGCTGAAACTTAAGGCTTTGTAAAACACACCTATTACTACGCATATCCTACATAATCCGTATTTGTTTCAAATTCATTGTCTGAAAATTGCAAATTTTGACGCTTCAAATCGCAACTTTGGCGTTATATATACATACACTTTCGTAAGCATCTAACTGACGTGACTGCCTGACATTTTTTATTAACTTGAAATCTTCTTTATCCGCATGATGATTATTATCGCAAATATTCTGAGCAATGCATGATTTATCAATAGTGCCATATATCAGTTGCGCTAAGTGTTCTTTAAATCTAGTTTCAAACGTTCTTTTAGTCTGCCCAACATATTTAAGTTCACAACCTTTATAACCTTTTTCAGAGATTACTGGCACCTCTGTGGTTTTACCTTTATCATTTGGGTTACGTAGCAAATGTTTAATGTATGTTTTGTAGAAAACGTTAGCTGCAAACTAGATTTCTTAAAAATGCTATTAAAACCTGTCGTAATTCGCGGTTCAAATGGTAAACAGACAGCGGTTTATCTGGTTTATCGTCTTTGAAAGTTGTAGATTCCGCTATTATTTTCCTTGTTTTAGTCAATTTTCTTAGAAAAAAATCACTAATGAGAAGATCCCGACTTCTACTAAATTTTGAAAAAATTTCTTCAAATGAGCGCGATCTAGGACCCGTAGAACCCATATTGTGACAACAACTTTGTCCAGCTTTTCGACTACCTTTCTCAAAAAACCGACCATCTGATTTCTGAATATCTTTCCTTAGAGGTCACTATTCTGGGTGTCTTCAATGTCCATAATAAGGAATGGCTAGGATCTTCAAAAAGCGATCCACAAGGGAAAGCAGCGGAGGCCTTTACAGTCAGCAATTCTTTAGCCAATATGGTTCAGCAACCTACTTACTTTCCTTGCATCCCAACACACAGCTCAAATCCCTTGGATCTCCTTCCTACTACAAAACCTGAATGCTATATCAGTCACCGCCCCCCTTGGTCGCTCAGACGACGGCATGGCCACTGCTTGCTGCGCAATGCAACCCCAGGTCACACAGTCATCACATCCACGTATCGTTTGGCACTACAACTCCGCGAACTGGGACAAAATGAGTAATTACTTTTCCTCATTTACATGGGCTTCTGTCTGCTTCTCTCATCCTGACCCCTCTGATATCTCACAAAACGTCACCGAAACTATCCAGGCTGGCATGAAATTATTTATTCCACGTACACAGAAAACCTCTTCAGCCACTCAAAGGCCCTGATTCTCTAAATCCTGTGACAAGGCCAGACTTAAAAAGGTCAAAGCTCACAAAACGCTTCTACACAATCCCAGTCAAGAAAACAGTCAAGTATTTAACGACGCAAGAAACCGCTATGTCCGCATTCTTTCTGAGGCAAAAACTCGTTTAATAACCACATCAAAAACAAAGTCTTTTTAAGCTCCAATGGCAGCAAACCCTTCTGGACTCTTACTAAATCTATTGGGAATAATTTCTGCAAGAGTACGTTCCCACCTCTTGTTTCAGGGAATGAAATTGTTTCTACCGCGCTGGGCAAGGCTGAACTTTTGCCTCGCTGATCGCCGGCAATTCTGCTCTCAACCCACCTCCAAATGTTCAACCACCAACAGTTCCCAATGTCGCGCATAAACAGACGGATATCATTTTCAAAACTAAAAAGCTACGAGAGATGCTCTCTTCTCTTAATACCAGGAAAGCCTCTGGCCTTGACGAGATCGCAGAAATTGTTCTCAAAAAATGCGCACCAGAACGTGCTCCTGTCCTCACTCGTCTGTTTCAGACATCTTACAATAGAGGCATAATCGCTAGTAACTGGAAAACTGCTCGAGTACAACCCGTCCACAAGCAACTATATGCCCATTTCTCTCCTTTCAATCGCCTCTAAAGTGATGGAAAGTATATGAACACCGAATTTCTAAAATTTCTTGAAAAACACAGTCTAATGCACGACAGGCAGTATGGATTCTGTCAGCGCAGATCAACTATCGACCTCCTTTTCTTTGTCACCCATTCTTGGAACAAACTATGGAACCACACGGTGAATCCCAGATTGTCGCTCTAGACATATCCAAAGCATTCGACCAGGTCTGGCACGCAGCGCTGCTTAATAAACTCCCGGCGTTTGGCCTACCACCAAAACTCTGTACCTGGACAGCAAATTTTCTCTCAAACCGGAGCATGCGTTCTTTTCACTTGTTGGCATTTCTGTGAATCGAAATATCAATTGGCACCAACATGTCACATCAATTTCAGAAGCGGCTGCTGTGAAATTAGGTTTCCTCTTTCGGGCTCGCAAATACTTTTCACCAGCTAATCTGTATACCTTATATACTTCACAAGTAAGGCCAAACCTCGAATACTGCTCCCACATCGGGGGTGCCGCTGTCGCTTCTACACTCGCTATCCTGGACTCCATTTAGCAGAGAGCTATACGTATCATTCGTGACCCTACCCTCACCCAAAAACTGCGATCCCTTGCCCACAGACGTACCGTTGCTGACCTCTCTATCTCTCTCTTTTTTATAGATATCTGCACAGGCACTGCTCAGAGGAGCTTTCTTCCATAGTTCCTCCACCTGCTGCCCCCAACAGATCTACCAGGGGGACAGAGCGAATGCACCCTTTTACTGTCCAGGTCACCAGACATAGAACATCATGTTATGCCCACTCTTTTGTACCTAGGACTTCCAAGCTATGTAATTCCTTGCCGGCACATGTTTTTCCTTCTCCTCCAAACCCCCAAACCTTCAAGTCCAGAATTAACAAGTTGCCTCTTTACTCCTTGTCGACAACCACGGTACGATAGTATTTAGGATTAAAAAAAAAACAAAAAAAAGTTTAGACGATTTGGTAAAAAATATCTGCAAAGCCTCTTGTTTAGAATGTTGTCATAATTTTTATTCTATCGAAACATACTTGTTTTTTATTCCCTTATAAAAATAAACAAATTATATTGGTTCTCGCTATATAATCCAATAAATCATGTATAGCGACAAACGAATTCAAACCAGGTCACCCGTATGAATCGCGAGTATTTTTATACATATTAATATGGGCAGCGTGATATCAATCTACAATTACATAACATAATGTTCCTTGTTGATCTGTTGAATGACTGTGAACTTGAAACAGATCCGAACTTGACCTCTATAACCATCTGAGAAGAAATAATGAGAAAGTGTTTCCGCATGCTGTAAATTTTCCCTTTCTAATTTACTCAATTTCTGCACGCACGCTTCTAATTATCTATTCATACACAAACAAAGCGTCTCTGTGCTTATGAAATGATTTAGAAGTGACAGCTTTGAATGGTAATGAGACACATTGTCTTCGATGATCTGTCGTAGACGTAATCAAGTTCTGTTGTTTGATGGTTAGGCTATATAATCTTTGTTCGTTCCATATTTGTTTGTCTGCTTTATCTTCTGCCATATTGCTAAGCAGCTGGGGTGCGTAATTAGGTCTGCAATTAATTAAAAGTCTGGACGCAGCAAGTGTGTTATGGTAGTGAACTTTCATTAAAATGTTTTTAATGGCAAATATGTCTTTTTTTAGTGGAAATTAGGCTAAATATTTTTTACACAAAATTTTGCCAAAAGAATACATAAAATTCAAATTATATACCTAATCTGTAATTAAAATTAAAAATAAAATAATTTGTTTGCACGAAAATCTATTATAACCTTATTTTCGACAAATTTCGTTTAAAAAATCTTCCATCAATTGAATTATTTTTCATACAAAAATTCTCCACAAATGTATCTACAAAGAAAATTCATTAAATTAATTTATAAGAAAATTCTCTATTAAAAGAACCTTTTGTACAAGAAAATGTGCTAAAAAAAATAAATTAAATAAATTTAAAAAACTGGTCTGATTTTCCGGGTCAAAGTACCATTTTAAGTTATTTACCCATCCACCAAGATATACTAATCTACAAAAGCTATTTCGACGACACTTCACAATAATTTCATGAAAATTTGCCAATAATTTTTCAAGAAAATACGTAAAAAAATTATAATAACTTATTATTATAACATTTATCATTAGTTACCAAAATTTCACAAAAATATCTTACAACAAATGATTTCTACGAAGCAAAAAAATTTTTTAAACTGGCTAATTTTCCTAAAAGAATACATAAAATTCAAATTATATACCTAATCTGTAATTAAAATTGAAAATAAAATAATTTGTTTGCACGAAAATCAATTAAAACCTTATTTTCGACGAATTTCGCTTAAAAAATGTTCCATCAATTAAATAATTTTTCATACAAAAATTGGCAACAAATGTTTCTTCAAAGAAAATTCATTAAATTCGTTGATAAGAAGATTCGCCATTAAAAGAACATTTTGTACAAGAAAATTAGCTAATAGATATAAATTAAATAAATTAAAAAAATATTCAAAATCTACCTAAATACAAAACTACATAGATACTTTTTCTGTGGCTTCACAAAGAAAATGCTTTTGCGTGTGGATGCTGTAAAAATTGAATCCGGTTGTAGAGAAGAAAATAACCTCACAAATCTCTACGTCTATGTTAACTGTGGAACGGTTTTACCACCTAAGGGCAACAACAGCTGCTATTAAACTTGAATTAAAAGTCTTAAAAGTGCGTATCTTTCACTTTCAACAAAAAGTCCTTAAAAAATATTGGAGTTACACAATCTGATCAGATAATGTTGAAAGAGAAATTCAGTCAGCGTGAGATTTGAACTGGCGTCCCTTCGCTCATCAGCCATGCATCTAACAATTACACCACTATAAGCCTTGTATCACATTTTGCAATGAAAGGTAGATAACCGATTATGATCTTAAGTTATGTATGTGTAATATGTGAGGTCTTTAGAGGCATTATTTACCACTATTTTAACAAATGATAACTGTAGCATAAATCTCAAATACTCTAATATACATTTTATGCAATATTCACCATTTATAAATCATAATACTTATACTAATTGTCATGTTTCAAATCTCCAGTTTGACATTTACAGAGAAAAATTATAAAATTTTCAAAGTAAACTTTCTGGTACTTCTTGAACTTTTTGCCGCCATGAAAAGATAAACATTGTCTGGAAAATTAATAGATTTTGTTTAATACATACAATATTTTGGTATTGTGCCTTCTCTGACTTTTAGTGGCACTAAAATTTTGCTTTATTAAGTGCCTATAACTTTTTTTTTTTTCAACGCAGAGACCTAAATTTTGGTACAGAGCTTGGTTTGTACAACGTAACAATGTAAACCAGCTTGCTAAATTCAGTTACATATATTTGTTATTTCCGGATATATGATTTTTTTTCCGAAAGAAAACCTCAAATTTTTCCGGGAAAACTGGTCCGATTTTCCTAGCTAACGAACTTATCCAAGCCACCTAAAAAAAGAATTCATCCACCAAATGTTATCAAAATCATCCCATTATTTTTTTGGTTTATCGGTGCCATACAAGTCGAGCTCTCCTCACTAGTGAATTTTTTTTTAAAGAACATTCACAAAAAAACATTCTCCCCACTTCCCTTTGCTGATTTTAAAAGTGCGAAAAACCAATTTATTAACTAACGCTATCCTTACTTCCATACTGAGTAAAGATTGGAACCTATGACGAGCATTCTTGAACACTTTGAAGAATCCAATTCATGACAACACATTTTTCAGATATGACGAACGTTTTACTAGCAAATTTAGCTATATCATTTTTATATTGATTAAAAAGGAATCTGAATTAAAAGCTTTTTTCCACCAGACAATATTTTTGCGTTGTTGTTTAGTTTTACTAAACTGGCGTAATAATAGTGTACAATTCTAATGAAAATTCACTACAATAACGCGCTTCCTGCGTCTCGAAATTTTTATTAAATCAACTCACACTGTATACAGGCTGTCCCACGTAGACCTTCCATTAGCGGTTTCTGGGGTACGGCTCAGAATTGAATTCTGAAAATTCACGCACGTGGGTTTCTCAATATTTTCAGTGAACTGAAAATATTGACGTTAGTGTGGGACTTCCGGTTATACCAGAAGTAGACGTCAACTTTCTTATTTCAAATAGAAGATGGTGTTTTTTATTACGCATCTTGTTTGATCGTCAAATTTTATGGTAGGTTTCACTAACATATTATGTCATTGTTCTCACCCATTTTAGAGATATCTGACTTTTTTCAAAAATTTCTTAAAAAACATTGTCAAATTTACACACCGGCATCTCTCTTATTTTTCAACCTGAAGAGGTGAACATTTAAAGTGCAAATTAAAAAATACCACAAAATATTTGAAATCTACTAAAGCTAGTACAAGTTAGACAGGGTGTCCTAAATAGACCGGTCAATCGTGACAATTTTAAAACCTAATAAGTCTCTTATTTTAAATAGAATACCCTATATTTTATAACGTTAGTTCATGTACTTTTTATTGTTCTTTTGATTGGTATCAGCATTTTCTATACCTAAGTCCCACCGATTTAAAGATATTTAACATTATTTGCGATAATAAATAATTATTAGTCAGTTTATCAGGTTGCCTAGGAGAAGCAAATTTTAAACGTCATCTTTCGAAATATGCGACAACTTTTGAATACAACTTTTATTTGCGAGGAGTATAATCGAATTATTAACAGAAGATGCCGTATGGTTGCAAAAAGATTTTCACATAAACACAGATCAACTCGTTACATGATCAGAATACTACTAAAAATTCTAAAAATGGAGTGTTTCGTACAAAATTTCATAAGAATAAAGCATCATTAGGGAACAAAGAGATTTGTGTGTTATCACTTCACAATAAATGTTCGAAATTTGCAACGTTCATTTCGAGGCATATTTGCGATAAGAAATAATTATCAGTCAGTTTATCAGGTTGCCTGAAAATTTTAAACGTCATCTTCAGACAGTTAACATAATGGTTGTACTGTAAAGTACGTTTGTCAATTGTATTTAAAAAAAGAGAGTATTTTCCACAATAATGGCACACTTCAATTACTCAAACGATGACTTTTTGTATTTAATTATTATTTACGGGGAGTGTAATCGAATTGTTAGCAGAACATGTCGTGTGTTTGCAGAGAGATTTCCGGATAGACCAACCCCTGGCATGATCAGAAGACTATTGAAAATTTGTTCTGAGAATGGAACGTTTCGTTCAGAAGATAATAAAAATAAACCGCTATTGGACAATGAAGAGACACAAATAAATGTTTTGGCATTTTTTACTGCTTATCCGCATGCGTCAATCAGAGACTGCAGTAGAAATTTGCATCTTTCAAGAGGAACTATTCACAGAATTCTAAAAATTAACAAATGGACACCATTTTCGTTCACTTTAATACACCATTTAGAACCTGAGGATTTTTCCCGACGTGTAGAACACTGCGAATGGTATCTTTTGAAAACTCAAGAAGATGAAAATTTCTCAAGAAAAATTATATGGTGCGATGAGTCTAAATTTTCAAAGAGAGGCATGTTAAATCCTCACAACAGTCACTATTGGTCGGACGAAAATCCTCACATTACTAGAGAATGAAATTTCCAGGACTGTTGGAGTCTCAATGTATTTTGCGCAGTAAAATACAATATAACTTTTTCCCTTAACATTTATGATGATAACTTAACAGGTTGGTACTCATAATATTAAGCAATACTGAATTTCATTTGCGTATTAGTACATTATGTTATTAAAATATTTATTAGACTCACTGAAACTAAATTTGGAAATATGACCCTTTTATTCATATCAGTAATAATGGTAAGATTAAAAAAAGGTAAGAACGAATTCTAAACGTGCAGTATTTACAGGTCCTGGATATTGTTGCATTCTGAAGCAAGTAATAATACCAGCGCTGAACTCCGTGTATGAACACAAAGCTGCAGAAGTTTGGTATCAACAAGATGGAGCTCCACCACACAACTCACATATAGTAAGCGACCTACTCCAGGAAACATTTGAAAACAGATGGATAGCTAACGGTGGTCCTCATCGTTGGCCGGCCCGCTCACCAGACTTGACTCCACTAGATGTTAGTATCTGGGCGTGCATTAAGAACAAAGTTTACCAGGAACCACCTACTACAAAACAAGATACGATAGCTAGAGTGTTAGAGGCCTCCAACGCAATGGAGCAAGATTACCTTTCTCGAGCCACGGGTACCATCATTAAAAGAGCCATCAAATGCCTCGAAGTGAACGGTGCAAATTTCGAATATTTATTGTGAAGTGCTAACACACATCTTTTTGTTCTCTAATAATGCTTTACTCTTATGAAATTTTGGACGAAACACTCCATTACTAGAATTTTTTTACTACTATTCTGATCATGTAACGAGTTAATCTGTGTTTATGTGGAAATCTTTTTGCCACCACATGACATCTTCTGTTAATAATTCGATTACGCTCCTCATAAATAAAAGTTATATTCTAAAGTTGTTGCATATCTTACTTATGTCGAAAGATGACGTTTAAAATTTCCATCTCCTAGGCAACCTGATAATCTGACTAATAATTATTTCTTATCGCAAATAATGTTTAAATATCTTCAAATCGATGGGACTTAGGTATAGGGAATGCTGATACCAATGGAAAGAACAATAAAAAGTACATGAACGTTATAAAATATAGGCTATTCTATTTAAAAGAACAGAATTATTAGGTTTTAAAGTTGTCACGATTGACCGGTCTATTTCGGACACCCTGTCTAACTTGTACTAGCTTTGATAAATTTCTAATATTTTGTGGCATTTTTAAAATTTTCACTTCAAAATTTAAACTCTTCAGGTTGAAAAATAAGAAAGGTACAGGTATGTAAATGTGACAATGTTTTTTAAGATTTTTTTAAAGTCAAATATCTCGAAAACGATTGAGAAAAATGACATAATATGTTGGGAGAACCTACCATAAAATTTGACAGGCAATCTAAATCCGTAATCAAAAACACCATCTTCTATTTGAAATAAGAAAGTTGACGTCTACTTCCGGTATAACCGGAAGTCCCATACTAACGTCAATATTTTCGGTGAACTGGAAATTTTGAGAAACCCACGTGTGTGAATTTTCAGAATTAAGTTGTGAGCCATACTCCAGAAACGAGTAATGGAAGGTCTACGTGGGACACCTGTATACATTATATAAGTATTAGGTATGAGTACATGAAGCAACTGGTCATAATTGGGTGCAATGATTAATTAAGTATTTAGGTGATAAGTCAAGGAAAGAGAAATTTTCTTGTACTTAATCTACTGTCAAAATGATTTGGTGTAATTTGTGCGAGTCATTGTTTGAGCAAATAGAAAAATATCCGTCATAATCATTATCAATACAATTAAGTCCTCAAATGTGCATTCTTGTATAGGTTTATCTAATTTAATTATTCACGCTATTTTTTACTTTAAGAAATTTATAATTACAAGTTGCAAAATGCTTGTGCCTCCTTTGTTAAAGGTGTCGTTAAGATATGTTTATCTGTTTTGAATTATCCTTACAAATCGTCATTGATGTTTACATCCATTAATTTTGGCAAATGTCGCGTTGAAAATGAAACATAAGTAATTTGTTAAATAAATACATCTTCAAAATCTCACGCAGTCATTTCGACATCTTTGTTAATGAAGAATTGTGAAATTGTGGATTGTATTACATATTCAAAAGATTATAATACCTGGATATTTTGAGAATTCATTTTATTAACAAACCCATTAAACTATTTTCCTGATAGTTTATAAATTAATTCATTGTTAAATCATTGCCGACAATAGGCACACAATAAACACACAGCATGCTCAGCGGGAGAGTCTTACAATAATAGAGCACTCACATTTTACTAGACATAGCACACACTCTTTTAAAACGCAAAAGGTGAGGAAGGCAGTTGCGCAAAGATTGTTTGCTTACCTATGTGTAAGGGTTTATAATTCGGTGCCTCCTGAAATAAGAGAACACACTTCTTTGAATTTATTTAAGAAACGATTAAAGAGCTGGATTTTTCATACCCCTAGAAGTGTCATTCACTCTTTGTTTAGAAGAAATTGGCGCGCTGGTTCCAGCATGAGTCGGTGGTTTTGTGTGTGTGCGGGCGTGTGTGCGCCTGGAGGTGTGTGTGGTTGGTTGCGTGAGTGTCGGTGTTTCTCTGCTTCTTTGTTTGTTTTTTTTTGAGTGGAGAGAGAACAGTGTGTTTAAACTGGGGACGGGCAGGTCGGAGTGGATATCGGTATTGAGGCATGTATACTGTGATTGGAGACTGGAAACTTAGTTTGTTTTTTTTTAGATGTTGGTATTTTAAAGTGCATATATGCTTTTTTGTTTTTGTGTAGCAGATGCGTTACGATGTTTTTAATTAATGACTTCTTTGGAGGGAAGCATATGGTAGAAATGATAAAAAAATGTGTTTTTTGTGTAGTTTTGTTTTTGCTATACTGCCAACAAGTCTTTGACTTAGGCAGTTTTTTTTCTCTCCATTTGTTGGGGGAGATTTTTTGTTTGTTTGTGTAAAGTGTGCATTACTGTATTCAACTATACTGCCAACAAGTCTTTGACTTAGGCAGTTTTTTTTTTCTCTACATTTATTGGGGGAGATATTTTTTTGTGTGTGAATTTTTCATTATTGTATATTTTATATCTACTGAAAAAATACTTGAAAAAATAGGCATAGATGCAAAATGATAATGTTTTGTATCCTCCTACTATGTCGAAAAGCATAAATATTGGACAATTCATAGTCCCTCTATTAATCTTATTTTTAAAGGGGTAGACAACCAATCCAATCCATAGCAGGTGGTAGTGGAACTTTCCTTTACGTAATAGTAAAGGATGTTTCCGGTTCTGGTGTATGAGTCAGTTTCCCTTATAAGCAAAAATGATGATGGCTCCTCCTTGTACAAAATATTCCGGAGGTAAAATACCCCTCCATTCGGATCTCCGGGAGAGGGGTGTACAGGGGGCGCCAACATCAAGATTTAACATATCCTTTTCGAATATATGTGGCCTAAATTCTAACCTGAACTTCGTCCACCATTTCCTCCAGGCTAATAAGCCCCAACTTCTCTTCCTTAGCAAAGCCCCAATCAGTGCCGAAACAGCCACTAATCACCTTAATTTCCCGGGGTATGAGCTCCTTACTTCCTTTAGATTGCATGGAGGCGTGTGCGCATACGTCCGTAGCAATTTATCTTGCACCAGACTCCCCAATTTAGAAGCTGGAAGAAAATACGTACTATGGATAAAACTCTCCCTCAGGGCTGCAACTAAATTCATCTGTTGCATTTACCGGTCACCTTCTAACAACAACTTTGTCCAGCTATTTGACTACCTTTGTGAAAAAACCGACCATCTGATTTATGAATGTCCTTCCTCCGAGGTCACTATTCTTGGTGACTTCAACGTCCATAATGTTATATTCGTTCTAACCGAAATACTGTGGCAGCTGCAAATTCATATCAAAACAACTACCCAGAAAGACGACAACCAAACATCAAAATATTTCGCAAGATAGTGATTAATCTATTGAAAGACGGTAGCTTCCACGCAAAGAAACTACCAATGCCTAGAAATGAAGAAAGAATATTCAAACGAAAACCCTCCGCTATCTGTTCGGTTTTATGGTGAACAAATTGACGTTCCAAAAAGTACGGTACACCGAGTATTAAAACAAAGTTATTGCCATCCATAGAAACCTACGATCGTAAAAGGCTTAAATGTTGACGACTACCCTAAGCGACTTCAATTCTGCAGATGGTATCAAGGACAACGTCAGCAAGATGAAAATTTTCATTTGAAAATAATATGGACTGATGAATCCAGATTTACAAATTGTGGTGTGTATAATCGCCATAATAGGCATTATTGAGCAAATGAAAATTCGCATCTAAAGGAAGAAAGACTATTGCAAGACAGATTTGATATTAATGTTTGGTGCCCTCTATTAGGTAAAAAACTGTTATTTTTATTTGTAGATTAGACAGTTAATTAAAAAAATCAGGTAACTGCATTGTTGGTCCGTTCTTTTTTGAAAATAATTACACTGGGGAAAAGGTATCTTAATCTATTGAGAAATGATATCTAACCAACAATTAGAAGAGCTCATGATAATTTAGACGAGATTTGGTACCAACAAGACGATTGTCCAGCCCACAATGATAGAATCGTGAAAGAATTTTTGTACCAAAATTTTAATAATCTTGTCATTTGTAACAATGGGCCGGTTAATTGGTGTGCTCGAAGTCCTGATATAACACCCATGGATTTTTATTTTTGGGGTACTCTGAAGAATGTAAAAATTCGATCCACCACAAAATATCAATGAATTACGAAACAGAATCACGGAAGCTATAAATCATATTAACCAAAACACCCTCACCAAAGTTTGCAGGAATGTTTCAAAAAGGTGTATAAAATGCATTGAACAGAACGGTGGCCATATTGAACAATTTTCTATTTAGTATATTTTTAAGTTTCTATTTTATTATTTGTTGAGCTCCGTTTCTAATTGTGTTGTTTTGTGGAGTTTAAGTTTCTATTTGTTATTGCCGGGTTTCGTTATTAAACTGGTTCACATAATATTACCTAGCATTATTACCTAATTAAGTATTGTAAATTAAATCACAATATTTTTTTATCGTGAATCATTACGGAAAAGTATGTTAAAAGTAGAAGTCTATTGTTAAACTCCATGGCCTACTACTTTTTGAACACTTTTTTTGTCATTTGTTTTTCTGGTATTGAATGTCATATCCTACTATCCTCAAAACAGTTTTTTCAAAATTGTCAGTGCAATTACAAGATTTCTCAAGCATGTTGTACATCATTGGAAAGCTCTTTTGACAGGCTATCACATGGTAAAAAAATCCAATATGACTGCCATAATTAAAACAAACGTTGATACCTGTAGCTCAAAAACAAACGACAATCCAAAATTGACAATAGCACAAAAAGATTACTCTGTAAAAAGTGTCCCAATAATGTGAACAAGTCTTAGACATGTCAGATCAACGCCTACTTAGATATTAAAGGAAAAAAAAACGACAAATTTTGGTTTCTTCAAAATAACTCGAAAACGAGAAGAGGCAGGGCAAAATACAAGTCATATTTGTGACGAGCATAAAATTCTACAAAACATTGCTAATTTAGCAGTCTCCCTATTCCTAATAATAACGGAGATCGCAATACATTCCCATCCAGTTGGGGACACACTGTATTTGATAATAATTAACTGAATTTTAATGTCCACAAGCCTATCTTATAGAGCTTAAGGGGCTGTTAATGACCCACTTCAAATGTCAAGTACCTTGACACGTATATTTTTTGCTTGATCTTTTTTAAAGATACCAACACTATATTAAACAGTTCCTATGGAAAAAATAAAAAATAAAAAATAGTTCTAGGCCTTAATGGGCTAAACACAAACGATTTAAGAACGAAAAAAACTCTATATTATTTTCACTTTCAGTCAGAGCTGGCAATCAACTGTTCCATGTCTTACACGTCACGTAGTTGTTATTAAATTATTTTTCTATTTAGCAGGTACGTATTATTTACGGTCGCAATTTACGAGATAAAAAAGAGACAAAGAGACGCAGGATATGTAAGTAAGGCTGCCAGAAAGCCTGTAAGATGATATATTGTTGGATAAATATATGGGGACCGTAAATTGCGAAACTCTGACCCTCGCAAAGCTCTGACGCATCCCCCTATATCTGCACACAATCAAAACCAATTTTGCTAACATCGTTCAGTAAACACCGAAATTTCTCTCAATAATCCGTGTTGTATTATTTGAGGAAGAATGCAATTTCCTAATTTTGTTTGTCAAGTGAAGCGTCCTCAAATATTACTAGGAATAATTGTGAAGCTAGTAGCAGCTTACGATTAACACAGGAGAAATCGATGATGGCTGTCAGGAATAAAATGGGTCGTTAGGATTATCTGGTTTGAAAGATTTTCATGTCTAACTTGGTTAGGGAAACTAAAAATTTATCGTTTTAAAATACGAACACACAAAACAACCGTTTACAAATATTAGCGAATTAAAAAAAATTCGCTAATGAGGTGATCTATATATATATATATATATATATATATATATATATATATATATATATATATATATATATATATATATATATATATGTATATATATATATATATATATATATATATATATATATATATATATATATATATATATATATATATATATATATATATATATATATCCGACCGATAACACAAAAAATAATGGACCAATCTTGATCAAATTTAAGAAGTACCTTCGTAAGTTCGTTAGCCAGGAAAATGGGACCAGGTTTTCCCGGAAAATTTTGTGTTTTCTTTGTAAAAAAAATAATATCTCCGGAAATAACAAAGTAAGGGCAACAAAATTCGGTACGCGTGTTTGCATTACAAAGGGTCAACTCTGTACCAAAATTTAGCTCTCTAACTTTAAAGACAATGAAGTTATGGGGAGTTAAAGAAATAAATTTTGGAGTTTCCTCAAAACGTCAAACTCACAATTTTAAACGTCAAAATTGGCAATGTTTAGGCAAAAAACGTGAAACAAATACGGATTTTGAAAACAAACTGTTGCAAGAAGAATGTTTTGCGAACTCTGAAGTATTAGCTGCAACCGTCATTGTCCTTCATTTGACTAAAATATTTAGAGAAAATTCATTTCAAATAGACCCTTTCTCTGATGCTTTGGCTGTCGGTTTAGTTAAGTTGATGCTTTAATTGTAGGTTAAGTGAAGTTTATGGTTTAACGGTCTATAATTTTTAAAGCTAATTTTCGTAGAACAAATTTGTTAACGCATTTTTGCATTTTTTATCGTAATATGATGCGTTTGTAAGAAAAAAATCTGTAAAATCATTAAGTGCGTTTTGGTAGCGAATATTCGTTAATTTTGCAGTTAGCTCCCGAACGCTTTTCAAAAAACTGTTTTCAGAAACCTGCCTAGGCCCCCCCTGGATCCACAAACCCCTAGAAAAATTTCATGTTCACACCCCCTAAGGAAGTTACGGGACCAGGAGTGAGTAGGCGTGTATAATTTTTTTTTAGCTAATTTTCGTAGAACAAATTCGTTAATGCATTTTTGCATTTTTTATCGAAATATGATGCATGTTTGTAAGAAAAAAATCTGGACGCAGTAAGTGCGTTTTGGTAGCAAATTTTCGGTAAATTTGCAGTTTACCTCCCGAACGCTTTTCAAAAAACTGTTTCCAGAAACCTGCCTAGAGCTCCCACTGGATCCACAAACCCCAAGAAAAATTTGTTGTTCACACTCCCCAAGGAAGATACGGGACCAGGAGTGAGTAGGAGTGTTTATTTTTTTTTAGCTAATTTTCGTAGAACAACTTCGTTAATGCATTTTTGCATTTTTTATCGAAATATGATGCATGTTTGTAAGAAAAAAATCTGGACGCAGTAAGTGCGTTTTGGTAGCGAGTTTTCGGTAAATTTGCAGTTTACCCCCCGAACGCTTTTCAAAAAACTGTTTTCAGAAACCTGCCTAGGGCTCCCACTGGATCCACAAACCCCAAGAAAAAAGTGTTGTTCACACTCCCCAAGGAAGCTACGGCACCAGGAGTGAGTAGGCGTGTATAATTTTTTTTTAGCTAATTTTTGTAGAACAAATTCGTTAATGCATTTTTGAATTTTTTATCGAAATATGATGCGTTTGTAAGAAAAAATCTGGACGTAGTAAGTGCGTTTTGGTAGCGAATTTCCAGTAAATTTGCAGTTTAGCTCCCGAACGCTTTTCAAAAAACTGTTTTCAGAAACCTGCCTAGGGCGCCCCTGGATCCACAAACCCCAAGAATAATTTCTTGGTCACACCCCCTAAGGAAGTTACGGGACCAGGAGTGAGTAGGGTTGCTGGGCGGGGTAGGTAGTAAAAAAAAATATGAGCAGAAAATTCGAATAAAACCGGCTTGAAAGCAGTCTTTTTCACATCTTGAAGCCATATCCCCCTTAAACCCTACCTACCCCGCACAGCACCCCTATCCCCCCAGGTGCCGTAACTTCCTTGGCGGGTAGGAACAAGACATTTTTCTTGTGGTTTATGCAGCGAGGGTGGTTGTATGTACACGAGGAGGAAGTAAAATCCCCTCGACGTAGAGCCACCCCTCCTTCGCCCACCCCTGCCACAAGCCAAGCGCGGGGGGGGGGTCTGCTTCGTCGTAGACATCCCCCCTCGTGTGCATACAACCACCCTCGTTACATAAACCACAAGAAAAACTTCTTATTCAGACCCCCCAAGGAAGTTACATGACCTGGGGCAAATAGGGGGTGCCGTGTAGGGTAGGCAAGGTTTAATGGGGATATGACTTCAAATAGACAGCTTTCAAGCAGTTTTCTTCGCATTTTATGCTTATATTTCCTTTTTACTACCTACCCCGCCCAGCACCCCTATTTACTCCTAGTCCCGTAACTTCCTTGGGGGATGTGAACAAGAAATGTTTCTCGTGGTTTGTGCATCCAGGTGGGGTCCTAGTAATGTTTCTGAAAACAATTTTTTGAAAAGCGTTTGGGAGCTAATCTGCAAATTTACCGAATTTTCATTAAATCCTTTAAAATTCAATAACTCAATTTGCTATTAACGTAAGCGTTGTTGGTTAGGAAACCAACATTTAAGTTTTATTTTCGGAAAATGGTTGAAAACCATAAGTAATTTTGATAAAATATAGTACTTTGTTTCTACTACATAGGCTATACTGATAATCAATTGATGCCTGCTCGCATTTGCAATTAAAAACCTTTTTATGGAAATTCACTTCCATAACACACTTGCTGCATCCAGACTTTTGAAAAATGTTTATATATTTTCAAACAATAAAGTTATTTCGGTGAAATATGGTACATTGTTTCTACTATATAGGCCTCCTTTCATCAAAGAAAGACATTTGCTATTAAAAATATGTTTAAAAAAATTCGGTACCATAACGCATTTGCTTTGTCCAGACTTTTTTTGATTTGTATAGTCTTTTCACAATGCACTGTCTCTAAAGTGACGGAAAAGTATATAAACACCGAATTACTAAAATTTCTTGAAAAACACAGTCTAATCCACGACAGGCAGTATGGATTCCGCCAGCGCAGATCAACTGCCGACCTCCTTTCCTTTGTCACCCATTCTTGAAACAAGTCTATGGAACTACACGGTGAATCCCAGATTGTCGCTCCAGGCATATCCAAAGCATTCGACCAGGTGTGGCACACAGCGCTGCTTAATAAACTTCCGGCCTCTGGTCTGCCACCAAAACTCTGTACCTGGATAGCAAATTTCCTTTCCAACCGAAGCATTGCTGTTGTCGTGGATGGCCATTCCTCTAAACTATATCCAATTAATGCAGGAGCTCCTCAAGGTTCAGCTTTAGCCCCTACTTTGTTTTTCTCCACATCAATGAACTCCTCTCTAGCACATCCAACCCAGTTCACAGTTACGCGGACGACAGCACCCTCCACTCAAATATACAATATTCTAAGCCTGTCTCTTTAGCCCAATTAGATGAGGATCGCAGACTCATGGAGGGTTCTGTCTCCGTGGATCTCCAAAAAATATTAGGCTGGGGAAGTAGAAATCTTGTACAATTCAACCCCACCAAATCTCAGTCTTGCTTTCTTTCTCATAAGAGATACACCAGCCCTAGATTCATCACAATGAACAACCAAGTTATTCAAAGTAATGAGTCCTTTTCACTTGTTGCCATTTCTGTGTGACTGATTAAATTTCATTTCTCCTTAATTAGGCCATCTAGTTTCACTGAGTTCCATTATGTTGATATTGAGCCGCTGCATTTCTTGAAGTATGTTGTGAATTTTACCTGCCCCGAACATGGAGCTGATGTTCCATGTACCGATCCTTATGTCTCTTTCCTTCTTCTTAGCTGCATTCAAAATCCCCCCCCCCCCCCCCCGGAGATCCGAATAGGGGACTAGAAACTCCGGAATTTTTCGCCTTGAACTCAGCCATGTTGATTAACTAAGGATATCAATTTGGATCTTTACTGCAGTGGTTTCCCGTTGCCTTCTGCATCATCCTGCCGTTCACCATTTATTGGTTTCTCCGCCTTTGGAGATGATTTCTCATCTCAAGGGCAAGAAGGTGCCCTACATCTTAGTAACTCTTCCGTCCTAAGCCGTTGGTCATCAAGATTTGGTTACTTATACCGGTAACTGTTCGGTCAGTGCTAGTTTTGGTCCGCCCCGAGTATTTGATTTCCTCGGTACCGCCTATATCTAGGAGGTGTAGCCCTATTCGCCACCTGGGAGGCGCCCGATGGAGGACTAGCAACCCCACACAGGTTTTTAGTGTATAGTTAAGTATATAAATGGCATAATTTTGTCCATACAGTTAGTTGCGCGACAGCTCTTAAGGAAGACAACTTCGTCATCGTAACACGTATCTAGCGCGTAATTCTCTGTTGTTATATTTGTGGTTTTTGGGGTGGGTTTTTTGTTTCATTCATAACTTACATGAATGCAGACTAAACTTAGATGAATGCAGACTAAAAAACCCTCACTTAACAGGTAAAAGATATTTTCAAAAACGATGATCATTAAATATTTGGGTTTGATTGTTACATAACAATGTCTTTGGTCCGCGCATTCTACCTGACCGACTCAATTC
The DNA here is from genome assembly GCA_964006375.1 of Tillus elongatus. Taxonomy (NCBI): domain Eukaryota; kingdom Metazoa; phylum Arthropoda; class Insecta; order Coleoptera; family Cleridae; genus Tillus; species Tillus elongatus. Next base: position 169,369,977 of record OZ023266.1, read on the forward strand.
AGCTGTGTACTTTAAATTTTTAAATGAAAATTTACCTTTACTATTACTCTAAGAAGTTCTTTTACTCCATAGGTGAAATTATTGGTCCCAACATGATGGTGCCCCGGTCCATTATGGAATACAAGCGAGGGATTTCCTGAATCACAATTTCCCTGAGCGGTGGATTCGACGAGGTAGAACCATAGCATGGCCACCTCGATCTCCCGGTTTGAATCCACTAGATTTTTTTCTGGAGATTTTTCACGATAAAAGTTTATAACGAACCTGTTGTCAACAAGGAAAAGGTAGTAGCGCGCATTCATGCTGCTGTGACATTGGTAGATGAAAACATGCTCCAAAGAGTTCGTGCTTCCATGATAAATCGAGCGAATTTCTGCCTTGAAGTATGAAGCGATTTGTTTATACATCTGTTGTAACAACAGGACATTATTTTGTTTAAATATCTGTTAGTTTGTAATGAAGTTTGAATTTTGAAGTGTTGAATGTGCGTTGTTTCAATCAATAATTTGATAACAAACGACAATCGGCAATTTTTCCACTGTTAATTTTCAACTTGTTTGAATCCCTGAATAAAATTCAAGAATTATGTGCATCATTTTTGGGATACATGTATTTATATAAACATATACGAGTAAAACTTCAAACTGATTTAGGAAATGAATTTCAGGGGTTCAAATGCGCCCCTAGCTGGATAATTTTTGAAAAGTCTTAAAGTCCCATTTTTTTTTCTAAGAAAATTCGCTAGCAGGGTATAATATTGTTACTTCTACGGGGTTCTGGATTTGTTGATTAACAAAACACAGCTTTCCAAACTACTAATTTATTATTACCAACTATTTTCCAACACCAGTGTCAACTAAAATATATCTCTTCTCTATTATTAAATGTCTATAGAACTATATTCCACTATCGCCTTCTATGATCGCTTCTCATTCACCAACACTTACTGTTGACTCGCCTAATACTCTATGATCACTTTTCTACACCACCTTATTCAATACTGAACTAACTTACTCTGTGCAACGCTCGTCTATTTATATCTGTCTATAGAGATTCTAGACGTTCTACACTATTCTACTACTCTACACCTGTCACTTCTGATCTATTCTAGAAATGTCATTCCAGAGTATTCGCTGTGACACTACCCCCCTCTTATAATCGATCGTCCAGGTCGAATTCTGACATTTCTTGGTACGGCGTAAGTCTGTGCATATGGACCACCTTCATCTTGCTCTTCGGGCTCCTCTGAATGCGATAGACAACGTCATTGATTCTTTTGACCACCTTATAAGGACCTTCCCATAATTTCTGTAGTTTCGGTGACCGTCCCTTGCGTCGTACTGGATTGTAGAACCACACACGATCTCCTTCTTTAAAACCAGCTGAATTAGCTGGCACGTCATAACGGGTCTTCATGTGGTCGCTTTATCTCGTATATGCATTCTGACAGCAGAGTGAATGGTTTATATTCTTCTTTCCAAATCTTTTATGTATTCATCAGTTGACCATGGAGCATCTGTGGGTTTTCCAAATACGAGATCAGGAGGAAGTCTTAACTCTCGCCCAAAAACCACGCTGGCTGGTGTATGTCCGATAGTCTCATGTACAGCCGAGCGATATGCCAGTAGAAAGAGTGGAATGTGCCGGTCCCAATCCGTTTGGGGTTCATTGACAAATATTATTAAGTCGGACTCCAACGTAGCATTGAATCTTTCCACCATTCCGTCAGATTGAAGGTGCATGGGTGTAGTTCTCGTTTTCCTGATTCCCATAAGCTCACAAGCCTTCTGGAATACAGCCGACTCGAAGTTGTGTCCTTGGTCAGAATAGAGCTCTAGTGGTGCGCCAGTGTCTACAACCATTTGAGCCTTCTTGTCGCCAATGTATCCGTCTACGATGAACGTGTTCCCAGAATCGTTGACCAGTGAAATAGTTGTCAACTTCGGGGAATTTGGTGGGCAGCCAGCTCTCGCCCCCTAAAGCTAGCTGCATTTAGTTTTCCTGTGCGTTGGTTGAAGATGATCTTGGGGGTCCGGCATTCACTCCTTATGTGTACCACCTTGCCACAGTTCCAACAGCGTATGGCACTTGGACGATGAGCTTGCGTTGGCTCCTTACGAGTCGTGTGCTTCATCTGTTCTTCTAGTTTCTCCAATCGCTGCGCAAACTTGGATAGGTCTGGTTTATTTTCCTCTTTTGGGACTTGGAGACTTCGAACCCTCACATTGCCTTTAGAGGCTTGCTTGGCAGCTTCAAATTCTAACGAACGTGCCAAAGCCTCGTTTAAGTTTTTATGTCTCGCCATCCTCAGCGCCTGTTGAGTGTCGGTATCTCTGATGCCGTCAATGAATGTTTGCAGTGACAGCTGATTCAAAAATTCCACCGGGGCTGTGGGGTAAGCTGATCGTGTTAGTCTGGCAACGTCGGCTTCGAATTGCTGCAGACTTTCGCCTGATTTCTGACAGCGACTTTTTAGCTGAGTTTGATACAGCTGTTGTAAATGCTAGTCTCCAAAACTTATTTCTAGGTAATATCGAATGCTGTCGAAACTGTTCTGTCCTTCCCTGGGGATACCTTGGAGCACATCTACTCTACACCTATCACTTCTGGTATATTATAGAAATGTCATTCCAGAGTGTTCGCTGTGACAATATTTTGGAAACATGTAAAAAAATATAACTTAAATGGACCGCTGTATGTATTATGCAGAGGTGCTCCCTTGTTCAGAATTCATATATAGCCGTTGCTGAGATTTGTTTCTTGTTTATTTTGTTCGGTTAAATAATTTATATATTTAAACATTTGTCTATTTTTTATCGAAAGAAGGTTTTAGCTGCGGCTATATACCATTCGCACAATAAATTTTAATTTATTAAATAATATTTTTCATTAAATTGGCTAGCAAGGCACACTTTCAAATCTAAAATGTGATGAATTCAGAAATGATTATAACATCTTTATTTTAGCTCACCATGCAAAATCATCACCCTTGCTATTAAAGTATTTTTAATCAATAAATATTAATTAGTTGCGCTTATTAGAAAAATTCATCAATGCCAGATCCTTTATTTATAAATAAATGTCATGTTTTGTGATTGAATTAACAAGTTTATAGTTTAATAATATAAAGAGAGTAATTCAATTCGGTTAGTTCACGTTTGTCCTAAAAACATTGGCCCCAATTGAAGAATAACCAATTAAAGGAAACTAAACGAGTATTTAATTTTAGTATGTGATAGAAATAAATGATTACTAATTATTTTACTTTTACGTTCATATGCTGAGGGGGGTCATTTGGACAATTCGTAAAAACGCTTATCATCCATGATTGAGAATATACGTTATAATTTCTAAACGTCAATACATCTGGGGTTGACATAGTTGAATGTTAAATTAATGGTTTATACTTCCAGACAGATGATTTATTATAAAAAACCTATATGTTTTGGCTTCGTCGAGCCATCTTCAGGGGCTGAAAGCTAGAACACAAAAGTTGGTTGTGTCAGAAACAAATTTAAATATTCGAAAAAATAAAAAATGTTTATCGTGGATCAATAAGTAATTGATGTAGAATCGGCCGGATAAGACATAATTATTTATACATTTTTTAAATACAAATTCAGCTACTAAGTGAGTGGTGGACGTGCCGCCACCTAGTTGCGGAACCAAGTAGTATGTTGCCACGCCAGCTCCAAATAACACAAAGTGTTAAAAAAATAGAGACTGTATACAACTAACTAACAATTTACAAAATTGTCAGCCCTGGCCCATTTCTACCCCAATATAGGGACAAAGTATGTAAGACTAGATGCATTCTGGCAACAATTAGAACCATAGACCGGTTTCGCTCTCATTAGAGCTCGTCAGTACGGAATTTAGGTTCTAATTGTTGCAAAAATGCATCTAGTCTTACATACTTTGTCCCTGTATTGGGGTAGAAATGGGCCAGGGCTCACAATTTTCTAAATTGTTAGTTAGTTGTATACAGTCTCCAGTTTTTTAACAATTTGTGTTATTTGGAGCTGGCGTGGCAACATACTACTTGGTTTCACTACTAGGTGGCGGCACGTCCACTACTCACTTAGTATTTTAAGGCTGGCTATACTATAGCCGTATTACTTTTGGTGCACTTTTGCTGCAATTAGTATGCCGTACTGAAGAGCTCTAATGAGAGCGAAACCGGTCTACGGTTCAAATTGTGGCGAGAATGCATCTAGCCTTACAAATAGAGGGGTATATAAATATATATATATATATATATATATATATATATATATATATATATATATATATATATATATATATATATATATATATATATATATATATATGATGGCTTTAATGGGGTGTATTATTGTGTATATTCTTTATTTGTATAATTTTTATGTAATTTTGTGTTTAAGTGTTGTATTTGTAGAATTTTAGATTCCAATATTTGTATACTTGGTATTATAAAGCATATATTATATTAGTGAATTTTCTTTAAAAAAATCACTAATGAGGAGATCCCGACTTTTGAATTTTGAAAAAATTTCTTCAAATTTTTATATGTTTCTATATATATATATATATATATATATATATATATATATATATATATATATATATATATATATATATATATATATATATATATATATATATATATATATATATATATATGTGTGTGTGTGTGTGTGTGTGTGTGTGTGTATCACGCCGATAACTCAAAAAATAATAGGCCGATTTGGATTAAATTTGGTGAATAAATTCCCAAATGGCTTGTTCGTTAGCCAGGAAAATCTGCCCAGGTTTTCCCGGAAAATTTTGTGTTTTCTTTCGAAAAAAATTTATATCTCCGAAATTAACAAAGTAACGGCAACCAATTTAGTGCGCGGGTTTACATCCTTATAGGTAAGTTACCTGCCAAAATTTAGCTCTGTAGGCCAAAAGACAAAAAAGTTATAGGCATTTAAAGAAAAATAAATTGGGGTTTTCCACAAAACGTCAAAGTTGCGATTTAAAACATCGAAATCGGCAACATTTAGGCAAATAACTTGAATCTAATACGGGCTATGGAAATCAAATGTCTCAAGAAGGATGTTTTACAAACCCTGAAGTCTTAGTTTCAACCGTCATTGTCCTTCATTTTACTAAAATGTTTCCTGAAAATTCATTTCAAATAGACCCTTTCTTTGATGCTTGGCGGTAGTCTTGCTATAGAGTTTATCGTTTAATGGTATATAAAATTTTTGTCGAATTTGCGTAAAAAATCAATAAAGCTCAATATATCCGTTATTATACAAGATATGAAAAAAATCTTAATACATTAATTATAGGGTGTCTTGAGCTACACCTTAAAAAAATATCTCTACAATCACAAGGTGACCCATATGTCGTTGGTGAGACAAACTTTCTTTTTTTTTAATCAAACACACCTTATGTTATTGCATTTTTGCATTTTCCATCGAAATATAATGCATGTTTGTAAAAAAAGAAATTCTGGATGCAGCAAGTGCGTTATGGTAGCGAATTTTGATCAAATGCTTCTTATTTGAATAGCCCAATTTGCTATTAGCCTATAAGGTTGACCAAGAAACGAGTTTTTCCGGGAACACTTTCAGTTTACTTTTGGAAATTTTTGTACATTTTCACACAATAAAGTAATTGTTATGAACAATGGCACATTGTTTTTACTATATAGGTTATACTGGTAACCAAAATTGATGCCTGCTTTCTTAAATAAAAAGAAAACAAACATATTTGCAATAAAAACATTTTTATGAAAATTCACTACCATAACGCACTTGCTGCGTCCAGAGGTTGACTATTATATTTATAAAATTTAAATTTAAATTGATGGGCGCTTTTAATTTCTTTTGTAAAAATTTTACTTAAAACTTTAATTCTGTTTAAAATTTTCCAATTATTATTATTTTGTTATATATATATATATATATATATATATATATATATATATATATATATATATACACGTTTATTTTGTTACTTGTGTTATTTTATAAAACTTCCACGGCTATTCTCTGCAGGTATGTATATAGTTTTGGGTACCTAATAAAAATTCTTACCTAATTTCTCCACAAACCCAAATGTATTTTTTTAACAATTCTGACCTTTACCCCTTTTAATTTACCAGAATTATGTATCTTCACATACAATGAGCTATGAAATGTATGGCTTCCAATATAATTTGCTTTTGTGTAGTTGTTTTGATATGAATTTGCAGCTGCCTCAGTATTTTGGTTAGAAAGAATATAACATTCCAACATGTCAAAATATTCTTCATTACTGAACATATTGTTAAATAATATTTAAAATAAACAGGAAACAAACTATTTGGTACAAAATTTTAAGCGACGTGTTAAATACACCTAAAATTGTTCACACAATTAAGAATGACATTATTCTTAATTGTCGCGACAGTATTATATCCATAGCAACCTTTCTTCTGTTGTTTTTCAGTTGACTTACATTTAAAAATCAATTAATTTTCAAAGGCGTCTTCGTAAAACATTAATCTGCTTCTAATTGAGTTCTGTTAGTAAATTTAGTTATTTACTCGGTTTACCTATTTAATTAAATTAAAACAATTTTTAGGATAATCTTGTAATGGGAAATATCATTTGAAATAATGGGCCGATTCATTGGTGTGCTCAAAGTTCTTTTTTTATCGTGAATCATTACGGAAAACTATATTAAAAGTAGAAGTCTATTGTTAGAATCCTCAAAACGGTTTTTCTCAAAATTGTCTGTTACAGGATTTCTCAGGCATGTTGTACATCATTGGAAAGCTCTTTTCACAGGCTATCACATAAGCAAAAAGTCCAATATGGCTGCCATAATAAAAACAAACGTTAATACCTGTAGCTCAAAAACAAATGACAATCCAAAGTTGAGAATAGCACAAAAATATTACTCTATAAAAACTGTCCTGATAATATGGAAGTCTTAGACATGTCATATCAACGCCTACTTACATATTGAAGAAAAACGAAATCGATAATTTTTGTTTTTTTTGAAAATAACTCGAAAGCGAAAAGAGGCACGGCAAAATACAAGTCATATTTGAAACGAGCATTAAATTCTACGAAACACTGCTAATTTAACCGTCCCCCTATCTCTAATAATAACGGAGATAGCAATACATTCCCATCAAGTTTGGGACAGACTGTATATATATATATATATATATATATATATATATATATATATATATATATATATATATATATATATATATATATATATATATATATATATAGTCTAGAACTTCTTGCAGTTCGAAATTTTATACCTTTCAGCCTAGAGGTAGATATACTGAGCACCTCTGGTAAGATCTGGGGAGTATGCAAATTAAGGCCTCAGGATTGAATTAGAAAACCTAACCTACCCTCTGTAAAGTTGGTAGATTGAGGGCTTACAGTTCCCCTTTTTCATTAGTACTTAGAACATTTTTTGAAAGTTCGGTACCATAACACACTTGCTTCGTACAGACTTTTTAAAGTGCATCACTTCAATTTTGTTTGGATTAATTTAGGCTTAAGTGATAATAAAATAGTTTGAAGCACGACTATTAAATGTTATTAAACCTTCTAAAGAACAAATAACATGGTAAATTTTGTGAGCAAGACCATCAGAGAGTTAATGAGAGATAAATTTTGGATTATATACGTATTAATCCCAATTTGTTACTTGCATTTAATTCCAGCTTCTACAAAAGTCCCAATCGCCGATAATATATCAAGATTAATATGATTTTGATAGGGGCATGTTCTCACGAATTACCATTACTCGTTAGTTTGCGTCAACGTCATTAATATTCCTTTGATGAATTCCACGGTCAACACCCACAGCCCACATATGCGCAGATGTTCCATCTTCCGTTTGTGAACCAACGAATTCGCTATAAGGGTAGCACACTTACAGAGGGGTCGAAAGGTCCATTATCATTCATATTTGTCATGGATTGTGGAAGCACCATATATCACACGTCCTCATTGTGACGTAAATTATTTTGTTTGATATATGCACTTTTCACCAAAATAAATTCATCTATCAGACTGGAACCCTCGGTATATGGTAAGCTAGTAAGATGGAATAGCTGTTTTTCTGGCCCTAATTTTAGGTAAGACAAGAAAATTCACAATCCCAATTCCCAACATGGTCAAAACACTACTACTTTCTAAAAATACTCGTAAAAGTTTCAGTTTTGTTACACTAAATAAATGTATTTTCTTCAGACGTAAACATATATTCTGAATCCAACTTGTTCTTTATGATGACGTTTATACAAAACATATATAATATTACTTATTGTACGGATGAGCTCTAATTAGAGCAGAACCGGGCTGCGGTTCTCCTTTTTTTATATTGCAACAACATACCACGAGGGCTCACAGCCTAAATACTATCGTAACGTGGGTGTCGACAAGGAGGAAAGATGCAACTTGTTAATTTTCGACTTGAAGGTTTGGAGGTTCGGAGGAGAAGGCAAAACATGTACCGGCAAGGAATTCCACAACTTGGAAGTCCTCGGGACAAAATAGCGGGCATAACAAGATGTTGTATGTCTGGTGACCTGGACAGTAAAAGGGTGCATTCGCTCTGTTATCCTGGTAGATCTATTGGGGGCAGCAGGTGGAGGAACTATGGAAGAAAGCTCATCTGAGCAGTGCCCTTGCAGATATCTATAAAAGAGAGAGAGAGAGAGAGAGAGAGAGAGAGCCCGGAAGAGGAAAGCTTATTTCATAGCCGCCGCTTCTGAAATTGATGTGACATATTGGTGCCAATTGAGATTTCGATCCACATAAATGCCAACAGAGAAAAGGACTAATTACTTTGAATAACTTGGTTATTCACTCTGTGATGGGTTTACGGCTGGTGTATCTCTTATGAGAAAGAAAGCAGGACTGAAATTTGGTGAGGTTGAATTGTACAAGATTTCTACTTCCCCAGTCTAATGTTTTTTGGGGATTCACGGAGACAGAACCCTCCATGAGTCTATGATCCTCATCTTATTGGGCTACAGAGACAGGCTTAGAATATTGTATATTTGAGAGGAGGGTGCTGTCGTCCGCGTAACTGTGAACTGGGTTGGATGTGCTAGAGAGGAGGTCATTGATGTGGAAAAGAAACCAAGTAGGGGCTAAAGCTGAACCTTGAGGAACTCCTGCATTAATTGGATACAGTTTAGAGAAATGGGCATCCACGACAACAGAAATGCTTCGGCTGGAGAGGAAATCTGCTGTCCAGGTACAGCGTCTTGGTGGTAGGCCATAGGCCGGAAGTTTATTAAGCAGCGCTGCGTGCCAGACCTAGTCGAATGCTTTGGATATGACTAGAGCGACAATCTGGGATTCACCGTGTAGTTTCATAGACTTGTTCCAAGAATGGGTGACAAAGGAAAGGAGGTCGGCAGTCGATCTGCGCTGACGGAATCCATACTGCTGTCGTGGATGGACTTATAAGACTTATAAGAGATATGAACAGGTTAATTAATAACGATTTATAATTCTAATAAAATACCTACATATGTTGTTAATGATCAAAGACCAACCCATGCCCACGCATCCTGTCGCATGCGCGGAGAAACTTGCGATGTGTTGGGAGTGGACCTAGGCTATCTACCTACTACCTAATGAGGGCTATCGTTTTTGTGCTCACCAGCTTGCGCCATTGGCGGTTAATCTCCTGTCAGTCCCGAATCCTTCGCTCTGTCGCTGTCAAAAGTTTTTGTTAGTGTGAAAACAGGCGATTAGGGCGGTAAATAATTCAAAACAACCAAATAAATAGAACATTGTGTTAGTGTTGCGCAATCCCATTATGTTCCGAAAAAAGAGGAGGACTGTAACCTTCCTCAAATAAAAAGAATAGACTGGAGACGTGGTATATTGTGATTGACCTCAAGTGGATATAAATCTGCTCAATAGTGAGATCAGGATTGCCTATAAAACCCTACCCTAAAATATCTATTTATCAGATTATCATTATTATTAAAATTAGCAATAGTTTTAGGATGTTGACAGATATTGATATAGTTTGATACTCACGCTCTTCTCTGTGTTGCGCTGCCTGGAGTCCTGTATTTGTGAGCGCTCCAGACTAGTGCCAGGTTATATTAAAATTAAGACATCTAGATAATCGATAGTGAGAATCAATTACTTGTGCTGACGCCAAAACAAAGGAGATTTTAGGGAGGAATTTTTCTTCAATCAAACAGATATGTAAATATTAAGAATAATATTAAATTTATACATATAAATAAATTTGAAATAGCCAGTAAGACTGAATTAACATGGTTGGTAAATTTTAAATAAGCATGGTTCCATACACAAATAAAAATTAAATAAACAGCAATAGTTTCAAGAAAAGAGAATTTATCATTACATATGGCGTGTGACAAAATAATAAGGTAAAGAGGGTTATATGTTACATAAAAATGTTGACCTTACATACTAGAGGTGTATTAAAAAGCAAACGCTGTATTTTTCAGCTCAGAAAGAAAAAAAAATTAATATGCAAATGATTTGACGCTTATCAATCAATTCTGTTGATTTTTCAATGAATTTTGAAATGGGATCGTCAAATATTTAACTGGCCAGTCCTATGAGTGAAACTACATTTAAGAAATACATTCCTGTAACATTTTGTATCTTAATGATTGTAAATGAAAATATTAAAAAGTACAGTTTAAATATTTTACAAACTAAATCTGCTAAATAAAATTTTTAGAACTCTGTATTTAATTCCACAATATTGACAAAATTCTAAAGAGTAAACAGGTAATTTACAGTTGTCCTTAGAGACACCTCACTGACATTATTGAAGTTCTAATTTGATTTTGTTATTTTGAAAGTTGAAGTTGGAAAAGTTGCAATATTAGATTGCTGCATGAAAAATCCTGCTGGTTCACAGAAATTAAGTTTATATAGAGTCACCAAGTTCTGATACCTCGAGTTATCTGATAACCGTTTGAGGATACTCTTCAATCAGAGTCAACCATCAGTGCCAAACACAGGCTCTCAAACTCCAATAAGAGAGGGAAGGTTGGAGAGAATAAGTGATACTTTCCATAAACGGTTATTAGGCAGGTGGTTCTTGTTGCGCCAATACCGAGAGAGACAATTTGGCCCCGAACACTAAATGAACAGCTGTTTTAAATCGATGTTCGGAATTAATTTGATTAAAATCTCTCTACGGCAATTAAAATGTAAGTTGGTTAAATTGAAATTTACAATGACAATTCTTTCAGAGCTCGGTAATAATCAGAGACCTTGTGTGATTAGCTTCTGAGATTTATCGGGTCATGAACAAAGGATCACTGTTAACTCGCGTTTTTCTGTATCAAAAGACACAAAAGCATCACTGACAACTGTTATCAGATATTATAGACAACGAAAAGGGGTTTTGTGACCTATTTTAAGATAATTACAAGCCATGGTAACTAGCGCGGTCTTTACTCGAGAAGCGTTTAGTCGAGACTCTTCCGTTTGTAGCGTTTTGTCCATTCAGATCTAACCCTTTTCCTTGACGTCTCACCTTTCCGCGTCTTTTGCCGGGAATATTTGTTGAACGGCTTCAACGGTCGTTTTAGGTGACATCATCCACACGGAAAAATACAGATCAAGTCGCAACGTTTTATTCAGTTCTTGGAAATATTCCTCCAGCCAAATACGACGCAATTTTCCTTGGCAAACATATATTGACTTTCAACGTACAAATTAGAAATGCAGTAAAGAGGTTTACGGTACTTGAAGACTCAGCGACTTCTCATCAAAATAATGATGCAATCAAAACTTGAAATATTTAATGCAGATAGGATCTATTTCCTTTATTTACGATACCTGGGGTTTCTAAATGTTCTTTAAAAACAAAGTAACGATGCTGGAAAACATAATCGTTAAAAGTTTCCGAAAGATAAAAGTCGCCTTAATCAGTGGTTGGTAGCGATTCGCGGGGATAAATATACCCCCTCAATACATTCACGTGTTTGTAAAAAACATTTTAATACCGACGATTATGCGTCACCCAAGGAACCAGCTATTGAGAATCGTAAGTAATACTCCTGATCGTTCATATTTTTCATTATTTAAAGTATTGGCATGTGTTTCCAGCTCTGGATAATGCGTGACTTGTTTCATATGCATATGGTGGATCTATCAGTGATAGAGAGTCGTTTGAAAAGTGTGATATTATTAATCTACTTCAAAAAGAACCTCTGTGGTTCAGGGGTAAGAACGTGTGCCTCTGAACCGAAGGGTACTGGGTTCGATCCCAGGGTACTCCTTTCACTTTTCCAGTACAAACTGTAACATTAACATCAGCCGAGGTTCTGGCATTGTATTTGAGCAAGTTGAGTGTCTGCACGTTCCGCCCTTCGGAGGGGGCGTAAAGCCGTCGGTCCCGGTCCATGCGATGTTGGGCACGTTAAAAATCCCTACCGTCCTTACAGAAAGGCAGGGGTTCGGCAAAATTTCCAGGATAGTGAGGTGAAACTGCTCCCTGGCGTCGGTGATTGGCCATAGTCGCGGAAATAGGCCGACATTAAAGAAACAAAACACACACACATACTTCAAAAAGGTTTCATTATTGTCAATTTTAGGCGCAAAATAATGTAAATATTCATTTGAAGCTTTAATATGTATGTAATGCTGTTACGGAAGAAAATGGGCCAGGCCTGACAATTTACCTAGATGGTGACCCTGTCATCCATCTCACAATGTTTTTTTTAAATGTAATTAAATAAACATTATATGAAGTTATGGGAACCTTAACATTAAAAATAGAAGTAAAAATAAAACATAGGAACTTTTATTTATACATTTACCCTTTCCTATCTAAATTATGACGGATGGCATACTCTGCTACACATTTACTTAATACTTTTATTAGATAAAAACACTGTATTTTAATCTCTACTGATTTATTATTAATCTAACTAATTTTAATAGTATCTTTGGTATATCCTTTTATTCACTGAGATTTGTCATGCCTATAAAAAAGTAATTAAAAAGTAATTGGTAGGTAAGTATATACCCTGTGGCTATAAAGTAACGCATAAATTCAATAATTCAACTGACCGTTATTAAGGAAAATTCAAAAACAGGTCGATTTTTATTTTAATAAACTTACTTTATGATATAAAAATTTCACCTCTATATTTATACCACTTAAGGGGTAGCTACATCTTTTTGAAATTTGATGGTGGGTAGTGTGATACATCTTTTTAAATTCTATTTTCAGAAACACCGTTTTTTTGTAAGAATAAAATAAAGTGAGTCATACCATTTTTATTATCAGTAACACCTAACAAAAGTGAAGCCTATAAAGATCTACATAGTTCAGTCTTATCTAATCTAATGTTCGAAATGCCCGCCTTCTTGTGCCTGACAATACCTCAATTTTTTTTCTTAATTTAAACAACACTCCATGAGGGCTTACAGCCTAAATACTATCGTACCGTGGGTGTCGACAAGGAGGAAAGAGGCAACTTGTTAATTCTGGACTTGAAGGTTTGGAGGTGCGGATGAGAAGGAAAAACATTTGCCGGCAAGAAATTCCACAACTTGGAAGTACTCGCGACAAAAGAGCGGGAATAACAAGATGTTCTATGTCTGGTGACCTGGACAGTAAAAGGGTGCATTCGCTCTGTTCCCCTGGTAGATCTGTTGGGGGCAGCAGGTGGAAGAAAGCTCCTCTGAGCACTGCCCGTGCAGATATCTATAAAAGAGAGAGAGCTCACCAACGGCACGTCGGTGGGCAAGGGATGGCAGCCTTTGTGTGAGGGTAGGCTCACCGATGAGACGTATAGCTCTCTTCTGAATGGAGTCCAGGATAGCGAGTGTAGAAGCGGCAGCAGCACCCCAAATGTGGGAGCAGTATTCCAGGTTTGGTCTTATTTGTGAAGTATATAAGGTATAGAGATTAGCTGGTGAAAAGTATTTGCGAGCCCGGAAGAGGAAACGTAATTTCTTAGCAGCCGCTTCTGCAATTGATGTAACATGTTGGTGCCAATTGAGATTTCGACCCACAGAAATGCCAACAAGTGAAAAGGACTCATTACTTTGAATAACTTGGTTGTTCATTGTGATGGGTCTAGGGCTGGTGTATCTCTTATGAGATAGAAAGCAAGACTGAGATTTGGTGGAGTTGAATTGTACAAGATTTCTACTTCCCCAGTCTAATATTTTTTGGAGATCCACGGAGATAGAACCCTCCATGAGTCTGCGATCCTCATCTAATTGGGCTAAAGAGACAGGCTTAGAGTATTGTATATTTGAGTGGAGGGTGCTGTCGTTCGCGTAACTATGAACTGGGTTGGATGTGCTAGAGAGGAGGTCATTAATGTGGAGAAGAAACAAAGTAGGGGCTAAAGCTGAACTTTGAGGAACCCCTGCATTAATTGGATACAGTTTAGAGGAATGGTCATCCACGACAACAGAAATGCTCCGGCTGGAGAGGAAATTTGCTGTCCACGTACAGAGTTTTGTTGGTAGGCCATAGGTCAGTAGTTTATTAAGCAGCGCTGCGTGCCAGACCTGGTCGAATGCTTTGGATATGTATAGAGCGACAATCTGGAATTCACCGTCTAGTTCCATAGACTTGTTCCAAGAATGGGTGACAAAGGAAAGAAGGTCGGCAGTTGATCTGCGCTGACGGAATCCATACTGCCTGTGGTGGATTAGACTGTATTTTTTTACGAAATTTTAGTGATTCGATGTTTATATACTTTTCCATCACTTTAGCGACGACTGAAAAGAGAGAAATAGCCCTGTAGTTGCTAAGAAGCGCTTTGGATCCTTTCTTGGGGACGGGTTGTAATCGAGCAGTTTTCCAGTTACTAGGGAATATACCTCTATTGTAAGATGTCTGAAACAGACGAGTCAGGACAGGAGAAAGTTCTGGTGCGCATTTTTTGAGAACAATTGCTGGGATCTCGTCAAGGCTAGATGCGTTCCTGGTATTAAGAGAAGATTCTTGTTGGACTCTATAATCTCTGTAGAAATGTTAGTATATTCAGTTTTAATTCTTGTTTTTAATTCGTATTATTTCTATTATAATCTTTAAGCCTGTGAACATAAAAACAAAGCTCAAAACTCTACAATCCATACTTTTGACAAATAAATACATTGTAAACCCACAGGCACTAACCTCTGATTTAGCTGTTCTTTAGGTCCGCTTAATTTGGTGCCTCTTTTTCTTATATCTTTTTTTAAAGCACTAACATTCATTGAGCCGTACCACATGCCTGCAATAATTAATTAGTAATGGCACAATCTTTACAACAATAATGGACAATTAGTAAAAATCTGCGGTAAAAAAGGCCCCAAAGTAAACGTTGTGACATCTGACATTCTTACATTTCCAGAGACCTTACTTTACACTAGCGCCTCTAGAGGCAAGCGCGATAGCCCTCATTGGCTTGTCACCGACTCAAAAATAAGTAGGTAGTGCATATAATAATATTCCATTTAAATTAATTTTTGTCTTTTAAATTAAACCTGTAATCGAGTTATTTTTCGCTTTTTGTCCCTATTTGAAGTCGGTTTAATTTTTTTTTAAGTTTGTTTATTTTACAACTAAGATTACGATAAAGATTCAGTACTCATTGTAATGAAACTGTAAAACAACTATAAAGATGCCATAAAAATTAGCTTCTGTTGGGATAAACTATTAATATTGAATGGGAGATAATAAACTGTATTGTGATTGAGTGTGAATTTCTGAGAATGACTTTATGATCTGGAGCAAGAATATCATGACTACTTAATACACCTATTGTCAGGTCAGGTATCAAATAATAAACTGTGAAGTCTGATCGCTTAATATTCATCGATAAAATGATGCAGTTAAATAAGATGTTCTCAGAAGTAGCTTCTGCTATGCTAGGCTGCCTGTCGTCTCCAAAACAAGAAAAAAGTGCGGGATGCAGCAAGTGCATTATAGTAGTGAATTTTCATAAGAATTGTACACTATTAGTAAGATATATTATTAAAACTAATTCTTTAAATTTAAGTGGACCTTTGAGATCAGTTTTAGAGTCCCAGTTAGCGATTATTTGAAAACATTTCTGTTTACTATGAAGCTAGAAAATTAAAATTTGGTAGATATATGTAAGTACTTCAAGCATCTTTAAAAAATTATTGTATTACAATTTTCATTAAAGTTACAAAAGTTTCCCAGAAAAAAATAATTATTTACAAAATGAATGTACCTGCCAAATTATAAATATGGCAGGTTTTTTTATTTTTTATTTCCCAATACACCACGAGGGTTCACAGTCTAAATACTATCGTAGCGTGGGTGTCGACAAGAAGGAAAGAGGCAACTTGTTAATTCTGGACTTGAAGGTTTGGAGATTCGAAGGAGAAGGAAAAATATGTGCCGGCAAGGAATTCCACAACCTTGAAGTCCTCGGGACAAAAGAGAGTCCATAATAAGATGTTCTATGTCTGGTGACCTGGACAGTAAAAGGCTGCATTCCCTCTGTTCCCCTGGTAGGTCTGTTGGGGGCAGCAGGTGGAGGAACAATAGAGGAAAGCTCCTCTGACCAGTGCCCGTGCAGATATCTATAAACGAGAGAGAGAGAGAGAGAGAGAGAGAGAGAGAGAGAGAGAGAGAGAGAGAGAGAGAGAGAGAGGTCACCAACGGCACGTCGGTGGGTAAGGAATAGCAGCCTTTGGGTAGGGTAGGGTCAACAATGAGACGTATAGCTCTCTTCTGAATGAGGTCCAGGATAGCGAGTGTAGAAGCGGCAGCGGCACCCCAGATGTGGGAGCAGTATTCGAAGTTTGGCCTTATTTGTGAGGTATATAAGGTATAGAGATTAGCTGGTGAAAAGTATTTGCGAGCTCGGAAGAGTAAACCTAATTTCTTAGCAGCCGCTTCTGCAATTGATGTGACATGTTGGTGCCAATTGAAATTTCAAACCACAGAAATGCCAACAAGTGAAAAGGACTCATTACTTGGAATAACTTGGTTGTTCGTTGTGGTGGGTCTAGGGCTGGTGTATCTCTTATGAGATAGAAAGCAAGATTGAGACTTGGTGGGGTTGAATTGTACAATATTTCTACTTCCCCAGTCTAATATTTTTGGAGATCCACGGAAACAGAACCCTCCATGAGTTTGCGACCCTCATCTAATTGGGCTAAAGAGACAGGCATAGAATATTGTATATTTGAGTGGAGGGTGCTGTCGTCCGCGTAACTGTGAACTGAGTCTTATGTCCTAGAGAGGAGGCCATTGATGTGGAGAAGAAACACAGTAGGGGCTAAAGCTGAACCTTGAGGAATTCTTGCGTTAATTGGATACAATTTAGAGGTATGGCCATCCACGATAACCGAAATGCTCCGGTTGGAGAGGCAATTGGCTGTTTAGGTACAGAGTTTTGGTGGTACGCCATAGGCCGGAAGTTTATTAAGCAGCGCTGCGTGCCAGACCTGGTCGAATGCTTTGGATATGTCTAAAGCGACAATCTGGGATTCACCGTGTAGTTCCATAGACTTGTTTCAAGAATGGGTGACAAAGTAAAGGAGCTCGGCAGTTGATCTGCGCTGATGGAATCCATACCGCCTGTCGTGGATTAGACTGTGTTTTTCAAGAAATTTAAGTAATTATGTGTTTATATACTTTTCCATCACTTTAAAGATGACTGAAATGAGAGACATAGGCCTATATTTGCTAGCAAGCGCTTTGGATCCTTTCTTGGGGACGGGTTGTACTTGAGCAGTGTTCCAGTTACTAGGGAATATGCCTCTATTGTAAGATGTCTGAAACAGATGAGTCAGAGCAGGAGCAAGTTCTGGTGCGCATTTTTTGAGGACAATTTCTGGGATCTCGTCAAGGCCAGAGGCTTTCCTGGTTTTAAGAGAAGAGAGCATCTTTCGTACCTTTTTAGTTTTGAAAATGATATCCGTCATTTTATGCGCGACATTGGGGACTGTTTGGAGGTGGGTTGAGAGTAGAGTTGCCGGCGAACAACGAGGCAAAAAGTTCAGCCTTGCCCAGGGCGGTAGAAACTATTTCATCCCCTGAAATAAAAGGTGGGAACGTGCTCTTGCAGAAATTATTCCCAATAGATTTAGCAAGAATCCAGACGGGTTAGCTGCCGTTGGAGCTTGAGAGGACTTTGTTTTTGATGTGGTTATTAAACGAGTTTTTTGCCTCAGAAAGAATGCGGACATAGCGGTTTCTTGCCTCCTTAAATGCTTGGCGGTTTTCTTGACTGGGATTATGTAGAAGCGTTTTGTGAGCTTTGACCTTTTCAAGTCTGGCATTGTCAGATGGTTTAGAGAACCAGGGCTTTTGAATGGCTAAAGGAGAAAAGGTTTTCTGTGTACGTAGAATAAATAATTCCATGCCAGCTTTGATGATTTCGGTGACCTTTTGTGAGATATCAGAGGGATCAGGATGAGAAAAACAGACAGACGCCCATGGAAATGAGGAAAAGTAATCCCGCATTATGTCCCAGTTCGCGGAGTTGTAGTGCCAAACGATACGTCGGTGTGATGACTGTGTGACCTCGGGTTGCATTGCGCAGGAAGCAGTGACAGTGCCGTGGTGTGAGCGTCCAAGAGGGGCGGTGACTGATATCTTATAGCATTCAGGTTTTGTAGTAAAAAGGAGATCCAAGGGATTTGAGTTGTGTGTTGGGATGCGAGGAAAGTAAGTAGGTTGCTGAACCATATTGGCTTAAGAATTGCTGACTGCAAAAATAAAAACCATCTGCAATTTACTGTTTGACACATTCAACCGGTGTTGACAACTTTTGCTGTATCCATTTATCTCGAAAACTTTACATCCTAGGGAATTTCTACCAGTATCCCTTATTTTTGTATTGACCTTTGAATTTTTTTAAACGGTGGAAAATCTCAGAAATTTTGACTTTTAACATATTGTTTTCTAATTTATATCCCTCATAGGCCACCACGCGCGCCACTGCTTCTTATAATAAAACAGATTTTGCGTTTTTCTTTATATGCTGTTAATATTTACTTATGTACAAATATTTAAAATCGTATCTTTAGCCGTTTTAAAGATAATTAAGGAAAAGCGCTTTAAGCACAACAACTGTTACACCCTGTATTACAGTATCACGGCCTTAAAATGAAAGATCTTATACGAACTACCCTTACTATTTTTTCAAGGGCAACACACACCCCACATTTTTTATGTATGATCAGGACACTATATATATATATATATATATATATATATATATATATATATATATATATATATATATATATATATATATATATATATATATATATATATATATATATATATATATATATATATAGGGTATCCCACGTAGACTTTCCATTAGCCGTTTCTGGAGTACGGCTCACAATTAAATTCTGAAAATTCACGCACATGGGTTTCTCGAAATTTCTAGTTCACTGAAAATATTGACGTTAGTATGAGACTACCGGTTATACCGGAAGTAGACGTCAACTTTCTTATTTCAAATGGAAGATGGTGTTTTTTATTGCGGATCTAGATTGCTGGTCAAATGTTATGGTAGGTTTTACTAACATTTTCAAAATTTTCTTAAAAAACATCGTCACATTTACACACCTCTGTTCTCTTATTTTTCAACCTGAAGAGTTGAAATTTCAAAGTGCAAATTGTAAAATGCCACAAAATATTTGGAATTTACTAAAGCTAGTACAAGTTAGACAGGGTGTCCGAAATAGACCGGCCAATCGAGACAATTCTAAAAAATAATAACTCTCTTATTTTAACTATAACACCCTAAATTTTATAAGGTCAGCTCATGTACTTTTTATTGCTATTTCTGAAAAGGCCATGAAAATGCGCATCTAACAACGTTCTAATATTTAGCTCGAAAACGAAAAGAGGCAAGGCAAAGTACAAGTCATATTTGGAAGGAGCATGAAATGCTACGAAACATTGCTAATTTAACAGTCTCCCTATCTCTAATAATAACGGAGATACTTTCCCATCCAGTTTGGGACACACTGTATAGCATTACCTGGTAATATCCTTTGATGACGCTAACCTTCTTAGCGAAACGATCGCCACGTCTTTAAGAATGTGTTGTGGGAATTGGGTTCACCAAACTGTACTTATAATTTTTGAAATCCTACATAATAACAAATATATTGGAGTTTGTCATACTACTGGACCATTTTGTATCTATACATATAGTCGTATTAATAATATTATTTAAAGTTATAATTACTATTATTTCTAGCTTGTCTCGACTGATTCTCTCGAAATATAAACCCCAAATCTATATTATTATTATTAAAAGAATGAAATCTTAAATACATACATGATAAGGGCGTTTACAACTACGGCAATGAAGTTATTAAACTCTATCTATATTTAGCCTTACCTAGAAATTTATTATAGTTTTTTGCCAAGGGCAAATTGGCAAAACCGTATTTCGTTCAGCCTACTAACAAATTTACAAAAAAAAAAAACTGATTTATTGCAGACTTTTAACAGTTACATAATATTGTGATGCGTTTAATAATAGATCATCACCGAAACCTAGAAAGGAATATGCGAGAAGAGGTTGTAGGTGTCTTTACCTTTGATTTATAATCTATTAAAAATACAAGCAGGTTAAAAAACCTTTGAACTGACAATAATTTATGGCATCGCCGAAATCCACGACATTGCAAATTAGGAGGAAAATATATGTGTATCCGATAATGAACAAAAGCTAATTTGTCGGAATTTTAGATGTTAGAACCAGCACTTAACCTGCGCATGCTGCAAAAATTCGCAAATATTCATACATAGTTGCCAATTCTTTAAAAAATACAATTTTTAAGTTCGTCAGCTTAGTGCGGGTTGACCATCAACCAAATTATGCAGAAAAATGCAAAAGACATATTATTACAGTTTCTCTTAAGGCTAGATGAAAATTCGCTAAAAATGTAGCTATGTATAATGGTTACTCTGTCTGCTTAGTGAAAAAATTAGTCAATAAACATAAAACAAAGAAAATGTTAGCGGCATCTTCGACTTTCCAAAAAAGATAAAACCATTATCTATTTAAGGCTAGATGCATTCTCGCAACAATTAGAACCGTAGACCGGTTTCGCTCTCATTAGAGCTCTTCAGTACGGCATATTAATTGTAGCAAAAATGCACCAAAAATAATACGGCTATAGTATAGCCAGCCTTAAAACACTAAGTGAGTGGTGAACGTGTCGCCACCTAGTAGCGGAACCAAGTAGTATGTTATCACGCCAGCTCCAAACAACACAAAGTGTTAAAAGAGTAGAGACTGTATACAACTAACTAACAATTTAGAACATTTTCAGCCCTGGCCCATTTCTACCCCAATATAGGGACAAAGTATGTAAGGCTAAGTTGGTTTCCAATCCATTGATTGGGAAATGTTTCATTAAGAAACTCGGTTACTGCCCTTCCATTATGGGTGGTGCATCATCCTGTTGTCACCACAGCTGCCGCACCATATTCAACGGTTCATCTTCAAGCGCATTGAATAAATAATTATGGATTAAATTAAGATACCGTTTAGTATTTAAGTTTTCATCATAAATAATTAGCCCTAAGATTTTGATTTGATACATTCCAACCCAAACATTGAATGATTTTCGTGCCAGTCTTTGAACTTGCCGATTTTTGTACGGATTTTCTACTGTATAATAATGCTCATTGTTTCTCTTAAAAAGGCCGCTTGTGGAAAAATTACATTCATCTGTCCAGATGATTTTATTTAAGAAATCAACATCTTTTTGCATTTTTGCATCAAGCCAATTGCAGAATTTAAGCCTTCTGTCCCTGTCTCCTGGTCTTAGTTCTTGGCAAACATTAAGTTTATAGGGATGATACTTTTTTGAAAATACTCTGTATTTGGCTTCTAGTCATATTCAGTTCTGAAGCAAATTACCGTGTTGAACCACGAGGATTTTCCGTAACCTTTAACAAAACGTTTTGGTGAAATATCTTTGACATGTTATCGCAAAATATTATAGTAATAAAAGATTGCATCATTTTATAACGATACGTATAGCATTTAAAAGAGCTTCTTCATCTTCAGCTTCCATTCGTTGCCCGTACGAACTTCTAGGTTTACCAAAACTACCAAAGAGACCTAAATTTCTGTCCAAATTGTTAAAATATGAATAATGGGGTTGTGGACGCTCGGGGTATTGCTCTAAATACCGTTAACATGAAATGTGCGAGTTTATGTTATTACTATAATAAATCCGAAGCATATCACGTTTCTCTAAATTGGAAAACACCATTTTTGCTCTCTTAATGTTTATTTTGAAAGTTAAATTGTCAGAAGTTCTATTGTGATATTATGACAAGCAAGCTTGATATTTCCAAATATCAAAGCCGCCGAGATGAACGAACAGACATGTCATTGCATTGCATTGGATTGCACTTAAAATATTTGACCCATAATCATAAATTCAGGTTCATCTTTACCTACCTAATCAAATTATATTATTGAAGAAATATTTTGTTTCAAAAGCAGAGTCGTATTAAATATTTTCAAGAATGACGGAAAACGCCATTTTTTGTTATCAAAACGTTTGAAATTCAAAAGTTGTGATGAGGCATTGTTTTGACGTAGCCCAAATGTAATAAAATATGAAATAAAAAATTCAGGGCCATATTTGAAAAAAATGGAGTTGATGATGGTTTCTGAAAGACAAAACATCAGATTTCAAATTTGAAAACGCCATCTTGTAGGAACGGAAAAGTGACCTTGACGAAGTGTGATTCATTTTGTTATATCTTTTCAAATAACGCCAGAAAAAATAAAACAGATTTTATGAGTTTTCGTTTTTGCCCGATTATCACCGGAAGTATTCGGAATTTTCTAAACTGCATTTTTCTGAGCATCAAATTACGCAACTTTGCCATAATTTAACCGACGTTGCATCTCTTACAGTTTCTGAGATCACAATGATGAGGCTCGAATTTAAGCCACCCTGTACTTATTAGTGCTCATTACAGGTTCCAATCATCACCCATAAGCTTATATAGCATAATTTAAAATTTTTCAAACGTGTTCGTGTAAAATCTTTAAAAAAAAAAGCAGCTCAATTTATTATGTTTTGGCAGACACTAACAACAGGAAAAAAACTAAGAAAAAACATATTAATTTGTTATCTGTACATTTTAGGCGGCCTAAAAATAACGAGGAAATTTGATACCAACATCTCAATGTACTGAAATACAACGTGGGAATCTTCGTGAAGATTTTAAAGGGGACCACCATGACTGAAACGTTGTAGGTGTGTAACTTTACATTATTTATAATATAAATTGTATAATAGAAATGCCAATAGATATATAATAGTTTATCACAGTGTTTCATTTAAACCGCACATATTTCATTTACGCTATAGCATTATTTATGATATGCCAATTTGAGAATAAATCAAATATTTAATTTGCAGAATTCCATTGAGTATGTATTAGTATTGACCGCAGTTTTACTGTTTACTAAATTAACTGCAACGGTCTATTTGCTTGAGTCTTATGTAACCATTTTTGTGACACTGAAAGTGGCTACAGTTATCTTTTATGCTTTGATGTTGGTGCATGTCTACACTACGAATACTTACTAGATCGTAAAAATGGCCTGCAGATCCATAAAAATATGTAGTTTAGATATTTTAATGCATACATGTTTGATAAAAATTTTAATGTGACTCTTAACAAAGTGTTCCTAGAAGCTTTTATTGATAGATCTTTAGTTTCCCGCCAATAGTGTTAATTCTCAGCTATAATATCACTAGGACATTGATAATGGACGAGATAATTTAATGGGAATCTTAAGCACGTTTTTTTAGACGAAGGGGGAAATCTTCAAAAGACAGTCGGTTATCTACCTAGCTGTGCAGGATTCATTCTCTCTATTCGGATCTCCGGGAGAGGGGTGCACAGGGGGCGCCAACATCAAGATTTAACATTTCCTTCTCCAATATATGTGGCCTAAATTCTAACCTTAACTCCGTCCACCATTTCCTCCAGGCTAATAGGCCCCAATTCCTCTTCCTCACCGAAACTCAAATCAGTGCCAAAACAGCCAGTAATCACCTTAATTTCCCGGGGTATGAGCTCCTTACTTCCTTTAGATTGCATGGAGGTGTGTGCGCGTACGTCCGTAGCAAATCTACCCTGCACCAGACTCCCCAATTTAGAAGCTGGAAGAAAAGACATACTATGGATAAAACTCTCATATGGCTGCAACTAAATTCATCTGTTGCATTTACCGATCACCTTATGACAACAAATTTTTGACTACCTTTCTAAAAAAACCGACCATCTGATTTCTAAATATCCTTCCTCCGAGGTTACTATTCTTGGTGACTTCAATGTCCATAATAAGGAATGGCTAGGATCCTCAAAAACCGATCCACAAGGAAGAGCAGCGGAGGCCTTTGCAGTCAGCAATTTTTTAGCCAATATGGTTCAGCAACCTACTTACTTTCCTCGCATCC
Source organism: Tillus elongatus (assembly GCA_964006375.1). Taxonomy (NCBI): domain Eukaryota; kingdom Metazoa; phylum Arthropoda; class Insecta; order Coleoptera; family Cleridae; genus Tillus; species Tillus elongatus. Next base: position 169,394,444 of record OZ023266.1, read on the forward strand.
CAACACACAGCTCAAATCCCTTGGATCTCCTTCTTACTACAAATCCTGACTGCTATAAGATATCAGTCACCGCCTCCCTGAGTCGCTCAGACCACGGCATGGTCACTGCTTCCTGCGCAATGCAACCCGAGGTCACACAGTCATCACACCCACGTATCGTTTGGCACTACAACTCCGCGAACTGGGACGAAATGCGAGATTACTTTTCCTCATTTCCATGGGCGTCTGTCTGCTTCTCTCATCCTGACCCCTCTGATATCTGACAAAACGTCACCGAAATTATCCAAGCTGGCATGGAATTATTTATTCCACGTACAGAGAAAACGTCTGCAGCCACTCCAAAGCCCTGGTACTCTAAATCCTGTGACAAGGCCAGACTTGAAAAGGTCAACGCTCACAAAAAGCTTTTACACAATCCCATTTAAGAAAACCGTCAAGCATTTAACGACGCAAGAAACCGCTATGTCCGCATTCTTTCTGAGGCAAAAAACTCGTTTAATAACCACATCAAAAACAAAGTCATTTTAAGCTCCAGCGGCAGCAAACCCTACTGGACTCTTGCTAAATCTATTGGGAATAATTTCTGCAAGAGCACGTTCCCACCTCTTGTCTCGGGGGATGAAATTGTTTCTACCGCCCTGGGCAAGGCTGAACTTTTTGCCTCGTTGTTCGCCGGCAATTCTACTCTAAACCCACCTCCAAATGTTCAACCACCAACAGTCCCCAATGTCGCGCATAAAATGACGGATCATTTTCAAAAATAAAAAATGCCTGGACGCAGCAAGTGCGTTATGGTAGTGAATTTTCATAGAAATGATCTGGCACAAAATATTTTATTATAACTTTTTTTTCTTGTAACATAGAAATCTAAATTTTTGTGTATAGTTTACTTTTTATATCGTAAATCTACCTATCAAATTTGGTTATCATAGATTTTTTATTTTTTAAGATAAAAATTTTTTTCAAATGAAAACTCAAAAATTTCCCGGAAAACCTCGTCCAATTTTTTTGAATAACAAACTTGTCAAAGATATTTACAAAAGGAAGGTACTTGCCAAATTTTATTAAAATCGGCTTATTACTTTTTGAGATATGAATTTTTTTCAAATGAAAACTCAAAAGTTTCCCGGAAAACCTCGTCCGATTTTCCTGACTAACAAACCTGTCAAAGCCATTTATGAAAGGAAGGTATTGTGCTAAATTTTATTAAAATCGGCTTATTACTTTTTGAGATATGAATTTTTTTCGAATGAAAACTCAAAATTTTCTCGGAAAACCTCGTCCGATTTTCGTGACTAACGAACTTATCCAAGCTATTAACAAAAGAAAGGTATATGCAACTACAGGCCTATTTCTCTCCTTTCAGTCGTCTCTAAACTAATTGAAAAGTATGTAAACATCGAATTACTAAAATTTCTTGAAAAACACAGTTTAGTCCACGACGGGCATAATGGATTCCGTCAGCGCAGATCAACTGCCGACCTCCTTTCCTATGTCACCCATTCTTGAAACAAGTCTATGGAACTACACGGTGAATCCCAGATTGTCGCTCTAGACATATCCAAAGCATTCGACCAGGTCTGGCACGCAGCGCTGCTTAATAAACTTCCGGCCTATGGCCTTCCACCAAAAGTCTGTACCTGGACAGCAAATTTACTCTCCAACCGGAGCATTTCTGTTGTCTGGCCATTCCTCTAAACTGTATCCAATTAATGCAGGAGTTCCTCAAGGTTCAGCTTTAGCCCCTACTTTGTTTCTTCTCTACATTAATGACCTTCTCTCTAGCACATCCAACCCAGTTCACAGTTACGCGGACGACAGCACCCTCCACTCAAATATACAATATTCTAAGCCTGTCTCTTTAGTCCAATTAGATGAGGATCGCAGACTCATGGAGGGTTCTATCTCCGTGGATCTCCAAAAAATATTAGACTGGGGAAGTATAAATCTTGTGCAATTCAACCCCACCAAATCACAGTCTTGCTTTCTTTCTCATAAGAGATACACAAGCTCTAAACCCATCACAATGAACAAACAAGTTATTCAAAGTAATGAGTCCTTTTCACTTGTTGGCATTTCTGTGGATCGGAATTTGAATTGGCATCAACATGTCACATCAATTGCAGAAGCGGCTGCTAAGAAATTAGGTTTCCTCTTCCGGGCTCGCAAATACTTTTCACCAGCTAATCTCTATACCTTATATACTTCACAAATAAGACCAAACCTCAAATACTGCTCCCACATCTGCGGCGCTGCTGCCGCTGCTACACTCGCTATCCTGGACTCCATTCAGAAGAGAGCTATACGTCTCATCGGTGACCCTACCCTCACCCAAAAGCTGCCATCCCTTGCTCACCCACGTGCTGTTGGTGACCTCTCTCTCTTTTATAGATGTCTGCACGGGCAGTGCTCAGAGGAGCTTTCTTCCATAGTTGCTCCACCTGCTGCCCCCAACAGATCTACCAGGGGAACAGAGCGAATGCACCCTTTTACTGTCCAGGTCACCAGAAATAGAACATCTTGTTATGCCTGGTCTTTTGTCCCGACGACTTCAAAGTTGTGGAATTCCTTGCCGGCACATGTTTTTCCTTCTCCCCTGAACCTCCAAACCTTCAAGTCCAGAATGAACCAGTTGCCTATTTCTTCCTTGTCGACACCCATGGTACGATAGTATTTAGGCTGTAAGCCCCCGTGGTGTGTTGTTGAAATAAAAAAAGACAATGCCTTACCAAGTAAAAACCACCTCCCTCAGTGCGAAACAAGCCTGGAACTACCTTATGGTATTAGTTCAGCTAAGCTTCTTCCTTCTTGGTCTGACTGTGAAGCATGCAGGTATCAGTTGTGTTCTTGTTGCGCTGCCGCTTCTCTCCTCTCTATATCTTCCTTCTCTTTCATGATCTTCTCTATCATCTTGTCTATAACGGTCCATTTGTTGTCCCTTTCCAGCATATGTGATATGATGTTTTCTGCTGTTAGCGCCTCCCCAATCATTGCTACCGCTTCTTTCCTGACAGCCGCCCATTTCTCACACCCTAGAACGGTATGTTAGGCTGTGTCCGTTTCTCCACATGAGCTACAATGGTCAGATTCTATCAGGGCGAGTCTGTATAGAGAGGAGCCAAAGCGCCCATGTCCCGACGGAAACTGTGTGAGGTAGTATCCAATCTCACCGTGCTTTTGTTGTACCCAAGGCTTGATTGTGGGTATTAGCCGTTTTGTCCACTGAGCTACCATGGGCTCCTCCTCCCATTCGTCCTGCCATTTTGTCTTCGTAACTTTTCTTCTTCTGTTCCTTTCAGCCACCTTGTGCCCGTTTTTTCGTAAGTCCGCTCTACTACCAGCATGGGGATAGTAACGACTGCTGCTATTACCTGTATAGCCTTGATGGATACTGCTCGGTATGATCTGGCAATTCTTATAGGGATTTTCCTCTGGGTGCTTTCGATGATCTTTCTGTACTTGGTTCTGGATAGCCGGTCCTTTCAGACAAGGGCACCATATAACAGAATGGAGTTACAACGCTGCCAAGTAATCTTCTCTTCCCTTACTTAGGACTTCCGATGTTTGGCATCAGTCTGCTTAGTGCTGCAGTCATCTTCTCAGATCTTTCCGCTACGTTCTTCCTGTGCTAGCTCATGTTCATGTTTTGCCCCAAGTAAATTCCAAAGAATATCAGTTTAACGCTAAAGGAGATTTCTAGGTTACCGATTCGGACTGTTAGTGTCTTAACAGCTCTTCTTACTGTCAAGATTAATACTTCGGTTTTGTGGAGGGCAAGTTGTAATCCCTTCTTCATCAGTCACATTTTGATTCTTCCACTCAGCCATGCTGCCTGGTCTTCAGTGTCCTCTATGGTGCTACCCCGTATAATCAGGGCAAGGTCATCAGTATATGCTACACAAGCGCTTCCTTCCGGCATCGGCATCAGCAGTAACTCATCGTAATAGATGCTCCACAGGGTGGGACCCAGCACTGATCTTTGTGAGACTCCGCTTGTGATATCCGTTATCACTGTCTCTCGCACCATAATTTTCCTGTGCTCCAAGTAGCTGCACACCACCCTAACAAGGTATGGTGATTTATCTCTTTCTCAGCTCCTCTATTATTCCCTTCCAGGTTACCATAGCTACATAGGTTCCTGGTCAGTTTTGGGTGCCAGTTTACGGTGCTCTGCAGTTTTTGGACCTGCAGTGTGGAGAAACCTTTTCAAAATATGTACTGCGTGCGCGTAAAGTCTCCATTTTTTCCAATTTCATTTGTCAATCTTTGATTTAGTATTTGTTCAAACGTCTTTGCGATTGCGTCTATCAGGCATAAAAGTCTGTGAGTCTTCTTACCAGGCTTCTCAATCGGCACCAGTTTGGCTATCTTCCATTTTTCAGGAAAGAGGCCGAGGATAAGTAGATTACTGAAAGTTTGCACAAGCAGCTCGGGCACGTGTGTTGTGATCGCCTTAATTACATCTGGGGGTATTTCATTCGGACCAGGTGCCTTTACCAGTTTAATTTTGTTTCCAGCCGCGATTACTTCTTCCTCTGTTATGATGGGTATACTGTTTTCTTCTATATATAGAACAGGCCAGCTGTTTGATTTTTGCTCTGGGAACAACTCCCTAGCAATATGCATTTGTTCTTGATTTGTCAAAACTGTCGATGCGCGTTGTTTACTAATAATTTTTGATTGATTTGTTTTTTGATTTTGTATCTGAGGCCCCATAAATCAGCGTCTACTTCCTTGCATAGTAAACGCCACGACTGTTTGGTTTGCCTTCGTTATCGTTTTTCTCAGGAGGTTTCTCTGCTCTTTGTATTGCCGCTTCAGTTCGGTTTTCAAATCTTCAGCCTTATTGGTCTTCTTATTGGCTCTAGTTACTATCCTTTTCAGTTTACAGCATTGACTTCTGAAATATCAGCATTCCACCAGTAGGCACCTCGAAAGTACGTTGCCGTAGGCCCTAGTCGTCGGGCTATTACCAACAATCGTGGTCGACAAAATTGACAGAAAATTATGAGGCATTTTTAAATGCCAGGGGGATATGAGGTCAGAAAATATTTTGATAATAAAATAAAATAATTGGCAACGCAACAAACAAAAAAAAGATTTATTTATTAAAAGTGTAGCTGGTAGAGGTACAATTATTAAAATTTAGGTTTTTTAAAAAATTTCAACAGCACACCGCGCGACGGCTTACAGCCTAAATACTATCGTACCGTCGGTGTCGACAAGGAGGAAAGAGGCAACTTGTTAATTCTGAACTTGAAGGTTTGGAGGTTCGGCGGAGAAGGAAAAACATGTGCCGGCAAGGAATTCCACAACTTGGAAGTCATCGGGACAAAAGCGCGGCCATAACAAGATGTTGTATGTCTGGTGACCTGGACAGTAAAAGGGTGCATTCGTACTGTTCCCCTGGCAGATCTGTTGGGGGCAGCAGGTGGAGGAACTATGGAAGAAAGCTCCTCTGAGCAGTGCCCGTGCAGATATCTATAAACGATAGAGAGGTCACCAATGGAACGTCGGTGGGCAAGGGATGGCAGCCTTTGGGTGAGGGTAGGGTCACCAATGAGATGTATACCTGTCTTCTGAATGGAGTCCAGGATAACGAGTGTAGAAGCGGCAGTAGCACCCCAGATGTGGGAGCAGTATTCGAGGTTTGGCCTTATTTGCGAAGTATATAAGGTATAGAGATTAGCTGGTGAAAAGTATTTGCGAGCCCGGAAGAGGAAATCTAATTTCTTAGCAGCCGCTTCTGCAATTCATGTGACATGTTGGTGTCAATTGAGATTTCGATCTACAGAAATGTCAAGAAGTGAAAAGGACTCATTACTTTGAATAACTTGGTTGTTCATTGTGATGGGTCTAGGGCTGGTGTATCTTTTATGAGAAAGAAAGCAAGACAGATTTGGTGGGATTGAATTGTACAAGATTTCTACTTCCCCAGTCTATTATTTTTTGGAGCTCCACGGAGATAGAACCCTCCATGAGTCTGCGATCCTCATCTAATTGGGCCAAAGAGACAGGCTTAAAATATTGTATATTTGAGTGGAGGGTGCTGTCGTCCGCATAACTGTGAACTGAGTTGGATGTGCTAGAGAGGAGGTAGTTGATGTGGAAAAGAAACAAAGTAGGGCTGAACCTTAAGGAAGTCCTGCATTAATTGGATATAGTTTGGAGGAATGGCCATCCACGACAGCAGAAATGCTCCAGTTAGAGAGGAAGTTTGCTGTCCAGGTACAGACTTTTGGTGGTAGGCCATAAGCGGGAAGTTTATTAAGCAATGCTGCGTGCCAGACCTTGTGGAATGCTTTGGATATGTCTAGAGCGACAATCTGGGATTCACCGTGTAGTTCCAAAGACTTGTTCCACGATTGGGTGACAAAGGAAAGGAGGTCAGCAGTTCATCTGCGCTGACGGAATCCATATTTCCTGTCGTGGATTAGACTGTGTTTTTTAAGAAATTTTAGTAATCCGGTGCTTATATACTTTTCCATCACTTTAGAGATGACTGAAAGGAGAGAGACGGCCTGTAGTTGCTAGGAAGCGCCTTGGATCCTTTTTTGGGGACGGGTTGTACTCGAGCAGTTTTCCAGTTACTAGGGAATATACCTCCATTGTAAGATGTCCGAAACAGGCGAGTCAGGACAGGAGCAAGTTGTGGTGCGCATTTTTTGAGAACAATTGCTGGGATCTAGTCAAGGCCAGAGGCTTTCCTGGTATTAAAAGAAGAGAACATCTTTCGTACCTTTTTAGTTTTGAAAATGATATCCGTCATTTTATGCGCGACATTGGGGACTGTCGGTGGTTGAACATTTGGAGGTGGGTTGAGAGTAGAATTGCCGACGAACAACGAGGCAAAAAGTTCAGCCTTGCCCAGGGCGGTAGAGACAATTTCATCCCCTGAGACAAGAGGTAGGAACGTGCTCTTGCAGAAATTATTCACAATAGATTTAGCAAGAGTCCAGAAGGGTTTGCTGCCCTTGGAGCTGAAGAGGAGTTTGTTTTTTATGTGGTTATTAAACGAGTTTTTTTGCCTCAGAAAGAATGCGGACATAGCGGTTTCTTTCGTCGTTAAATGCTTGACGGTTTTCTTGACTGGGATTGTGTAGAAGCGTTTTGTGAGCTTTGGCCTTTTCAAGTCTGGCCTTGTCACAAGATCTAGAGAACCAGGGCTTTTGAGTGGCTGAAGAGGTTTTCTGTGTACGTGGAATAAGTGATTCCATGCCAGCTTGGATAATTTCGGTGACGTTTTGTGAGATATCAGAGGGGTCAGGATGAGAGAAGCAGACAGACGCCCATGGAAATGAGGAAAAGTAATCCTGCATTTCGTCCCAGTTCGCGGAGTTGTAGTGCCAAAGGATACGTGGGTGTGATGACTGTGTGACCTCGGGTTGCATTGCGCAGGAAGCGATGACCATACCACGGTCTAAGCGACCGAGGGGAGCTCTGACTGATACCTTATAGCATTCAGGATTTGTAGTAAGAAGGAGATCCAAGGGATTTGAGCTGTGTGTTGGGATGCGAGGAAATTAAGTAGGTTGCTGAACCATATTGGCTAAAGAGTTGCTGACTGCAAAGGCCTCCGCTGCTCTCCCTTGTGGATCGGTTTTTGAAGATCCTAGCCATTCCTTATTATAGACATTGAAGTCACCAAGAATAGTGACCTCGGAGGAAGGATATTCAGAAATCAGATGGTCGGTTTTTTCAGAAAGGTAGTCAAAGAGCTGGACAAAGTTGTTGTCAGAAGGTGACCGGTAAATGCAACAGATGAATTTAGTTGCAGCCCTGAGTGAGAGTTTTATCCAAACTATGTCTTTTCTTCCAGCTTCTAAATTGGGGAGTTTGGTGCAGGGTAGATTGCTACGGACGTATGCGCACACGCCTCCATGCAATCTAAAGGAAGTAAGGAGCTCATACCCCGGGAAATTAAGGTGATTAGTGGCTGTTTTGGCACTGATTTGGGTTTCAGTGAGGAAGAGGAGTTGGGGCCTATTAGCCGGAAGGAAATGGTGGACGGAGTTCAGATAAGAATTTAGGCCACATATATTGGAGAAAGATATGTTAAATCTTGATGCTGGCGCCCCCTGTACACCCCTCTCCTGGAGATCCGAATGGTGGGGTATTTTATCTCCCGAATGTTTTGTACAAGGAGGAGCCATCATCATTTTTGCTTATAAAGGAAAGCGACTCATACACCAGAACCGGAAACGTTCGTTGATGTATGGGGTGGTACCTCCTCGGGCGTGAAAAACCTTTACTATCATGTAAAGAAAAATTCCACTGCCACCTGCAACAATAAAATCATTTTGATGAAATATGGTACATTGTTTCTCGTATATAGTATATATACTGGTAACCAGATTTGATGTCTGCTCTCTTTAAAAAAAGACATATTTGTTATTAAAAACCTTTCTATGAAAATTCACTATTATACCGCACTTGCTACGTTCAGCCTTTTTTAATTTATGGTTATTTCCTGCGTAAAACACATACAGTTAGATTTCACCTAGTTATAACAGTTAACACATTTTCATAATCCCTAAAATTAAAAGCCTAATAATTATGTAGTATCTGCAATTGCGACACGGTCCATCAATTAAAAACGTGAAATATTATTTTCTTAATATAGTTATAAAAATACTAAGCGCTAATTAGATTGCCTCCTTATAAGCTTTTAATAACATTTTACAAATAGGTGGATATTCAGTAGACTAAAATGTAATAAATATGACACTTATATAAGCAATATGTCCATGTAAGTCTGCGTTGATAAAACCATTATTGACTCTTAAATATATAAATTAATACTAAACGGTATCTTTTAACTCTAAAACATTGGATAGCTGCATACGTGAGGCCATTCACGTTTTCAATAAAAGAAATAAAGCACATTTGAAACATATGTGGGAGAGATGTTTCGTATTTTCGTAAAAGTCAACCAAGGGATGCATTTCAGTATCAAGTGACAAGTGACACTTTGTGGTATGATCAAGTCGTTTAAGGACGATGTTCATACACATTTTATATAAAGCAACTACAATCAGCCAGTGTTTCTATTTTAAGTGTTCCAATTTAGATGCGGGAGCGTAATTATCAGCCACCCATGAATCGTTAATGGTTTTAATAAAATGCTCGACTTGCATCTTTCATGTTGCATTTTGCTTTCAATACTAAGAGACTAGGATAAAAAAAAGTTCGGGACGCAGCAAGTGCGTTATAGTGGTGAATTTTCATAAGAATTGTACACTATTAGTAAGGTATATTATTGAAAGTAATTCTTTAAATTTAAGTGGACCTTGGAGATCGGTTTTAGAGTCCCAGTTAGCGATCATTTGAAAAAATTTATATTTTATATGGAGCTAGAAAATTAAAATTTGCTTTGATATGTAAGTACTGCAAGTCTCTTAAAAATTGTGTTACAAATTTCACTAAAATTACAAAAGTTTCAGAAAAAAATTAATTATTTACAAAGGATATGTAAAATTTCGGGACGCAGCAAGTGCGTTATGGTAGTGAATTTTTTTTAATGCTTCAAATTTGAATAACTCAATTTTCTATAAACTTAGAAAGTTTAATTTCGGCATGTAGTAAAGTCTTTGCTAAGGCAACAGATCCACCAAATTCCATAAAAATAATTTTGTAATTTTCGGAAAAAATTTTTTTTTTTTAAAGAAAATTCAAGATTTGAATAACTCAATTTTTTATACATTTAGAAAGTTGAAGTTTGGTACGTAGTAAGGCCTCTCCCAGGAAAACATACCCAGTAAATTTGATTAAAACAGCTTTGTAATTTTCAAAGGAAAAATTTTTTTTCGAAAAAAAAACCCAAAATTTTGCCGGAAAACCCTGTCTGATTTTCCTGGCAAACGAACTCATCAAAGCCATCAAAATCGGTTAACTATTTTTTGAGTTATCGGATGGATACATATATATATATATATATATATATATATATATATATATATATATATATATATATATATATATATATATATATATATATATAAAAGATGGGGCAATATTTAAGAGGTTGATTTCCCAGGCCATTTTATGAAAAAAAGTTCCCATAAATATAGGTGCTAAAATGCCATTGTTTCCAAGATACAAGGTGTTAATTTTTTTTGTAAAATAACGATTTCTTTTTTAATAATTCAAATATTTCCTCACCCATTGTTTTAAAATTTGACAGCATTGTTTGTATTATTAATGGGCTGATTTGGCCCTAATTAGATACAGATTGTTAAGTCCATTGGCGTTATGGGGGGCACCTCAACACAATTTAGTTACATAACAATGTACTCCACTGACTGCAATATGTTTTGTATATTATTTTGAGATAAAGAAACTAAAACTACAAGTTTTTTGTCTCTTAAATTTCTCCGTATCTTGAATCGCTTACACGATAAAAAATAAAAACCTTCTTATGGCATGTCCATTTATCATACAGAAAATCACAAACACGAACAATAATTTTTGTTGAGGTGTCCCCCCTAATGCCAATGGACTTAACAATCTTTATCTAATTAGGGTCAAATCAGTCCATTATTACTACAAACAAGTACGAATGGGAGTAAAAAATACAACAAGAAATGACTAACAAGCTCCTATATATGTGTCTAAGTCGTTATTTTCCTTAATTTCGTTATAATATGAGCAAAAAATCTATTGTAAATCGAAATGGTTTTGTGTAAATTTCAAAACATTGAACAAATGTATGACGGGAGATAGCTGCTAGTAGACGCATGTAGAGCATAGATCAGTAGCCTAAGCTGTATATATTTCTATCATATAATAAAGATTGATTTGATTTGATTTGATTTTCCCTGTACATCGGATAATCAAATTCAATTGACTCCTGCATGACGAGTTCGAACCCTAGTTAGTGACTTTACTTCTTTCAATTTTTTAGTCTTATTTCACTTTACCGTTATCTAATCAGATTGTTGTTATTCGGATGAATTTTTTAGCGAGTTTTTGTATAAAAAATAATTAGACAAAGAGGAGATGAAAGTTTTAAGACTTAATTCAATTTGAATAGCATATCTGGTTGCTTGTTCTTGTCCTTACTTAGTGAAACCGTTCCATATTTAATACAGTCGTAGCCTTTTCTCGTGGCTTTACAAGTGCTTGTTTTAGTGAATTTTCTTTAAAAAAAAAATCATAATGAGGAGATCCCGACTTTTGAATTTAGAAAAAAATTTCTTCAAATGAGCGCGAACTAGGCTCCCTAGAACCCATATCCAGGGTCAGTTTCAAATATATATATATATATATATATATATATATATATATATATATATATATATATATATATATATATATATATATATATATATATATATATATAAAGGGGGAACAATTTACCAAAATTTAAGGGTGTAAGTTTAAAGACAAAAAGGTTAGAGGCATTTAAAGAAAAAAAATTGGGTTTTGCTCAAAACATAAAAAGTCGCGATTTGAAACGTCAAAATTGGCAACATTTAGGCAAAGATCCTGACAGAAATACGGCTTATGTAAAGAGTGTTCTGCAAACCCTTAAGTTTCAGCTTAAACCATCCTTGCCCTTCATTTTAATAAAATATTTACAGAAAATTCATTTCAAATAGACACTTTCTTTGATGCTTTCGAACTAGTTTTAGTTAAATTTATGCTTTAATGGTCTATAATTTTAAGGTAATTTTCCTAGAAAAAAATCGTTAATGAGGAGACCGCGGCTTTTAAATTCTAAAAGGATTTCTGCAAATGAGCGCAAACTAGGCCCCCTAGAATACATATTCGGGTTTAGCTTTTGTTTACATATATACAGTGTGACGCATTTCTACGGTAAAGTTCAATATAATTGCTATTATGGAAGATACGAGAAAAAATTGTATACGTTACCAATAGGATGTTTTGAGCTGCATCTTATAAAATTATTTTGACAACCACAGGATGGCCCATAAGTCGTTGGTGATACCTACATTTTTTTTTTTTGAACATTCCTTATTGCATTTTTACATTCATCATCGAAATATGATGCACGTTTGTAAAAAAAATCGAGACGCAGTAAGTGCGTTTTAGTAGCGAATTCTCATTAAACGCTTCAAAATTCAATAACGCTATTTGCTATTAACCTAAGGTTCGTCAGCTGGATAACGAGTTTTCTCGGAAATGTTTTAAGTTTATTTTCGGAAAATTTTGGACATTTTCAAACATGCTGTGTTGGTAAAATATGATCCATTGTTCCTACTATATAGGTTATACCGGTGACCAAATTGATTCCTGCTTGCATTAAACAGACATATTAAAAACATTTTAATAAAATTCACTTCAATAACGCACTTGCTGCGTCCAGACTTTTTAATAGCCTTGGGTAGATCGGTTTCATTCAAATAAAATACATTTGAGATATTCTTAAGTTTTGTGGTGCGTGCTTAACAACAAGAAGAGTATTCGTGAAATTCCATTATTTATGCAAATTTTTTCAACAGGCTAGCGCCAGTAATAATCGTAAAACTGTAAGATAGATGTTTCTTCTATTATTCAACTAATGGGCTCAAAAATACCGCTTTCTATAATAGACAAATTAAAATAAAAAGCTATAAATGTCTTAAAACGCTTGAATTGTTTAATTTGAATAATAACCGTGCGTAAAAAATAATAATCGATTGCGAACAAAGAAACAGTTAGTTTTCTTTTTGGGCTACGAATGGTTTAATAATATTAAGCTATAAATAGGCACAAATATGATATTATGCAAATGAGACCCGTCTCAGGTTTCTGTATGTTTACATAAGCTATAATTAAGTAATAGCTTGAGCTTTGACTTATACTTTATGCGATTTGAATAAAATTGTCAGTTGCGGTTACACTATTTTCACATTTTCCTCGGCAAAGAGTTAAAACATAAACTGGCAAGTGTTTCGTAACCTCTCCGGTTTTTTTTTAAATATTTCAACAACACATCACGAGAGCTTACAGCCGAAATACTATCGTACCGTGGGTGTCGACGAGAAGGAAAGAGGCAACTTGTTAATTCTGGACTTGAAGGAAAAAAATGTGCCGGCAAGGAGTTCCCCAACTTGGAAGTCCTCGGGACAAAAGAGCGGGCATAACAAGATGTTCTATGTCTGGTGACCTGGACAGTAAAAGGGTGCAGTCACTCTGTTCCCCTGGTAGATCTGTTGGGGGCAGCAGGTGGAGGAACTATGGAAGAAAGCTCCTCTGAGCAGTGCCCGTGCAGATATCTATAAAAGAAAGAGAGAAAGAGGTCACCAACGTCACGTCGGTGGGCAAAAGATGGCAGCCTTTGGGTGAGGGTAGGGTCACCGATGAGACGTATAGCTCTCTTCTGAATGGAGTCCAGGATAGCGAGTGTAAAAGCGGCAGAGGCACACCAGATGTGGGAGCAGTATTCGAGGTTTCGCCTTATTTGTGAAGTATATAAGGTATAGAGATTAGCTGGTGAAAAGTATTTGCCAGCCGGGAAGAGGAAACCTAGTTTCTTAGCAGCCGCTTCTGCAATTGATGTGACATGTTGGTGCCAATTGAGATTACGATCCACAGAAATGCCAACAAGTGAAAAGGACTCATTACTTTAAATAACTTGGTTGTTCATTGTGATGGGTCTAGGGCTCGTGTATCTCTTATGAGATAGAAAGCAAGAATGAGATTTGTTGGGGTTGAATTGTACAAGATTTCTACTTCCCCAGTCTCATATTTTTTGGAGATCCACGGAGACATAACCCTCCATGTGTCTGCGATCCTCATCTAGTTGGGCTAAAGAGACAGGCTTAGAATATTGTATATTGGAGTGAAGGGTGCTGTCGTCCGCGTAACTGTGAACTGGGTTGGATGTACTAGAGAGGAGGTCATTGATGTGGAGAAGAAACAAAGTAGGGGCTAAAGCTGAACCTTGAGGAACTCCTGCATTAATTGGATACAGTTTAGAGGAATGGCCATCCACGACAACAGAAATGCTCCGGTTGGAGGGGAAATTTGCTGTTCAGGTACAGAGTTTTGGTATTAGGCCATAGGCCGGAAGTTTATTAAGCAGGGCTGCGTACCACACCTGGTCGAATGCTTTGGATATGTCTAGGGCGACAATCTGGGATTCCCCGTGTAGTTCCATAGACTTGTTCCAAGAATGGGTGACACGACTTAAAAATTGGTACACAATCACATCTTCCTATGGTCTCTTAACTTGTGAGTTTTCGTTTCAATCACTTAAGAAATTTGAGAGATATTGCGTTTTAAAAAGTGTTTTTAATTTTTTGTTGAGAAAAATTGGCCGCTAAGATATGATGAACGAACTCATCCAAGACATTACCAAAATAAAGGCAATTTCCAAATGGGGTCCAAATCTGTTAAGTATTTTTTGAGTTATCGGTTGGATACAGACATACATATGTATATATATATATATATATATATATATATATATATATATATATATATATATATATATATATATAGGGTGGCGCTTTGAAAACGAAACATACCGATTTGCGTCCAGAGAAGTTTTTTTAAGAAACGCTGAAACACGACAATTTTTTTAATATTGAGGGGGACATGTTTTGACATAAAACTCAACTTTGTCACATCAACCTCTTAAGGGTGGTGCTAACAACCCTTATATTGTAAATAAGGAACATAGGTCGAGTGTTACATCATTTGAAAGCTCTTTCTTTTGTGAATTCAGCAGACTAATTTTTTTGGAAGTTTTATAAACTCGTTTAAAAATTTCTCACAGTTGGAGATGCAAAAACGCATTTCACTAATTCCGATAAGAAATGTGCTGATAGTCAATGTTTTGTTGGTTTGTAAACACAAAATTGACTATCAGAACATTTCTTATCGGAATGGGAGAAATGCGGTTTTTTATTTCAGTTTATCGGTCGGTTTGATACTTGATAGTACTGCCGAAAATTAATTTCTCAATGGTGTAAAAAGAGTTGAAATAATTACTATTACAAAAAAAAAATGATGTCTGTGCCAACCGTACCGCAAATTTGTTTAATGAACGACATCCGAACAGACATGTTATCAGAAAATACATTTTGGAGTAAGTTGCAAAGTTTCGACAAAGTGGTTCAGTAGCCAACAAAAAACGGGATCCTGAACGTGAATTTCCGGTTAGAAATGAGACTACTGAGATTGAAGTTTTAGGACAAATTGCTGCAGACCCAACTTTGAGCACGAGAAAATTGGCCACTGTTTCAAACATCAAAAGAAGTACTATTCAGCGAATATTGAAGCATAATAAATTTCACCCGTATAAAATTCATCTTATACAACAACTGATTGAAGATGATTTTAATCGGCGGCTGGAGTTTTGTGAAGTTATGACTGCACGAATAGCTGATAACGGGAATTTTCTGTTCAATATATGTTTTTCAGACGAGTGTACGTTTTTATTAAACTCTACAGTGAATCGTCATAATTGTCGTTATTGGGCAGATAATAATCCAATAAATTTTTACGAGGTCCACACTCAAATTCCACATTAATTGAATGTCTGGACTGGCATTTTTGGAGACCGTTTAATCGGAACAATTTTTCTTGATGGCAATTTGAGTGGCGAAACGTACTTGGAGTTACTAGAAGATATCGTTTACCCTCTACTAATTGACATTGTTGAAAATGATGAGCCCTATCAAGAAAATCAATTAGTGTTTCAACAAGATGGAGCTTCTCCGGATTTTTCACAATGTGTTAGGAAGTTTTTGAACACAGAGTTTTCAGAGTAATGGATTGGGCGTAGAGGTGCGATTGAGTGGCTCCCTAGATCACCGAATTTAAATCTTTTAGACTTCTTTCTATGGGGCCATTTAAAGAGTAGAATTTTAGAGTCTCAGGAAGAATCACGACGACGCGTTGTTGAAGAATGTCGTCTAATAACTCCACAAATGCTCCAGAATGTCAGAGCTCGTTTTGAACAAAATTTGTACTTTCGTAGGGAAGCTGGTGGTCAACAATTTGAACACTTACTTAACTGAATAAACATTTTTGAACGTTTGGTTTTGTTTTTTATTTTCCTTTACGAAAAATTGACTAATTAGTGCATTCCTTATCAAAATGAATAAAATACGTTCCTGCAACTCCAACTGTGAATAATTTTTAAACGAGTTATTAAAACTTCCAAAAAAATTGGTGTGCTAAATTCAGAAAAGAAAGAGCTTTCAAATGATGTAACACTCGATCCATGTTCCCTATTTAAAATATAAGGGTTGTTATCACAACCCTTAAGAGATTGATGTGACAAAGTTGAGTTTTTTGTCAAAACATGTCCCCCTCAATATTAAAATTGACGTGTTTTAGCGTTTCTTAAAAAAAATTCTCTGGACGCAAATCGGCCTGTTTCGTGTTCAATGCGCCACCATGTATATATATATATATATATATATATATATATATATATATATATATATATATATATATATATATATATATATATATATATATATATATATAAATAAACATTTTAACTGACCATGGAAATGGGTTTCAGAGCTACTAATTCGCGCTTATTTGAAGAAATTTTCCGAAAGTCTCACCATCGATACCTCTCTATTTGTGAATTTTCTTAATGAAAATTTACTAATATGCTTACTTTACAACTGACCTGATCATACTAAGCGCGGCTCCAAAGCAACTAATTACCTTGCTTTAAAAATTAACAACAAAAAACTAGACTAATGTATTTTGTACTAAAAATAGATTGCGCAAGAATCGTCACGAAACCGGGTCACATGTGCCTTCCTATTGCATTAAAGACATACGATTGGAGAAATAACAGTGATTAATAGATGCTCAAAATGAACTTGAAAGGTATTTTAATTTCCTAATAACTAATCGACTAGCGAAGAAACGGCATAAGTATGTCAGATGATGATTGCAACTCTAAGCAACCTCATCGTATCTCATCAGAATACCAAAGTCAATTAAGCAATTATCTATCTTTGCCAGTAATTTGGCTAATATCGATCCACAGCCCGCGCCGTCCAATACACAGCTGAAACATAACAGTATCCTCTATTCAACGGAAAATAGATGCTGACACAAAAAGCTCGCATCGGACGTGAGCTCATTTGTTGCCGTAATTCGATCTCATGTCGTTTTTTATTTTTTTACTTGCAGTAATCACAAGCTCGACAAACGCTTAAGTACTTTTTGGCAGGCCGAATAGTTTTTAGATCTGAGATGTCCCGTTATTAGTGGAGGAAACAATATTGCTTCATATTTTAGACTGGCGGCTACTGACCCGGCAAGGAATCTGAATTGATATGCAATTATAGACGGCCATGGCCAAGGCATGCTATGTCCGTCCCGTCCACCAGCCACTACACACCAAACAGTGGAATTTAGATAATCGTAAAATTCGAGTATGAACACAATGCCCGTATGGTGGATATGATGCAACTTGCGGCGTTATTAGATTGCTACAAGAAATAATCTAGTTTTTTTTCCTATAGTAAATTCCTCTTGGTAAATAAAAGCGGATTTTATGTAGACGTTAGTATGGGCTTCTTCATATAATTGTCGTGAAAATATTTGGCTTCAGCTGTTTCAGTTTAGATAATACAACACGTGTTACTTCGTCGAAATGATATTTATATCGTTTTTCTGCGTGTTTTTGTTTCTCGATATCAATTATTGTTTATGTAGTTTTACTGAAGTTGACCTGTACTGTGTTATCTGTAGATAAAGTCATTCACAAAGAACTAAAAAAAGGTAAAGGTAAGATGCTTACTGGCAATTAGGCCATTGCTGACCCTTTTTGCTCATCTAAACTAACCTACCCTCCACCTTGAGCTCGATCTCAACGACGACAGTGATTTGAAAAATCATCCCCCGCCGATGAGTGTCGAACCGTCGTCCCCCGAGTCCGAATTGGAAAGTCTGTATCGACTTTCCCGCATGGCCATGGATGCGCTTACAAAGTACTAACACATTATAATGATTTTACCCTCAAATGAGCGCTAACTACCCACATCAATGGATAATTTAAACTTTTAGTGAATTTTCTTTAAAAAAAAGTCACTAATGGGGAGATCCGGACTTTTGAATTTTACATTTATAGAATTATATATATATATATATATATATATATATATATATATATATATATATATATATATATATATATATATATATATATATATATATGTTCAGAAAGATTTCCGCGGTCTTTAATGTGAGATGCTTGGTTCTCGGGTTAAACCGCGTCCAGAATTTATGGAAACTCGACGTTTCGGCTCCTGTTTTGGAGCCATTTTCAGAGGTAACGGAAATATGTAAGGACACTCTAAGGCCTCAATCTGCCTACTCCTTAAAACGATGGATCAAGGTAGGTTGGGTTGTTGTAGCTCGATTACGGGGCCTCAATCTGCCTACTCCCCAAATCCCCTAGGCCTCAGAGTGATCTGGGGAGTAAGCAGATTGAGGCCCCGTAATCGAGCTACAACAACCCAACCTACCTTTATCCACCGCTCTAAGGAGTAGGCAGATTGAGGCCTTAGAGTGTCCTTACATAATTCCTTTACTTACCTTTGTCCACCATTCTAAGGAGTAGGCAGATTGAGGCCTTAGAGTGTCCTTACATATTTCCTTTACCCACCTTTGTCCACCGTTCTAAGGAGTAGGCAGATTGAGGCCTTAGAGTGTCCTTACATACCTTTGTCCACCACTCTAAGGAGTAGGCAGATTGAGGCCTTAGAGTGTCCTTACATATTTCCTTTACCCACCTTTGTCCATCACTCTAAGGAGTAGGCAGATTAAGGCCTTAGAGTGTCCTTACATATTTCCTTTACCTCTTGAAAATGGCTCCAAAACAGGAGCCGAAACGTCGAGTTTCCATAAATTCTGAACGCGGTTTAACCCGAGAACCAAGCATGTCTCATATATATATATATATATATATATATATATATATATATATATATATATATATATATATATGTATGTATGTATGTATGTATGTATGACACGGATGACCCAAACAATAATGTTCCGATTTTAATCAAATTTGGCACATACCTTCTTTTTGCAAGTGGCTTTGAAAAGTTTGTTAGTCAGGAAAATCTGCCCAGGTTTTCCCGGAAAATGTTGTGTTTTTTTTTTCGAAATTTTTGTATTGAAATCACTTACCAGCCTGGAATTTACCCGTGATCTACTTAGGGCCTAAAGGGCTGCCCGGCTGTGGATATGAGGATCCGCTTGTTGATGTAGCCGCCCCTCCTGTTCCCACGCACGCAGTGCAAGATGGCGTACATTTCGGCCTGAAAGACCGTTGCATGGGCTCCGAGGAAAATACTGTGACTTACTATCGGTCCTTCCGAATAAACGCCTGCCCCCGTCCCACACTCCCCGCCGGATCCATCCGTTAAACAGACGAGCGCGTCCCGTGGTAAGACCGGACTGAGCACACTATGCTACCAACTAAAAGTGAGAAACAATGTTGCAATTGAAACTGTCTGTGGCAATTCTTTTGACGCTATTAGAATCTTTATGTTCCACAAAAATGTACGACGGCTCTTTTTGATCTTCCACAAACGAAAAGTTGCAAACCGCGTAATTTATAACATGTGTTATGATTTGTCGTGAAACTCATACGCAGCATCCGGGGAAACTGGATGTTTCGGCGGGCATCCTAGGAGACCACCTCACAGGACTTTTCTTCCTGCCGGGAAATGTGGATAGAAACATGTAGCTGAATCTATTGGAAACCCATATCTACCCGACGTATGTGGAAGTATTGGAAAATGACAAAGCTTTCGCAGCAGACGATGTGTGGTTTCAGCAGGATGGTGCTTCACCACATTATGCCACAGCTATGCGCGATTTTCCAAATCACTGGATATGATTCAGAGGTTAAATTTAATGGCCTCTCAGATCGCCAGACTTAACACTATTAGACTTTATTCTATGGGGACACTTGAAGTATAAAATTTATGCAACAAGACGAAACTCACTTCAGGATATTCGTTGTCGAATTGTTGAAGAATGTCGTCCAGCTAACGCGCGAAATTCCTCAAAATCCCTATTTGGAAGTGGTGTCAAGATTTTATAATTGTATAGAAGTGGAGGTAAACCAATTTGAACACTTAACTAAATAACAATCTTTCATTCATTGATGCTTTGTCTTATTCTCAGCAGGTGGCATTGTAATTTTCCTTCACGTGATAGCAAAGGATTTTTTCGCGCCCAAGGAGGTACCACCCCATACATCAAGGGGCCGGTGAAGGCCCAACGGACGTTTCCGGTTCTGGTGTATGACTCGGTTTCCCTTAAAAACAAAAATCATGATGGAACCTCCTTGTACAAAAGATTCCGGAAGTAAAATACCGCTCCATTCAGATCCCCGGGAGAGGGGTGTACAGGGGGCGCCAGCATCAAAATTTAACATATCCTTCTCGAATATATGTGGCCTAAATTCTAACCTGAACTCCGTCCACCATTTCCTCCAGGGTAATAGGCCCCAACTCCTCTTCCTAACCGAAACCCAAATCAGTGCCAAAACAGCCACTAATCACCTTAATTTCGTGTCTCCGTGGATCTCCAAAAAATATTAGACTGGGGAAGTAGAAATCTTGTGCAATTCAACCCCACCAAATCTCAGTCTTGTTTTCTTTCTCGTAAGAGATACATCAGCCCTAGACCCATCACAATGAACAACCAAGTTATGCAAAGTAATGAGTCATTTTCATTTGTTGGCATTTCTGTGGATCGAAATCTCAATTGGCACCAACATGTCACATCAATTGCAGAAGCGACTGCTAAGAAATTAGGTTTTCTCTTCCGGGCTCGCAAATACTTTTCACCAGCTAATCTATATACCTTATATACTTCACAAATAAGGCCAAAACTCGAATACTGCTCCCACATCTAGGGTGCCGCTGCCGCTTCCACACTCGCTATCCCGGACTCCATTCGGAAGAGAGCTATACGTTTCATCGGCGACCCTACCCTCACCCAAAGGCTGCCATCCCTTGCCCGTTGACGTGCCGTTGGTGGCTTCTCTCTCTTTTATAGATATATGCATGGACACTGCTCTCTCTCTTTTATATATATATATATATATATATATATATATATATATATATATATATATATATATATATATATATATATATATATCTGCATGGCCACTGCTCAGAGGAGCTTTCTTCCATAGTTCCTCTACCTGATGCCCCCAACAGATCTACCAGGGGAACAGAGCGAATGCACCCTTTTACTATCCAGGTCACCAGACATAAAACATCTTGTTATGCCCGCTCTTTTGTCCCGAGGACTTCCAAGTTGTGGAATTCCTTGCCGGTACATGTTTTCCTTCTCCTCCGAACCTCCAAACCTTCAAGTCCAGAATTAACAACTTACCTCTTTCCTCCTTGTCGACACCCACGGTACGATAGTATTTAGGCTGTAAGCCCTCGTGGTGTGTTGTTCAAATATAAACAAAATACTTTAATTGATGATTTTATTGCCATATTGAAATTAAAATTTAAAAAGTCGTATGCTATCGCCACTCCTCATAGGGTGCCATTGAAAATTTAAGGATACGTTACGCCCCTGCCTAAGAGGTAGGTGCTAAGACACAAAAACTTACGCCATCATGTGTCCCCCTTGAAAACAAAGTCGACGAGTCTCGGATTTATCTCTTTTTAAATTCTGATATTTTCCAGGTGGGAAGTTTTAATTGGCACACCCTGTATAATGAGTGTCACATATTTAAATGTTTTTAATGTGTCTCTATCTTAGCACATTTTATTTTTATCTACGTTCGTTTGTCTGGTTTGGTCGGTATATCGTACGAAAGCTAAATTTGTTGTATATACATATATATATATATATATATATATATATATATATATATATATATATATATATATATATATATATATATATATATATATATAGCTATACAGGGTGTTCTATTCAAAATACTTACGTGCAGTTTGCTTGTTAAAAAAGCGATAGTTAATTGTTTCACTAAATTGTGTATTAGACTCAAAAGTAAATTTCCTCTAGATCTCCTATTTATCATTTCGTTCTTAACCACCAAGAAACAAAACAGTCACTGGGGATAAAACTTTATATGAACCACCCTGTAAAGCAAATTTCCTCCAGATCTCCTATCTATCATTTCGTTCTTAACCACCAAGAAACAAAACAGTCACTGGGGATAAAACTTTATATGAACCACCCTGTAAAGCAAATTTCCTCTAGATCTCCTATTTATCATTTCGTTCTTAACCACCAAGAAACAAAACAGTCACTGGGGATAAAGCTTTATATGA
Source organism: Tillus elongatus (assembly GCA_964006375.1). Classification (NCBI taxonomy): domain Eukaryota; kingdom Metazoa; phylum Arthropoda; class Insecta; order Coleoptera; family Cleridae; genus Tillus; species Tillus elongatus. The sequence goes on from OZ023266.1 coordinate 169,416,715, forward strand.
ACCACCCTGTAAAGCAAATTTCCTCCAGATCTCCTATTTATCATTTCGTTCTTAACCACCAAGAAACAAAACAGTCACTGGGGATAAAACTTTATATGAACCACCCTGTAAAGCAAATTTCCTCCAGATCTCCTATTTATCATTTCGTTCTTAACCACCAAGAAACAAAACAGTCACTGGGGATAAAATTTTATATGAACCACCCTGTAAAGCAAATTTCCTCTAGATCTCCTATTTATTTTTTCGTTGTTAACCACTAAGAAACAAAACAGTCACTGGGGATAAAACTTTATATGAACCACCCTGTAAAGCAAATTTCCTCTAGATCTCCTATTTATCATTTCGTTCTTAACCACCAAGAAACAAAACAGTCACTGGGGATAAAACTTTATATGAACCACCCTGTAAAGCAAATTTCCTCCAGATCTCCTATTTATCATTTCGTTCTTAACCACCAAGAAACAAAACAGTCACTGGGGATAAAACTTTATATGAACCACCCTGTAAAGCAAATTTCCTCTAGATCTCCTATTTATCATTTCGTTCTTAACCACCAAGAAACAAAACAGTCACTGGGGATAAAATTTTATATGAACCACCCTGTAAAGCAAATTTCCTCCAGATCTCCTATTTATCATTTCGTTCTTAACCACCAAGAAACAAAACAGTCACTGGGGATAAAACTTTATATGAACCACCCTGTAAAGCAAATTTCCTCCAGATCTCCTATTTATCATTTCGTTCTTAACCACCAAGAAACAAAACAGTCACTGGGGATAAAACTTTATATGAACCACCCTGTAAAGCAAATTTCCTCCAGCTCTCCTATTTATCATTTCGTTCTTAACCACCAAGAAACAAAACAGTCACTGGGGATAATACCTTATATGAACCACCCTGTAAAGCAAATTTCCTCCAGATCACCTATTTATCATTTCGTTCTTAACCACCAAGAAACAAAACAGTCACTGGGGATAAAACTTTATATGAACCACCCTGTAAAGCAAATTTCCTCCAGATCACCTATTTATCATTTCGTTCTTAACCACCAAGAAACAAAACAGTCACTGGGGCTAAAACTTTATATGAATCACCCTGTACATATACAGGGTGTAGCAATAGCCTATAGATTTAAAGTTGTTGAGAGATGTACACATTTAAGATAGTTTAAAAGCTAATTGACTTGTCGAAATTGAGAATAAAAAATTCACAAGATATCAAATTAAAACTATCTGTTATATAATATCAGTATCAATCATTTTTTTTTGCTTTTAATATTGACATCTATTGGCATTCGGATCGAATAATTATGTGACATGTCAAAGAGCCGTAAAAAGCCCAAACAAAAAGCTTTTAGACATCACTTTATTAAGTAGACATTAGAGTTAAAAGGATTTATTTCAATAATCTTAAACCGCAATCTATATTTTTTCTGTACTGCTATTTTATCTATGATTGTTCAATATAGCTAAAATGAATTTGCTGAGATCACTGAACTTTTTGGTATGAGATATTTCAAGCGCCATATAAAAAATTATTCAACCAAGGCATTTATAAAGTATTTCTGTTATGTCGGCTTGGTAATGAATTGATTTAAAGAGTGAAATTTATACTACCATTCGTTGCAATTAAAAGTTGTCTGATAAATTACCAAATTATTATTATTACTGTTAACAACAATTGTACACACACATATATATATATATATATATATATATATATATATATATATATATATATATATATATATATATATATATATATATATATATATATATATATATATATATATATATATATATATATATATATATATATATATATATATATATATATGTCTTATAAAATTGATTTGCAGGTATATTTTCTATATGAATTGATGTGATAGTCGAATGAGCACATTCCGAAAATATTTACAAATATACAGGGTGGTACGCCACAGCAGGGCGCGTTTCGCATAATTTTACTTAAATGGAACACCCTATATATTTTTATATTTTTGGTGAATTTTCTTATAAAAAATTAACTAATAGGGAGATCCCAACTTTTGAATTTTGAGAAAATATCTTCAAATGAGCGCGAACTAGGGCCCCTAGAACACATATTCGTGGTCACTTTCAATTTTTATATGTTTATATATATATATATATATATATATATATATATATATATATATATATATATATATATATATATATATATATAGTGTTTTTATAATTTATTATGATATTTTTGTTTCTTAGAGGGGGTTCTGGCACTATGAAAACTTGTCAATGAAGGTGACAAAAATTTAAATCAAATAATGTATTTCTCAAAAAAAGGACTGGTTAACCTATCAAGAACTGAACAAATGAAACGAAACCAAAATTTTCAAAATACTGAGTATAATAAAGGATTAAATGAGCTACGAATACAATAATTAGTATGAAAATGAAAATGATAACACCTTAAACAATCAAACAATAAAACTAACTAAAAATGGTTCACTATTATTCTAACTATAAATACCTTACTTGTCTCTCTAACTTAACAATAGCACTTAAGAATTTCTCTTTGATTTTAAAGTGGATGCCTTGTTTTGCTACTTTTCCTGTGTTATGTCAAACCACCCATTCACTATTCATGATGTTTGGACTAAACTAACTATACAAATTTCTTTGAATATCTCACCAGGGTTTTTTCTTGATACCTCTAATGAACAATATCCAAATTTTTGTGCATTAACACTCCCTGCCAAATTAGCTGTGTTCCAATTATCTGCCGATAGTGATCCCTGTTTTCTAGTGATTTGATATAATCTCCTATATAATTTCAAGGCTGATGTCCTCATAATCTATTATTTCTGGATTCTCTAAATTCTATGTTTCTGCTTTCTGACGATGTGATGTATGTACAATCTTATATGCCTGTTTTGGCTGATATTTTACTTCATAAAAACTTCGTCGTCCATACGATGTTGGGCACGTTAAGATCCCTGCTATCCTTACAGAAAGGCAGGGGTTCCGCAAAATTTCCAGGATAGTGAGGTGAAACAGCTCCCTGGCGTCGGTGATTGGCCATAGTCGCGGAAATAGGCCGACGTTAAAGAAACAAAACACACAAATGATTGCATTTGTGTGTATTTAAAATTTACATTATTGTTACTTGTCGTCTAGCAACAGACTCCACCTCAACAAATTTATTTAACCAGGTATAATTCCCCTTACATCCACCAAAATTATGGTCCGATTTTGATAAAATTTGGCATGTGCTTTTACTTTGTAAGTGGCTTGGATAGGGTCGTTATCCTGGAAAATCGAACCAGATTTTCTGTAAAAAAATTGTGTTTTCGTTTGGAAATTTTGTTTATCTCAAAATGTAGAAAAGCTATAGTAACAAAATTTGGTACGTAAGTTGACGATATCAAAAGGGAACTACACACCAAAATTTATATTTCTATTTTAAAAGAAAAAAGTTATTAAAAAAAATCATTACCATAACGCACTTGCTGCGCCCAGGCTTTTTTATTCATCATCAATTAACGTTTACAACGACATTACCATTTTAAATTTTCAATGAGACGCGGCCTTGTCAAGTTATGTAACAAAATGGGAAAATCTTGGCCAAAACAAAGTAAAACAAATTTATTGCTTGTATGAGTACCATGATGAATGAAGATGAAAAATTTTGCCATTATGTAGCTGACAGTTGTAGTTGGAGGCTACATTGGCCAAATATTTTGCATATCATCTAACAATTTTCAAATTGAGGAAATTCAGATAGCATTTTAGTGAATTTTCTTTTAAAAAAATGGACTAATGAGATCGCGACTTTTGAATTTTGAAACAATTTCTTAAAATGAGCGCTATTTGGGACCCCTGGTACCCAAATCCAAGGTCGGTTTCAGACTTTATATGTTCATATATATATATATATATATATATATATATATATATATATATATATATATATATATATATATATATATATATATATATATCCCTTGATCTTGGGACGACGTAGAATTTTGGAAAATGGAAAAGGGGGGAAAGCTTGATATGGAAATATTTTATATATTGCTGTTTTCCGTTATTATAAAGTAGAATTTAGGAGGGTTTAAGTGAGTGGACCTTTCACTGATTTGCTCTTGGGAGAGCTGGCAGCTTAAATACAGGGAGAATTAGTTTTTATATTATAACTCATAAATGTGTTTGACTTTGTTTTGACCAAAATTTTCACATTTTCTTGAATAACTTGGCAACGCCGCATCGAAAATTAAAAATGGAAATGTCGTTGGAAACGTTAATCGATGATGAATAAAAAAAGTGAAAAAATATTTAGGGTGTTCTATTTAAGAAAAATGATGCGACACGCACCCGGCTGTGGCGAATCACCCTGTATATTTGGGAATATTCTGGGAATGTGCTCATTTGGGTATCACATCAATTCATTAAAAAATATTGCTCCGAATTAGTTTTATAAGGCAGTTATGGGGTTTTGGCGTACTAATGAGCCAGGCTGTATATATATATATATATATATATATATATATATATATATATATATATATATATATATATATATATATATATATATATAATGAACTGTGGTTCGCCGAAAGGCAATTATTGAATGATTATATTGGCAGGACCAGGTTTTCCCGCAAAATGTTATGATTTCTTTCTAAAAAAATTATATCTCCGGAAATAACCAAGTAAGGGCAACCAAATTTGGTGGGCGTGTTTGTATTCTAAACGGTGAACCCTTTACCGAAATTTAGATCTCTAGATTTAAGGAAAAAAAGTTATGAGCAGTTAAAGAAAAAAAAGGAGTTTTCCTCGAAACGTCTAAATCGCGATTTGAAACGTCAAAATTGGCAATGTTTAGGCAAAAAACGTGAAACAAATACGGATTGTGAAAAGGAAATGTTGCAAAAACAGTATCCTGCGAACCCCTAAGTTTAAGCTTCAACCGTCATTGCCATTGATTTTACTAAAATATTTACAGAAAATTTATTGAAATAGACCCTTTCTCTGATGTTTTGGCTGTCGGTTTAGTTAAATTGATGCTTTCGCTGAAGTTTAGTTAAGTTTATGGTTTAACGGTCTATAATTTTAGGCTAATTTTCGTAGAACAAATACGTTAATGCGTTTTTGCATTTTTTATCGAAATATGATGCATGTTCCTAAGAAAAAAATCTTGACGCAGTAAGTGCGTTTTGGTAGCGACTGTTCATTAAATCCTTTAAATGACAATAACTCAATTTGCTATTAACGTAAGGTTTGTTGGCTAGGAAAGAAACATTTAAATTTCTTTTCGGACATTTTCTAACAATAAGTAATTTTGATAAAATATAGTACATTGTTTCAACTACACAGGCCATGCCGGTAATCAGATTGATGCCTGCTCGCATTTGATATTAAAAACATTTTTATGAAAATTCACTTCCATAACGAACTTGCTGCGTCCAGACTTTTTTTAAATTGAAGTAGTAAAACAAACGTAAATCGTTTCTGCTTTTAGTATTATGCTTTACCCAACAGATAAGCTAGGTTGAGTGTAGCACCTTGGGATAGGTTGCTTTTTCTAAAAAAACTTGTCTAATTACAACATTAAAAAACTCTGGACGCAGCAAGTGCGTTATGGTAGTGAATGTTTATTAAATGCTTCAAATTTGAATAACTCAGTTTTCTATAAACTCAGAAAGCTTAATTTTGGTACGTAGTAAGGTTTTTCCTAGGGCAAAATATTCACCAAATTTCATTAAAATAACTTTGTAATTTTTGGAGAAAAAAAAATTTTCGAAATAAAATTTAAAATTTGATTAACTCAATTATCTATAAACTGAGAAAGTTGAATTGTGGTACTTAATAAGGACTTTCCCAAGGCAATATATATATATAGTAAATTTCATTAAAACAGCTTTGTTATTTTCGGAGAAAAAAATTTTTTTTTAAAGAAAACTCAAAATTTTCCCGGAAAAACCCGTCAGATTTTCTTGGCTAACGAACTCATCCAATGCATTAATAAAAGAAAGGCAATTGCCGAGTTTCATTTAAATCGGTTAATTATTTTTTGAGTTATCAGACGGATAAATGCATATATATATATATATATATATATATATATATATATATATATATATATATATATATATATATATATATATATATATATATATATATATTATTATTATTATTATTTATTTGCTGAAAATTATACATATGTCAATACAAGAAAGTCCTAGGACTTGTGTAGTATCTACTGACAAAATTTAATAAGAATATTCCAAAATATATTTGACTCCTTTCTTCCAAAACATCAATCACTTCCAATTTTGACATACCAAATAACATTAAAATTTTCTCAATCTCTTTTCCATCTTAATGTATTAGTTAATACTTTTATTTTTAAGTAATCTTGACAATACCATTCGAGCTTCTGACTTGAGATTATTTTTTCTTCACTCCATTATTACATTAAATTTTATGATTTAGCTAGAGCCAAAAAGTGACAACCAAACTTCAACTGACAGTTGATCTTATATATATATATATATATATATATATATATATATATATATATATATATATATATATATATATATATATATATATATATATATATATATATATATATATATATATATATAACATATAAAAATTGAAACTGACCCCGGATATGGGTTCTAGGGGTCCTAAATCGCGCTCATTTGAATTTTTTTTTGCAAAGTCTAACCATCGATACCTCTCTATTAGTGAATTTTTAAAAATAAAAATTCACTAAAAGAGAGTAAAAAACAGGACGGGTATACATAGATACCTCAAAATACGTAAAATTGGAGATATCTATTTGTAGTATTAAGCGAACGATATGTTGACTGATGCACATCCCAATAACAATATCCACTGAGTAAATTAGCGTTATAAATTATTTACAGTTGGCGTTTACAGTTATTGATAAGTTCGTCTATTAAGCCACAGATTGATTGATAATAGGGTATCCTGGTTGTACCAGCTCCTATATGTAATGGTACAGTTATCTTGTGTTGAATGCCTCAGGCTCTTACAAATTAAATCTGCTCCAGTCTAACCAAAACAGCGAATCTAATCGACGAGAAATTGGAATTTGATTATTATAGTGTTTACATTTTAGTTATGTCCAACATGCTAACCGCCATTAAATTTGAGCGAAGATAAGATAATGATTATCCATCTTATACAAGGATCGCTCAACATTCTTTGCGCATACATATATACCAATAATAATAATGATAATAATAATAATAATAATAATAATAATAATAATAATAATGTACGGTGCTCTCTACATTGACCGATTGTACATCCCTAGAAAAAAAGGAAGCAGAGGAATCATTAGCATTGAGGCTACTAACAACATCGCCAAGGAAGAAATCAGCAGTTATCTACGACTAAAACAAGAAGATAAATACCTGGGAATGGTGTACAGACAACAACACGCTGCCCCTAAAGGATATGACGACACAAAGGAAGACGAAGATAGCGAAGAAGAAAAAGAACCAGAACACAACAGCCATAGTATGCCTGAAGCAAAGAAAGTAAAAGAAATGAAACAGAAAATGAAACAACAGATGAAAGAAGAACGAATTACAAAATGGAAACCAAGCCACTCCATGGAAAAATAGCAAATGAGGCCTTCAAGGAAACAATCATGAGCGTGGCTCACCCATGCAAATCTCAGGACCGAGACGGAAGCTCTGATAATTGCCTGCCAAGATCAAGCCATCGCAACAAATTATGTGAAAGCTAAAATAATGAAAACCGACACAGACCCAATGCAGACTCTGTCGGTCTTTCAATGTAACCATCCACCATATTGTAGCAGGCTGTCCCATACTAGCAAAACATTCGTATCTGGAGCGACATAACACAGTAGCCAGACAGCTCCACTGGAACATCTGCAAACACTACAAGATAGATGTAAATGAAAAGTGGTACCAGCACACCCCGGACCCTGTAGTAGATACTGAAGATGTGACAATCATATGGGACACACAGGTGCATACGGTTAGAAAAATAGTTGCAAACAATCCAGACCTCATAGTTAAGGATAAGAAGAGAAAACATTGCCTAATCAAAGACGTGGCCATACCTTCTGACTACAACATCACACAGAAGGAAGCAGAAAAGATTCTTAAATATAAATATCTACAAATTGAGATACAGCGCATATGGAACCTGAAGGCCAAAATAATCCCCGTCATCATCGGAGCCACAGGACTTATTTCCAATGCCACCACTAATATCATGAAGGAAGTTCCAGGAAAACACAATCTCCTGCTAATGCAAAAGGCAGTGGTCCTAGGTACAGCGCATATAGTACGGAAAGTACTATAATATTTACCTGACATCCAGACGCAGAAGCAACACCCTAGGTGCACGGAGTGCAGTCGGTGTTGCTTAACTCATGCAGAACAATCCTTATAATAAACTAAGTGGAATATTTTGTAACAATAATAATAATAATAATAATAATAATAATAATAATAATAATAATAATAATAATAATAATAATAATAATAATAATAATAATAATAATAATAATAATAATAATAATAATAATAATAATAATAATAATAATAATAATAATAATAATAATAATAATAATAATAATAATAATAATCTTTACTAGCTCGTCAATACAATGCCCTTTAGGGCGTAGAGCCAATCAGAGTAAGTTTGCACAAATAAAATAATACGTAGAGAGATAAACAAAAAATAAAACAAAAAATTGTATAAATAATACAAAAATTCCAATAGTGGCGTCATGGGCACTGACTGCAAGTCAACACCGACTAAATTTTTTCCGCAATATTGTCCAACAGATATTCCTTTAACTCATAAAATGCGGACAGTTCTAGGTATCTTTTCAGTCTATGCTTTACTTGTTGCCTAGGGAGTTGACGAATTTCTACCGGTACCTTGTTGTAGATCTTGATGACACTATGTGTGGCATTCCTTTGCAGTCTTGTGTATCTTGAGGCTGGGATAGCGTAATTATTTTTTGATCTTGTCTGGTGTTCATGTTCCTGTAGGTGCGCCTTGAATAACCCAGGGTTGTCTATGACGAACAGCACTGCTTCCAATATATAAACCGAGTGGCAGGTAAGTATACAGTGTTCGCTAAAAAATCTTCTGCAGCTATCCACCACCCGCAAATTAAAAAGCGCTCTTAGGCATCGTTTTTGTACTAGCAGCACCCTCTGCATATCCACCGAGTTTCCCCACAGTATTATGCCATACCGTATTGAGGCCTCAACATAAGCGTGGTATGCAGCCAGCGCCGCCTGTCTCGATACTAGAAATGCCAAGGTACCTATCATGTAAGTATACCTGGCAACCCTTGCAACCACCTTGTCGATATGTTTTTTCCAGTCCAGCCTGGAGTCAACCTCAACCCCCAAGAAATTAACTGCATATGATGGTTTTATATTCGTGGTGTTATCTAGAGCAATGACACTATCACTTGTTTCTTTGGCCCTTTTATTGAATTCCACCACTACAGTTTTATTCATATTTATATTCAGGTTGTTTTCCTGGAACCATTCTCTGAGCTCAGGTATGACCATTTTGATATTTTGCTCTAATTGATTTTTATTATAATGATGTAAAATTACGGTGGTGTCATCAGCATACATAAACAATTTTTCTCTTATAGCATTGGGTAAGTCATTGGTATATATTATATAGTATAATAATAATAATAATAATAATAATAATAATAATAATAATAATAATAATAATAATAATAATAATAATAATAATAATAATAATAATAATAATAATAATAATAATAATAATAATAATAATAATAATAATAATAATAATAATAATAATAATAATAATAATAATAATAATAATAATAATAATAATAATAATAATAATAATAATAATAATAAGGGCTTCCGACCCTATATAATTAGATCACATCCTGCCTTGAGAAACGCATATATGCGCACTGCGAACGAAACAATATAATTGCGAGCCAGCAAAAAGGGTGTGCCAAAGGATCTATGGAATGCAAAGAACAGCTAATAAATGATTCGGTTGTATGCAATCAAGCTTACAATGGACGAAGAAATCTCTTTGCAGCCTACGTGGAATATAAAAAGGAATTTGATTCAGTTCCACAGGAATGGCTCATAAGTGTGCTGAAGATCTATAAGATCGATACTTACATTCTGAGGTTCCTTGAACACATAATGTCTATCTGGAGAACAAAGATTCAGCTCCGGGTACAAACAGGTGACAACATCGTAACCAGCACGATACAAATTAAAAGAGGCATATCACAAGGCGACTCTCTAAGCTTATTGTGGTTCTGCCTGGCATTGAATCCACTATCAAACCGCCTAAACTCCACCAGATATGGCTTCAGTATTAAAAGCATTGGCATGGAACAAATGAGGCTAAATCATCTACTGTATATGGATTACCTTAAGCTGATGGCCTCCACAAAGAACCACCTGGAACAACTCCTTAAAATCGTGGAAAGCTTTTCCAGAGATATTCACATGCAATTTGGGCTTGACAAATGTCGCACCTTATGTGTAGTCTGCGGTAAAATACATCCAGGTGTATATGAAATACAGAACGGCCAGCCAATTGCCTCGATGGATGTAAAAGAATGTTATAAATACCTGGGAATACACCAAGCGAGGAAAATAAACCACTCGGTAATGAAGGACGATCTGACAAGTGAGTTTACGAAACGAGTAAAGCAGGTGGTGCGATCACATCTTAACAACAAGAACCTGACTAAAGCTCTGAATACATATGCATGTTCTGCACTTAGCTACGCATTTGTGATTGTGAACTGGAGTAAAACGGACATCGAAAATCTACAACGGAAGGTGCGAACACTCCTAACAAAATCCAAATAGCATAACCCCCGTAGTGCTATCGAGAGAGTAACCCCACCTAGACACCAAGGTGGAAGAGTAGTGTTGGATATTGGTAAGCAGTTGAACCAGCAGATAGTAAACCTGTGTACATATTTCCATCAGCAAGAGCTTACTCCTGAACTACACCGTGCCATATGTGAGGCAGATGATTCAACACCGCTACAATTAAAAGAAAGTGAATGCTGCAATCTTGGATGCAGAAGCCTCTCCATGGGCGACATCTGAATGAGACCTCCCAGGCACATGTCGACAAGCTGGCGTCGAAGTACTGGTTGGTGTTTATTTGATATTTCCAGAGACAGATGGGTTTTTGCTGACCATGCAAGATCAGGTCATCCCAACAAGAAACTACCTGAAGTATATAGTTGGAGCTAATTCGGTTCAAGATGACAAATGTAGATTTGGGTGTCAGTCATCAGAGACTATCCAGCACGTCACCGGAGGATGTCAAGCGTTTGCTGCAACAAAGTATAAAGAGCGGCACGATGCAGCTGCTAAAATACTTCATCAAGAACTGACTTCGATGCTGGGGCTTTTAAATCTTGGTAAGGTGGCCTACTATAAATACACTCCTGAGCCTGTTATAGAGAACTCAGGATACAGGCTGTACTGGGATCCGACCGTACTCACAGACCAACGAGTTGCCCACAACTGGCCAGATATAATAATAGTGGATAAGTCCTGCAACCAAGTGAGGCTGATTGATGTCGCCATTCCAAATACTAATAATCTAGAGATAAAGTACAACGAGAAGATCATTAAGTACAGAGACCTCGAGATACAAGTAAAGAGACAGTGGGGGGCAGATAGTGTCCGAGTGATTCCAATAGTCATGTCGTCAACTGGTGTGGTTTCCAAGAATCTTCGAGAGAACATTAAGAGACTGGGCCTTGGAGAGTATCTTTATAAGCTCATGCAGAAGGCAGTAATACTTGCAACTGCCCATGTCGTGCGGATATTTCTGGGAAATGAGGTTGTGTCGCATTGTGGTTCAGGACACGGTTACTTGGAAAGGGCTCCATCTGAGCTCAGTCCCTTTGGTATGTGAGATAACGGGGATGAGTGAATCTTCCCCCTCGAGGGAGTATGAAAGCCCTTCAGGCTAAAGTAGATAATAATACCAAATGTCCTCAAAATCGGCCCATTATTTTTTTAGTTATCGGTTGGATATATATATATATATATATATATATATATATATATATATATATATATATATATATATATATATATATATATATATATATATATACGTACCACACCTAGAACACAGATCTGTTCATTAGTGAATTTTTAGTTTTACGAAAAATTCGAAAATAAACCATATTTTCTAATCATATTTGTATTGTCAGCCTCTTATAAAAAGGAGGTACTCACCAAATTTGTTAAAATCGGCCTGTTATTATTTCAGTTATCGGCGTGATATATATATATATATATATATATATATATATATATATATATATATATATATATATATATATATATATATATATATATATATATATATAAATTAAACATATAAGAATTGAAACTGACCCCAGATATGTGTTCTAGGGGGCCTAGGTTCACGCTCCTCAAATTTTACAAAAAATACAAAAGTAAGTCGCGATCTCCTCAGTAGTGAATTTTTTCAAGAAAATCTACTAATAAATGTATTGCATAAGATAAGGCCCAAATGCATCTGCATACATTTTAGTTAGTATGTTAATAAATGTCACAGAAAACTTGTAATATCAAGACCCATAGAGTCTCCAGTGGTTTTCTCTTCCGCTAGCGAGTCCCTTGAAACAATATAATATAATTTTGCTGTAGACTTGAGTTTAATGAAATTCCAAGAAGGGTGTGATATTTTCCATTTCATGAGCTGTATTCTCAAGAAGGATAAGAGCAGCTTAGTTCTGAACGATCGTCTGGGGTGAGAATCCCTGCCGGTGATATTTTAGTTACTATCAACGCGGCTATTCTGTGCTTGCATAACTCCAGAGGTCTTGTTCCTCGTATTTCCATTATTACCATACCATGCCTAGGTACCAAGTGTCAGGAAATAATTTCCAGTGAAATACATTTAGGTCGTAGAATCAACACTTCGTTGTCAAAACAGTTGAGATTTTTGAAGTCATGATTTGTATAAACAAATTTACTCGTAATAGAAACTGGAAAGTACACAGTAACGTAATTTTAATCTACCTACTAAACAGTGCCACACAGAAATAATTAGATCTGTGATTAAGAAGGAATTACATGGCGAAGACATAATATGCTAATACATACAACTATAGGATATTACGAAAAGAACCTAATTAAGTTATTTCAAAGGACAATCTACTCTAAACTCTGTAACTTTGCACTTTTGCCCTGTCCTGTTCCGTTTGATTTTTAGAATCCTGACACAGTGTGTGCGATATAGTAGTGAAATTTAAAAAAAATATTTTCCATTTAAATAATTTAACCCTTTGAAGCAAGAATTTCAATGTTATTTCCAATTCTAATGACATTTGGTATATATCATCTTAATGTGTAGAAAAATGATGTAGTACACTTTTTTGTTGCAAAAAAAAACATTTATTTTACCCTTTGCAAGTGGTTTCGATATGAAACCACAATGCAAGTGAACACATACAAAATCGAAAGATTACATATATTTTATATTATTGATGATAAGTTAGAAAACAGTTTCTTTCTGCCATTAAACACAACCCGACTTTACACTCTATGCAGCTCCATCTTGTTCGATGAGGTTTTTCGGCCGTACTACACTGAGCACAGCGTCTTGATGTTCCGTGCACAGGTAGATGTTTTGCTTGATCACACCGTTGATCTATTGGTACATAAGGCTTGAATCTGGATATAACTTTTTTAGTAGAAGATGGCCTTCCACAAGAGCCTCTTGAAACGGAAGCCCCAATCAAACTCAGTATTACTTAACATCGGAAAATTTTGAGGCTCATAGCACTTTTGGTCCTCCGTTTGAATATTATATATGAGTTGACTACTGATGTATCTAGAAAATGCCAAAATAGACGGTGGTACCATTTTCGGGATTTCCGATCGATGGCGTAGTAAGATTTCATCATATCAGCTTTGTCAACTCCACCCATATACCTTCGGTAGTCTACAATTGCTTTAGGGCAATTGACTTCAATCATACTTCCATCTTTCTCCCTTTTTTTCACTTTAGTTTGATCTGTAGGAGAATGTATAGTAGAATAGTTCTTTTGTTCTTCCACTTGATACAAGATGCCCAATCAAAATCACCTCGATTCATTTCCTTATCGCCTTTCAATCCAGTGGGAAGATTTTTTCTGTTTGCGCGTACAGTTCCACACGCGTAGATTTTATTTTCTTGTAAAGAAAGTAAAAGGTCAGTTGTGAACTAGTTATCAAAGTAAGCGTGGTATCCTTTTCCTTCGAGACCCTTAGTCATGTCAAGCACTACCCGTTCACCTAAACCTCTCTCAGATTTATCTTGTTGCTTTCCTGTATATAATTCAAAATTACTTAGATAACCTTCTTTATCAGCGCACGCCCAAATTTTAAACCCCGTTTTTACAGATTTCATTGGCATATATTGCTTGAAAGCTATTCGGCCTTTGAACTTCACCATGCTTTCATCAACTGACACTTCTTTTGATGGGCAATAATATTTCTGGAAGTTTTTCTTTATGAGTTCAATGTATGGTCTGATTTAAAACAATTGATCAAAGGCGGGCACCCCTTTTTTTTTGCCATTGTGGCATTGCCATTGCAATGGAGGCTAGTTAGCAGGGAGCCAAAACGGTTTACGCCTATTTTTGATACTATGAAATCATCACGTAGTTCTGGACTCGAAGACCACTAATCGCGAAAGGAGGGAGACTTTTTTATACCCATGAGCAAATTTAAAGCTATAAAAATTTTCATTTCCTCCTCAGTTGTCGGAATAAAGTTTCTTTTTTCCTGAGTGGCATACAAGTTTGTTTGTTCTGTAACCAGACGAATAGCATCGCCAAAAATAAGCAAGAAGAAATCTATAGGTTTTGTGACATCAGGTGGTACTTCAGAACTGGGACCAGTTAGTTGCTGAAAATGCTTTAGATTCGGAGCAATTTCTTGTTTTCTCCAGTTCACAAAGTGGATAAGTGGTAGATCATCTTCTAAATCGCCTGGGTCGTCATCTATGTCGCTCCCAATTGCCAAATCATTATTATGTTCAATGATGTCTTCAATAATTTCTTCCTCTTCTTCCTCATATTCGCTTATTACTGACTCTCAATCAGAAGGAATATCATCAAGCAGAGCGTAAGCTTAATCCGAGGTTAGTTTTGACAAATCGATTTGTTTTTTCATCACTTGCGACAAATCAATTTGATTTTCCATCATAACCTAAACAAATTTACTTTAGTGCATTGCACGCACACTGGTTTTGCCGCTAAACCATATCCGGTCAACAAAAACAAATTTACTTTACTGCAAGCACACTGGTTTCGCCGCAAAACCATATCCGATTGACAAAGTAAAAACAATAAACTATGTAAAACAAGTATTCTTACCTTTCTATTTGTGCCTGAGTAATACAATCGTCCAAAAAAAAAACGGAGTAGTTATAACACTTTTTACGAAAATGTAGATAAAAAACGAAATCATCCATAAAACGTGGTTTCTTTGACAAATTCTAACGAATACTAGCAGTACAGTGTTCGCCAATTGCGGACTTGCGATGGAGATCAATAGATGGCGCACTAATATCCAAGTAGGAAGTGTGGTTTCACTGTAAAACCAGTCTACATATAGAAAAAAAAACATTAGGTAAGTGGTTTCTGTGTTTCAAAGGGTTAAATAGTTAATGTAAGTTCGGGAATTTTTTATAAAGCTCCAGCGGTAGCAGGTGCATCGTTAACATATGCGGCACTGGTCTGGTGGCCTAAGGTGACACAATCCACTTCCAAACAAAAACTATCCAAGATCCAAAGGATGGCTTGGCTAGGTATCAAAGGGGCCATAGCTTCAACCCCACAGCCGCCATGGAGATGTTGCTGGATCTGCCCCCCCCCCTACACTTAGTTGTCATGGGGGAGGCCAGACTAGGACTATGCAGACTAGCCTGCAATGATAGACTGAGAATCAACCAAGGTTGCAGGGGCCACTGCAAAATTCAACAGATCGTGAAGGAGCCCATGCTTGAAATGAGGTCACGCTTCGCGAGCCCGAAAACCTGCAGGTAAAACAATTTTACAGTGGAAATCCCCGACCGCGAGGCTAGACGAGAGGAGACGCTTACCACGGGACGCGCTCGTCTGGTTCACGGACGGATCGGGCGGGGAGCGTGGGACGCGGGCAAGTGTTTGTTCGGAAGGACCAAGGGTAAGTCATAGTATTTCCATCGGAGCCCATGCAACGGTCTTTCAGGCCGAAATGTACCCCATCCTGCACTGCGTGCGAGAGAACAAGAGGAGGAGCTACACCAACAAGCAGATCCTCAAAGCCTCAGACAGCCAGGCAGCCTTTAAGGTCCTAAGTAGCCCACGAGTAAATTTCTGGCTGGTGAGTGAGTGCCAAGACGAGACGAGCGACCTGGCTGGGCAGGAAGAGGTTACCCTCATTTGGGTGCTGGGTCACTCGGCAGGAAATGTATCTTACAACAGGGCAAGCAACTCTAATAATTTAATGCAGATCTATCTGCCTAGAAAGAGTAATTAAGCAGATATTAATTGCACCTAAGAACCTCATTTTTTACCAATAAGATTTTTCTAACTTTCTTGTATTTTACTGCCAATGATTAGGCGATTTATATTTTACATAACACTGCATACCAAATTAAAGCTTTTTATTGTTTAATAAATACTTATAATTGTATTTTACTCCTGCTTTTTAATTTAACATCAAATTTCTGTATTAATTTTCCATCAAGTGTAGCTGCGTTATAAAATTTGACGTTATCTGTATATATTATCAACAAACATCTATCGAGTGCCAGAGTCTTGTATTAAATGAGTTTAAATATGAGCTTTTGATCAAGACTAACCGAATAGTAAGTATTAGTTTGAATAAATTTGCGAACTGACGTAATAACTTTTTTAACCTTGTATTTGCTGAGTTATTTGTACAAAAAATTTGTCCCATCTCTGTCGTGTTAAATCATTGATAATTTAAATTTGAAGTTTCGATTAATTAATGCTACTGTCGTCGTCTTTTGAATAATCAAGGTAGGGTCTGAAAGCTTACTAATTTTTGAAAGTTATATAAAAACCATCTTGAAATTGGCACATCTTAATAACGTAATGTCGAATTCTTTTAAAACTATATTCATATTTCACCCCTTCACATTCAACCCCTGCTTTATTTTCATCACAGAATACCAGATGAGTGATGAAATTTAAAGTTAATATAATAAACAAACCCTGAAACGTTATACAGTGTGTCCCAAACTGGATGGAAAGTATTGCTATCTCCGTTATTATTAGAGATAGGGAGACGGTTAAATTAGCAATGTTTTGTACAATTTTATGCTCGTTTTAAATATGATTTGTATTTTTCCCTGCCTCTTTTCGTTTTAGAGTTCTTTTGAAAAACCAACATTTGTCAATCTCTTTTTTTTCAATATCTAAGTAGGCGTTGATCTGACATGTCTAAGACTTGCACATTATCAGGACACTTTTTATAAAGTAATCTTTTTGTGCTATTCTCAACTTTGAATTGTCATTCATTTTTGAGCTACAGGTATCAACGTTTGTTTTTATTCTGGCAGCCATATTAGATTTTTTGCTCATGTGATAGCCTGTGAAAATAACTTTCCAATGATGTGCAACATGTTTGAGAAATTTTGTAATTGCACTGACAATTTTAAGAAAAACCATTTTGAGGATAGTAAGCTATGAAATCCAATACCAGAAAACAAATAACAAACAAAAAAATTGTTCAAAAAGCAGTAGACCATGGAGTCTAACAATAGACTTCTACTTTTAACATAATTTTCCGTAATGGTTCGCGATACAAAAATAATGTGATTTAATTTACAATACTTAATTAGATAATAATGCTAGGTAATATTATGTGAAACAGTTTAATAACAAAACCCGGCAATAACAAATATAAACATAAACTCCACAGAATAACACAATTAGAAACGGAACTTAACAAATAATAAAATAGAAACTTAAAAATACACTAAATAGAAAATTGTTCAATATGGCCACTGTTTTGTTCAATGCAATTTATACACCTTTTTGAAACATGCCTCCAAACTCTGGTTAGGGTGTTTTGGTTAATATGATTTATAGCTTCCGTGATTCTGTTTCGTAATTTATTGATATTTTGTGGTGGATCGAATTTATACACAGCATTCTTCAGAGTACGCCAAAAATAAAAATCCATGGCCCATTGTTACAAATGACACTATTATAAAAAATTTGGTACAAAAATTCTTTGGAAAAAATGTGCGAATGGTCTGACGACCGCAGCCATGAAAGAAGACAACACACAACACACAAAATTCTTTGACGATCCTAGCATTGTGAGCTGGACAACCGTCTTGTTGGTACCAAATCTCGTCTAAATTAACATGAACTCTTCTAATTGTTGGTAAGATATATCATTTCTTAATACATTAATATACCTTTCCCTAGTTAAATTATTTTCAAAAAAGAACGGACCAATAATTTTTTTAAATTAACTGTCTAATCTACAAATAAAAATAACAGTTTTTACCTAATAAGCCGCACCAAACATTAAAACCAAATCAGTCTTACAATCGTTTTCTTCCTTTAGATGAGGATTTTCATTTGCCCAATAATGCCTATTATGCCGATTATACACACCACAATTTGTAAATCTGGATTCATCAGTCCATATTATTTTCAAATGAAAATTTTCATCTTGCTGACATTGTCCTTGATACCATCTGCAGAATTGAAGTCGCTTAGGGTAATCGTCAACATTTAAGCCTTGTACGATTGTAGGTTTGTATGGATGGTAATGACTTTGTTTTAATACACGGTGTACAGTACTTTTTGGAACGTCAATTTGTTCACCATAAAACCGACCAGATTGCGGAGGGATTTCGTTTAAAACCTGTAAGACGGCATTATTTCTTTCTTCATTTCTGGGCATTGGTAGTTTCTTTGCGTGGAAGCTACCGTCGTTCAATAGATTGGTCACTATCCTGCGAAATATTTTGTGGTTAGTTGTCGGCTTTCTGGGTAGTTGTTTTGATATGAATTTGCAGCTGCCTCAGTATTTCGGTTAGAACGAATATAACATTCTAACATCTCAAAACATTCTTCATTACTGAACATATTGTTGAATAATATTTAAAATGAACAGGAAACACACTATTTAGTACAAAATTTTAAGCAACGTGTTAAATACACCTCAAGTTGATTAGAAAATTAAAAATGACAGTATTCTAAATTTTCGCGCTAGTGTTATATCCATAGCAACCTTTCTTCTGTTGTTTTTCAGTTGCCTTCAAAGGCGTCTTCGTAAATCATTAATCTGCTTTTTATTGAGTTCTGTTAGTAAATTTAGTTATTTACTAGGTTTGCCTATTTAATTAAATTATAACAATTTTTTAGGATAATGTTGTAATTTGTAATAATGGGCCGATTCATTGGTGTGTTCAAAGTTCCTATTTTTTATCGTGAATCACTATATTTCTAATAATAACGGAGATAGCTATACATTGCTATCCAGTTTGGAACACACTGCATACTCGAGCTTTAACGAGAAATTGCCAATATTTACAGAATCAGCCCGCATTTCTCTCCTACCCTCTAACGCTATTTCGCTATTTAAACAAATCGTAGATAAAAGTCTAAACAATGGAAGTTACAATCATTCGCGCTCATATGAAGAAATTTTCCGAAAGTCTTACCAACGATACCCTTCTATTAGTGAATTTTTTTAATGAAAGTTCACTAAAAAACGGAGATAAACCAGTGGCCATAAATGACCCCATGGTAGTATTAGTGAATTTTTATTTAAAAAAATTCGCTAATAGAGAGGTACCGATGGTGAGACTTTGCAAAAATGCTTTCAAATGAGTACGAACTAGGACCCCTAGAGCTCATATCCGGTGTCAGTTTCAGTTTATATATATATATATATATATATATATATATATATATATATATATATATATATATATATATATATATATATATATATATATATGTGTGTGTGTGTATATATATGTATCCAAGCGTTAACTCAAAAAATAATTAACCGATTTCAAGGAAACTTGGCAAGTGCCTTTCTTTTATTAATGGCTTGGATGAGTTCGTTAGTCAGAAAAATCGGACGGGGTTTTCCGGGAAAATTTTGAGTTTTCTTTCGAAAAAATTTTTTTTCTTCGCAAGTAACAAAGCTGTTTTAATGAAATTTACTATATATGTTGCCTCAGGAGAGATATTACTACGTGTCAAAATTCAACTTTCTGAATTTAGAGAAAATTGGGTTATTCAAATTTTAAATTTTCTTGGGAAAAAAAAATTCTCCAAAAATTACAAAGTTATTTAAATGAAATTTTGTGGATATCTTGCCTTAGGAAAGACCTCTCTAAGTTTATAGAGAATTAAATTTGAAGCATTTAATAAAAATTCACTACCATAACGCACTTGCTGCGTCCCGAGTTTTTTATGAAACTTGAAAACACGTTAGCAGTTGGGCGATAATATGAAACAGGAGACGTTAGAAGAAGATATTTTAGAAGACAAACAAAACTTGAGGTCTAGATTTTCGTTCTACATATCAATTACGTAAACAAATGCTCTAGATGTCGCCTTAAGACTCGTGTAATACTTTTTTAAGAGAGCCGTCGATATAATTTCGTGGCAGGTAGACCTCCTTGTAGATTATATTTACACGTCGCGAACCTGGCAATGAACTTGGTGTGACGGTTATGGTCATGCTGTTCTGCTGTTATAGCTCCTACCATGACATTCAACTGACTGTTCACTTTCATCAGCCATAATAACACTGTAATGAAAACTTTATGATCTTGTAGTTGCACTACACGATTCACATATAACACATTTTATGTCCGTCTATGTTCTTCATCAACTAGCATTTAAAACACTCTTTTATTCTTCAAGTTTCCTCTTTCTTTTTTTGGTGAATTAGTGTAAAGGTGCTGTGAAGTAGAGCATCCTGCGGTAGGGTGTGCTGATCAATATTACACACTCTGGATGCAGCAATTGCGTTATGGTATGGAATATACATAAAAATGTTTTTAATAGCAAATATGTCTTTTCTTAAAGTAAGCATGCATCAGATTTGGTTACCAGTATAACCTGTGTAGCAGAAACAATGTACCATATTTCATCAAAATAACTTTATTGTTTGAGAGAGTACATATTTTTTCCGAAAAAAAAAACCTAAAATGTTCCCCAAAAAATAACAGGTTTCTGGCCAACGAACGTTAGGTTAATAACTAATTGAGCTATTGCAATTTGAAATATTAAATGAAAAATCGCTACGATAACGCACTTGCTGCGTCCCTAGTTTTTTTTTACAAACATGCATTATATTTTGAAAAAAAATGCAATAATATAAGGTGTGTTCGATTAAAAAAAAATGAAAATTTGTAGCACCAACAACTTATGGGCCATATATATATATATATATATATATATATATATATATATATATATATATATATATATATATATATATATATATATATATATATATATATATATATATATATATATAGGGGTGGCGCATTGAAAACGAAACAGACAGATTTGCATCCAGAGAAATTTTTTTCAAGAAACGCTGAAACATGTCAATTTTAATATTGAGGGGGACAAGTTTTGACTTAAAACTCAGCTTTGTCACATCAATCTCTTAAGGGTGGTGATAACAATCCTTATATTTTAAATAGGGAACATGGGTCGAGTGTTACATCATTTGAGAGCTCTTTCTATTCTGAATTCAGCACACTAATTTTTTTGGAGTTTTATCAACTCGTTTAAAAATTAAGTCCTTTCTTTTCTGAATTCAGCACACTATTTTTTTGGAATTTTTTCAACTCGTTTAAAAATTATTCACAGTTGAAGATGCAAAAACGCATTTCACTCATTCCGATAAGAAATGTGCTGATAGTCAATGTTTTGTTGGTTTGTAAACAAAAAATGGACTATCAGAACAGTTCTTATCGGAATAAGAGAAATGCGGTATTATTTCAGTTTATCGGTCGGTTTGATACTTGATAGTACTACCGAAAATTAATTTCACAATGGTGTATTCTGTAGAAGAAAGAGTTGAAATAATTACTCTTTTTTTCAAAAACGATGACTGTGCCAACGTACCGCAAATTTGTTTAATGAACGAAATCCGGACAGACATGCTAACAGAAAATACATTTTCGAGTTAGTTGTAAAGTTTCGACAAAGTGGTTCAGTAGCCAACAAAAAACGGGATCCTGAACGTGAATTTCCGGTTAGAAATGAGACTACTGAGATTGAAGTTTTAGGACAAATTGCTGCAGACCCAACCTTGAGTACGAGAAAATTGGCCACTGTTTCAAACATCAAAAGAAGAACTATTCAGCGAATATTGAAGCATAATAAATTTCACCCGTATAAAATTCATCTTGTACAACAACTGAATGAAGATGATTTTGATCGGCGGCTGGAGTTTTGTGAAGTTATGACTGCACGAATAGCTGATAACGGGAACTTTCTGTTCAATATCTGTTTTTCAGACGAGTGTACGTTTTTATTAAACTCTACAGTCAATCGTCATAATTGTCGTTATTGGGCAGCTAATAATCCAAAAAATTTTCACGAAGTCCACACTTAAACTCCACAGAAATTGAATGTCTGGACTGGCATTTTTGGAGACCGTTTAATCGGACCAATTTTTCTTGATGGTAATTTGAGTGGCGAAACGTATTTGGAGTTACTAGAAGATACCTTCTACTGACTGAGATTGTTGAAAATGATGATCGCTATCAAGAAAATCAATTAGTGTTTCAACAAGATGGAGCTCCTCCGCATTTTCCACAACGTGTTCGGGAGTTTTTGAACAAAGAGTTTCCAGGACAATGGATTGGGCGTAGAGGTGCTATTAAGTGCCCCCCTAGATCACCGGATTTAACTCCTTTAGACTTCTTTCTATCGGGCCATTTAAAGAGTAGAATTTTCGCAACAGAACCGTAGTCTCTGGACGACTTACGACGACGCATTGTTGAAAAATACCGTCTAATAACTCCACAAATTCTCCAGAATGTCAGAGCTCGTTTTGAACAAAATTTGTACTTTTGTATGGAAGCTAGTGGTCAACAAATTGAACACTTACTTAACTCAATAAACATTTTTGAACGTTTGGTTTTGATTTTTAGTTTTTTTTAACAAAAAATTGACTAGTTAGTGCATTTCTTATCACAATGAATGAAATACGTTCTTGCAAATCCAACTGTGAATAATTTTTAAACGAGTTGTTAAAACTAAAAAAAAATAGTGTGCTGAATTCAGAAAAGAAAGAGCTTTCAAATGATGTAACACTCGACCCATGTTCCCTATTTAAAATATAAGGGTTGTTATCACCACCGTTAAGGGGTTGATGTGAAAAAGTTGAGTTTTATGTCAAAACATGTCCCCCTCAATATTAAAATTGATGTATTTCAGCGTTTCTGAAAAAAATTCTCTGGGCGCAAATCAGTCTGTTTCGTTTTCAATGCGCCAGCCTGTATATATAATTTTATAAGATGCAGCTGCTCATGACAACCTATAATTCACGTAAACAATTTTTTCTCGTATCTTGTATAATAAGGGATATATTGAACTTTACCCGAGAAATGTGTCACCTGTATATATGAAAACAGATAAAACTGAAACTAACCCCGAATATGGGTTCTAAGGAGCCCAGTTTGCTCTCATGTGAAGAAATCTTTTCAAAATTTAAAAGTAGTGTTCTCCACATTAGCGAATTTTTTTATCAAAATTATGGACCACTAAACGGTAAACTCTATAACTGAAACTACTGCGAAAGCGTCAGAGAAAGGTTCTGCCTGAAACGAATTTTCTGCAAATATATTAGTGAAATGAAGGACAATGGCGGTTGAAGCTGATACTTAAGGGTTTGCAAAACACTCTTCTTGCTACAAGAAAAACCGGACCAATTTTCCTGGCTATCGGATTATTTAGTGAGTTATCAGTGTGACACATACATACATATATACTTATATATATATATATATATATATATATATATATATATATATATATATATATATATATATATATATATATATATATTGGAACTGACCCCGGTAAGTGTCCTAAGGAGCCTAGTTCGCACTCATTCGTTAATTTTTTTAAACGTTCAAACTTAAAAATTTACTTAACTACGGTCGAATTTCGACCACAGCACAGGTCCACTAGTATGGTTTAAACTCGATGATTTTTAGCGAATTTTCGTAACTATTGAGGAGACCGTGACTTTGGTTGTTTGTTCTTGCCCTAACTTAGTGAAACCGTCCCATATTTAATACAGTCGTAGACGTTTCCCATGGCTTCACAAGTGCTTGTTTTAGGGAATTATCTTTTAAAAAAAACGAGGAGATCCCGACTTTTGAGTTTAGAAAAAATATCTTTAAATGTGCGCGAACTAAGCCTCCTAGAACCCATATCCAGTGTCAGTTTCAATTATATATATATATATATATATATATATATATATATATATATATATATATATATATATATATATATATATATATATAAAGCGTTAACAATTTACCAAAATTTAGGTCTGTAAGTTTAATTGGGGTTTCCCCTCAAAACGTGTGTTCTGCAAACCCTTAAGTTTCAGCTTCAACCATCATTGCTCTTCATTTTACTAAAATATTTCCAGAAAATTCATTTCAAATAGACCCTTTCTCTAATGCATTGGCAGTAGTTTTAGTTATGTTTATGGTTTAACGGTCTATAATTTTTAGCTAATTTTTGTAGAAAAAATTCGTTAATAAGGAGACCGCGGGTTTTGAATTCTAAAAAGATTTCTTCAAATGAACGCAAACTAGGCCCCCTAAAATCAATATCCGGGTTTACTTTCTGTTTACATATATATATATATATATATATATATATATATATATATATATATATATATATATATATATATATATATATATATATATATATATATATATATATATATATATATATATATATATATATATATATATATATATATATATAAATTGTATACATTACCTATAGGGTGTCTTGAGCTGCATCTTATAAAATTATTTTGACAATCACAGGCTGGCCCATAAGTCGTTGGTGATACCTACATTTTTTTTTGAACATTCCTTATTGCATTTTTGCATTTTTCATCGAAATATGGTGTATGTATGTAAAAAAAGATCGAGACGCAGTAAGTGCGTTTTGGTAGCGAATTTTTATTAAATCCTTTTAAATTCAATAACGCAATTTGCTATTAACCTAAGGTTCGTCAGCTAGGACACGAGTTTTCGCGGAAACGTTTTAAGTTTATCTTCGGAAAATTTCTGTACATTTTCAAACAAGTTATTTTGATAAATTATGGTACGTTGTTCCTACTATATAGGTTATTTTATTTACCTAATTTATTTAGATTAGCGGATTTTCTTGTACAAAATGTTATTTTAATAGCGAATTTCCTTATAAATGAATTTAGTGAATTTTCTTTGAAGAAACATTTGAGAATTTTCGTATGGAAAATTGTTAAAGTGATGGAACATGTTTTAAATGAAATTCGTCGGAAATAAGGTTTTAATGTTTTTTCGTGCAAACAAATTATTTTATTTTTAATCTTAATTACAGATTGGGTATAGAATTTAAATTTTATGTATGCTTTTAGCAAAATGTTGTGTAAAAAATATCTAGCCAAATTTGATGCCTGCTTTCATTAAAGCAAGACATATCTATCATTAAAAATATGTTTATGAAAATTCACTACTATAACGCACTTGCTGCGTCCAGACTATTATTATTATTATTACCTTTATTGCTTAAAATTATACAACATGTTTATTCAATCAGTCTAAGACTTGTGGTGAATATTAACATAATTTTATACATAGTTGCATCCAAAACTTCTTGACAACACTCCAAATTTAACAACCTTAAAATTTTGACATTCCAATAATTTTTTTTTTTTCATTTCGTTCTTCTAATGTTTCACCTGATACCTCCATTTACAATTAATACTAGTCACTCCATAATAATTTTCCAACTGCAAACCTTTGTCAACTACCCATATTTTTGCCGAAATTGTAAATTTTGTACGAGACCAAAAATTACATTTTAATTTGACATACTTCAAATTACAGTTTGTCGCGATGTATATATAAGTATGCAATATTGTGATTATTGACATGGCATCTCTGTACAGCGATCGCTAATATAAAACACAAACAGAAGTCAACAGATTCACGAAGCAATCGTTTTCGTTTAGCAGGACACAGAGAAGTGAAATTTAAATAAAAATTCGGCCAATGGACCGTGCCATGTTTTGTAATGCCAGACCAGTGACAGACACCTGTCAATGTCAACCTTGTTGGCCCGCTTCACATTGATTGCGGGCACTGTAGTTCTGTATTACTTGGGCTCGTCGTAGGTTCGCAAGCAGCATTCTAACGACCGCGACATCGTGAGAGCTGAATTGATCCAGACGATTCTTATAACCATTTTTATTCGATTTTGTCTACTTATTATACTCGTCGCGTCGTCAATCGAGTATTCTATTGTCTTCAGAAAACTTTGAAGCATAAAAATTAATGTTACCTATTCATCTTCGATGCAGTGAAATAGAAATCAATTTTTATCTCTAAATAATTGTGTATACCCACTGAGCAAGGTAATATTGCATTAACATTGCAGAATCTTTTCCAAAGCAAGTGTAAGTTTGATAGATTACTTGCAGAATGCCTCCTGCAAGTTTATTGCAAATGGCAAATCTTACTGACTTTACATATGTAAGTGTTTCTTTTGTAACGTTACTGCAAGTTTACTGTAGTGAGCTGTTACAAACTTTCTTTATACTTACAAATATCTGTGGCTAGTGGAACTTGCTTTCCAAAGCTTTTCCCTAACGCACTCACACACACAGACACACACACTACAAAGAATGAATACAAGTAGTGTGTAACACTATACACATTAGTTTAGACCACCAATAAATTCCTTCACCTTGGTTTTTGTTTTATAACATCCACTAGTGCCTACTGTAATCTTGTTAGTGGGAGCATCTTAATAACATTAGGTAGAAAACAGGAATTTGATTCCCAAGTAATCAAACATCTGCTTTGTTTTCTCCTTTTTGTGCAACTGTATTTTTAATTCATGCCTGCATCTGGTATTGATGTTGCGAGCTTCATCATTGACTGGATATTTTGGATACATATACTGAAGAAGAATATGGCTGGAATGGTATCTAAGTATCCCATTGGCCTCGAACACATCAGGGCAGCTTTTTCTTGGACCTACGCACACAATGTCTTTATTGCTCTTTTTTTGCATGATAAACACATGTTCCGCTGCGGACGAGTTTACCCATATGAATGTTCCATACGATAGGATACTGCGACAACGTGCAAAATGGGTACTGTACTGTTCCTTATGATGTCGATTGCTCTGGATAAGCCTCATTCTTCCATAGGTCAATCATATTTACAACAACAAGAAGAAGGAGGCTTTCGAACATGCTCGGGCTGAGAAGATCACAAAGTACAGACCACTGTTCGACTTCCTTGTCTCTCAGGGACACTCAGTTTGGCTGGATGCCTTTGTC
Organism: Tillus elongatus; assembly: GCA_964006375.1. Classification (NCBI taxonomy): domain Eukaryota; kingdom Metazoa; phylum Arthropoda; class Insecta; order Coleoptera; family Cleridae; genus Tillus; species Tillus elongatus. The sequence continues at coordinate 169,444,397 of OZ023266.1, forward strand.
GTCGGTGCACTGGGTACCTGGGACAGAGAAAATTAAAGAATAATCAAAGGACTCCCAATCAGGCCAGCCTGTGCTTAGCTGATGAGACGACTGATGCTGGCGGACACTATGAGATGGTCGAGAGACATATATATATATATATATATATATATATATATATATATATATATATATATATATATATATATATATATATATATATATATATATTCTTGTTGGATACAGGAGGGGGAAATGCTCATGCAGACCCCATTCACGACACCGTAGTGCCGTGGGATATAGGTACTGTGAGACTGTACTCACTAAAACCCCCTCCCTAGGAGTACCGGACCTTAGTCCATACCTCCGCCGGAAAGATTTCACACAATGACTTTTTGGGTTTGAATGTTTCCATCCTGTTTTTGCCGCGGGGGCGTTTGCGGGTAAGAAAGTTAAGTGACTAACTAGGATTAGAACTCGTCATGTAGGAGTCGATCATCCGATGTACACAGCTTAGCCAACTTGGCTACGCTCAACATATGGTCGACATATATGTGGAGCACGTGTCAGGCCTCTCTCAGTATGGAGCTGGGGGTCAGGGCTCGCCGAGTATGCTCAACAGCCCTACGACTGGGGACCGAACCGGTGCTGGGAGCATGTGATCCGTGGGAAGCCCTTGGGGGTCGCGGAATGAACTTTCTTTCTGTTTTGAGTGGTCTTATTTTCCTTCTTGTATGCTGTGGCGTTGAGAGAAACAAAACTGTGATGCTAGATGATTATATATATATATATATATATATATATATATATATATATATATATATATATATATATATATATATATATATATATATATATATATATATAACCTGGGATTGATACTCTGATATAGACTAGGAGTCAGGATGTGATATTTTGTATTTTACATATTATAGATTAAGCCTAAACAATTTTTGTACCCAATGAGGGGCATGACCTCAGAGGGAAATTACTTGGTTCAATAAAGTTTTTTATCTATTCTTATCATCGCTGCTTCTTTGTTTCTTCATTTCTTTACTTGTGTACTCAATTAGACAACACATCTTCAAATAGTAAACTGGTGCGGAAAGCAACAAGAAACCACCGCAATGTACGTTTCCTCACACAACAATTGTAGCGTACAGAGTCAAGGTTACTACAAGGCGATATGGCCCTTATACTAGAATGGTAAAATTTATTCCCATAACATCCATTATATTTTATTTACTGAAAAGCATGAATTTGGTTTGTATCTAAACATATTACTTAGCTTACAAGAAGCCACTACGCTCTTTTTTCTGTCTATCCAACAGCGTTTGCAAATTCTTTGGGACTTACCAGTGAAACCGACGCAAACTCATTAATTCTGTGATCTTAAGAGCGTCGATATATTTAGCATATTTTTCACATGATTAAAATCCATTTTTAGATTAGTGCCCTATGTTATATTCATTCGGTTCCCGTAAGCTACTTAATTTACAACCTAAGTTTATATAGCGGTTACCTAAGGTAACCTAACCTTCTTCCTCTGATGCCTTTATTTTAACCACAAAACTTTACATGAGAAAGTACATGAAACAAACTATATGAGGCATTTGCCGAGCAATGCGGTGTAAATCAACGGTGAATTAGTATTCTAGACAATTCTAACACGACCAATAAATACCAGCTGGGAACGCATATACATGTTACATAATCGATAGATCTTCCCAGACATTCATAAAAGCAAATATTACAAGTTCAATTACATTCAATTCGGAATTCCATACTTGATTTCGTACCTCGTTTTGTCACATATTTATTGTTTATTCTTTCGAATATATATGTCTAAAGGCAATTAATCCATCAAAGTTTTATTGCCTCAAAATTTTTTGGCCCCTTCACTGCTGCCGTCTCGTATCTTAAAGATAAAAAAGTTTAAGTTCGCATCCAAGCGACACTATCAATAAGATCGTCGTTCATAGTACAGATTATAGCCCCCTCCTCTAACCCTCCACCCCTCCCTGAAGAAGATGCGAGTATACTGTTTTACTTGTGGTTACCCTTGGTGTAATACTGTCGATATAGAAAGAACAGGAAGAGTGTGAGATACCAGAGTCTCTGAACATCTGAGAGGTAGAAATAACGTTGACAATGCCACTTTAGCTTTAGGTTGGTGACTAAAAGAGAGTGTTCATAGTTTCGATAAGGAGGACAATGTCAAAGTCTTTCATCCAGCCAGTTTTGGCCTCGAACAATTTTTCCTGGAGATGGAAATTTACAGATTATCAATGGCTCCAACAACAGTGTACCAATGGTATGAACTTTTCTTCTCTATGCAGAAAACTCATATGTAGAGGAGTGTAATTTACTTGGTGAAGATTGAATCTGACCTTGGATCTAAGCTTGCTTGATTCCATTCCTTGTCATTGGTCTCTTATATCTTGTGTCACTTGCTGAGTCCATTTTTGTTAATTCTTTCATTTGGAAATTTACTTTTATCTGTGCACAGGTCTCCATTTCGGCTTTTAAAAAACGCGTCCATCCTTTTATTGTCTCTAATCTGGAGATACTAATATTTTGTCGTTTGCTGTCATTGCACTGAAGACCACAGATGCAATTTCAACTTTCACAGTTTCTTACTCAGTGGAGTTTTTGCAAAAATAGTACGTAAGTATTACCAACCTCTGCAGCCACTCAAAAGCCCTGGTTCTCTAAATCCTGTGACAAGGCCAGACTTGAAAAGGTCAAAGCTCACAAAAAGCTTCTACGCAATCCCAGTCAAGAAAACCGTCAAGTATTTAACGACGCAAGAAACCGCTATGTCCGAATTCTTTCTGAGGCAAAAAACTCGTTTAATAACCACATCAAAAACAAAGTCCTCTTAAGCTCCAGCGGCAGAAAACCCTTCTGGACTCTTGCTACATCTATTGGGAATAATTTCTGCAAGAGCACGTTCCCACCTCTTGTCTCAGGGGATGAAATTGTTTCTATCGCCCTGGGCAAGGCTGAACTTTGTGCCTCGTTGTTCTCCGGCAATTCTACTCTTAACCCACCTCCAAATGTTCAACCACCAACAGCCCCCAATGTCGCGCATAAAATGACGGATATCATTTTCAAAACTAAAAAGGTACGAAATATGCTCTCTTCTCTTAATACCAGGAAAGCCTCTGGCCTTAACGAGTTCCCAGCAACTGTTCTCAAAAAATGCGCACCAGAACTTGCTCCTGTTCTGACTCCTCTGTTTCAGGCATTTTACAATAGAGGCATATTCACTAGTAACTGGAAAACTGCTCGAGTACAACACGTCCCCAAGAAAGGATCCAAAGCGCTTCCTAGCAACTACAGGCCTATTTCTCTCCTTTCAGTCATCTCTAAAGTGATGGAAAAGTATATAAACACCGAATTACTAAAATTTCTTGAAAAAACACAGTCTAATCCACGACAGGCAGTATGGATTCCGTCAGCGCAGATCAACTGCCGATCTCCTTTCCTTTGTCACCCATTCTTGGAACAAGTCTATGGAACTACACGGTGAATCCCAGATTGTAGCTCTAGACATATCCAAAGCATTCGACCAGGTCTGGCACACAGCGCTGCTTAATAAACTACCGGCCTATGGCCTATCACCAAAAATCTGTACGTGGACATCAAATTTCCTCCCAAACCGGAGCATTTCTGTTGTCGTGGATGGCCATTTCTCTAAACTGTACCAAATTAATGCAGAAGTTCCTCAAGGTTCAGCTTTAGCCCCTACTTTGTTTCTTCTCCACATCAATGACCTCCTCTCTAGCACATCCAACCCAGTTAACAGTTACGCGGACGACAGCACCCTCCACTCAAATATACAATATACTAAGCCTGTCTCTTTAGCCCAGTTAGATGAGGATCGCAAACTCATGGAGGGTTCTATCTCCGTGGATTTCCAAAAAATATTCGACTGGGGAAGTAGAAATCTTGTACAATTCAACCCCAACAAATCACAGTCTTGCTTTTTTTCTCATAAGAGATACACCAGCCCTAGACACATCACAATAAACAACCAAGTTATTCAAAGTAATGAGTCCTTTTCACTTTTTGGCATTTCTGTGGATCTAAGTCGCAATTGGCACCAACATGTCACATCAATTGCAGAAGCGGCTGCTAAGAAATTAAGTTTTCTCTTCCGGGCTCGCAAATACTTTTCACCAGTTAATCTCTACACCTTATATACTTCACAAATAAGACCAAACCTCGAATACTGCTCTCACATCTGGGGTGCTGTTGCCACTTCTACACTCGCTATCCTGGAATCCATTCAGAAAAGAGCTATACGTCTCATCGGTGACCCTACTCTCACCCAAAGGCTGCCATCCCTTGCCCACCGACGTGCCGTTTGTGACCTTTCTCTCTCTTTTATAGATATCTACACGGGCGCTGCTCAAGGGAGCTTTCTTCCATAGTTCCTCCACCTGCTGCCCCCAACAGATCTACCAGGGGAACAGAGCGAATGCACCATTTTACTGTACAGGTCACCAGGCATAGAACATCTTGTTATGCCCGCTCTTCTCTCCCCAGGACTTCCAAGTTGTGGAATTCTTTGCCTGTACATGTTTTTCCTTCTCCCCCGAACCTCCAAACCTTCAAGTCCAGAATTAACAAGTTGCCTCTTTCCTCCTTGTCGACACCCACGGTACGATAGTATTTAGGCTGTGAGCCCTCGCGGTGTGTTGTTGAAATTAAAAAAAAAACAGATAGGCTTTTACTTTCACTGAAATTCCTTTATTAAAATGTTCTCTGAAAGTTTTGCTCAGCTGTACGGCCTGGCTCTTGTTACGTTCGTTACTTATATTTTAACTTATACTTTTTTCTTTTGAGCCCCATTCTTGTAAGACTTAGCTCTTTGAATAAGCTAATTATGTCTTTATCGTTTGATTGTTATCAGTTCAATTTTTTATGGCTTTGATGTAACTTCAGCATTTTAATGCTTGAGACTAGCTTAGTAGCTCTTTGTTTTTGGTAAATTTTCGTTAAGAAAATTCACCAATAGAGAGGTATCGTTGGTAAGGACTTTTGGAAAAAAAATCTAATTAGAGCGAACTAGGGCCCCTATACTTGATCGGTGTCGACCAAGTTTGGGAATTACCTTGACTGTGTTAATGGCTTTGATGAGTTAGTAGACGGGCACCTTACGTTCAGTTATTCGAAAAAATAAATAAAAAATAAACTGTCTTAAGACATCCGTTCAAATTCCATACCCATTTTGCACGTTCAATGTTGACAAGTGTGGTTAGACTGTGTTTTACTTTATAGTAGATAATTCAAAATCGACCAAGGACACAAAAACAGTCAGCTGCTACCAAAATTTGGAAAAAATCGTTTCTGCGAAGAGCGCTTTGGAAGGGACGTCATTAATTTACTTAACGTTTTAAATATTAACAGTTCAGCCAAACTTTGATGTTTATAGCATTTCTGTACATGGTGTCTGTGGTATTTATTCACAAACCATGTGTTTTACGAATGAAGAAAAGAGAAACATGATAACAATATACTGCGCACCTAAATAAAGAATCGGTAGAGTTACCAGTGAAAACTATTTCAATGAATATCTGAAAAGGCGGCAACCACACTATTTTCTTTTAATTGAATACATCGTAATCTAAAAGAATATGGTTCATTAGGAAAAGTATAGTGGTAGAATAAGCGACCTTGAAGAAAATCTTGTATTACAATCCATTACAATAAGAATAGTGTGGCTGGCGTCTTTCCGGATATTCATTTAAATAGTTTTCAGTAGCGTTTCTATTATTGTTCCTAAACGTCAAAATGTTTGGGTGATGAATAAATAGGCCTTTTCTTTCCAAACAAATATTTTATTCCTTGTCTCGACGCGTTTCGACCCTTTTTAACAGGTCATCCTCAGGGGAATCTAGGCTACTTCTGCGAGGGTACAACACAGGAATATAAGATAAAATGAGGTAACAACAGCTAACGCCAACACTAAGTCAAAAGTTAAAGGTTAAAATGTCAAGCTACAAAGCTATAAAAGTTCACAGGTATACAGTCATAAACTACTACATGCAATAAAAATGTAAACAATTAAAAGTCAAATTGAACTACAAGAAAAGCTAATTTGTCCTGAGATTTTTAAAATTACAATAAGTCTAATTCTAAAGCTCATAAAAGCTTAAAAATTCTCCAAAATTTAAGTCCAAGCTGAATACAACAACAGGAGCGAAAGCAAACAGCACAAACACTAGCAAGCCATGCAGCTGAGAAGAAACTTTCAGAGAACATCAAACTCATCAAATGAATGGGAATTAAAACAAACGCACGTTAAATTTCAACTTTTGCATTCAAAACAAAAATTATTTCTTAATTTCAACAAAGTTGCTACTTTCCGAGTTATTAGCACTTCTGATACCAATGGATCAATCTTATAACAACAGATGAAGCATGTTCCTTGGACATTCAACTGTATAGTTTTTTAATCCTGTTTAATAATGGACAAGTAAGTAAGTTCGCCATTTTGGCGTTTTCATATTTCATAAAACAGTAAAAAATTCGCTTCTGTTTCAATTCCCATTCATTTGATGAGTTTGATGTTCTCTGAAAGTTTTCTTCTAAGCTGCATGGCTTGCTGGTGTTTGTGCTGTTTGCTTTCGCTCCTGTTGTTGTCTTCAGCTTGACCTTAAATTTTGTAGTATTTTTAAGCTTTTATGAGTTTTAGAATTAGACTTATTGTAATTGTTAAAAGATCTCAAGACAAATTAGCTTTTCTTGTATAGTTCAATTTGACTTGTAGTTGTTTTCATTTTTATTGCATGTAGTAGTTTATGATTGTATACCTGTGAACTTTTATAGCTTTGTAGCTTGACATTTTTAACCTTTAACTTTTGACTTAGTGTTGGGGTTGGCTGTTGTTAACTCATTTTAGCTTGTATTCCTGTGTTGTACCCTCGCAGAAGTCGCCTACCGGAAAACTCAGTTTTTCTGACAAGCCTTTTGTAAATTCTAGATTCCCCTGAGGATGACCTGTTAAAAAGGGTCGAAACGCGTCGGAACAAGGAATAAAATATTTGTTTGGAAATAAAAGGCCTATTTATTCATCACCCAAAGGCGTTTCTACTATTTTAGTTATACATTTTTATCATTTCTCTATTTTCTTCATTTGCAATACTCATGATTTTTTAATAAATGCCACAGAGACAATGTACAGAAATACTATGAACATCAGTATTTAACTGAACTGTCGATATTTAGATCATTAAACAAATTTATTGACATCCCATCCAAAGCACTCTTCGCAGAAACGATTTTTTTCAAATTTTGATAGCAGGTAGGATGTGATCGTATCGTGGGATATATCATTGTAATCAGAAAAAAAGCACTTTTTAAAAATGCAAAAATCCAATATGGTGCCCATAAGAAAAATCAAAGTTATGTATTGTAACTCTTGCATCAAGAACGCCTTGGGCAAATATGATGACGTATATATTGCCCATAAAAAAAGTTTCCTAACAATGTCATAGTTAAAAAAGTCTAGCTGTTTTGGTATTCGCTTAAAAACAGAGAATAATTTAAAAAATAAAAATGTCACCTCAAAATTTCTTTCAGATAATTGATCAGCATAGAAACATGCAACTTTACCCGAATGTAACCATCCCCGTATCTCTTACGGTTTATAAGATTCCAATGGTGAGGCTCGACTAAGTTCGTTAGCCAGAAAAATTGGACCAGGTTTATATATATATATATATATATATATATATATATATATATATATATATATATATATATATATATATAATGAAACGGAATATATGAAATAGAATGTAACACAAGCAATAAAAATGTATAGGAATGACAAAAAAATCAATAGAAACAATATTCAAGGAACATATAACAGCATTAGATAAAATCCACATACCTAGCTACAAATCAAACGTAGCTACACACATTCACAACATAAAACACCAAAAACCAGACATCACCCAATTACAACTAATGAAACATGTTAAAGACCACAAAAAAATGGAAATCTGGGAACAATACTACATTCAACAAACAAACAATAGTAAACAATTAATTCCAGAACAAATCCAAGTACAAACATTTAAACAAAACTTAATAAAGGCCATACAAATAGACAAATTATTAAACCACAGTGATCAAGACAGGAGACCGATACACACGACACAGTCCGAAGGCACAACCAATCAGAGAACAGTAAACCGACCAATAGAAGCTCACGGTGCAAGCGCCACGTACAATCTGAGACGTAGACCACACAGGAGTGATAACAATCAGTAGTGTGCAGATGATAAATGCTGATGATGGACCGGGACCGTCCGAAACTGCAGTCCACGCAAACCAATAAGAAATCACAAACGTACAGCAAACAAATACAGTGTATACTTAAAAGTGATTACAGTGTAGTGCAATATTCCAATATATATATATATATATATATATATATATATATATATATATATATATATATATATATATATATATATATATATCTCACACCGGCAACGCAAAAAATAATGGGCCGATTTTAATAAAATTTGCAGATACCTGCTTTTTGTAAGTGGCTTGGATAAGTTCGTTAGCCAGGAAATTGGACCAGGTTTTTTGGGCAAATTTCTTAAAAAAAATTTTTATCTCCAACAATAACAAAGCTATGGCAGCCAAATTTGATATATATATATATATATATATATATAATATATATATATATATATATATATATATATATATATATATATATATATATGCCTATAAGCCTATAAGCCTATAAGCCTATAAAATTGAAACTGATCCCGAATATGGCTTCTAGCGGTCTTAGTTTGCGCTTATTTGAAGAACTTTTAAAAATTCAAAAGTCGGGATGTCCCCATTAGTGAATTTTTCAAAGAAAATTCACTAAAAGTGACGAAACTACATATTTTATAGGCAAATGGAAACCACTGGCTATATAACTGAATTTCAAACATTTACCGAATTTAACTTAGGAAAAGTTGTTAAATGTTTCTTTCATCGCTCTAAATCCCACTGAATCGCGAAAACGAATTGCAGGAAGTGGAGGATGAAATTTTATACAGGAATATTTGCAATATATCTTACATCACATTGCAGAAGTTCTTATAGAGAAGAGGCCCTTATCGATCGCCATGTGCGGACTTGGCCATACAAAATTCATATCGTCCTCTTATTGGTTCTTTTCGCATGGCAATTCTGCACAATGTGTATAAGACGTACGCCCGGGGTGAATGAACTCAGATTTATCTGCGAAGAAACGTATGAAAGTCAAGTGAAGAAGAATTACCTTCGTTTATATCACTGGACTTGCGACTAACATATTGCCGTTTAATCAATGTTGGCCTGAAATTTAAAATATCGTGTGCTGCTTTTAATCAAATTTTTACCGCACTTTTACTTCCACATCGTCACAACGTGTGAAAGTATCGCATCGGCGACAAAAGTTTCAACATTTTTTTCCTTAAACGTCGTAAAAAAGGCCAAAACATATAAAAAAACATCATTTGCGAACGAATTTTTCTTTGTCTGTCGGTCTTGTATGTCTGTTTGTAGCCACGATAACTTTAGAACGAATTAAGATATCGTTTTTAAATTTGGTATAAGGGAGAGTGGGGGAATTGTGCGCTCTTAAGCGAAAATCGTTATAGCACTGATAACATCGTAAATAATTTAAATGTAGATCCAAAAACGGAAGCGTTATTTACGTTACTCTCAGCATGTCAATCAGTTTTAGGGAAAAATAATGTATTTGAAGCACAATATTGCTGAAAGTACAAAAGTGCTCTGGCGCACAATTCCCCACCCTTGCGGTTAATGATGCGCACATGTTGGGGAATGGTGCGCATTGGAAATACTTATTGTCAAATAAAATCAACCCGGACTTTGAAAACATCTATTGAAATTGTTGAACAAAGAAAAAAACATTACAATAACTCCTATTTTGAGCATAAGTCACATATATAATTTTTCGGCGTATCTGAGCCGGTACACTCGGCATGATTCCAAGTTGAACAAAGGACACATCTGTAATATAATTCTCCTTGTTTGTCAAATTCTCCGCAAATACCACAATGTTCGTTCGCTTTTGCTAGCTGATTCAAAGGTGGCGGTATGAAGCTTAGCCCAACATCATCTTCGACGTCATCCAATTTGTCGTCACAAATATCCGACATAAATTCTGATGAATCGGATGATTCAGGCACTGGTGGTCTTTTTTGTTTGATTATCAATTTCTTTGAAGTCGATGGAATTGAAAATTCATCATCAAAACATTTACGAATGACTCTTTTATTATTCTTGTCTCTCAATTTATCTTTGGTTTTGATTGCCTCTTCTCGTTGTTTCTTTTTTACCTCAGCTTCTTCTACTTTTATTCTTATGGGAGTGCTCGTAAGGATTTCTGATTTCTGCTTATTCCTAGATTTTCTTTTCGTTGCCTGGTTAACCTTTGCTTTTGGTATTGGAGCCACAGCAAAGAAAGAATTATGGTTAGACGTAGATGGCTGAGGGCTTGGATCTCTCCGATGTTGTAGATCTGGGTGATTATCTAGTAGTGACTGCATCCTCTTGGCTGGATGAAGTTCCAAGTTCAGGTGTTGCTTCTACTGTGAGTTCTGCTACATACTGGCTAGGTTAAAAATCAGCATCGGTAAATTTGTTGGGGTCCAATGGAAATATTCCAGCTGCCCGAAACCCAGAAACTGTAGTCCATTGTAGCCATTTTCATGAAGGCTTTATTCAAAAGTTCGGATACATCATATTCAGTTATTTTCTCATGTTCGGTATCTGATAAGTAGAGATCATGTTCCCTGAATAGTGCATTTTTCAGAGGACTAAAAAATGTCAGATCCAGAGGCTGAAGGTGATCAGAGGTGTGCGGAGGAAGCGAGACCATGTGGATCTTATTTTCTTTGCAGAAATCATAAGCTGCAATTGATATGTGGCTAGAATGATTATCCAGGACCAGAAGCACAGGACCAGTAACAGAAGCCTTGGCATGCCTCTGAAAGTGGCCCAGCCACTCAATAAAAAGTTCAGAATTGATCCAACTGTTCTTAGAACATCTATATAATGCCCCAATTGGACCATTTTTCTTAAGAGTTTTCGGCATTCTCTTTCTAGGATATATCATCATGGAAGGGATGTAGTTCCCAGCCGCATTCATACAAAATACAGCTGTTATTGTCCTTCCTGTTTTGCCGGAAATTGCAGCTCCTAATTATTTAGATCCTTTACGGCCATAAACTTTAGGGCACTTGTTCTGCACCGTGGTGATGCCTGTATCATCCATGTTGTAAACACATTTCGGTTCAAACTTAAATCTTTCCAAGGTTTCAAAAAAATAATTTGGTTAAGTCCTTATTAAAAGATGCAATCCTATTCAAACTGGTTCCCTCAGGCTGCCGTAGCTTTATGTCGGGTGATCTCCTTAAAAATCCATACAGCCAGTCCTTCCCAGCTAATCCCTTGTGCTTGTCGAATTTATGGGCAATCTTATGCTGTTCGGCGTATCGAAAGGCTAGTCGTCTAAGACACCTGGGTGTATGGCCATAAAATAGTTTGGCTAGCGTTAAAATGTACTCTCTCAACTCGCATTCTATTTGTTCTCAAAACACTGGCTTGCAACCCAAACGAAGTGGCGTTGGCTGATCTTCTGACAGTTTTTTCCTGTGTGTCGATTCAGGAATATTGAAGGCCCTTCCTGCGTCCCTTATTTTTCTGCCGTCATTTCTTATTGCAAATAACGCGTCTCGTAAATTTGCTGCCGTATATGACAGAATAGTAGTTTTCCTTGTATAATTTCTCGGCATCTGAAGAAAAATAGTTAAAATTAGATTGCATGTGGGGGAATGGTGCGCATTAGCGTGCATCATTACCCCTTCAGATATTGACTGACAATCTTTAATACAGTTAGCGAACTACTTAACCTAACTATGTAAGACAAGCATCAATAGATGCACAAGATCGTACTCTTCCATAAAATAAATATATCTTATAGATTAGGAAAATGAAAAGGACTCACCGTCTTATTTTCTTATATCAGAAAATTACAAGAACTGGTTGGATTTCAAATAAACAAGGCTTGTTCCGTGAAAACGTAGACAAGTGGTGTGAATAATGGCGTCGGTGATTCACAGTAGGCAGGAGAGAGGGCAACACTAGTCGGTTGCGCTTGAAAGGCCACGGATTATGAAAAAATTTGATGCGCACGATTACCCGACGCGCACGGATCTCCCACCTTCCCTTACAGTTTGCACCCGAAAAACGAACGGTTTGTTGTAACGATTGTTTTCTGGTAAAATCGCTCCAGAGGGTTGGGGATGAATAGGGATGATTTGGTGAAAATTCACATGTTTTCATTAAAACTCAAGTAGTATAACGTTTTAGGGTTTGCTTATTACAAAACTTTAAATTTCATAAAACGTCTGGAATTCTGTGCTGAAATTAAATTAGGGGTTGAATTGTGGAGGTGACAGAAATCGGTGACAGAAATTTCGAATTTTTTTGTTGACGAAAACGAGGTAAAAAGTCTTTGAACATACAGAAAACTTGATTCGGGAACGAAATTTTTGTCTGTCGGTCGGTGGGTCGGTCTGTCGACTTGTATGTATGTCTGTTAGTAGGCGCAATAACTTTCGAACGAATTGAGATATCATCTTCAGATTTGGTATACAGTTAGCAACCGATAAACTAATGGATCAGATTGTTTTTGGGTAAAATTGCTCCAGTGGGTAGGGGTTGAATGGGGGTGATTTGGTGAAACTTGCCATTTTTTTTTGGTTAAAATTCGAGTAATATAACGTTTTAAGGTTTGTTTATTAGAACACTTTCAATTTCATCCAACATTTGGTATTATGTGCCGAAATTATATTAGGGGTTGAATGTGTGTGGGTGGAATATCCGTGATAGAAATTTCGAATTTTTTTTAGTGAAACATCGTAAAAAGTCTCAAAATATATAACTTTCGATCGAATTGAGATATCAGCTTCAAATTTATTATCCAGTTAACACCTAATGAAGGAACGCTTTGAGTTGTTTTTGGATAAGATCGCTTCCGGAAGTAGGGGATATATGAGAGGTTATTTGCTGAAAATTAACATTTTTTTTGTTAAAACTTGAGTGCTATAACGTGTAAGAGTTATATTTAGTAACAGCAGCTCTAGAGCTGGTCATCTCTTTAATAGTTGGCTGGTGTGGCATACTTGCAATATGTTAGGTGGTAGTGAAATGTTCCGTTACGTGATAGTAAAGGATTTTTTTCACGCCCGAGGAGGTACCACCCCTTACATCAAGGGGCCGGTGAAGTCCCAACGGATGTTTCCGGTTCTGGTGTATGAGTCGGTTTCCCTTATAATAAGCAAAAATGATGATGGCTCCTCCTTGTACAAAAGATTCCGTAGGTAAAATACACCTCCATTCAGATCTCCGGGAGAGCGGTGTACAGGGGGAGCCAGCATCAAGATTTAACATATCCTTCTCGAACATATGTGGCCTAAATTCTAACCTGAACTCCGTCCACCACTTCCTCCAGGTTAATAGGCCCCAACTCCTCTTCCTCACCGAAACTGAAATCAGTGCAAAAACAGCCACTAATCACCTTAATTTCCCGGGGTATGAGCTCCTTACTTATTTTAGATTGCATGGAGGCGTGTGCGCGTACGTCTGTAGCAATCTACACTGCACCAGAATCCCCAATTTATGAGCTGGAAGACATACTACGGATAAAACTCTCTCAGGGCTGCAACTAAATTCATCTATTGCATTTACCGCTCACCTTCTGACAACAACTTTGTCCAGCTCTTTAACTACCTTTCTGAAAAAAACCGACCATCAGATTTCTGAATACCCTTCCTCCGAGGTCACTATTCTTGGTGACTTCAATGTCCATAATAAGGAATGGCTAGGATATTCAAAACCGATCCACAAGGAAGAACAGCGGAGAACTTTGCAGTCAGCAATTCTTTAGCCAATATGGTTCAGCAACCTACTAACTTTCCTCGCACCCCAACACACAGCCCAAATCCCTTGGATCTCCTTCTTACTACAAATCCTGACTGCTATAAGATATCAGTCACCGTCCCACTGGGTCGCTCAGACCACGGCATGGTCACTGCTTCCTGCGCAATGCAACCCGAGGTCCCACAGTCATCACACCCACCGATCGTTTGGCACTACAACTCCGCGAACTGGGACGAAATGCGAGATTACTTTTCCTCATTTCCATGGGCGTCTGTCTGCTTCTCTCGTCCTGACCCCTCTGATATCTCACAAAACGTCACGGACATTATCGAAGCTGGCATGGAATTATATTCCCTAGTAACTGGAAAACTCTCTTTAGGCCAATTAGATGAGGATCGCAGACTCATGGAGAGTTCTATCTCCGTGGATCTCCAAAATATATTAGACTGGAGAAGTAGAAATCTTGTAAAATTCAACCCCACCAAATCAGTCTTCATTTCTTTCTCATAAGAGATACACCAGCCCTAGACCCATTACAATAAACAACCAAGTTATTCAAAGTAATGAGTCCTTTTCACTTGTTGGCATTTCTGTGGATCGAAATCTCAATTGGCACCAACATGTCACATCAATTGCAGAAACGGCTGCTAAGAAATTAGGTTTCATCTTCCGGGCTCGCAAATACTTTTTGCCAGCTAATCTCTATACCTTATGCACTTCTCAAATAAGACAAAACGTCGAATACTGCTCCCACATCTGGGGTGCTGCTGCCGCTTCTACACTCGCTATACTGGACTCCATTCAGAAGAGAGCTATACGTCTCATCGGTGACCCTACCTTCACCCAAAGGCTACCAATTTTTGCCCACCGACGTGCCGTTGGTGTCCTCTCTCTCTTTTATGGATATCTGCACGGGCACTGCTCAGAGGAGCGTTCTTCCATATTTCCTCCACCTGCTGCCCCCAACAGATCTACCAGGGGAACAGAGCGAATGCACCATTTTACTGTCCAGGTCACCAGACATAGAACATCTTGTTATGTCCGCTATTTTGTGGTGTGCTGTTGAAATAAAAAAATAAAAAATAAAGAAGTTAATGGGTACAGGAATACGAATATTTTGTTTGTGGTCAAGTCATGGACCCTAAGTTTCATGGCATATCTTTCTGAGAAAAGTAGACTGCCACAGCTATGTGGAAGTTACAAGTAAATTTTCAGCGCTTTTCTTAGTAGTAATAATAAGAGTAATATAGTTTATTGAAAATAATTATACAGTATAGCTTTAAATTTGACAAAAACATCCATGCTTGTGCTTGTCAGGTACACTCTGGTTAAATTTGTCTATAATATGCGATAAGTACAATTTGTAGAATCACATTCACCACAATACAGTTTTTAGAACTGACGATCATTTCGCTAACATAGTTAGCGTCATCAGAGGGGTGAATAAACTAAGCGAATAAAAACTAGAACTACTATTTACATGCTAGTTGCCAACGAGTTGAGAACATCATCCTCTACCAAGGTATACGGACAGACCACCACTGTTGAGTCTTAAATTCCTAAGTGAAGATTGTAACCTGTGATGAGCACTGATAAATACACTTGGGGAACCCAAATATACATTACTAAATATAGTAATAATAAAAAATGCATGAATCTCGCTCTGCTGCCTATGGGCAGTCTGCTGATAGATTACTTTATAAAATAAATATTGGCAGAAGCACGTCCGATATATAATAAAAGAATACAGATATTTCCGCTAAACGAATTATGTTAATTTTGGTGTCGTTAAATCTCCCAAAATCGTTAGTGACTGCAGAAGAATATATGTAGAGTTGTGGATATAAGATAGTTAGAATTATTCATCTCTGATGACGTTAACTTGGTTAGTGAAACGATCGCCAGGTTTTCAAATATGTTGTGGTGATTTAGGTTCCTCAAGTGTGCTTAACAGAATGTTAACTATAGAGGGTGACCCACTTATACATTCCATTAGCCGTTTCTGGAGTACGGCTCACAATTGAATTCTAAAAATTCACGCACGTGGGTTTGTCGAAATTTTCAGCTCACTGAAAACATTGGCGTTAGTATCAGACTTCCGGTTATACCGGAAGTAGACGTCAACTTTCTTATTTTAAATAAAAGTTGGTGTTTTTTATTACGGATATAGATTGCTCGTCAAATTTTATGGTTGGTTTTACTGACATGTTATGTCATTTCTCTCAACCATTTTCGAGATATATATATGACTTTTTCAAAAATTTCTTAAAAAACATTGTCATATTTACACATCTGTATCTCTCTTATTTTTCAACCGGAAGAATTTCAATTTTGAAGTGCAAATTCTAAAATGCGACAAAATATTTGGAATTTACTAAAGCTAGTACAAGTTAGACAGGGTGTCTGAAATATACCGGTCAATCGTGACAACTTTAAAGCCTAATAACTCTCTTATTTTAAATAGAACACCCTATATTTTATAACGTTAGTTCATGTACTTTTTATTGTTACTTCGATTGATATCAGCATTCCCTATACCTAAGTCTCAGCGATTTGAAGATATTTAAACCTTATTTGCGATAAGAAATAACTATTAGTCAGCTTATCAGGTTGCCTATGAGATGAAAAGTTTGAACGTCATTTTCCGACATAAGTAAAATGTACGACGACTTTGAATAAAACTTTTATTTATGAGGAGTATAATCGAATTATTAACAGAAGATGTCGTGTAATTGTCAAGAGATTTCCACATAAACACATATCAACTCGTTACATGATCAGAATACTACTAAAAAATTTGTAAGAATGGAGTGTTTCGTCCAAAATTTCATAATAGTGTTACAAAACACTTCAATAGACGTAGGTGCCGTGTTGCCACATCTTCAGAACTTCCCCAACATCTGGGAATTTTTCACAATCTGGCAACACCCCCTCCCCACCCCCCTGGGGGTGCCAGGGGTGGCCCCACTCAGGCGAAGTCTCAACCCTCTAGGACCAGAAATAACGAAGTTACCAACTTGTACGCGTGGGAACGGATAACTGAGGTCTGCACATTCCGAACACCCTGTATATACATCCCCCTGTATACACACAGGACAGATCTGTGTTCACAGAACCTTCTAATAAGAGAAGGTCCTGGAACCTTCTGGAATGGAACGCTCCAGAAACGAGGTACGGCGAGTATATAAACGCGAAAGCAAGCCAAATAGTGGAGTTCAGTGAGAGAATGTTGAAGTAACTTGAAGAAGCGGTAACCAGTGAATAAAGTGTTAGGAGAGTAGCGACTGTAGTTCCAGTATAATAATTTGTGTGCAGATTAGTGAGTGTAAGGCCAGATAAATTAAGTGTTTTGTGAGAGAGACATTCTGAAACTTTAATTGTATCCATATTTAGAGAGTAAATAAAGCTGTTTTGTTAAAATTTAAAGTCTCACTTATCCAGAACCCGGAGAAAACGCAACAATAGTAAAGCATTATTAGGGAACAAAGAGATTAGTGTGTTATTACTTTACAATAAATGTTCGAAATTTGCACCGTTCACTTCGAGGCATATTTGCGATAAGAAATAATTATCAGTTTATCAGGTTGCCTAGGAGATGAAAATTTTAAACGTCATCTTCCGACAGTAAACTTAATGGTTGTACTGTAAAGTACGTTTGTCAATTGTATTTTAATAAAAGAGTATATTTTCACCAATAATGGCACACTTAAATTACTCAAACGATGACTTTTTGTATTTTATTATTATTTACGGGGAGTGTAATCGAATTGTTAGCTGAACATGTCGGGTGTTTGCCGAAAGATGTCCAGATAGACATAGACCAACTCCTGATATTATCAGAAGACTATTGAAAAATTGTTCTGAGAATAGCACGTTTCGTTCAGAAGGTAATAAAAATAAACCGCTGTTGGGCAATGAAGAGACACAAATAAATGTTTTGGCACTTTTTACTGCTTATCCGCATGCGTCAATCAGAAACTACAGTAGAAATTTGCATCTTTCAAGAGGAACTATTCACAGAATTCTAAGAACTAACAAATGGACACCATTTTCGTTCACTTTAATACACCATTTAGAACCTGGGGATCTTTCCCGGCGTGTAGAATTCTGCGAATGGTATCTGTTGAAAACGCAAGAAGATGAAAATTTCTCAAGAAAAAATATATGGTGCGATGAGTCAAAATTTTCAAAGAGGGGCATGTTCAATCGTCACAACAGTCATATTGGTCGGACGAAAATCCTCAGATTACTAGAGACCGAAATTTCCAGGACTGTTGGAGTTTCAATGTATTTTGCGCAGTAAAATACAATAGAATTTTTGCCCTTAACATTTGTGATGAGAACTTGACAGGTTGGTACCAATAATATTAAGCAATACTGAATTTCATTTGCGTATTTGTACATTATCTTATTAAAATAGTTATTACACTCGCTGAAACTAAATTTGAAAATATGACCCTTTTATTCATATCAGTAATAATGGTAAGATTTAATAAAAAAGTAAGAATGAATTATAAACGTGCAGTATTCACAGGTCCTAGATATTGTCGCATTCTGCAACAAGGAATAATACCAGCGCTAAACTCCTTGCATGAACACGAAGCTGCACAAGTTTGGTATCGACAAGATGGAGCTCCACCACACAACTCACAGATAGTAAGCGACCTACTCCAGGAAACATTTGAAGACAGATATATAGCTAAGAGTGATCCTCATCGTTGGCCGGCTCGCTCACCAGACTTAACTCCACTAGATGTTAGTATCTGAGCGTGCATTAGGAATAAAGTTTACCAGTAACCACGTACTACAAAACAAGATGTGATAGCTAGAGTATTAGAGGCCTTCAACGCAATGGAGCAAGATTGCCTTTCTCGAGCCACGGGTACCATCATTAAAAGAGCCATCAAATGCCTCGAAGTGGACGGTGCAAATTTCGAACATTTATTGTGAAGTGATAAGACACAAATCTCTTTGTTCCCTAATAATGCTTTACTCTTATGAAATTTTGGGCGAAACACTCAATTCTTAGAAAATTTTTTAGTGGTATTCTGATCATGTAACGAGTTGATCAGTGTTTATGTGGAAATCACTTTGCAACCACACGACATCTTCTGTTAATAATTCGTTTATACTCCTCGTAAATAAAAGTTATATTCAAAAGTCGTCGTATATTTTACTTATGTCGGAAAATAACGTTCAACATTTTCATCTCCTAGACAACCTGATAAACTGACTAATAATTATTTCCTATCGCAAATAATGTTTAAATATCTTCAAATCGGTGGGACTTAGGTATAGAGAATGCTGATACCATTAGAAAGAACAATTAAAAGCACATGAACTAACGTTATAAAATTTAGGGTGTTCTATTTAAAATAAGAGAGTTATTAGGTTTTGAAGTTGTCACGATTGACCGGTATATTTAGGACACCCTGTTTAACGTGTATTAGCTTTGGTAAATTCCAAACATTGTGTGGCATTTTAGAATTTGCACTTTAAAATTTCAACCTTTCAGGTTGAAAAATAAGAGAGATACAGATGTGTAAATGTGACAATGTTTTTTAAGAATTTTTTGAAAAAAGTCAGATATCTCGAAAATTGTTGAGAGAAATGACATAACATGTTAGTAAAACCTACCGTAAAATTTGACGAGCAATCTAGATCAGTAATAAAAAGCACCATCTTCTATTTGAAATAAGAAAGTTGACGTCTACTTCCGGTATAACCGGAAGTCCCATACTAGCGTCAATATTTTCAGTGGACTGGAAATTTCGAGAAACCCATATGCGTGAATTTTCAGAATTCAATTGTGAGCCGTACTTTAGAAACAGCTAATGGAATATCTACGTGGGACAGCCTGTGTAGTTCTTTAATGACAACAGACCACAGACTTTTTCTCTGGCTTCAGAAGTGTTTGCTTTCTTCTCTGGCTTCAGAAGTGTTTGCTTTCTTCTCTGGCTTCCATATTAGATCACATTTTTATTGTTACCTAAATGTAATAGTAAAGTCAAGCAATATAGTATTACCTCCCTTAAAATAAACAAACTAAGAATAGAAACGAAACGATAAAAATAGAATGATTAATTACTAGAGAAGACTAAAAACAAAGAGACTTTTTCAATTAGAGAATGTTAACAATACAGTTCTTTAATGTGTATTCCAATTTAAACAGTTTTTATTGGAGGCAGTAAACAGACACACAGGAACACACACCGAACGTCTGTGTGGTTGATGCCATATGGGCATGGATAATTTGTGAATGCATTTAGTGATGCTGATGCCGTTTGCCGCCAGACGGACTATTTCCCAAAACTCTCTCTACCAGCCTGGCCCGGCCCGGCAAGAAATTCGATACCGGCATCTCCTCCGTCTCTTTAGGTCTTAGTAGACGCCGCCCGCCTTGATTCTATAAGAGAATAAGAGAACAGTGGCGAAAGAAGAGAGGTTGTTAAACACTTCATCTAAATACATGTATAAAAAATGTCCGGGACGCAGCAAGTGCGTTAACGTAGTGAATTTTCATAAGAGCAATATATTATAGTGATTTGGCCTTATATTAAAAGTTATAAAACATTACTTTATTTACTTAGGAACAGTAAAAAATAAGGTAAAGAAATGCAAGCAAAAACATGAGCTCTATCATAAATATTTATACAGTAATTTGAATATAACACTCAAACAAAGAAATTGATAAACAGGAACTATACTTAACAAAAAATACACTAGAAAGCTGAACATAAAAAAAATTCCTGTGCTTCATGCATTGAGGGTGCTTGTATGCATGCAGAAAGGGAAGAAGAATTCCCAGGTCGAAGAGGGTTTCTGCCCCCTCACCCAAAAACACAGGGGGTTCTTCTTCCCCCCGTGCATGCATACAACTACCTGCAAAGTATAAAGCACCAGAAAAAAATCTTGGGAGCAACCCCAAAGAAAGTGACTGGACCTGGGTGAATGTGAATGCCGTGCGGGGTAGACATGGTTTAAGGGAGGTATTGCTGCAAAATGTGAAAAATGCTTATTTTCAAAGTCCGACTAAACATTTTTTTAGCATTTTGCGCTCATATTTCCTCCCTGCCCAGCACCCCTATTCATTCTTGGTCTCTTAACTTTCTTGGGGGTTGATTGCAACAAATTTACTTTGTGACTTGTGAATCTAAGGAGGGTTCCAAGCATGTTTCTGAAAACAAAATTCTAAAAACTCTAAATGTAGTAAACTGTACATTTACCGAAATTACATTCCACAACGACGCCTATAATGTCTTTTTCAGATAATATCGAATACAGCAGTAAAGTAAATAAATTCACTTGCTGTTTCACTTCTTTTTAGTGAATTTTTATTAAAAAAATTCACTAATAGAGAGGTATCGATGGTGAGACTTTGCAAAAATTCTTTCAAATGAGCGCGATTTAGGACCCCTAGAACCCATATCCGGGGTCAGTTTGAATTTTTATATGTTATATATATATATATATATATATATATATATATATATATATATATATATATATATATATATATATATATATATATATATATATATATGTATCCGTCTGATAACTCAAAAAATAATTAACCGATTTAGATGAAACTCGGCAAGTGCCTTTCTTTTATTAATGACTTGGATGAGTTCGTTGGCCAGGAAAATCGGACGGGGTTTTCCGGGAAAATTTTGAGTTTTCTTTCAAAAAAAAATTTTTTTCCGAAAATTTCGATAAAATTTGGTCTACATATTGCTTTGGGAAATACCTAACTATGTGCCAAAATTCAGCTTTCTAGGATTATAGAAAATTGAGCTATTCAAATTTGAAACATTTATGTTTAAATCATAAGTATGTGGTTGCTGTTGGTTAGTCAATGCTTTTCTTATTGACTCATGAAATTCATTTGTAAGTTTCCGAGAAATGTCAATAATACTGAATTCACTGATTGTTAATCATTGGAAGCATTTACGATTATATATAAACCTATTGTAATTTATTATCATTTATCACCTCTGTAGTATAATTATTTTTGCCTTACAACTCGCAGCGTTTTTAGTCAATTGTTGTTATTAATAGTCAATAGTTTCTTTCCGAATACACACACCTTCCATTGACGTCTGCTTCTGCCGCTGTTACAGTCCTTTTATTTAGAGGTAGATTTGGAACCACTCATACAAACAGTGTTTTTTAACCACGTGGATGGGGGACTGACCGAATTCATTCCCAGTTGCTGTTGATTTACTCATATTCTCTTAATATGTTTGAAGATTTGGTGTCTACTTCTATCCAAGTCACTATTAACCGACTATTTATGAAATCAAATAAGTAAATTAAATCGATTGTCATAAAATATGTAGTGTATCAAGACAAGGGAAAAAGAAATAAAACATATATAACTGTGCACATTTTGATTATATTTTAGGGTGCTTGAGAGAGGTATTGTCACAGCATAATATCTTATTAAAGTTCATTTGTAAATAGGTTTAATTTTTATATGTTTATATATATATATATATATATATATATATATATATATATATATATATATATATATATATATATATATATATATATATATATATATATATATATATGTATCCGTCTGATAACTCAAAAAATAATTAACCGATTTCGATGAAACTTGGCAAGTGCCTGTCTTTTATTAATGGCTTGGATGAGTTCGTTATCCAGAAAAATCAGACGGGGTTTTCCGGAAAAATTTTGAGTTTTCTTTCGAAAAATTTTTTTTCTCCGAAAGTAACAAAGCTGTTTCAATGAAATTTACTATATATGTTGCCTCAACCTTACTACGTACCAAAATTCAACTTTCTAAGTTTAGAGAAAATTGAGTTATTCAAATTTTAAATTTTCTTTCGAAAAAAATTTTTTTCTCCGAAAATTACAAAGTTATTTTAATGAAATTTTGTGGATATCTTGCCTTAGGAAAAACCTTACTACGTATTGAAATTAAACTCTCTAAGTTTATAGAAAATTGAGTTATTTAAATTTGAAGCATTTAATAAAAATTCACTACCATAACGCACTTGCTGCGTCCCGAGTTTTTTTTTTATGTTTACATTACATATATAAGCCCAAAATAAGTAAGTATAATAAAGGGTGGACCTTAACTGACATCGGGTCTACACAAACTTAAAACTAGAGAAGACATTTAGATCGTATGTTAAGAGCCATAAGTTTGATTAAAAATCACTTCACTATATTCATACAAATGTTAGTCAAAAACATTTATAAAATCTAAAAACAAAAACAACAGTTTTACGATATTATTTTAAATAAACCGATAGGAATACATTTTGCGGAGATTTCTCAATTCGCGAGTGTGTGAACCTAGCTTTTGTCCAACTATGTGAAAACTGGAACCTGTGATGAGCACTAATAAGTACACTTGGAGAACACCCAAATCACCACAACACATATTTCAGAGACCTTACGATCGTTTCGTTGACCAAGTCAACATCTTCAGAGGAAGAAAAATGGAGAATTTTTGTGTGTGAGTGTAAAGTTATAGTTTTATAATTCTGGTAATTTAAAAGATATTGCGTTTTCAAACAGTTTTTCAAATTTTTTTTCTGAAGATATGTGAGTGTCAAAACTGTCTAACGAACTCATCCAAGCGATTGACAAAATGAAGGGAATTGCCAAATTTGGTTACGATTGGTGAAGTATTTTTTGAGTTTCGGTTGGAGATATATATATATATATATATATATATATATATATATATATATATATATATATATAAACTTTTCAACTGACCTTGGATTTGGGTCTAGGGGCCCTAATTCGCGCTCATATGAATAAATTTTCCAAAAATCTTACCATTGATACCTCTCGATTAGTGTATTTTCTTACTGAAAATTCACTAAAATCGAGACGCAGTAAGTGCGTTTTGCTATTAACCTAATGTTTGTTGGCTAGGGAACCAACATTTTGAGTTTATTTTCGGAAAATGTTTGTACTTTTTCAAACAATAAGTAATTTTGATAAAATATGGTACCTTCTTTCTACTATATATGTTATACCGGTAAACACATTGATGCCTGTTTGCATTAGAGAGACATGTTTGCTATTAAAAACATTTTTATGAAAATTCTCTTCCATAACGCACTTGCTGCGTCCAGACTTTTTTAATCGAACACGCCTTATGCTATTGCATTTTAGAATTTTCCATCGAAATGTAATGCATGTTTGTAAGAAAAAAAATTTGCGACGCAGCAAGTGCGTTATGGTATCGAATTTTCATTAAATGCTTTATATTTGAATAGCTCAATTTGCTATTAGCCTATAAGGTTCGTTGCCTAAGAAACCAGTTTTTTCGGGAACATTTTGAATTTACTTTCGGAAATTTTTGTACATTTTCAAACAATAAAGTCATTTCAATGAAACATGGCACATTGTTTTAACGATATACGTTATACTGGTAACCAAATTTTATGCCTGCTTTCTTAACAAAACACACATATTCGGTATTAAAAATATTTTAATGAAAATTCACTATAACGCACTTGCTGCGTCCAGTATTTTCTACATACGAACAGGACACTGTCGCTATCAATAAAGAAAACTATTGAAAATTAATAATGGGCAAAGGTAAACTGCAAAATAATACCTATCTAATTTTTTGCACATATCTAGGAACGAAGGATTTTGAAACCTCTTAAATTTTAAATTTCCAGCTTGCACTTGTTCATTCTCCACCGCATTGATTTGACATGCCACACCGGTGACTAGATCTATTATGCCAAATATGTTCCGATTGCAATTGTAGTTTGGGCTTTCCATCAATACATCGTGGACTGAATGTTTGAATAGTTCTCTGACGTCCTTATAAATTATCTAGTTGGTCTACGTCACAATCACTGCTCACTTACATTCATCCGCTTTATTTCTGGAACCTCCATGAAATTACTCTGTGATTTGATAAGTCTTTTCCTAGTCTAATCTATTTGCTCCACGTCAATCACTGCTCACTTAAATGCATCCGTTTTATAGCTGAAATTACTCCGTGACTTGACTGAATATAAGTTCTTTCCTAGTTTACCGCTTTTCAAAGACGAAATATGGTACAAGCTAAATTCTTTTTTATATATACATATATTTCAAAAACACACCACGAGGGCTTACAGCCTAAATACTATCGTACCGTGGGTGTCGACAAGGAGGAAAGATGCAACTTGTTAATTCTGGACTTGAAGGTTTGGAGGTTCGGAGGAGAAGGAAAAACATGTGCCGGCAAGGAATTCCACAACTTGGAAGTCCTCGGGACAAAAGAGCGGGCATAACAAGATGTTCTATGTCTGGTGACCTGGACAGTAAAAGGCTGCATTCGCTCTGTTCCCCTGGTAGATCTGTTGAGGCCAGCAGGTGGAGGAACTATGGAAGAAAGCTCCTCTGAGCAGTGCAATAACTTGGTTGCTCATTGTGATGGGTCTAGGGCTGGTGTATCTCTTATGAGATAGAAAGCAAGACTGAGATTTGGTGGGGTTGAATTGTACAAGATTTCTACTTCCCCAGTTTAATATTTTTTGGAGAGCCACGGAGACAGAACCCTCCATGAGTCTGCGATACCCATCTAATTGGGCTAAAGAGACAGGCTTAGAATATTTTATATTTGAGTGCAGGGTGATGTCGTCCGCGTAACTGTGAACTGAGTTAGATGTGCTAGAGAAGAGGTCATTGATGTGAAGAAGAAACAAAGTAGGGGCTAAAGCTGAACTTTGAGGAACTCCTGCATTAATTAGATACAGTTTAGCGGAATGGCTAGCCACAACAACAGACATGCTCCGGTTGGAGAGGAAATTTGCTGTCCAGGTACAGAGTTATGGTCGTAGGCCGTAGGCCGAAAGTTTATTAAGCAGCGCTGCGTACCAGACCTGGTCGAATGCTTTGGATATGTCTAGAGCGACAACCTGGGATTCACCGTGTAGTTCCACAGACTTGTTCCAAGAATGGGTGACAAAGGAAAGGAGGTCGGCAGTTGATCTGCTTTGACGGAATCCATACTACCTGTCGTGGATTAGACTGTGTTTTTCAAGAAATTTTAGTAATTCCGTGTTTATATACGTTTCCATCACTTTAGAGACGACTGAAAGGAGAGAAATAGGCCTGTAGTTGCTAGGAAGCGCTTTGTATTCTTTCTTGGGGACGGGTTGTACTCGAGCAGTTTTCCAGTCACTAGGGAATATGCCTCTATTGTAAGATGTCTGAAACAGATGAGTCAGGACAGGATCAAGTTCTCGTGCGCCTTTTTTTAAAACAATTGCTGGGATCGCGTCAAGGCCAGAGGCTTTCCTGGTATTAAGAGAAGAGGGCAGCTTTCGTACATTTTTAGTTTTAAAAATCATATCCGCCATTTATGCGCGACATCGCGGACTGTTGGTGGTTGAACATTTGGATATGGGTTGAGAGCAGGATTGCCGGCTAACAACAAGGCAAAAAGTTCAGCCTTGTCCAGGGCGGTAGAAACAATTTCATCCCCTGAAACAAGAGGTGGGAACGTGCTCTTGCAGAAATTATTCCCAATAGATTTAGTAAGAGTCGAAAAGGGTTTGCTGCTTTTGGAGCTTAAGATGACTTTGTTTTTGATGTGGTTGTCAAACGAGTTTTGTGTTCGAGAAAAAATGCGGACATAGCGTTTTTTTTTGCGTCGTTAAATGCTTAACGGATTTCTGGATTGGGATTATGTAGAAGCGTTTTGTGAGCTTTGACCTTTTCAAGTCTGGCCTTGTCACTAGATTTAGAGAACCAGAGCTTTTGAGTGGATGAAGAGGTTTTTTGTGTACGTGGAATAAATAATTCCATGCCAGCTTGGATAGTTTCGGCGACGTTTTGTGCGATATAAGAGGGGCCAGGATGAGAGAAGCAGACAGACGCCCATGCAAATGAGAAAAAGTAATACTGCATTTCTTCCCAGTTCGCGGAGTGGGTGTGATGACTGTGTGACCTCGGGTTGCATTGTGCAGGAAGCAGTGACCATGCCGTGGTCTGAGCAACCAAGGGGGCGGTGACTAATATCTTATAGCATTCGGGTTTTGTAGTAAGAAGGAGATCCAAGGGATTTGAGTTGTGTTTTGAGATGTGAGGAAAGTAAGTAGGTTGCTGAACCATATTGGCTAAAGAATTGCTGAATGCAAAGGCCTCCGCTGCTCTCCCTTGTGGATCGGTTTTTGAAGATCCTAGCCATTCCTTATTATGGACATTGAAGTCACCAAGAATAGTGATCAAGGATATTCAGAAATCAGATGGTCGATTTTTTCAGAAAGGTAGTCGAAAAGCTGGACAAAGTTGTTGTCAGAAGGTGACCGGTAAATGCAACAGATAAATTTTTTTGTAGCCCTGAGAGAGAGAGAGTTTCATCCAAAGTCGGTGTTTTCTTTCAGCTTCTAGATTGGGGAGTCTGGTGCAGGGTAGATTGCTTCGGACGTACGCACACAGGCCTCCATGCAATCTAAAGGAAGTAAAAAGCTCATACCCCGGGAAACTAAGGTGATTAGTGGCTGTTTTGGCACTGATTTGAATTTCGATGAGGAAGGGGAGTTGGGTCTATTAGCCTGGAGGAAATGATGGACGGAGTTCAGGTTAGAATATAGGCCACATATATTCGAGAAGGGAATGTTAAACCTTGATGCCGGTGCCCCCTGCACATCCCTCCCCGGAGATCGGAATGGAGAGGTATTTTATCTCCGGAATCTTTTGTACAAGGAGGAGCCATCATCATTTTTGTTTATAAGGGAAACCTACTCATACACCAGAACCGGAAGCGTCCGTTGGGACTTCACCGGTCCCTTAAAGTAAGAGGTGGTACCTCCTCGGGCGTGAAAAAATCCTTAACTATCACGTAAGGGAAAGTCCACTACCGCCTGCCGATCTATCCAACGGTTATTGGAAATATTGAAAAATGACAGCGCTTTGGCAGAAGAGGATGTGTGGTGTCAGCAGGATGGTGCTCCACCACATTAAGGCGCAGCTCTGAGTAATCTTCTTAATCAGATTTTTCCCAATCACTGGATAGGACGCAGAGGTTCAATTGAGTGGCCTCCCAGATCAACAGATTTAACAGCCGTCGACTTTTTTCTATGAGGACCCTTAAAGTTGAAAATTTATGCAACAAGACCAAACTCAGACAGACCATCGCTAACATAGGCGGCACTGGTCTGGCGGTTTAAGGTGACACAATCCAGTATCAAACAAAAACAAGGCTAGACCCAAAGGATGGCTTGCCTCGGCATCACAGGGGTCATGACTTCAACCCCAACAGCCGCCATGGAAGCGTTTCTGGATATCCTTCCCCCTATACATAGTTATCATGGGGGAGGCCAGGATAGGACTATGCAGACTAGCCTGCAATGATAGACTGAAGATCAACCCAGGCTGCAGGGGTCACTGCAAAATTCAAGAGATCGTGAAGGAGCCCATGATTGAAATGAGGTCTGATTTAGCAAGCCCGCGAATCTGCAGGGAAAACGAGTTTACAGTGGAAATCCCCGACTCCGAGGCATGGCGGGGGAGACGCCGGGCCTACCACGGGACGCGCTCGTCTAGGTCACGGACGGATCCGTGGGACTGGGGCAAGTGCTTATTCGGAAGGACCGAGGGTAAGTCACAGTATTTCCCTCGGAGCTCATACATCGGTCTATCACGCCGAAATGTACGCCATCTTGCACTACGTGTAAGGGAACAAGAGTAGGGGGGGCTACACCAACAAGCGGATCCTCATAGCCACAGACAGCCAGGCAGCCCTTAATACCCTAAGTAGTCCACGGGTAAATTACAGGCTGGTAAGTAAATGCTGAGACTTAACGAACGACCTGGCTAAGCAGAATGAGCTCACCCTCATCTGGGTGCCGTGTCACTCGGGGGGTCAAAGTTAATGGTGCAGCTAACATTCTAGCGAAGAGAGGGTCAGCAGAACTATTTATGGGACCAGAACCGGTCTTGAGCGTGACGAAGGGATCCATTAACTCTTGTGTCAGAAACGAACAAAAGGTGTACTGGGCAGAGTGTCCAGGGCTCGGACATGGGAGGTCAGTAATTGAGGAACCCAGTTCAAAGAGAGCTTTGGAGCTGCTAAATATTAGCAGAGGACAGCTCCGGAATATAACATGACTCTTGACGGGACACATGGCTGTCAAGAAACACCTGCATAAAATGGCGCGGTTCGAGGAGGTCCTGGCATGCAGACTCTGCGGGAGGCCGAGGAATCAGCCAAGCACATCTTGTACGAGTGTAAAGCTCTGGACCGCAAAAGACAACTGATCTACGGACAGTCTAGACCGGAGACAGAGCAATATAAAACTTCACCCTACCAATCGCTGTGCAGACTAGTTCAAGGCACAGTGATTTTGGAATGGGTGGAGTAGAAAAGACAAAGGGCATGCACAATAAGCCAAAGGCTGCGGTGCTATTGGAGCAGCAAAGACACGAACGATCCCTAAGGGAAAAAGGGGGGTAGGTTCGAAGACACAAAAACTTACGCCATCATGCGTCCCCCTTGAAAACAAAGTCAACGTGTCTTGGCTTTTTTTACTCCGATATTTTTCAAGTGGCACACCCTGTACTGTTATTTAATTGCTAACATGTCACTTGTGAGAATCGCACATTGCTGCAGCCAACCCCGCTTAAATTTAAAAAAAACGTGCTAGCATTCATTTTTGTCAAATTTCATCAACATTTATAACCTAGCACAATAGTAGAATGTATTGAAAATTTTGTGTAATCACTGAGGATTGTTAGAACTCATTTTCCAGCACTGCAATTTTACGTTCGTTCTGTTAATTTCCTTGAGTTGCAAGTTTTCCGAGCACATTTACTAGTGAACATAAGACCTAACTTAGGCATTATATTAAAAAGACAAGTTTTATGTGAGGAAGCACCTGCGTCTGACAACAACTTCAAGAGTAATGTAAAGTATACGAGATGGGAGTCATATAGGACGATGAACCTGCGACGGGAGCTCGTTATTTCCCGCAGTAACTTTTGAAATTGTCTATGGATGCGTCTGAAACATTTCCTATTATATTCACTGAAAAGTTATAACTAGTCGACGAGCATTGTAACTGAGCTGTACTCTGTGAAGGGTTGTCAATAACGGAAATAAAATATATTGAGTTGCTTTTTTGATGGAGACGACAGCGCAGATTTCAAAAGCATCGTGGTGGAAAGATTAATTTAACTGGGAATCGTCTATGAAGCGAAACTGATAATAACAAGAACTGTGAATCGGTTCAAAAAGTTTTTTTTTTAACAAAATAGTCTGTCAAAGCACATGGGGGAAGAGAAAACAATTTATTGTAACTCCAGTAGTGGGTTGAGTGTTATTCAAAAGTCTTTCAATTGAAATGAGAAGTTTAATCCCAAAATTTTGGCATATATGACGTCTATTTAATAAAAAGTTCGGGTCGCAGCAAGTGCGTTATGGTAGTGCAAATGCTTCAAATTTGAATAACTCAATTTTCTATAAGGTTAGAAAGAACATTTTGGTGCATAATTAGGTCATTTTCAAGGCAATGTATACACCAATTACATTAATGTAGCTTTGTAATTTTCGGAGAAAAATTTTTTTCGAGAGAAAACTCAAACCTTGTCCGATTTTATTGGCTAAGGAACTCTTCAAAGCCACTAATAAAAGAAAGGTACTTGTCGAGTTTCATCCAAATCGGTTAATTATTTTTTAAGTTATCGGTTGGATATATATATATATATATATATATATATATATATATATATATATATATATATATATATAAATTGGTAGGTAGCTTACGTATAATGATATAAACCCGTGTACAAAATTTGGTTGCCCTTACTTTGTTAATTTTGGAGATATAAATTTTTTACAATTTTTTTCGAAAGAAAACTCAAAATTTTCCGGGAAAACCTGGGCCGATTTTTTTGGCTAACGAACTTATCCAAGCCATTTGTAAAAGGAAGGTACTCACCAAATTTAATCAAAATCGGCCCATAATTTTTTGAGTTATCGGTGTGATACATATATATAAATAAATATATATATATATATATATATATATATATATATATATATATATATATATATATATATATATATATATATATATATATATATAAAAATTGAAACTGACCCCGGATATGGGTTCTAGGAATCCCAGATCGTGCTCATTTGAAAATATTTTTGGAAAGTCTCACAATCGATACCTCTCTGTTAGTGAATTTTTTAAAATAAAAGTTCACTAAAAACGCGAAGAAACGTTCGATACCGTTCGACATTATTTGTTTTTGAAAAATCTCTGGCGAGATGGGGTGCGGGGGCAGCTGGGAAGTTAGATTCCTATTTGATCGGCCGATATCAGCTAGTTCAAATTTCAAATTTCGAGAGAAAGGTTGGTTCACAGAGTAGAATTGTTATGACTAGAGTTCCGCAAAGAAGTGTCTTGAGACCAGTTTTATTCCTTTAATATGCACATAATTTGGCAGACCAGTTATCATAATTTTTCGTGACTCTTTTTGCTGATGCCACCTCAGCTGTCATATTTAATGATGATATTCCTGAGCCTAAAAAGAAAACTAATCTCTGATAAACGTACTTTTCGGTAAGAGGAGGTAGCTATTTATAGAAACCCTTAAAAAGTGCCGAAGCTATCCAGGTAGAAAATTTATGAGAATCACAGACTTTCTAAGCGTACTTAATAGCATAAAACATAGATGGGCGAAGCCTGTTTTACACGAGATGGCATCTTCGACAGTAGGAATACCCATGTTAGAGTGAACCATGTTTCCTAAAGATCATCAGCAAAATGGTTTGTCAATGTCTAGATAGGTATTGTTGATACTCGTTTAATTGGACCATATCTGCCGCCAAATCGTTTAACCAGACCTATGCACAGGCACTTTTTGGAGGAAATATCTTGCCAGAACTTACTGAAACTATCTCGTTAAACGTTTAATAGCAAATGTGGCTACAACACATTGATGCGCCTGCACATTTTTTATACGGGTCAGTAAGTAGTTGGATGAGCAGTTCTGTCATGATTTAATTGGCAGAGGTGGGTCAGTTCCTTGGCCTTCCAGGTCACCCGATTTAACGCCTCTGAATTGTTTTGTGAAGGGCATGTAAAGCGTCTGGTTAACGAGGCATTGGTGGAAACAGAGCAAGGCTTAATTGGACGAAATGCTCCATTTGAAGTCGCTCAAAACGATAATCAAATTTTTATTCGACTCCGTTGAAACTATGTGCGTCATCAAAACATGGACAATGAAGTTGAAGGACGGTATTTTGAACAATTGCTCTGGTAATATTATGTTCAAAAATTACAAATAAAATGCAGAAAAACTCAGGTAAGCACATTATTGATTAGAATTTAAAGCGTTCTTAGCGTCACAAGTGGGAGAGGGATACATTTTTGGACGTAGGTTCTTTTACTCTCTCATGGAATTGAGTTTGGTCTCATAATTATAAATTACCTTGTATTTTAAAGGTTTGAATATAGGTCAGAAGTTAATTAAATTGTTTTCAAATGCATTAGGACCTCATCCATAAATCAGTTGTGTGCCCTTTCAAGGACAGACTGTGCAAAATATGAATTATTTCAGTCAAGAGCTTCAACTATATCTTTTATGAGCACCTAAAGTCGTATGTTTAATTAAACAAGCTGACCTGTTGGTGTGTAAAACCCATTGTTTTCTAAAATGTTTCCCTAATGCTTTGTCTAATTGTATTCGGAACTCTTTAATCCTTCAACTAGGATAACAGAGCCTCGTTGGTCCACTGGTGAGAACATGTGCTTCTGAACTCAAAGAACCTGCACTCGACTTTTGATAGGGTATTTCACATTTTCAGTACCTACATACTCTAAAATCAACATTAGTCGACGCTGTGGTATTGTGTTTGAGGAAGTTGAATATCTGCACGTTCCTCCTGTCGGAGGGGGCGTAAATTCGACGGTTACGTGTACTAATTGATGTTGGGTACGTTAAAGATCCCTACCCCTTTTACAGAAAGGTAGGGGTTTGGCCAAATTTACAGGATAGAGAGGTCAAACTGCTTCCTGGCGTCGGTGATTGCCATAGTCGCGGAATTAGACCCCGTACAAGAAAAAACTCTGGACGCAGCAAGTGCGTTATGGAAGTGAATTTTCATTAAAATGTTTTTAATTACAAATATATCGCTCTAATGCGAGCAGACATCAATTTGGTTACCGGTATAACCTATATAGTAGGAACAATGTACCATATTTTATGAAAATAATTATTTGAAAATGTACAAAAATTTTCCGAAAATAAACTTTAAATGTTTCCGAGAAAACTGGTCTCCTAGCCAATGAACCTTAGGTTAATAGCAAATTGAGTTATTGAAATTTGAAACATTTAATGAAAATTCGCAACCAAAACGCCCTTGCTGCGTTCATACAAAAATTTTCCGAAAATAAAGATAAATGTTGGTTTCCTAACCAACAAAACTTACGTTAATAGCAAATTGAGTTATTCAAATTTGAAGGATTTAATGAAAATTTGCTACCAGAGCGCACTAACTGCGTCCAGATATTTTTCTTACAAACATGCATCATATTTCGATAAAAATGCTAAAATGCAGTAACGAATTTTTTCTACGAAAAATTATAGACCGGTAATCCATAAACTTCACCAAACCTACAGCGAAGCATCAACTTAACTAAACCGACTGCCAAAGCATCAGAGAAAGGTATATTTGAAATGCATTTTCTGTAAACCTTTTTAGTAAAATGTAGGGGAATGACGGTTGATTCTGAAGCTTAAGGGTACGCAGAACACTCTTCTTGCAACATTTTCTTTTCACAATCCGTATTTATTTCACGTTTTTTGCCAAAACATTGCCAATTTTGACGTTGTAAATTCCGAGTTTTACGTTTTAAATTGCGAGTATGACGTTTTGAGGAAAACTCTAAAATTTGTTTCTTTAGCTGCCCGTAACTTTTTTATCCTTAAACTTAGAGACCTAAGTTTGGGTACATGGTTCACTGTTTATAATACAAATACGCGTAACGAATTTGGTTGCCCTCACTTTGTTATTTTCGAGGATATGCCTTTTTTTAGAAAGAAAATACAACATTTTCTGCGAAACCTGGTCTGATTTTCCTGGCTAACGAACTTGTCCAAGCCACTTGCAAAAGGAAGGTACTCACCAAATTTGATCAAGATCGGTTTATTATTTTGTGAGTTATATATATATATATATATATATATATATATATATATATATATATATATATATATATATATATATATATATATATATATATATATATATATATATATATATATATATATATAAACAAACACAGATCTTCCCATTAGTGAATTTTTTAAATAAAATTCACTAAAAAAGCAAATTTGAATCACCAACGACTTATGGGCCACCCTGTAATTGTAGAAATATTTTTTAAGATGTAGCTCAAGACACCCTATAATTAATGTATACAATTTTTTTCGTATCTTGCATAATAACGGATATTTTGAGCCTTAAAGATGTTTTACAAAAATTCGACAAAAATGATATACCTTTAACCGATAAACTCTATAGCCAACACTACTGCCAAAGCATCAGAGAAAGAGTCTATTTGAAATGAATTTTCTGGGAATATTTTAGTAAAATGAAGGAGAATGACGATTGAAACTAAGACTTCAGGCTATGTAAAACATTGTTATTGAGACATTTTCCTTCCATAGCTCATATTAGTTCATTGCCTAAATATTACCAATTTTCACGTTTTAAATCGCGACTTTGACATTTTGAGGAAAACCCAAATTTATATTCCTTTAATTGGCTTTAACTTTTTTGTCCTTTAAGCTACAGAGCTAAATTTTGGTAAGTAACTTATCTATAATGATATAAACACGCTAATTGCTTTGCTAATTCCGTATATATATATATATATATATATATATATATATATATATATATATATATATATATATAAACATATAAAGTCTGAAACCGACCTCGGATTTGGGTTCCGGGGGTCCTAAATAGCGCTCATTTGAAGAAATTTTTTCAAAATTCAAAAGTCGGGATCTCCTCATTAGTGAATTTTTTTAAAGAAAAATCACTAAAACTATGATACCACAACCAAGTTTACCACTTTGTAAGAGCATCAGTATTCATTATTTTTATTTTTGTTTTGTTTTGTTTATGAAACAAATATTTTGGAACACTATTTGTAGCAGACGAACACATTTTTGCACTCAATAAAACGCGTCCTATTAAATGAATAAGGTCAGTGATGGAAAATATAATAAAGCACTTATTCATTTAAATCAGCGCGAAATTGTTACTGTACGGAGCTAATTATAGTCTGGCGCTTAATTAGATTCACCACCGTAAAAAGACCTTTATTAGTATAATTTCCTGTTTTAATTTCAGTTCTTCAGTAACGCAGCTGAAATTTCTTTTATTACTTGTGGTTCATGGTCAACTTTTCAACGTCATTCCATACCGTCTTTCCACTTCCATAAATAAGATGCCAAAGCCCTAAAGTTAATATTGTTTTGCAATATACATGGTACATCCTATTATTTTTACTGTTTATGTAAATAGTCTTTTATATCTGGAAACACTGGGAAATATAATAGCTTTTGCTGATGACACAGATATAATTTACCAGTAAAATTCATGGGAAACTTTAAAACAGTTAATCGAGACTGATTTGTAGCTAGTTACGGACTGCTTTGATGAAAACCTCTTGAAAATAAATTATGACAAAACAACATTTGTATCATTCTGAGACGATTCTAAACCTCTCTTTGTATTTTTAACAGCTTGTTAACTTCAAAGGTGAAAACATAGTTACTTAAATGGGCATAACACTCATTTGTAAACACTTAGCTTACAGTTTGCATGTTTTGGTAAATAAACAGTTTGTTTTTAATTCACACTTGTAGAACCTTGGTAAGGCGCCAATTATACTTTCACTTTTCTTTTAGTTTAAGGTTAATACAAATAAACAACCCTCTTCATCTAATTTCACTTGTAAAAAATTAACTTAAGTCCAAAACAGTAAAGAAATAAATTTGATGTCTGTTTACATTTTTAATAATGGCAATTGCCCTTAGGTGTACTGTCTACCCCCCCCCCCCATGTTTTTCTATCTCACTCTTCAGTGTATAGTGTCATCTTTTTCATTCTCTCTTTCTCCCAGATATAATTTCTGAAATTAATAAAATTCATTTTAAAGGAAATATTAACATCTCTCTTATCACTTATGAAATTCCAACAAATTTTTGTTGTTTGGCAAAAATTAAAATATCTTTTGAACTCAAGTGATTAATATTCGTATAAGAGTATGTTTTATTGTGATTAGAATTACTGAACAATAAGTTGTGGCAGTAAAAGGAGCTTGAAAATTACCTTCAGCTTGTAAAAGTGGTTTTAAAGAACAGTGCATTAATTGGATACAGTTTAGAGGAATGGCCATCCACGATAACAGAAATGCTCCTGTTGGAGAGGAAATTTGCTGTCCACGTACAGATTTTTGGTGGTAGGTCATAGGCCGGTAGTTTATTAAGCAGCGCTGCGTGCCAGATCTGGTCGAATGCTTTAGATATGTCTAGACCGACAATCTGGGATTCACCGTGTAGTTCCATAGACTTGTCCCAAGAATGAGTGACAAAGGAAAGGAGGTCGGCAGTTGATCTGCGCTGACGAAATCCGTACTGCCTGTCGTGGATTAGACTGTGTTTATCAAGAAATTTTAGTAATTCGGTGTTTATATACTTTTACATCACTTTAGAGACGACTGAAAGGAGATAAATAGGCCTGCAGTTGCTAGGAAGCGCTTTCGATCTTTTCTTGGGGACGGGTTGTACTCGAGCAGTTTTCCAGTTACTAGAGGAAATGCCTCTATTGTAAGATGTCTGAAACAGACGAGTCAGGACAGGAGCAAATTCTGGTGCGCATTTTTTGGGAACAATTGCTGGGATCTCGTCAAGGCCAGAGGCTTGCCTGGTATTAAGAGAAGAGAGCATCTTTCGAACCTTTTTAGTTTTGAAAGTGATATCCGTCATTTTATGCGCGACATTGTGGACTGTTGGTGGTTGAACATTTGGAGGTGGCTTGAGAGTAGAATTGCCGGCGAACAACGAGGCAAAAGTTCAGCCTTGCCCAGGACGGTACAGACAAGTTCATCCCCTGAGACAAGAGGTGGGAACGTGATCTTGCAGAAATTATTCCCAATAGATTAGGTAAGAGTCCAGAAGGGTTTGCCGCCGCTGGAGCTTAAGAGGACTTTGTTTTTGATGTGGTTATAAAGCGAGTTTTTTGCCTCGGAAAGAATGCGGTTTCTTGCGTCGTTAAATGCTTGACGGTTTTCTTGACTGGGAGCTGTAGAAGCTTTTTGTGAACTTTGACCTTTTCAAGTCTGGCCTTGTCACGGGATTTAGAGAACCAAAACTTTTGAGTGGCTGCAGAGGTTTTCTGTGTAAGTGGAATAAATAATTCCATGCCAGGTTGGATAATTTCGGTGACGTTTTGTGAGATATTAGAGGGGTCAAGATGAGAGAAGCAGACAGACGCCCAGGGAAATGAGGAAAAGTAATCCCGCATTTCGTCCCAGTTTGCGGAGTTGTAGTGCCAAACGATACGTGGGTGTGATGACTGTGTGACCTCGGGTTGCATTGCACAGGAAGCAGTGACCATGCCGTGGTCTGAGCGACCAAGGGGGGCGGTGACTGATATCTTATAGCATTCAGGATTTGTAGTAAGAAGGAGATCCAAGGGATTTGAGCTGTGTGTTGGGATACGAGGAAAGTAAGTAGGTTGCTGAACTATATTGGCTAAAGAATTGCTGACTACAAAGGCCTCCGCTGCTTATCCTTGTGGATTGGTTTTTGAGGATCCTAGCCATTTTTTATTATGGACATTGAAGTCACTAAGAATAGTTACCTCGGAGGAAGGATATTCAGAAATCAGATCGTCGGTTTTTTCACAAAGGTAGTCAAAGAGCTGGAAAAAATTGTTATCAGAAGGTGACCGGTAAATGAAACAGATGAATTTAGTTGCAGCCCTGAAAGATAATTTTATCGATAGTATGTTTTTTCTTCCATATTCTAAATTGGGGAGTCTGGTGCAGGGTAGATTGCTACGGACGTACGTGCACACGCCTCCATGTAATCTAAAGGAAGTAAGGAGCTCATACCTCGGGAAATTGAGGTGATTCGTGGCTGTTTTGGCACTGATTTGAGTTTTGGTGAGGAAGAGGAGTTGGGGCCTATTAGCCTGGAGGAAATGGTGGACGGAGTTCAGGTTAGAATTTAGGCCACATATATTCGAGAAGGATATGTTAAATCTTGAGGCTGGCGCCCCTGTACACCCCTCTCCCGTAGGACCGAATGGAGGGGTATTTTACCTCCGGAATGTTTTGTACAAGGAGGAGCCATCATCATTTTTGCTTATAAGCGAAACCGACTCATACATCAGAACCGGAAACGTTGAGACTTCACCGGCCCCTTGATGTAAGGGGTGGTACCTCCTCGGGCGTGAAGGAAAATTCCACTGCCACCTACCATATTGCAAGTATACCACACCCGCCAACTATTAAAGAGCTGACCAGCTTTAGAACTTACGTTCTTGGAACCTGAGGATGTGTCGATGTTATAAATCTCCAGCACGGTTATAAGCCATTTGTGTTGAACTGAATTAAACGCCTTCTTGTTATAAATTTAGACAACTGCGTTGTTATTATTATTAATAATAATATTTTTATTGTTACTGAATGTGTGTGCTTTGATTGACTAAGAAGTCTCATTTGTATCTTTCCAGTAACAAGGTGGTAAGTTAAAAGTGATTCATATGAAATATCAGGCCCCTTATTTTTATTGTTTTCCATCAATAGTGACATCAAATTGAGGACCCTAATAACTAGGAAGACCAAGAATTTATTTTATCTAATTGCTTCGTGATAAAGTCAATACTTGTTTCAAGATCTTGTCGATATTCTCTTACATCTCTGAGACCACAGTGCATTTATAAATTATCACCTGCTTAGTAGAGTCATAAAAATGTAATGCTTGTGTAAACACACCTAAGGAATTAGTTAAATGGCATTGCTCTCGAAGATGATCTAACGAACAGAAATACGTTAGTTAAATATTGGTTACCTTCTCCATGCAACGGTAAACCGGCTATTTTAATCGCGGTGAAAATATATTAACATTAGCTAATGCGCTTCCTGCAGGATTTTCACATTATTATGACAAAGGAAAGATAACCATTAATCTTGAATATTTCTTTGGTGTCTCTTATAACGGAATACGCTGCATATCGTCTTATTCGCATCACTGTCGACTCCTTTCGTACATGATAATAGATTTCTTTTGTCGGGGATGTTGTACTATTTGGAGATCTAAAAAAATATAGCAGCCTCGGCAGTCCAGTGCTAAGAACGTGTGCCTCTCAACCCAGCACTACTGAGTTCGGCCCCCAGCAGGAAGATTTTCACTTTATCGGTACATACTGTGAATTTGACATCAACGGAGGTTGTGGCAGTGTGTTTGAGCAAGTTGAATGTCCCCACGTTGTGCCTTTTGGTAACGTCGTAAAAACGCCGGTCTCATGACCCATAAATTGTTGGGCACATTGAATATTCCTACCCTCCTTGCAGAAAGGCAGCAGTTCCGCAAAATTTCTAGGGTAGTGGGGTGCAACTGCTCCCTGGCGTCGGTGATTGGCTATAGTTGCCAAAACAGACCGACGTTTAGAAACTTGTGCCTTTTGCATACGCAACATTGGTTCCTTTACGTGTCATGGTTTAGAGTTGTAAGATTCCAATAAACTATAAATTAAATTTTCAAGAAGTGTTCACGTGCATCAGTTACGATTAAAAGCATGCTTCGTCGTTTCTTTTTGTTGCTTCTTATTTACTCTTTTCAAATCATTTCCAATAGCTGGGTGTCTATATTGGCTGTGGAGCTACTTATCTTAGGCATAGACGTACTTAAAGCAGGTACACAGTTTATTCTGTCTCAAGAATACTACCAGTGCTTCCAGTTTACAAGTCAGGTGATCATAAAAACGTTCCAAACTATAGGCCAAAGTCCAGCTGGCCAAACTCAAAAGGCTGGCAATCCTGAGTATCACAGGCGCTATGAGGACGACACCCACAGCCGCGCTAGAGGTCTTGTTGATGCTGCCACCGCTTGTCATCCGTATCAGAAGGAAGGCTATGGCGTCGCATCTTAGAATGCGAGACTCTGGAAACTGGTGTGGAGAGGGAGCAGTAATAGGTCATGCAAGAGTCGCCAAGGAGGTGGAAAAGGAATTTCCGATTTCCGCCATCAAGGTACGGGATGCCGAGGACTATATTAGGTTGACTAGGCCATATACCCTCAGGATCTCCAGTAGGGATCAGTGGAGGAAAAATGAGGTGGCATTTCAGCCCGCAAGCCTGGTCTGTTTCACCGACGGATCGCGGCTGAAGGATCAACAATCCTCCGGGGCAGGAATATACATCGAGGGCCTGGGGGTGCGCGAGAGTTATGCTCTCGGCGCATATATCGCGTCATTCGAAACACAGGTGTACGCTATCCTGTCTATGGCCAATGGACAAGATGTGAGTACGAGCCCCGAGAAATGTGTGTACATTTGCTCGGATAGGCAGGCGGTCTTCCGGGCAGTCTGCCCGGCCAAAATCAGGTCAATACTGGTTCAGGAGTGCACTGAGGCCCTCAAAGGACTAGCCAGGACGAAGGAGGTGCAACTGGTGTGGGTTCTGGGAAACTATGGCGTAGCGGGAATGAGGTAGCGAATAATCTTGCAAAGCTTGGTTCCCGACGGCCGTGTGTGGCCCGGAGCCTGCGATAGGCATAAGTAGGAAGACGGTCTCTGTTGCCTTAAACAGGTGGACTAAAGAAGCAATGGAGAGGCACTGGGGTCATTTGGTGGCTGTAGGCAGGCGAGAGACTTCGTGGAGGGGCCGGAGAGAGATAGAGCTGTCTGGCTACTTGGTAGGAGATCGACCTACGCTTCGCCACATCCTTGGGGTGCTGACAGGCCACTGCGCCCTTAAAAGACACCTCACATTGATAGGCGTAGAGAGGGATCCCATTTGCCTGGAATGCGGCGAGGATGAAGAAACGGCCTACCACTACCTGTGTGAATGCCAGGCTTTTGGTAGTCTTCAAGCAGAATTGTTCGAATCGACGACTCTGCAGAGGAATCAGGTAAGTACTGTCCAATTGAAGACCGGCACGGCCTTCATTTAGATGTCGAGGCGGTTTGGCAACGGAACCGCGGAAGAGTAGAGCATGGTTGCTGGTTTGCTGAGGTTGGCAAAAAAGACCCATTGTGGCCTACTTGCTTGGCGTTGGCCACACCACCACTGCTACTACTACTACATAGGCTTTTTAGTCTACTTACTGTTTTTGCAATCATTTTTTAAAAATCATTAAATACCAGATTAAATTAGTATTTGGATAAACATAACATGTTGTCCGAAAGACAATTTGATTTTAAACGAGGACTATCTACTCAGGATGCATTATATGAATTGACAATTACTGTTCTCGGAAGCTTTAATAGTAACAGGAAAGCTCTAGCTGTGTTTTGGCCTAAAAAAGGCTTTCGATACAGTTTGTCATTAAAAGTTGTTGGCTAAATTGGAGTTGTGGTGATAAAAGGACATACGTTGTCACTTTTTATTAGATACCTTCATGAGAGAATGCAGCGTGTGAGAGTGGGTGACTGTGTGAGAGAAGGTGTAATGA
The DNA here is from genome assembly GCA_964006375.1 of Tillus elongatus. NCBI lineage: Eukaryota > Metazoa > Arthropoda > Insecta > Coleoptera > Cleridae > Tillus > Tillus elongatus. Next base: position 169,486,067 of record OZ023266.1, read on the forward strand.
AAATGTATTTAACTGTAATAAATGCCCCTCTGTTTGGGTGGCAGTATAACCAAAAATATAATATAATATAATATAATATAATATAATATAATATAATATATATATATATATATATATATATATATATATATATATATATATATATATATATATATATATATATATATATATATATATATATAAAATATGATATGACACAAGCTATCTCAGGGCTTGGGTTTAGGCACTTGCAGTGGGTAGATTTTAAGAGGTACAAATAAAATCAGGCATTATGAATAAAATCATTTTATTTTAAAAGTTATTGACTCTATACAATGCAGTGGATTGAATTTAGTAAATTGGATGAGAGAAAAATATGACTCGATTACTTATAACACTGTAAAAATGAATCGTGGAGCACACTCTACAAAAGAAAAAGAAAGCCGCAGATAAATAGTGTACTTAACTTTCAGCTTCAGGTTGAGGGGGCTCCTCCCTGGCGATGATGCTGAAGAGGACTCCCTAATGATGTTGTATTCAGGGGGTTCCTTGCTGGTGTTGTTGAGGGGGCTCCTTTATGATGTGGTTGAGGAGAGCTCTTTACTAAGGGGACTCTTTAATGATGTTGTTGAAGAGCCCTTCACTTACGATGTATTCAAGGGGGATCCTTCATGGTGTGGTTGAAGTGCCCTTCACTTACGGTGTATTAAGGGGACTCCTTCATGGTGTTGTTGAAGTGCCCTTCACTTACGGTGTATTCAGGGGGGCTCCTTCATGGCGTTGTTGAAGTGCCCTTCAGTTACGATGGTGTTGAAGAGGCCTTTACTTACGGGGTGCTATAAAATTCCAAGCACATGAGTAACGGTTCAGAGTTTAATGATTTACATAGGGCGGTTGGTAGCACGTTAAGTTTACTTACACAATTTATCTGTGTCAATGATTGAAAATAAACTAACGTATGCGAAACAAAATCTCAAATGACCTCTTTATCACGCATTTAAAACAGTATAATAGCAATTAGTTACCGAACTCACGCTACCACAAGCCACCGTTTAACAGTATGAAATTTATAATAACGAAAACAATCATCGAAAGTAATTTCAACATACATATATTAACAAGGAATCTCCCATCATTATCAAGCAAAAAAAAATGTATGAGCAATTGGATAAATGTAAGACTCACCCATTTAGTTAGGCATGCTGTTTTCTGGCTAAAATTTAGCCGTGCTGTTCCATCTCTTTGTCGATTCAGAAGAGAGCGTGGCGGGCGTTGTAAGCGTATATAAAGACTAGCCTATCACAGACATGTCATCAAATTAGCTCGTACGGAGGCGTGTTTCTATGAGTCGGGTGCGGTAGAGCAACCGACCGCCGAGTTTGACGTCACTGGAGGGACTTGGACGCTGCCGTCACAAAAGGGGTTAATTCCGAAGCTCAAAAGTCAACGGCGTTGACACGTGTGACATGTCCCGCTTATTAAATACACTCGACATGTTACAAAGGATGGGTGGGTACCACAGGGAAGTATATTGGGTCCAATATTGTTTTATATTTACGTAAATGAATAGTCGAAGACTTTACTTTGGACTGCATATCTATTTCTTATGCAGATGATACAGTTCTGGTGTTTATAGGCAATCAATGGGAGGAACTATGAAAGAGCAGAGACAACAATCAATCATGTAAAAGAGTTACTAGACAGTAACTTACTAGCGTTGAACCTAACAAAAACATCCTATGTGGCTCTCTCACCAAAAGTTGCCGGAAAACCATCGTCTAGTCTATCAATTAGTATACATGATGATGGCTGTAAACTAACTGAGTCTCAAAGTGTAAAATATATTGGTCTGTTGGTAGTCAATAATTTAAAATGGTAGCAATATGCAGTATATATGAATGCAAAGGTGAAAAAGGTTGTTTACAAATTCTAACCCAACGAAATATGGTATTATTTTCTGGGGTTCGTGCTATTAAAATGCATTATCTGCGCTTCAGGTTACTCAAACTAATATATTAAGAGTCATTCTTCATAAGAATTCTAGGTCTAGTACGAACCTTCTTTATAATCATGACTATAGTAAGCTACTCGATGAAAGGGGAATGTTTATGACTAATGTATTAAAACATGTGCCTCATCACTTATATATATATATATATATATATATATATATATATATATATATATATATATATATATATATATATATATATATATATATATATATATGAGTGTGTGTGTGTGTGTGTATCACACCGATAACTCAAAAAAATAATGGTCCGATTTTAATCAAATTTTTATCTCCGGAAATAACATTTAAGGGCAACTAAATTTGGTACGCTGGTTTCTGTGACAAAGAGTTTTCTGCGTACTAAAATTAACATCTCTATCTTAGAAGACAAAAAAGATAAAGGTAAATTAATTTTTAATTAATTAAATCTGATTCAAGGAAGTTAAAACGTCAAAATTGATTGAGTACGAATGGGAGTGTAAAATATTACAAGAAATGACTAACAAGCTCCTAGATATCGTTATTTTTCCTGATTTCGTTAAAATATGAGCAAAAATCCATTGTAAAGCAAAATGGTGTTGTGTAAATTGAAAACGTTGAAAAATTAGCATGTATTATGCCCTATACCTGCTAGTACACTAATGTCGAGTGTAGTTAAGTGGACTCAGTCTCTGTACATCATATAATCGACTCCTACATTACGAGTTCTAATCCTAGTTAGTGACTTTACTTTTTATCAATTTTTTTAATCTCATTTTACTTTACCGTTATCTAATCAGATTATTGTTATTCCGATGAATTTTTTTAGCGAGTTTTTGTATAAAAAATAATTTGATAAAGAGGAGATGAAAGTTTTAAGACTTAATTCAATTTGAATAGCATATCTGGTTGTTTGTTTTTGCCCTAACTTAGTGAAACCGTTCCATATTTAATACAGCCGTAGACTTTTCCCGTGGCATCACAAGTGCTTGTTTTACTGAATTTTATTTGAAAAAAATCACTAACGAGGAGATCCCGACTTTTGAATTCAGAAAAAATTTCTTCAAATGAGCGCGATCTAAAACCCATATCCAGGGTCAGTTTCAATTATATATATATATATATATATATATATATATATATATATATATATATATATATATATATATATATATATATATATATATATATATATATATATATAGGGTAAACAATTTACCAAAATTTAGGTCTGTAAGGTTAAAGGCATTTAAAGAAGAAAATTGGGATTTTCCTCAAAACGTAAAAAGTCGCGATTTGAAACGTAAAAATTGGCAACATTTAGGCAAAGAACCTGAAAGAAATACGGATTATGTAAAGAATGTTCCTCAAACTTAAGTATCAGCTTCAACCATCATCGCCCTTCATTTTAATAAAATATTTCCAGAAAATTCATTTTAAATAGACACTTTCTCTGATGCTTTGGAAGTAGTTTTAGTTAAGTTTATGGTTTAATGGTATATAATTTGTAGCTAATTTTCGTAGAAAAAAAGGGTTAATGAGGAGACCGCGGCTTTTGAATTCTAAAAAGATTTCTTCAAATGAGCGCAAACTAGGCTCCCTAGAATTCATATCCGGGTTTACTTTCTGTTTACATATATACAGGGTTACGTATTTCTACGGTAAAGCTCAATATAATTGTATTATGCAAGTTACGAGAAAAAATTGTATACATTACCTATAGGGTGTTTTGAGCTGCATCTTATTAAATTATTTTGACAATCACAGGATGGCCCATAAGTCGTTGGTGATACCTACAATTTTTCTTTGAACATTCCTTATTGCATTTTTGCATTTTTCATCGAAATGTTATGCATGTTTGTAAAAAAAAAAATCGAGACGCAGTAAGTGGATTTTGGTAGCGAATTTTCATTAAGCACTTCAAAATTCAATAACACAATGTGCTATTAACCTAAGGTTCGTCAGCTAGGAAACGAGTTTTCTTGGGAACGTTATAAGTTTCCTTTCGGAAAATTTTTGTACATTTTCAAACAAGTTATTTTGATAAAATATGGTACATTGTTTCTACTATATAGGTTATACAGGTGACCAAATTGATGCCAGCTTGCATTAAAAAGACATATTTGCTATTAAAAACATTTTAATTAAAATTCACTTTCAAAACGCACTTGCTGCGTCCAGGCTTTTTGATTTGACAGATTTGTATGAAACATCGCTACCACACTTGCTGCGGCCTGGATTTTTCCATGTTTACGCTACAGTTATATCACTAATATACCATCATTTCGAATTTTAAATTGTACATCAAAGAAAGAGATTTTGATTATGATTTCTGCTTCGGTGTAGCCTGGGGCTTTATATTTTGTTAAAACATTATACTGAACTTTTAATTTATTTTTACAAAAGCATATTGTTGTTAACATCAATCTCTGCTGTTAAATGTCGCGCCGAAAACAAATCCTTACAAAACACATATAATATGCTCTTAAAATATAATATGCTTGTTGGGAAATCTTGTTAATGAAAAATTGTGAAACAAGCTATAATCTTACATGGACATTGTTAACGGATGTTGCGATAACCCAAATAAAGATGTCAATGAGATAGACATATTTTATTAATACTATTGATTTTCGTAATAATATTGAAATGTGTTGAACCGTTTTAATCTTTAACCGTTTTCACAAAAAGCTAAATATGATATGTGATGCAATTTATGATTTAAAGAAAGATGATTCCTAAAGAAAAACCTCGTCAGGTTAACTTTAATTTTTTATTCAGCATCTTCAATTTATGCATTTCAATTTTTACACACACCACTTTTAGCGATTTTTTTTTAAATTCGCTAATGAGAATTTTGTGTTTTCTTTCTAAAAAAATTAATATCTCCGTAAATAACAAAGTAACGCATGTTTGTATTATAAAGAGTGAACTCTGTGCCAAAATTTAGGTTTCTAGCTTTAAAGAGAAAGAAGTTGTGGGCAGTTAAAGAAACAAATTTTGGAGTTTTCCTCAAAACCGTCAAACTCGCAATTTTAAACGTCAAAATTGGCAATGTTCAGGCAAAGAACGTGAAACAAATACCGATTGTGAAAAGAAAATGTTGCAAGAAGAGTGTTCTGCAAACCCTTAAGTTTCAGATTCAACCGTCATTGCCCTTCATGTTACTAAAATGTTTACAGAAAATTCATTTCAAATACACACTTTCTCTGATGCTTTGGCTGTCGGTTTAGTAAAGTTGATGCTTTCGCTGTAGGTTTAGTGAATTTTATGGTTGAACGGTCTATATATTTTTTAGCTAATTTTCGTGGAAGAAATTCGTTAATGCATTTTTGCATTTTTTATTGAAATATGATGCGTTTGTTAGAAAAAAATCTGGACGCAGTAATTGCGCTTTGGTAGCGATTTTTCGGTAAATTTGCAGTTTAGCTCCCGAACGCTTTTCAAAAAACTGTTTTCAGAAACCTGCCTAGGGACCACCTGGATCCACAAACCCCAAGAAACATTTCTTGTTCACACCCCTCAAGGAAGTTACGGGACCAGGAGTGAGTAGGGGTGCTGGGCGGGGTAGGTTGTAAAAAAGAAATATGAGCCGAAAATGCGAATAAAACGGGCTTGAAAGCTGTCTTGAAGCCATATCCCCCTTAAACCTTGCCTACCCTGCACAGCACCCCTATCCCCCCAGGTGCCGTAACGTCCTTGGCGGGTAGGAACAAGACATTTTTCTTGTGGTTTATGCAACGAGGGTGGTTGTATGCACGCGAGGGGGAAGGAAAATCCACACGACGAAGCAGCCAACCACCAACTCCTAGCCCCGCCACAAGTCGAACGAGGGGGGTCTGCTTCGTCGTAGGCATTTTCCTTCCCCCCTCGTGTGCATACAACCACCCTCGTTGAATAAACCACAACAAAATTTCTTGTTCATACCCCCCAAGGAAGTTACGTGACCTGGGGTAAATAGGGGTGCTGTGCGGGGTAGGCAGGATTTAATGGAAATATGGCCTCAAATAGACAGCTTTCAAGCAGTTTTCTTCGCATTTTCTGCTAATATTTCCTTTTTACTACCTACTTCGCCCAGCACCCCTATTCACCGAATTTTCATTTAACCCTTCAAATTTCAATAACTCAGTTTGCTATTAACGTAAGCTTTGTTGGTTAGAAAACCAACATTTAAGTTTATTTTCGGAAAATTTTTGTATATTTTCAAACCATAAGTAATTTTGATAAAATATAGTACATTGTTTCTACTACATAGGCTATACCGGTAATCAGATTGATGCCTGCTCGCATTTGCTATTAAAACATTTTTATGGAAATTCACTTCCATAACACGCTTGCTGCATCCAGACTTTTGAAAAATGTTTATATATTTTCAAACAATAAAGTTATTTCGATGAAATATGGTACATTGTTTTTACTATATAGGTAACCAAGTTTGATGCCTGCTTTCATCAAAGGAAGACATTTGCCATTAAACATATTTTAAAGAAAATTCGATACCATAACGCATTTGCTGCGTCCAGACTTTTTCGTATCAGATATTCATATTGTTTTATGTGCGTGCGTGCGTACGTGCGTGTGTGTGTGTGAGTGAGTGGGTGTGTGACAATTATGTATTGAAGCAGATTCACCTTAAAGATATTCCTCAAGATTATTCACTACAGAATTTCCATAAAATGCGAAAGAGGGGTAGGGTCCACACAATTTGGATTTAGAAGGGGACTAGGTACGAGAGAGGCTATAGTTGCAACTCAAGTATTGATCCAGAACTGCAACGACCAGATGAAGGATGTGATGCTATGCTTCATCGACTACGAGAAAGCGTTTGACACGGTCCAACACCACAAACTCATTCAAATTTTGAAGAGGATGGATATAGACCAGAAGGATATCCGTTGCATAGAAAGCCTTTATTGGAACCAAACAGCCGTAATCAGGGTTGGCAATGAACACACAGAACCGACAAAGATCCTTAGAGGGGTCAGACAGGGATGCGTTCTCTCTCCACTCCTCTTCAACCTGTATTCTGAAAGCATCTTTCAGGAGGCGCTCGAAGAACGCGACCTAGGTATTAAGGTGAATGGAGTGTGGTTCAAAAACATACGGTACGCAGACGACACAGTCCTAATTGCAGACAACATGAAAGACTTGCAGGATCTTCTTAATGCTATAGGCGACAGTAGCAAAAACTTTAGCCTTAATATCAACATCAAGAAGACAAAATTCATGATAGTTTCTCGCAAACCGGAAGAACATCAAAATGCAAGCCTAACACACAACAGATGCCCAGTAGAACGGGTATATAAATTTAAACAATAAGGCACGTGATTGTGTGAAAACTGGACGTCTTTAACGGAGATCAGATGCCGAATCGAAATGGCCCGAAACACATTTATGAAATTCAGGAAAGTTCTTACCAACACTGATTTTGACCTCAACCTAAGAATTAGATTTGTCAAATGTTACGTGTGGTCAGTGTTACTATATGGTGTGGAGGGCTGGACGCTGAAGGTGAATACCATGAGTAGACTTGAAGCCTTCGAAATGTGGACATACAAACGTATACTGAAAGTCCCATGGACGGCCAGAAAAACAAACGAGGAGATCCTAAGAACGGTTAAAAGAGAACGTGAATTGTTGAACAACATGCGCAGAAAAACAACAAAACTGGGCCACGTAATACGAAATGAAAGGTACCAATTCCCACAATTAGTAATCGAAGGAAAGATCGAGGGGTAGAGAGGAGTCGGCAGGAAGAGGATGTCATGGCTCAGAAACGTGAGACAAAAGACAGGACTAAAAACTGTAGGAGACCTATTCAGCGCCATCAGAAATAGGGAAGAATGGGCACATGTGATCGCGAATATCCATTAATGGATAAGCAATAGAAGAAGAAACTTTTAACAGGTTTAATAAGGCTCACCAAAATAATGTACTACCAGAACAAAACAGATCAGCAGCGTGGCTCAACAAAGAGTCTCTGTAATACGGTGAATAAAAATTGCAACAGAATAAAACAGCATAAACCTGTAATAGGAATTAGAACACAATCAGGTGGTCTCATAAACGACAAGTACGAAATAGCTAACTGCTTTAATAAACATTATTCAACAATAGGAAGAGTGGTCCCAAGCAAGTTTTTAAAAAATGGGTTGCAAACAACCAACCATACAAGGAGTATCCAGTCCTCAATATTCCAAAAACACATTACAAAGAATGAAATGTTAAACGTAATTGATGGACTTAAGTGCAACAAGACTCCAGGTGATGACAATATTAAATCTGAGCTACTGGAGGAAATTAGGATCAACATTGTTGAGCTCTTGAATGATTTATACAATAGGATAATTTCCACTGGTAACTTTCCTGGCATATTCAAGAGGGGTACAATTCTGCCAATGTTTAAGAAGGGCGACTATTTGGAAATCATAAACTATCGTCCGATTGCACTCATTTTAAACTTAAGTAAAATACTGGAAATTGCCTTAAAAAGTAGGACAATAACATTTCTGGACAAACATAGGGTGCCTTCAGGAAATCAGTTTGGGTTTAGCAAAAATTAGTCAGCACAGAATTCAATTGCAACACTTACATCAACGATTATTAGAGCCCTGAATAATGGAAAATATCCCCTGTGCATCATTGTTGACTGAGCGAAGGCATTCGACACTGTCTGTCATCAAAAGCTGTTAGACAGTTGCAGCAGTGTGGTTTTAGAGGCAATGCCTATAAATTGATGAAAAGCTACCTTACGAACAGGCAGCAGGGTGTTAAAATAGATGATTCGGTGAGCGAGACGATAATTGTCTTAGGACCCATACTATTTATCATTTATATTAATGAGGCAAAATAATCTGAGGCAAAAAAACTCATTTAATAACCACATCAAAAACAAAGTGCTATTAAGCTCCAACGGCAGCAAATCCTTCTGGACTCTTGCTACATCTATTGGGAATAATTTCTGCAAGAACACGTTCTCACCTCTTGTCTCAGGGGACGAAATTGTTTCTACCGCCCTGGGCAAGGCTGAACTTTTTCCCTCGTTGTTCGCCGGCAATTCTACTCTCAACCCACCTCCAAATATTCAACCACCAACAGTCCCCAAGGTCGCGCATAAAATGACGGATATCATTTTCAAAATTAAAAACGTACGAAAGATGCTCTGTTCTCTTAATACCAGGAAATCCTCTGGCCTTGACGAGATCCCAGCAATTGTTCTGAAAAATCCGCACCAGAACTCGCTCCTGTCCTGACTCGTCTGTTTCAGACATCTTACAATAGAGGCATATTCCCTAGTGACTGGAAAACTGCTCGAGTACAACCCGTCTCCAAGAAATGATCCAAAGCGCTTCTTAGCAACTACAGGCCTATTTCTCTCCTTTCAGTCGTCTCTAAAATGATGGAAAAGTATATAAACACCGAATTACAAAAATTTCTTTAAAAACACAGTCTAATTCACGGTAGGAAGTATGGATTCCGTCAGCGCAGATCAACTGCCGACCTGCTTTCCTTTGTCACCCATTCTTGGGACAAGTCTATGGAACTACACGGTGAATCGCAGATTGTCGCTCTAGACATAGCCAAAGCATTCGACCAGGTTTGGCACGCAGCGCTGCTTAATTAACTCCCGGCCTATAGCCTACCACCAAAACTCTGTACCTGGACAGCAAATTTCCTCTCCAACCGGATCATTTATGTTGTCGTATATTGCTATTCCTCTAAACTGTATCCAATTAACGCAGGAGTTCGTCAAGTTTCAGCTTTAGCCCCTACTTTGTTTCTTCTCCACATCAATGACCTCCTCTCTAGCACATCCAACCCAGTTTAAAGTACGCGAACGACATCACCATCCACTCAAATATACAATATTCTAAGCCTGTCTCTTTAGCCCAACTAGATAAGGATCGCAGTCTCATGGAGGGTTCTGCCTCCGTGGATCTCCAAAGAATATTAGACTGGGGAAGTAGAAATCTTGTAGAATTTAACCCCACCAAATCACAGTCTTGCTTTCTTTCTCATAAGAGATACACCAGCCCTAGACCCATCACAATGAATAACCAAGCTATTCAAAGTAATGAGTCCTTTTCACTTGTTGGCATTTCTGTGGATCGAAATCTCACTTGGCACCAACATGTCACATCAACTGCAGAAGCGGCTGCTAAGAAATTAGGTTTCCTCTTCCGGGCTCGTAAATACTTTTCACCAGCTAATCCCTATATCTTATATACTTCACAAATAAGCCCAAACCTCGAATACTGCTCCCATATCTGGGGTGCCGCTGCCGCTTTTACACTCGCTATCCTTAACTCCGTTCAGAAGAGAGCTATACGTCTCATCGGTGACCCTACCCTCACCCAAAGGCTGCCATCCCTTGCCTACCGACGTGCCGTGGGTGACCTCTCTCTCTCTCTTTTACAGATATCTGCACGGGCACTGCTCAGGGGAGCTTTCTTCCATAGTTTCTCCACCTGCTGCCCCCAAGAGATCTACCAGGGGAACAGAGCAAATGCACCCTTTTACTGTCCAGGTCACCAGACATAGAACATCTTGTTATGCCCACTCTTTTGTCCCGAGGACTTCCAAGTTGTGGAATTCCTTGCCCGCACATGTTTTTCCTTCTCCCCCGAACCTCCAAACCTTCAAGTCCAGAATTAACAAGTTTCCTCTTTCCTCTTTGTGGACACCCACGGTACGATAGTATTTAGGCTGTAAGCTCTCGTGGTGTGTTGTTGAAATAAAAAAATAAAAAAACAAATAAAAGCGGAGGCAAATTTTGATATTATTAAGCAATGGTTTGATAATAATCGGTTGACAAGACCAAATTTATAGCCTTTACGTCCTACGTTAGCACTCAGCCTGATTTCATAAGACTAAAAATTGGAGATACAGGAATATAAATATCAGAGGACATTAACTACCTTGGTGTTGTCATTGTTGCTATTAAAAACATTTTAATGAAAATTCACTACCATAACGCACTTGCTGCATCCAGACTGTTTTCTTACCCTCTGTGATCGAAACATGTATTCCAATTTTTTGCTGCATTATTTGACCATTTGACTTATCATTCTGCAAGCAAGTCATCGATTAATGCAATGAATACAATAAGAGCCATGTATGGTTACCCGGTTACCCCGTTCTGCAGTAGGTAACGGAAGGAACAGACAGAGAGAGCAAACAACGTGCGCTGCAACAGCGAATTTACATTCGATTGTCGGTCGAACATGAATTTGTTGATTTTGTTTGGGATCGCATGTGGCATGCTAAATGATAAATGACTCTTGTTCACTTACCTACCGTGGATCGCCTACATCTTATTGTTAGCGTAGTGTTCTTGCTTCTTGCTACTGCTTCTGATTCTGCTGCATTGCTTTGCACCAATTTGTTATTCATTAACGATGGTTGCCAGTACTAACAGTACAGTCTCCTCCAAAAGAGGAATAATAATAATAATAATAATAATAATAATAATAATATTTATTTGGTCCTTTAGTTACAATTATTGTAAATCTGACAAGTCAAAAAATTTACAAGGTAAAAAAGATAAAAAACGTTTCACAACTTATCAAAGGTACGTGCCCAAAAATCTAAAATCGAACGAGCTTCACATCACAACAAAAAACATACGTTTACAGTACAGCTTCGCAAAATTAACTCAAACTATAAAAACTTTGAGTAATGAAAGCAACCTTTTGCTTTCTAAATTTTTTTGTACAATTTGTGTCCTTCAAAGAACAAGGCAGCTGGTTGTACAAAAAGCAACCCGCATAACATGGCGACTTCTTAAAAAAAGAATGGCGACATTTATTCAGGTGAAAAGTATTTTTTCCCGAGTGTTATACCCATGAAAATCCGAGTTGACAACCAATTTTCTCTTGTTTTTAAGAATGTGAGTTAACAGATGGAACAAATAAACTGATGTTAACGTCATAATGTTATTTTTCTTAAAGATGTCACGACAAGAGTGCACATAAGGTAAATTGCATATTAATCTCAGGATTCGTTTCTGTAGCACAAATATTCTATGGCAGTGCGAGGACTGGACCCAGATAACGATACCGTAACTCAGATGTGAATAGACAGCCGCGCAATAAACTTTCCGCAGATATTCCGAGCTTAAGGAATCTTTAAGCATCAAACTTGCATAAAACGCCGAATTTAATTTCTTGCACACGTGATCAATCTGGTCTATATATAACAGGCTACTGTCAATTCTAACACCCAAAAATTTTGTGACCTTTTTGAATTGCACCGCATTTCCGTTCACCAAAATAGTGCTCTCCTCGGTGGCAGTTATGCATTTCAAGAGAAAAAGTCTTGTCATAGTTTAAAATTAGTCGACTTCTATAACACCATTTATCAAAAGATTGTACTAATGAATTTAATTTTAATTCAGTTTCCTTCACCGTCTTGCCGTAGACAACAATAGAAGTGTCATCGGCGTACATGAAGACTTTTCTGTCTTGTATAAATTACGGCAAATCGTTTACATAGAGTGTAAACAAAAGTGGGCCAATGAAACTTCCCTGGGGTGTGCCAATACTTACACTTTATCTTTGGGAATTAATATTATTCGCTTTTACAAGTAACTGTCTGTTGGTGAGATACGAAAGCAGAAGGTCGTTGCAAGTGCCTCTTATCGCCAACGCCCACATCTTCTCCTTAACAAGAAAACGATTTACTGTGTCAAAGGCACGAGACAGGTCAAAAAATAAGGCTACCACAATGTAATTGAGGTCCATTCTCTCGTTTACATATTAAGTGTATTCGATAAGGACAGTTTCTGTAGAATGATCAGTTCTAAATCAGTGCTGTGATGGTGATATTATATTATTAGCATTTAAAAACTTGACCATCCTTTTATGTACTGCCCTTTCTATGATCTTTGAAAAATGCTTAATATAGAGATGGGACAATAGTTCTCCAAATTGATACGGTCTTCCGCCCTCAACACAGCAACAACCACAGCCAGTTTCAATATGTCAGGGAATTTTCCCAGGCATATACAGGAATTTATCATCTTTGTAAGTGGCGCGGCAAGCTCAGCAGCACATTGCTTTATAATTTTTATTGGAACAACATCAAAGCCGCATAATATGCACAAAGTTATACGATTTTTATGAGACGTACGGAATGAACATCCCTGTATCATTTAAGTAACATTGACCTATTTCATTGTTAATATATACATTATACAATACATTGTACATTGTTATGACGTCATTTTTTAGTAATTAAAGGTAACCCTTACGGCGTGGCTGAATCGCATAATTATTATTAAATGTTAACAAATTGGTGTGCCGACGTTTGACATGAATTGATAGTTGTTCGCTTATTTATAATTTATTATTATTACTACTATTGTTATCAATACAGACATAATAGAGATCTGGAGCTTATACTTTGCATATGCAAGACCTAAAGTTATTCTTCAGAGTGCGAAATTATTATTGTAACTGAATGGATTAAGAAGAAACAAACCGTGATATTAAATAAACATGTGACCAAGTCTATTATGGATTCGGTTGAAAGAGTTTAACGAATTAAGGCACCTCTATAACATATGCATATTCACAGCACTGACCATATTCTCCAGCAGAGAGTTCCAGTCATCGAATGCAATGTTAGTGAAGAAATTCAGACGATAAAATGTTCTAAATTGTTCTCCACTCAACTCAAGGCTGTATCTCCGAAGTCTGGAACTTCTGTCAAAAGTCACAAATGATGCCGCATTCGTCTTTTGAAATTCAGAATAGGATGATCAGTATTACGGGAATTTATCGGCCTCCATCTAGTGACTTAATCTATTCATTAGTGAACTGGAGACAATTATTATAAATAAAAGTAGGGCTGATACAGACTTGATAGTCGGTGACATTAATATTGACCTATTAAATCTTCAAAAGACTTCAAACTTAACATATAGGAAGGTTCTTGAAAAAAAGGATATATTACCTGCATTAATTCTGCCACGCGCGTTACGGAACGATCTGATACCTGTTGCGATCACATGTTCTTAAATTATAGTAAAAATTTGGCCAAAGAGATGAACAGTGGTAGATCTATAACAAAATGTTACATAATAAAGTCGGATGTTACTGATCACTAGCCTGTACTTCTGACGATCGATTTGGCTGGTGGTCTCCACTTTGATGAAACTTACTACTGCGAATGCTGGGAATGGTAGATACCAAAGAACATATGAGTTAAAATACTTAAAAAATTTGGAAACAGTAGAGTGGGATGATATTATTTATTGTGACGATGTGCGGAATGTAGTGGATGGGTTTGTCAATAGACTAAGAACCACGGCACAGAACACTAAGTGAGATGTAACACACGAAACATGTGCCGCCACCTCGTTGTGGAACCAAGTAGTATGTTGTCACGCCAGCTCCAAATAACACAGTATTATGGAAATAGAGACTGTATATAACCAACTAACAATTTAGTAAATTGTTAGCCCTGTCCCATTTCCACCCCAATATAGGGACAAAGTATGTAAGGCTAGATGCATTCTCACCACAATTAGAGCCGTAGACCGGTTGAAGATGTGGACTGTATGTGGACTGCATTTATAACTCTAGGTGCACTGGATTCCAGAAGATTTCAATAATACACTTTTTATATTTATATATGTTGTATTGTTACTATGTGCACTTTGAACTTAACACTTATTTACAATTTGCGGTTTTACACTCGATTTAATGGGAGGAGATTTCACAATCTTATTAGCTACTTGTTATTGCATTTATTTAACTGCGCGTATGGTGGAAGTTGATGACGTATACTTTCTAATTTAGAAGAAAACACTGACTTTTCACGGTATCACTGTACGAACGGAATGTCTATAGGAAGATTGGAACTTGAACTGAACTGGCTTAATCACACGAGCGGTGTTTAAGTAGAAGATTGGGATCTTAGAAGTCCCAAGAAGCTTAGAAGATGAGATCAATCGTAGAACTGCACTGTAGAACTTAACTTGCTTAAACATACGAGCGTCGTTTAACTGGAAGATTAGGGACTCGGAGTCCCAAGAAGCTTAAAGGATGAGATCGGTAGTAGAACTAACCTGTGCTTTGCGAAAAGCTTGCTTTTATCGAGATTTCAAGTAACGCTGGTTGTGGAAGTTGACATAACATAATGTCAGTAATGCAGAATGGCCAACTAGGTAGAAGCATTATTCCTAGTGAAGAAATCCACTGGGTGCATTTTAAGAACACGTCAAAGACAGCTAAAGCAATTTACAGGAAAGAAACTAATGGTATATAATTATTCTTTGTATGGCATTATTCACGCGTAAACGGAATGCGATACAGACGGCTAGAGGATAAAGATTACCAGCAAATTGAAAAGGATTGTGAAATCCAGAGATAACTAATTCCAGGTAGAAACTTAAAGGATAGTGCAACCGAATGAAAGTAAAGAGACAGGGGCGTACTAATTATGTTTCTCCAACAGTAGCCAGCCTTTCAACAATAGGGGTATAAATAGGCCAGGACTGACAATTTACTAAATTGTTAGTTGGTTATATACAGTCTCTATTTTTAACATTATGTGTTATCTAGAGCTGCCGTGACAAAATATTACTTGGTTCTGCAACGAGGTGGCAGCACGTGTTTCGTGTCTTACATCTCACTTAGTGTTGGAAGGCTGGCTACCATAGCCGTATTACTTTATAGGTGTATATTCGCTGCATTGCCTGAAGCACACCACTAGATACAGATCTTATATGCGACTTTCATGAAGCCACCTCGAAAGAGAAGGATCTATTTGATAAAAACACCGACCCACCTCAGCAAAAAGTAACGTATTCCAATATTTCCCAATTTATGGACGAGCATATCGTGACGAACCTTATCAAAGACTTTGCGGAAGTCGAGATAGATTACATCCACAGACTCGATTGTCCAGTAATCTAGGCCAGTCATTAATGAAACACATGAGGTTGGTTACGACCGATCTATCGGAAACAAGGCCATGCTACGAATGGTCCATAATACCACACTCCATAAAAGATGCATAAATTTCTTAACAATAATCATTTCCATAATCTTAAAAATTTATGGGGGTGAGACTCACAGGTCGATAGTTATCCGGAGAAAGTTTATTTCATTTTTTGGGAATATTGCTGTAACATCCGCCGTAGATAAACCTCAGGAATAGAACTACTATTGAATGACTTTTTCAAGATCAGATAAATGGGGAAGCGAAGCTGACAGTGTTTCGATTTAATATTCTAGATGAGATATTGTCAGGTCAGGTGCTGACTGGTTTAAAAAGATCTCAGTTCCCACTCGACAAGAGATGCGGTTATATCAATTTCAGAAACAGCAGGCTCAAAAATGTGACTCACTGGCAAGGGATCGGAAATCTCGGTCGTGAAGACAGTGAAAGAGTGGCCATCTAGAATAGCAGCAGCCGCTGTGTCATTCCGGCTGAGAGTATCATCTATTTTGCACAATAGCGATACTGAAACTCTGGAAATAACGTGTTTGTTTATATATGGATAAAATCGTTTGGTATTATCAGTGAGACTCAACTCATATGAGGTTCTGGCCTTACTAATATTGGCGCTCGGCAGATTAGAGAAATTGCGATGCCGCTGAAAATCCAGCACATCACGGGTATGCTGAAACATCTTCTAAAATTGTCTCTTAAACCTAATCTGATCCAGAAGCCTACGAGACAACTAAGGTTTAGGAGAACTGCTGCGACAAGTGAAGACTCGAGTATTAGCATCCATCACAGAATGCAGGGTTGCCTCTAAGAAATGCCACTGAGCGTTCTCAGCATCCGGGGTCTCAACAGGAATCCAGTCGACCAGAGACAATGTCTGTTCTGCTATAAGAAGAGGTGCCATTGTTAGGTAAATTATGATTTATTACTTGTACGTTGCACAAAATGGCAGCATGAGCAGGTGATCCAATTGGTGGTAAAAGTTCAATAGAGGAGAAGAAATCCTCATCAATGGTCAAGACAATATCTAGAATAGAAGGATTCTGATTGACACGAAACCGTGTAAAGTCTGTAACAAGGTGCTTAAATAAATTCCATCTCGGATAGAGCCATGTATTTTAGGCCTTTTTGGACAAAGATAGAATTACTTAAATAGTCTTTATTTTAGCGAATTTTCATTAAGAAAAATTCGCTAATAGAGAGGTCACGATGAGAAGCTTTGGCAAAAAATCTTCAGATGAGCGCGAATTTGGGTCCCTAGAACCCAAAACCAAGGTCCGTTGAAATTTTTATATGTATATATATATATATATATATATATATATATATATATATATATATATATATATATATATATATATATATCCGAGCGATAACTCAAAAAATACTGATTTGAACGAAACTTGGCACATATATTTATTGTATTAAGACCGCGGACGAGTTTGTATATCAGCTATAACGGACATTTTTGCCCCCAAAATAACAAAAATATTTTTGAAAACGCTATATTTTTGTACGTAACAGAGTAACTTGAATGAGACTTTACATGTGGCTAGAAATAGTGCAAATAAACTTTTGTTGTGAATTTTAAGTAATTTGTTACTACCCGAACCACCAATCATGAAATGCCGGCCGCAATTATGGAAAATGACAGACGACATGAAATTAAACATTTGTTAAGTGATTGTTATTTAACTGGGAGATTCAATCAATTAATAAAATACACTATATTTGTAGCTTTATTAACGGGCCCAAATACAGTTTTAGCGCAGCATAGGTATATTATGGTGTCGCATAATATAGCAGAAATGGAAACAAAATCAAGCAAGTCTCTATAAAAATGATTCTAAAATAGTTTCTTTTATCTTTAAACTTAAACATAAGACGTCATGTAAGACCGAAATAGTCGTGGGATGTGTTTCAATGGTAATTCTACTAATTCTGGAATTAATTGTTACGTATACTTTGAATATAATATCCCGGGAATGAAGCCAATTAGAAGTATCACGCAAATAAAACGTTAGTTGACGTGTGCCTAGATGACGCAGGGGGCAACGCGCTTGTCTTCTAAGCAGAAGGTTACGCGATCAAATCCAGCTCGATGACTGATGTTTTTTGTCTTTTGTATTGACATTTGGAGAAACAATAGTGCACAGATTTCATACGTTTTGAACAAGATCTCATTTTTGTTTAAAATTATTGTTGATATTAAAAAAAACCTGTTTGATTAGGTTGACTAAAACGAAATCATACTATCGATTAATTTAAAAAAAATAACTGCTACGTTTATAATTTGGCAGATACTTTACTTTTCTAAATATGAATTAAGTTTCCTTATGGAAATCCCCTGTATAACTTACATTATCTACATATATACCAAAACTTAGTTCTTTAGCTTCATAGAAAATTGAGTTTTGGGCATTTTTGTCAAAAGGAGAACGCAAGAGGTTTTGTTTTTTGATAATAAAGAGATATCGATGGTAACACTTTCGGAAGAATTCTTCAAATGTGCTCGTAATAGGACCTCTAAAATCGGTTTTTAGGGTCTGTGTAAGTTTAAAGTATTAACTTTACTAATATGCTGTATAATAATAGCGTACAATTCTTATGGAAATTCGCTACTATCACGCACTTGCTACGTACCGAAATTTTGTCTAGTATGGACGTTTGTTCGAAAGTAAAAAAAAATCGGGAGTAAAAAATCCATTTAAAAATTTTGTTTTATATTTTCTGAATAATAACACAAAATATTTCAGATTGATTCGATAAAGCCATTATTGAGGATTACCGGGCAAAAAATCGCATTGCGGAAATTATATAAGAGGGAGTGCTGCAAATACCTTCAAATTTGAGAATGTTCATTTTTTTCATAAAATGGGCAATATCTTGAAAACCGTAAACTTTTTGATAAGATCATATAGAGTTTTTCTAAAAGGGCTTGATCAGTCTATCTTCGTGTGACGTTTGATTTGGGACACTCTGTATACAATAAAGCTTATCTGCTTCTCTAATTTCTTTGCAATTTGATAACTATCTATGTCTTTTTAGTGAAAACTTAATAGCTTAATTTAGAAATTAAACCCCTCCAATATAATAGGTAACCGATGAAGTTTTTACGACAGTGGTTATATATTTGGCAAGCAGTTTGTACTGTCTAGATTAAGCACATAATTTGGTTCTTTTGTTCCTGTGCCGTATAATTCCAGCAGTATCATCTGGAGAATGCAGACTTTGTAGCAAGATTTAATAGTGTACAAAAATAGCAAGAGTATATATTTTACGGGGCATTATATTATGTGAGAGCTATATTTCATCATTTTAATAATACATTTTACGATGCCCTTATGGCAGAAGAGAGTACATTAGATAATGTGTTTTGTCTTCGGAACTGTATCCCTATATATCAGAAAATCGGAGATTTATTTCTCTTCATAAATAAAACATGATGCCTGATGGTTGGAAGATCGAGCAGCATGGCATATTATTCCTCCGGAGCCGTACGAAGCATTCTCTCCGCTTTAATACAATGAGACTGATGGCTGATTAACACAGGTATGTAAATAGTTGATGTTGGTACACACGAAACACGTCATGCGTATGAGCATATCGCATTTGTTAATTAGATTTGTGAATGCAGGTTCATGAACACTATTAATGAATATAAAAATGTGTGCAGCTTGTTCTTCTGCAACATCTTCGTCATTACTAATGACCTTTTCTTTATTAGTGAATTTTCTTTAAAACAAATTGACTAATGAGAAGATCCCGACTTTTAAATTTTGAAAAAATTTCTTCAAATGAACGCGAACTAGGCCCCCTAGAACCCATATCCGGGGTCAGTTGCAATTTTTATATGTATGTATGTATATATATATATATATATATATATATATATATATATATATATATATATATATATATATATATATATATATATATATATATATATATATATATATATGTGTATGTATCCCACCGATAACACAAAAATAATGGGCCAATTTTGATCAAATTTTCTGAGTACCTTCCTTTTGTAAGTGGCTTGGACAAGTTTGTTAGCCAGGAAAATTGGCCCAAGTTTTCCCAGAGAATGTTGTGTTACTTTCGGAAAAAAATCATATCTTTGGAAATAACAAAGTAAGGCTAACCAAATTTAGGGCAACCAAATTTCGTACGCGCGTTTGCTTTATAAAGATTGAACCATGTACCAAAATTTAGGTCTGTAAGTTTAAAGACACAAAGTTAAGGGCGTTTAAAAAAAAAGGGGGTTTATCGTCCACATAACGAAATCATACTCTAGGAAAATACTCACTTTCATTTTCTAAATTCGTCTCAAATCTACTCACGAAAAGGTCCGCAATGAATGGCGATAGCGGGTTGCCCATTGCCGTGTTTGTTCAAAAAACTCATTGTTAAATTGAAAGATATTTAGTTTTATATAATGGTTTGTTAGAGATTAATATTCTTTGCAAACTTATTCACTTATGTTGACCAATTTCAACGATTGGTCCAAATACGTTTAACAGTGCTCGCCACAGGTTCCAATCTTCACTTTGTGATTTTTTTCTCCCCTTAGGACTCGTCCGCGTCTTTGCCGCCCCGATAGCACCGCAGCGGTTGGCTTATTGTGCCTGCCCTTTGTCTTTTCTACTCCACCAATTCCAAAATCACTGTGCCTTGAACTAGTCTGCACACCAATTGGTAGGGTGAAGTTTTATATTGCTCTGTCTCCGGTCTAGACTGACCGTGGATCAGTTGTCATCTGCGGTCTAGAGCTTTACACTCGCACAAGATGTGCTGGGCTGATTCCTTCCCCTCTCCGCAGGGTCTTCATGTAAGGTCCCCCTCGAACAGTACTTAATGGATACCCTGGCAGTGCTCTTCGTCACGCCCAGGATCGGTTCTGGTCCCATAAATGGTTCTGCTGATCCCCTCTGTCAGTTTCTTCATTGACTTTGACCCCCGAGTGACCTGGCACCCAGATGAGGGTGACCTCATTCTGCCCAGCCAGGTCTTGTCTCGGCATTCACTTACCAGCCTGGGATTTACCCGTGGGCTACTTAGGGCCTTCAGGGCTGCCTGGCGGTCTGTGGCGATAAGGATCCACTTGTTGGTGTAGCCCCATCCTCTTGTTCTTTTGCACGCAGTGCAGGATGGCGTACATTTCGGCCTGAAAGACCGCTGCATGAGCCCCGAGGGAAATACTGAGTCATACCCTCGGTCCTTCCGAATAAACGTCTGCCCCCGTCCCACGCTCCCCGCCGGATCCGTCTGTGAACCAGACGAGCGCGTCCCGTAGTAGGCCCGGCGTCTCCCTTCGCCATGCCTCGCGGTCGGGGATT
This sequence comes from Tillus elongatus, assembly GCA_964006375.1. Taxonomy (NCBI): domain Eukaryota; kingdom Metazoa; phylum Arthropoda; class Insecta; order Coleoptera; family Cleridae; genus Tillus; species Tillus elongatus. The sequence continues at coordinate 169,507,337 of OZ023266.1, forward strand.
TTCACTTAGTGATATAAACTTGTTAAGTGTAAAGTTATTCTGGAAAACTATGAGGATCTCAGGTACAACTCTAATGAAAATAAACAAACATTCTGGATATCTAAAGGGTGGACGATTTAAGATTTGGAATTTTAATCGGCTATAAAAAAAACTAATGAATATTTTTTCAAAGGTATGAGTTTATTAGAAAGATTGAACCTTTCCATTTATGAATGGAAGACAATATTATTCAAATTACTGCCACGGCTAGCCTTACAATACCCCATTCGATCAGTCCAATTTTTCAGTACATTTTAGATTATTTGCGCCTCTATTTCGTCAATAGCAATCTCGATTTCATGTTTCAAGTCGTCAATTGTCTCTGGATGGTTAGGGTAACACTTGTCCTTAACGGCTCCCTACAAAAAAAGGTCCAACGGAGTCAAATCGCAGCTTCGAGGTGGCCAATTGACATCAGCATTTCGGCTGATTATGCGATTTTCGAAAACAGTGCGCAAAAGATCGATTGTTACGTTGGCTGTGTGGCACGTTGCGTTGTCCTGTTGAAACCAAATGTCGTCTATGTCATACTCTTTAATTTTGGGACACAAAAAATCTCTTAGCATGGCGCGGTAGCGATCGCCATTTACCGTAACGGCGTTTTCTTGCTCATTTTCAAAGAAAAATGGCCCAATAATGCCGCCAGACCAAAATCCGTACCAGACAGTCAATCGTTGTGGACGTATTGGTTTCTCCACGATGGCGTGTGGATTTTCTGAGCCTCAGATACGACAATTTTGCTTATTGACGTATCCTCCGAGGTGGAAATGAGCTTCATCTGAAAAGATGATTTTTCATCTTCGATCAAGCGGTCTTCGGCCCATTGAGCAAACCGAAAACGCATCGGATGGTCATGCGGCTTCAGCTCTTGTACTAATTGAACTTTGTATGCATTAGTGCCGAGATCTTTATGCAACATTCTTCTCAAAGAAGTGCATGAAATGTTCAATTCTTGAGAAAGATGACGAGTTGATGTTGATGGTTGTTCACGCACACTCTGAGCAACAGCAGCGACGTTTTCGGTTGAGTACACTGGACGAGTATGTACACGGGTTGTTTTATCCAACGAAGGTCCAGTTTCACGAACTCGCTTCACAAATTGATCCACAAACTGCGTTTTTGGCACATCCTTTTTGTCACTTTTTTTCCGTAATTTTCTTACAGTTTAAGTAGACTAACCACTTTGGAAATAAGTTTTTAATATTTTACAACTTTGTTCAAGCAAAAAGCGACCCATATCATACATGTCAAACATAAAACTAACTTTCTGTGACATCGGAAATGTCATCAAACCTTCCAACCTCAAAATAACCAACCATAGTTCCAATGCCAAACGTTAGATGGCCCAGCCGTTACTTCCTTATTTCAGTGATAAAAGAAATTTAATATTAATGCTTTTGTATGAATGATATCGTGTTAATCGTACGGTATATGGTCGTCGCGATAATTTACAGCGAGGGCAAACAGACAGGCTGCGGTTCGAATAAATCTAATTACAAGTTGTGTGTAATTTGTCCGATTGTGAATTGTAACGCCGTTGGGGAGTATCAGAGTACCACGTGTAACAGACAGATTTATTGTGTTAACAGGTCCCGCATGATTAATACCATTTAAATATTAATAATCATGTTCACATTGTGGGATATCAGTTCAGAATTTATTACTAACACAGACGTAGATGTGTAGACACAGGGTGTGCCAATTAAAACTTCCCACCTGAAAAAGTCGGAATTGAAAAAAAAGAAAGAAAACCCGAGACATCTTTGTTTTCAAGGGGGACGCATAATGTCGTAAGATTTGGTGTCCTGGAACCTACCTCTTAGGCAGGGGCGTAAAATACCCTTAAATTTTAAATGGCACACTATGTTCATAATCCAGTCGAATAAGCATTTAACCCCGGAATGAAAGATAATAAGTTGAAAATTTGCATGGACCTTCCCTTTGACATTCTCAAGACTCCTTCAAAAGTCTCATATCTAGTGTACGCGTCTTGAGATATTCAAGGTCAAAGGTCGCAAAAATCAGTTTTTGAAGTTTTTATAAATATTGTAGAGCATAAAATTCTCTAAACTCTGTGCATTAACACTGTTTCTTTATCACCAACAGTTTTTGAGATATAGCGCGAGTTAACTTTCGGGTTAACACGATTGACTTTTTAAAACAATTTTTATTAACTATTACAAAAATACACAAAGTTATACATAACGGGTGGGCCATTTAAGATTTGGAATTTTAGTCGGCTATAAAAAAACTAATGAATATTTTGTTATGACTTTGGCAAGCAGGATATCTGTCTCCAATAAGTTGGTGTCGTCTGCGCGGGTGAGTCAGTCTTTGGTGATATTGCGAACAGAAGAGGATGAGATTAAATCAATTGTGAAGACAGTGAAGGACCACAAGGCACCCGGGTACGACGGAATAAGGGCAGAGACACTGAAAGGAATAATGGATGAGATTGTCACTCCTCTGACTTTTATTATAAATCGGTGTATAGACGAGGGCATATTCCCTAGGGCTTTTAAAATGGGTGTTATCAAACCTTTATTTAAGAAAGGAGATGTGCTGGATACCGCTAACTATAGACCGATATCACTGATTTCCAGTATTGCTAAAGTCTTTGAGTGTCTCCTGAAAGAACGCTTCGATGGTTATCTCGATAAATATGGATTATTATCTGAGAGGCAGTATGGCTTCAGGACAAAGACATCTACGCAGGATGCCATAATTGAACTGACGAGAAATATATATCACAGTCTGGATAACACCAGACCTTCATTGTGTGTCTTGGTGGATCTAAAAAAGGTATTCGATACGGTTGATCACACAAGATTGCTTGAAATACTGGAGAAAATTGGGTTTAGGGGAAGACAACAACAGCTCTTACAAAGCTATTTGTCTGACATATATCAGGTGGTGTGTGTGAATGGTGTTCTGAGTGATGTGGTAAAAATGAACTGTGGTGTTCCGCAAGGAACCATTCTAGGACCCTTATTATTTAATATTTATATAAACGACCTTTTTTATGTTAGATCGTTAGGAAAGATAGTTGGATACGCGGATGATGCTGCTATATTTTATAACGCAGAATCATGGGATATACTCAAATCTACAGTTGAATCGCATTTTCGAAAAATCCTGGAATGGTTTCAAAACCGATTGTTGACTGTAAATGCGGCGAAGACAGTGTATATACCATTTTCATGCTACGAAAGGAACTTGCCAACTTTTACCACCTTGGAAATATGTGATGGCATGAAGATAAAAAGTTTGAAGCATGCGGTGTATTTGGGTGTTACTATAGATTCACACATGAAATGGGAGCACCACATTTTAAATGTAACTAAAAAGATTCGCTCTGTGATGGTAAAATTTGCAGTATTGAAAGAGATGCTACACATCAAACACCTGCGGACTCTATATTATTCTTTAGTGGAGAGTCATTTACGATATGCTATAATAGCTTGGGGTGGTGCTGCAAGGTGTCATATATCTCAATTACAGATTGCTCAAAATTGTCTCATCAAGGTGATTTATGGTAAAGAGCGCACATATGCTACGGATGTTTTATACGCTGAGACAAAACTGCTGGGTGTTAGGCAGCTTTTCTACTTTAATGCTGCTGTATACCAGCATATTCATCGATGTGAATTGAAAGAGTTGAGTCACAACTATAATACGAGACACTGCGCACACGCATCTAAAACGGAAAGAGCTAGGAAGACAATTGCACAGCGTTCCTATGCTTACCTTTGCGTAAGAATATATAATTCTATACCAGCCCAAATTCGCCAGCAGCATGGACTTCGAGGTTTTAAAGTCGGTTTAAAAAAGTGGATAGTTGGACTAGATCGTGAAGTAATTCACAGGGTCGTGGAGGTTAATATGCTGGTGTAGTGGTCTTTCCTTTGTATTTTGTTGTTTCTTGTGCCTGGCGTCTGACCTGTGGGGCCCGCGCATGTGTGTGTGTAGGTTACCCATAGTGTGGCTTAAGACATTTGGTAAAAGAGATTTTATCTATAGTCAAAAAGCATAGTTATGTTTTTTTATATTTTCCGCGAATCGCTGGAGTTCGTCTGTAGTTTTGGTTTTTGTTTGTATTTCTTTACAGTGTCAGAGTGTGCACTAGCTTATCTTTAGAGAGAATGATGTTACAAGTATCACCAACAAGTCTTCGACTTAGGTGACTTTTAACGTTATTGAACAACCAGGCTCTTGATTAGCCTTGTAAGTTATTTTGTGAGAAATGTATATTTGTTCAATTTTGTTCAATCAGGCTCTTGATTAATCTTGTAAGTTGTTTTGTAAAAAGAGGTATATTGTTCAATAAATTATTATTATTATTATTATTAGAAAGATTGAACCTTTCCATTTAGGAATGGAAGACAACATCATTCAAATGACTACCACGGATAACCTTACAATACCCCATTCGATCAGTCCAATTTTTCAGTACATTTTCGATTGTTTGGGCCTCTATTTCGTCAATGGAAACTTAGATTTCATGTTTCAAGTCGTCAATCGTCTCTGGATGGTTAGCGTAACACTTGTCCTTAACGGCTCCATACAAAAAAGGTCCAACGGAGTCAAATTGCAGCTTCGAGGTGGCCAATTGACATCAGCATTTCGGCTGATTATGCGATTTTCGAAAACAGGCGCAAAAGATCGATTGTTACGTTGGCTGTGTGGCACGTTGCGCTGTCCTGTTGAAACCAAACGTCGTCTATGTCATACTCTTCAATTTTGGGAAACAAAAAATCTTTTAGCATGGCGCGGTAGCAATCGCCATTCACTGTTACGGCGTTTACTTGCTCATTTTCGACGAAAAATGGCCCAATAATGCCGCCAGACCAAAATCCACACCAGACAGTCAATCGTTGTGGATGCATTGGTTTCTTCACGATAACGTGTGGATTTTCTGAGCCCCAGATACGACAATTTTGCTTATTGACGTATCCTCCGAGGTGGAAATGAGCTTCACCTGGAAAGATGATTTTTCGGTAAAAATGCTCATCTTCGATCAAGCGGTCTTCGGCCCATTGAGCAAACCAAAAACGCATCGGATGGTCAGCTTTTGCACTAATTGAACTTTGTACGCATTCATACTGAGATCTTTATGCAATATTCTTCTCAAAGAAGTGCGTGCAATATTCAATTCTTAAGAACGATGACGAGTTGATGTTGATGGTTGTTCACGCACACTCTGAGCAACAGCAGCGATGTTTTCGGTTGAGAGCACTGAACGAGTACGTACACGGGTTATTTTATCCAACAACGGTCCAGTTTCACGAACGCGCTTCACAAATTGATCCACAAACTGCGTTTTTGGCACATCCTTTTTGTCAAATTTTTTTCGTAAATTTCTGACAGTTTGAGTAGAAGACTCACCATTTTGAAAATAAGTTTTTAATATTTCCCAACTTTGTTCAACCGAAAAGCGACCCATTTCATAAATGTCAAACATAAAAATAACTTTCTCACATCGGAAATGTCATCAAACCTTCCAACCTCAAAATAACCTATAATTCCAATTCCAAACGTTAGACGGCCCACCCTTTATAACATAAAAATAATAAAATACTGATATCAACATAAATGTGATATAAAATTGCGTAGCAACGAAATGACTCTGCTAAACTGTGACGGGAAGTGAACACTGAGTCTTCGTGCTATGCCCTTTAATAATATTATGGATGAGGCTTCAATTGTTCTTGGATGCAGTTGTCTATCTCTGCATCAGCTATTCCATTGTTTATTGATGTCGGTTGTTAGTTCAGTTCAGTCGTATATCCATGAGAATGCTACCTTGTAATTACACTGTCTATTGTCTTACACTGTATCACTTTGTCTTATAATATCCTATTGTTCCCGATGCTGGTATCTCGCGGAAAGTGGGAGGCCGGAGTCCGTTTCCGTATATAGGTCAATGCAATGCCAAATACACGGTCATATGCGTCGCACGGCAATATTAATATGTCTACAAAACATTCCAGAAACGATGCTGATGTTCTAGTCGTCGAAAGAGCCATTGTCGAATCTGAGCAGCAAAAGACTGACGTCATCGTTGGAGAAGATATAGATATTCTAATTGTTTTAATAGGACGAACATAATCGTGTAATATATATATATATATATATATATATATATATATATATATATATATATATATATATATATATATATATATATATAGGATGAATCTAAAGTAATGGTACACAGAGCAATGGCCGATTCTTGATTTAAAAAGATGCGATTCAGCTATATTTAGGTTTTTCCAAAGTAACTGGAAAACTGGTCGAGTACAAGCCGTCCCCAAGAAAGGATCCAAAGCGCTTCCTAGCAACTACAGGCCTACTTCTCTCCTTTCAGTTGTCTCTAAAGCGATGGAAAAGTATATAAACACCGAATTGCTAAAATTTCTTGAGAAACAGTTTAATCCACGACAGGCAGTATGGATTTAGTCAGCGCAGATCAATTGCCGACTTTCTTTCCTTTGTCACCCATTCTTGGAACAAGTCTATGGAACTACACGGCAAATCCCAGATTGTCTCACTAGACATATCCAAAGCATTCGACCAGGTCTGGCACGCAGCGCTGCTTAATAAACTTCCGGCCTATGGCCTACCACAAAAACTCTGCATCTGGACAGCAAATTTCCTCTCCAACCGGAGCATTTATGTTGTCGTGAATAGTCATTCCTCTAAACTGTATCCAATTAATGCAGGAGTCCCTCAAGGTTCAGCTTTAGCCCCTACTTTGTTTCTTCTTCACATCAATGACCTCCTCTTTAGCACATCCAACCCACAGTGACGCAAATGAAGGCACCCTTCACGCAAATATACAATATTCTAAGCCTGTCTCTTTAGCCCAATTAGATGAAGATCGCAGACTCATGGAACTTTATAGTTAGAAACTTGCTGTGTGTAACTGCACGACACTAGTTGTCAGTTGTTAACTGCAATTTAGATACATGTTCTATTCAACATTAATGCATAAAATAACATTTCTACAGATGACTGGTTACGGATCAAAACACACAGATCTAAGTCGCTTATTTCAAAAAAAAATCCGATCTACCGCCTATATCTCAAGGAAAAATTGGTAGAAGTAAAAAGCAACTTCGCAAGCTCGGACATGTAAAAATCAACTTCGCATGTAAGACAGATACAAAAAAAACTTCTAATGCACTAAGTGATCATACCAAATTGGAAGTAGTGCTTGAGTTTGAGGAAAACTCACATACTTCGAATCGACAAGCAGCCAAAACATTGGCTGTTAGCCATTCATCGATTATTCCAATAATAAATGTAAATAAAATGTACGCCTATAAAATAATACAAACTCAGGAGCTCATGGAGGACGATTGTGATAGAAGAACGTCTTTTGGTAAACTAATGATTGAAACGTTAGATAACAATCTCATCCGGCTATAACATGTTTTGTTTTCTGATGAGATTTGAGCCAATTAGAAACAGTCATCGTATTTTCCCATATATTTAAGGATAACTGACTGAAGCATATGCATATAAAAGTTATGTTAAGACAGCATATAATAGAGGAAATGTTATATGTACATAGAGTGTGCAGTAAGTGTATCGGCACAGAAACATTGAACTTGAGAAGAGAAAAGTATGATATAATATGTGGTTATGTTTTATGCTTGTGCTATTATATTAAATATGATGAAATAAATGCAGTTTTTACTATCGAGTGAAACGGACCATGGACAATCCTCATGCAAACAATCTTATGATTAGCAACCAGACCTGAAAAAGGAGTTATTCAAGTAGACGATATGATAAATATAGAGACGTGTAAAAGTCTGGACGCAACAAGTACGTTATCACATTCAAAATGTAAATAAAAAATTTCCGGGCGCAGCACGTGCGTTATAGTAGTGAATGTTTATAGGAATTGTACCCTATTATTATATAGCATATTACTAAAATTAATACTTGAAACTTACGTAGACCTTAAGATCAATTTTAGAGGTCCTAATACGCACACACTTGAAGAATTCTTTCGAAAATGTTACCATCGATATCCCTATATTATCAACAAAATCTTGAGTTCTAACTCCTTTTGAGAAAAATGCCCAAAACTCAATTTTCTATGAAACTAAAGAATTAAATTTTGCTATATCTGTAGATATTGTAAGTGTCTTCAAAAGAAACTTGTATTACAACTTTCATTAAAGTTATACAAAAGATTTCCAGAAGGAAGCTTAATTCCTATTTAGAAAAGTAAAGTATCTGCCAAATTATAAACGTAGCAGTTATTAGTGTATTTTCATTGAGAAAATTTACTAATAAATAGATATCGATGGTGAGACTTTTGGAAAATGTCTTCAAATAAGCACGAATTAGAGCCTTTAGAACCCATTTCCATGATCGGTTAAAATGTTTATATATATATATATATATATATATATATATATATATATATATATATATATATATATATATATATATATATATATATATATATATGTTCTGCAAGATACCACCTTCGACACCAAGTTAAATTGCTACCAGGTTCTCCACGCTATTGACATTTTGTGGCAGTGTTAGCGTTGTGACAATTATAGTTTATAAACCTTCATACTCCAGTGAAAAAACTTCAAAAAATGACCCAACCTCCTGAAAAATCCAAAAGTTTTGAAACTTTGCACACTTATTTAGAGGTACCTAAGAATCAATATACCGAAAGTCCTCATGAATATTAGGCGAGCTCTAGCGGCAATTAGCAAAAATAGGGCATTTTCTTTGGTTTTTCGTTAATATCTCGAGAACTGTTGGTCGCAGGCAAAAGTTGATTATATACATAATTAAGGCTTATCAAATTTTCTACAAAAATGATTATATACATTTTTCTCGTATTCCCCATAACTCCCAAGTTATAGATGCTAAAAGAGAGCATTTTGTGAAAAACCACGCTAGGGCGGTACAATATGGCATTTTTAATAATATTTGACAATGGTTTACCTACATTTTTGTATACTAAGGATAATTGAGGATATAAACTTCACAACTTTGTATAAAAATCACGTGATGTATGTTACTTATGATGTATATTGATGAGGCACATGATGTAGGTATATTAAACAATGAAATATGTGAACAAAAAAAAATGCTGAGGTTATTCAAAGAAAAATTTTGTACAGAAAAATCAATCCGCTCTGAATCGCTTCTTGGTAGAATGCCCTGCAATTTAATTATCTTAGCCAGCTTCTACACTTGCTGCCTGAAACAATAGGTAAGTATGCATGAGATGAAGGTTAATATTGAGCCATTTTGATATCAACCAAAGAGTATCGTATGGGGTTAACTGATCAGTTTTCTTGACTATATCTTTCAAATAAACCACAATCACATTACCAAATCCACCTTGTGATTTTTGGTAAGTTTGTAAAGGAATCACTCCAAGTTCCCCTACTGTTATATCAGGTGCGACCGTGGTGAGCCTCGGTATTGGTTTTTCATGTTCGCTTCCAGTTGTACTTCCAGAAGGCACACATTTGATGACACCCATAGAATGGAATGTGTTGAGACCGTCCAGTGTTCTAACATTAAAGTCCGCGTTGTCAAACACAAATTGTTGAAAAAGAGTATCATTATCAGGTTGAATGTGATGAATTGCTGACATTTACAGCTGTTGTGCGCTCTGATATGAAGCACTGAACCCTAAACTTAATAAAAGGTTTACCAACTTCTTGCTTGGAAATCTTCTGGACACAAACAAAGCAACACTGTTCATTATTACTGATATAAAAGAGGTTGGACGTATCTCAGAGATAATACTGTGAGCAATAGAAATGCATTTTCTTTTTTTCTTTTTTCATTATCAATGTCTCCAGAAAAACTTGTAGAGTTGGGGGTACACAAGAAGCTACTTCTTTTAAAAAGTTGTTGCCCCGATGGTAGGCGCTTGTATCATACACATTTTTCTGAACATCCTGCCTTATTATTTTTGCTGCTGCTTGTACGATTCTTAGTCGCTCATTACTTTCATCAGCTTTTCTGTCATCATACCATGAGTTAAAAATTTTGAATCCAATATCATTGAAACAGATGGTTGCATCCCTCTATCCAACTCCCACAGCAATTATAATTCTCTTCCATATTTGTCTTTGAGTTTGCTTTTAATTGTATCATTTGAAGGAACATCCCAAGATACTGCAGAACGTAATTGTTCAAAGGAAAATTGGCATTCCTCACTATTCTCAATGAGGGAGTAAATCTCTTCCATAGCCTTTATAATGTAATCTGCCTCGGGACGTCCACGTTTTCTACCCTATTCTGGAGGCTTGTGGGACACAAATTTTTGGTAGCACTCCAGGTGGTACACTCCATCAGCAGCGTCAACATCGCTAATGCCAGACAGACGCAGGATAATTTCTTCTGCCTTTTCATCATTTCTCCTGTCTGCAGAATTCAATACAGTCATAAACATTTCCTTACTTCGACAATAGAATTCATCTCAAACCAACTTTCGTTACACCAGAAAGTGAACCAAGGATTTTGTCGCACAACAAACAGTTCTCTTCCATTTAATATGTATATAATGTAAACACAACATACGTTTACTGTGCGAAAAACTACTAAGGCACTGACCGAACGAAAATGGTAAGAACGCTGGAAAATGTAATAAAAGTCGAAGACGCAGCAAGTGCGTTATGGTAGTGAATTTTCATAAAAATGATCTGGCACAAAATATTTTATTATAACTTTTTTTTCTTGTAACATAGAAATCTAAATTTTGGCGTATAGTTTACTTTTTATATCGTAAACGTACCTACCAAATTTGGTTATCATAGAGTTTTTATTTTTTAAGATAAAAATTTTTTTCAAATGAAAACTCAAAATTTTTCTGGAAAACCTCGTCCGATTTTTCTGATTCACTAACTTATCAAAGACATTTACAAAGGGAAGGTACATGCCAAATTTTATCAAAATAGGCCCATTATTCTTTGAGATAAAAAATTTTTTTGAATGAAAACTCAAAATTTTCCCGGAAAACCTCGTCCGATTTTCCTGGCTAACAAACTTGTCAAGGCTATTTATAAAAGGAACGTACATGCCAAATTTTATTAAAATCGTCTTATTACTTTTTGAGATAAGAATTTTTTTCGAATGAAAACTCAAAATTTTCCCGGAAAACCTCGTCCGATTTTCCTGACTAACGAACTTATCCAAGCTATTTACAAAAGAAACGTACATGCCAAATTTTATCAAAATCGGCCCATTATTTTTTGAGTTATCGGTGTGATACATATATATATATATATATATATATATATATATATATATATATATATATATATATATATATATATATATATATATATATATATATATATATATATATACATAAATATTTATATTAATATATATATATATATATATATATATATATATATATATATATATATATATATATATATATATATATATAATATATATATATATATAAATATATAAAAATTGAAACTAACCCCGGATATGGGTTCTAGGGGTCCTAGTTCGCACTCATTTGCAAAAATTTTTTCAAAATTCAAAAGTCGGGATCTCCCCATTAGTGAATTTTTTCTACGAAAATTCACTAAAAAAATGAATGACCTCACATCAGACTCATGCAACGACGCGGATAGCAGGAAAACCTGACTGGAACTAACTGCCGCTCCGCGCCGGTTTAGTAGGCATTGTATGTACTATGTTTAATTTAGTAACTTATTATTGTCACATATTATTAGAAATGCCATATTGTACCGCCCTTACGTGGTTTTTTACAAAACGCTCTTTTTTAGCGCCTATAACTTGGGAACCATTGGGAATACGAGAAAAATGTATATAACCATTTTTGTATAAAAATTGATAATCCTTAATTATATGTATATGTATATGTATATGTATATGTATATGTATATGTATATGTATATGTATATGTATATGTATATGTATATGTATATGTATATGTATATGTATATGTATATGTATATGTATATGTATATGTATATGTATATGTATATGTATATGTATATGTATATGTATATGTATATGTATATGTATATGTATATGTATATGTATATGTATATGTATATGTATATGTATATGTATATGTATATGTATATGTATATGTATATGTATATGTATATAACCAACGGTTCTCGAGATATTAACGAAAAACCAAAGAAAGTGCCCTATTTTTGCTAATTGCCGCTAGAGCTCGCCTCATATTCATGAGGACTTTCGGTATATTAATTCTTACGTACCTTTAAATAAGTATGCATTGTTTTGACTGGACTATTCAGTATTTTAATTAGTGATATTTTAGTTTACTTGTAAGTACCTAGTTTTAAGTTTTTAGTTTTAACCTTTGCGTGGTAGCTAGTAAGTTAAGTTTATTAAAATATCAATACAATATATATATATATATATATATATATATATATATATATATATATATATATATATATATATATATATATATATATATATATATATATAAACATATAAAAATTTTAACTGATTCCAGATATATGTTCTAGTGGGCCTAGTTAGCGCTCATTTGAAGAAATTTTTTCAAAAATCAAAAGTAGCGACAACCTCATTAGCGAATTTTTTTAAAGAAAATTCACTAAAAGTGAACTACCACACGTTTTGTGAACTGTTTTATATAAAAATGTTGGCAGATAAGACTCTAAGAAAAATTCTGGTAATTTAATTGCTATACGTCATAAATCTCAAGCACTCACTCTCCGGTAGACAATAATGGTTAACCACCCCTTGATAAAACAAAACATTCAGCTAAGTGCAAGAAAATTGTCTAGTAGTTTACTCCCTGGAGATGACCATAATTCATATTATGACATTTAATCGCCTGCTAAATGTTCCGTAGTAAATGCAACAAGACTTAAGGGTCTGTTGGATCCCCTCAAAATAAAGTTACACACTTTTGTGGACAAGCAAACTATAATAAATCTAGTCCAAAATAAAGTGTTGTCAGACTAATTAAGTTATATAAAAACAGCGTTTGGTTTTATAGTTTCTATACAGTGTGGTGATAAAGTTCTGCACATAACTTTGTTAGTGAGTGTTAATTTTCAAAATCCTAAAATAGGCCACTATTATATATAAAAATTATTGTTTTATTGCACACTATTTTTAGATGACGTCGTGATGATTTCTCTTAACCCTTTGAGGACAACTGGTTAGTGACAGAAACCGCCTTCTATGAAATGGGTTGTAGCAATACCAACTGGTTTCCAATGACTGCCATGATGCATAATGGGCTGCCTATGTCCACTAGTAACTGTTAGTGGCATTTATTCAATTGTTCAATCTCAATTCCTCGGGCATTAGTCATTATCTCCCGCGCGTTTTTCATGTGTGTAGGTTAAGTTTGTGTTATACCAGTTTTTGTGATTTATAGGAAAATATTCTGAAAAATGTCTGGTAAGTTATGAAATATTATCATACAAACACATTATTAGTGTAATTGCTTCAGTGTCTGATTATAATTTCTTCGTATGGCATGTAATATGTGTGGTCACTGCTGATAACCACCGGGCTAACGTGCTATTATTTTGTAGGTTGTAAAGATAAGTGGACGTTTGAAGACTCAGGGGCAATGTCTCAAAGAGAAAGTTGGGCAATTTTAGACGATATTCCCAGCGATATTGAATCTATCACATCTGATGTAGATGACGACGAAGCTGAACTTTCAAATCAAGCAGAGCTGCCAGACCCCAGCCAAGAACTGGTTGACATAGAATCAATGGAAATCTGGTACGAATCAGACGAACATGTACAAGATAGTGACTATGGCCCTGATGATGACATCCCATTGTCCGCACTACGTACTAAACTATGTAGAGGTTCGATTTCCTGGACAATTCTCAGTTCACTACTATAGTACAAACATTTTCGAAGCAAACTGGTCCTAACGTGCCAGAAAGTGTGGAGAGTCCAAAAGATCTGTTTCTTCATCTGTTCCCAGAAGAGCTTATAAATCATATTGTGTTTCAAACTAACTTGTACGCTGTCCAGCAAAATTGCCAAAAACCATATGTACCTACTAATAACGACGAAATCAAAAGATTCCTCGGAGTAAATATGATTATGACTTTGAAGAATATGCCTAGCTATCGAGATTACTGGTCATCCAGAGAAGATATGAGAGACTTCTATATAAGGTCTACAATTTCAAGGAACATATTTTAATGGCTACTAAGCAACATACATCTAAATGATAATGCTTTGCAACCCAAGAAAGACGAAGTGGGGTTTGATAAGTTGTACAAAGTAAGGCCACTACTGACAAAATTATCAGAGACTTTCGCTGCAGCATTACATCCAAGTAAGGACCAATCAATCGATGAATCGATGATCAAATTCAAAGGACGAAGTAACATCCGCCAGTACATGCCGATGAAACCGACCAAACGTGGATATAAAGTTTGGGTACGAGCCGATTCTACCGGTTATATGTGCCAATTTCAAATATATACGGGTAAAGTTAGTAATGCTGTTGAAAAAAACTTAGAAAGTCGTGTTGTAAAAGACCTGACAGGAAGCTTAGTTGGTAAATACCGTAGAGTTATTTAGACAATTTTTTCAACTCTGTGCAGCTTCAGCAAGATCTGCTTCAAGATGGAATTTACTCTTGTGGGACAGTTCGTCGTGGTAGAACAAATCTACCTGATTTCAAAGCAGACAAAATTCTGAAACGAGGAGCGTCAGATTGGCATGTTTCCAGGGGCGGTGTAGCCGCTTTGAAGTGGATGGATAAACGCAGTGTTCTGTTGTTGAGCAATTACCAAAATCCTTTCATAGTAGAAACAGCCTCAAGAAAAAGAAAGAATGATTTGGTAGAGGAAATAAACTGCCCGCTGCTCGTGAAAGAATACAATAGACATATGGGATATGTCGATAAATTTGACATGTACAAATCATTATATGAAATGGATCGAAAATCGCACAAATGGTGGCACATAATTTTCTGGTATTTTCTGGACGCATGTATAGTAAACGCCTTCATTTTGTACCAGCGGAGAACACCAGCAAAAACCATGAGTCTTAAGCAATTTCGTTTGTCAGTTGCTGTTGGTTTGATTGGTGCCTCACCTGAAAATGAGAAACGTGGCCGTAAATCGTCCAGCACATCTTCAAATAAATTTAAAAAAAATTGTGCCATTAGAAGTACAATATGATAAATATGCACATTTGCCAGAACTTTGTAGTTTACTAAGATGTGCTAACTGTAGCACTTCAAAAGATGTCCACAGAACCATATGGGAATGTTCCATTTGTAATGTGGGACTCTGTCTTAACAAGGACCGGAATTGTTTCACCGCGTACCACTAAGTGAGCAGGTGTCTAGTGGTTACTAACGGAAACCATATCCTGCAGGACAAAAGACGTTTCAAACAAATAAGTGTGTCATTTACTATACATTAAATAAGTATAATAAATATGTTTTCATAAGCAAAACAGATTTTTTCAAAAAGAAATTAATTGTGTCCTCAAAGGGTTAAGTAGAAATCATCTCCTCTCTTCTCCCTCGAGACAACGATACCCCGAACTAAAAGTATGTTGCTCACCGCTCACAAAAAGGGCGTGATGTTATAGAAACACTAATTTAAAATGTTTTGGCGGTTCTAAAGATCACCTTCAAATTTTTTAAAGCTTATGGTGACACCGATTGGAAGTATATTTACAGCAATGAATTGGGAAACAGACTATAAGAAAATATTAGATAAATAATTTGAAATTTTATGTTCACTGAAATATTTTCAACCTGCCTGTTGTTATCAGCCTTATCTTCTGCCAATTTATACCTAATAACTCGAGTGTATTTATTTGATATTTGTCCGCGATTGATATGTCGTCACAGATTTCAATCGGATCCAAATCCTGTCAATAGTGATGCCATAATCACCTCCCAAACCCCAACTTATTTGGACTTATGTCTCAGATTTATTATTTTTGTAAAATAAAGAACACACTGTTTGGTTTGAAGGTGAAAAAATCATATACTTACTCAGCTTTAGTCTTGTTCGGCCCAAAATCCTGGATTTATGAGACCTTGGAGTCAAAGCACCGGCTCTACGTTACTTACTTGAAGAGATCTAGATAATAGACAAATAATTTTCAGTTACAGCACGACCAGAATTGAGAAAGGTCAAATGAGGAATTAATTATTCAATCAAAATAGATATTAAAAATACAAATAATAAAATTTATTGATATCAATTAATAATTGGAGTTATGTAAATCAAGACTCCTGGTAAATCAAATATATGTTGTACATTACAAAGAAGCAAAATAAATATTAAATGTAAAGTTAAAGGTTTTTCTATTAAATCTACCAATGCTCTCAATTTTAATTTGTTAGGTAATTTCTAGTTAATTGTTCGGTGTTGGTTTTCTTAAGAGTTTGTGAGAGAAGCTCAGATATTGCTAAATTAAGTAATGGTCAACCATAATTTAAATGAAAGGTTATAAACTATTTTTTTGTACTCTAAAACATATTTGAAGGTTCGTGAGCAAAATGTTAGTTAACATACAAAAAGAAAATACAATATATATATATATATATATATATATATATATATATATATATATATATATATATCGATCAATCTCACTGACTAATTAAACACTGAATGAAAGGCTTCTCCTCCAGACACCAAATTTATTTTAAATCTTTACTCCCGACGCATTTCGACACTCTAAGAGGTCATCTTCAGGGGATAAATCTACAATAATAACAGGAAAGGTCTGTCAGAAAAACATTAGTTTTTCCGGTAGGCAATTGTGTATCTCAGAGCACAATGATGACAAGGTGATCTCTACAGAAAAGTCAAAGATTAAAGTCACAAGTCACACAGTGAAAACCTCAACCAACGGTCAAGTTAAAATCTAAAAAGCTACAGATACAGTAACACTAGCTAAAAATATGCTAAGTTAAACATGCAATTAAAATTAACAAAGCTAAAAACATCAAAGCAAATTGAAAAGCGCTGAAAGCTAAAAAACTGCAAAAGTCTAATATTTGAACATTAAGAAATCAAGTCTATTGTAGAAATACAAAGCAAAGCCAATGAGCGAAACTGACATGTTAAACAACACAATAGGCAGGCATAATCAAGCAAGAAACCCAATGAGAACCGACAGGGTAAAGAAACTGTGAAAGATTAAGTGAATAAAACAAAATAAGCACCACTCACTTGAACAATTCTTAAAAAATTTAACTCGATACTATACAGAAAGGTTCAACAGGTCACAACTTCATATCTTGCGCTAGGGGCCCTGCAACACTACATCTGCATTTGCCAGAAAATTGTCTTCAGGACAAAAATCAATGGAAAAGATCGGCGATTTTTAACGACGGCCATGATGAGGGGCGGCCATTATGTGAACTTGAAACGGGCAGGGTGCACCGACGCAGGTGCACAAAGAAGTGTCAGAAGCGAAACATGTCAATGGCAAAAGAGTAGAGAATGGAAGGAAAGCCATAGAGCAGCCATCTTCAAATTATAGTGTTTATTGTCATGTAGAAAAACCATAGAGTTCAGCAGCACTGTTACACCAATTGGCTATAGAAGGAAGGAAAGTTAGTTACATCAGTGTTGGACAAGTTCAAAACTTCCCTGGCTTGGCACTTGGAATGTTTGAAAATCTCAATTTCTTCTAAGACGAATTGCTCTACGCCAAAGCTTGAAAAGTGCAAGATTTCAGCAGCTGTATTTTTGTTGAAGCAGTGGCCACTCTCCCGCAAATCGCAACCAAAGACTGACGTGTCATTATTGAGCTGGTTTCTACTTCTAAGGTGTTCTGCGACTCTGGTGCCCAAAGATCTTCCGGTTCTTCCTATGTAGACAGCTTTACAACCGGGGGTACCACATTTTAAGCGATAAACAGAAATGAAATTAGACTATGATTTTAATTTTGACTGACTTAAAATTGATGTTGCAATATAATGAAAAATTTAATGAGAAATCTAAATGATGTAGGAAAGTTCGTATCTGGCTGAAGCTTTAAAAAGAATCACTCAAAAAAGTTGTAAAGGACTAACATGCAGTGCACTGGCACTTCCAAAGTTTCACCAGCTGATCTAGGCCTTTATCTAAGGCCCCACAGCTGTTAATTCTCTTGCAGATGGAATGTAGAGGCTGCACAGGATAGCATCGGCATCTAGCGCTTACCATAGGCGCTTAAAGAGAGGACTCAGTAACTGGTAGAAAACGCTTGTAGTGTGGAGACAGAAAGAAAGTGTACGTACAATGTACATTAAATAGGTTAGGTGGGCACTGGGTTGAATCTTGAACTTGAAAATAACTTGAAACTAGACGTAAACTTGAGTCTGAAGAGCAAAACTGTATTTTAACGGTCAACTCGGAGAGCAAAGGTATGTTTGAACGATATACGGAAAAATCAGGCATAAAGGTAAACTTGAAACTGAGAATTGAAATTGAAAACTCAAAACCGTTAACTTGAATCTTGCAATTACAACAAATAATTGCCGTTAACAACTTGCCGCTGCATTAAAAGCTTCACTAGAGATTCACTGTTTAATCCATTTTTCTTTTAAACGGGATGTTACAATCACTGAACCAAATTCAAATTATGTGCAGTACTTGCACATTAATTACACCAAGCATACATGCCCTGAGGAAGCTACGTTTTACTTGCCTGCCCGATAGGAACTCTCCCCGAACCTTACTGTCGATTGGTTTTATTACACGCAGTTCCCGTCTAGAGTCTGTCGCGCGTGTTTAAATCTCATCGGACCAGAGCCTAACCGATATATCTCTTATATAGACTAGTAGTGAAATTTCACGCGAATTTTTATTTTATTTCAACACGAGGGCTCACAGCCTAAATAGTATCATACCGTGAGTGTCGACAAGGGGGAAAGAGGCAAGTTGTGAATTCTGGACCTGAAGGTTCGAAGGAGAAGCAAAAACATGTACCAGCAAGGAATTCCACAACTTGGAAGTCCTCGGAACAAAAGAGCGGGCATAACAGGATGTTCTATATCTGGTGACCTGGACTGTAAAAGGGTGCATTAACTCTGTTCCCTGGTACATCTGTTGGGGGCAGCACGTGGAGAAACTATAGAAGAAAGCTCCTCTGCCCGTGCAAATATCTATAAAAGAGAGTGAGGTCACCAACGGCACGTCCGTGTGCAAGAGATGGCAGCCTTTGGGTGAGGGTAGCGTCACCGATGAGACGTATAGGTATATGCCTCTATTGTAAGATGTCTGAAACAGACGAGTCAGGACAGGAGCAAGTTCTGGTGCGTATTTTTTGATATTAATTGCTGGATCTCGTCAAGGCCAGATGCCAGGTATTAAGAGAAGATAGCATCTTTCGTACCTTTTTAGTTTTGAAAATTATATCCCTCATTTTATGCGCGACATTGGGTACTGTTGGTGGTTGCAGATTTGGAGGTGGATTGAGAGTACAATTGCCGGCGAACAACTAGGCAAAAAGTTCAGCCTTGCCCAGGGCGGTAGAAACAATTTCATCCCCTGAAACAAGAGGTGGGAACGTGCTCTGGCAGAAATTATTTCCAATAGATTTAGCAAGAGTCCAGAAGGGTTTGCTGCCGTTATTAAATTATTTTTATACAAAAACTCGCTAAAAAATTCATCGGAATAACAACAATCTAATCAGAGAACGGTATAGTGAAATGAGACTAAAATAAATGATAAAAAGTCACTAACTATGATTAGAACTCGTCATATAGGACTCGATTATTTGATGTAGCCCACTCGGCCACGGTCGACATGACAGATGTATGTACTAGCAGGTATATCCGCTGGTATGTTAATTGTCTAACGTTTTTACTATTTACACCAAACAATTTTTATTTTACCCTGGATATGGGTTCTAGGGGGCCTAGTTCGCGCTCATTTGAAGAAACGTTTTCAAAATTCAAAAGTCGGGATATCCTCATTAGTGAATTTTTTAAAAGAAAATCCACTAAAAACCAGCAATCGTGAAGCCAGAGAAGAACTCTATACAGCTGTTGTATTTTAGGTATGTAAGATTGCAACTCGCCATTTGAAATTTGGTTGTCACTTTGACTCTAGCTAAATCATAACATTTAATGTAATAATGTAGTGAAGAAAAAGTAATCTTAGGTCAGAAGCTCGAATGGTATTGTCAAGATTACCTTAAAATAAAAGTGTTAACTAATACATTAAGATTGAAAAGATATTGAGAAAGTTATGTTATTTGGTATGTCAAAATTGGAAGCGATTGATGATTTGAAACAAAGTGTCAAATATGTTTTGGGATATTCTTATTAAATGTTGTCATTAAATACTATACAAGTCCTAGGACTTTCTTGTATTGACATATGTATAATTTCCAGCAAATAAATAAATAATAATAATAATAATAATAATGTCAATAAATATGATGGAAAATAAGAAAATTTTATTTAGAGTATTACTTTATTTTACGTAAGGATATAAACTGTTGACCCAACATTTCGTATATTGTCAATGTAATCATAATACAAATGGGGCTTTCAAGATTACTGCATCTAAGCCCCTATTCTTTCGAAAAGGCTTTGTAGTTCACGACAGTCAAGTACAAGCCGTATATTTTATGAATGTAATCTCTTGTAAGGCAAATCCTGCACTTAGTCATCCGTCTCTATAAAACGGATGTAATATAACATGATTTTCGCATATTCCTGTAATGTAATCTTAACGGTACCATCTATATCTGTGGATGCACTCAAAATATTTAAGCTAACCATCCGTTACATCCACCGCAATAATTAAATGCTCTTCTTGAAAAGAATCAGAAGTTTTGTTTCTGAGAACCGTATTCTTAATGTCTCTCTTCTGTATATAGTTTCTAGATGTACGATATGTTGAATTGCACTCAGCCGGCCGTAAATTGCCAGATAACGTAGTTCACATCCGCTATATAGCGCGCTCTAGCTTATGCTTCTTACACTTTTATTCTTGCCAATATGCTAATTTAACAAACTAACTATCTGGCTAATTATAATCAGACTTACCAGTTTCAATCTCCGTTAGATATTATCAGTTCCATCACCCAGTATGGTAATAAATGCACAATATACTTCGAGGATATTGTAGAATATAGAGATCGGTTTTGCTGAACCGTTTATCATCTGATAGTAAGCCCAACACAAATATAGGATTTTATGTTTTACTTCATTAAAAAAGATGAAAAATATTCAATGCCAGATTTTTTTGGGAGCCCAACGTGGGGCTCATTGGGTAGTTTTATCAAGAAAAGTCTGCATTTGTCATCCTGACCCCTCTGATATCTCACAAAACGTCACCGAAATTATCCAAGCTGGCATGGAATTATTTATTCCACGTACACAGAAAACCTCTACAGCCACTCAAAAGCCCTGGTTCTCTAAATCCTGTGACAAAGCCAGACTTGAAAAGGTCAAAGCTCACAAAAAGCTTCTACACAATCCCAGTCAAGAAAACCGTCAAGCATTTAACGACGCAAGAAACCGCTATGTCCGCATTCTTTCTGAGGCAAAAAACTCGTTTAATAACGACATCAAAAACAAAGTACTCTTAAGCTCCAACGGCAGCAAACCCTTCTGGACTCTTGCTAAATCTATTGGAAATAATTTCTGCAAGAGCACGTTCCCACCTCTTGTCTCAGGGGATGAAATTGTTTCTACCGCCCTGGGCAAGGCTGAACTTTTTGCCTCGTTGTTCGCCGGCAATTCCACTCTCAACGCACCTCCAAATGTTCAACCACCAACAGCCCTCAATGTCGCGCATAAAATGACGGATATCATTTTCAAGATTAGAAAGGTACGAAAGATTCCCTCTTCTCTTAATACCAGGAAAGCCTCTGGCCTTGACGAGATTCCAGCAATTGTTCTGAAAAAATGGGCACCAGAACTTGCTCCTGTCCTGACTCGTCTGTTTGAGACATCTTACAATAGAGGCATATTCCCCAGTAACTGGAAAACTGCTCGAGTACAACCGGTCCCCAAGAAAGGATCGATAGCGCTTCCTAGCAACTACAGGCCTATTTCTCTCCTTTCAATTATCTCTAAAGTGATGGAAAAGTATATAAACACCGAATTACTAAAATTTCTTGAAAAACACAGTCTAATCCACGACAGGCAGTATGGATTCCGTCAGCGCAGATCAACAGCCGACCTCCTTTCCTTTGTCACCCATTTTTGGAACAAGTCTATGAAACTACACGGTGAATCTCAGATTGTCGCTCTAGACATATCCAAAGCATTCGACCAGGTCTGGCACGCAGCGCTGCTTAATAAACTACCGGCCTATGGCCTACCACCAAAACTCTGTACGTGGACAGCAAAGTTCCTCTCCAACCGGAGCATTTCTGTTGTCGTGGATGGACATTCCTCTAAACTGTATCCAATTAATGCAGGAGTTCCTCAAGGTTCAGCTTTAGCCCTTACTTTGTTTCTTCTCCACATCAATGACCTCCTCTCTAGCAAATCCAACCCAGTTCACAGTTACGCGGACGATACCACTCTCCACTCCAATATACAATATTCTAAGCCTGTCTCTTTAGCCCAACTAGATGAGGATCGCAGACTCATGGAGGGTTCTATCTCCGTGGATCTCCAAAAAATATTAGACTGGGGAAGTAGAAATCTTGTACAATTTAACCCCACCAAATCACAGTCTTGCTTTCTTTCTCATAAGAGATACACCAGCCCTAGACCCATCACAATAAACAACCAAGTTATTCAAAGTAATGAGTCCTTTTCACTTGTTGGCATCTCTGTGGATCGAAATCTCAATTGGCACCAACAATTGCAGAAGCGGCTGCTGCTGAAATTAGGTTTCCTCTTCCGGGCTTGCAAATACTTTTCACAAGCTAATCTCTATAGCTTATATACTTTACAAATAAGACCAAACCTCGAATACTACTCCCACATCTGGGGTGCTGCTGCCGCTTCTACACTCGCTATCCTGGACTCCATTCAGAAGAGAACTATACGTCTCGTCGGTGACCCTACCCTCACCCAAAGGCTGCCACCCCTTGCCCACCAACGTGCCGTTGGTGAGCTCTCTCTCTTTTATAGATATCTGCACGGGCAGTGCTCAGAGGAGCTTTCTTCCACCTGCTGCCCCCAACAGATCTACCAGGGGAACAGAGCGAATGCACCCTTTTACTGTCCAGGTCACCAGACATAGAACATCTTGTTATGCCCGCTCTTTTGTCCCGAGGACTTCCAAGTTGTGGAATTCCTTGCCGGCACATGTTTTTCCTTCTCCCCCGAACATCCAAAACTTCAAGTCCAGAATTAACAAGTTGCCTCTTTCCTCCTTGTCGACACCCACGGTACGATAGTATTTAGACTGTAAGCCCTCGTGGTGTGTTGTTGAAATAAAAATAAATAAAAAAATTCAATAAAAACATTTAGGTACTTAAATTCAAAATTGGTCTAATTTGTTATGCTTATATTTTCCAAAGTATGATTGTTTGTTTGTTAACATGTTTACATTTCAATTTTGGACCAGTTTACCTTATCGGATTTGCCTGAAATTTTATATGCCTATAAAAGTCAGGTATCAATGCAACATAGGCTTGTCATCAGGATTTCGTGCACTTCGTGGTCTGCCTCGATTAGCAGTAACTTTATTAAGGGTACCTGGTAAAAAAATATATATTCGAAAGAGACAATCGATGTATTACATAATGTAAGTATGTACCCGTTTCTCGCAGACTGATGTCAATCCGTTGAAACATCCTTCTGTCTGGAATTCTCCGATTTGGGAAGGCTTCTTCATACAGTCGTTTCGCCTCATAACAGTTACCAAAAGCCCGTGAATACATAACATGCATGTATGTTAGTTAATTGTTGGTAAAGACTTTCATATTTAATTAGAAAAATTACGGACAATACAATTAATTACTTAAAAATAGTGAGTAGTCTCAAACGTAAAAGATAAATGTAGTATATGTCACGACGAAAACGCAAAAGTCAAGTCCCGTAACGATGAAAACCACTTTGTTAAAAGGTTTGTTCAAAGTTTGTTATCAGGGCTTTTTATTTTATCTTCATGATTGTGTCTTGTCAGTTCTTTTTTCTGGTAAGATTTTAATTTTTAACTAGAGAATAAGAAAAGTAAGTTTATACATACTGATAGCAATTAAAAGGTGAAAAATGTATTCTTATGATCTGTCGCAGAATTAATTATTGAGCGACATCGACATACACAAATTGAAATATCTCGAAAATGGTGTGTCTGAGAGATTTAAATCAAGTATAAATTTTTTTGCTTACAATTGATAAGTGCTGCAATGTAGCTATACGGTAGGTCGATATTACTGGGTGTCAAAAAATTATAGCCAATTGAATGCAAGCCATGTCTTACAGGTGGCGCCTTCTTGTCCTCGAAAACCCCCACATGCCAATTTTCACGTCAAGATTTTAATTTGCCTCGGACTTATTCTGACAAAAACAAATAACTTTAACACGCTGTATTTAAAAAACTAAGCATCTGCGGACCCATATTTATATGAAAAAAATAGTCTTATTTTTTGTGCTGAATGTACACCTGTAACATAGACCATTATTTTTAAATCATCCTGTATAAATTAAACACATTATTGCTATAACAATATCTAGTGATTGCTTCCAGCTCAGTTAGGTAAGCAGTTTGCTTCGGCTTGAGATGCTTAGGATAATATTTACTTAAAAGCACTTTCACATCTAAATCAGTCGCAAGAGGGAAAGCTCTTACTTCTATCATCACATGTGGAGGGTTGATTTGGGACGTACACGTCTCTCACATTCTACAGCCAACACACCGTGATCCATTCACTCTGAAGATGACAGGATTCGGGATAACAATGAGTTCCCCTACAAAACGAATCACAAATGTACTGGAGGAGACATTCAACTTTTATTAAACTGCAAAAAATATCAATACAGGGCATTTCAAAAGTAAGGAAAAGGTTAACTCTTAAAAATAAAAAGTTCGGGACGCAGCAAGTGCGTTATGGTAGCGAATTTTTTTACAAATATTTTTAATGGCAAATGTCTTAGTTTGATGAAAGCATGCATCAAACTTGGTTGCCTATGTAGTAGAAACAATGTACCATATTTAATCGAAATAACTTTATTGTTGGAGAATATAAACATTTTTCAAAAGTCTGGATGCAGCAAGTGCGTTGTAGAAGTGAATTTTCATAAAAATATTTTTAATAGCAAATGCGAGCAGGCATCAATCTGATTACCGGTATAGCCTATTTAGTAGAAACAATGTACTATATTTTATCAAAATTACTTATGGTTTGAAAATATACACAAATTTTCCGAAAATAAACTTAAATGTTGGTTTCCCAACCAACAAAGCTTACGTTAATAGCAAATTGAGTTATTGAAATTTCAAGGATTTAATGAAAAACTGCTTGAAAGCTGTCTATTGGAAGCCATATCGCCATTAAACCCTGCCCACCCCGCACAGCACCCCTATTTGCCCCAGGTCACGTAACTTCCTTGAGGGGTATGAAGTTTTTCTTGTGGTTTATGCAACGAGGGTGGTTGTATGCACACGACGGGGAGGAGAATGCCTACGACGAAGTATCCCCCCGTTCGACTTGTGGCAGGAGTGTGGGGCTGGGGGTGCGGGTGGGGGGCTGTCTGCTTCGTCGTCGGGATTTTTCTTCCCCCTCGCGTGCATACAACCACCCTCGCTGCATAAACCACAAGCAAAATGTCTTGTTCCTACCCACCGAGGAAGTTACGGCACCTGGGGGGATAGGGATGATGTGCGAGGTAGGCAGGGTTTAAGGGGGATATGGCTTCAAGATGTGAAAAATATAGCTTTCAAGCCCGTTTTATTCGAATTTGCTGCTCATATTTCCTTTTTACTACCTACCCCGCCCAGCACCCCTACTCACTCCTGATCCCGTAACTTCCTTGAGGAGTGTAAACAAGAAATGTTTTTTAGTGTTTGTGGATCCAGGGGGGGCCCTAGGCAGGTTTCTGAAAACAGTTTTTTTGAAAAGCGTTCGGGAACTAAACTGCAAATTTACCGAAAATTCGCTACCAAAACGCACTTAGTGCGTCCAGATTTTTTTCTTACAAACGCATATGGCCCGCATCATATTTCGATAAAAAATGCAAAAACGAATTAACGAATTTGTTCTACGAAAATTAGTTTAAAAAATCTATCGACCGTTAAACCATAAACTTCACTAAACCTAGAGCGAAAGCATCAACTTAACTAAACCGACAGCCAAAGCATCAGAGAAAGGGTATATTTGAAATGAATTTTCTGTAAATATTTTAGTAAAATGAAGGGCAATGACGGTTGAATCTGAAATTTAAGGGTTTGAAGAACACTCTTCTTGCAACACTTTCTTTTCAAAATTCGTATTTGTTTCACGTTCTTTGCCTAAACATTGCAAATTTTGACGTTTAGAATTGCGAGTTTGACGTTTTGAGGAAAACTCCAAAATGTGTTTATTTACCTGCCCATAACTTATTTGTCTTTAAAGATAGAGACCTAGATTTTGGTACAGAGTTCGCTCTTTATAATACAAACTCGCATACTAAATTTAGTTGCCCTTACATTGTTACTTCCAGAGATATGATTTTTTTTAGAAAGAAAACACAAAATTTTCCGGGAAAACCTATTCCCATTTTCCTGTCTAACGAACTTATCCAAGCCACTTGCAAAAGGAAGGTACTTACAAAATTTGATCAAATTTCATCATTTTTTGAGTTATCGGTCGGATATATATATATATATATATATATATATATATATATATATATATATATATATATATATATATATATATATATATATATATATATATATATATATATATATATATATATATATATATATATATATACACAGATCTCCTCATTTGAGTTTTTTTTAAATTCGCTAAAATGCAAAAGGGGTCATTTAAAATTTTTAATTCTAATTTTTTTGAGTAACAATCTTTTTCTCCACCCCAAATCCATCTGAGCGGTAACTACCCTCAAACAAGTGTTAAACAAAAGTTGTGTCGTATGATAGCTCACTCTAAAGAAAAAATGATTTTCTATTGTGCGCTACAAACAATTTTCAATTTTGGGTAATAGTGCTCGAAAAAATTTACGGTTTTCAAAAAGTTTCAAAGAATTCAATTGGTTTTTTTTTTTATAATATTTAATTCACGAAGAACATTTAGAAAAACTTCGGGACGCAGCAAGCGCATTATAGTAGTGAATTTTCATAAGAATTATACACTATATATATATATATATATATATATATATATATATATATATATATATATATATATATATATATATACCCGGCCGATAACTCAAAAAATAATGGACCGATCTTGATGAAATTTGGTGAGTTCCTTCCTTTTGCAAGTGGCTTGGATAGGTTCGTTATCCCGGAAAATCTGACCAGGTTTTCACGGAAAATTTTGTGTTTTCTTTCTAAAAATATTCATATCTCCGTAAATAACAAAGTAAGGGCAACCAAATTTGGTACGCGTATTTGCACTATAAAGAGTTAACTATGTACCAAAATTGAACGTAGTAAGTGCGTTTTGGTAACGAATTTTCGGAAAATTTGCAGATTAGCTCCCGAACGCTTAAAAAAAACTGTTTTCAGAAACCTGCCTAGACCTCCCCCCCCTGGATCCACAAACCCCACGAAAAATTTCTTATTCGCACCCCCAAGGAAGTTACGGGACCAGGAGCGAATAGGGGTGCTGTACGGGGTGGGTAGTAAAAAGGAAATATGAGCAGAGAATGCAAATAAAACGGGCTTGAAGGTTGTCTTTTTCACATCTTGAAGCCATATCCCTCTTAAACCCTGCCTACTCCGCACAGCAACCCTAATCCCCCAGGTGCCGTAACTTCCTAGGCGGGTATGAACAAGACATTTTTCTTGTGGTTTATGCAACGAAGGTGGTTGTATGCACGCAAGGGGGGAAGGAAAATCCCCACGACAAAACAGCCATCCCCAACCCGCCAACCCTACCGAAAGTCAAAGCGGGGGGTTCTGCGTCATAGGAATTTTCCTTCCCCCCTCGTGTGCATACAACAACCACCCTCGTTGCATAAACCAAAAGAAAAACTTCTTGCTCATACCCCCCAAGGAAGTTACGTGACCTGGGGGTGAATAGGGGTGCTGTGAGAGGTAGGGTTTAATGGGGATATGGCTTCAAATAGACAGCTTTTAAGCAGTTTCTTTGGTTTTTCTGCTCATATTTCCTTTTTGCTACCTACCCCTCCCAGCACCCCTATTCACTCCCAGTCCCGTAACTTCCTTGGGGGGTGTGAACAAGAAATTTTTCTTGTGGTTTGTGCATCCAGGTGGGGTCCTAGTGATGTTTCTGAAAATAATTTTTTGAAAAGCGTTCGGGAGATAATTGCAAATTTACCGAATTTTCATTAAATCCTTCAAATTTCAATAACACAATTTGCTATTAACGTAAGCTTTGTTGGTTAGGAAACCAACATTTCAGTTTATTTTCGGAAATGTTTTGTATATTTTCAAACCATAAGTAATTCTGATAAATTATAGTACATTGTTTCTACTACATAGGCTATACCGGTAATCACATTGATGCCTGCTCGCATTTGCTATTAAAAACATTTTTATGGAAATTTAGTTCCATAACACATTTGCTGCACCAGACTTTTGAAAAATGTTTATATATTTTCAAACAATAAATTTATTTCGAAGAAATGTGGTACATTGTTTCTACTATATAGGCAACCACGTTTGATGCCTGCTTTCATCAAAGTAAGACATTTGCTATTAAAAATATTTAAAACAAAATTCGCTATCATAACGCACTTGCTGCGTCCAGAGATTTTTTATTATTTTAAACTTACACAGACTTTGAAATCAATTTTAGAGGTCCTAGTACGCGCATATTTAGAGAATTCATTCTAAAGTGTTACCATCGCTATCTCTTTATTATCAAACAAATCTGAGAAAAATGCCCCAAACGTAATGTTCTATGAAGCTAAAAAATTAAATTTTGCTATATCTGCAGATAGTGCAAGTCTCTTAAAAAGAAACTTGTATTACAAATTTAATTAGAGTCACAAAAGATTTCCAGAAGGAAACCTAATTAATATTTAGAAAAGTTGCCAAATCATAAACGTATTCTTCCTTATTAAACGCCAGAATAATTTCGTTTCAGTCAACCTAATCGAACGGGTCTTTTCAATATCAACAATAACAAAATGTCTGCTGAAAATTATAATTTCAGACTCAAAGGTGACAAAGTTATTCAGGCGTTTTAAACTTAAAGGATATCTTGTTCAAAACGTATGAAGTCTGTGCACTATTGTTTCTCCAAATGTCAAAATACCATATATTCGTCGAGCTAGAATCGATCACGCAACCTTCTGCGTAGAAGACGAGCACGCTACCACTGATCTCTCTAAGGATACGTTAACCAACGTTTTGTTTACATAATACTTGACACCAGCTTTATGCCCGGAATATGATATTAAAAGTATACGTAACAATTAATTACAGAGTTAGTAGACATGCCATTGAAACACTTTTAACGACTGTTTCGGTCTTATATGGCGTCTTATATTTACGTTTAAAGATAAAAAAAACTATTTTAGAATCGTTTTTATAGATACTTTACTTGATTTTGTTTACATTTCTACTATATTATGCTACACTTTCAGTCTAAAAACCACAACATAATATATATGTGCTGAGCTATAAGTGTATTTGGTGCACTTCATCAAGCTACAAATATAGTGTATTTTAAAAATTGATCGAATCCCCCAGTTAAATAACAATCAATTGGAAAATTTTTAATTTCATGTCGTCCATCATTTGCGGTATTTGTGGCCGAGATTCCACGATTGTTGCTCCGGGTAGTATGTTGTATGCCTGTTATTTATTTAGTCTAGTTACCGTTGATGTATAGTTTATACATGTTGTATGGATCAATCTACGCGTGGCAGTTCACTACTCTGTCTGTCAGACATTTGATTTTTACCACTAAGTCGTTTCAACGCACGTCTTTCAGATTTTATTTTTAATTTGGAAAAAACTCTAAATATTATGTACCAAATTACTTAAAATTCACAACATAGGTTTATTTACACCATTTATAGCCACATGTATAGTGCGTATTGGTAGCGAATTTTTATTAAATGCTTCAAATTTGAATAACTCAATTTTCTATAAACCTAGAATGTTTAATTTTGACGCGCAGTAATGTCTTTCCCAAGGCAACATATTCACACAATATCATAAAAATAGCTTTGTAATTTTCGGACATGAATATTTTTTTCGGAAGAAGAGTTGAGTTTTAGTGGAGTAAGGTGTTGACGAGGGCAACATACCAACCAAATTTCATCAAAATAACTTCGTTTTATTTCTGAGATACAATTTTTTTCGGAAAAATATTTTTTTTAGAAAAACTGGTCCTATAGGACTGGCTAACGAACTTATCCAAGCTATTAATGACATAAAGATTCTTGCCGAGTTTCATAAAAATCGGCTAATAACTTTTTGAGTTATCGTGTGGAAACACACACACACACTATAACACTGTAAACGATATCTTCTAGTCATACGTTTCGCCACTAAAATTGCCATCAAGAAATATTGGTCCGATTAAACGGTCTCCAAAAATGCCAGTCCAGACATTCAATTTCTGTGGAGTTTGAGTGTGGACGTCGTGAAAATTTCTTGGATTAATATCTGCCCAATAACGACAATTATGGCGATTGACTGTAGAGTTTAATAAAAACGTACACTCGTCTGAAAAACAGATATTGAACAGAAAGTCCCCGTTATCAGCTATTCGTGCAGTCATAACTTTACAAAATTCCAGCCGCCGATTAAAAACATCTTCGTTCAGTTGTTGTACAAGATGAATTTTATACGGGTGATATTTACGATGCCTCAATATTCGCTGAATAGTTATTCTTTCGAAGTTTGAAACAGTGGTCAATTTTCTTGTGCTCAAAGTTGGGTCTGCAGCAATTTGTCCTAAAACTTTAATCTCAGTAGTCTCATTTCTAACCGGAAATTCACGTTCAGGATCCCGTTTTTTGTTGGCTCCTGAACCACTTTGTCGAAACTTTGCAACTAACTACAAAATGTATTTTCTGTTAATATGTCTGTTCGGATGTCGTTCATTAAACAAATTTGCGGTACGGTTGGCACAGTCAGCGTTTTTGAAAAAAAAAGTAATTATTTCAACTCTTTCTTCTACAGAATACACCATTGTGAAATTAATTTTCGGTAGTACTATCAAGTATCAAACCGACCGATAAACTGAAATAATAAACCGCATTTCTCTCATTCCGATAAGAAATGTTCTGATAGTCAATCTTTTGTTTACAAACCAACAAAACATTGACTATCAGCACATTTCTTATCGGAATGAGTGAAATCCGTTTTTGCATCTTCAACTGTCAATAATTTTTAAACGAGTTAATAAAACTTCAAAAAAAAATTTGTGTGCTGAATTCAGAAAAGAAAGAGCTTTCAAATTATGTAACACTCGACCCATGTTCCCTATTTAAAATATAAGGGTTGTTATAACCACCCTTAAGGGGTTGATGTGACAAACTTGAGTTTTATGTCAAAACATGTTCCCCTCAATATTAAAATTGACGTGTTTCAGCGTTTCTTAAAAAAAAATTCTCTGGGCGTAAATCGGTCTGTTTCGTTTTCAATGCGCCACCCTATATATATATATATATATATATATATATATATATATATATATATATATATATATATATATATATATACATGTATATGTATATGTATATGTATATATATATGTATATGTATATGTATATGTATATGTATATGTATATGTATATGTATATGTATATGTATATGTATATGTATATGTATATGTATATGTATATGTATATGTATATGTATATGTATATGTATATGTATATGTATATGTATATGTATATGTATATGTATATGTATATGTATATGTATATGTATATGTATATATATATATATATATATATATATATATATATATATATATATATATATATATATATGTATATATGTATATATGTATATATGTATCACATCGATAATTCAAAAAATAATAGACGGGTTTTGGTTGATACCTTCCTTTTATTAATGGGTTGGATAGGTTCGTTAGCCAGGACAATCGAACTAGGTTTTCCGGGAATATTTTGGGTTTCCTTTTGAAAAAACAATTATCTTAGAAAATAAAACGGCTATGGTAACCAAATTTTGCAAGTAGGTTAACGTTATAAAAGATAAACTATGTGCAACTATTTAGATCTCTAGCTCAAAGGAACAAAGTTATAAGCATTTAATTAAAAAAAAAAGTTTGGTGCCAGATCACTTCTATGAAAATTCACTACCATAACGCACTTGCTGAGTCCGCAGCTATTAAAATTCATGTTTATTTAAATATGAGGAAAGACAGCCTTTCAAAAACATTATAAGCAGCATTTCTATTATAACAAACAGTTGTTCAATTGAATAAAAATGCTTTTAGATTTTCAAGAAATACAAGGGCCATAAAAGACCCGACAAAAGGAAGTCAAATATTATAAAGTAATCACAAAAGCCTGGTGAGGCATTGACTTTTCCGTTTCTTGGTAAATAAGGATATATCACGGTAATTTAACTCCATATGACGGTAATAAAAGTTTATAAAATACACATGCGAATGGGTATGTGATTTGAAGCAGAAACAACATAACAGTATTTCATCGAAGGTGAGAAATGGACAATGTCCATACAAACCGAGAGTGAAACTTAAACTTAATGATTTTACTGCTCATTGCAGCTGACTGCCACTAAAGATTTAAGGATATTGAAAACGAAAAACGCATGTTGAAACACCTGAGAGACTTTCGTTTTCCATGGAGGAAGGTACGCTTCAAAAACATGATCCTACTGAGCTGCCTGCTACTTAGATTATATAACTATATTCTTAAATAATTAAATGTGGTTATAAGTACAGTAAACAACCGCGATAAATAATTATCCATAAAAATATTATGAAGTAAAAATATAAAACGTTATTAATGATGATCTTAGATTTCCTCAAACATAGCATTATTTATTTTAGAGATTACATTAATGTTTAAGAAATCCTGAATATAAAATTGTCTACACGCCATCACTACAGTAGTTTAATTTTATTTTATTGTAGCTTCATCACTTCGTCAATTGGATCAGATTTTCCAAAACTTTTTCCTTTGGTCTACCCCTTTCCTTTTTTTTTTCAAATGTGTAGTTTTCAAATGATGTTGTCAGAAAGTTATTATATCATAGAAAATGAGCAAGAAAATTTGCTTTCCTCTTTTCAATTTCTTTCAGAAAACATGTTTTTTTCTCTTTCGAAAGATAACACACCATTGTCTGGGAAACCCTGGGCCTATGTTTCTGGCTAACGAACTTATCCAAGCGACTTGCAAAAGGTAGGTACTCAGCAAATTTGATCAAAATCGGTCATTCATTTTTTGAGTTATCGGCGTGATACATACATATATACATACATACACACACACACATTTAAATAAATAAATAAATAAATATATATATATATATATATATATATATATATATATATATATATATATATATATATATATATATATATATATATATATATATATATATATATATATATAACATATAAAATTGAAAGTGAGCTTAGTTATGGGTTCTAGGGGGCCTAGTTCGAATTTTTTTCAAAATGAAAAAGTCTGGATTTCCTCCTTAGTGAATTTTTTGTCAACGTAAATTCACTAAAAACAAGCACTTGTGAAGCCACGGGAAGAGTCTACGGCTGTATTAAATATGGAATTCTTTCACAAAGTTAGGGCAAGCATAAACAACCAGATTTGCTATGCAAACTGAATTAAGTCTTAAAAGTTTTCATCTTTTCTTTACTAAATTATTTTTTATACAAAAACTCTCTAAAAATGTCATTGGAATAACATATGTTTTCCTCTTCCGGGCTCGCAAATACTTTTCACCAGCTATTCTCTGTACCTTATATACTTCACAAATAAGGCGAAACCTCGAATACTGCTCCCACATCTGGGGTGCAGCTGCCGCTTCTACACTCGCTATCCTGGACTCCATTTAAAAGAGAGCCTTAAGTCTCATAGGTGACCGTACCCTCACCCAAAGGCTGCCATCTCTTGCCCACCATCTCTTGCCCACCGACGTGCCGTTGGTGACCTCTCTCTTTTATAGATATCTGCACGGGCACTGCTCAGATGAGCTTTCCTCCATAGTTCCCCCACCTGCTGCCCCCAACAGATCTACCAGGGGAACAGAGCGAATGCATCCTTTTACTGTCCAGGTCAGCAGACATAGAACAACTTGTTATGCCCGCTCTTCTGTCCCGAGGACTTCCAAGTTGTGGAATTCCTTGCCGGCACATGTTTTTCCTTCTCCGCCGAACCTCCAAACCTTCAAGTCCAGAATTAACAAGCTGCCTCTTTCCTCCTTGTCGACACCCACGGTACGATAGTATTTAGGCTGTAAGCCCTCGTGGTGTGTTGTTGAAATTATAAAAAATCTCGGGACGCAGCAAGTGCGTTATGGTAGCGAATTTTCTTTAAAATATTTTTAATAGCAAATGTCTTTTTTTGATGAAAGCAGGCATCAAACTTGGTTGCCTATGTAGTAGAAACAATGTACCATATTTCCTTGAAATAAATTTATTGTTTGAAAATATATAAACATTTTTCAAAAGTCTAGATGCAGCAAATGTGTTATGGAAGTGATTTTCCATAAAAATGTTTTTAATAGCAAATGCGAGCAGGCATCAATCTGATTACCGGTATAGCCTATGTGGTAGAAACAATGTACTATATTAAAAACAAAATTACTTATGGTTTGAAAATACACAAAAATGTTCCGAAAATAAACTTAACTGTTGGCAGGTTTCTGAAAACAGTTTTTTGAAAAACGTTCGGGAGCTAAACTGCAAATTAACCGAAAATTCGCTACCAAAACTCACTTACTGCGTCAAGTTTTTTTCTTACAAACGCTTCATATTTCGATAAAAATGCAAAAATGCATTAACGAATTTGTTCTACGAAAATTAGTTGAACAAAAATTAAACACCCCTACTTACTCCTGGTCCCGTAACTTCCTTGGGGAGTGTGAACAAGAAATTTTCCTTGGGGTTTGAGGATCCAGGGGGGTGGGGGCCTAGGCAGGTTTCTGAAAACAGTTTTTTGAAAAGCGTTCGGGAGCTAAACTGCAAATTTACCGAAAATTTGCTACCAAAACGCACTTACTGCTTCCAGATTTTTTTCTTACAAACGCATCATATTTCGACAAAAAATGCAAAAATGCATTAACGAATTTGTTCTATGAAATTTAGCTTAAAAAAAAATTATGCACCCCTACTCACTCCTGGTCCCGTAACTTCCTTGGGGGGTGTGAACAAGAAATTTTTCTTGGGGTTTATGGATTCAGTGGGCCTTGGGCAGGTTTCTGAAAACAGTTTTTTGAAAGGAGTTCGGGAGCTAAACTGCAAATTTACCGAAAATTCGCTACCAAAACGCACTTACTGCGTCCAGTTTTTTTTTCTTACAAACGCATCATATTTCGATAAAAAATGCAAAAATGCATTAACGAATTTGTTCTAAAAAAATTAGCTAAAAAAATTATGCACCCCTACTCACCCCTGGTCCCATGATTTCCTTGGGGAGTGTGAACAAGAATTTTTTTTTGGGGTTTATGAATCCAGGGGGGGCCTAGGCAGGTTTCTTAAAACAGTGTTTTGAAAAGCGTTCGAGAACTAAACTGCAAATTTACCGAAAATTCGCTACCAAAACGCACTTGCTGCGTCCAGATTTTTTTCTTATAAACGCATCATATTTCGATAAAAAATGCAAAAATGCATTAATAAATTTGTTCTACGATAATTAGCTAAAAAAAATTATAGACCGTTAAACCATAAACTTCACTAACCCTACAAATAAATATCCAAAAAGCCACCAAACTTTAAACTGACAGCTAAAGCATCAGAGAAAGGGTCTATTTGAAATGGATATTCTGTAAACATTTTAGTAAAATGAAGGGCAATGGCGGTTGAATCTGAAACTTAAGGGTTTACAGAACATTTTTCTTGCAACATTTTCGTTTCACAAACAGTATTTGTTTCACATTCTTTGCTTAAACATTTCCAATTTTGACGTTTAAAATTGCGAGTTTGACGTTTTGTGGAAAACTCCAAAATTTGTTACTTTAACTGCCCATAACTTCTTTGTCTTTACAGCTAGGGACCTAAATTTTGGTACAGGGTTCACTCTTTATAATACAAATACATGTACCAAATTTGGTTGCCCTTACTTTGTTATCTTCGGAGATATGAATTTTTTTATAAAGAAAATACAAAATTTTCCGGGAAAACCTCTTCGGATTTTCCTGACTAACGAACTTATCCAAGCCACTTGCAAAAGGAAGGTACTCTGCAAATTTTATCAAGATCGGTCCATTATTTTTTGAGTTATCGGTCGGATATATATATATATATATATATATATATATATATATATATATATATATATATATATATATATATATATATATATATAAACACAGATCTCCCCATAAGCGAATTTTTTAAAAAAAAATTCGCCAAAAACAATCTAATCAGATAACGGTGAAATGAAATTAATATAGAAAGAAACTTTAAAAAAGTGATGTCACTAACTAGGATTAGAACTTGTCTTATTATAGGAGTAGGTTATCCGATGTATCAATTTTCAATTCAATTCAATTCTAAAGGTCTATATTACATTATAACAAATTTACAAAAATTTGCATTTTTATATATACTACGACTTAAATATAAAGCTCCTGTTAAAATATATAACTTATCTCTAATTTGTTGTTTACAAAGGAAAAAAAAAGTACATCCTTATAGTAATTAATGTGTTTTCTGTTTAGTTATTATAATTACATTGTACAAGTTGTGCGGTTGTATATAGGAAAAGTGTTTACAAAAACCTATGTAAAATAATTATTATTACTTGCTATGTTGCAAATTGATTTTATTTGTATAACATACAGCCGATGTAGCGGCTTACACCTTTCGTCCACGGTCGACATGACAGCTGTATGTACTAGCAGGTATATACAGTAGTGTCTTAATTTTGTAACGTCTTTATTATTTATACCAAACAATTCTTATCTACAATGAATTCTTTGGTCATATTTGAACGAAATGAAGGAAAATAACTACCTAGAAACAGATCTAGGAGCTGGTTAGTCATTTCATGTTGTATTCTTCATTCACATTAGTACTGCTAGCATAATTATCATTTTCGACGTTTTAACATTTTTTAATTAGAGACTTTTCTATAACTTTTTTTTCTTTTAAGTTACAGATCTGAATTTCGGTACGTAGGATACCCTTTATAACAGAACCCAGCGCAACAAATTTGGTTGCCCTTACTGTGTTATATCCGGAGATTTTTTTTCCGAAAGAAAACACCAAATTTTCCTGGAAAACCTGAGTTTCCTGGCTAACGGACTTATCCAAGCCACTTGCAAAAGGAATGTACGTACCAAATTTGATTAAAATCAGCCTTTTATTCTTTGACTTATCGTTGTGATATATATATACAGGGTCGCTGATAAGTCTGGAAACGGTCGATTATACGGGAAAATATACAAGGTGTCGAAAAAAGTTTTATACAAAAGTTTTTGGGTTCTTCAATGTCTACTAGGCGGTGATAATTTTATTTATACAGGGTTGGTCATACAGGCGTGGCACACCAATATTAATTTTTTTTTAATGGAACACCCTATATATTATTCGATATTTCAATCCTTCTCTTAATTTTGAGCAACATTTATCAGAAGCATGATGTACATAAACTCAATCGTTTCCGGGTAAAAAAATAAATAAAAATAAACGCTATTGTTTTTAAAATCTATTGGATGAAGAACAAAAATAAATGAAAAGTAGAATATCTCTTGAAAACAATCTGTGAGTGTGAAAAGAACCGGTTGCGATGTTTTTAACATTGTTTGAAATCCTATTTTATAAGATGTTCAAAGTGTTCTCCATTGACCTCCTGACAATAATGAATTCGCTTAACAAAACATTGCACTGCATTTACAAGAGCGTTTTGAGGAATGTTATTAATTTCATGCACAATCCTTGCTTGCAACTCTTCAATATTCTGCGGTCTATTTTGGTAAATTAAATTTTTTACATGACCCCACAAAAAAAAGTCAAGCGGCGTCATGTCGGGAGACCTAGCTGGCCATTCAATAGTTCCCCTGCGCCCTATCCATCTGCCAGGAAAGGTTTGATTCAGATATTCCCGTACCTCAATTCCAAAATGAGGGGGTGCCCCATCCTGCTGAAACCATATTTCTTCCGCTGGTAGATTTGGGTCGTTATTGTTCGGAAATAATCGACTTACGTCTGGAACAATTGATTCTTGCAAAAGTGTCAAATATCGAGCAGAGTTCAAATTACCGTGTATAAAATAAGGTCCTATGATATGTCCACCAATAATAGCACACCAAACATTTACTTTTTGCGGTCTTTGGGTGTGAATTTGTTCCATCCAATGTGGGTTTTCGTCTGACCAGTACCTACAGTTGTGTCGGTTGACTTGTCCATTCAAACAAAATGTAGATTCGTCGGAAAACAAAATGTGGTTGGCAAAGTTAAAATTTTGGCGTAACTTCTCCATAATAAGTTCACAGAACTCGATTCTGCGATCAAAATCGTCTTCACTCAGTTCTTGCAATAAATGAATTTTATATGGACGGAACTTTTCCCGCTTCGTAATCTTTTGAATTGAATATCGACTCATATTGTGATTTAAAGCCAATTGCTGTGCCGAAGTTTTCGGATTTTCCACCACATCCAATATTACATTCAAAGAATTTTCTTCATTTGTAACGGTTACTGGCCTTCCAGTTCTAGGTTTATCCTTGATACCGCCAGTTTCGTGAAAACGATGCAAAGTTTTCGAAACTGTGGATTTGGAGATCGATTCCCGCTCAGGATGCAACTCATTGAACATAATCACCACTTGAGCAAAACTTCGTGTTCTATCACCGTACCCTATCATCATTAAAATTTCGATACGTTCGGTTTCACTTAAACTTGCCATTTTGCACAAAAACTGTTGACACTAAATTACTAATGTTTCAAAACTGTTGACACTGAATGAATGTTTGACATTCGTTGTCCTGGAAACATTTTAAAACAAAAGAATAATACTGCGTTTCTTATGGGCATCTTATCTTATCTTGGGATTCCAAACAATGTTAAAAACATCGCAACCGGTTCTTTTCACACTCACAGATTGTTTTCAAGAGATATTCTACTTTTCATTTATTTTTGTTCTTCATCCAATAGATTTTAAAAACAGTAGCGTTTATTTTTATTTATTTTTTTACCCGGAAACGATTGAGTTTAGGTACATTATGCTTCTCATAAATGTTGCTCAAAATTAAGAGAAGGATTGAAATATCGAATAATATATAGGGTGTTCCATTAAAAAAAATTAATATTGGTGTGCCACACCTGTATGACCAACCCTGTATAAATAAAATTATCACCGCCTAGTAGACATTGAAGAACCCAAAAACTTTTGTATAAAACTTTTTTCGACACCTTGTATATTTTCCCGGATAATCGACCGTTTCCAGACTTATCAGCGACCCTGTATATATATATATATATATATATATATATATATATATATATATATATATATATATATACAGTGTGAAACACACTTATGGAATAAAATTCATTAATCGACAAATTAAACTTCACGTTTCTCAGCGTTTCCCGCAAAAACTATTTTTTTCTGAATAATGAATTTTATTCCATAAGTGTGTTTCACACTGTATATATATATATATATATATATATATATATATATATATATATATATATATATATATATACATAAAAAGTGAAACTGACCCTGGATATGGGCTCTAGGGGGCTTAGTTTGCGCTCAATTGAAGAATTTTTTTCAAAATCCAAAAGTTGGGATCTCCTCATTAGTGAAATTTTTTAAAGAAAGTTCACTAAAAAACTTGATTGTGGAACGAAATGCTTCTTGGTTGTCGGTCCGTCTGTCGGTCGGTCTGTTGGTCTGCAAACTTACGAACGAATTGAGATACAATCTTAAAATTTGGCATTCAGTTAGCACCCGATGAAAGAACGCGTCGAATTGTTTTTGGGTAAGATCGCTTCAGGGGGTAGGGGGTAAATGGGAGGGTGATTTGTGAAAGTTGACATTTTTTCGGTAAAACTCGAGCAATATAACGTTTCAGAAGATTAGCGGTACAAGATTATAAACATTTTCTGTATGATTGTACCTGAATTATGATTGTACCTAATTCTAATTGTACCTAATTATTTCATGAGGATGTTTTTCTG
Source organism: Tillus elongatus (assembly GCA_964006375.1). Lineage (NCBI taxonomy): Eukaryota > Metazoa > Arthropoda > Insecta > Coleoptera > Cleridae > Tillus > Tillus elongatus. The sequence goes on from OZ023266.1 coordinate 169,547,810, forward strand.
AGGGAGTAGATTATTCCAGATATGTGAGAGTTATGATTCAATTTGCATCACTATTTTTTTATTTGAGAAAACACATTTAAATTAATATCTCCGTTCATTAAACCACTACATAACACTACATAACCAGTAGTAAATGTATAGATGCTGTGAGTGAATTTTGGTTGCAAACTTTCACACAAATCGGTCAACTAATGAGAATGTAAAAAAAATCAAAAGACAAGATTATATTTTCGAGAATCATATAGCTGGTTTAATAAAATTTGGTATGCATATTTATCCGATAAAGAGTTTGGTAGATAGTAAATTTGAATTTTTTAAGTTGACAGTTTATTCAAATTTGAAAAAGTCTGGACGCAGCAAGTGCGTTATGGAAGTGAATTTCAATAAAAGCGTCTTTAATAGCAAATGCGAGCAGGCATCAATCAGCTTACCGGTATAGCCTATGTAGTAGAAACAATGTACCATATTTGATCAAACTTACTTATTGTTTGAACATGTATAAAAAAAAATTCGAAAATAAACTTAAATGTTGGTTTCCTAACCAACAAAACCTACAAAACAACACTCTTCTTGCAACATTTTCTTTTCACAATCCATATTTGTTTCACGTTCTTTGCCTAAACATTGCCAATTTTGACGTTTCAAATTGCGAGTTTGACGTTTTGAGGAAAACTCCAAAATTTTTTGCTTTAACTGCCCGTAACTTTTTTGTCTTTAAATTTAGTAATCTACATGGTTCACTCTTTATAATACAAACACGCGTGCCAAATTTGGTTGCCCTTACTTTGTTATTTCTGGAGATATAATTCTTTTAGAAAGAAAACACAAAATTTTCCGGGAAAACCTGGGCCGATTTTTCTGGCTAACGAACTTATCCAAGCCACTTGCAAAAGAAAGGCACTCACCAAATTTGATTATGATCGGCCCATTATTTTTTGAGTTATCGGTGTGATCGGGCCTAATTAGCGCTTATTTGAAGAATTTTTTTTTAATTCAAAAGTAGGGATATCCTCATTGGTGAATTTTTTTAAAGAAAATTCACTAAAAGCAGTTATGACAATACGCTACCACAATGATACATGATACAAGTTACATGATAACAAGTTACAATGCATTTGCTGCGTCTAAATTCCTTATATTTGCTCAAGTCGACATTGCCATCGTTAAATTTTATCTTATTGGTTTCTTCTTTAAACTTTTCCATTTTAGTGAATGTTTATTAAAAAAAATTCACTAATAGAGACGTATCGTATCGATGGTGAGACTTTGCAAAAAAGTTTCAAATGAGCGCGAACTAGGACCCCTAGAACCCACATCCGGGGTCAGTTTTAATTTTTATATGTTTATATATATATATATATATATATATATATATATATATATATATATATATATATATATATATATATATATATATATATATATATATATATATATATATATATATATGTATCCAACCGATAACTCAAAAAATAATTCACCGATTTTGATGTAACTCAGCACGTGCCTTTCTTTTATGAGTGGCTTCGATGTGTTCGTTAGTCAGGAAAATCGGACAAGGTTTTCCGAGAAAATTTTGAGTTTACTTTCGAAAAAAATTCTTTTCTCCGAAAATTACGAAGATATTTTTATGGAATTTGGTGCATATGTTGCCTTAAGAAAGACCTTACTACATACCAAAAATTCAACTTTCTAAGTCTATAGAAGGTTGAGTTTTTCAAATTTTGAATTTTCTTTCGAAAAAAAAAATTCTCAAAAAATTACAAAGTTATATAAATGACATTTGGCGGATATGTTGCCTTGGGAAAGGTTTTACTACATACCAAAATTCAACTTTCTAAGTTTATCGAAAATTGAGTTATCTAAGTTTGAAGCATTTAATAAAAATTCACTACCATAACGCACTTGCTGCGTCCCGAACTTTCTTTTACATCTTTTTATTTTTTTCAATCCCTTTTCTTATATATTCTTCATTCTTTTTAATGTGTTATTGCGCTTTAAGCCTAATATTCTTATATTTATGTAAATTATTAATTAAATTAAGTATTTCAAGTGTTACCTCTACCAACTGAAAAAATGTACTGTAAATCTAATGGAATTCACATTAATATCAAAAGATTAAATTAATCGTTATTAAAAGATGAGTAATCAAAAACCATTAACTGTCTGATACATTCATTTTACACGTACGAGAAGATTGCGTGAAAAAAAAATACTTGTACATACAAACGACCTTCACAAAAAAAACACGAATTTGTTAATTTCTATTTATATCACATTATAGAATTGTTTCCAGTTCTTCACGTTATTAGACGAGGGACGTTTCAGAAGGTTCCATTAATTTGCTCACAAATAATAACAAATTTAATAGACAAACGCATCAACTCTCTAACCACAGTATCCTACAATCTTGAAGTATTATTCATAAACATAATTATTAATTATTTAATCGTGGCGTAATTTACCAAGTATTCAGCCACAAGAAGTGAAGATCACCTGAGGAATCTGCTTGAGGTCGTCTTTTGCCAGCATTGTTGCCAAATGCGTGATTAATAATTATATAACAAAGAAATAGTCCACTATTCAAAAGTCACCATACATGGCGATTCACACTACTCATTTACTAGAGATTTTCACACATACAATGACTGATTTAATCAGACTTAATCTTTTAAACAAAAATATTTTGTTGTCATCGATATATCCTCGAATACTGCTCCCACATCTGGGGTGCTGCTGCCGCTTCTACACTCGCTCCATTCAGAAGAGAGCTATACGTCTCATCGGTGACCCTACCCTCACCCAAAGGCTGCCATCCCTTGCCCACCCACATGCCGTTGGTGACCTCTCTCTCTTTCTCTCTCTCTCTCTTTTATAGATATCTGCACGGAAACTGCTCAGAGGAGCTTTCTTCCATAGTTCATCCACCTGCTGCCCCCAACAGATCTACCAGGGGAACAGAGCGAATGCACCCTTTTACTGTCCAGGTCACCAGACATAGAACATCGTGTTATGCCCCCTCTTTTGTCCCGAGGACTTCCAAGTTGTGGAATTCCTTGCCGGCACATGTTTTTCCTTGTCCCCCGAACCTCCAAACCTTCAAGTCCAGAATTAACAAGTTGCCTCTTTCCTTCTTGTCGACAGCCACGGTACGATAGTATTTAGGCTGTAAGCCCTCGTGGTGTGTTGTTGAAATAAAAAAATAAATAAAAAAATCCGGTTATAACGGAAACCGCCATCAACTTTTGTTTTAAGTAGCACAGCCTATAGGTTCAGTGCGAGTTTGTTACTTTTTTGTAACACTTTTCATAAAGGAATCAATAATTCCAAAAAGCTCGTCAATATAATACAGTATAATAGTGTGTTAAATACTTAAGAAACGCTGAAACACGTCAATTTTAATATTGAGGGGGACATGTTTTAACATAAAACTCAACTTTGTCACATGAACCCCTTAACGGTGGTAATAACAACCCTAATATTTTCAATAGGGAACATGGGTCGAGTGTTACATAGTTTGAAAGCTCTTTATTTTCTAAATTCAGCACACTAATTTTTTTGGAAGTTTTATCAGTTCGTTTAAAAATTATTCACAGTTGAAGATGCAAAAACGCATTTCACTCATTCCGATAAGAAATATGCTGATAGTCAATGTTTTGTTGATTTGTAAACAAAAAATTGACTATCAGAACATTTCTTATCGGAATGAAAGAAATGCGGTTTATTATTTTATTATTTCAGTTTATCGGTCGGTTTGATACTTGATAATACTACCGAAAATAATTTCACAATGGTGTATTCTGTAGAAGAAAGAGTTGAAATAATGACTCTTTTTTTCAAAAACGATGACTGTGCCAACCGTACCACAAATTTGTTTAATGAACGACATCCGAACAGACATCTTAACAGAAAATACATTTTGAAGTTAGTTGCAAAGTGTCGACAAAGTGGTTCAGTAGCCAACAAAAAACGGGATCCTGAACGTGAATTTCCGGTTAGAAATGAGACTACTCAAACAGAAGTTTTAGGACAAATAGCTGCAGACCGAACTTTGAGCACGAGAAAATCGGCCACTGTTTCAAACATCAAAAGAAGAATTATTCAGCGAATATTGAAGCATCATAAATTTCACCCGTATAAAATTCATCTTGTACAACAACTGAATGAATATGATTTTGATCGGCGGCTGGAGTTTTGTGAAGTTACGACTACACGAATAACTGATAACGGGAAGTTTCTGTTCAATATCTGTTTTTCAGACGAGTGTACGTTTTTATTAAACTCTACAGTCAATCGTCATAATTGTCGTTATTGGGCAGATAATAGTCCAAGAAATTTTCACGAAGTCCACACTCAAACTCCACAAAAATTGAGGGTCTGAACTGGTATTTTTGGAGACCGTTTAATCGGACCAATTTTTCTTCATGGCAATTTGAGTGGCGAAATGTATTTGGAGTTACTATAAGATATCGTTTACCCTCTACTACTTGAAATTGTTGAAAATGATGATCGCTATCAAGAAAACAAATTAGTGTTTCAAGAAGACGGAGCTCATCCGCATTTTTCACAACTTGTTAGGGAGTTTTTGAACACAGAGTTTCCAAAGCAATGGATTGGGCGTAGAGGTGCTATTGGGTGGCCCCCTAGATCAGCGGATATAACTCCTGTAGACTTCTTTCTGTGGGGCTATTTAAAGAGTAGAATTTTCGCAACAGAACCGGAGTCTTTGGAAGGATTACGACCACGCATTGTTGAAGAATGCCATCTAATAACTCCACAAATGCTCCAGAATGTCAGAGCTCGTTTTGAACAAAATTTCTACTTTTGTATGGAAGCTGCTGGTCAACAATTTGAACACTTACTTAACTGAATAAACATTTTTGAACGCTTGGTTTTGTTTTTTAGTTTTTTTAAATGAAAAATTGACTAATTAGTACGTTTCTTATCACAATGAATGAAATACGTTCTTGCAACTCCAACTGTGAATAATTTTTAAACGAGTTGATAAAACCTCTAAATAAATTAGTATGCTGAATTCAGAAAAGAAAGAGCTTTCAAATGATGTAACACTCGACCCAAGTTCCCTATTTATAATATAAGGGTTGTTATGACCACCCTTAAGGGGTTGATGTGACAAAGTTGAGTTTTATGTCAAAAGATATCCCCCTCAATATTAAAATTCACGTGTTTCAGCGTTTCTTAAAAAAAAGTCTCTGGAAGCAAATCGGTCTGTTTTGTTTTCAAACGCCACCCTGTATATATATATATATATAATTTACTGCAGTAATATTTAATAATAATCCTTGAACTGGCAACACTGCTAATATGAAGCCTCGGAGCGTTCACGTTTTAAAATATATTTATAAATTCATAATGTGCATTTTTTTCATTCAAATTTTTACTTTATTTTTCGTATAGAGTTGTTGAAGAAAAATGTTGTCTGTCTGACAGTTTGACAATGTAATGATGTCTTCAGGGTGTGTTTACCACGAGGAGAAGCAATTTTGTAGCAATTTATGACATGTTTTTCATAATTTCTCACACTTTTGCTTTATATAAGGTAGCTAATAATTATATTATATATTTTTAGTGAATTTTTATTTAAAAAAATTCACTAATAGAGAGGTATCGCTGGTGAGACTTTGCAAAATTTTTTTCAAATGAGCGCGAATTAGGACCTCTAGAACCCATATCCCATATATATATATATATATATATATATATATATATATACATACATATATATATATATATATATATATATATATATATATATATATATATATATATATATATATATATATATATATATATATATGTATATGTATCCGTCTGATAACTCAAAAAATAATTAACCGATTTCGATGAAACTCGGCAAGTGCCTTTCTTTTATGGCTTGGATGAGTTTGTTAGTCAGGAAAATCGGACGGGGTTTTCCGGGAAAATTTTGAGTTTTCTTTCAAAAAATTTTTTTTCTCCGAAAATTACAAGGCTGTTCTAATGAAATTTAACGTATATATTGCCTTAGAAGAGACCTTATTACGTACCAAAATTCAACTTTCTAAGTTTATAGAAAATTGAGTTATTCAAATTTTGAATTTTTTTCTCCGAAAATTACAAAACTATTTTAATGGAATTTGGTGGATATCTTGCCTCAGAAAAGACCTTATTACACACCAAATTTAAACTTTCTAAGTTTATAAAATATTGGGTTATTGAAATTTGGAGCATTTAATAAAAATTCACTACCATAACGCACTTGCTGCGTCCCGTTAATTTTTAGTATTTAAAACTACTCACAAGACCATAAAACATTTTCTAAAATTTTACTTTATTAAAAAAATATTTAGGAAACTAACATTCTGCTCGTTAAAAATAACTCTACTTTGGAAGAACAAAAAGCATATTTCTTCCTAAGTTTTTTGCATAAATATTTAACAGTTTCAAGCCATAATTTTTACCTAAAAAATCATTTGGTATATAATTGTTTACCTGAAAGAGCAGCTGATTTAAATGCTAAATAATCTTATATAATTGTAAATTTGACAATTAATCATGATACTCTATATTGACAGTTGTTACGTACGGGCTCGAACTCGTTCTATTCCAAAGAAATGCAATGTTTCTCTTACCAGACTTTTGGTACTTTTTTTATAAATAAATTTGAAATAAGTTTTTGTTCTAGCACATGGGTCTTTTCTATGAATACAATATGTCCCTGTATGGGGTTGCCAACAGGCGAACTCTCTTATTTTTCATTTTAGCAGGGGCGGCTCTTCAATAAGTGAGGCCGTGCGCGCGCACTGCCGCCTGCCGTGGAAAAAACAATATTTTTGCTATGCTATATTTTAATAAATTTTTATTTACTTTTTTACCTCCTGCATTCAACAAACAAAATTAGTATATCGAGGATCGCAGAGAGTCGGCAGCGATTAATACAGAATACAGAATCAGAATAAGTATAGTGTTAATCGTTGTCGACGTTATATACATCCATATCCATATAAAGCAGACGGGCGGCGGTGTGTATTTTTCGGCGCTCTCACGAAATGCGATACTTCAGTGCGAAATGATCGCAGAATCTTGATGATCTTCGTCGAAAACGATCGAATAAGCAATCTGTTGTGCGCTATAAAATTACACACCTCCAGTTTGTAGTGGACTTTTGGCAGAGCGTGTGTACCTACTACGTAGTAATTTTCGTCTTCGCGTCGGATTGATTTTTAATTAGAGCATTTCGTTGTTGTTTACATGTTCTAACAAGACAATTATTATTATTATTATTATTATTATTATTATTATTATTATTATTATTATTATTATTATTATTATTATTATTATTATTATTATTATTATTATTATTATTATTATTATTATTATTATTATTATTATTATTATTATTATTATTATTATTATTATTATTATTATTATTATTATTATTATTATTATTATTATTATTATTATTATTATTATTATTATTATTATTATTATTATGGTTACTACTTCGGGTTGCTTAATAAGTGGACAAAATAATTGTGATACTGTGATTAATTCAGTGGATATTTTAAATTTAAACGTTAACTTTTTAAGGGATTTTTAACTACTATAATGTATAACTAACTAGAGGAAAACTTGGTAAGTAGTTAATAATTATTAAGTTTAGTAAGTAGGTTGCTTTATAATAATTTACGGGGAAAAATAGGCGAGCCCTTCACTTTTAGTGAATTTTTATTTAAAAAAATTCACTAATAAAGAGGTATCGATGGAGAGACTTTGCAAAAAAATTTCAAATGAGCGCGAACTAGGACCCCTAGAACCCATATCTCCGAGGTCAGTTTCAATTTATATATATATATATATATATATATATATATATATATATATATATATATATATATATATATATATATATATATATATATATATATATATATATATATAAATATATATACAACCGATAACTCAAATAATAAGCAACTGATTTTGATGAAACTCGACAAGTGCCTTTCTTTTATTAATGGTTTGAATTAATTCGTTAGTCAGGAAAATCGGATAAGGTTTTCCGGGAAAATTTTGAGTTTTGTTTAAAAAAAAATCTTTTTCTCCAAAAATTACAAAGGTATTTTAATGAAATTCGGTGGATATGTTGCTTTGTAAAAGAGCTTACTACACACTAAAATTAAATTTTCTGCATTTTTAGAAAACTGAGTTATTCAAAGTTTTCTTTTAAAAACAATTTTTTTTTCCAAAAATTACAAAGTTGTTTTGATGAAATTTGGTGGATATATTGCCCTGGGTAAGACCTTAACATACACCCAAATTCAACTTTCTAAGTTTGTAGAAACTTGAGTTATTCAAATTTGAAGCATTTAATAAAAATTTACTACCATAACGCACTTGCTGCGTCCCGAACTTTTTTTTCTTGCGCACTCCCAATGCATTAAGGCACGAGCCGCTACTGCATTTTAGGTAGGGCATGAATAGGTGGTGATAGGGTGAAATTAACATGTTTTCATTAAAACTCAAGTAATATAACATTCTATGGGTTGTTTATTAGAAAACTTTCAATTTTATCAAAAATCTGGCCAGAGTGACAATTTACGAAATTGTTAGTTAGTTGTATACAGTCTCTAGTTTTTAACACTTTGTGTTATTTGGAGCTGGCGTGACAACATACTACTTGGTTCCGCAACTAGGTGGCGGCACGTTCATCACTCACTTAGTGTTGAAAGGTTGGCTACTTTAGCCGTAATACTTTATAGGTGTATTTTCGCATACAATTTGTATGCCGAACTGAAGAGCTCTAATTAGAGCGAAACCGATCTACGGTTCTAATTGTGGCGAGAATACATCTAGCCTTACATACTTTGTCCCTATATTAGGGTAGAAATCGGCCAGGGCTGACAATTTACTAAATTGTTAGTTTGCTGTATATAGTCTGTATTTTTTAACACTTTGTGTTATTTAGAGCTGACATAACAACATACTACTTGGTTCCGCAACTAGGTGGCGGCACGTGCTTCGTGTCTTACCACTTACTTAGTGTTGGAAGGCTGGCTACCATAGCCGTATTACCTTATAGGTGTATTTTCGCTGCAATTAGTATGCCGTACTGAAGAGCTCTAATTAGAGTGTAACCGATCTACGGTTCTAATTGTGGCGAGAATACATCTAGCCTTAAAAATCTGGTATTCTCCGCTGAAATTAAATTTGGGGTTGAATGTGTGGGGGTGGAATATCGGTGACAGAAATTTCGAGCTTTTTTTTGCTAAAACAGCATAAAAAGTCTCAAAATATATAGAAAACTTGACTCTGGAACGAATTTTTTTTGATCTGTCGGTCTGTCAGTATCTCGGTCTGCCGGACTATCGGTCTGTCGGTCTATTTGTCTTTCGGTCTGTCGGTCTGTAGATCTGTTGGTCTGTCGGTATGTCGCTCTGTCGGTCGGTCTGTCGGCCTCTACGTCTGTCTGTTAGTAGGCGCAATAACTTTCAAACAAATGAGATATCATCTTTAACTTTGGTATCCAATTAGCCCCAAAGGAACGCTTCGAATTGTTTTTGGGTACTATCGCTCCAGGGGGTAGGGGATAAATGAGGGATGACTTGCTGAAAATGGACATTTTTTCGTTAAAACTCGATTAAGATAAGGTTTCAGAAGTTTATGGGCACAGTAATACGGATATTTTCTTTGTGGTCAAGTCATGGACCCCAAATTATTTTCATGGAAATGTCTTTCTGAGAATAGTAGACTGTCACATCTACGTGGAAGCTATGATTCAATTCGCAGCACAATTTTTTTTCACTGTTGTTCATGATTATTTTGACTGCGGATAATTATGCATTAGCCCATTGTCCGAGTTTATGTTTCGATCGTACGTTAGGTCAAGGCATCCACTTCCATATTTTCGACCCATCATTTCACTCTAACTCCAACCATTATCTGGCTTTATTGCGCTTGTGCAGAAAAAATTCAGTAATGGGGAGATAGCGAGACTTTGGACGACATTTCTTGACATGAGCGCGAACTAGGACCCCTAGAACCTACGTCCGGGTTCAGTTTCAATTTTTATGTACATACATACATATATATATATATATATATATATATATATATATATATATATATATATATATATATATATATATATTGTGTGTGTGTGTGTAATAAGCTGATTTTGATGACTCTGATGAAATTTGGGAGGTACCTTCCATTTATAAGTGGCTTGGACAAGTTCGTGAGTCAGAAACATCTGACCAGGTGTCCGGTAAAACTTTGGGTTTTGTATCTCCGAAAATAACAAAGTTATTGTAATCAAGTTTGGTGCGTAGGTTAAGCCTATAAATATTAATAAAAACTCGGGACGCAGCAAGTGCGTTATGGTAGTGAATTTTTATTAAATGCTTCAAATTTAAATAACTCAATTTTCTATAAACTTAGAGAGTTTAATTTCAATACATAGTAAGGTTTTTCCTAAGGCAAGATATCCACAAAATTTCATTAAAATAACTTTGTAATTTTCGGAGAAAAAAATTTTTTTCGAAAGAAAATTTAAAAGTTGAGTAACTCAATTTTCTCTAAACTTAGAAAGTTGAATTTTGGTACGTAGTAAGGTTGAGGCAACATATATAGTAAATTTCATTGAAACAGCTTTGTTACTTTCGGAGAAAAAAATTTTTTTCGAAAGTAAACTCAAAATTTTTCCGGAAAACCCCGTCTGATTTTTCTGGATAACGAACTCATCCAAGCCATTAATAAAAGACAGGCAGTTGCCAAGTTTCATCGAAACCGGTTAATTACAGCTACTGATGAAGACAACTTCGTTGTCGAAATACGTATCAAAAAAAGATAGCGCATAACTCTGTTATTATTGTTGTAGTTTTTGGGGTTATCCTACTTTTTGTTTCAGTTTCCAGCCACAATGTCCAGTCTCAGTCTTTTGTCAATAAAAATTATTATTATTATTTGTTATTTTTTGAGATTTCAGATGTTTTTATGAAAATTGGCTACCATAACGCACTTGCTGCGTCTAGATTTTTTGAACTGCAATTTGCTTTTTACAGTACATACCAACAAAATATCAATCAGATTTTGGACCATATCACATCGTCTTCTATTTTAACACTAAAATAAATTTAATATTGAATGAGACAAACTTTAATTACTTTTAGTAGTACCAATCATAATAAAAATATGTCTAGTCAAAGTAACAAAACCCGATAAAAAAACAATTACCAAAACTAATAAATGCTGTTGAGCCAAAAATAGCCTTGTTAATATATCATATTCCCTTTCTTTGTCCAATTTTATCATATCTTTTGTTGGTCAGTAACAAAAGCAAACAAATACAGAAAACTTTACAACTCTAGATCTAAATAAAAGGACTGTAACAGCGGCAGAAGCAGAAGTCAATGGAAGGTTGATGAATGAATCTCATGAGTCAATAAGAAAAGCATTGACTAACCAACAGCAACCACATACTTATAATTTAAACATGTTTCAAATTTGAATAGCTCAATTTTCTGTAACCCTAGAAAGCTGAATTTTGGCACATAGTTAGGTATTTCCCAAAGCAATATGTAGACCAAATTTTATCGAAATTTTCGGAAAAAAAAATTTTTTTTGAAAGAAAACTCAAAATTTTCCCGGAAAACCCCGTTCGATTTTCCTGGCCAACGAACTCATCCAAGCCATTAATAAAAGAAAGGCACTTGCCGAGTTTCATCTAAATCGGTTAATTATTTTTTGAGTTATCAGACGGATACATATATATATATATATATATATATATATATATATATATATATATATATATATATATATATATATATATATATATATATATATATATATATATATATATATATATATATATATATATATATATATATATATATATATATATATATATATATATATATATATATATATATATATATAAGCATATAAAAATTCAAACTGACCCCGGATATGGGTTCTAGGGGTCCTAATTCGCGCTCATTTGAAAGAATTTTTGCAAAGTCTCACCATCGATACCTCTCTATTAGTGAATTTTTTTAATAAAAATTCACTAAAAAGTTATAAACATTTTATTAAAAGAAATGTTCAGCGCCAGAACCTTTCTACAAAAATTAACCACCATAACGCACTTGATGTATCCAGACTTTTCAGATATAATTAACTAGTCTAAGCTCAACAATAAGCTTATCATTTTACATATTTCTTCGTACTTGCTGTTGTGTTGTTTTTTTTTGTTATTTTCATTTATTGTTTTCTTTTTAGTGAATTTTCTTTAAAAAAATCACTAATGAGGAGATCCCGACTTTTGAATTTTGAAAAAATTTCTTCAAATGAGCGCTATTTAGGACCACCCCCCCCCCCCCCCCCCCCAGAACATATATCCGGGGTCAGTTTCAATTTTTATATGTTTATAATAATGGGCCGATTTTAATTAAATTTGGTGAATACCTTCCTTTTGCAAATGGCTTGGATAAGTTTGTTAGTCAGGAAAATCGGCCCAGGTTTTCCGGGAAAATTTTGTGTTTTCTTTCAAAAAAAAATTATACCTCCGGAATTAACAAAGTAAGGGCAACCAAACTTGGTACTCTGGTTTATATCGTTATAGGTGAGCTACCTTCCAAAATTTAGCTTTGTACGTCAAAAGACAAAAAAGTTATGGGCATTTAAAGAAAAATAAATTGGGGTTTTCCTCAAAACGTCAAAATTCGCAACATTTAGGCAAAGAACTTGTATCTAATACGGGCTATGAAAAGAAAATGTCTCAAGAAGAATGTTTTACAAACCCTGAAATCTTAGTTTCAACCGTCATTGTCCTTCATTTTACCAAAATATTTCCAGAAAATTCATTTCAAATAGACCCTTTCTCTGATGCTTGGAAGTAGTCTTAGCTATAGTTTATCGTTTAATGGTATATAATTTTTGTCGAATTTTCGTAAAAAATCAATAAAGCTCAATATTTCCATTATTATACAAGATATGAAAAAATATTGTATACATTAATTATATGGTGTCTTGAGTTACATCTAAAAAAATTATTGCTACAATCACAGGCTGGCCCATTAGTCGTTGGTGATACAATTTTTTTTTAGTCTAAAACGCCTTATGTTTTTGCATTTTCCATCGAAATATAATGCATGTTTGTAAGATAAGAAATTATGGACGCAGAAAGTGCGTTATGGTAGCGAATTATGATTAAATGCTTTATATTTGAAAAGCTCAATTTGCTATTAACCTATAAGGTTGACCAAGAAACGGATTTTTTCGGTTATTTACTTTCGGAAATTTATGTACGTTTTCAAACAATAAAGTTATTTTGAAGAAACATGGCACATTGTTTTTACTATATATGTTATACTGGTAATCAAATTTGATGCCTGCTTTGTGAAAAAAAAAACACACATATTGCTATTAAAAACATTTTTATGAAAATTCACTACCATAACGCACTTGCTGCGTCCCGAACTTTTATTAATTTAATTTTTTTAAATATTTTGTTATTTACAGGGAAGGTACCTAAATGCTTTGGGATTACTACAACTAACTGCAAATATCACAAATAACTTAAAAGTTACTTCATCAAAATATCTTAAGTTATTTTTAATTACTTTAAGGAAATGTAAAATAAAAAACATATATTATCACCTGACATTCTTATTGCTTCCAGTATGTTAACTCATTTTAATTTATATTTGTACATATTTTGTTTTATTGCAATTAATTGTTTTTAGCGTCTTTGTGTGATGTCACTGTTGGTTTTCTAATGTTTATTTACATATAATTTAATGGTACAATGTTAATTGATGTCTCTTTTTATCAATAATGTACGAAGTTTTTCTTAATAATTGTTTCCGGCAGTGATTAATGTATGCCTTTATTAATTAAAGACTTAAGTAAATTGATTTAATTCCTTACAATAAAATTAATTTATTAAATTTGTGTATGCTGTTCAACAGTTTTGTTTTTTTTTACTTATTTTCGTGCATTCAGTAACAATATAATATAATAAGATGTTTAAAACATTTTTTTTGGATTGCATCAACAATGTATACAGGGTGTTTAGCGAGCCCCGTTCATCAGAGGTTTGTAGTCTGAATTTAAAGGACGATCTAAGTATATACATAGAAAATGAAAAAAATAGAAGTTGTGCAATCAATACAATATTTAGGTGTAATTATTGATAACAAATTGAAATTTGAACACATAAACCACATTTGTAAGAAAATTTCAAAAAAAATTAGGTTTCTTTTAAAGGTGTAGCAAATATTTATCACCAGCTTACAAAAAAAATCGTTGGCAGAGGTAATGTCAATGTTGTGTCTAAATAAACTAAAAATTTGGCAGTAAACAAAACTAATGTTTGTCAAAAACTGCGTTTTAAACCATCATTTGTGGCAGGAGTGTTGGTGAGAACAAACATACATCAGGTGAAGTCCCAACGGACGTTTCCGGTTCTGGTGTATGAGTCGGTTTCCATTATAAGCAAAAATGATGATGGCTCCTCCTTGTACAAAAGATTCCCGAGGTAAAATACCCCTCCATTCGGAGAGGGGTGTACAGGGGGCGCCAACATCAAGATTTAACATATCCTTTTCGAATATATGTGGCCTAAATTCTAACCTGAACTCCGTCCACCATTTCCTCCAGGCTAACATGCCCCAACTCCTCTTCCTCACCGAAACCCAAATCAGTGCCAAAATAGCCACTAATCACCTTAATTTCCCGGGGTATGAGCTCCTTACTTCCTTTAGATTGCATGGAGGCGTGTGCGCATACGTCCGTAGCAATCTACCCTGCACCAGACTCGCCAATTTAGAAGCTGGAAGAAGAGACATACTATGGATAAAACTCTCTCTCAGTGCTGCAACTAAATTCATCTGTTGCATTTACCGATCACCTTCTGACAACAACTTTGCCCAGCTCTTGGACTACCTTTCTGAAAAAACCGACTATCTGATTTCTGAATATCCTTCCTCCGAGGTCACTCGTCTTGGTGACTTCAATGTCCATAATAAGGAATGTCTATGATCATCAAAAACCAATCCACAAGGGAGAGCAGTGGAGGCCTTTGCAGTTAGCAATTCTTTAGCCAATATGGTTCAGCAACCTACTTACTTTCCTCGTATCCCAACACACAGCTCAAATCCCTTGGATCTCCTTCTTACTACAAAACCTGAATGCTATAAGTCATCAGTCCCGCCCTCTTGGTCGCTCAGACCACGGCATGGACACTGCTTCCAGCGCAATGCAACCCGAGGTCACACAGTCATCACATCCACATATCGTTAGGCACTACAACTCCGCAAACTGAAACGAAATGCGGGATTACTTTTCCTCATTTCCTTGGGCGTCTGTCTGGTTCTCTCATCTTGGCCCCTCTGATATCTCACAAAACGTCACCGAAATTATCCAAACTGGCATGGAATTATTTATTCCACGTACACAGAAAACCTCTTCAGCCACTCAAAAGCCCCGGTTCTCCAAATCCTGTGACAAGGGCAGACTTGAAAAGGTCAAAGCCTCACAAAACGCTTCTACACAATACCAGTCAAGAAAATCGTCAAGCATTTAACAACGCAAGAAACCGCTATGTCCGCATTCTTTCTGAGGCAAAAAACTCGTTTAATAACCACATCAAAAACAAAGCCCTCTTAAGCTCTAACTGCGGCAAACCCTTCTGGACTCTTGCTAAATCTATTGGGAATAATTTCTGCAAAAGCACGTTCCCACCACTTGTCTCGGGGGATGAAATTGTTTCTACCGCTCTGGGCAAGGCTGAACTTTTTGCTTCGTTGTTCGCCGGCGATTCTATTCTCAACCCACCTCCAAATGTTCAACCACCAACAGTCCCCAATGTCGCGCATAAAATGACGGATATCATTTTCAAAACTAAAAAGGTACGAAATATGTTCTCTTCTCTTAATACCAGGAAAGCCTCTGGCCTTGACGAGATCCCAGCAATTGTTCTCAAAAAATGCGCACCAGAACTTGCTCCTGTCCTGACTCATCTGTTTCAGATATGTTACAATAAAGGCATATTCCCTAGTAACTGAAAAACTGCTCCAGTACAACCCATTCCCAAGAAAGGATCCAAAGCGCTTCCTAGCAACTACAGGCCTTTTTCTCTTCTTTCAGTTGTCTCTAAATTTCAAAAAAAAAATTGGGTTTCTTTTATCGGTGTAGCAAATATTTATCACCAGCTTAAAAAAAATCGTTGGCAGAGGTAATGTCTATGTTGTGTCTAAATAAACTTAAAATTTGGCAGTAAACAAAACTAATGTTTGGCAAAAACTGCGTTTTAAACCATAATTTGTGGCAGGAGTGTTGCTGAGAACCAGTTCTCACTAGAAATAAGATCACGCATAAAATTTTAAATATGACGTTTGAAGATAAATTTCTGACACTCGAGCAGTTTAGAAAAACTCTTGACTAAATTTTGATTCATAGATATACAAGCCGTAGCTTCTTTGAATGTCATGCTGTGAAATTGTAAGCAACAAATAAACTATAATTATTATTATATATAAAACACAGAGAACAGAAAGACTAAAATTTCCTATTTGGGAACCTTTAGTCTCTCTGTATTTTCACATCAAACTTTTAATTATTGATTAGTAACGCATTAAAATATTACATTTTATAGAGGAGGAGGGCCGCTTATCTTGAGTTCGTTATGGCCTCGGCATTTTCAAGTTCAAGTAAAGAGTGGACAGTGTTGTCATTTTTTAACTACACTACATCATCATTAAAATTAATTTTTCCCAACTTATTTATTTGTGATAAGAATTATACATTAGGTGCTGCAAAAAACACTGCTCTTGTGATTGTATAAAATTATTTTTTTAAACATCCTCATTTAAAAAATCCAATCTGTAAAAACTCTTTCAATTAATGTCACTTCTGAATGTTATTCTTAATTTTACTTCTCATAATTTTCCTCCCCAAACGCAAAGTGCAAGGTTTAACCTTTTCTGTAAAAAATAGTGTTCGCAGATTTTTTTTTGTTTCCGTAGAAATCATTGTAAGATTTTTGTGAAATTTTGATAATTAATAAAAGTGTTAAATAAATTATTGAAAAAAAAATGTGTTCGGAGTTTCGTGAAAAATTTGTTTGAAAGTTTTCATGCAAGTTTTTTTTCGTAAGTTTCGTCGAAAAGCTTTTGTGAATGATAATCATTCACAAAAGCTTTTCGACGAAACTTACGAAAAAAACTCACATGAAAACTTGCAAACAAATTTTTCACGAAACTCTGAAAATCTTTTTTTGTTATTTGGTTTGCAGAAAGTGGTTCCATTGAGTTGCCTAAAATTGATCGTCCAAGCGATTAATAAGGAAAAATACCTGCCACGTTTATAATTTAGCAGGTAATTTGGAAATAAAAAATATATTTTCGGTAAATTTGGAGTTTAGCACACGGGCGACTTTTAGAAAAAAAAAATTCAGAAACATGCTTAGAACCCTTATTTATTACAATATTTTCTCATTTAAAAAAGTATGTATACAGCAACAGTTAATAAACGATGAAGAGGATCTGGGTGCAGCAAGTACGTTGTGGTAGAGAATTTTCGTAAAAAGATTTAAAATCCGATAACTAAATTTCCCATTAAGCTGTAATATTCTATCTTGAGCCATAGTAAAACTTATGTAAAATATCTTTTTTGGTTGTTTTGTTTGCAAAAACTAGTTCGATTAGGTTGACTAAAACAAAACCATCCAAGCAATTAATAAGGAAAATTACCAGCCATATTGGTAATTTGGCACGTACATTCTGTTTGTAAATAACTATTTTTTTTTTGGAAAACTTTTGTAACTGAGATATAAATCTTGGTAGGTGGGTAAATAGCTTGAAGAGGTTCGTTGGCCAGAAAGATTGGGCCAGTTTTTTCGGGAAGATTTTAAGTTTTTTTTCGGAAAATGTTTGTACTTTTTTAAACAGTAAAGTTATTTTCGTGAAATATGGTGCATTGTTTCTACTAAATGGGTTATACTGCTAACCCAAATTGATTCCTGCTTTCATTAAAAAAAGGCATATTTGCTATTAAAAACATTTTAATGAAAATTAACTACCAAAACGCACTTGCTGCGTCCAGACTTTTAATTACAAGGCCAATCTTCAATCAGGGTTGTTTTCCAAGTAACTCTTTAAGTGATTTTTTATTTATTTTATGCATGTATGTATCTAAGCGATAACTCAAAATATACTCAACTGATTTGAAGAAAACTTGGAACATATATTCATTGTATTAAGACCGCGGACGAGTTTGTAAATCAGCTATAACGGACATTTTTCGCCCAAAAAGATTCCATTTTTTTTTTGAAAACGCTTAATTTTTGGAAGTATTAGAGTAACTGGAATGAGACTTTACATGTGGCTAGAAATGACGTAAGTAAAAATATGTTGTGAATTTTAAGTAACTTGCTACACAAAATTTAGAGTTTTTTCCAAGTTAAAAATAAAATCACACACACACACACACACATGTATACAGGGTGGCGCATTGAAAACGAAACAGATCGATTTGCGTCCAGAGAAATTTTTTTTAAGAAACACGGCAATTTTAATATTGAGGGGGACATGTTTTGACATAAAACTCAACTTTGTCACATCAACCCCTTAAGGGTGGTGATAACAACGCTTATATTTTAAATAGGGAACATGGGTCGAGTGTTACATCGTTTGAAAGCTCTCTCTTTTCTGAATTCAGCACACTAATTTTTTTGGAAGTTTTATCAACTCGTTTAAAAATTATTCACAGTTGGAGTTGCAAGAACGTATTTCATTCATTGTGATAAGAAATGCACTAATTAGTCAATTTTCGTTAAAAACAACTAAAAAACAAAACCAAACGTTCAAAAATGTTTATTCAGTTAAGTAAGTGTTCAAATTGTTGACCACCAGCTTCCATACAAAAGTAGAAATTTTGTTCAAAACGAGCACTGACATTGTGGAACATTTGTGGAGTTATTAGACGGCATTCTTCAACAATGGGTCGTCGTAATTCTTCCAGAGACTCCGGTTCTGTTGCGTAAATTCTACTCTTTAAATGGCCCCATAGAAAGAAGTCTAAAGGAGTTAAATCCGGTGATCTAGGGGGCCACTGAATAGCACCTCTATGCCCAATCCATTGTCCTGGAAACTCTCTGTTCAAAAACTCCCTAACACGTTGTGAAAACTGCGGAGGAGCTCCATCTTGATGAAACACTAATTGATTTTCTTGATAGCGATCATCATTTTCAACAATGTCAATTAGTAGCGGGTAAACGATATCTTCTAGTAACTCCAAATACGTTTCGCCACTCAAATTGCCATCAAGAAAAATTGGTCCGATTAAACGGTCTGCAAAAACGCCAGTCCAGACATTTAATTTCTGTGGAGTTTGAGTGTGGACTTCGTGAAAATTTCTGGGAATATGATCTTCCCAATAACGACAATTATGACGATTGGCTGTAGAGTTTAATAAAAACGTACACTCTTTTGAAAAACAGATATTGTACATAAAGTTCCCCTTATCAGCTATTCGTGCAGTCATTACTTCACAAAACTGCAGCCACCGATCAAAATCATCTTCATTCAGTTGTTGTACAAGATTAACTTTATACGGGTGAAATTTATGATGCTTCAATATTCGCTGAATATTTCCTCTTTTGATGTTTCAAACAGTGACCAATTTTCTCGTGCTCAAAGTTGGATCTACAGCAATTTGTCCTAAAACTTCAATCTCAGTAGTCTTATTTCTAACCGGAAATTAACGTTCAGGATCCCGTTTTTTGTTGGCTACTGAACCACTTTGTCGAAACTTTGCAACTAACTTCAAAATGGATTTTCTGTTAACATGTCTTTTCGGACAAATTTGCGGTAGGGTTGGCACAGTCATCGTTTTTGAAAAAAAGAGTAATTATTTCAACTCTTTCTTCTACTGAATACACCATTGTGAAATTAATTTTCGGTAGTACTATCAAGTATCAAACCGACCGATAAACTGAAATGATAAACCGCATTTCTGTCATTCTGCTAAGAAAAGTTCTGATAGTCAATTTTTTGTTTACAAACCAACAAAACATTGACTATCAGCACATTTCTTATCGGAATGAGTGAAATGCGTTTTTGCATCTTCAACTGTGAAAAATTTTTAAACGAGTTGATAAAATTTCAACAAAAAAATAGTGTGCTGAATTCAGGGTTGTTATCACCACCCTTAAGGGGTTGATGTGACAAAGTTGAGTTTTATGTCAAAACATGTCCCCCTCAATATTAAAATTGGCGTGTTTCAGCGTTTCTTAAAAAAAATTCTCTGGACGCAAATCGGTCTGTTTCGTTTTCAATGCGCCATCCTATATATATATATATATATATATATATATATATATATATATATATATATATATATATATATATATATATATACATTCAAACGACAGTGGATATGGCTTCTAGGGGCATTATTTGCGCTCATTTGAAGAAATTTTCCGAAAGTCTTATAATCGATACCTCTCTATAAGTGAATTTGTTTAATGAAAGTTCACTAAAATATCGAACAACCGACTTATATATACTAAAGAAATGGAGACGTTGTTGTCATTTGCCTTAAAAGATTATTGACGACTGGTCTATCGTTTTATCTTTCTTCTCATAAACTTCTTATCTTAACGTGGTTGATAAAGATGGCAACTCTGGGACCTAGTGGTCTTGTTGATTGTACCCCGGTGGTTGTACGGCATTGCCAAGGTCGGTGCAAATTAATGTATGTTGAGTCTCTGCTTGTGGTTATTTTGAGAAAACTGGTTTATGGATTTATAGCATGGCTATCGTCTATACATGTATATATACGTGGAGAATACTGTGCGTTTAAAAATCAAGTGTCTATATTTATCCTATTATTGCACACTATAATCATTAGCATATCATTAGCACTGGGACGGGCAATTACCGCGGTAATAGAATATCAAACCCGCAAGACTTAAAGCTAGACGGTGGTCGTCGCTGCCATACACCGTCCGACATCACGACGACAAGCCATGGAAAAAAGGTTCGGGACGCAGCAAGTGCGTTATGGTAGTGAATTTTTATTAAATGCTTCAAACTTGAATAACTCAATTTTCTATAAACTTAGAAAGTTTCATTTAGGTATGTAGTAAGGTCTTTCCTAGAGCAAGATATCCAACAAATTTCATTAAAATAACTTTGTAATATTCGGAGAAAAAAGTTTTTTCAAAAGAAAATTGAAAATTTGAATAACTGAATTTTCTATCAATTCAGAAAGTTGAATTTTGGTACGTAGTAAGGTCTCCCCCAAGGCAACATATCTAGTAAATTTCATTAAAACATATTTGTAATTTTCGAAGAAAAACATTTTTTTCGAAAGAAAAAATCTTTGCGGAAAACCCTACCCGATTTTCCTGGCTAACGAACTCATTCAAGCCACTAATAAAAAAGAAAGGCACTTGCCAAGTTTCATCGAAATCGGTTAATTATTTTTTGAGTTATCTGATGGATACATATATATATATATATATATATATATATATATATATATATATATATATATATATATATATATATATATATATATATATATAAACCTATAAAAATTGAAACTGACCCCGGATATGGGTTCTAGGGGTCCTGGTTCGCGCTCATTTGAAATTTTTTTTGCAAAGTCTCACAATCGATACCTCTCTATTAGTGAATTTTTTAAAATAAAAATTCACTAGTAAAAATGGATGCACCTGGATTACAGTTTGTACCTTTAAGTGTACAGATTCAGTATGTTATTTTAGTAGTACACTTTGCATTCTTTACAATTACTTTCTCCGATTAGCGCTATATACAGGTGGCTCACTGTGAGTGAATTTTTTAAATAAAAATTCACTAATAAAGCGTGTATCACCAATGACTTATGGGCCACCCTGTAATTGTCAAAATAGATTTAAAAGGTACAGCTCAAGACACCCTATATTTAACGTATATACTTTTTCCTTGTATCTTGTGTAATAACGGATATATATATATATATATATATATATATATATATATATATATATATATATATATATATATATATATATATATATATATATATACAGGGTGATTCATAAGTGGTGACCAAAAATGAAACCCCATGTTCTTTGAATAATTTTAGAGAGGGTATGTCCTATAAAAAAATTATTTCCTATAATGCTTCATTAAAAAGATACAGGGTGTTGAAGTTGAATTTCAAAAAATAAAATTTCCCAATTTTTTAAAAAGTAGCACATATATTTTGCTAAAACTTCGCATGTGTAGACTGTTATGAAAGGCGCGTATTCTACCATAACAATTGAATCGGCTTATCCAGCAGTGGCGCACGTACCCACATGTCATTGGTTATCCCTCAAGAACAAAACGGGTAAGCCAATGATATATTTTTTTATTTTTCATTTTTTGAATCTTACTTTCATTCGTAAACAAAATGACTCTCTTGATAATTTTCTGTACGACGCTTATTTTACGAGTAAGCAATGAATCAGGTAGGTGTTTTAGAGCACAGTTCATGATTTTTAACCAGTCGTTGTTTGGTAGAAAATCGCAATGATAACTTTTATGCCTCCATTGGCCTGAATACACGCAAGACATCTTTTTAATATGGAAAATTTAATGTCTTGATAATTTTTTGTACGACGATTATCTTTGTTGTATTTTAGTAAGTAGTATCTGGTTTGCCAAAGTTGTCATTAAATGTCACTTGACGTTAAGGTTAACAAGTTATTATTTTGAATACGTGTATGTGGTAAACTTTATAAAATTGCAAAATTTTCTACTCTTTTACTTCTTATAATGGAGTACACCTCAGAAGAGTATGCAGATATAATTTTTATCTACGGATATGCTGATGGAAATGCTCTAGCTGCTTGTCGGGAATATCAACGTAGGTTTCCCACTCGCCGTCAACCTACACCAAAGGTTTTTTCTCGATCGTTTTCAAGACTTCGGCAGTGCGGTATTGGACAACGTCCTGACGCTAGAGTTAATGGTAGAAGACAACATCAACTTTAAGACGAAGAGAGAGTGGTGGATGCAGTGATGGATCAACCTTCTACAAGTACTCGGATGATTGCCACGCAGTTACAATATTCTCAAAGCTTTGTTTGGAGAACTTTACATCGAGAAGCCTTACATCCATAACATCGACAGAATGTTCATTGCCTTCTACCTGGAGATAATGTGCATCGACGAGTCTTTTGTGAATGGATGTTGGAAATGAACAATCAAAATATCTTATTCCCTAATCTAATCTTCTGGTCTGACGAATCAACATTTACAAGAAATAGTATTTATAATTCTCATAATGAGCATGTCTGGTCATTGGAAAATCCACATGCAACAAGGACTCGCACATTTCAACATAGATTTTCCATTAATTTATAGTGTGGTATTTTTAACGGCTAACTGTTCATGGAAGTCCTGCCACAACGTTTAAATGGATCTTCGTACTTAGCGCTCCTAGAAAACCGTGTAGAAAACATTTTAGATGACATTCCACTAGCAACAAGAGGTATAATGTGGTACCAGCATGACAGTGCACCAGCGCATCATAGTCGAAACGTTGTTACATGGCTACATGAACATTATAATGAAAGATGGATTGGCAGAACTGGACCAATACATTGGCCTGCAAGATCACTGGACTTAGACCCACTTGACTTCTATCTTTGGGGTGATTTTAAGCGACTGGTCTACAGTGAACCAATAAATAGACCAGAGCAGCTACAACAACTGATAAATAATGATTTTCGTCATATTCAAGCAACAATGAATCCTCAAGACATTAAATTTTCCATATTAAACAGATGTCGTGCGTGTATTCAGGCCAATCGATGCATTTTTGAACACTTATTGTAATAAATAAATTACTATAAGCCTGATAAAAGTGTATCATTGCGATTTTCTACCAAACAACGACTGGTTAAAAATCATGAACTGTGCTCTAAAACACTTACCTGATTTATTGCTTACTTGTAAAATAAGCGTCGGACAGAAAATTATCAAGAGAGTCATTTTGTTCACGAATGAAAGCAAGATTCAAAAAATAAAAAAAAATTCTTTGGCGTACCCGTTTTTTTCTTGAGGGATACCAATGACATGTGGGTACGCGTGCTACTGCTGGATTAGCCAATTCAGTTGTTATGGTAGAATACGCGCTTTTCATAGCAGCCTACACATGCGAAGTTTCAGCAAAATATATGTGCTACTTTTTAAAAAATTGGGAAATTTTATTTTTTGAAATTCAATTTTAACACCCTGTATATTTTTATTGAAGCATTATAGGATTTTTTTTTTATACAACATACCCTCTCTAAAATTGTTCAAAGAACATGGGGTTTCATTTTTGGTCACCACTTATGAATCACCCTGTATATATATATATATATATATATATATATATATATATATATATATATATATATATATATATATATATATATATATATATATATATATATATATAACCATATAGAATTTTAACGGACCGTGGTTTTCGGTTCTAGGGACCCAAATTCGCGGTCATCTGAAGAAATTTTTTCAAAAGCTTTTCATCGTGACCTCTTTAATAGCGGATTTTTCTTAATGAAAATTCACTACTATAACGCACTTGCTGCCTCCCAAAATTTTTCATTTATGGCTAGATCATATTAGATTGTTGACGCCCTCGTGGCGCAGGTGGCTAGCTGCCAGCCTGCTAAGCGAGAGGTCCCGGGTTCGATTCCCGGGCGAGCCAATTTGACTCTGTCTGGAAAATTTAAAAAATATATATTGAATGATGGGAAATAATGTGCTAATGGCCTGAGATGCCGCAGCCAATAATATTTTAAAAAAAATTATTAGATTGTTGACTGGTTTGTCAGAATCTTTAGTGGACTATCCACTGTGATCAGGCTGCCTTTCCTTGCCCACCGACGTGCCATTGGTGACCCCTCTCTACACCCTGTAACTCAGCCTGAATACCTGTTTTAAATAAATTGACTGTTAACGTCCATGGTATATGAAGATAGAAAACCTTTTAATTTAAATATTCTGTCTCATAAAATTATTTCTTTTTGTATTATTATATATATATTTCATAAATAATCCATATCATAAAGGGAAATGTCTGGTCTTTGTAAATTTTACGAGAGTCATTATATTGTACAATTTGATGCTTGAAAGATAATGTTTTATGTATTATCTTGGAAAATTTTGCTGCCATACCTCATTATTGCAAAGATCCGCCATAAAACAGCTCTACTTTAATCATTAACGGCTCGTTAACAGAAGTTCAAAGAAGTTCCTGCTAATGATAGCTCTAAAATAGCTTTATTACTGTAACTAACTAAATACACCGGGTGTTTTATACGGGTGGTCGGAAAGTAATGGTCGACATACGCAGAGCAGCAATAGATTCTTGGCATCGTTGTAGCCAATATACCTTGTCCAAGTGTCAAAATTTTAAACACAATATCTTTCAATTTAGCAATGAGTTTTTGAACAAACTTAACCACGGCAATGGGCAACCCACTCTCTCCATTCATTCCGGACCTTTTCATGAATAGATTTGAAACGGATTTAGAAATTTCGGGACGCAGCAAGTGTGTTATGGTAGTGAATTTTTATTAGAATTGTACATTATTAGCAAATACTATATAATGACAATACAGGACACTGGCTGATATCGTGTTTCGAGAATATCAGCGCCCCTGGCGGATAGTAGTGATGTTACGTCGTTCGAGAACGTGTAACACTAGCAATTGCTGGTGTTTAACTGTGTATAATTAAGTTTGCGCTGTGTTTTTTACAATAAATGTTAGTGGTTGGGTATGTGCAATCTATAATCGTTGGAATTATAACGTGCTGAATCTATCAAAGACATTTCATAGGTTTCCAAAGGATGGCGAACCGTGAATATGATTTTTTGTGTTTTCGTTTGTTACCAGCGATTTTTTTTACAAACTCGCCTAATAATTAATATTAAACAATAACTATAACATGAATTGACGATAATTTTGTATTATAGCTGCAAGAAAACGGTAGGGGAGACTCGGGCAAGAAGGGTATAGTGGGCAAGAAGAGTCACTTAAATATATATCTCCAGAAATACGAAGCGAGACGGCAAGAACGCTTTTCAGTAAAGTGCAGTAGAACTCTAATGGCGGCTAGGTAATGCAGCATTGTACTGCACTAAGACGAATTTTCTTTGCATTTTAAGTGTTTTAGAAGTTGTAAAATGGAATAAATAGCCATCTGTTGGTTTCGATTGTTTTGTCACACTGCATTTTACCAAGCAATTACAAATATATTTGGAAACACCGGACTTTAAGGTAAGACCTAACCTCAAAATATGTTGTTTTAGTTAGACTATATTCGTTTGATGTTTAGATATGTTAATTGTTGCCACTTCGGGCAAAACGGTTCGGGCAAAAGGAATCATGACCCTTTTTGCCCGGGATGCTGAATTTTGTTTCCACTCATTTGTAAACTAAAATAAAAGAAAAAAGGTAAATTGATAACATTATTAAAGTAAAATTTCTCTGATCTAGATGGTTTACAAATACAAAAGGAAGTCCGATAGAGCCAACAGTTGGTCTGAAGCAGATATGATAAGGGCTGTTGATGCCGTAAACAGCGGAATGTCGATTCGACGGGCATCCGCCCAATTTGAAATAAAATTTTCTACTTTGCAAAGACATGTAAAAAGTAATAGAACAGATAAAACCTTGGGAAGGTACAAACCAGTCTTTTCCATGCTAGAAGAAGCCGAGTTTGTGGAATATATAAAAGAGCTCGACAGCCGTTTTTATGGGCTAACGAGAAGGGATTTATGCGAACTAGCATACCAATATGCTGAAAAAAATAATATATTGCACCCATTTCGAAATAACATGGCAGGGGAGCAATGGTATCAAAATTTCATGCACGCCACTCTGAACTAAAACTACGCCAGCCGGAACCCACGAGTATAGCCAGAGCCCGAGGGTTCAATAGACCCCAGGTCGAATTGTTTTTTAAAAATTTGGAAGCTACTATAAATAAATATAAAATAACCTTGGATAACATCTATAACGTAGATGAGACAGGGATTCAAACCTCCGCCAAAAAACCACCAAAAGTGATATCATTAATCGGAAAAAAACAAGTCGGAAGCATCTCATCTGCAGAGCGAGGTAGTCTTATTACAGCATTAGTTTGTTGCTCTGCAACAGGAAAATACATCCCGCCCGCACTTGTCTTCCCCAGGAAGAAAAAAAATCCGCGATATTTAAATGGTTGCCCTCCAGGAACACTTCAGTTGGTGACAGATTCTGGTTGGATAAGTACAGACTCTTTTGTAGAATGGCTCGTTTTTTTTGTACAAAGCGTAAGACCATCAGTTGACAACAAATGCTTATTAATACTGGACAACCATTCTTCACATAGAGCTATCACAGTTTTGGATTATGCTTATGAAAATAACGTGGTCCTATTAACCGTACCGCCACACACCACACATAAATTGCAACCACTTGATGTAGCGGTTTATGGTCCATTTGGTAAACATTTTCAATATGCTATAGATAGGTGGCAGAAAGCTCACCCATCACAGCACGTAACTTTTTTTGACATAGGTGAAATATTTTGTGAGGCTTACTTAAAAGCTGCCACTCCTGCAAACGCAATCAGTGGGTTCAAAAAAACCGGCATATCAGACTGTGATATAGGCGTCTTCACAGATGTAGATTTTTTGCCCTCCCAAGTTACAGAGGTTGACGATTTTCTAGAGGGGCAAAATAAAAATTTAGAAAATGACAGTGCATGTGCTAATACACCAATTAATTTGAATCTAAATGATGGAGAGATAGCCACAACATCTCGATTTGCTGGGGGTATCCAGGATAATTCTTCCACTTATTCCATTCAGAATATCGGTGACTCAGCTTCTAAACAGACTAATGATGATAATAGAGCCACAACATCTGGAATTGTGCAATGCGATCACAATGGCCTCAATGGCGATGGAAACGCATCATCAACCTCCGGCATCTCAAATCCCAATGAAGTTACGAGTGTTAAGGAGAAGAAAAAAATTCGAATAGAAGATTTGCGTGCCATACCAAAATGTCAAAATAGGAATAAGAAAATTACCAAAAGAAAAACCCAAAAATCCGAAATTCTTACCTCAACCCCAGTAAAAGAAGAAATTCGAACTCAAGCTCAAAGTAACACTAAAAAAAATCAAGTGAAACGCAAAATTTCAAGCTGCAGCCAACCTCCAGCATTGAAAATGCCAAAAAAACCAAAAGAAATTTTCTCTCCAGAGGAAGAAAATGTACCTTGTTTATTATGTGGAGATATTTTTGGAAACTCTGTGCCAGGTGAAAAATGGATCCAATGCAACATATGCCAACAGTGGGCACACAGCTTGTGCACCGACTACAAATGTGGTGTTTTTATTTGCGACAACTGTCGACAGCAAGTTGTGGCAAAACTAAAGGTCTCTAACAAAGACAAATAAAATGTAAACAAATTTGTATTTTAAGTAAATTTCTAGTTTATGTTAAAATAATTACTTAGGCGTTTTTCTTTGTAAAATTTTTATAGAAGGTATTTTGTTTTACTGTATAAGAGGGTTTATACCCGTTTATATTTTTATAAATAAACGTTATTCCTACATTTTGAAAACGCCCTGTTTTTAATTTCTCTTTGAAATTCCTCTTGCCCTATAGCTGATTCTTTTTGCCCTGTTGCTGACTCCTTTTGCCCTATTATTGTACCCCTTATGCCCGGTAGCATAGGGCAAGAGGGGTCAAATGCACTAGTTGATATTTTTCTCATTAAAAAAATAACAAAGGCATATTTATAAAAAAATATTGGGGTAATCAAAAAGAGAAATCCCATTGTTTAACAGGAAGTATCGAAAATACATTTGGCTATCATATGTTCTAAAATATATGCATTTTATTTAAAGTGACCCTTGTTGCCCGAGTCTCCCCTACAGTTATCAAAAATAACTGATTTGGAACTGATATTGAAGACACAAGGTGCGTTTTACATTTTAATGTCACTTCCAAAAGAATTAATTTGTTGAAGCAGAAGACAAATTCAGGATCACTTTTATGCCAATATGTACAGTTCGCAGAAGAAAATTTATTGCGTAATATTTACCATCATGTACCTATTTATAGACAAACTTCGTAAACGGATGGTTGAAAGGTTTTAACCATAACTTGTCTTCCAATGCATAAAAAAAAAGAAATATGAAGGCAAAAAGTTTTGCATTAATAATAAATGATATAACAGAACTGTTTTTCTATCTTCTTCTGTGTCATTTTTTATTTCAGTATGACATAAATTGTCACATTTTTTGACATTTAAAATTATTTTCCTTGGTAAAGGCTTTTAATTATCTTCCCAAGACCAGTTTTTAAAGAGACAAATAGAAATAGCAGATTCAACCCTACAATAGATTTATTCACGGAAGCAAGCGATAGTCTCACCTTTCATCTGCACAATTTCTTAATTATGTACTAACTACATCAGTTACATATTTTAAAATAGTAGACTAATAAAACAGTTTTTATGTAGAGATATAGCAAATTGAATAGGTACTGTGCTACCATTTATACCTAGAACAATTATTTATAGGTAAGTACAGATTGTAACTTAATATCCCCAGAAACAGCTTTCAGTATATTCCTATACCTAACATTGAAATAATAGTTTAACGACGGTTTCAAGGTAGTACATTAAATTATGATGAAATAAGATTATGGGTAAGAGAAATTTCCAGAATTATTCATGCTGAATTCATTTAGGTTTCAAGCTGATTGTTGATACAAATTCTATTTATAACTATATAATCAGAAAATTTTCACTGTTTTGTTATGTACAAGTTTTTATATTCGTCTATAATAAACCAATTGTCGAAATTAAGAATATGCAGGTAAATATACAATTCAAATTACCCGCTCAGTTGTGAGTACTTCACGCGAGGTCGCGCTAATGTACTTGTCACAAATATCACCAATGCTAAAGCATAGAAGTGTCCCGTATTGTCATTATATAGTATTTGCTGTTAGTAAGATATACTATTCAAACTAATTCTTTAAATTTAAATGAACTTTGTAGATGGATTTTAGAGTCCCAGCTGGCGATTATTTGAAAAAATGTATGTTTTATATGGAGCTAAAAAATTAAAATTTAGTCTTAGATATAATATGTAAGTACTCCAAGTGCCTTAAAAAATGTGTTACAAATTTCATTAAAGTTACAAAAGTTTTTCAGAAAAAAATTAATTATTTACAAAGGGCATGTACCTGTCAAATTATAAATATGGCAGGTATTTTCCCTTATTAATTTATTGGATGGTTTTGTTCTAGTCAACCCATCCAGTTTTGGCAACAAACAATAAACAACAAAACAGGTTTTTTAAAAGAAATTTGTAGTTGCCCGCGAAGCTCATTGTTATATTTCTTTAATTTAGTACCCACGTGCGTTTACATAGTTGTTACTATGATTCAAGATTGAAGATTCTGGCTTAATGGGAAATTTATTGAGCTATCCGATTTGAAATATTGTTACGAAAATGTTCTACCATAATATAAAAAACCTTTAGTTGTTTATTGTTTGCAAAAACTGGATGGGTTGACTAAAACAAAACCATCCAAGCAATTAGTAAGGAAAATACCTGTCATATTATGTTATGACCCTAGCCGTCACTAGGCGGCTATATGGAAAAACGTGGGGACTAAGACCTAGTATGGCCCACTGGCTGTACACAAGGGTGGTCAGACCATCTTTAACGTATGCCGCACTGGTATGGTACCCTAAGGTGACACAATCCAGTGCCAAACAAAACTAGGCAAGATCCAAAGGATGGCTTGCCTAGGCATCACAGGGGCCATGACTTCAACCCTAATAGCTCCCATGGAGGTGTTGTTGGATCTGCACCCCCCCCACCCCACTTAGTTATCATGGGGGAGGTCAAACTAAGACTATACAGACTAGTTTCCAATGGTAGACTGCAGATCAACCCAGGCTTCAGGCGCCACTGCAAAATTCAGAAGATCGTGAAGGAGTCCATGCTTGAAATGAGGTCACGCTTCGCTAGCCCGCGAACCTGCAGGGAAACAATTTTATAGTGGAAATCCCCGACCGCGAGGCATGACGGGAGGAGACGCTTACCACGGGACGCGCTCGTCTGGTTCACGGACGGATCGGGCGGGGAGCGTGGGACGCGGGCAAGTTTTTATTCGGAAGGGCCAAGAGTAAGTCATAGTATTTCCCTCGGAGCCCATGCAACGGTCTTTCAGGCCGAAATGTACGCCATCCTGCACTGTATGCGGGAAAACAAGAGGAGGGGCTACACCAACAAGCGGATCCTGATAGCCACAGACAGCCAGGCAGCTCTTAAGGCCCTAAGTAGCCCACGAGTGAATTCCAGGCTGGTAAGTAAATGCTGAGACGAGACGAGCGACCAGGCTGGGCAGAATGAGGTCACCCTCATCTGGGTGCCGGGTGACTCGGGGATCAAAGGCAATGAAGAAATTGACAGTCTCGCGAAGAGACGGTCGGCAGAACCATTTATGAGACCAGAACCGGTCCTGGGCGTATCGAAAGACACGGCCAGGGGAACCATCAAGTCCTGGGTCAGGGAACAGCACAAGGCATAGTGGGCAGATTGTCCAGGGCTCAAACACAGGAATTGGGCAACCCAGTCTAAAGAGAGCTGTGGTGCTGCTAAATCTTAGCAGAGGACAGCTCCGAAACATAACAGGATTCTTGACGGGACACATGGCCGTCAAGAAACACCTGCATAAAATGGGGCGGTTCAGCCCAGCACATCTTGTGCGAGTGTAAAGCTCTGGACCGAAAAGACAACTGATCTACGGACAGTCTAGACCGGAGACAGAGCAATATAAAACCTCACCCTACCAATCACTGTGCAGACTAGTTCAAGGCACAGTGATTTTGGAATGGGTGGAGTAGAAAAGGCAAAGGGCATGCATGCACAATAAGCTAAAAGCTGCGGTGCTATCGGGGCGGCAAAGACGCGGATGAGCCCTGAGGGAGAAAAAAAAATAGGTACAGTAAGTCTCCTTAAAACAAATTTATATTACAAATTTCATTGAAGTTACGAAGGGTTTTCAAAATAAAACTTAAATTATAAGTATTTAGAAAAAGAAAGTATAAATTATAAAATATAAATTTTAACGTGGCAGGTATTTTTCCCGATAAATCGGCTGGCTTAGTGAACCTAATCAAATCGGTTTTTCCGACACAAAAAAAAAATTTTAAACAGGAATTCTCTAATTTTTATCAACAATAAAAATGTCATTTGAAAATTATAATTTTAAACTCAAAGGTGACAAAGTTACCCAGACGTTTTTAGCGAAAAATGAAATCTTGGTCCAAACGTATGAAATCTCGAAATTATCGTTTCTACCCAATATTAAAGTTATTGAAACAAAACAGAACGTTACATGTGAATCTCGCGGGGATTGAACACGCCGCACAGTGGGTTAAAGGCGGAAAAAATATATATTTATTATATATGTCATATAAGCCATATTATCTTTTTTTTGTGTTCTTAGAGAGTCAATGTAATTTATTTTAGCTATTATATTAGAATTTACTTTCAGTTGACATAACTTTATGTGTTCAAAGTTACCTAAAAATCGTACTTAAAAAAATCTGGAAAAGTGCCTTCAAGTTCAACGTTTTAATTTTTGTATAAGAAATGTCTTTACGGCTTTCAGTATTTTTAACGAGTAAGTAGGGACCTTACTTCATCTATGTATAATACATAAATTAATAAAAGTTGTATAAAAGAGTCATGCCAAATTTGGCAAGGTTCTACTATGAAACTTTTTTTTAGGTCTCATAAAGTCTTAGAATTTTAACTACTAGCTACATGTACCTACATGTACTGACCAGTTTAATTATTTTATCTGTACTTTGACCTAAGTGATAAGGCAGAAATCAGCTGCGTATATCTGCGGATAAACACATAGTTGGCGGTGCTTCTTGTTACTGTGGCAGCGGCCGTTATAACAAAACCATAATTGACTTGGTATTTCACTCTGTATAACAATAAGCATGGAAATGTGACTTTCCTGTATATACATCCTTAGAAGGATCAAGTAATTGTTCTTTGAGAAAAAACAATTGATAAAGTTTTTGGATGTCAATTTAGGTATTTTATAAGATTTAAATAGAGGATGGTCTAGTACTCGGTATTTGTTTTTTCTTAACATTTTTAAAGCGTAGATTTGAAATATACAGGGTTGTCCAATAAGCGAGCGTCGGTTCATAGTTACTAAACCGTTGTACTTGAAAAACAATTTCTCAATGAAACCTATAACGTGTGATCTTTGCTATAACCCAAAATTATTTTTAAGTATACAGGGTGTACAAAAAAAGAGTAATACCAAAAATTATCTTTTTCTTAAATGGAATACTATAGTTTTTTATGTGGTAGATGAAGCCTGTGGAAGTTCTATAATCAACTAAAAATTGGCAAGATTGTCAAATGCAGTGTTGCCGAGTTATTAATTTTTCTTTAAAAATTTAGTCAAAAACATACTTTCTTCAGACTGTTATATTTCTGCAACTGTTCGTTAGTTACCCTGAAAAATTTACGGGCAATCTAACATTGGCCTAGTTCACCCTGAACTGTCCTTACATTTAGATTAGTTTATACAGGGTGTTCAAAATTTCTCTTCAAACATCCCTACATTCACTTTCATTTTAATTGAACTTCTTAAATACAACACCCTGTATATTATTTTGCCGTTACAAATATTAAGGTGTGCTAATTCAGAAAATACCATGTTTGCCGTATCTATCTCAACCTACTTTCGAGATATTAAGTTTTTCCAAAAATTTACACAAAAAAATGAGAAAAATCACAGGCGGCACGGCACAAGGAATCGAAGCAATTGCTACTCGTTGACATAATAATGTTATTTATTTTTGTGTCGCAAATTTATATCATATTTATTTAAATAATAATAAAATCATTTAGACTAAAAGATTATTAAACGTAACATAATTTAGGTAATTAACATAAACACAATAACTACTTTTTCAGATGTTCAAACACTCTACCATTTTGTTGTAGACACATATTGAACCTGCCTGTTAAAAATTTATTTAGATTTCGTAACATCAGGGGAGTAACTGAATAAAATGCTTCTCTTATTCTTTCCCGCATGTTTGCTGGCGTTGTGGGGGGGGGGGGTGTTTTTTAGACCAGATCTTTAATGTATCCCCATAAGAAAAAATTCAGTTTCGTTAGATCTGGTGACCTTGAAGGCCATGAAATAGGTCCTCCTCTTCCGATCCAACAGCCTGGAAATTTTGCATCCAGAGTATTTCGGACTCCAATGCTAAAATGAGCAGGCGCCATATCTAACTGGAACCATATCCTTCTCAATAGTTGTAGTGGTGTGTTTTCCAGCAGATTATTAAGATCTTCGTTTAAAAAATTTTGAAAAATATTTCCATAGAGGTGTCCATCAAAATCATGCGGCCCTATTATGTAGTCTCTAATTATTCCTCCCCATACATTTACACTCCACCTATGTTGTTGGTCAACAGTTCTCACAAAATGTGGATTGGCATCAGCGTAGAAGTGTACATGTGCCTATTTATATGACCATTGTTTTGGAATATCGCCTCATCGGTGAAAAATACATTATTCCAAAATCGTTCCTCTTCTCCAATTCGAGCAAGACCTCATTTACAGAAATGTATCGTATTTTCGAAGTCTTGCCTATTAAGTGTTTGAGTTGGTTGCACACAATATGGATGGAACCTAATCGTACTTAACATTCTTTTCACAGAAATTTGACCTAAGATCAACATATCACTTATGTCTGCTGTACTTCTATCTAGGTCTTCAACAACAGATGCGACAACATTAAATTCATTCTCTTTGTTTAGCACTGGCTTCATTCGTTCATGCTTCTCGTAGGTAACTGTCAAATCTATTCATTAGTCTTTGAAATGATCTTGCATCTAGATGCCTTCTTTCAGGAAATTTCCCACCGTGCGCTCTAGATGCCAGAAGACAATTCTTTAAGCATTATCCAAGGACATAATTCATTGCATTTAATACTTCAAACGTGTACTTCATTTTTATTACGAATTACTCCTTATTAAAAAGATAATATGCACAAGAGGTCGCCAAATGTCACAAGATAATACAAATAATTAGTTTCATATAAATCATTTCAATTGATTGCTGAATCGTATACTTCATTTTTATTACAAAATACTCATTATAAAGAAAAATAATATGCACAAGATGTCATCAAATGTCACAGGATTGTACAAATAATTAGTCACATTATCATTTTTGGAGAAACCTTAATATCTCAAAAGTAGGTTGAGATAGATACGGCAAACATTATATTTTCTGAATGAACACACTTTAAGCTTTCTAACGGCAGAATAATATACAGGGTGTTGTATTTAAGAAATTCAATTAAAATGAAAGTGAATGTAGGGATGCTTGAAGAGAAACTTTGAACACCCTGTATGAACGAATCCAAATGTAGGGACAGTTCAGGGTAAACTAGGCCAATATTAGATTGCACGTACATTTTTCAGGATAACTAACGAATAGTGGCAGAGATATAACAGTCTGAAAAAAGTATGTTTTTGTCTAAATTTTTAAAGAAAAATTAATAACTCGGCACCACTGCATTTGACAATCTTACAAATTTTTAGTTGAATATAGAACCTACAGAGGCTTTATCTGCCACATAAAAAACTATACTATTCTATTTAAGAAAAATATAATTTTGGGTATTACTCTTTTTTTTGTACACCCTGTATACATAAAAATAATTTTAGGCTGTAGCAAAGATCACACGTTATAAGTTCCATTGACAGTTTTTTTTTCAAGTACAACGGTTTAGTAACTATGGACCGACGCGCGCTTATTGGACAACCCTGTATATTATGCTAAAATATACGTAATACCATTACCATTTGCAAAAAAACAACAACATATAAATGAAATATTCGAACGTTTTGTGATACAGGATTTTTTCCGAAAAATGCCGATTCTGACCCACTGTGCGCCCACCGCCCCACGTGCCAGGCGAGTACTCCACCTCTGCACTATTTGCATTCATTTGACTTTAATATGTTGTGCGGGGAAGTGTAACAGTCATAAAATTGTAAATCGTCTGGGTAATTCTGAAGTTGGCAAAAACAAAAACTAGACAAAGTAATTTTGACTTAGCTTTATCGAAACGAATGTATTATTTATAAGCCAATAACTGTGTTCTCTCAATTATCCATTTTTTAGTGAATTTTTATTTAAAAAATTCACTAATAGAGAGGTATCGATGGTGAGACTTTTCAAAAATTCTTTCAAATGAGCGCGAATTAGGACCCCTAGAACCCATATCCGGGGTCAGTTTCAATTTTTATATGTTTATATATATATATATATATATATGTATATATATATATATATATATATATATATATATATATATATATATATATATATATATATATATATGTATATATGTATATATATATATATATATATATATATATATATATATATATATATATATATATCCGTCTGATAACTCAAAAAATAATTAACCGATTTAGATGAAACTCGGCAAGTGCCTTTCTATTATTAATGGCTTGGATGAGTTCGTTGGCCAGGAAAATCGGACGGGGTTTTCCGGGAAAATTTTGATTTTTCTTTAAAAAAAAATTTTTTCCGAAAATTTTGATAACATTTTGTCTACATATTGCTTTGGGAAATACCTAACTATGTGCCAAAATTCAGCTTTCTAGGGTTACAGAAAATTGAGCTATTCAAATTTGAAACATTTATGTTTAAATCATAAGTATGTGGTTGCTGTTGGTTAGTCAATGCTTCTATTATTGTCATTGACTCATGAAATTCATTTTTAAGTTTCAGAGAAATGTCAATAATACTGAATTCACTGATTGTTAATCATTGGAAGCATTTACGATTATATATAACCCTATTGTAATTTATTATCATTTATCACCTCTGTAGTATAATTATTTTTTCCTTACAACTCGCAGCGTTTTTAGTCAATTGTTGTTATTAATAGTCAATAGTTTCTTTCCGAATACACACAGCTTCCATTGACTTCTGCCGCTGTTACAGTCCTTTTATTTAGAGGTAGAGTTGTAACCACTCATACAGCCAGTGTTTTTAACCACGTGGCTGGGGGACTGACCGAATTCATTCCCAGTTGCTGTTGATTTACTCATATTCTCTTAATATGTTTGAAGATGTGGTGTCTACTTCATTCCAAGTCACTATTAACCGACTATTTATGAAATCAAATAAGTAAATTAAATCGATTGTCATAAAATATGTAGTGTATTAAGACAAGGGAAAAAGAAATAAAACATATATAACTGTGCACATTTTGATTATATTTTAGGGTGCTTGAGAGAGGTATTGTCACAGCATAATATCTTATTAAAGTTCATTTGTAAAAAGGTTTAATTTTTATATGTTAATATATATATATATATATATATATATATATATATATATATATATATATATATGTATATATATATATATATATATATATATATATATATATATATATATATATATATATATATATATGATAACTCAAAAAATAATCAACCGATGTCGATGAAACTTGGCAAGTGCCTGTCTTTTATTAATGGCTTGGATGAGTTCGTTATCCAGAAAAATCAGACGGGGTTTTCCGGAAAAATTTTGAGTTTTCTTTCGAAAAAAATTTTTTTCTCCGAAAGTAACAAAGCTGTTTTAATGAAATTTACTATATATGTTGCCTCAACCTTACTACGTACCAAAATTCAACTTTCTAAGTTTAGAGAAAATTGAGTTATTCAAATTTTAAATTTTCTTTCGAAAAAAATGTTTTTCCCCCAAAATTACAAAGTTATTTTAATGAAATTTTGTGGATATCTTGCCTTAGGAAAAACCTTACTACGTATTGAAATTAAACTCTCTAAGTTTATAGAAAATTGAGTTATTTAAATTTGAAGCATTTAATAAAAATTCACTACCATAACGCACTTGCTGCGTCCCGAGTTTTTTTTAATCTTAATTCTTCCGGCTCAGGAAGCCAGATACTAAATGCATTACACGTAGAGCTCTGATATAATTGATAATACCATTAGAGTCGTTCCTATTTGGAGATATGGGGACATTATCAGCTTACAATGTCACTTAGTGGATGGTAGCGGATTACGTCTCTCGTTAGAGTATTACTCACTGCCTCTGTAGATGTTCTTCGCTGATGGAAACAGGATTTATACGTGATCTACCCCACAAATAAAGTTAATCATGTTACCGGCCTTTTTCTGTAGCGGGATAAAGCATCGCTAAGTTTCATCACACGTTCTGCACTGTCTTCGGTCTGCCAATTACTTAGTAGTTGACGAATGCTTCTTTCCGGTTGTGCTAAACGATCTCAAAGGATTCCTCATATAAATCTTCTATGAAATATTCACGATGTAATTTTCTATTGAATTATTTAAAAAACTCGGGACGCAGCAAGTGCGTTATGGTAGTGAATTTTTATTAAATGCTTCAAATTTGAATAACTCAATTTTCTATAAACTTAGAGAGTTTAATTTCAATACGTAGTAAGGTTTTTCCTAAGGCAAGATATCCACAAAATTTCATTAAAATAACTTTGTAATTTTCGGAGAAAAAAATTTTTTTCGAAAGAAAATTTAAAATTTAAATAACTCAATTTTCTCTAAACTTAGAAAGTTGAATTTTGGTACGTAGTAAGGTTGAGGCAACATATATAGTAAATTTCATTAAAACAGCTTTGTTACTTTCGGAGAAAAAAATTTTTTTCGAAAGAAAACTCAAAATTTTTCCGGAAAACCCCGTCTGATTTTTCTGGATAACGAACTCATCCAAGCCATTAATAAAAGACAGGCACTTGCCAAGTTTCATCGAAATCGGTCAATTATTTTTTGAGTTATCATATATATATATATATATATATATATATATATATATATATATATATATATATATATATATATATATATATATATATATATATATATAAACATATAAAAATTAAACCTATTTACAAATGAACTTTAATAAGATATTATGCTGTGACAATACCTTTCTCAAGCACCCTAAAATATAATCAAAATGTGCACAGTTATTAATGTTTTATTTCTTTTTCCCTTGTCTTAATACACTACATATTTTATGACAATCGATTTAATTTACTTATTTGATTTCATAAATAGTCGGTTAATAGTGACTTGGAATGAAGTAGAC
This sequence comes from Tillus elongatus, assembly GCA_964006375.1. NCBI lineage: Eukaryota > Metazoa > Arthropoda > Insecta > Coleoptera > Cleridae > Tillus > Tillus elongatus. The sequence goes on from OZ023266.1 coordinate 169,587,143, forward strand.
ACCACATCTTCAAACATATTAAGAGAATATGAGTAAATCAACAGCAACTGGGAATGAATTCGGTCAGTCCCCCAGCCACGTGGTTAAAAAATACTGGCTGTATGAGTGGTTACAACTCTACCTCTAAATAAAAGGACTGTAACAGCGGCAGAAGCAGAAGTCAATGGAAGCTGTGTGTATTCGGAAAGAAACTATTGACTATTAATAACAACAATTGACTAAAAACGCTGCGAGTTGTAAGGAAAAAAATAATTATACTACAGAGGTGATAAATGATAATAAATTACAATAGGGTTATATATAATCGTAAATGCTTCCAATGATTAACAATCAGTGAATTCAGTATTATTGACATTTCTCTGAAACTTAAAAATGAATTTCATGAGTCAATGACAATAATAGAAGCATTGAGTAACCAACAGCAACCACATACATATGATTTAAACATAAATGTTTCAAATTTGAATAGCTCAAGTTTCTGTAACCCTAGAAAGCTGAATTTTGGCACATAGTTAGGTATTTCCCAAAGCAATATGTAGACCAAATTTTATCAAAATTTTCGGACAAAAAATTTTTTTTTGAAAGAAAACTCAAAATTTTCCCGGAAAACCCCGTCCGATTTTCCTGGCCAACGAACTCATCCAAGCCATTAATAAAAGAAAGGCACTTGCCGAGTTTCATCTAAATCGGTTAATTATTTTTTGAGTTATCAGACTGATATATATATATATATATATATATATATATATATATATATATATATATATATATATATATATATATATATATATATATATAAACATATAAACATTCAAACTGACCCCGGATATGGGTTTTAGGGGTCCTAATTCGCGCTCATTTGAAAGAATTTTTGCAAAGTCTCACCATCGATACCTCTCTATTAGTGAATTTTTTTAATAAAAATTCACTAATAGATGAAGTGACTGCAGTCTGAAGCTTTCGGAAATCGTAACGTACCTCCTTTTGTCAGTTACGATATTATTTTAAAAAACTCTAGACGCAGCAAGTACGTTATGGTAGTGAACTTTCATAAGAATTGTACACTATTCGTAAGTTATATTATTAAAACTAATTCTTTAAATTTAAATGGACCTTGGAGATCGGTTTTAGAGTCCCAGTTAGCGATTATTTAAAAAAATAAATTATATGGAGCTACTAAATTAAAATTTGGTCTTAGATATAATATGTAAGTACTATAAGTGCCTTTAACAAAATTCTGTTACAAATTGCATTAAAGTTACAAGAGTTTTTCAGAAAAAAATAGTTAATTTACAAAGGCAATGTACCTGTCAAATTATAAATATGACAGGTATTTTCCCTTGTTAGTTGTTTGGATGGTTTTGTTTTAGTCAACCCATACAGTCTTTGAAAACAATAAGCAACAAAAAAGGTTTTTTAAAACAAAACGAAGCTCAATATGTTATTTTTCTTTAATTTATAATATAAATAAAGGTTCAAGATTGAAGATTCTGGCTTAATGGTAAATTTATTGAGCTATCGGATTTAAAATATTTTTACGAAAATTTTCTACCATAACATTAAAAACTTTGTTATTTCCGGAGATTTTTTTTCGAAAGCACACAACTTTCCGCGTAAACCGGAGCCGATTTTACTGGCTAACGAACTCTAGGGAGTGGGCAGATTGAGGCCTTAGAGCTCATCCATACCTTACATATTTCTTCTACCTCTTGAAAATGGCTCCAAAACAGAAGCCGAAGCGTGAAGTTTTAATAAATTCTGGACGCGGTTCAACCCGAGAACCAAGTATGTGCCACATTAGAGACAGTGGAAATCTTTCAGAAAAAAAAAGAAAAAAATATATATATATATATATATATATATATATATATATATATATATATATATATATATATGTATGTATGTATGTATGTATGTATATAAACATATAAAAATTGAAACTCACCCTAGATATGGGCTCTAGGGTGTCTAGTTCGCGCTCAAAATTCAAAAGTCAGGATCTCATCGTTAGTGAATTTTGTTTTAAAAAACTCACTAAAAAGCCGATTTGTTTGATTGGTTGCAATTTCTCATGGAGATATATATGATTTTTAAATTTTCGTCAAAAAACTTTTTGTGAATATTTATATCTGCCCAGTGTGGAAATAGCTTTGAGAGGTTCGTTGGCCAGGAAATTCGAACCAATTGTTTCGGGTTTTAGGTTTATGTAATTTTCTAAACAGTGGTTATTTTGGTGGAATATAATACATTATTTCTAGGGTGGTGCATTGAAAACGAAACAGACCGATTTGCGTCCAGAGATTATTTTTTTGTAAGAAACGCTGAAACACATCAATTTTAGTATTGAGGGGGACATATTTTGACATAAAACTCAACTTTGCCACATCAACCCCTTAAGGGTGGTGATAACAACCCTTATATTTTAAATAGGGAACATGGGTTGAGTGTTACATCATTTGAAAGCTCTTTGCTTTCTGAATTCAGCACACTATTTTTTTTGAAGTTTTATCAACTCGTTTAAAAATTATTCACAGTTGAAGATGCAAAAAAGCATTTCACTCATTTCGATAAGAAATGTGCTGATAGTCAATGTTTTGTTGGTTTGTAAACAAAAAATTGACTATCAGAACATTTCTTATCGGGATGAGAGAAACGCGGTTTATTATTTCAGTTTATCGGTCGGTTTGATACTTGATAGTACTACCAAAAATTAATTTCACAATGGTGTATTTTGTAGAAAAGAGAGCTGAAATAATTACTCTTTTTTCAAAAACGATGACTGTGCCAACCGTACCGCAAATTTGTTTAATGAACGACATCCGAACAGACATGTTAACAGAAAATACATTTTGGAGTTAGTTGCAAAGTTTTGACAAAGTGGTTCAGTAGCCAACAAAGAGCGGGATCCTGAACGTGAATTTCCGGATAGAAATGAGACTACTGAGATTGAAGTTTTAGGACAAATTGCTGCAGACCCAACTTTGAGCACGCGAAATTGGCCACTGTTTCAAACATCAAAAGAAGAACTAGTCAGCGAATATTGAAGCATCATAAATTTCACCCGTATAAAATTCATCTTGTACAACAACTGAATGAAGATGATTTTGATCGGCGGCTGGAGTTTTGTGAAGTTATGACTGCGCGAATAGCTGATAACGGTAACTTTCTGTTCAATATCTGTATTTCAGACGAGTGTACGTTTTTATTAAACTCTAGAGTCAATCGTCATAATTGTAGTTATTGGGCAGATAATAATCCAAGAAATTTTCACGAAGTCCACATTCAAACTCCACAGAAATTGAATGTCTGGACTGGCATTTTTGGAGACCGTTTAATCGGACCAATTTTTCTGGATGGCAATTTGAGTGGCGGAACGTATTTGGAGTTACTAGAAGACATCGTTTACCAACTACTAATTGACATTGTTGAAAATGATGATCGCTATAAAAAAAACAATTGGTGTTTCAACAAGATGGAGCTCCTCCGCATTTTTCTCAACGTGTTAGAGAGTTTTTGAACAGAGAGTTTCCAGAGCAATGGATTGGGCGTAGAGGTGCTATTGAGTGGCCCCCTAGATCACCGGATTTAACTCCTTTAGACATATTTATAAGGGGCCATTTAAAGAGTAGAATTTTTGCAACAGAACCGGAGTCTATGGAAGAATTACGACGACGCATTGTTGAAGAATGCCGTCTAATAACTCCACAAATGCTCCAGAATATCAGAGCTCGTGTTGAACAAAATTTGTACTTTTGTATGGAAGCTGGTGGTCAACAATTTGAACACTTACTTAACTGAATAAACATTTTTAACGTTTGATTTTGTTTTTTAGTTTTTTTTAACGACAAATTGACTAATTAGTGCATTTCTTATCACAATGAATGAAATAGTTTAACTGTGAATAATTTTTAAACGAGTTGATAAAACTTCCAAAAAAATTTAGGTGCTGAAATCAGAAAAGAAAGAGCTTTCAAATAATGAAACACTCGACCCATGTTCCCTATTTAAAATATAAGGGTCGTTATCACCACCCTTAAGGGGTTGATGTGACAAAGTTAAGTTTTATGTCAAAACATGCCCCCGTCAATATTAAAATTGAAGTGTTTCATATTTTCTTGAAAAAAAATTTCTCTGGGGACAAATCGGTCTGTTTCCTTTTCAATGCGCCACCCTCTATAGGTTATACTGTTAAACAAATTTGATGGCTATTATTGCAAAACAAGACAAATTTGCAATGGAAACATTTTTATGAAAAGTCGCTACCATAACGCATTCTCTGAGTCCAGACTTTTTGTAATGCGTTAACTTCCATCACTTTTATTCACAGAGAGCAAATAACTGAGAACTGAATAGAAGAAGATTCGTTATTAGCTACTCGCTTCAAAGATAAGTTAAACAGAATTATTTATATTTTTATTCTTATTTAGTTTTTTAGAATAGATTCACAAATGTATCTAATTAATATTCTAGACATGAAAATAATCAAGCAGATAATCGGTTATGTCGTCATAAATGAACAAATGAACAATCTTCGTTATAAATATTGACTTTCATATAAATAAGCGTGACATAAACAGGATTAGGATGTTTCCCATTGATGAGATGAGATATGCTTCTTCGGAAACTCGTGGGCGGTGAGTAATGCCATTATCATTTTTTTACAATAATTATTGGGCCCTGTACGTAACCAATTCGCACAAGACCACAGGCTTTGTTTGCTTATAAGTATGTTAATCATGGAATGCATAATTATCACAAGTGGAGAGACCAAATTATTTTAATTTCTAGAGAAGAAATTTAGAACTTGGAGGCAGTGAGTGCGTTATGGTAGCAATTTTTTAAATCTTTCAAATGCGTATAACTCAATTTTCGATTATTTTAAAATATACAATTTTGGTGTATCTTCTTCTTCGAGTGCCTTCTCCTATTGAAGATCTGCAACAATTTTGGCGAATTCTTCTCTGTCTTGGGCCCTTTTCAGCAAAGTATTTGAGCCCAAGCCTGTCCAATCTCGTATGTTCTTAAGCCAGGAGCACTGCCTGCGTCCCGGTCCACATTTACCTTCAATCTTACCCTCTATCATGAGTTGTAGAAATTCATATCTATTGTGTCTCATGACATGACCGAGATATGCAGTTTTCCGCTTTTTTATGATTTCGATGAGTTCACGTTCTCTGCCCATACGATGCAAAACCTCCAAATTTTTGGTGTGAGCAGTCCAAGGAACTCGCAACATTCGTCGATACACCCACATTTCGAATGCCTCGAGTCTGTTTAGACCGCCAGCCTTTAGCGTCCACGCATCAACCCCATACAGAAGCGTGGAATATATGTAGCACTTCACAAAATTGTATCTAATTTTGTATATCAAGTGACCTATCGCTTAACAGGCTTCGCATTTTTTTTTAATTTTCTCTAGCCATTTCAATCCCAGCTCTGATTTCCAAATCAGGACTCAGATCTTCGCCGATCCAACTGCTCAAGTATTTAAACTTAGAGACCTTGGTTATCTGTGTCCTGCATACGTTTATATGTATTGGTTGATTTTGACTCCGGTTTACCGCCAATACCTTTGTTTTTGCGGTGTTGATTTTTAAGCCTAATAGATCTCCTTCGGCTGACATCTTGTTAAGTAGCCGCTGCAAGTCCTGAGGACTGTTTGCGATTATAACTGTGCCGTCGGCATATCGTAGATTATTTATCAAGGTTCCATTCACTTTTATGCCATCTTCTGCACCTTCAAGTGCGTTTTGAAATACAATTTCGGAGTACATGTTAAAAAGCATAGGGCTCAGTACACAGCCTTGTCTGACTCCACGTTTAATTGGTACAGTTTTTGTTTGGGTGTTTTCAATCTGCAGTTTCGCCACCTGGTGTTCATAGAGGTACTGAATGATTTTTAGATCTTGGGAGACTAAAGCTTTACTTTTTGTATGTTCAGCAGCGTACCATGTTTGACACAATCAAATGCTTTAACATAATCTATGAAACACAGGTATACTTCCCTTCGCTGATCTCCACACTTCTACAGCAGGACCGATAGCGCAAACAAAGACTCTCTAGGTCCCAATCCCTCTTGAAACCCCATCTGCAGTTCGCTCAGATCCTGCTCGCATTTTCTATGTATTCGATTATGTAGGACCTTTAGAAACAACTTTAATATCTGACTCATTAAGCTAATTAGTCGAAACTCATCACATCTTTTTGCGCCTGGTTTTTTAGGAATAGCGACAAATGTAGATTTTAACCAGTCTTGAGGTATGTATATATATATATATATATATATATATATATATATATATATATATATATATATATATATATATATATATATATATATATATATATATATATATATATATATATATCCATTGTTATAGATGGTATTAAATACTTTGGTCAGGATTTTTAAATTTTCTTCATTTATAAGTTTCAGGAATTCTGGACAAATGTTGTCTGGTCCAGCTGCTTTACCGTTTTTTATTCCCTTCAAAGCTTTCTATATTTCCGCAGTCATTATATTTGGTCCTATTTCTGTTTGACGTTGGTTACGAAAGGGGGGAACTTTGTCGTCGAAAAGATCAGAAATATAATTTGCCCACACTTCTTGCAGTTTTTGTGTGTCTAAGACTGCCTTGTTGCCTTGATTTACTATTTTTGTATATGTTGGCGATTTACGGTTTCCTGTAATTTCCTTAACTCTTTTGTGGATATTAAGTAGATCATGTTTTTGGTACATCTCCTCTATTTCCTTACTTCTCTCCACCATCCATGCTTCTTTGGCATTTCTAATTTTAGTCCTGACAAGTGCCTGAGCTTCTATATATATATATATATATATATATATATATATATATATATATATATATATATATATATATATATATATATATATATATATATATTGTGTATAGAGTAATGTATTTAACATCTTTATAAATTTTATATGTGGCTATATGAACTGGGTTACCAGTCCGAAGCCAAAAAATAATAATAATTTATATAGACGTTTAATTCTTATATTTCTACTTGTGATTTAATGTTAGATTATGCCCAATTTATATAATTTTCTTCAAATATTTGCTCTATATTTATTTTTAAAGCCTCATATTTACTAGAAATATGAATTTTGACAGTTCGGATAAATATTTATCATTTTATTTAATATTATTATGTTTAGATGGCCTGAATGCCTTGTTTATTATTATTTACCATGATAAACTTCTTTATTCTAAAATTATTTCTTTGTAGATTTGATTTATTTTTAAAATATTTTTCAAATTAAGTTTGCTTGTCGTTGGATGTAGTATTCCTGTTCGTCCAGGTAGTTTTTATGGATCTTGCTGTTCCTAGGTAATATTCTTTCTGTGATTTTAATCTATAATATATACAGTGTGAAACACTGTAGTTTTTGTAGAAAACGCTGAAACCCTTGAAGTTTAATTTGTCGAATATTATCTTATAATCATAGTTAAAAAAAATTAAACTCCCACCATTTTACCCTCACCACTTTATCCATTTTTTTTAAGTAGCAACCCGACATTTTTTCATCACAATTCGATGGATTACATTTTGGTGAATTTTTATTTTAAAAAAAATCACTAATAGAGGGGTATCGATGGTGAGATTTTGCAAAATTTTTTTCAAATGAGCGCGAACTAGGACCCCTAGAACGCATATCCGGGGTCAGTTACAATTTTTATATGTATATATATATATATATATATATATATATATATATATATATATATATATATATATATATATATATATATATATATATATATATATATATATATATATATATATCCATCCGATAAATCAAAAAATAATTAACCGATTTCGGTGAAACTCGGCAAGTTCCTTTCTTTTATTAATGCCGTGGATGAGTTCGTTAGCCAGGAAAATCGGACAGGGTTTTCCGGAAAAATGTTTAATTTTTTTTTAAATTTTTTTCTCCGACAATTACAAAGCTGTTTTAATGAAATTTACCAGATATATTGCCTTGAAAGAGACCTTACTACGTATTAAAATTCAACTTTCAAAGTTGATAGAACATTGAGTTATTAAAATCTTCAGTTCTCTTTCGAAAAAAAATTTTTTCTCCGAATATCTTGCATTAGGAAAGACCTTACTACATACCAAAATTAAACTTTCTAAGTTTATATAAAATTAAGTTATTCAAGTTTGAAGCATTTAATAAAAATTCACTACCATAACGCACTTGCTGCGCCCCGAACTTTCTTTCTGAATGCGGAGATACCCCATATGTACGGTCTAATATTACAGTTTTCAATACACGGTGGAAATTTAATATCGGAATTTTAAAACTAAACAGTTTACCCTGGAATTCAAATTTTGAAAATAAACTTAATAAAGACGTCTCTTTTTTATAATAAATGTTCAAAATGTTCTCCATTCACTTGCACACAACGAAATAATCTGCTCTGGAATTCTTTCCTAACTCTGTTCTACACATCAGGCGTTAGGTTCCTAATTTGTTGTTATTTTCATTTTCAAATCATCTAAATCAGCAGGTTTCGTTTTATACACTCTGCTTTTAAGCTATCTCCTTAAAAAGAAGGTGTAAGATCTGGTGATCTAGCGGGCCATTCTACGAAACCTCTTCGTCCCATATATATATATATATATATATATATATATATATATATATATATATATATATATATATATATATATATATATATATATATATATATATATATATATATTATATATATATACCAAATAACTCAAACTTGGTGGGTATCATTCGTTTTTAAATGACCTGGAGTTTGTTGTACAGCTGTCTACCGCTTGATGTTTGTATGTCCAAAAAAAGTTATTTGAAACACTCTGCAGCGCCCTTTCCTGTACAGGTAATACGGAATTTAATGTTTTCCGGTAGATGGAAAATTTGTTAAATAGCTTTTGAAGATTTGTTCTAAGAAAAATCGTTACCATAAAGCTTTTGCTGAGTCAGCATTCTCTTATAAAAAAAATGTTCATAAAATGTGTACCTATAACTAACATCTTAAACCATAAGTTAGACGCCCTCGTGGTTGCTAGGTGCCAGCCTGCTAATCGACAGGTCCCGGGTTCGATTCCTGGGCGAGCCAAGTTGACTTTGTCTGGAAAATTGGTAAAATAGTGAATGATGGGAAATGAATGTGCTAATGGCCTGAGATGCCGCAGCCAATAAAATTAAATAAAATAAAAACATAAGTTACCTTATGGGAATACCCATCAGGTGCACTCCTTGGGATAGTGAGATGCATCTGTTTTTTATAAGCGATGTAACGCTGAATTTCCATTTAACCCTTATCGATTTCAAATAAGGATAAATGTTTCTGTAAGATAAAACCGTGTTTAAGGGATCAAAACGTCACTTATAGTAACAAACAAACAGAGCCAGCTTTATACTTTAATCTTGGCTATATCCTGTTTATAAAACAAACACAGGCCTGGGAGGTCCTAATACTCGAAACACACGTGTTACATTTGATATGCTACCGTGAACTCACTTAATTAAAACATTCCCTTCGTAAGTCACGTCATCTTTATAATCAATTTTCTCACACAAAAATAAGCCATGCTGATCATTTTTCTTTTCTCTGGTGCCTGAAGTTGTCACTAAACATTTGTCTTCATCGCTCGATTAAATTGGAAATAGACTTATACTTATATCGACAAAATTTTAAAATATAGTTGCTATTTGTTAAATTCAGCATAAATACATAGAATAAAATAAAAAATTCGAGACGCAGCGAGTGCGTTATGGTAGCGAATGTTCATTAAACGTTTCAAGTTTAATAACTCAATTCTCTGTTAGGCTACGAACTCCAATGTTGTCGCATCGTAACGTCTCTATCGGGGCAATATGTCTACCAACTTTCATCAAAACAGCTTTGTTATTTTTTGAGATACATCTTTTTTTCACAAAAATATTTATTTTTTGAAGAGCATGTTTGATTAGGCCGGCTAACGAACTCCACCTGTCTGTAAACACAGGTACTTATTTTTTAGGCCTCGTAGTATTCTTTAATACAAAGTGTGTTCAGTAACGTTATCCCTAAAAATTTCGGTTCTTTTAACATGAGGTCTGAAAAATGTATTGTGGTAAATTGAGATCCCACAGTATTTATTATTAGTGAATTTTCTTTAAAAATGTACCAATGGGGAGATCCCGACTTCTGAATTTTGAAAAAATTTCTTCAAATGAGCGCGAACTAGGCCCCCTATAACCCATATCCAAGGTCGGTTTACATTTTTATATGTTTATATATATATATATATATATATATATATATATATATATATATATATATATATATATATATATATATATATATATATATATATGTCACACCGATAACTCAAAAAGTAATAGGCCGATTTTGATAAAATCTTATGAGTGCCTTCCTTTTGCAAGTGGCTTAAACAAGTTATCCAAAAAAATCGGACCAGGCTTTCCCTGAAAATGTTGTATTTTCTTTCTTAAAAAATTTACGTCTCCGGAAATAACAAAGTAAGGGCAACCAAATTCTGTACCCGTGTTTGACAAAGAACGTGAAACAAATACGGATTGTGAAAAGAACATGTTGCAAGAAGAGTGTTCTGCGAACACCTAAGTTTCAGATTCAACTGTCATTGCCGTTCATTTTACTAAAATATTTACAGAAAATTCATTTCAAATAGACCCTTTCTCTGATGCTTTGGCTGTCGGTTTAGTTAAGTTGATGCCTTCGCTGTATGTTTAGTAAACTTTATGGTTTAACGGTCTCTAATTTTTAGCTAATTTTCGTAGAACAAATTCGTTATGCATTTTTGCATTTTTTATTGAAATATGATGCGTTTGTAAGAAAATAATCTGGCCGCAGTAAGTTCGTTTTGGTAGCGAATTTTCATTAAATCCTTCAAATTTCAGTAACTCAATTTGATATTAACGTAAGCTTTATTGGTTAGGAAACATTTAAGTTTATTTTTAGAAAATGTTTGTATATTTTCAAACCATAAGTAATTTTGATAAAATATAGTACATTGTTTCTACTACATAGGCTATACCGGTAATCAGATTGATGCCTGCTCGCATTTGCTATTAAAAACATTTTTATGGAAATTCACTTCCATACCACACTTGCCGCATCCAGACTTTTAAAAATGTTTATATATTTTCAAACAATAAAGTTATTTCGATTAAATATGGTACATTTCTACTACATAGGCAACCAAGTTTGATGCCTGCTTTCATCAAAGAAAGACGTTTGCTATTCAAAACATTTTAAAGAAAAGTCGCTACCATAACGCACTTGCTGCGTCCAGACTTTGTATTTATTAATCTATTTACAGCGGAGATTATTCACAACAATGTGTTAGTGTAGTTGTTCTAATAGACGCATAATTAATTGATTAACGTGGAAGTTAAGACTCGCGTGTAATTACTGCTAATTGATATACAGCCGTGTGAAATTAACTGTGAATACCTGAGTTACTTTACACTGTGTTGTAATAGAGAAAGATTCCCCATTGGGATTGTACCATCTACCTAGTAGCGTTTAAAATAGACTTAGCGGGAATTTTAAACTGGATCATAAATTAATTCTTAACTAGTGGTCAAAAAAAAATCCGGGCACAGCAATTGTGTTACGCAAGCGAAACTGCCCAACTAGCAATTTTGTATTTTATTATAGTTCGACACAGTTTATAAAATAATCTCACTCCCTAAATTGTTTACAATACGTTTATAAAACAGCTATAATTCATTGATTGTTGTTGCCCTTACTTGGTGAAACTATACTACATATAGACTTGGAGACTACTTATCTGGCTTCACTGTTGGTTTTAGTTGGTGAAGGACATAGCCAGCGCGTAAGCCAACTGGAGCAAGTGGCCCTTACGAATTCTGGATGTTCTAGGATGTCATCTGTGTTTCAATTTATTTTCAATTTGATGAACTTTTTGATCAAAACATCATATCATAACATAGCAACAGATATTTATTTGTAGTTGTCATAATTTCATACTAATACAATTTTTATCTGTCTGAAAATGCTGTCAAGCAGCGAAACTATAGTCACAGAAACGTTGAAGAACATCCTAGAACATCCAGAATTCGTAAGGGCCACTTGCTCCAGTTAGCTTACGCGCTGGCTACGTCCTTCACCAACAAAAAAGAAAACCAACAGTGAAGCCAGAGAACTAGTCTCCAAGTCTATATGTAAAACAGCTATAAACCCAAAATTGACACCATTTTATAAAATACCCCAGTCTCCGTAAATATTTATATAGTCTTTTGTAAACATTACAAAACAATTTTATAAACATTACTGCGACCCTAAAAAAATGTCAACACTGACGTTATAAAATAGTTTTATTACAGTTCTCAGACTTATACTATTAGTGAATTTTCTTAAAAAAGTTCACTAATGAGAAGATCACGACTTTTGAACTTTGTAAAAAAATTTCTTCAAATGACCGCGAAATATATATATATATATATATATATATATATATATATATATATATATATATATATATATATATATATATATATATAACACCGATAACTCAAAAAATAATAGACCGAATTTGATCAAATTTGGCAAATACCTTCCCTTTACAAGTAGCTTGGACAAGTTCGTTAGTCAGGAAAATCGGTCCAGGTTTTCCCGGCAAATTTTGTGTTTTCTTCCGAAAAAATTTATATCTCTGAAAATAACAAAGTGAGGGCGACCAAATTTGGCACGCTGGTTTCTGTCATAATGATTATCCTACGAACCAAAATCTATCTTAAAAGACAAAAAAGTTAGAGGTAGCTTAATTTTTAATTAATTAAATCTGATTCAAGAAAGTTAAAACGTAAAAACTGATTGATCAGAATGTGTGTAAAAATACTACACGAAATGACTAACAAGCTCCTAGATATGTGTCTAAGTCGTTATTTTTCTTGATGTCGTTAAAATATAAGCAAAAAATCTATTGTAAATCAAAATGGTTTTGTGTAAATTGTAAAACTTTGAAAAATGGGATATTCGTGCTAGTAAATGCATATAGTGCGTAGCTCAGTGGGCTAGGTCCCTGTACATCGTATAATCGACTCCAAGATGACTTTTTATCAATTTTTTGTCTCATTTTACTTTACAGTTATCTAATCTGATTGTTGTTATTCCGATGAATTTTTTAGCAAGTTTTTGTATAAAAAATAATTTAATAAGGAGGAGATGAAAGTTTTAAGATTTGATTCAATTTGAATAGCATATCTGGTTGTTTGGTCTTGCCCTAACATAGTGTAACCGTTCCATATTTAATACAGTCGTAGACTTTTCCCGTGGCTTCACAAGTACTTGTTTTCGGGAATTTTTTTAAAAAAAATTACTAACGAGGAGGTCTCGACTTTTGAATTAAAAAAATTATCTTCAAATGAGCGCGAACTAGGCACCCTAGAACCCACATCCAGGGTCAGTTTCAATTATATATATATATATATATATATATATATATATATATATATATATATATATATATATATATATATATATATATATATATATATATATATATATATATGTTTTATTATAGCCTTAGCCATAGTATATTTATGTTCAAGTCAACAATTCAATCTTATAAGGATTATTATGTTTTTTTCATATTGTCATAGAAATGCAACACTATACAACACTAAAACAACAATTCGTTCTTAAGAGCTAAACTGTTTCCAAAGGTACTTTAATATAACTGTTATTTAAAGTCACTGGAGGTTAGTTTCTTAATATGTTTATAAGGGAATTGAAAATATCGCCGAAATTCAATAAAAATACACCATAAAACGATTTATATTTATAGGTGGAAACGTTTTATAAGTAGACTCTGGAAACTTTTTCATAATAATTCTGTGGCTGTTTTATAAGATATTTTGTAGTTTTTTTTTAACAACACACCACGAGGGCTCACAGCCTAAATACTATCGTACCGTGGGTATCGACAAGGAGGTAAGAGGCAACTTGTTAATTCTGGACTTGTAAGTTTGGAGGTTGAGAGGAAAAGGAAAACATGTGCCGGCAAGAAGTTCCACAACTTGGAAGTCCTCGGGACAAAAGAGCGAGATTTTATGCGCGACATTATGGAATGTTGGTGGTTGAACATTTGGAGTGGGTTGAAAGTAGAATTGCAACGAGGCAAAAAGTTCAGCCTTTCCCAGGGCGGTAGAAACAATTTCATCCACTGAAACAAGAGGTGGGAACGTGCTCTTGCAGAAATTATTTCCAATAGATTTAGCAAGAGTCCAGAAGGGTTTGCCGCCGTTGGAGCTTAAGAGGACTTTGTTTTTGATGTGGTTATTACACGAGTTTTTTGCCTCAGAATAAATGCGGACATAGCGGTTTCTTGCGTCGTTAAATCCTTGACGGTTTTCTTGACTCGGATTGAATCTGATCGTCAGAGGCGTATTTTTATTTTTACTATCGTGCCGTTAAATAATCTTGTGTGTCACATTTACAGACTTTGAAAAGCTGGATTTTTCATGATTCTTTTTGGCAAGTGAAATTGATTTGTTTATTATCACCTCTAAAAGCATAATTTCAAAATAATAAAGTATTAGATAAAAAATTTCGAGTTGTAAAAAAAAGACAACGGCCATGAATTTGAAAAAAATATGCTTGTAGCTCGTCCCTCTATGAACAGATTTTCCTAGGTAATACGCGCCGTATTATATTACCGTATACGGTGTACAGTACGTGTACAGTATCCTCTCATCGAATATTCCTGGTCATTATTCCGAAAATTATTCCTTGTGAAAGTCTATATTTTTGTACAAATGGATTTTTTATTTAAATACTCAAGTGCCAGGAGAACGCGTGACCTTGAAAGTTTAAAAACAATTCGTCTGCGGCGTAGGGGAGATTCGTCTCCCTGGACCCCCCTTTGGGGCCGCACGGATTATGTTTCACCCACTCCCAATGTCACGAGCCGCCACTGTAAGGTAGTAGTATTCTAGGTATTTAATATTCACTACTTGCGTTAGATTTTGAAACGCCCAATGAAAACTGCCATCAAATTTCACTAACTCGTCAGTATATCACGTTTTCCCTTGTTATCTAACAACCTCCGCTGCCAGTACATTTACTTACCTGATAATAAATAAATTTCCCTTATTGGAAACACCATTACATTTTATTATCCGTTAAATAGTTGATAGTGTTGACGGTTCCAGTATCATATTTCATAAATTCATAATCTCCATCTATTATGTGCGAGCATAATAATTACCAGTCGTATATTGCTAGATTTATGGCCTATCCCAAATAGAAAATTATAATAATCTATCATAGTTTATATCCTTAAGGAAAAAATGTAGGTGTGAAGGTACAGTTACTTACCTTTTGTCTTATTGTAACAATAAGGACACCGTTGCCAATAATGGTAATTTGTTATTATTAAAGGTATTTCCGAAAAACAATGAAAACATTTTAAACTGAACAGTACACTTGCAGAATCCAAATCACCACAAGATGCACTCATACCGCAATCAAGCGTCGCTGTGGCCGTGTTGGAAAGTCGACTGAAACTTCCCAGTTCGTACTCGGGGGACGACGGTTCGAGACTCACCGCGGCGGATGATTTTTCAAATCACTTCTGTCGTTGAGGTCGAGCTTAAGGTGGAGGGTAGGTTAGCTTAGATGAGCAAAAAGGGTCAGCATTGGCCTAATTGCCAGTAAGCATCTTACCTTATACCGTAATCATCATCTACTTTTTCATTAAATTTTAAAGTTATATTTTTCTTATTTTTTATTTTTTATTTCAGCAACACACCACGAGGGCTCACAGCCTAAATACTATCGTACCGTAAGTGTCGACTAGGAGGAAAGATGCAACTTGTTAATTCTAGGCTTGAAGGTTTGGAGGTTCAGCGGAGGAGGAAAAACATCTGCGGGCAAGGAATTACACAATTTGGAAGTCCTCGGGACATAAGACCGGGCATAACAAGATGTTCTATGTCTGGAGACCTGGACAGTAAAATGGTGCATTCGCTCTGTTCCCCTGGTAGATCTGCTGGGTGAACTATGGAAGAAAGCTCCTCTGAGCAGTGCCCGTGCTGATATCTTTAAAAGAGAGAGATAGGTCACCAGCAGTACGTCGGTGGGCAAGGGTCCGCAGCCGTTTCGTGAGGGTAGGGTCACCGATGAGACGTATAGCTCTCTTCTGAGTGGAGTCCAGGATAGCGAGTGTAAAAGCGGCAGCGGCACCCCAGGTGTGGTAGCAGTATTTGAGGTTTGGCCTTATTTGTAAAGTATATAAGGTATAGAGATTTGCTGGTGAAAAGTATTTGCGAGCTCGGAAGAGGAAACCTAATTTCTTAGCAGCCGCTTCTGCAATTGATGTGACATGTTGGCACCAATTGAGATTTCGATCCACAGAAATGCCAACAAGTGAAAAGGACCCATTACTTTGTATAACTTGGTTGTTCATTGTGATGGGTCTAGAGCTGGTGTATCTCTTATTAGATAGAAAGCAAGACTGAGATTTGGTGGAGTTGAATTGTACAAGATTTATACTTCCCCAGTCTAATATCTACAGAACCCTCCACGAGTCTGCGATCCTCATCTAATTGGGCTAAAGAGACAGGCTTAGAATATTGTATATTTTAGTGGAGAGTGCTGTCGTCCGCGTAACTATGAAATGGGTTGGATGTGCTAGAGAGGAGGTCATTGATGTGGAGAAGAAACAAAGTAGGGGCTAAAGCTGAACCATGAGGGACTCCTGCCTTAATTGGATACAGTTTAGAGGAATGGCCATCCACAACAACAGAAATGCTCCGGTTGGAGAGGAAATTTGCTGTCCAGATACAGAGTTTTGGTGGTAGGCTATAGGCCGGAAGTTTATTAAGCAGCGCTGAGTGCCAGACATGGTCGAACCTAATCCAAAACTATAAGCCTACTTCAATGGAAACTTCTACCAGAAATCACATACATATTCCACAGAAACCATCAAATCACATAGTTCCTACACAAAATGGACAATATACGGGTGAGGAGCTTCATCATCAAGAAGTACAGTCTGCCAGATTTTTAAAATACGATGACTATGATGACTCAAATTATATTAACGACAAATATGAAGATGTTGAAACTAAATTAGAATTATGACCCCAATTTTTTTTTTTTTAATTACATTTAGCACTATAATGAATCTAGAGGTGATTTACTTAACTCATATCGAAGTTAACTTGTTTCTCACAGCTTATTGTTATTGGTCACAATTGTTAACTACTTGTCACTATCACTAGTAAGATAGTTAATAACAATTGATAATTTTGGCAGATTTTACCGAAAACTACTAGAACAAACAATAAAAATTTGAACGCAGCAAGTGCGTTATGGTAGTGAATTTTCTTAAAAATATTTTAAATAGCAAATATGTGCTTTTTTTAAAGAAAGTAAGCATCAAATTTCGTTACCAGTGTAACCTATATTGTAGAAACATGTACTATATATCATCAAATTAACTTTATTGTTTAAAAATGTACAAAAATTTTTCGAAAATAAACCTAAAATGCTCCCGAAAAAACTGGTTTCCCGGCCAACGAAACTTATAGGTTAATAGTAAATTGAGCTATTCAAATTCGAAGCATTTAATAAAATTTCGCTACCATAACGCACTTGCTCCATCCCGAATTTCTTTTCTTACAAACATGCATTATAATTTCATGGTCGAAATTCGATACATTAAAGGTCAGCACAGAACTGACACGGACCGGGGGAATCCGACTAACTAATTAAAATAAAATATTGTTTAATCTATTTGAACTGAGCAGATTTTAATAAAAATTCACTACCATAACGTACTTGCTGCGCCACGAATTTCTTTCCTTAGAAACATGCATTATAATTTCTCGGTCGAAATTCGCTACCTTAATGTCAGCTCAGAACTGGCACGGACCGGAGGAATTCGACTATCTAATTAAAACAAAGCATTGCTTAATCTATTTGAACTGAGCAGATTTTAATAAAAACTCGCTACCATAACGCACTTGCTGCGTCCCGAATTTCTTTTCTTACAAACATGCTTTATAATGACGTGGTCGAAATTAGATACATTAAAGGTCGGCTCAGAACTCTGACGGACCGGGGGAATCTGACTATCTAATTAAAAGAAAGCATTGCTTAATCTATTTGAACTGCGCACATTTTCCTGGCTAACGATCTTATCCAAGCCACTTGCAAAAGGAAGGTATTCACCAAATTTGATCGTCACCAGCGCATTATTTTTGGGTTACCAGTGTGACACATATATATATATATATATATATATATATATATATATATATATATATATATATATATATATATATATATATATATATATATTGCTATGATAAAAAGCTTTAATCAGTGTGACCTTGAGTTTATATTTTTTTAAACATAATAGAAAAGTTAAGATTATGTATTTCCGATAATCAAAATGAAATATTTATTTGTAATGAAAGTAATTATATTTATTAAGCTTCAAATATGTAGACTGTCGCAAGTATTAAACAATAGGTACAATGAACTGAATGAGAAATTTAAAAATTGTAAACAATGTTTTCTTAGGTTAAGATAATGTAAACAGTAAGGTAGAAAGTTTGAACTTAGCGCCAATAAACAAAGTGATACTCACCTTTTGATTCAAGCAGTTATTTATAAATATAAATGAACTTCAAGGGGAAGTCATTGTTTTGACTAGTGTGTGTAAACTTCATTGTTATTGGATCAGGTGACATAATCCATTTGAACTTTTGAAGTAAGCCAATCGGATTGGCACAGAAGAATGGGACGGTTTCCGGTTTCTTCGAGAAGGGGAGAACGTTTATAACCAGCAGCACGATACCACGCTTGTAAAAAAACATTGTGTATTCTCCAAATTTATACTAAAAGTGGTGTTAAAATGACCAGCCATAGTGTTTAAAAGGTACAAGGAAGTCTGCATAGTCGTCACAGATGTGTCCAGAACAAAGTAATGAATTCAGTGTAACAGTACGTATATGAATAGGACGGTGCCATCGAAGAACAAGGTATATATTACAGTTTGAAATATAACACTGTTTCTAATGATGTAAACAGAAACTTACAGCAACAAGTAATACTAGTGTCAATAAACAGTTTACGACATAATAAATGTAATTCATATCAAACATTTATAAGAAAAAGAATATTTCGGTCGATAAATTGGGATTTTAAAAATAATATCAATAGATGTCGCAACGACATCCTCTCTAGAATATCATCATTCAACCAACAGCCATTTTGAACAACGAAGCCGTTACCATAGTAACAGAGTCACAGTGTTTTCAGAAGCATATAGAAATAACATTTTAATCAAACTGAGTTGGAACTGCAAATAAAAACTAAATAATTATTAAAATTAAACGGCCAATAAGTTTAGGGGACCCATAAGTAGAAACTAAAATTGTTAAATGCTAAATAAATTGTTTATATTGTTTGATAAATTGATTAACTAGAAAACTTTTGTCAATATAAATTAAGTATTAACCTGAAAAATCTTGTGATTTCATTTCATATCAGATTACATAATTTTAATAAATCTTTAAAGAAAATTAGAGAACGCGTCTAAAAGGTAGAAATTTTCACTAGATCCCACAAAAATCACTGAAAATATAGTCTACATAAAAGCCGAGGATCAAAAGAAGAAAACAATTAAGTTAAGAAAAAGGTAAATTTATTCAATTTAATAATAAATATAAAATTCGTTTAATATTGATACTAATTCTTATAAGATAACACAATTTTACTTACATACAGATATACATGTGCTTTAAAAGTGTCAGAATTTGAGTTACAAATAAATTTAAAAACAAATTGAACCCAATAATTAATAACTATATAAATTTAAAAGCCCCCAACAATATAAGCATATATAATCTGCGCTTTAAGTATAATACCCGTTACAATACTAGATATACAAATAGGAGTAATTATAAAATCTACAAATATTACAAACACTATACAATAATTAAACTAGACTTAAAATATACAAACCACACCTAAAATTAAACAATATATACACCTTAAAAAACTATATTATACACATTAAACCATTACTATTGACACCCATAAATATGGGACAATGAGACAGTAAAACTAGTGCAATATTAAAACAAAAACCCCACATTAAACATTACAATATACATATATATATATATATATATATATATATATATATATATATATATATATATATATATATATATATATATATATATATATATATATATATATATGTATATATATATATATATATATATATATATATATATATATATATATATAAACATATATAGTTTGAAACCGACCTCAGATTTGGATTCCATGGGTCCTAAATAGCGCTCATTTGTAGAAATGTTTTCAAAATTCAAAAGTCGTGATCACCTCATTAGTTATTTTTTCTAAAGAAAATTTACTAAAACCACCGCTGTTAAAGATATTCGAGAATGGTTGCACTCAACCCTTATGAATTGTATGTGTTTTTAGTGAATTTTTATTAAAAAATTTTTATATGTTTACATATATATATATATATATATATATATATATATATATATATATATATATATATATATATATATATATATATATATATATAAACATATAAAAATTAAACCTATTTACAAATGAACTTTAATAAGATATTATGCTGTGACAATACCTCTCTCAAGCACCCTAAAATATAATCAAAATGTGCACAGTTATATATGTTTTATTTCTTTTTCCCTTGTCTTAATACACTAATAATTAACCGATTTCGATGAAACTTGGCAAGTGCCTCTCTTTTATTAATGGCTTGGATGAGTTCGTTATCCAGAAAAATCAGACGGGGTTTTCCGGAAAAATTTTGAGTTTTCTTTCGAAAAAAATTTTTCTCTCCGAAAGTAACCAAGCTGTTTCAATGAAATTTACTATATATGTTGCCTCAACCTTACTACGTACCAAAATTCAACTTTCTAAGTTTAGAGAAAATTGAGTTAATCAAATTTTAAATTTTCTTTCGAAAAAAATTTTTTTCTCCGAAAATTACAAAGTTATTTTAATGAAATTTTGTGGATATCTTGCCTTAGGAAAAAGCTTACTACGTATTGAAATTAAACTCTCTAAGTTTATAGAAAATTGAGTTATTTAAATTTGAAGCATTTAATAAAAATTCACTACCATAACGCACTTGCTGCGTCCCGAGTTTTTTCCAATGAGTTGGCAACATAGCATATCAGGGAGTTGGCAATAGTGAATAAAAGACGACTCAATTTCAGGAATATATCAAATCGTCCCGTTACACTCGGTATTAATTATAATTCATAAATATTATTAAATGTCTGGTCTCGGCAACTCGCTGTCACAAATGAATAATTTCAAATGTATGTTGCAAATAATGGAGTGTAATGTATGACCAATTTGCCATTCCTGATCCTGCCAGTTTTATTCTCTGATAATAACATCCATATAATCTTAAATGCTTGACGTACGAAAGGAAAAACTCTTTGTAAACATTAAATGAAGGATGCGAATGGTACTCAGCAAAGTTAAATGCAGAATATCTATTTGAGATAGCCTTTCGAAAATTATCATATTTACAAAAAAATAATAATAAACTGGCCGCGATTTTTAGACACCTGACTTTTTACAATACATAGTTACTAAAAGCCTGGACGCAGCAAGTGTATTATGGTAGCGAATTTTCGTAAAATGTTTTTAATAGAGAATATATCTTGTTTTTAAAAGAAGGACATTACATTAATAACAGATTGTTAAGTCCATTGGCGGAAGGGGGGCGCCTCAACAAAATTTAGTGACATAAAAATGTACGCCACTGGCTGTAATATGATTTGTATATTATTTTGAGATAAAGAAACTAAAACTACTTGAAATCTCCCCGTATCTTGAATCGTTTACACGATAAAAAATATAAACCTTCTTATCGAATGTCCATTTATCATACATAAAATCACAAACACGAACAATAGATAAGTGCACATCAGTTTTAAAAGCAATAACTTTAATGTTATTTGAATATGTCAAACAGTGTGTATCTATCAAATTTATTGAAGTCCCATATCATATATCGCTATACGAATGCCCAGATGACCGACATGCACTACATTTATGGACTTGCTGATGGTAATGCATTAGAAGCTAGGCGGTTGTACATTGAAAGATTTCCTGAGCGTATTGTTCCGGATATAAAATTTTTCGAAGGCATTTATCTGCTCCTCCATGAGACTGGCACATTACGACGAAATGGAGGACCAGGAAGGCCAAGGACCGCAAGAACTGTGGAGCTGGAAGGGGATGTGCTGCACAAGATTGAAGAATATCCAGGTACGTCTACTCGAAAAATTGCTAAGGCTTTGATGTAAGCAATGGTACCACATACAACGCGTTCAAACACTTCTTCCTGCTGATTTCCCTCCACGTATTGCATTTTCAATGGCTTTTGCGCAAAATGGCTCCAATCCCTCAAATACTTATGGAGATTCTGTTTAGAGATGAAGCGAGTGTTTCACGAACTGCAATAAGCAATTTTCATAATAACCATATATGGTGTGATAAAAATCCACATGAAATATTTGAGATCGTTTTCAACATCGGCTCTCGTTGAACGTTTGGATGGGAATTGTGGGTGACTGCCTAATTGGACCGGTATTTCTACCAGGAAGACTAACCGGAGAGGTATACCGCAACTTTTTGGAACACACGCTCCCTGAATTTGTGGATGATGTACCATTGTCAATAAGAAATGCAATGTGGTTTATGCACGATGGCGCATCAGCGCATTTTAGTCAGGTTGCACGTGAGTTTTTAACACAAACATAAGAAAATCGCTGGATTGGCCGAGGTGGACCTCACTTATGGCCTGCACAATCCCCGTAATTAAACCCACTGGATTTTTTCCGCTGGGGTCGCCTAAAGCCCTATGGTTTACACTACTCCCCCGGAAGATGTGGAGGACCTAAGAAATCAAATAATTGCTGGATGTAACTCAATTAGATCTGACCCTGGTGTTTTTGAGAGAGTTCGCCAGTCAATGAGGAGACGACTGTATTCCTGCATCCGAGCTGGAGGTGGCCATTACAGTTTTTGTAATTTTTTTGTATAATAAATGGACCTGTGATTTAAATGGTTTTATTTTTTATAGTGTAAACGATTCAAAATACGGGGAAATTTCAAGATACAAAGAACTTGTAGTTTTAGTTTCTTTACCTCAAAATAATATACAAATCATATTGCAGTCAGTGGCGTACATTTTTATGTCACTAATTTTTGTTGAGGTGCCCCCCTAACGCCAATGGACTTAACAATCTTTATCTAATTAGGGCCAGATCACACACTATTACTACAAACAACGCTGCCAAATTTCAAAACAATCGGTGAGGAGATATTTGCATTATTTTTAAAAAATCAAAATTTTACAAAAAAATTTAACACCTTGTGTCTTGGAAACAATGCATTTTAGCACCTATGTTTATGGGAACTTTTTTTTATAAAATTACTTGGGAAATCAACCCCTTAAATATTGCCGCATCTTTTTTAAACACCCTGTGTATATATATATATATATATATATATATATATATATATATATATATATATATATATATATATATATATATATATATATATATATATATATATATATATATATATATATATATATATATATATATATATATATATATATATATATATATATATTTGTGTGTGTGTATTTATGTGCGTGTGTGTAAAAACATGTACAAGATTTAGGACCCCTTAAATATGGGTTCTAGGGACTCTAATTCACGCTCACAAACTTTCCGAAAGGCTCACCATCATGACACCTCTTTTCTGAACGAAAGTCCACTAAAAGATTAACTGCACTGTTTATAAAATATGTATCATGTAAGGTCCCAGCCAAACACACTGTATATTTTATTAAAGAAGCCATTTAGAGTGTACAAACTTAAACCTCATAATACATTTAAAAAGATTAAAGATTTAGAAAGCAAGCCGTCAGGGAAAAATAAAATTATATAAGAATGTTTCCCAAACCAATTTATTTTTTTAGAGAACTGTCAGTTGAATGATCTGACCTCTCCCAGTCGCATGTATGTTTTAAGAAATCAGTAAGCAGTATAGTTTATAGGAATCGGAACAGAACTCAAGTTTCCTAGATAAGTTTCGATTCACGCCAATAAAATGTCGCGATATCATTGATTTCTTTAGTAGACGACAGTTCCCATGAGGTAATGTTCCTGGGAATTCTAAACCAGAAGTCTAACATGGAAGTGAAGCGACATCAGAGTGTGTAGCTTCTGGAGATAGCTACCTTTCGGCGTAACGGTGTTCCTACATACTTTGCAATATCCCGATAACCGCGATATAAGATAATTTGTTGCCATTTAAGTCTCTCATAATTAATCTTGAATTCAATACAAGAACTTTACCGAAGTCAGAATCCACTCTCAGGCTGATATTAGTCATATAAGGAATAATAAACTACTCTATAAGAATGTATCTCTCTAATTGAATGAAACACTTCATGTTTAGAACTAAGCTATTACACTGCTTCAAAAAATTAGAGTACTACTGTTTACAAGCTGACGATAATTGTGTGTGTATGTATATTATATTCTTTTTAGTGAATTTTCCTAAAAAAATTCACAAATGACGAGCTCCGTGTTTATATATATATATATATATATATATATATATATATATATATATATATATATATATATATATATATATATATATATATATATATATATCGTACCGATAACTATGTGAAACTTGTCAAAAATGTCAGACATCAAACTATGCTTGATTCATTAGAAAGTATTTTTATATTAAGGTCTATTAAGAACAAAACTTCATTAAATCGAGCGGCACCTGTAATTTCTAGCCCATCGTTTGCTCTTTGCATTTGACCGCTTAAATACTCATAATTAGTCTGGTAGAATAATAAATTATTGTCAATAACTCGGCCGGTTTATACATATACTAATCACTATGTTTGTGTTTTTGTATCTATGTAGTCAATATAAATATTTTCACGTAGAATTAAAATCAATATATAGTTTTTGTGTAGTATTTTAGTTGAACTATTTTCCTTTGTTAAAGGTAACACGGTGAGACAGACATCTGGGTTTTAGTTTTCTATTTTTAAAAGAGATGATTTGAGTTTATGTTGTTTATCTCAGCAGATGTCTTTAATGGCATAAACCAATATTCACATAGTAAATTTCTAGATCGAAAGGAAACTTGCTGTTTCTTTAAAGAACGCCGGTCCTTTTTAAACCTATATTAGATAAGGGTCATAAATTTGTCGACCAAAAGATTAAAGCAGGTCTCCGACCTGTTTCACTGCGCAATAAACAAACGATCGTTCTTGGACGACAACTTTCCTTCGGACTAGTTCGTTTTCTTTGACGCGATATAAATATACGGGATCTAGTTTTTTATGTTAGAATTTTTCTTCCTCTGAAGATGTTGAGTTGGTCAACGAAACGATCGTAAGGTCTCTGAAATATGTGTTGTGGTGATTTGGGTGTTCTCCAAGTGTACTTAGTACCGATAACTCAAAAAAGAATGGATCGATTTTGATCAAATTTGGTAGGTGCCTTTCTTTTGCAAGTGGCTTGGATAAGTTCGTTAGCCAGGAAAATCGGCCCAGGTTTTCCTGTAAAATTTTGTGTTTTCTTTCGAAAAAAAATTATATCTCCGAAAATATCAAATTAAGGAAAACCAAATTTGGTACGCGAGTTTATATCATTATACGTAAATTACTTGCTAAAATTAAAGAAAAATAAATTGGGGGTTTCCTCTAAACGTCAAAGTTGCTATTTAAAACGTCAAAATTGGCAACATTTTGACAAAGAACTTGAAATTAATACGGGCTATGGAAAGAAAATGTCTCAAGAAGAATGTTTTGCAAACCCTGAAGTCTTAGTTTCAACCGTCATTGTCCTTCCAGAAAATTCATTTCAAATAGACCCTTTCTCTGATGCTTTGGCAGTAGTCTTAGCTATAGAGTTTATCGTTTAATGGTAGATAATTTTTGTCGAATTTTCGTAAAAAATCAGTAAAGCTCAATATATCCGTTATTGTACAAGATATGAAAAAAAAATTATACATTAATTATAGGGTGTCTTGAGCTCAATCTGAAAAAATATTTCCACAATCATAGGCTGGCCCATAAGTCGTTGGTAATACAAATTTTCTTTTTTTTTTTTTTTAGGCGACTATGCGTTATGGTAGAGAATTTTGATGAAATGCTTCAAATTTGAATAGCTCAATTTGCTACTAACCTATAAGGTTGACCAAGAAACGAGGTTTTTCGGGAACACTTTAAGTTTACTTTCGGAAATTTTTGTACATTTTCAAACAATAAAGTTATTTGATGAAACATGGCACATTGTTTTTACTATATAGGTTATACTAGTAACCAATTTGATGCCTGCTATCTTAAAAGAGAACACACGTATATGCCATTAAAAGTATTTTTATGAAAATTCGCAACCATAACGCACTTGCTGCGTCAAGACTTTTTAATTTATTGAAAAACCAAATGTTGCACCATGTTAGTCTAGCAGGCTTTCTTAAAAGAGAACACACGTATTTGCCATTAAAACTATTTTTATGAAAATTCACTACCATAACGCACTTGCTACATCAAGACTTTTTAATTTATTGAAAAACCAAATATTGCACCATGTTCTACAAAAACAAACATTAGTTCCCATATTAAAATAGCGCTGCAAATTGAATCATAACTTCCAGCTGTGATAATATACTCTTCGCAGAAAGACATTCTCATGAAATGAATTTTTATGGTTACTGCCGCTGAAGCGATGTTACCCTTAAACAATTCAAAGCGTTCCTTTGTCGGGTGCTAACCGGATACCAAATTTGAAGATGATATCTCAATACGTTCGAAAGTTATTGCGCCTACTAACAGACAGACTTACAGGCCGACAGCCAAAAAAACTTTCGTTCCAGAATTACGTTTTCTATAGGTTTTGAAACCTTTTACGCCGTTTTAGCAAAAAAAAATTGAAATTTCTGTCACCGATATTCCACCCCACACATTCAACCCCTAACTTAATTTCAGCACAGAATACCATATGTTTGATCAAATTGAAAGTTTTCTAATAAACAAACCCTAAAACGTTATATTACTCGAGTTAAAACGAAAAAATATCAATTTTTACCAAATCACCCCCCATTCATCCCCCACCCCCTGGAACGATTTTACCCAAAAACAATCCAGACCGTTTGCTTGTGGGCTGATAACTGTATACCAAATTTGGAGACGCTATCTCAATTTGTTCTAAAGTTATCGTCGCCACTAACAGACAGACCTACAGACCAACAGCCAAAAAAAAAAGTCGTTCCAGAATCAACTTTCTAATGTTTCGAGATTTTTTAGAGCATTTTAGCAAACAACACCTTTGAAATTTCTGTCACCGAAATTCCACCCTCACACATTGTGTGTGTTTTTGTTTCTTTAACGTCGTCCTATTTCCGCGACTATGGCCAATCACCGACGCCAGGGAGCAGTTTCATTTCACTATCCTGGGAATTTGGCCGAACCCCTGCCTTTCTGTAAGGAGGGTAGGGATATTTAACGTGCCCAATATCGCATGAACACAGGACCGACGGTTTTACGCCCCCTCCAAAGGGCGGAACGTGCAGACATTCAACTTGCTCAAATACAATGCCAGAACCTCGGTTGATCTTAATGTTACAGTTTGTACTGAAAAAGTGAAAGGAATACGCTGGAATAGAACCCAGTACCCTTCGGTTCAGAGGCACACGTTCTTACCCCTGAACCACCGAGGTTCTCACCCTCACACATTAAACTACTAATTTAATTTCAGCACAGAATACCAGTTATTTGATAAAATTGAATGTTTTTGAATAAACAAGCCCCTAAAACGTTATATTATTCGACTTTTAAGAAAAAAAATCGATTTTCACCAAATCACCCCCCCCCTATTCATCCCCCTACCGCTAGAGCAATTTTACCCAAAAAAAAAAAATCCGAACCGTTGGTTTGTCGGGTGCTAACTGTATACCAAATTTGAAGACGATGTCTCAATTTGTTCTGACGTTATCGTGGCTATTAGCAGACAGACATACAGACCGACAGCCCAACAGACAGACAGACCGACGGCCAAAAAATGTGGTTCTCAAATCATGTTTTCCATATGTTTTGACACTTTTTACGGCGTTCAAGAGAAAAAACTTAATTAATCGAAAAAAAGACATATTTGAATTAAAAGTATTTTTATGGAATTTTGTTACCATAATGCACCTGCTGTGTCCAGACTTTTCGTTACATATTACGATACTATGTCGTTAAACGCAACTTGCTTGTTTGTCCATTATAGTTTAATAGATTTTGTTATTGTTATACATTTAACATTTTCTTGTTGGAAGAAGTTTCCATTACAATATATATATATATATATATATATATATATATATATATATATATATATATATATATATATATATATATATATATATATATAAATTAAATCGCACCCTGAATTTGGGTTCGTGGGGACGCAGTTCGTGTCTATTTGTGGAAAACATTTCAGTTTGACAGCCGTGCTTAGGGTTTGTTAATAGTTTAGCTTGGTGCATTAACTCCTCAGTGTAGTGTATTGGCTATAAAGATTACCGATGAATCTACGTCACACGTTCTCTTCTCGTTAGCAGAATTAATGAATAAAATTTGCTGAATGTTGTACCTATTTATAAAATGATGACTGTATATAAAAGTTACAACTCTAGAGCATTATTCAAGATTAATCACTACGTTTGTAAATATTATCGTAAACAAATGTAAAGAAAAAATTTACGAGGTGAATTATAAAAGCAAATGAGATGAAATAAATCTTTAATAAGGATTTGCATAAACTAATAGAACCAGAAAGTGTCTAATAATTATATTATATTTATGTAGCAAAATAAATTTAAAATTGAGAAATATTGTCCGCGAAAACTTACAGCCAGTAATAATTAACAAAATGTTTGTTGTGAGTAAATTTAGTGCATTTATTTTTGATATATGAATGATCTTCGATTGTAACCTTCAACAGAATCCAGTTCAAAAACTATATCTGTATGTACAGTTGCAATCGTCAAAAGGTTACAATTTTTTATCCTTTGATGGCGCTGACCTGGTTAGTGGAACGATCGTCTGGTCTTTTTAGTGAATTTTTTAAAATAAAAATTCACTAAAAAGACCTGACGAAAAATATATTTGTGTGTGTGTGTGTGTGTGTCCAACCGATAACTCAAAAAAGAATTAACCGCTTTTGATAAAACTCGGCAAGTGCCTTTCTTTTATTAATAGCTTGGATGAGTTCGTTAGCCAGAAAAATCGGACACGGTTTTCCGGGAAAATTTTTAGTTTTCTTTCGAAAATTTTTTTTTCTCTGAAACTTACAAAGATATTTCGATAAAATTTGGTGTACGTATTGCCTTGGGAAAGACCTAACTATGTACCAAAATTCAGCTTTCTAGGGTTACAGAAAATTTAGCTATTCAAATTTGAAACATTTATGTTTAATATCACCGCCTTTGATTGTCAATAGCTTATATGAGATCTAGTATGTGGTTGCCGTGGTAACGGAACATTTGATATTATTGCGCAGGTCTGTTAGACGCTGTCGTATGGTATTGGTATGCGATTATTTATATGTTTATTTGTTTGAGTCGACGAATTATTTGTGTCATTTGGGAATTTTTTTATATACAAGTGCAAATTATTCCTTTATTAATGTTAGTGGGTGGATTAAACAGCGTTTGTTATGTTTTATCAACACATATACAGGATCGAAGTTTTACAAAAGGGCTGATATGCAACAGGTTAGTTCTTACTCTCTAATGCTTTGGCATTTTTTTCGAACAGCCTTATTTTATTGCATTTTTTATCGAAATATGTTTGTAAGAAAAAAAATCAAGACGCAGTAAGTGCGTTTTGGTAGCAAATTTTCATTAAATGCTTCAAATTTCAATAACTCAATTTGCTATTAACCTAAGATTTGTTGGTTAGAAAACCAACGTTTAAGGTATATTGTCGGAAAATTTTTGTACATTTTCAAACAATAAGTTATTTTGATGAAATATGGCACATTGTTTCTACTATATAGGTTATACCGGTAACCAAATTGAGGACTGCTTGCATTAAAAAGACATATTTGATATTCAAAGCATTTTTATAAAAATTCACTGCCATAACGCACTTGCTGCGTGCAGACTTTTTTTTGAATATGTTGTGTCGATTTAAGTTCTCCAAGTATCTTATAAAGCACTCGTTGGGTCCAGACTTTTTTTAATTAGATCGTGGTGTTAAACATTAACGTTAACTCTACGTGACAAGGAACGAATACACCACTAACCAACCAATCATTAAGTTGACCACCCTGGCGATTAATTCGTCATATTTGACTTTTCTGTTTATTAATTTCGCCCGCACATTTTAAAAGTGGTAATTAAAAATTTTAGTTCGACTGAGTATATACAATATAATTTTAAGTGCTTAAGTGAAGGCACACACAATGTTTGAAACACAGAGCATTTGGGAGAGTCATAGGTTAAACAGGCAGATGCAGCTCGAGAACACATGTTGTCGAAAACAGTGAGTGCATTAACGGTCTGGAGACAGGGTGGACCCTGTAATTAGTATGCAATGATATATTGTGTCTTCTCATTAATTATTTCAAGGAACTAATAGACGAGATGTCATGGGTATGACACTCGGTTTCCAGTGCAATGACCAAATTCGAATAGGATAATGCACTCTTATAGATTACTCGATAAAAGAAATTATTTCACCGCATGTAACTTATTTAAAACCTAAACGAATATAAGAACGTTAGAAAATGATATCGTGTTTTAGGCAACAATGTGGTATTTCAGTGATACGTCAGTAATATTTTATGTTGCACTGTGAAAATCGCTTGCGTAAATTTGGCAAGATTTTGAAATAACATTGGCTCGATATAGTACAGTTTCGCATATGAAATGTGGGACAGCCAAATGGAATATATTCAGTATCTCAATTATTCTGCATATTTATTAGTGAATTTTCTTTTAAAAAATTCACTAATGAGGAGATCTGTTATATATACAGTGTGTCCCAAACTAGATGGGAATGTATTGATATCTCCGTTATTATAAGCGATACGGATACGGTTAAATTAGCAATGTTTTGTAGAATTTCATGCTCGTTTCAAATATGACTTGTATTTTTCGAGTTATTTTGAAAAAAACAAAATTTGTCGATTTATTTTTTCTTCAATATCTAAGTAGGCGTTGATCTGACATGTCTAAGACTTGCACATTATCAGGACACTTTTCACAGAGTAATCTTTTTGTGCTGTTCTCAACTTTGGATTGTCATTTGTTTTTGAGCTACATGTATCAACGTTTGTTTTTGTTATAGCAGCCATCTTTCTTCTTTTAAATGGGGATTTTCATTTGCCCAATAATGCGTATGATGGCGATATACACACCACAATTTTGTAAATCTGGTTTCATCAGTCCATATTATTTTCAAATAAAAATTTTCATCTCGCTGACATTGTCCTTGATACCATCTGCAGAATTGAAGTCCCCAAGGGTAATCGTCAACATTTAAGCATTGTACGATTGTAAGTTTGTATGGATGGTAATGACTTGGTAATGTTTTAATACACGGTGTACTTTTGGAACGTCAATTTGTTCACCATAAAACCGAACAGATTGCGGAGGGCTTTCGTTTGAAACCTGTAAGACGGCATTATTTCTTTCTTCATTTCTAGGCATTGGTAGTTTCTTTTCGTGGAAGCTACCGTCGTTCAATAGATTGGTCACTATCCTGCGAAATATTTTGGTGTTTGGTTGTCGTCTTTCTGGGTAGTTGTTTTGATATGAATTTGCAGCTGCCTCTGTATTTCGGTTAGAACGAATATAACATTCCAACATGTCAAAATATTTTTCATTAGTCAACATATTGTTGAATAATATTTAAAATAAACAGGAAACAAACTATTTAGTACAAAATTTTAAGCAACGTGTTAAATACACCTCAAATTGTTCAGATAATCAAGAATGATAGTATTCTTAATTGTCGCGATAGTGTTATATACATAGCAACTTTTCTTCTGTTGTTTTTCAGTTGACTTACGTTTAAAAATCAAACAAATTTCAAAGGCGTCTTCGTAAATCATTAATCTGCTTTTTATTGAGTTCTGTTAGTAAATTTAGTTATTTACTAGGTTTACCTATTTAATTAGATTATAACAATTTTTTAGGATAATGCTGTAATGTAAAATATAATTTGTAATAATAGGCCGATTCATTGGTGTGCATATTGGTGTTCATATTTTTATTATCGTGAATCATTACGGAAAATTATGTTAAAAGAAGAAGTCTATTGTTAGACTCCATGGCCTACTGCTTTTTGGACACTTTTTTTTGTCATTTGTTTTCTGGTACTGGTTTTTCTCAACATTTTCAGTGCAATAACAAGATTCTCCAAGCATGTTGTACATTATTGGAAAGCTCTTTTCACGGGCTATCACATGAACCAAAAATTCATAATAAAAACAAATGTCGATACATGTAGCTCAAAAAAATGACAATCCAAAGTTGAGAATAGCACAAAAAAATTACTCTGTAAAAAGTGTCCTGATAATGTGCAAGTCTTAGACATGTCAGATAAACGCCTACTTAGATATTTAAGAAAAAAGAAATCGACAAATTTTGTTTTTTTCAAAATAACCCGAAAACGAAAAGATACAGGACAAAATACAAGCCACATTTGGAACGAGCATGGAATTCTACAAAACATTGTTGGTTTAACCGTGTCCCTATCTCTGATAATAACGGAGATAGCAATACATTCCCATCCAGTTTGGGACACACTATATATATATATATATATATATATATATATATATATATATATATATATATATATATATATATATATATAGATTTTTGTTCAAAAGATTTTCGTCGTGACGTCTCTGTTTGCGAATTTTTCTTAATGAAAATTCGGTAATAAAACAGACAAAAACTCAAAAAAAGCTCTTCATCATGAAACATTTATTTCAATAAATTAATTAGTTTAAAAAATTATAGGATGACACAAATGTACATATCTCACGATTTCATTTAAAACTTGTTACTGTATGGAGACCAGTTTAATACTGAAAGAAAGTGCATTTTTAGACCCCAAAACATAAAAACAGACAGTACAAAACAAGGCAAGTTGTAAACATTAATAAAAAGCTATATTACACTATTCCGACCGTCAGTGATGATACCTGTTGTATTTTAATAACTTTAAATGATATTTTATTATACATTCTAGTAGGCCACTAAAATTACATGACTTGGTTTTCTTTCTCAATTAGGTTGCTAATTTTTGTCGCATAAACAAGACGATAGTTGCGTTATTTTAACGAATGTTCGTAAAAACATACGCTAAGTTAAATATATACATAAACGGGTGTCTCTTAAAGGTCTGTATAAAATGCTATTACAGATACAAATATAACAATCTAGCCCAATTTACCTTAGAGCAAAAGTTGATAGTTTTCGAAATACAGGGTGTCGAAATTATTATATCTTGAAACTCCTTTTCAAAATTTATCTTTGTAATAACAGGATTTGCATGAAATTTGGTACTTAACAGTTTTTCAGGATGAGCAATCCATATTTTATCACAGTTTTGATGTACCTTGCAGAGGGCGACACCAACAGCCATTTGTCTACATTTTAAGCTCAATAACTTTGTTCTGCCTTAGTATATCAAATTTCTTATCGGAAATTTGATATACCGAGACAGAAAAAAGTTATTGAGTTTTAAATGTAGAGAAAGGGCTGCTGGTGGCGCCCTCTGCAAGGCACATCAAAACTATGATCAAATGTGGATTGATCATCCTGAAAAACCTTTAAGTACGAAATTTCATGCAAATCTTGTTATTACAAAGATAAATATTTGAAAAGAAGTTTCAACAAATAATAACTTTGACACCTTGTATTTCGAACACTATCTAATTTTGGAGTAAGGAAAATTGGGCTAGATCCTATATGACTTGTATTTTGCCCTGTCTTTTTTCGTTTTCAAGTTATTTTGAAAAAACAACATTTGCCGATTTCTCTTTTCTTCAATATCTAAGTAGGCGTTGATCTGACATGTCTAAGACTTGCACATTATCAGGACACTTTTTACAGAGTAATCTTTTTGTGCTATTCTCAACATTGGATTGTCATTTGTTTTTAAGCTACAGGTATCAACGTTTGTTTTTATTATGGCAGCCATATTGGATTTTTTGCTCATGTCATAGCCTGTGAAAAGAGCTTTCCAATGATGTACAACATGCTTGAGAAATCTTGTAATTGCACTGACAATTTTAAGAAAAACCGTTTTGAGGATAGAAGGCTATGAAATCCAATACCAGAAAACAAATGACAAAAAAAGTGTTCAAAAAGAAGTAGGCCAGGGAGTCTAACAATAGACTTCTACTTTTAATATAATTTTCCGTAATGATTCACGATAAAAAAATATTGTGATTTAATTTACAATACTTAATTAGGTAATAATGCTAGGTAATATTATGTGAAACAGTTGAATAACGAAACCCGGCATTAACAAATAGAAACTTAAACTCCACAAAACAACACAGTTAGAAACGGAACTCAACAAATAATTAAATAGAAACTTAAAAATACACTAAATAGAAAATAATAACAGAGATAGCAATATATTCACATCCAGTTTGGGACACACTGTATAGTTTAATACTTATTTTGGACTTTATTTGTCCAAATTTATTTAATGTTTTCTTATTTTCTGGAACAATCCTCTATGGCGTCATGTTCACCTAAACGAACCAAATGCCAATTCTTTTTCGAATCAATTTTCCTTGACAATTCATCGTCATCTTCTCTTCTGTCAAATGTTTCATCATGGTTGACCATAGATTTTATGCTGTCTATTACTTATGGCTCAAACACACAATAAAAATGTCATATTTGACATCTAATGAATTCACTTAATCCAAACTTTTTATTATGTTTACAAACTCATGGCGTTTGCTAAAACTTTAGAAGAGCGAATTCAAGATACTGGTCTTAAGTGCCTGAAGTACAAAGAAAAACTATTTATCTTGCTTTTACGTAGTGGTATTAGAACTAATTATCCATTTTTAAGGTTAGTATAAAACATGTTAATATTAAACAACCCATTGATTGTCGTTGCCCTTACTTGGTGAAACTTGTCCATACTGGATACAGACTTGGAGAATACTTCTCTGGCTTCACTGTTGGTTTTTAGTGGTGAAGGACGTAGCCAGCGCGTGAGCTAACTGGAGCAAGTGGCCCTTCGAATTTTGGAAGTTCTAGGATGTTCTTCAATGCTTCTATGATTATAGTTTCGCTGCTTGACAGCATTTTCAGACAGATTAAAATTGAATTAGTACGAAATCATGACAACTACAAATAAATATCTGTTGCTATGTTATAATATGATGTTTTGATCAAAAAATTTTATCAAATTGAAAATAAAATGAAACACAGATGACACATGAGGTTTTCAAAATGCCTATGTGATGTATGTCAATATTTAACATAAAAACTAGAACTAGCCTATTATAAAACAACCATTTTTTTACATCAAAACCATAACATGTTAACTTAAAATTACATCCTAACTAGCTAAATTTTTCTCATGGTTTTCAGTTCCAAACACGGTCCATTTTTTTACACTTATTAAACATATACCAAGCCAAATTTCATTTATTAAAATGTTCAACATGTCGGTTCTAAAAGTTCATTTCCACTAGCACTTTTTAGTGTTTAAATTTGATTTAACGTTTTTATACCTTGCTTAAAGTTAGTTCACAAACTCATTTGCTACCATTATTACCTAAGAAACGCTTCTTTTATTAATTTAAAAGTTTACTTATTTGAATTTCAAAAGCGTACAACCTTTTATTGTCATTTCTCTTTTCAAAACTAATTTCACACATATATCTATTTTTAATTATTACTTTTCATTATGTTTACAGCACTACTTTGCTGTGTATGTAGAACAGTACTGGGACCAGTGCAGTATCAGTTGAAAACTTAGAAATTTTACTGAATATTTGGTCATCTGCACCTTCGGTAAATTATTTTACATTACTTTCAATGTTACATTACTTTGGGTGTTAGCTTGTGTAATTTAGATCAATGTATGTATATTTTGAGTGTATATGTATATGTTTTTCTCATTTTACCTGTTCTACATATAGATAACATCATTGACTATTTATGTATACACCGTATGTCAATTTTCTTGTTATTACAGTTGCATTAAATTTTATTTCTACATTTCAGAAAAATTCAAGAATTCATTGGCAATGCGTTCTAAAACTGTTCTGTGCAAAAACGTCTCTCCTACTGCAGTCAGTATTATGCAAGATCCTACCTGCCTGTTCACGATGCTTGTACATTTGTTGTTACAAATTTGAAAATATTACCATTTTCTCAAACGATGTAACGATTCAGTTTTTACGTGGAATCATTACTGGTTTAAAAACACTTAGAAAACCCCCAAGCATAATAAATATTACCATAAACCCCATCTATATTAAATATTTCAAATTTTGGTTTCAAAATAATGTTGATGAAAATCCGTTAAAAAATTCTGTTTCGTAAGAAGCGTACTGAACTTTCTATAATATACGTCGAAATCTAAATATTGAAAAACGTTGCATTTTGTTGGGGAAAATAAACATCTCTATTGAAATTCTAGGTAAAAGCTAACGTAATTATGTTGAAATCTAGAAAAACGGTTAGCAAATGAACGGACGAGTCCATTATTGTGGAGGTGTGTATAGAAGACGTCGTGGCTTCGCCAGCGATTGGAGGTCTCGTTTTATCTCATTCGAAGAATGAAGGCGAGAAAGAGCTCGCACATAGCCACTAACGCCCATGACTCTGAAAATTTCGTGCAGGGGTTAGGAGCGGCCGAACACTCTCTACCTCTGGGAGTCTGGCACTGACGCCTGTGGCGTAAACACGTTGACTTTAAGTGTCCCTCGAATTGTCTTATAAACTGAATTTATAATAGTCTTTCTGTTACCTATACTGCCTTCTAACAATACTCAGTGGTTATTTGAAGTGTTTTAGTGATTTTCGAGTTTAAATAAACATCGTAGTTGGCATAAAAACGGAACTTAAGTTGTGGTTCTTTGTTCCAACCTGTTGATTTGCTACTTTAAAAAGAATTCCGGGTTATCGCCGAAGTTTGAGTCAATTGGCAGTGAATTTCGCTAGGGCAAATTCAACGTTTTAATTGTAAATCGCGAAGTTTCCACCAAGCGATTTCAGAATATCAACCTGGTTGTCAAAGGTTTTTGTACACGTGACACAATAAATCCACCGGCCTAGTAACCATCAATGGGAACCATCACTGTTTTTCCCAGCTTCTTTTCTCCTGTTGGAGTCAGTGAGACTTGTCTCAGCTACAAGTATTTGATTCAATTTGGAGGTCGTCCCCATGGAGTAACCAGGTAATTTAAGGCAGAAGATTCGGTGAGTCAATAGAATTTTTCTCTGAACTAGCAAACTTGGTCTTATGCACTCATCTGGCAACTGAACTTTTATAATCTGAACTTTCAAAGACACTCAATCAAGTTTAGATTCTGAGCAATGTCAGGGAGTTGCTATTAGAATAATTATAAATTTCCTGTTTTAATCTCTGGAATCTTGTCAGCTTTGTATTTGTAAATTTAAACACGTAGTTTTTGAAATTGTAATCAGTGAATCTTGTCGGTAAAAATATTCAATCTGTACCTTGTCTTTAATATCACCTGTTTTTCAATAATCAGTATAAAGTTTTCACGGAGATGTACATGTATACATACATATTTTTTCAAAATTGAGCTTCACTTGAGAAACTGGCCAGGATTTGAGTAAAAGATTAACAGAATTGGTTGACAAACGTCAAATAATTTACATAATAATTTGTTTACTTTTGAGCTGCAACACACAGCATCTGATTTTTAACATATATCAATATATAAGTGCTTAGATTTCTTTAGCAATAAACAAACCACGTTTGTCTCATTATTCTGTCACATGTATGTGAATTAATAATTTCTTGTTGTTGAAATTCTTGCTATTTATTTGATTTCTATTTGTGTACAATTAGTGTTTATTTTGAGAGTTATCGACCATTTAATTTTATTTTGTTCACCATTTCAAGTTCAATCCATATGAATAAATTTAATATTCTGTTACATTAAGATGTCTGTCTGATTGAAAATTAATTCCTCTTTAAACCCTTTTGACCTTCGGTGACGACGCTTATAAGAACTCTTGATCTCGATTTCCTAGATATCGAAAATAAACTTTTAGAAAAATCATCGTAACTAGGCAATAGTTTGGAGCACTGATAAATATGAGACTTCAGGCAGTGCAACAATACAACAACAGCGTAAGTAGTAAACAAAAATAAGATCTTCAAACCTCATAAAGCATTTCTAATCCTGCTAAGTATAAATCTGATAGATAGAAACTTTTTAGGGTAGGACTTATAGGAAATAGTGACCTTACTACTGACCAGATTTGGGTACACTTGAGGTCCCGCGTATATTACTACTACTGTTTGACTTTAATCGAATTAAGATAGAGGTTATATAGGGAGGTAACAACGAGTGGCATTATATGGCAACGTTAGTGTTGTGTCAACCAGTGTTTTAAACGTTTAGGTTTATTTATCAGTGACATTTTAGTTGTAAACACCCTAGTTTATAAGTTTTATTTCAGGTTTAATTGTAGTTTGCATGCTAGACTGTAAGTTAAGTTTGGGTTTGATATTTTCAAATATCAATACAATATATATATATATATATATATATATATATATATATATATATATATATATATATATATATATATATATATATATATATATATATATATATATATATATATACAGGCTGTTTCAAAAAACATGCACCATCGCTCGTGGGGCAATTCCTTACTAAAAAATAAGAAAAAAAGTTCCTGTGCACATGGGCCCGGAAACGCATAGTTTCCAATATACAGGGAGTTGAATTTTAATTTTTTTTTTAATTTTTTATAAATAATTTCAAAACCACAGGATTGATTTTAATGAAACTTGGAACTTGAAAGTGTATTATTAAAGTGCATATTTTCAAGTGAGAATCTGCTTACAACTGCGTCAGTGGCGTGCGTACGGGGTAACTGTAAAAATTCATTTGGGGAAAAAATATGTGCGCCACTGTCTTTTTCCAATTTTGATACATCAGTTATGAAGCTTATTACATAAGCCACAAAAGCTACCTCTTGGTATTTTTTCGTTCAGGGTATCCCCTAGGAGATATGATTAATTTTATAAAAAGGGGCAAAGTACCGATTAGTCGGCGTAATAATAATAATAATAATAATAATAATAATAATAATAATAATAATAATAATATATGTTTACTGCAACCATAAGAATATGAAAAACAAAACATACAGTAAACATTACAGCAATAAACGTGCCAATAACTCACCTACGTAAAACTTATTGGTGATAAACATTGAAATGAATATTACAAACATTGATAAAAAATGATAAATAAGAAATAAAAATAAAAAATGAAAAAGTAATCGTAAAGACACCATGATTTTTCCAAACTCTTGTTTTTTGTACATTACTCAATTGACTTTAATAACAAAGCTAAAGAAAATGTTGAAAGTGACCACCATTAGCGTCGTTACAATTATTTAACCTTCTGCGCAAAGATCTTCTTACTCTTCTGCAAATATTTTGATCTTCTGTAATGCTGTCAAATGCATATTCTATTCTTCCCAACAATTCTTCTCGTGTATTTACTGGTGTTTTATACACTATTTCTTTTAAATGACCCCACAAATAAAAATCAAGAGGATTCAGGTCCGGAGATCGAGGTGGCCATGACACCGGACCTCCACGACCAATCCATCGGTGACCGTATGTGTTGGCTAAATATGTTCTTACAACTGCTGCAAAATGTGCGGGCGCACCATCATGCTGGAACCACATTGTACCATTTCTCATAAAAAGCAGTAGTAAAAACGGCAAATCATTTTGCAAAAAGTTTAAATATGATTCATGGTCAAGACGATTCGGTAGAACAACAGGACCAATTATGTGATTTTCAATAATAGCAGCCCAAATATTGATGGAAAATTGATACTGCGAATTTGCAACTCTTAGAGAGTGTGGGTTTTCATCGGCCCATGTATGTAAATTGTGAAAATTTACGATACCTTTTCGCGTAAATGACGCCTCATTAGTAAATAGTACACGTTTAGAAAAATGTTGGTCGTGCCTAATTTTGTTTAAGAACCACTGACAAAACATTACCCTTGGTTGAAAGTCTCTAGGTAGAAGTTCCTGGACAGGTGTAAAATGATAGGGATATAAACTTTGATCCTTCAGAGTTCTGTGAACTGATGATGCCGAAATATTACCCAGTTCGGTGGCAATAATTCTCGTACTTGTACTAGGATCACGTTCAACTCTATTTAATATTGCCTCTTCAACTCGTACAGTTCGGCGGTATCTTCTGCGTCCAGAGTCAGCTTTTAAAGGTTTTAAAGAACCAGTTTCTCTCAAATGTCTTACAATACGTGGGAAAAAATTTTTGTCAGGAATTCTTCTTTGCGGATAAGTTTCCTGATAAACTCGCACAGCTTGTCTAGCATTTTGATTTGTTTGTCCATAAATTAACAACATATCAGTCAAATCCGCTGAAGTGTACTTAATGAAAACCATCTTGAGAGGAGGAAATAATATTAATGAGCAGCTCAGTATCAACAAATAACTAAAAACGAAAATACTGCACCGTATCAAAATTTAAAGAATAGCACGAAAACTCTTTTGACGCCTACAAAGCACTTCAAAATTGTAGAATTTAGAGAACTGTCAAAATTTATAGTTTCATGGCACTTTACGATTACTGTTTTCATTACTCCAACGAATCGGTACTTTGCCCCTTTTTATAAAATTAATCATATCTCCTAGGGGATACCCTGAACGAAAAAATACCAAGAGGTAGCTTTTGTGGCTTATGTAATAAGCTTCACAACTGATGTATCAAAATTGGAAAAAGACAGTGGCGCACATATTTTTTCCCCAAATGAATTTTTACAGTTACCCCGTACGCACGCCACTGACGCAGTTGTTAGTAGATTTTCACTTGAAAATATGCACTTTCATAATACACTTCCAAGTTCCAAGTTTCATTAAAATCAATCCAGTGGTTTTGAAATTATTTATAAAAAAATTTAAAAAAAAATTCAACTCCCTGTATATTGGAAACTATGCGTTTCCGGGCCCATGTGCACAGGAACTTTTTTTCTTATTTTTTAGTAAGGAATTGCCCCACGAGCGATGGTGCATGTTTTTTGAAACAGCCTGTATATATATATATATATATATATATATATATATATATATATATATATATATATATATATATATATATATATATATATATATATATATATATATATAATTCAACCGAACCTTGGATATGGGTTCTAGGGGCCCTGATTCGCACTCAGTTTAAAAACATTTCTGAAACTCTCACCATCGTTACCTCTCTCCTAGTGAATTTATTTAATGAAAATTCACTAAAAAAGATAATTAAATAGCAGGTAATACAGCTTTGTTGCAATTTAAGTGCATAGCAACTGTGTTTATTTATGCTACATTCCAATACTCAAGAGAGAAACATTTAGAGAAACTTTAGCAATATGCATCCTAGTTCTCATAATGTCAAGTTCTGCATGTAAGAAGAGCACGAGGTTATTAGCACCGTGACCGTCGGGTTGTCAGGTCAGGGGCAGAATATGACGGCGCCTCTACGAGTATCAACATCACCTCCATCCAGGAGCTTATCGACACTATGCACTCGCTCGCTGCTGGAGCTTGTGACCCAGGTTTATGATCCGCGTGACATCCGCTCTTACTACCATAAAAGCCTGGACGCAGTAAGTCGCTGTGATAGCACATTTTCCAAAAAATGTTTCAAATTAAGTACACTCATTTCAGTTATGCTCCACCTAGAGATCTCAATTTCGGTACATTATATAATAAAGTCGTTACAATGGCAAGATATGTCACTATGTAAAGACTGGTACCTGTGATGAGCACTGACAAGTACACTTGGAGAATCCCAAAATCACCACAACACATTTTTTTAAGACCTAACGGTCGTTTCTCCAGCAAACGCTGGCATCATCAGAGGATGAAATTTTATCCTCTGATGATGCCAGCATTTGCTGGAGCAAAGATCGTTGGGTCTTAAAAAATTTGTTGTGGTGATGTTAGGATTCTCCAAGTTTACTTATGACAAGATATGTACCACATTTTATCAAAATAACTTCATTATTGCTGACGATATGCAGGTTTACCATAGTTTTGGTGTACAGTGCTTTCGGAGGGCTAACTCAAGTATTTAGCAAGATTTAAACATCGTATGGTGCTTAGCAAATGGGCACAGTTTACACTTGAATTCCAACAAACCCAAGGTCATATTTTTTTGTTCAGATTATTGAGTCTGACATTTGAATTAAAGATTGACGGTGTGTCACTCATATTTCAACAACACCACGAAGGCTTACAGCCTAAATACTATCGTACCGTGGGTGTTGACAAGGAGGAAAGAGACAGCCTGTTAATTCTGGACTTGAAGGTTTGGAGGTTCGGAGGAGAAGGAAAAACATGTGCCGGCAAGGAATTCCACAACTTGGAAGTCCTCGGAACAAAAAGCGGGCATAACAAGAACCTCTATATCTGGTGACCTGGACAGCCAAAAGATGCATTCGCT
Source organism: Tillus elongatus (assembly GCA_964006375.1). Taxonomy (NCBI): domain Eukaryota; kingdom Metazoa; phylum Arthropoda; class Insecta; order Coleoptera; family Cleridae; genus Tillus; species Tillus elongatus. Next base: position 169,630,050 of record OZ023266.1, read on the forward strand.
CTGTTCCCCGGGTAGATCTGTTGGGGGCAGCAGGTTGGAGGAACTATGAAAGAAAGCTCATCTGAGCAGTGCCCGCGCAGATATCCATAAAACAGAGAGAGGTCACCACCGGCACGTCGGTGGGCAAGGGATGGCAGCCTTTGGGTGAGGGTAGGGTCACCAATGAGACGTATATCTCTTCTGAATAGACTCCAGGATGGCGAGTGTAAAAGCGGCAGCGGCACCCCAGATGTGGGAGCAGTAATCGAGGTTTGGCCTTATTTGTGATGTATATAAGGTATAGAGATTAGCTGGTGAAAAGTATTTGCGAGCCCGGGGGAGGAAACCTAATTTCTTAGCAGCCGCTTCTGCAATTGATGTCACATGTTGGTGCCAATTGAAATTTCGATCCACAGAAATGCGAACAAGTGAAATGGACTCATTACTTTGAGTAACTTTGTTGTTCATTGTGATGGGTGTAGGGCTGGTGTATTTCTTATAGATAGAGATAGAAAGCAAGACTGAGATTTGGTGGAGTTGAATTGTACAGGATTTCTACTTCCCCAGTCTAATATTTTTTGGTGATCCATAGAGACAGAACCCTCCATGAGACTGCCTCATCTAATTGGGCTAAAGAGACAGGTTTAGAATATTGTATATTTGAGTGAAGGGTGTTGTCGTCCGCGTAACTGTGAACTGGGTTGGATGTGCTAGAGAGGAGGTCACTGATGTGGAGAAGAAACAAAGTAGGGGCTAAAGTTGAAGCTTGAGGGACTCCTACATTAATTGGATACTACAGTTTAGAGAAATGGCCATCCACGACAACAGAAATGCTCCGGTTGGAAAGGAAATTTACTGGCCAGGTATAGAGTTTTGGTGGTAGGCCATAGGTCGTAAGTTTATTAAGCAGCACTGCGTGCCAAACCTAGTGGAATGCTTTGGATATGTCTAGAGAGAAAATCTGGGATTCGCCATGTAGTTCCATAGACTTGTTCCAAGAATGGGTGACAAAGGAAAGGAGGTCGGCAGTTGATCTGCGCTAACGGAATCCATATTGCCTGTCGTGGATTAGACAGACACTGTGTGACGATGTGGAAGTAAAATTATAGCCCGTTAAACCATAGACTTAACTAAAACTACTGCTAAAGCATCAGAAAAGGGATCTATTTGAAATTAATTTTCTGGAAATATTTTAGTAAAATGAAGGACAATGACGGTTGAAGCTGAGACTTAAGGGTTTGCAGAATACTCTTCTTGTGACATTTTCTTTACATAACCTGTATTGGTTTCGGGTTGTTTGCCTAAATGTTGCCAATTTTGATGATTCAAATCCCGAGTTTGACGTGCTAAGGAATACTCAAATTTTTTTTTACATGCCCATAACTTTTTTGTCTTTTAACTTAGAAGCCTAAATTTTGGTACATGGCTCACCCTTTAAAATACAAACACGTTTACTAAATTTAGCATCTCTTACTTTGTTACTTCCGGAGATATTTTTTTTTTTTCTAAAGGAAACCCAAAATTTTCCGGGAAAACCAGGGCCGATTTTCCGGCTAACGAACTTATGCATGCCACTTATAAAGGAAGGTACCTACCAAATTTGATCTAATTGGGCCCATTATTTTTTGTGTTATTTATTATTTTAGATTTCTTTTTATGGGGAACTGCAAAAAATAAGGTGTACCGAGGGTATTACGGTACAGTTAACGATCTTAGAGAACCCGTCCTAGACATTTTTGCCAATATCGATTCTTTTAGTGAATTTTCTTAGAAAAAATTCACTAATGAGGAGATCTCGACTTTTGAATTTTGAAAAAATTTCTTCAAATGAGCGCGATCTAGGACCCCTAGAACCCATATCCCGGGTCAGTTTCAATTTCTATATGTTTATATATATATATATATATATATATATATATATATATATATATATATATATATATATATATATATATATATATATATATATATATATATATATATATATATATATATGTATCACACCGATAACTCAAAAAAGAATGGGCCGATTTTGATAAAATTTGGCTTGTACTTTTCTTTTGTAAATAGCTTGGATAAGTTCGTTAGTCAGGAAAATCGGACGAGGTTTTCCGGGAAAATTTTGAGTTTTCTTTCGAAAAAAATTCTTATCTCAAAAAGTAATTAGCCGATTTTAATAAAATTTGGCATGTACCTTTCTTTTGTAAATATCTTTGACAAGTTTGTTAGTCAGGAAAATCGGACGAGGTTTTCCGGGAAAATTTTGAGTTTTTATTCGAAAAAAAATTTTATCTCAAAGAATAATAGGCAGATTTTGATAAAATTTGGCACATACCTTCCTTTTGTAAATGACTTTGACAAGTTCGTTAATTAAAAAAATCGGACGAGGTTTTCCGGGAAAATTTTGAGTTTTCATTTGAAAAAAAAATTTATCTTAAAAAATAAAAAATCTATGATAATCAAATTTGGCAGGTAGGTTTACGATATATTATTAATTAAAAAAGCGACAAACTCAGTTTTGCGTAGGGGTATTTGATGTCTCAATAATAACGGAGAACCTTTTGAACATTTTCTCTGAACTTTTGTTATAGTTTCTATTTTGATTTGAAAATTTTATTTGTTAATTATTATGTTAAATCTCTAATTTAAAATGTTATGTAAACTATGTGCGAAAACTTGGATTCAGATGTTTGCTATTTGAAATAAACAACCGTTTCCGTGGTAACAAATGTTATTTAAAAAAAACAAAAGAAGAAAACCACTGTAACATTTTTATTTCTTAGAATAATCATATCGTGTTTCATATCAATGTAGAGAGGAAAAATACCTCTTTAATGAAGCCACAGCCAACTATGGTTTCCATTTTTAAAAAACACAGGTTTATGTCATAACTCAAAAGTTACAGATCTTTTTCCAATTTGCATATTTTTGCCTTATTTAGAACATATGTATCTACAACTATTTCCTTTACACATTTTCAGTTAACTCAATACTAACGCAGCTAAATGCATTTAAAGAAATCGGCAAATATCAGTTTTTTCGAAATATCTAGTAATCCGTGAAATTTTTTATAGACACAAAAACAGTTCTGAATTACACTCATAAAACTGCACTACTTTCCTTATTTAACCGTCTCTAACTGCAGTAGTTTACGAGATCCCTGTACTAAACATCGAAAAAACTTACCCTGTATATATATATATATATATATATATATATATATATATATATATATATATATATATATATATATATATATACATACATATAAAAATTTTAATTGCTACCTGACCTGACTTGATTGTTTCAAAATTCAAAAGTCGGCATCTCCTCATTAAATATTTTTTTTTAAGAAAATTCACTAAAACCGGTTTGATTAGGTTGACTGAAACGAAATCCTTCAGGCAATTAATAAGGAAAAATAATTTATAATTTGGCAGATACCTTACTTTTCTAAATAAGAATTAACTTTACTTCTGGAAAGATGTTGTAACTTTAATGAAATTTGTAATACAACTTTGCTTTAGTGAGACTTACAGTATCTATAGATACAGCAAAATTAAATTTTTTAGCTTCATAGTAAATTGAGTTTTGGGCATTTCTGTCACAAGAGCACAATATTTTTTTTTATAATAAAGAGATATCGATGATAACGCTTTCGAAAGAATTATTCAAATGTGCGCATACTAGGACCTCTTAAATCGATCTTTATGGTCTGTGTAAGTTTAAAGTATTAATTTTAGTAATATGCCGTATAACAATAATGTACAATTTTTATGAAAATTCACTACTATAACGCACTTGCTGCGTCCCGAGATTTTTTTGAAATTTGAGTGGGCTAGTTTCTCATTACATTGAATAACTTGATTGTGAATTGTTGAGTCTAGGGCTGGTGTATCTCTTATGAGAAAGAAAGCAAGACTGAGTTTTGGTGGGGTTGAATTGTACAAGATTTCTACTTCCCCAGTCTAATATTTTTTGGAGATCCACGGAGACGGAACCCTCCATGAGTCTGCGATCCTCATCTAATTGGGCTAAAGAGACGGGCTTAGAATATGGTATATTTGAGTGGAGGGTGCTGTCATCCGCGTAACTGTGAACTGGGTTGGATGTGCTAGAGAGGAGGTCATTGATGTGGAGAAGAAACAAAGTAGGGGCTAAACCTGAACCTTGAGGAACTCCTGCATTAATTGGATACAGTTTAGAGGAATGGCCATCCACAACAACAGAAATGCTTCTGTTGGAGAGGAAATTTGCTGTCCAGGTACAAAGTTCAGGTGGTAGGCCATAGGCCGGAAGTGTATTAAGCAACGCTGCGTGCCAGACCTGGTCGAATGCTTTGGATATATCTAGAGCAACAATCTGGGATTCACCGTGTAGTTCCATAGACTTGTTCCAAGAATGGGTGACAAAGGAAATGAGGTCGGCAGTCGATCTGCGCTGACGGAATCCATACTGCCTGTCGTGGATTAGACTGTGTTTTTCAAGAAATTTTAGTAATTCGGTGTTTATATACTTTTCCATCACTTTAGAGACGACTGAAAGGAGAGAAATAGGCCTGTAGTTGCTAGGAAGCGCTTTGGATCCTTTCTTGGGGATGGGTTGTACTCGAGCAGTTTTCCAGTGACTAGGGAATATGCCTTTATTGTAAGATGTCTGAAACAGACGAGTCAGGACAGGAGCAAGTTCTGGTGGGCATTTTTTTGAGAACAATTGCTAGGATCTCGTCAAGGCCAGAGGCTTACCTGGTTTTAAGAAAAGAGAGCATCTTTCGTACCTTTTGAGTTTTGAAAATGATATCCGCCATTTTATGCGCGACATTGGGGACTCTTGGTGGTTGAACATTTGGAGGTGGGTTGAGAGTAGAATTGCCGAGGAACAACGAAGCAAAAAGTATGACCTAGGTGAATTTAGGACTTATAAGGCAATGGTTTAGTTTGAAATCATTCGTTTTGAATTATATATGGAACATATACTAGGAGTTAAATGGTTTTATTTTGCCCAAGAATCCATGTCGTGATATTGTAGTAGCTTCTCAGTGACACCCTGTACAATACTAAAATGAAATTCTAAATCCGTGACTTGTCAAGGTATAATACTCCGGCAGCTAACAAGACATTATAAAGCATAAAAGGATGTTACACTTAACCCAGTTAACCTAATAAGGTTTCAGAGTCTCGAAAAGCACTCGGAGAAATTAGCTTTGCATCTTAGTAATGATTTTGCTGCCAGGTTCTTGAATATTCAGGGTGCAATCCTAGGTAATTGGTATACTTAGTGTAAGCTTCAAATGCAAAAGCAAAATAAACGTAATTCACTTAGACGCTATCGTACGTTTTAAATCCAATTTCAAATTTGCTACGTTTGCTAAAGACAATTTTTGTAAAAGAAACACATTAAATTTTATTATACAGTGTGATGATAAAGTTTGGAACATAATTCATAAATGCGTTATTTAATTTTTTCAAGAAAAATGCTCGGACCGGTCAATTTTATCTTTTCAATTTCCAACTTATGACGTAAAAATTAGATTTACGATCTCACATATTTATGAACGGTAACATATCATAAGTTTTTTTACGTCCTGATTACTAATTAATTGATGACGAAAAAAATTGGTACCTGACATTACAATTTTTTTTTGTAGCATTATTTACTTTATAAAATGGAAAAAATTATTAAACCAATGAAAGCAAACAAAATTATACGCAATTGTTCAAATTGTTCTCCACCTACCATTTGCCATTGACCGATACGAGTGTTCAGGAACAATATCTTACCAAAAAGCATTCCTAAGATTAGATATATATTATAATATTATTAGAATAAAAATAAGTTAATTTAAATTGATATAGTTGACCTAGGCAGAATATTAATTATGTGTGTCAACGTTCTGAAACAAGTTGTAATGCCAACTGCAAGTTGGCAGTTTTCAATTACACAGCTACATTCGTATGAATATAATAATACGTGTGTATTAGGTTGCAAATTCCTCTAGAGCAATTGAACTTTATTAAACTGCATTAGATGTGCGTCACTACTAACATAGTTAGATCATGTATATATTGTATAATTGTAAATATTACCGAGTTATTTCATTAAATAAGTGTTGTAATGATCTTCTCTTCCTATGTAATATACAGTGCGTTTACCATACCCAAACCAGCTTTACTTATTCATATCTCCTTATTTCTTAAACATGGTCCTTCGAGGGTGTTAAACCAGTGCCGTTGGACATACAGTGAGCACTAAAATTCCTTATTTCCAAATGCGTTATCCCTATTAAAAATCATTTAATCGAACTAAGTCTCCAAATACCGTTTTTTACAGGTGCAATCAAAAGGACACAAAGGTCCTGAAATCAAGTAAATAGGGACATAAGCATCCAGTATTCAAATAATTAAATAAATAGGGACACAAGCATCCTGTATACAAGTCAATAAGGATACAGGCGTCCGGAAATCCAATTTTTTCATATGCTATTAAGCAAATAGGGACACAAGCGTTCTAAAATCAAGTAAACAAGGACACAAGTGCCCTAAAGTCCAGCAAAACAGGACACAAGAGTCCACAAAATGAAGCAAGTATCAAGGAAATACGGGCACAAGCGCCCAAAAAATCGAATAGAAAGGGCCTATACAGGGTCATATCAAGTAAACAGGGACACAGGCGTCCACAAACCCAAATTTTTTTCAGGTACAATTTGGCAACTATAGGGCAGAAGTGCCCACAAATACCAATACAGAGCCTATACAGGGTCCATTGAGGCATATAGCATAAGTCAAAGGTCAATACAAGCGCCATTGCAGCATATCCAGGGACAGAAGAGTTCACAAAATTGATTGTTCGAGCTTACAAAGTGAACAATCCAGATCAGAAAAAATCTCAAGGGTCAACACAAGCGCCATTAAGAATTATCCAGGACAGAAGAGTCCGCAAAAACATACAAACCAAGGGCGAAACAGGTCCAACAGGGTAAGATAAACCACAAATAATCTCTGTTATATCAAATTAAAGGAATAAAAAGGAAAAAGTTAATAGTTTGGCAGCAGCCCAGGCGAATAGGTAAATCAATGATCAATTTGCTAACAAATATGCAAAAAGACCCAATGAGTAGAAGAATCCTTGAAAGTTTTGAGAAAAAGGAAAATTTAGTACAAGAAGAGTGGCGCAAAGCTACAGCAAACAATGCACTCTTCCTATGAAGCTAAATACTTTAATCAAATGAAAAAGGTATAAAATCACATTAAAAAACACATACAATCAATGAAACAGCGAATACAAGCTGAAACTGAAGATGACCTAGAACAAGAAACGTAGAAAAGTTCTCTTTCTAAATTACTAAGGGAAGAGAAAAACGAAAGCCACAGAAATTACATGACTTATGAAAAAACAAAGTCTTATGGTAAACCAATTTAATATAATAATATAAGACGCAGCTGATGATCAAATCGACTCGCAGCTAGTAAGGGGGAAGTCATTCTTTTGACTCGGCAGTATGTTCAGGAACAATATCTTACCAGAAAGGCATTCCTATGATTACATATATTTTATAATATTATTAGAATAAAAAGCAGTTAATTTAAATACATATATTTGACCTAGGCTGGATATTACTTATGTGTGTCAACGTTCTGAAACAAGTTGTAATGCACCATAACTGCAAGTTGGCAGTTTTCAATTACACAGCCACTAGAGCACCCTTCCTATGAAGCTAAATACTTTTATCAAATGAAAAAGGTATACAATCACATTAAAAAACACATACAATCAATGAAGCAGCGAATACAAGCTGAAACTGAAGATGACCCAGAAGAATAAATGTAGAAAAGGTCTCTGGCAGTTTTCAATTACACAGGTACATTCGTATGAATATAATAATACGTATGTATTAGGTTGCAAATTTCTCTGGAGCAATTATATTTAAATAATCTGACTAATTTGACAATTAAAAAAATTATTTAAAAAAAATATAACTAAATAAGCCAATGTTCTAATTATTATAAATTTAAAGAATAAAATTTATAAAAATTCAATTGATAATGTTTTAACGAAATTTTGAACACTTTGGATTAACATGAATATAAAAAAATACAAATAAGTTACATCAAAACAGCCAGCCCAATATTAGAACTCCACCTGTGAGATAAAAGAAACATTTACAGATACAACGGTGAGTAAAGAAATGTTGGCAATAATTTCATTTTTATCAATGTTAATACTTTCAATGGACATTAAAAATAAGTACTTTATAAGGAAGAGGAAATCCCATAATAATTAAAATTTTCATGCTCAACAATTAAAAGTGCAATACCATAGCAATATATATATATATATATATATATATATATATATATATATATATATATATATATATATATATATATATATATATATATATATATTTGTGTGTCTGTGTGTGCGCGCGTGTATGTGTATCCGAGTGATAACTAAAAAAATACTAACCTGATTTCAATAAAACCTGTGAAAATCTTGCTTGGGCGAAAACCGAGGTCGAGTTCGTTAATCAGCCTTTATGCTCAAGTTTTTCCGGTGGAAAATCAGGGAAAACTTTTTGAAAACGGTATATTTTTGTAAGTATCGGAGTACCTGGAATTAGACTTTTGGCTAGAATTGTGCAAATAGACCTATGTTGTGAATTTGAAGTAATTTGGTAGACAATATTTAGGGTTTTTTCCAAATTGAAAATAAAATCCCAAAGACATGCGTTGAGACACTTAAAGTCCAATGCCTGACAGACAGAGTAGTTAATTACCACGCGTAGATTGATTAATACAACAGGTATAAACCATACATCTACGGTGATCAAACTAAATATATACAAGACATAAAACATATTATCCGAACCAACAATCGCGAAATCTCGGCTGCAATTATGGAAAATGACGGACATGTATTTAAAAATTTGCCAAGTGATTGTTATTTAACTGGGGGGGTTCAATAAAGTATTAAATTATCTTTAAACTTAAACATAAGGCGTCATATAAGACCAAAACAGTCGTGGTGTGTGTTTCAATGGTAATTCTACTAATTCTGTAATTAGTTGATACGTATACTTTGAATATAATATTCTGGGCATGAAGGCGATCTAATGTATCATGTAAACAAAACGTCAGTTGACGTCTGCCTAGATGGCTGAGAGGCGTCTCTCTTGTCTCATAAGCAGAAGGTTACGCGATCGAATCCAGCTCGATGAATGTATGTTTTTCAATGTTTTATTTTGATATTTGAAGAAACAATAGTGCACAGATTTCATACGTTTTGAACAAAATCTCATTTTTGTTTAAAACGCCTAAATAAGTTTGTCACCTTTGAGTCTGAAATTATAATTTTGTTATTGTTGATATTGAAAAAACCGGTTTGATTAGGTTGACTAAAACGAAATCATCCGGGCGATTAATAAGGAAAAATAACAGCTACGTTTATAGTTTGGCAGATACTTTATTTTTCTAAATATGAATTAAGTTTCCTTCTGGAAATCTTCTGTATAACTTTGATGAAATTTGTAATACAAGTTTCTTTTAAAAAAGACTTACACTTTCTACAGATATAGCAAAATTTAGTTCTTTAGCTTCATATAAAATTGGGTTTTGGTCACTTTTCTGAAAAGGACTTGGAACGCAAGATTTTTGTGATAATATAAAGATATCGATGGTAACACTTTCGAAAGAATTCTTTAAATGTGCGCGTACTAGGACCTCTAAAATCGATCTTCAAGGTCTGTGTAAGTTCAAAGTATTAATTTGATCAATATGCCGTATAATCATAGTGTACAATTCCTATGAAAATTCGCTACTATAACGCACTTGCTGCGTCCCGAAATTTTTTTAAATGCTAATTTTTGCAATACATTTTAGAAGCATAGAATTGTTGAATAAGGTATAAAGAAAATAATATATGATGTTGGGTCAAACGTTTTTATAAAGAATAATATGTATGATTTTGCGAAACCTTTTTTCTTTGATGTTAAATTGCTGAATAAACCTCTGTTAATTAAATATTTCTTATCTTTCTTAATTGTGCTGCAGGAATTTTGGCGAGTCTTCTTGCTATGAAATTTTTTGTCATTCGAATAAAATAAATCGGCATTCAAAAGCAAAACAAAAAAGCCTAATATATTCGCTAACTGTAAATACTTCATTTGCTGTGGATCATCATCATTTTAAATTAATTAAAGACGGGTATTTTAGTAATTCGTAAATTACATGGCTCATATAGCAGTTATTAACCTCGCAAAGAAAAATTTAATTATACCTGCTATAGAGCTATTACTTAGATGTTTTAGTGTGAAAAATCGCACGGTAGCTGTCAAACAGGATGTAATTTTTTCATTTATTACCCTGTGTTTATGAAAACAGAATTTGCACGCTATTATATAAACTGTCTGCCGTTAATTTAAAGGCATTTAAGAGTGATGCCTTAAAGAAGTACTTACAGTTTATTTTACCACCATGTTCTATTTCATGATTCTCTCGTCAGCTAATTTTATTTATTTTACGTTTAAAATTCAGTTTTTCTATCATCATAAAAGGCCCACAACTATATTTACCTGCACATTTTACAAACAGCCAATCACAATAGTTTACAAAATAAAAGTCTGGACGCAGCAAGTTTTATATGATACCAAATTTTCAACAACAAAAATATTAAGTTCTAATAATTCATATTGTTCCTAAACGTCAAAATGTTTGGGGTTGACATCTTTGGATGTGTTGATTAAAACGGTTTTTCTTTCCAAACAATATTTTATTACTTTCCCGACGCGTTTCGACCTTTTTAACCGGTCATACTCAGTGGAATCTAAAATTTCCAAAAAGGCTTGTCAGAAAAACTAAAAATGAGGCGACACAAAGTTAAACCTCAACACTAAGTCAAAAGTTAAAAGTTAAAAACTGTCTAACTACAGAGCTATCTAAGATTACAAGTACAAAGTCATACACCACTACATGCAATAAAAATACAAATACAAGTCAAAATGAGCTGTGAGGAAAGCTAATTTTGTCCTGAAATTAAAACTTACAATACATCTAAATTTAAAACTCCTAAAAGTCTCAAAATAAAGCTACCCCTTAGAAGGGTTTTAGGTTAAGCTGAAGGTAATAATCGGAACAAAAACAAACAGCACAAACATTAGCAAGCTATGCAGCTGAGAAGAAACTTTCAGAGAATATTAAACCTATTAACCGAATAAGAGTGAAAACAGAAGCGAATTTTTTATTTTTTTATGAAACATAAAACGACAAGATGGCCATCTACTTGCTTGTCGATTATTTAACAGGACTAAAAAAACTATACTGTTGAATGTCCAAGGAACCCGCTTCATCTGTTGTTGTAGGATGGATCCATTGAGTCAGAGGTGTTACTAACCCGAAAGTGAGCAACTTTTATTGAAAACAAGAACGAATTTTTGTTTTAACTTGTAAAAATTTAGATTAAAACAGACGTCTCTATTGGCGACGGATATGGTCAGATCAAAACAGCAAGGCGCAAGATCGGCCTCAAAACGAGAACGGAAATGACAACTGACAACTGACAGTAGTGAAATATCGACTCCTTGCATTTTCAAGTCGATATGTCACTACTATCAGTTGTCAGTTGTCATTTCCGTTCTCGTCCACGTAACTGTGAACTGGGTTGGATGTGCTAGAGAGGAGGTCATTGATGTGGAGAAGAAACAAAGTAGGGGCTAAAGCTGAACCTTGAGGAACTCCTGCATTAATTGGATACAGTTTAGAGGAATGGCCATCCACAACAACAGAAATGCTCCTGTTGGAGAGGAAATTTGCTGTCCAGGTATAAAGTTTTGGTGATAGGCCATAGGCCGGAAGCTTATTGAGCAGCGCTGCGTGCCAGACCTGGTCGAATGTTTTGGATATGTCTAGAGCAACAATCTGGGATTCACCGTGTAGTTACATAGACTTGTTCCAAGAATGGGTGACAAAGGAAAGGAGGTCGGTAGTCGATCTGCGCTGACGGAATCCGTACTGCCTGTCGTAAATTAGACTGTGTTTTTCAAGAAATTTTAGTAATTCAGTGTTTATATACTTTTCCATCACTTTAGAGACGACTGAAAGGAGAGAAATAAGCCTGTAGTTGCTAGGAAGCGCTTTGGATCCTTTCTTGGGGATGGGTTGTACTCGAGCAGTTTTCCAGTTACTAGGGAATATGCCTTTATTGTAAGATATCTGAAACAGACGAGTCAGGACAGGAGCAAGTTCTGGTGCGCATTTTTTGAGAACAATTGCTGGGATCTCGTCAAGGCCAGAGGCTTTCCTAGTATTAAGAGAAGAGAGCATCTTTCGTACCTTTTTAGTTTTGAAAATGATATCAGTCATTTTATCATTTTATGCGCGAGATTGGGGACTGTTGGTGGTTAAAAATTTTGAGGTGGGTTGAGAGTAGAATTGCCGGCGAACAACGAAGCAAAAAGTTCAGCCTTGCCCAGAGATGTAGAAGCAATTTCATCCCCTGAAACAAGAGGTGGGAACGTGCTCTTGCAGTAATTATTCCCAATAGATGTAGCAAGAGTCCAGAAGGGTTTGCTGCCGTTGGAGCTTGAGAGGACATTGTTTTTGATATGGTTATTAAACGAGTTTTTTGCCTCAGAAAGAATGCGGACATAGCGGTTTCTTGCGTCGTTAAATGCTTGACGGTTTTCTTGATTGGGATTTTGTAGAAGCGTTTTGTGAGCTTTGACCTTTTCAAGTCTGGCCTTGTCACAGGATTTAGAGAACCGGGGCTTTTGACCCTAACATCATACACCTTAAAATTACAACAAATCAAATCGATCAGGGACATCGACAACCAGGACATCCTAGTAGGCTCCTGAACAACCTGTTTTAAATTATATGTATCAGCAATAGACTCCAATAGCTCAGAAGAACTGCTATTATCAATCATGTTTATAGTGAAATCCCCGAAACACATTATATTATCGTAGTTATTGAAAATATCAATAACTTTATTTTCAAATATATTTAAAAAGGTCTATACAGAATGCCAACAGCATACAATATCCCCGCCACCCTGACCCTCAACCAAAGATACTCTATACAATGACATGAGTCAGATAGCAACTCGTTATAACAATTTTTTAAAATATAAAATCCCACTCCCCCACTTCTCCTATTAGGTCTATCCTTTATTTTTTTATATAAGGCTAGATGCATTCTCACCACAATTAGAACCGTAGACCGGTTTTGCTCTAATTAGAGCTCGTCAGTACGGCATACTAATTGCAGCGAAAATACACCTATAAAGTAATACGGCTAAAGTAGCCAGCCTTCAAACATTAAGTGAAATATAAGACACAAAGCACGTGCCGCCACCTCGTTGCGGAACCAAGTAATATGTTGTCACGGCAGCTCCAATTAAGACAAAATGTTAAAAATAGAGACTGTATACAACTAACTAACAATTTACTAAATTGTGTGTGTTTTGTTTCTTTAACGTTGCCCTATTTCCGCGTCTATGGCCAATCACCGACGCCAGGGATCAGTTTCACCTTACTATCCTGGAAATTTTGCCGAACCCCTGCCTTTCTGTAAGGAGGGTTGGGATCTTTAACGTGCCCAACATCGCATGGACACGGGACCGACGGCTTTACGCCCCCTCCGAAGGGCGGAACGTGCAGACATTCAACTTGCTCAAATACAATGCCAGAACCTCGGTTGATGTTAATGTTACAGTTTGTACTGAAAAAGTGAAAGGATAACCCTGGTATCGAACCCAGTACCCTTCGGTTCAGAGGCACATTGAAACTCACTCCGGATATGGGTTCTAGGGATCCTAGTTCGCGTTCATTTGAAAAAAAATCAAAATTAAAAAGTGGGGATCTCCCCATTAATGAATTTTTTTCTACGAAAATTCACTAAAACTCAAAATTTTACAGGTCTTCTAATTAAAATAACAAAGTAGACGGCAATGAAACAGTGTTGTTAAAAAAATCGGGGGTGGGGGTGGTTACCTAGGCAAGCAAATGTTATTGAACCAAATGTCACTCTAACCATCTATAAGTCTAACGAACCAGTTGCTTGAAAGACCCTGTATAGAAAGTACTGGGTCACAAGCGTAACCCTGTAGTGATTCATCAACGCAAGATCAACGCCTTCGATTGATGAATAATCAATACAAAGTCCCATAAACAAAGACCGGCCGGTAAAGACATCACCTGAGAAAAAACAGACTCGGATGATTGCGCTTAGAGATTTAGACCACAAATTGCCACACTGTTTCTTGCATTTAATGTAAAAAAATATATATCATGTCAATAAATAATTATTCTAATTTTTGGTTAGCTTCTGTTTATATTGTGCAATGTGAAATACTTATGGTGAGTAAAAACAGACATTCCTTTAAGGCTTGTCAGAGAGGATGCCAGATATTGAAAGCGAGTTCTCTTTTTTTGTGAGGAGAGTAAAACAAAGCAACGGTAATGACCTTGAGACCCTTTGGATATATATATATACCATCAAGACTCGCAAGGTGACTCACCATCTTCATATTCTTACAGGTCAATGCAATTCTTATTTATCGTAATTCAAATTGAATTACAATTTTCTACATTTACTTAAAATTTTTATTATTATGAGAATTTGTTAATTGTAGCTTCCGAGCTTTATCAAATTGTCTATCTCCAGTACCTTTATTCATTTCGTTGTAGCTTCCAGAAACTATCAATTGTGCCAAGTTTTGCGGAAGCTTTACCCGTGGTCAACCCTTTCCCTTTTTTCCAGATATATGCCCTTCAATAATATTATCAGAAAGTTATTATGTTTTTTATTTTATTTCAACAACACACCACGAGGGCTTACAGCCTAAATACTATTGTACCGTGGGTGTCGACAAGGAGGAAAGAGGCAACTTGTTAATTCTGGACTTGAAGGTTTGGAGGTTCGGGGGAGAAGGAAAAACATGTGCCAGAAAGGAATTCCACAACTTGGAAGTCCTCGGGACAAAAGAGCGGGCATAACAAGATGTTCTATGTCTGGTGACCTGGACAGTAAAAGGGTGCATTCGCTCTGTGCCCCTGGTAGATCTGTTGGTGTCAGCAGGTGGAGGAACTATGGAAGAAATCTCCTCTGAGCAGTGCCCGTGCAGATATCTATAAAAGAGAGAGATAGGTCACCAACCGCACGTCGGTTGGCAAGGGATAGCAGCCTTTGGGCGAGGGTAGGGTCACCGCTGAGACGTATAGCTCTCTTCTGAATGGAGTCCAGGATAGCGAGTATAGAAGCGGCCGCGGAACCCCAGATATGAGAACACTATTCGAGGTTTGGCTTTATTTGTGAAGTATGTAAGGTATAGAGATTATCTGGTGAAAACTATTTGCGAGCCCGGAAGAGGAAACCTAACTTCTTAGCAGCCGCTTCTGAAATTAATGTGACATGTTGGTGCCAATTGAGATTTCGATCCACAGAAATGCCAAGTGAAAAGGACTCATTACTTTGAATAACTTGGTTGTTCATTGTGATGAGTCTAGGACTGGTGTATCTCTTATGAGATAGAAAGCAAGACCCAGATTTTGTGGAGTTGAATTGTACACGATTTCTACTTCCCCAGTCTAATATTTTTTGAGGATCCATAGAGACAGAACCCTCCATGAGTCTGAAATCCTCATCTAATTGGGCTAAAGAGACAGGCTTAGAATATTGTATATTTTAGTGGAGGTTGCTGTCGTCCGCGTAACTGTGAACTGGGTTGGATGTGCTAGAGAGGAGGTGATTGATGTGGAGAAGAAACAAAGTAGGGGCTAAAGTTGAACCTTGAGGGACTCCTGCATTACTTGGATACAGTTTAGAGGAATGACCATCCATGACAACAAAAATGCTTCGGTTGGAGAGGAAATTTGCTGTCCAGGTACAGAGTTTTGGTGGTAGGCCATAGGCTCGAAGTTTATTAAATAGTGCTGCATGCCAGACCTGGTCGAATGCTTTGAATATGTCTAAAGCGACAATCTGCGTTTCACTGTGTACTTCCATAGACTTGTTCCAAGAATAGTTGACAAATGAAAGGAGGTCGGCAGTTGATCTGCGCTGACGGAATCCATACTGCCTGTCGTGGATTAGGTTGTGTTTTTTTAAGAAATTTTAGTAATTCGGCGTTTATATACTTTTCCATCACTTTAGAGACGACTGAAAGCGCTTTGGATCCTTTCTTGGGGATGGGTTGTACTCGAGCGGTTTTATAGTTACTAGGTAATATGCCTCTATTGTAAGATGTCTGAAACAGACGAGTCAGGACAGGAGAAAATTCTGTTGCGCATTTTTGAGAACAATTGCTGGGATCTCGTCAAGGCCGGAGGCTTTTCTAGTATTAAGAGAAGAGAGCATCTTTCGTACGATTTTAGAAAATGATATCCGTCATTTTAAGCGCGACATTAGAGACTGTTGGTGGTTGAACATTTGGAGGTGGGTTGAGAGTATAATTGCCGGCGAACAACGAGGCAAAAAGTTCAGCCTTGCCCAGGGCCGTAGAAACAGTTTCATCCCCTGAAACAAGAGGCGGGAACGTGCTTTTGCAGAAATTATTCCCAATAGGTTTAGCAAGAGTCCAGAAGGGTTTGCAGCCGTTGGAGCTTGAGAGGACTTTGTTTTTTATGTGGTTATTAAACGAGTTTCTTGTCTCAGAAAGAATGCGAACATAGCGCTTTCTTGCGTCGTTAAATGCATGATGGTTTTCTTGACGGATTGTGTAGAAGCGTTTTGTGAGCTTTGACTTTTTCATGTCTGGCCTTGTCACAGGATTTAGAGAACCAGGGCTTTTGAGTGGCTGAAGAGGTTTTCTGTATACGTGGAATAAATAATTCCATACCAACCTGGATAATTTCGGTGACGTTTTATGAGATATCAGAGGGGTAGGATGAGAGAAGCAGACAGACTCCCATGGAAATGAGGAAAAGTAATCCCGCATTACGTCCCAGTGCGCGGAGTCGTAGTGCCAAACGATACGTGGGTGTGATGACTGTGTGACCTGTGTAATGAATTTTCTTATGAAAATTCATTACCATAACGCACTTGCTGCGTCCCGAACTTTTTTTAGTTTAATATTGATAAGGTGTAATTTAATTTAATTTAATTCGTTGTGCAGTACTGATACAATCCTATATACGTGTATTGTATTGCTTTCCTTTAAGTATATTAAATAAATTTTTTAATAATATATTTTTTCCCTTTTTTTCTCAATATGCGTGCCACAAAGGTTTATAATCGCTGTATTAAGCTGATAACACCAGAATTGGGATACTGATTTTGTTTAATAAAATTTGCTCATCCTAACGCACTTGTTCAATTAGAACCTTTTAATTTTATATCTCTGTCCAAATTGGCTAATTGGTGCGGTAATGAATGCATTCAACCTTGACGCTGGCTGAGTGCTTCCATGTGGGTTTATTAAATATAAATTTACTTAAACATTTAAAACTGTTTATTTAGATCTTAAAAAAATATACTTATTTTTATTAACATCTATTTTTTATATACAATATTATGTAACACCAAAGAGCTCCTTTTAGATTACGTCACCTTCTTAAGATACTTTACATTTCTGTCCTGCTTAAATTTACGATTTTTCTTTATATGCGATAATATTCTATAACTCATATTTCTGCTGACGAATGCTTCCGTAAATTTCTGCTCTAATTAACCTTTTGAGAAAGGTCAAAGAATTTTGTAATTCGTCTAAAGAATAATAGAAATAAATATAAACCTACATAATAGTTGACAAAATTTATTGGGGTCAGTGGGACTGATACATTGCCAAAATTGGATTAAATGTATGCAACTGTCCCACCCAGATCTGCTAATGGTTGTTCCAGAAACTGCTTTCTTTTAACAATGATATTTATAAGTTGACATCAAGGTTGTTTCCTTTAAAGTTCGTCAACTTGATTTCCACATCGAGAGTAGTTTGCTGTCTAATTTGTTTGAATTATATCCAAGTCAATTGTCAATTCTATCCAAATTCGCTAAACTCTGGAGCTATTATGACTTGTTGTGTTTAGAAACCGTATGGAAGAAAACCTGGGGAAGATACACCATACACATTGATGACATTGCATAAGTGTGTATTTTTAAGACAAAATTATCAGCGATTAGTGAATTTTCTTTAAAAGTTCACTATTAAGGAGATCCCGACATTTGAATTTTGAAAAAATTTCTTGAAATGAGCGCAAACCAGGGCCCTTAAAACCCATGTCCGGGGTCAGTTTTAATTTTTATATGTTTATATATATATATATATATATATATATATATATATATATATATATATATATATATATATATATATATATATATAATTTAGAAAGATTTCCGCTGTCTTGAATGTGAGACATATTTGGTTCTTGGGTTGAACCGCGTCCAGAATTTATGAAAACTCGACGTTTCGGCTCCTGTTTTGGAGCCATTTTCAAGAGGTAAAGCAAATATGTAAGGACACTCTAAGGCCTCAATCTGCCTACTCCTTAGAGTGGTGGACAAAGGTGGGTAAAGGAAATATGTAAGGACACTCTAAGGCCTCAATCTGCCTACTCCTTAGAGCGGTGGACAAAGGTGGGTAAAGGAAATATGTAAGGACACTCTAAGGCCTCAATCTGCCTACTCCTTAGAGCGGTGGACAAAGGGTTGGGTTGTTGTAGCTCGATTACGGGGCATCAATCTGCCTACTTCCCAAATCTCGCTGGAGATCGTCTGTGAGGTCTTGCCTTATATATGTCGTTCCGTCTACCTACTTCGTTATCAGTGAAAGTAGTGGGGTCACCGTCAATTAAGTGGGGGGCTTCGGTCACGGTACTTAGAGGATGAGGAGGATTAAGAGGGTCACCGGCATTTGTTGAGGCAGATAATGGGGCAATAAAATTGTCTGTGGAATTTATTTTCTTTTTGTGTGTTTGTAAAGAAGATATAATAGGTTTCCAAGTAGTCGGAAGGCGAAGACCATCATCCTTCTTATTTAAACAATCGGGACGTTTTTCAATCTCAATTGCTTCGCGGATAATTCTCGTTTTGAAGTTGTAAACCGGTGCTATTGTTTTGGCATTATTGAAGTCTATTTTGTGCCCTGTATGAATATGATGCATGGCCAGCGCCGATGAGGGGTCGGATTTTCTAACTGCGAGGGTGCGTTCATATATTCTATTGTGAATGCGTCTATTTGTTTGTCCTACATAAGTTCGGGAACAGTCGGAACAAGGAATTTTGTAAACTCCGTGGAATTCATTTGGAATCGTATCCTTGGGAGTTTTTATCAGATTTGACAGTTTTTACACTGCTGTGAATATGGTTTTATTACTATGGGTTCTGAAAATTCTGCTGATTTTGTCGGTGGCACCTTTGATGTATAATAAAAACGCTGTGTGTTGTTGTGTGAACTCTGTTTGTTCTTGTTGTGGTGTGGTGGTTTGTTGATGTGCGTTTCTAATGTTTCGTAGTATGTGATTGTTGTCGTATCCGTTTTCTAGCAACGTCTGTCTTAAAAAGTTTAATTCTGTCTGTTTGTTGTTGTTGTCCGTTAGTCTAAGGGATCGTGTTACTAGTGTTCGAACCACGGAATTTAGTTGCGATGGGTGATGGTGAGATTGGGCGGGCCAATGCAGGAGAGAGAGGTGAACCCATTGGAGCACCTCGAACTTGTTTGTAAAATTTATTTTCACAAAGGAAATAAGTGTTAGATGTGCAGTGTTCTACAAGAGCTAAGGTATCGTGGGAAATTTTGTGTTTATTTTTGAGAATGTCAAGGGTTTCAGATAGAGGTATATTGGTGAATAAGGAAACTATATCAAAGCTAACTAGGATGACGTTTTGAGAAATGGTTTTGTTTTGAACAAGGTCAATTAAATGGGTGGAATTTTTTGATATAGGATGTAGCGTTTTCTACTAATGGTTGGAGAGTTTTGGCTAAATGTTTTGCAACATTTTGTGTGGGTGAACGGTGGACACTTACGATAGGGCGAAGGGGAATATCAGGCTTATGGATTTTCGGGAGACCGTATTTTCTAGGGATGCGAGATGATTTTTCGCGGGGGATTAGTTCTTTTTTGAGGTCAGAACTGAGTTGGGAGTTGTTGATGATAGTTTTGGTTTTCTTTTCCAGATAAGTTGTAGGGTCGTTAGGGATTTGTTTGTAGTCTGTGTTGTTTAGAATATTGTCCATCTTTTGTATATAGTCTGTTTTGTCGAGTATGACTGTAGCGTTGCCTTTGTTTGCTGTTAGGATTATAATATCTGTGTTTCGGTTTAGGTCTCTGATTGACTAACTATGTACCAAAATTCAGCTTTCTAGGTGTAATTAAAATTGAGCTATTCAAATTTGAAACATTTATTTTTAATATCACCGCGTTTTATTGACAATTGTAAAAACTGATTTATACGTATATGAGATCTAGTATGCCTGAGTCGTTACCTAGCAACGGAGCATTTGATATCATTGCGCAGGTCAGTTACACTCTGTAACTGACGTTTATCGTATATTATTAGATTGTTTATCTGTTTTCAATTTCAGTTGACAAATTATTTGTATTATTTGGGAATTTTAATATACAAGTGCAAATTATTCCTTTACGATTTTATTAATGTTAGTGGATGGACTAAACAGTGTTTGTTATGTTTGGTCAACAGATATAAAAGACCGAAGTTTTACAAAAACGGCTGTTATGCAACAGGTTAGTTATTTTCTCGCTGATGCTTTGGCGGTAGTTTTAGTTAAGTTTATAGTTTAACCATCCATAATTTTTGGCTAAGTTTCGTACAAAAAACTCGTCAATGAGGAGACCGCGACTTTAGAATTTTAAAAAGATTTTTTCAAATGAGCGCAAACTAGGCCCCCTAGAATCCATATCTGGGTTTACGTTCAGTTTTTATCTGTTTACATATATACAGCGTGACGCATTTCTACGGTAAAGCTCAATATAATTATTGTTATACAAGAGACGAGAGCAAATTGTATAAGTTAATTATATGGTGTCTTGAGCTGCATTTTATAAAATTATTTTGACAATCACAGGCTGGCCCATAAGTCGTTGGTGATTCCTACAATTTTTTATCGAACACCCTTATTTTATTGCATTTTTTATCAAAATATGTTTGTAAGAAAGAAAATCGAGATGCAGTAAGTGCGTTTTGGTAGCAAATTTTCATTAAATGCTTCAAATTTCAATAACTCAATTTGCTATTAACCTAAGGTTTGTTAGCTAGGAAACCAACATTTAAAGTTTATTGTCGAAAATTTTTTGTACATTTTCAAACAATAAGTTATTTTGATAAAATATGGCACGTTGTTTCTATTATATAAAGCTTATACCGGTAACCAAATTGATGACTGCTTGCATTGAAAAGACATATTTGCTATTCAAAGCATTTTTATAAAAATTCACTTCCATAACGCACTTGCTGCGTCCAGAATTTTTTAGTGTATAGTTTACGTATATAAGTAGGACAATTTTGCCCATACAGTTAGTTTAACGACAGCTACTGATGAAGACAACTTCATTGTCGAAATAAGTATCTAGTGCATAACTTTCTGTTAATATTTTTGTTGTTTTTGGGATGATTCTGCTTTTTGTTTCATTATTATTGTTATTGTAGAATCGTACAATGGAGTATTTTCTAAATTAACTTTGGTATGCTTCAGGCTTCAGTATTTTTACTTCTGTCCATCTCATTATGCATTACATAATGTCAGGTGAAAAAAAAATTTTTTTTTCGAAAATTACAAAGATATTCCGATAAAATTTGGTGTACATATTCCTTTGGGAAAGACCTAACTATGTGTCAAAATTCAGCTTTCTAGGTTTAGAGAAAACTGAGATTTTCAAATTTGAAACATTTATTTTTAAATTACCGCGTTTCATTGACAATGGCTTATATGAGATCTAGTATGTCGTTGCCCTGGTAACGGAACATTTGATTTTATTGCGCAGGTCTGTTAGACGCTGTAACTGACGTTTATTATATGAGATTGTTTATGTATTTATTTGTTTGAGTCGACGAATTATTTGTTTTATTTGGGAAATTTTTGTATACAAGTGCAAATTATTCCTTTATTAATGTTACTGGGTGGATTAAACAGTGTTTGTTATGTTTTATCAACACATATAAAGAATCGAAGTTTTACAAAAGGTGCTGATATGCAACAGGTTAGTTATTTTCTCTTTGATGCTTTGGCGGCAGTTTTAGTTACGTTTATGGTTTAAGGGTTAATTTTCGTACAAAAAATTTGTCAATGAGGAGACCACGACTTTAAAATTTTAAAAAAATTTCTCCAAATGAGCGCAAACTAGGCCCCCTAGAATCCATATCCGGGTGTACGTTCAGTTTTTATCTGTTTACATATATACAGGTGACGCGTTTCTACGGTAAAGCTGAATATAATAATTATTATACAAGAGACGCGAAAAAATTGTATAACTTAATTATAGGGTGTCTTATAAAGTTATTTTGACAATCACCGGCTGGCCAATAAGTCGTTGGTGATCCTTACAAAATTTTTTTCGAACACCCTTATTTTATTGCATTTTTTATCGAAATGTGTTTGTGAGAAAAAAAATCGAGACGCAGTAAGTGCGTTTTGGTAGGAAATTTTCATTAAATGCTTTAAATTTCAATAACTCAATTTGCTATTAACCTAAGGTTTGTTGGCTAGGAAACCAACATTTAAAGTTTATTGTCGAAATTTTTTTGTACATTTTCAAACAATAAGTTATTTTGATAAAATATGGCACGTTGTTTCTATTATATAAAGCTTATACCGGTAACCAAATTGATGACTGCTTGCATTAAAAAGTCATATTTGCTATTCAAAGCATTTTTATAAAAATTCACTTCCCTAACGCACTTGCTGCGTCCAGAATTTTTTAGTGTATAGTTTACGTATATAAGTAGGACAATTTTGCCCATACAGTTAGTTTAACGACAGCTACGGATGAAGACAACTTCATTGTCGAAATAAGTATCTAGTGCATAACTTTCTGTTAATATTTTTGTTGTTTTTGGGATGATTCTGCTTTTTATTTCATTATTATTGTTATTGTAGAATCGTACAATGGAGTATTTTCTAAATTAACTTTGGTATGCTTCAGGATTCAGTATTTTTACTTCTGTCCATCTCATTATGCATTACATAATGTCAGCTACAATGTACGTTTTATTCATTTGTTCGATGAAGGTGGTTTTGACTTCATCACCATTATCAAGAGCAAATCAACTAATGTGATCAACATTTCTTCTCAGCGAGTGACCTAGTACACTGTAGCTCGTATTGGTGTCTAATTTATTGTCCAATGCCTCGAGTTGCTCAGAATCAAATTCTACCTCTGAATCTTGTTCATCTTCTGGCATTCGTCAGCAGGATTGTCAAACAAAAACAAATGACGGGAGGGGTGGACATCAAATAAAAAGGAAAATGTGGTCGGAAGAGGAAAACTACCATAAAAAATTATGAACTTCTGATTCGTAAGAGCAAAATAGATCCATATATGAGTGTAGTCGACTTAAACAGAGAACTTCATCAATCTGGTCTCAATATTGGCGTGACTACAGTGCGACCACGGCTTTTTGAATCAGGTAGAGGGGCAAGGAAGAGAATTGGGAAGCAGCTTCAGATCACTACCATGATAAAAAAGCGCCTAGCTTGGGCGAAGAAATACCAGCACTGTACAGCTCAAGACTAGCATTAAGTTATTTTCTTCGATGAAACTAATTTTGTTGTGCAGGAACAGCATATTCAGTTAGTACGACGAGCAGCTGGCTGTCATATTTCTACTATTCACTTAAAACACAGAGTAAATCCTCCTATGAAGAATATGTTTTGTGGTTGCTTCTCCTATGATGGCACTGGATCAGTCGTGCCAAGCACTGGGATGATGGAGTGGCACCAATATATTGATATATTATCGAAGCATAAGATACGGGAACTTCGCAAGTTCTATTCCTCCAACGAGAGCACTTTTCAACATGATATCGCCTACATACATACTTGGAGACTACTTCTCTGGCTTCATGTCATTCATCAGAGAAAGTGAAACGGTTTTTTACACAGAACCAAATTACAGTGCTAGAATGGACCGGAAAGTCCCCTGACATCAACCCAATCGAAAACCTCTGGGACATTTGCAAAAAACGGCTCTCCAAGATGGATTCTACAATGTAAACCAAAATGATCTCGGCAGTCATTCGAGTCTGTCAAAACGTGGCAAATTCTATGCCTACAAGAGTGAAATATGTTATTAATGCAAAAGGAGGACACATTCAATATTAAAACCAATAATGCACGCTACCAGGATTGATTTTTTTTGTATGTTTACGTACAATAAAGCACTTTTAGAAGTGCATTACTCTGTTCCAACTCATTTGCAGGGTACTGTACTTTATATTTAATTAGTATTTAATGTGAAGTATATAATATACGAGGTTAGGATTAACATCCAATATAATTATTTGCAGTAGTATTTAAAGTATATCAAAGTCTGGTAATGGACTATAAAATAAGTAATTTCAGTGATGATTTATCTGAAACAATCAACATGCAATTGGTAGGTCGAGACTGTACATTAAAATGTCGAAGCTGGAGCACGTGAGTATTCTTTAAAACTGGTGCAACGTTGCCAAACAGTTTGAATTATCTTATTTTTTAGAGTAATTTTTCTTTGTCATTAAGAATAACTACTTCCTATCTTATAATTCTGCAAATAATTAAAAGGCGTTTACAACGTTTACATTTTATGAAAAATGTGCTCTTTGCTCCCGAGATTATAAAAACTCATTTAGATTACCTAATAAAATTTTGGTAGATCTAGATAAATAATAAGGTCTCGACTCCGTTATGGTAGTTAATTTTCTTAAAAATGTTTTTCAAAGCAAATACGTATGTTTTAGTGAATTTTCACCAAGAAACTTTACTAATAGAAAGGTTTCTATGGTAAGATTTTTTCAAATAAGCGCAAATTAGGTCCCCTAGAACACAAATATAAGGTCCGTTTGATATATTATATGTTTATATTGTTACAAAGCACTTCAATAGACGTAGGTGCGGTGTTGCCACATCTCCAGAATTTCCCCCAACATCTGGGAATTTTTGCACAGTCTGGCAACACCGCCCCCCACCCCCTGGGGGTGCCTGTGGTGACCCCCCTCAGGCGAAGTCTCAACCCTCTAGGACCAGAAATAACGAAGTTACCAACTTGTACTCCGTCGGAACGGATAACTGAGGTCTGCACATTCCGAACACCCTGTATATACACCCTGTATACGCAGAGAACCCTTACACCCTGTATACGCAGAGAGATCTTATAGTTCGAGAAACACCTCTTGTGTAACATAGGAGTGGTGACCACATTTGGATCATCCTGTATATACATCCCCCTGTATACACACGGGACCGATCTGTATTCACAGAACCTTCTAGTAAAAGAAGGTCCTGGAACGCTTTGGAATGGAACGCTCTAGAAAGGAGGGGAAGGTACGGCGAGTATATAAAAGCGAAAGCAAGCCAGCCCGAGTTAGTTCAGTTCAGTAAGAGAATGTGGTAGTGACTTGAAGAAGCAGTGTAAAGTGTTAAGAGAGTAGCCAGTGTAGAGACTTGTGTACAGATTAGTAATTGTAGACAGTAAATTAAGTGTTTTGTGAGAGAGACATTCTAGAAATTTTATTGTATCCATATTTAGAGTGTAAATAAAGTTGTTTTGTTAAAATTAAAAGTCTCACTTATCCAGAACCCGGAGAAAACGCAACAATATGTATATACCTATACGTATACGTATATCGCAATGGTATAGCGAGAATGTGTGCGAGAGCCAGTATTTGCTTCAGGTACATTAGTAAAATCTCACTATTACTATTTTGTCATTTATTTTTCTTATAACTAATACGACAATACAATTGAAATGTCTTAATATCATCACCAGGTGGTGAGGTGTGCTGACCACGCTTGCTGTGGACATATGCGGAGTTCTCTTCGATGCATTCTTCCGGCACGCTTCGTGATACCTCCTTACCCACTTTTGCAGTCGTCCAGTGGCCTATGTATTCGGAAGCCTCTAGAGCAAGATGGCAAGACGTTTGCTATATTTCTTCTGCGTCGGTCTCTTGGAACGCATGCGGGCTTTGACAAATTGCCTTATGACCTGTATTGCCCTAGCCTGAAGAAGATGGGATGTACGTGCCAGCGGTGTGGATTGTACTTCTGTACAAAGAACAATGTTAAGGCGCATGTAGGTTCATGTCACAAGCAACCTAATGATCCAAGCAATAATAACTGGTCCTTCTTCTTGTTGTTCCTATGCCGTCTTCCTTAGCAAAGGTTGGCGATCACGCTTCCTTATCTCTTGCAACGCGAATTGTTCAACACCGAGGTTAGTCCATTCTCTGATATTCCTCAGCCAAGATTTCTTTTTTCTTCCTATTCCTTTCCTTCCCTCTATTCTTCCTTGTATGATTACTTGTAAGAGAGAGTATTTGTCATTACGAAGTATGTAGCCCAAATATACTGTTTTTTTCTTATTTTGACGATTGTCATCAATTTTCTGCCGTGTCCAATTTTTCTTAGTACTTCTTCATTTGTGGTTCTAGCAATCCAAGGAATGTTAAGTATGCGTCTGTAGAGCCACATTTCAAATGCCTCCAACCTTTTTATGGATTGTGCTCTTAATGTCCAAGTTTCTACCCCATATAACAGCTGAGACCATACATAGCACACTAGGAACCTTATTCTAATTTCTTATTTGTGAACATTGACCTGTATTTTACAAATCCCTTCCTGGCTATTTCTATTCTGACTTTTATCTCCTCATCTTGTTCCAATTGGGAATTTATGGTTGCTCCCAGGTATTTATATTTGTCGACCCTCTCTAACTGTTTACCTTCCAGTGTAAGTTGTATGTTGTCAATTGGAGTTTTTGAGATGACCATGTATTTGGTTTTACCTATGTTCATTGTTAGCCCTATTTTTTTGCTTTCCCTATTAATACTGTCTAAAAGCATTTGTAGGTCCTCTATACTCTCCGCCATTATTGCGGTATCGTCTGCAAATCTTATGTTATTAATGATGGTCCCCCCAATGCTCACACCTTCATTTCTTTCCCATAGTGCTTTCTCAAATTTTAGCTGCGAATACACATTGAGCAATTGTGGTAACAGCACGCATCCTTGTCTGACTCCTCTTTTTCTATTTGGTTTGTTTCATTGTCATCTACCCGTATAACAGCTGTTTGGTTGTAGTATAGATTTTTGATTAGAATAATATTTTTGGAATCTAGTTTTATGTTTTTTAATGCTTGGATAAGCTTACCGTGTTGAACTCGATCGAACGCTTTTTGATAATCTATGTAACATATGAACACGCTTTTATTATATTACCTGCACTTTTGCTGGTCCAGAGATGCACAATGTTCGTCCTTCACGCATTCTCATGCGGCAGTCGACAGGTAGATCGAGGGAGATTCTCCGCGTAATGCGCAAAAATGATGACGCCGAGTGGCTTGATGAGACCGACGTTGATCTTCAAAAAAGCACAGTGCCAACAGCTGACTTGCAAAATGCTTATTATCCACTAGTTAGTGAGAACCTCGGTGGTTCAGGGGTAAGAACGTGTTCCTCTGAACCGAAGGGTACTGGGTTCGATCCCAAGGTACTCCTTTCACTTTTTCAGTACATACTGTAACATTAACATCAACCGAGGTTCTGGCATTGTATTTGAGCAAGTTGAATGTCTGCACGTTTCGCCCTTCGGAGGGGGCGTAAAGCCGTTCCGTCCATGCGATGTTGGGCACGTTAAAGATCCCTACTCTCCTTACAGAAAGGCAGGGGTCCAGGATAGTGAGGTGAAACTGCTCCCTGGCGTCGGTGATTGGCCATAGTCGCGGAAATAGGCCGACGCTAAAGAAACAAAAACACACACACACTTGTCTTGCCAATCCGTGGTCCGCGGACAATGTGCATTAAATATGTTCATGCACCAGTACAATTATATGTTTTTCACAAGATTACACTTTTCCTTTATTATTTTTACGCCAGTCAAAAACAACCTGCAACCTTCATGTCTGTCTGGACATTGTTATCACGGTCCTCAATTTTACAGAATTAAATTAGATTATACTTACCTGTATTTAAAGATAATATTCTAATATTTCTAAAAACGACGTATCCCAGAAGGGGGTTAGAAGAATGCTTAAAAAACATCACGTGAGTAATGGACGCCCCCTAAGTTCACTTCCATAAACCAACATTCACAAGAAGCAGCTCTAAATAAAGTAAAATTTAACAGATCCTCTATTTGGTCCCCTGTGGGTCCGGGGACCAACTAAAAGAATATGCCCATGCCTGTCGTGCGAGGCGACTAATCGGAGTCGAGCAGGTGGTAGTGGACTTTTCCTTTACGCGATAGTAAAGGATTTTTTCACGCCCGAGGAGGTACCACCCCATACATCAAGGGGCCGGTGAAGTCCCAACGGACGTTTCCGGTTCTAGTGTATGAGTAGGTTTCCCTTATAAGTAAAAATCATGATGGCTCCTCCTTGTACAAAAGATTCAGAAGATAAAATACCCCTTGATTCAGAGCTCCGGGAGAGGGGTGTACAGGGGGCGCCAGCACTACAACTCCGCGAACTGGGACGCAATGCGAGATTACTTTTCCTCATTTCCATGGGCGTCTGTCTGCTTCTCTCATCCTGACCCCTATGATATCTCACAAAACGTCACCCAAATTATCCAAGCTGCCATGGCATTATTTATTCCACGTACACAGAAAACCTCTTCAGCCACTCAAAAGCCCTGGTTCTCTAAATCATGTGACAAGGCCAGACTTGAAAAG
This sequence comes from Tillus elongatus, assembly GCA_964006375.1. Lineage (NCBI taxonomy): Eukaryota > Metazoa > Arthropoda > Insecta > Coleoptera > Cleridae > Tillus > Tillus elongatus. Next base: position 169,658,850 of record OZ023266.1, read on the forward strand.
GTCAAAGCTCACAAAACGCTTCTACACAATCCCAGTCAAGAAAACCGTCAAGCATTTAACGACGCAAGAAACCGCTATGTCCGCATTCTTTCTGAGGCAAAAAAACTCGTTTAATAACCACATCAAAAACAAAGTCCTCTTAAGCTCCAAGGGCAGCAAACCCTTCCGGACTCTTGCTAAATCCATTGGGAATAATTTCTGCACGAGCACCTTCACACCTCTTGTCTCATGGGATGAAATTGTTTCTACCGTCCTGGGCAAGGCTGAACTTTTTGCCTCGTTGTTTGCCGGCAATTCTACTCTCAACCCACCTTTAAATTTTCAACCAGCAACAGCCCCCAATGTCGCACATAAAATGACGGATATCATTTTCAAAACTAAAAAGGTGCAAAAGATGCTCTCTTCTTTTAATGTCAGGAAAGCCTCTGGCCTTGACGAGATCCCAGCAATTGTTCTCAAAAAATGCGCACTAGAACTTGCTCCTGTCCTGACTCGTTTGTTTCAGACATCTTACAATAGAGGCATATTCCCTAGTAACTGGAAAACTGCTCGAGTACAACCCGTTCCCAAGGAAGGATCCAAAGCGCTTCCTAGCAACTACAGGCCTATTTCTCTCCTTTCAGACGTCTCTAAAGTGATGGAAAAGTAGATAAACACCGAATTACTTATATTTCTTGAAAAACACAGTCTAATCCACGACAGGCAGTATGGATTCCGTCAGCGCAGATCAACTGCCGACCTCCTTTCTTTGTCACCCATTCTTGGAACAAGTCTATGGAACTACATGGTGAATCCCGGATTGTCGCTCTAGACATATTCAAAGCATTCGACCAGGTCTGGCACGCAGCGCTGCTTAATAAACTTCCGGCCTATGGCTTACCTCCAAAACACTGTACATGCACAGCAAATTTCCTCTTCAACCGGAGGATTTCTGTTGTCGTGGATGGCCATTCCTCTAAACTGTATCCAATTAATGCAGGAGTTCCTCAAGGTTCAGCTTTAGCCCCTACTTTGTGTCTTCTCCACATCAATGACCTCCTCTCTAGGACATCCAACCCAGTTCACAGTTACGCGGACGACCGCACCCTCCACTCAAATATACAATATTCTGAGCCTGTCTCTTTAGCCCAACTAGATGAGGATCGCAGACTCATGGAGGGTTTTGTCTCCGTGGATCTCCAAAGAATATTAGACTGGGGAAGTAGAAATCTTGTACAATTCAATCCCACCAAAACTCATTCTTGCTTTCTTTCTCATAAGAGATACACCAGCCCTAGACCCATCACAATAAACAACCAAGTTATTCAAAGTAATGCGTTCTTTTCACTTGTTGGCATTTGTGTGTATCAAAATCTCAATTGGCACCAACATGTCACATCAATTGCAGAAGCGGCTGCTAAGAAATTAGGTTTCCTCTTCCGGGCTCGCAAATACTTTTCACCAGCTAATCTCTATACCTTGTGTACTTCACAGATAAGGCCAAACCTCGAATACTGCTCCCACATCTGGGGTGCCGCTGCCGATTCTACACTCGCTATCCTGGACTCCATTCCGCGGGGAAGTATACGTCTCATCGTTGACCCTACCCTCACCCAAACGCTGCCATCCCTTGCCCACCGACGTGTCGTTGGTGACCTCTCTCTCTCTCTTTTATAGATATCTGCACGGGCACTGCTCAGAGGAGCTTTCTTCCATAGTTCCTCCACCTACTGCCCCCAACAGATCTACCAGGGGAACAGAGCGAATGCACCCTTTTACTGTCCAGGTCGCCAGACGTAGAACATCTTTTCATGCCTGCTTTTTTGTCCCGAGGACTTTCAAGTTGTGGAATTCCTTGCCGGCGCATGTTTTTCCTTATCCTCCGAACCTTCAAGTCCAGAATTAACAAGTTGCCTCTTTCCTCCTTGTCGACACCCATGGTACGATAGTATTTAGGCTGTAAGCCCTCGTGGTGTGTGAAATATATTTATAAAATAATAATAGCCAATATCAACAATGGCAACAGTGAGAGCAAGTGGTAAAGAAGAAGCGTAAGTAACAACCATCCGGGCGCCACAGTAATGCAGAGCGTGTCTCTTGGACTGAAAGAGTTGCAATCATGTTTTATAACGATATTAAATTACGTGAAAGGGCAACGGCAGTCCTTCGACGGCCTTGACTGTCGTCAGATATTGTTTACTGCGTCATTTTGCCCCGGCTCGGCTGATTCACACGTTTCTTTCTTCATTTGCGATCTGATGTTATTTTTACCCACTGTTAGCAGAGTAAAGCGCAGCATAATATCCATGTGTTTTATATAATCACTCCGATGTGTACGTACAGGCAAGTGCTTCACCAGAATAGCTCTGTAATTATTTAAGTGATTAGCGTAATTCTAACGCTACCCAGCATAAGAGCAAGCTGCATGAAAAAATGGAGGGAAAAATAAAATGCAGATTTAAGAAAACTGATAATGTGCCGCCAAGGAATTCCACAACTCATCGGGACAAAAGAGCGGGCATAACAAGATGTTCTATGTCTGGTGACCTGGGCAGTAAAATGGTGCATTCGCTCTGTTCCCTTGGTGGATCTGTTGGGGGCGGCAGGTGGAGTAACTATGGAATAAAACTTCTCTGAGCAGTGCCCGTGCAGATATCCATAAAAGAGAAAGAGGCCACCAACGACACGTCGGTGGACAAGGGATGGCAGCCTTTGGATGAGGATACGGTCACCTATGAGACGTATAGCTCTCTTCTGAATAGAGTCCAGAATAGCGAGTATAGAAGCGGCAGCGGCACCCCAGATGTGGGAGCAGTATTCGAGGTTTGGCCTTATTTGTGAAGTATATAAGGTATAGAGATTCGCTGGTGAAAAGTATTTGCGACCGGAAGAGGAAACCTAATTTCTTAGCAGCCGCTTCTGCAATTGATGTGACATGTTGGCTCCAATCCACAGAAATGCCAACAAGTAAAAAGGACTCATTACTTTGAATAACTTGGTTGTTCATTGTGATGGGTCTAGGGCTGGTGTGTTCCTATGAGATAGAAAGCAAGACTGAGATTTGGTGGAGTTGAATTGTACAAGATTTCTACTTCCCCAGTCTAATATTCTTTGGACATCCACGGAGACAAAACCCTCCATGAGTCTGCGATCCTCATCTAGTTGGGCTAAAGAGACAGGCTCAGAATATTGTATATTTGAGTGGAGGGTGCGGTCGTCCGCGTAACTGTGAACTGAGTTAGATGTGCTAAAGAGAAGGTCATTGATGGGGAGAAGAAACAAAGTGGAGGCTAAAGCTGAACCCTAAGGGACTCATGCATTAATTGCATACAGTTTAGAGGAATGGCCATCCACAACAACAGAAATGCCCCGGTTGGAGACGAAACTTGCTGTGCAGGTACATAGTTTTGGTGGTAGGCCATAGGCCGGAAATTTATTAAATAGCGCTGCGTGCCAGACCTGGTCGAATACTTTGGATATGTCTATAGCGACAAGCTGGGATTCACCATGTAGTTCCATAGACTTGTTCCAAGAATGAGTGACAAAGAAAAGGAGATCGACAGTTGATCTGCGCTGACGAAATCCATACTGCCTGTCGTGGATGAAACTGTGTTTTCAGGTAATTTTAGTAGTTCGGTGTTAATATACTTTTCCATCACTTTAGAGACGACTGAAAGGAGAGAAATAGGCCTCTAGTTGTTACAAAGCGCTTTGGATCCTTTCTTGGGGACGGGTTGTACTCGAGCTGTTTTCCAGTTTCAAGGGATATGCCTCTATTGTGAGATGTCTGAAACAGACCAGTCAGGACAGAAGCAAGTTCTGGTGCGAATTTTTTGAGAACAATTGCTGGGATCTCGTCAAGGCCAGAGGCTTTCCTGGTATTAAGAGAAGAAAGCATCTTTCGTACCTATTTAGTTTTGAAAATGATATCCGTCATTTTATGCGCGACATTGGAAACTGTTAGTGGTTGAACATTCGGAGGTGGGTTGAAAGTATAATTACCGGCGAACAATGAGGCAAAAAGTTCTGCCTTGCCAAGGGCGGTAGAAACAGTTTCATCCCCTGAAACAAGAGGTGGGAACGTGCTCTTGCAGTAATTATTCCCAATAGATGTAGCAAGAGTCCAGAAGGGTTTGCTGCCGTTGGAGCTTGAGTGGACTTTGTTTTTGTTGTGATTACTAAAGGAGTTTTTTTGCATCAGAAAGAATGCGCACATGGCGGTTTCTTGCGTCGTTAAATGCTTCACCGTTATCTTAACTGAAATTGTGTAGAAGCATTTTGTGAGCTTTGACCTTTTCAAATCTGGCCTTGTCACAAGATTTAGAGAACCGGGGCTTTTGAGTGGCTGAAGAGGTTTTCTGTGTACGTGGAATAAATAATTCCATGCCAGCGTGGATAATTGCGGTGACGTTTTGTGAAATATCAGACGGGTCAGGATGAGAGAAGCAGACAGACGCCCATGGAATTGAGGAAAAGTAATCCCGCATTTCGTCCCAGTTTGCGGAGTTGTTATGTCAAACGTGTGTGATGACTGTGGGACCTCGGGTTGCATTTCACAGGAAGCAGTGACCATGCCGTGATCTGAGCGACCAAGGAGGGCGGTGACTGTTGTCTTATAGCATTCAGGTTTTGTAGTAAGAAGGAGATCCAAGGGATTTGAGCTGTGTGTTGGGATGCGAGGAAAGTAAGTAGGTTGCTGAACCATATTGTCTAAAGAATATCTGACTGCAAAAGCCTCCGCTATTCTCCCTTCTGGATCGGTTTTGCAAGTTCCTAGCCATTCCTTATTATGAACATTGAAGTCACCAAGAATAGTGACCTTGGAGGAAGGATATTCAAAAATCAGATGGTCGGTTTTTTCAGAAAGGTAGTCGAAGATCTGGACAAAGTTGTTGTCAGAAGGTGACCGGTAAATGCAACAGATGAATTTAGTTGCAGCCCTGAGAGCGAGAGAGAGTTTCATCCAAAGTATGTCTTTTCTTCCAGCTTCTAAATTGGATAGCCTGGTGCAGGGTAGATTGCTACGGGCGTATGCGCACACACCTCTATGCAATCTAAAGGAAGTAAGTAGGTCATACCCCGGGAAATTAAGGTGATAAGTGGCTGTTTGGGCACTGATTTGGGTTTCGGTGAGGAAGAGGCGTTGGGTCATATTAGCCTGGAAAAAATGGTGGACAGAGTTCAGGTTAGAATTAAGGCCACATATATTTGAGAAGGATATGTTAAATCTTGATGCCGGCGCCCTCTCCACACCCCGCTCCCGGAGATGCGAATGGAGGGGTATTTTAAGTCCGGAATCTTTTGTAAAAGGAAGAGCCATCATCATTTTTGTTTGTTTGTCCTTGTCATTTATGGTGTCCTAAAATTTAAAGATGCCTTGGTTGACAGGGCTTGTTATAATAAACGAAAAATCTGACTGAGGCTTTGGTGCAAACTTCACAAAAATCTCTCTAAAGATTTCCGAGAAATTTATACAAAACCACGTTTTAAAGCACAATTTGAAAGTAATTTTTTTTTACAAAAGCATTTTTCGATATATGTTTATAAAAACTTGTTTAGTTCATATCACTTGGGGATACACCCGACAAAATCTGGCAATCGACTTATGAAAGAACCTGTAGATCCATCTTCTGTTATACAGAACGTATTATTTACAAAACTTCACCTCAGCATAGACATTGTACCTCTTTACTTTGTACTCAAGATAGAACTTAACTGTAACCTGCTATTACAATCCTAATAGAAGACCTGTGTAAACAATTAAAAAAAGCTTCGGGAATTTAAAACCGAATCTCCGGCCGGACGGACCGGACCGGTCATGCTTCTAATTCGCATCGCAATGTTCTTTTTAATCCCGCAGAATATAATAACAGCCAGGAATTTCTTAACAAGCAAAGAAAAAACTAGATGGAATATATTAATAACTAATTGGTCTGTGCCAAAAATAGACGCCGTTGGTGCTTGAGCCTATCTGTGCGTGGAAATTAACATTTCGCGACGGGCACAAAGAGAACAAGAAGAAGAAGAAGAAGGAGAGAGCGAGTTGAGAAAGGTCAACCGGAGGGGCGTAGATCTGCAACCCCATATTTCTTGAGCAGCACAACGGCGGAGTGCAGCTTTGTAACTCAGCAGGAGGGTACAAAGATCGCGGACAAGTTTTCGACATGACATCGAGAGCGAAGACGTTTTTATCAATTCTGCATCTGCGAATTTACGAGAATGCTCATGTCGTGAGCTTGTCAAAACTACAATTGTACACCGGCGAGCTTTCTGGACTTGTATAACATAAATTCTTATTTTGGTTGCCATCCGTTGCAGCGGTATTAAAAAGCTGACTTTAGATTTATAGATTTCGCATACTAAATCATTATTTAATAAGCGTAAATAAAATTCAACCGTTACGAATTATTGACAAACGATGAGTATAAATTACAATTAGATATTTATAAATTGACTAACTGAGAATAAAGCATCAAATTCTAGAAACAGGCTTCACGAAAAAAGTCTGGACGCAGCAAGTGCGCTATAGAAGTGAATTTTCATAAAAATGATTTTAATAGCAAATATGTCTCTTTAATGCAAGCAGGCATCAATATGGTTACTGGTATAACCTATATAGTAGAAACAATGTACTAAATTTTAACAAAATCAATCATTGTTTGAAAATCTACAAAAAATTTTCGAAAACAAACTTAAAATGTTTCCAAGAAAACTGCTTTCCTAGCCAACAAACCTTAGGTTAACAGCAAATTGACTTATTGAAATTTTAAGGATTTAATGAAAATTCGCTACCAAAACGCACCTACTGTGTCTCGATTTTTTCTTACAAACATGCATCATATTTCAATAAAAAATGCAATAATGAAATAATATGAGAGTTTTCGAAAAAACAATTGTAGGGATCACAAACGAGTTATGGTCCATCCTGTGATTGTCAAAATATTTTTATAAGATGCATCCTATAATTAACGTATACAACTTTTCTCGTATCTTGTATAATAACAGGTATATTGAGCTTTACCGTAGAAATGCGTCACCTTGTATATATGCAAACAGATAAAAACTAAAAGTAACCCCGGATATGGATTCTAGGGGGGCTAGTTCGCGCTCATTTTAAGAAATCTTTTTAAAATTGAAAAGTAGCGGTCTTCTCGTTCTTCTTCTTCTAGTGCCTTCTCCTATCGGAGATCGGCAACAATTTTGGCTAATCCTTCTCTGTCTTGGGCCCTTTTCAGCAAAGTGTTTGAACCCAAGCCTGTCCAATCTCGTATGTTCTTAAGCCAGGTCTATCTTCGATCTTACCCTCTATCATGAGTTGTAGAAATGCATATCTATTGTGGCTAATTACATGACCGAGATGTGCAGTTTTTCGCTTTTTTATGATTTCGATGAGTTCACGTTCTCTGCCCATACGATGCAAAACCTTCAAATTTGTGGTGTGAGCAGTCCAAGGAACTCGCAACATTCGTCGATACACCCACATTTCGAATCCGAGGCATTCTGTTTAGACCGCCAGCCTTTAGCGTCCACGCCTCAACTCCATACAGAAGCGTGGAATATATGTAGCACTTCACAAAATTGTATATAATTTGTATATCAAGTGACCTATCGCTTAACAGGCTTCGCATTTTTAAGAAATTTGCCCTAGCTATTTCAATCCGAGCTCTGATTTCCAAATCACAGACTCAGATCTTCGCCGATCTAACTGCCCAAGTATTTGAACTTATAGACGTTGGTTACCTATTTCCCGAATACGTTTATATGTATTGGTTGATTTGGATTCCGGTTTACCGCCAATATCTTTGTTTTTGCGGTGTTGATTTTTAAGCCTAACAGATCTCCTTCGGCTGATATCTTGTTAAGTAGCCACTGCAAGTCCTTAGGACTGTGAAATTATAACTGGGTCGTCGGCATATCGTAGATTATTTATCAAGGTCCTCTCGTTAAGGAATCTTTTCTTCGAAAATTAGCTAAAAATTATAGACCGTTAAACCATAAACTTAACTAAACCTACAGCCAAAGCATCAACTTAAATAAACATATACAGCCAAAGCATCAGAGAAAGGGTCTATTTGATATGAATTTTCTGCAAATAGTTTAGTAAAATGAAGGACAACGACGGTTGAAGCTGAAAAATAAGGGTTTGTTTCAGAATCTTTGCCCAAATGTTGCAAATTTTGACGTTTCAACTCGCGGCCTTGACGGTTTGAGGAAAACCCCATTTCTTTTAAATAGTAGTAGTATGTTTATTGATTTAAATTTTACGGTATGTTCGACAAATAAGCATAAGCTTGTGCTTGCAGTTAACACAATTTTGTTGTTAACACAATGTTCTCAACTAAACTGCCAAAATATTTTTATAAGATGTCACTTTAAAAATTGTGTTCAAGGTATGTTTCTTTTTCAGCATTTCTACCAACAACACTCCTGCAGCTGCCACTGATATTCGTCTACCATTATAAGATAACTCATTCCAATATAAGACCAAATTTTTTAACTAACATTAAAATTCTCATCACTATAATTTTGATATTTTTACTTGATATAACTTATTTGTCTTTTAACTTACAGACCTAAATTTTGGCAAGTGTCTCATTATTTATAATGCAAAGGCGTATCAAATTTGGTTGTCTTCACTTTGTGATTTCCGGAGATATACTTTTTTCAGAAAGAAAACACAAAATTTTCCGGGAAAACCTTGGCCGATTTTCCTGGCTAACGAACTTATCCAGGCCACTTGCAAAAGGAAGGTACTCACTCAATTTGACCAAAGTTGGCCCATTATTTTTTGAGTTATCGGTGATACACATATGTATTATATACACATATGTGTATCACACAGAGACATGCTTGGTTCTCGTGTTGAACTGCATCCAGAATTTATTAAAACTCGACGTTTCCGCTCCTGTTTTGGAGCCATTTTCAAGAGGTAAAAGAAAGGACACTCTAAGGCCTCAATCTGCCTACTGCTTAGAGTGTCATTACATATTTCCTTTACCTCTTAAAAATGGATCCAAAATAGGAGCCGAAACGTCGAGTTTTATATATACAGGGTGTTTAAAAAAGACGGGGCAATATTTAAGGGGTTGAATTCTAAGGTCATTTTATTAAAAAAAATTTTAAAAACATAGGTGCTAAAATGCATTGTTTCCAAGATACAAGGTGTTAATTTTTTTTGTAAAATAACGATTTTTTTTTAATAATTCAAATATCTCCTCACCGATTATTTTGAAATTTGGCAGCGTTGTTTGTAGTAATAATGGGCGGATTTGACCTTAATTAGATAAAGATTGTTAAGTTCATTGGCATTAGGGGGGGGGGACACCTCAAAAAAAATTATTGTTCGTGTTTGTGATTTTCTGTATGATAAATGGACATGCCATAAGAAGGTTTTTATTTTTTATCGTGTAAACGATTCAAATACGGAGAAATTTCAAGAGATAAAAAACTTATATATATATATATATATATATATATATATATATATATATATATATATATATATATATATATATATATATATATATAACATATAAAATTTTTAACGGACCCTGGTTTTGGGTTCTAGGGACCCAAATTCGCGCTCATCTGAAAACATTTTTTCAAAGGCTTTTCATCCTTACCTTACTATTAGCGAATTTTTCTTAATGAAAATTCGCTAATACAAGTTGCAGCACTTTGAGAGTAATGAGGTAGAACGTCGATATTACGTGATAATTTTTTTACCGCAAATTTTGCAGGCACGTAATTTCTGAAAGCACAAATCATTATATATTGTCAGTAAACTTGCATTGGTTTAGATTTAAACACCCAAGACATTCAAATATAAAGCATCAGCAATATAATTATCAATGTTGACTTGTAGTCTCTCTGGTATCTATATAATTGGAATAAAAGTCAAAAGTGGTGTCAGAACATGAGACTTTGAGAGATAAATTATTCTGTGAAATAATTTTTGAGGCAAAGAAAGCAAGCGCAAGACAGAGTAGTAGTTATAGGCCCCGTGATAGTGACTGTTACCGTTTCGCCACGTCGTCGCTACGTGAAGGCTACGGTGTTAGAACATAGCTGAATAAGTTCCCGACATCACGCCGCAACGTTGCCGCCATTCCCCATGTTGGTTGTTGCTCCATGATAGGAACGTTGCTGTTACGTTCCAGCGATCACTGGTGTTAGTTTGGCTGCTTTTTAAGGCCTATCTCATAAAAAAATGTATGACCGTGTATTGGGGTTACTTTACCCCAGGGGATCACTTTGCCCACGCAACTGAAATTTTAAAATAAACAAATTTGCAACAATGGCAACGCCGATTTAATCGCGTGAAGTGAAGTTGTAAACCGAGATACTTCAGTTATTGACTAACGCTGATGCGAGCTTGATGTGACGTGTCTGAACGTAACAGTAGCCATGAAAGTATTAACCTAAAATTGCATACTTTAATGATGGTGAAATGCTAACGGACCTAGAAGAAAATTGAAATATTGTTTTGTCGCTTTAAGTCTACTATGTCGGATATTATACACCTGGGCCTCAATATATCAAAAATTACGCTAATATTTCTGTATCTTTGTGTGTTATATCATTTTGTTAAATAGCCTCCACCTTGGGGTGACTTTACCCAACGGTTTATTTTGAAACAATTTTTGAAATAATTACATTTTTGTTAATGTTGTTACATAAGGCGATATTACTGTATCTGCAATCTTTCATTGCAGATATATTCATTACGCCAAGAAATTATGTAAGAAAAGTTGGGTGTAGAAGGTACAAAGACTACACAGAAGATAACTTGGGTAAAGCTATTCAAGCTGTGAAACGAGGTCTATCCTATCAAGAGGCCGAGGACAATTTTCGTGTTCCAAAATAAACCGTTTGGAATAGGGATCGACAGAAACATATGGGATCCGTCGGTAGACAAACAGCGCTCACCGAAATTGAGGAACGTCATTTTGTCGATTTATTAACTGCAAGTGCTGAGTTCGGAGCACCTCTAACAAAATTTGATTTGAAAATGATCGTCAAAAGTTATTTGGAAAAGCAAGACAAACGCATAAAACAGTTTCAAGACGGTTCTACACCAGGAAACGATTGGTGCGATTCCTTTATCAACAGACACAGCGCTAGACTATCACAGCGTGCGTGCCAAAATAGTAAGTAGGTCCGTGCTCAAAAAAGTGAGGAGGAACTTAGAACCTACATCCAAAATCTTTCTGACAGTATCGCTGATGTTCCACCTGAGAATATCTTTAATTATAACGAAACTATCCTCACAGACGATCCTGGGGCTAGGAAGTGCATTTTTCGTCGTGGGATGAAGTATCCAGAACGAATGATGAATTTTTCTAAGTCATCAGTTTCCATTATGTTTTGTGCGACAGGTGCTGGTGAAATGCTTCCTCTATATGTCGTGTACAAAGCTGAACGGTTGTATGACCGGTGGTCCAAAAGGTACTTAATTCAACCGAACAAAGTCGGGTTGGTTTGACTCTGTTTGTTTTTTGGACTGGTTTGAGAAGGTAGCGATTCCATGGAGTCGTACAACGTCAGGTCGCAAAGTTAGTATAGGGGATAATTTATCATCACATCTCAATATTGATGTTCTTAGGTCCTGCCAACGTAAAAATATTAGATTCGTTTTCCTACCTCCACATTCAACTCACCTTACTCAACCACTGGATGTGGGATATTTCAAATCCCTCAAAACTTGTTGGAGATATATAATAACAAACTACAGAACAAGAAATCCAAGAGAGAGCTATGTCAATAAAACATCATTTCCTTCGTTGTTGAGGATGCTGATGGACAAAGTCCAAATAAATCACGAAGTGACCATTAAGAATGCTTTTAGAGCAACAGGAATCATTCCGCTAGATCCTCAACAAGTTTTTTAAAGGCTCCCACAACAAAAGTTGGAAGAAAATGTTAACGATCAAATTGACAACGCGGTGCTGGATTATTTGAAGGAAATTAGAAGTCCCAGATCCTCTACAAAAGCATCTAGAGGAAGGAAAAAAATACTCAAAGTTACTGCTGGAAAGTCTGTGTCCTTTGAAGAATTATTCCCAGAAGAAAACCCAGAAAATGACATGAATGTGTCAGATAATATAATAGAAACAGTAGATCTAGAACTTTCAGAAGACAAAAACCAAACAGCAGTAGGCGACCAAAACGGAATTTCAAGCTATCTACAGACGCCAAGAATTAACGATTTTGTTGTAGTCCAATTTCTCACCAAGAAAACTCTTAAACACTACATTGGAGTTATGTTAGGTATCTTTGACGATGAATACAACATAAAATTCATGAGAAAATTTAAGCCAAATCAAAATTTATTTACATTCCCTCAGATAGACGATATTTCTCTAACCAAAAAACAGGACATTGTTGAGGTTTTGGGAGCACCAACTGAATATCGAAGAGGAATTCAACTGTGATCTCAGTGCCTATAAACTTTAGTTGGATAAGTTGATACATCTTGCTCTGATTTTAGAATATACAAAGTTCAGTACACATTCGAACGGGTAGAAAGTTGTTTATTTTTTTCTATGTTAGCAATTTTTTTTCTGTAGGTATATTAGCCCAGAAAGTATTGTCCTTTATATGTATTGATTATAAAAAACAAATGATCTCTAGGAATGATCCTTTTAGTTTTCGTGTTCAGAATATTTGTTTTGGTTAAAATTATGTTAATATTTTCCTAGTGGCTTTTTTTAACGTGCCTGCGCATTTAAAAAGCTCATATGTACGTGAGACTATATGTTGTGATATTCAATGTACCTATTTGTTGATCATATCTTTTTCTAAAGCAAGATGCACTGAAATAAATATAATAGTTTATAAACTTATGTTTGTTTTTTTGTCATCTCAAGCACTTCTTCCATGCAGACATTTTTTGTGGCTTCTAGGCGGGCAAAGTAACCCTTGTACCGGCACAACTTTGCTTTAAACTGCAGTTAAATACCCGTAACTACGTGTTTATTGTCAGTGGGCAAAGTAACACTTCTTACGGGTAACTTTGCCCGGCCCTTAAAAAAAAATAGAAAATAATCTTGAATGCCCAGACAACTGTAAATAAGTCTACGAGTAGCCTGAAGTGAGATATACCACATATCGTCAGCGTTGTAAGATATTGTATTTGGTTTGGATGTTATTCAAAAATATATGACAAAATCGTGACAAAGTAACTCCAAGATACGGTACTTGAAAATAGGCCAGGACCAGAACATAACGATCCGACCTGGTATATTTGTTATCTATTCCAAATATATCGCTGCAGTAACACGTTGTTATTACAATGCTTTTGAATACATCCTTTGATTTCTTATGATTTATACTCTATTAATAAATTATAGATTTAGATGCTATCGCATGCGAAAGCAAAATCAAGTTTATCGCCATAATTTAAAACAATGGATAAATATTTCTCCAAACATAAAAAGTAATTTTATATATCCTGTTTATTGTATGGCCATTCCACAATTTGTTGTTTCATTCGCTTTTAAATTACTACTTTAGGATCATCGTCATCAAAGACAGATTGGCACCTGTTGGTGTACTACAAATTTCCTACGAATTCCCAGAGACTGACGAAATCAGAAACCGAGCGTGATTAAGATATAGAATATTTAAAAAAAGTTGTATCCTGTTGAGAAATTCGCATCATCTGCAGAATGACTCATCCACGGTAACAATCTCCGCTGTTTTTTTTATGTAAACATCAAGAAACCGATCGTCAGCTGTCAAAGCAACAAGACAGTAATTGTTGTACCTGCTCTCTCCAGATGTTAATGATAGGGTCTTCAACGTAAATAATCTATGATACATACATTTTTCCATCGAACTCAAGTAAGGTCATACCGGTTGCTGTTTCCTTTACTAATTGCGCATCACCCCCGTTCTCTCGGTCGCGCGGAACGGCCTTGACCTTCCTTAATGACCTCCTTGGATCATCATCGTCGAGCAATAGGAATCGCAGCAAGTACAGATTCACGGCACCAGCGGTAATTGGCGAGATGTCTGTTAGTCCGTTCCCAGGTTCTAATTAAAACCTGGTAACATGTTGTCTTTCCCGCTTTGTTTTGCACGTACCAAGCTGACACCTCGTCCTTATTCTGGAACGATATGAAAACAAGATAAGAAGAAGTGGAATTCGCAGGCGCCACTGGTACACAACGCGCGGATCGCATTAAACTGGCCATCACGTTTATTAATGCCTGGTTAATGAGCCTCTTTGTAAATATACTTTAGTATCCTTTTGTAATTTTTCATAGCTGCCTTGACATAATACCGTCGTTAAAATATAATCGGTTTCTTTAGATGCTGCGAGGATCGTGCATCGCAAACGAAATTCAACATGAGGCTTGTGCCGAAACCTAATGCGATTTTTTTGTAGCTAGTTCTAAAAATATAAATTATTAATAGCAAAGAAATTCGACACTAGAACCCTAATAAAAGGAATTATACCGAGCGATCTAAAATAATTGGCATTATTGTGAAACAGTCAAGCAGGCATATTTAGACATACACCTATAGATTCAAAACCTTTTTTTTTAAATAATTTTTGTGGGGCGGATTGGTGTCACCGTGGAATAAAGTGGCTAGCTCTGACATCTGTTTTAAATCATGCGACTCTTTCATGGGACCACCTGAAAAATTAAGTGCACTAAAAGGAGCCGAGTAACTTAGATGAACTCTAGAGTCGTATTTTGGAGCAGCGAGAGCTGTAAGGCAAGAAACGTTTGCAAATGTTAGTCGATCGTTCTAAGAAAGACCAGACATTTAAGGCAATCATTTGCACATGAATTTTAGTATATATATATATATATATATATATATATATATATATATATATATATATATATATATATATATATATATATATATATATACTAAAATTCATGTGCAAATGATTGCCTTAGCCTAGTCGATCGTTCTAAGAAAGACCAGACATTTAAGACAATCATTTGCACATGAATTTTAGTATATATATATATATATATATATATATATATATATATATATATATATATATATATATATATATATATATATATATATATATATATATATATAGGGTGGCGCATTGAAAACTAAACAGACCGATTTGAGTCCAGAGAAAAATTTTTTAAGAAACGCTGAAACACCTCAATTTTAATATTGAGGGGTACATGCTTTGACATAAAACTCAGCTTTGTCACATTAAACCCTTAAGGGTGGTGATAACAACCCTTATATTTTAAATAGGGAACATGGGTCGAGTGTTACATCATTTGAAAACTCTTTCTTTTCTGAATTCAGCACAATATATTTTTTGAAGTTTTATCAAATAGTTTGAAAACTTCACAGTTGGAGTTGCAAGAACGTATTTCATTCATTGTGATAATAAATGCACTAATTAGTCAATGTTTCGTTAAAAAAAAACTAAAAACAAAACCAAACGTTCAAAAAAGTTTATTCAGTTAAGTAAGTGTTTAAATTGTTGACCACCAGCTTCCATACAAAAGTACAAATTTTGTTCAAAACGAGCTCTGACATTCCGGAGCATTTGTGGAGTTATTAGACGGCATTCTTCAACAATGCGTCGTCGTAATTTTTCCAGAGACTCCGGTTCTGTTGCGAAAATTCTACTCTTTAAATGGCCCATAAAAAGAAGTCTAAAAGAGTTAAATCCGGTGATCTAGGTGGCCACTCAATAGCACCTCTCCGCCCAATCTATTGCTCTGGAAACTCTCTGTTCAAAAACTCACGCTGTGAGAAATGCGGAGGAGCTCCATCTTGTTGAAACACTAATTGATTTTCTTGATAGCGATCATCATTTTCAACAATGTCAATCAGTAGAGGGTAAACGATATCTTCTAGTAACTCCAAATATGTTTCGCCACTCAAATTGCCATCAAGAAAAATTGATCCAATTAAACGGTCTCCAAAAATGCCAGTCCAGACATTAAATTTCTATGGAGTTTGAGTGTGGAAAATTTCTTGGATTATTATCTGCCCAATAACGACAATTATGACCATTGACTGTAGAGTTTAATAAAAACGTACACTCGTCTGAAAAACAGATATTGAACAGAAAGTTCCCGTTATCAGCTATTCGTGCAGTCATAACTTCACAAAACTCCAGCCGCCGATCAAAATCATCTTCATTCAGTTGTTGTACAAGATGAATTTTATACGGGTGAAATATATGATGCTTCAATATTCGCTGAATAGTTCTTCTTTTGATGTTTGAAACAGTGGCCAATTTTCTCGTGCTCAAAGTTGGGTCTGCAGCAATTTGTCCTAAAACTTCAATCTCAGTAGTCTCATTTCTAACCGAAAATTCACGTTCAGGATCCCGTTTTTTGTTGGCTACTGAATCACTTTGTCGAAACTTTGCAACTGACTCCAAAATGTATTTTGGGTTAACATGTCTATTCGGATGTCGGTCATTAAACAAATTTGCGGTGCGTTTGGCACAGTCATTGTTTTTGAAAAATAGAGTAATTATTTCAACTCTATCTTCTACAGAATACACCATTATGAAATTAATTTTCGGTAGTACGATCAAGTATCAAATCGACTGATAAACTGAAATAATAAACCGCATTTCTCTCATTCCGATAAGAAATCTTCTGACAGTCAATTTTTTGTTTACAAACCAACAAAACATTGGCACTATCAGCGCATTTCTGATCGGAATGGGTGAAATACGTTTTTGCATCTTCAACTGTGAATAATTTTTAAACGAGTTGATAAAACTTCAAAAAAATTATTGTGCTGAATTCAGAAAAGGAAGAGCTTTCAAATGATGTAACACTTGACCCATGTTCCCTATTTAAAATATAAGGGTTGTTATCACCACCCTTAAGGGGTTGATGAGACAAAGTTGAGTTTTATGTCAAAACATGTCCCCCTCAATATTAAAATTGATGTGTTTCAGCGTTTCTTAAAAAAAAAACTTCTGTGGACGCAAATCGGTCTGTTTCGTTTTCAATGCGCCACCCTATATATATATATATATATATATATATATATATATATATATATATATATATATATATATATATATATATATATATATATATATATATATATATATATACGCAGGAAGATAGAGAAAGAGATAGAGAACATAATTGGTTACATAGCAGTTAGTATAAAAGAGTGTAGGTTTTGTTGCGGTCAGTGTATGACAATTGCTTAAAGCTGGTGTCCCAACAACCGGAAGATTATTTTTAAAGACCCGCGAGCGAAGATTATTACAGTTTCATCTTCTGAATGTATCGTTTGTGAGATAATTGTGAGAATTCGGAATTCGGCGGGTCAAGCACCTCGCGCTGCCCGTATGTGTGTACGGTACTTTTGAAGCTCGGACAAATACACCTTATTTATCGAAGAATCGCCATAACCACATTGTATTTTGCTATGTATATATAAATAGCAACCGTTTTAGGCTGTGATCGCTATAGTTTAATTTGAAACGATTTAGCTAATCCCAAATGTCGTTTGCAAATTGTCTCGTTAACTTTTGCTTGTTCACACTGACAGCTAGTTTAGATAAGTAAATAAACAACACTTTCTTGTATTTAGTTAGGACAATAATTTATTAGGCATATTTATATTGATAATGACATCTATTTGTCACTTTTCTGTGATAAATCCATATAAAATATTTCGGGACGCAGCAAGTGCGTTATAATAGTGAGTTTTCATAAGAATTGTACACTATTATTATACGGCATACTACTAAAATTGATACTTTAAACATATTCATTGATTGTTGTTGCCCTTCTTTGGTGAAACTGGTGCATACTACATACAAACTTGGAGACTACTTCTCTGGCTTCACTGTTGGTTTTCGTTTCTGTAGGTGAAGGCCGTAGGATGACAGATGAGTCTTTCAAAATGTCTACTTGATGTATGTATATTTAACATAAAAATGTAGTCGTTGTATGCGGTTATTTACTGTAGGTCTATGTTCGGTATCAATAATATGTTTTGCAAATGTAGATTTGTCAGCGTGGTTATTTCTAAATGCATAAATATATTCTTAGTATTGGGTCTTAAAATTTCTAGAAGTTTGACCTATGTAGATTGCGTTACAATTTGTACAAGCTAATTTATAAACTCCAGCTTTTGTCAGGAAACAAGATCTTTCTTTCGCGTTAAATAGCAAATCACGCATCGTGTTGTAAGATTTAAAAGCTACCTTTGTATTTGTACAAATATTTAAAATTTTTGAATTTTTTTCTGAAATTTTATTTTCTTCAAAATTTCAGAGAGGTCACCAACGGCACGTCGGTGGGCAAGGGATGGCAGCCTTTGGGTGAGGGTAGGGTCACCGATGAGACGTATAGCTCTCTTCTTAATGGAGTCCAGGATAGCGAGTGTAGAAGCGGCAGCAGCACCCCAGATGTAGGAGCAATATTCGAGGTTTGGTCTTATTTGTGAAGTATATAAGGTATAGAGATTAGCTGGTGAAAAGTACTTGCGAGCCCGGAAGATGAAACATAATTTCTGAGCAGCCGCTTCTGCAATTTGTGTGACATGTTGGTGCCAATTGAGATTTCGATCCACAGAAATGCCAACAAGTGAAAAAGACTCATTACTTTGAATAACTTGGTTGTTCATTGTGATGGGTCTAGGACTGGTGTATCTCTTATGAGAAAGAAAGCAAGACTGTGATTTGGTGGGGTTGAATTGTACAAGATTTCTACTTCCCCAGTCTAATATTTTTTGGAGATCCACGGAGACAGAACCCTCCATGAGTCTGCGATCCTCATTTAATTGGGCTAAAGAGACAGGCTTAGAATATTGTATATTTGAGTGGAGGGTGCTGTCATCCGCGTAACTGTGAACTAGGTTGGATGTAATAGAGAGGTGGTCATTTATGTGGAAAAGAAACAAAGTAGGGGCTAAAGCTGAACCTTGAGGTACTCCTGCATTAATTAGATACAGTTTAGAGGAATGGCCATCCACGACAACAGTAATGCTCCGGTTGGAGAGGAAATTTGCTGTCTAGGTACAGAGTTTTGGTGGTAGGCCGTAGATCAGAAGTTTATTAAGCAGCGCTGCGTGCCAAACCTGGTCGAATGCTTTGGATATGTCTAGAGCGATAATCTGGGATTCACCGTGTAGTTCCATAGACTTGTTCCAAGAATGGGTGACAAAGGAAAGGAGATCGGCAGTTGATCTGCGCTGACGGAATCCATACTGCCTGTCGTGGATTGGACTGTGTTTTTCAAGAAATTTTAGTAATTCGGTGTTTATATACTTTTCCATCACTTTAGAGACAACTGAAAGAAGAGAAATGGGCCTGTAATGGCTAGGAAGCGCTTTGGATCCTTTCTTGGGGACGGGTTGTATACTCGAGCAGTTTTTCAGTTACTAGGGAATATGCCTCTATTGTAAGATGTCTGAAACAGACGAGTCAGGACAGGAGCAAGGTCTGGAGCGCATTTTTTGAGAACAATTGCTGGGATCGTGTCAAGGCCAGAGGCTTTCCTGGTATTAAGAGAAGAGAGCATCTTTCGTACCTTTTTAGCTTTGAAAATGATATTTGTCATTTTATGTGAAACATTGGGGACTGTTGGTGGTTGAACATTGGGAGGTGGGTTGAGAGTAGAATTGCCCGCGAACAACGAGTCAAAAAGTTCAGCCTTGTCCAGGGCGGTAGAAACAATTTCATCCCCTGGGACAAGAGGTGGGAACGTGCTCTTGCAGAAATTATTCCCAAGAGATTTAGCAAGAAGCCAGAAGGGTTTGCTGCTGCTGGAGCTTAAGAGGACTTTGTTTTTGATATGGTTATTAAACGAGTTTTTTGCCTCAGAAAGAATGCGGACATAGCGGTTTCTTGCGTCGCTAAATGCTTGACGGTTTTCTTGACTGAGATTGTGTAGAAGCGTTTTGTGAGCTTTGACATTTTCAAGTCTGGCCTTGTCACAGGATTTAGAGAACCAAGGCATTTGAGTGGCTGCAGAGGTTTTCTGTGTTCGTGGAATAAATAACTCCATGCCAGTTTGGATAATTTCGGTGACGTTTTGTGAGATATCAGAGAGGTCAGGATAAGAGAAGCAGACAGACGCCCATGGAAATGAGGAAAAGTAATTTCGCATTTCGTCCCAGTTCGCGGAGTTGTAGTTCCGAACGATACGTGAGTGTGATGAGTGTGTGACCTCGGGTTGCATTGCGGAGAAAGCAGTGACCATCCCGTGGTCTGAGCGACCAAGGGGGGCGGTAACTGATATCTTATAGCAGGCAGGATTTGTAGTAAGAAGGAGATCCAAGGGATTTGAGCTGTGTGTTGGGATGCGAGGGAAGTAAGTAGGTTGCTGAACCATATTGGCTAAAGAATTGCTGACTGCAAAGGCCTCCGCTGCTCTTCTTTGTGGATCGGTTTTTGAAGATCCTAGCCACTTTTTATTATGGACATTCAAGTCACCAAGAATAGTAACCCCGGAGAAAGGATATTCAGAAATCAGATGGTCGATTTTTTCAGAAAGGTAGTCAAATAGCTGGACAAAGTTGTTGTCAGAAGGTGACCGGTAAATGCAACAGATGAATTTAGTTGCAGCTCTGAGAGAGAGTTTTATCCATAGTATGTATTTTCTTCCAGCTTCTAAATTGGGGAGTCTGGTGCGGGGTAGATTGCTACGGACGTACGCGTACACGCCGCCATGCAATCTAAGGGAAGTAAAGAGCTCATACCCCGGGAAATTAAGGTGATTAGTGGCTGTTTTGGCACTGATTTGAATTTCGGTGAGGAAGACGAGTTGGGGATTATTAGCCTGGAGGAAATGGTGGACAGAGTTCAGGTTAGAATTTGGGCCACATATATTCGAGAAGGATATGTTAAATCTTGATGCTGGCGTTCCCTGTACACCCCTCTCCCGGAGATCCGAATGGAGGGGTATTTTATCTCCTGAATGTTTTGTACAAGGAGGAGCCATCATCATTTTTGTTTATAAGGGAAATCGACTCATACACCAGAACCGGAAACGTTCGCTGGCACTTCACCGGCCACTTGATGTAAGGGGTGGTACCTCCTCGGGCGTGAAAAAAATCATTTACTATCACGTAAAGGAAAAGTCCACTACCACCTACCATACTGCAAGTATACCACACCAGCCAACTAATAAGGAGCTGACCAGCTCTAGAACTTGCTGATATTGATAATATTATTATTTCTTGTATGTTACTTTAAATTTTAGTGTAATAATATTCTTTTTTTTTAATAGTCAACACCTTTTTGGGTTAGTAAGGAAATATTATTGTGTGTCAGAAATTTTTGCAGTTTCACCATCGCTACCTCTCTAATATCGAACTTTTTAAATAAAAATTTTGTAAAAGTATCCGAGTTTTCAGAACGGTAGTTTCAATTGAAGTCAGGGTATTTTCTGTTGAGCACTTGTATTGATTATGTAATTTAAATCGGTTTCAATGTCAATGATACAGTTATTTAATCATTTCAGCTCGTTCCAATTTAGCAAGCCTTGAACATGAAACGAGAGTTGTATTTTAGATGTTATATAATTTCGTTAAAAATTTCACCACCACTTCTGTCTTCACCTTGTTCATTCACTGTATGCTAATCAGAGAGGTGTACAACAATCGAACGCTGAGAAAATCAGATAACCGTTTACTCAATTTGTATAATTTCAGTGTTTCCATCTTCGGACGTTCGATATCGTTTTAAATCAGAATGGCTCATAAGTTAATTAGCAGCTTAAATACTTCCCTATTCCGTAAGTAACTTCATTATAAATTATAGATTTACCGTGTCACACTAATTAGAAGCTATAAACGGCAACAGTCGTAGAAAATACGGAATTCACTATTAGCAAATGACATGATTTCTGTGAGAGCTTAGCTGAAAGATAACGTTATCCGTACCTATCACAAAGTCGTGATCAAATTTATAATTCTTAATCACTTGTGACTAATAATTCGTGTACTCAACAGAATGTGTACGTTGAAAACAAAGCTATAAAGCACCGACTATTTTTCTGAATTTGCAATTTTTATTGAAATACCCACAGTAAGTCCCATTACTTCAGATTTTTAGCGAAATCATGTATGAGTAAGCACTTATAATCACAGAATAAGGGAAGGGGGGTACTCCGGTATAGTCTAGTGGCTAGGATACCTGGCTTTCACCCAGGAGGCTCGGGTTCTATTCCCGGTACCGGAAGTTCATCTTACACCAACAAGCGGATCCTCATAGCCACAGACAGCCAGGCAGCCCTTAAGTAGCCCACGGGTAAATTCCTGGCTGGTGAGTGAGTGCCGAGACGAGACGAGCGACCTGGCTGGGCAGAATGAGGTAACCCTCATCTGGGTGCCGGGTCACTCGGGGGTCAAAGGCAATGAAGAAGCTGACAGTCTCGCGACGAGAGGGTCAGCAGAACCATTTATGGGACCAGAACCGGCTCTGGACGTGTCAAAGAGCACTGCCAGGGGAGCCATTAAGTCCTGGGTCAGAAACCAACACAAGGTGTACTGGCAGAGGGCAGCTAAGAAACACAACAGGTCTCTTGACGGGACACATGGCCGTCAAGAAACACCTGCATAAAATGGGGCGGTTCGAAGGGGACCTCGCATGTAGACTCTGCGGCGAGGGGGAGGAATCAGCCCAGCACATCTTGTGCGAATGTAGAGCTCTGGACCGCAAAAGACAACTGATCTACGGTCAGTCTAGATCGGAGACAGAGCAATATAAAACTTCACCCTACCAATCGCTATGCAGACTAGTTCAAGGCATAGTGATTTTGGAATGAGTGGAGTAAGACTAAGGGTATGCATAATCAACCAAAGGTTGCAGTGCTATCGGGGCGGCAAGGCTGCGGACGAGCCCTGTGGGACAAAAAAAAAGGGGCAATATTGCCTGAACTCTCTCTCTCTCTCTTTCTCTCTCTCTCTCTCTCTCTCTCTCTCTCTCTATATATATATATATATATATATATATATATATATATATATATATATATATATATATATATATATATATATATATATATATATGGTGGATCATTGAAAGGAAACAGACCGATTTGCGTCCAGAGAATTTTTTTTAAACGCTGAGACACGTCAATTTTAATATTGAGGGGTACATGTTTTGACATAAAACTCAACTTTGTCGCATCAGCCCCTTAAGGGTGGTGATAACAACCCTTATATTTTAAATAGTGAACATGGGTCGAGTGTTACATCATTTGAAAGCTCTTTCTTTTCTGAATTCAGCACACTAATTTTTTTGGAAGTTTTATCAACTCGTTACAAAATTATTCACAGTTGAAGATGCAAAAACGCATTTCACTCATTCCGGTAAGAAATGTGCTGATGGTCAATGTTTTGTTGGTTTGTAAACAAAAAATTTACTATCAGAATATTTATTATCGGAATGAGAGAAATGCGGTTTATTATTTCAGTTTATCGGTCGGTTTGATACTTGATAGTACCACCGAAAATTAATTTCACAATGGTGTATTCTGTAGAAGAAAGAGTTGAAATAATTACTCTTTTTTTCAAAAACGATGACTATGCCAACCGTACCGCAAATTTGTTTAATGAACGACATCTGAACAGACATGTTAACAGCAAATACATTTTGGAGTTAGTTGCAAAGTTCGAGAAAGTGATTCAGTAGCCAACAAAAAACGGGATCCTGAACGTGAATTTACGGTTAGAAATGAGACTACTGAGATTGAAGTTTTAGGACCAATTGCTGCAGACCGAACTTTGAGCACGAGAAAATTGGTCACTATTTTAAACATCAAAAAAAGAGCTATTCAGCGAATATTGAGCATCATAAATTTCACTGGTATAAAATTCATCTTGTACAACAACTGAATGAAGATGATTTTGATCGGCGGCTGGAGTTTTGTGAACACTGCCTGGACCGCCTACGAGGAGCCTTGCCAGCGCCCCAGTGGCATCCCGGCTATGTTGGCGGTTGATCTGGCTCACCCTCTGTTGCCACGCGAATTAATCGCGGCGCTGACCGGGCGGAGCCCCCTCTGGTCAGAGCCCGTCCGCGGTTACTTATTTGATCATTGTAGACCAATGAATTTAAATAACCCCAAAAGTAAAAATATACCGGATATAAGTCGGGACTACGCGCTGGACATGGGTGCACACTACCTCTACCAATCCACATTTGAGGGTTAACTTCCTCTAAATAATTTCGCACATCTCGGATGTTATGTGCTGGAGCACCATCTTACATGAACCGAGAGTCACTTCTTAAAGTCAAAGCTACATCTTCTAAAATGATCGGTAAATTATCTCTCAAAAACAAGAGATACGTTGCTCCGTTAAGCCTAGGTGGCAGTTCAAATGGTCCCACAATATAATTTCCAAGAATGCCACACCAAATATTTATTGAAAATTCATGTTGAAAATGATGTTCGCGGATAGCATGAGGATTTTCATTTGCATAGATATGTATATTCCGCAAATTGAACATACCTCTTCTGGTGAATGAGACTTCATCAGTCAATAAAATTTTCATGTAGAACATTGAATCCTCTAAATATCGTTCTCTCATAAACCGGCAAAATTGAAGTCTTCTTGGTAAGTCCTGCGGTAAAAGCTGCCGCACTCGAGTGAAATGATACAGATGCAGCTTCTCTTTGCCTATGAATCTGAATACCCAAAATTTGCTTATACCCGTTGTTGCACTAACGTAGTTTCCGCGTCCTCTACAATACGAACTATGATTTCGTCCTCCATTACAACATCAATTACACTCGGTCTTCGTGCATTTCTGTTTTTTTTTTTTGGGATGAACTGAGCCAGTTTCACCAAATCTATCGTACAGTGCGTTAACAGTTTTATGGTTTGGTTGCCTTCTATCAGGATAAAGCTCAAAAAACCGCTGTACTACTCTGTGCGAACAAAAATTTTCCTGAGCATAAAGATACACGAAATCCCGCATTTGTGAATTTGAAAAATCATTATGACGCGGCATTTTAACGCAAATAACAAGAATAAAGTGACAATTAAAGATACTTATTTGATGTCAGTAGATTTTAACAAGCTGTAGTAAACAAGTTCCTAGTTGCTACCATAACGTACTCAGCGCAGATCAACTGCCGACCTCATTTTCTTTGTCACCCATTCTTAGAACAAGTTTATGACTGCACGAATAGCTGATAACGGGAACTTTCTGTTCAATATCTGTTTTTCACACGAGTGTACGTTTTTATTAAACTCTACAGTCAATCGTCATAATTGTCGTTATTGGGCAGAAAATAATCCAAGAAATTTTCACGAAGTCCACACTCAAACTCCACAGAAATTGAATGTCTGGACTGTCATTTTTGGAGACCGTTTAATAGGACTAATTTTTGTTGATGGAAATTTATGTGGCGAAACGTATTTGGAGTTACTAGAAGATATCGTTTACCCTCTACTAATTGACATTGTTAAAAAAGATGATCGCTATCAAGAAAATCAATTAGTGTTTCAACAAGATGGAGCTCCTCCGCATTTTTGACAACGTGTTAGGGAGTTTTTGAACAGAGAGTTTCCAGAGCAATAAATTGGGCGTAGAGGTGCTATTAAGTGGCCCCCTAGATCACCGGATTTAACTCCTTTAGACTTCTTTCTACGGGGCAATTTAAAGAGTAGAATTTACGCAACAGAACCGGAGTCTCTGGAAGAATTACGACTACGCATTGTTGAAGAATGCCGTCTAATAACTCCACAAATGCTCCAGAATGTCAGAGCTCGTTTTGAACAAAATTTGTACTTTTGTATGGAAGCTGGTGGTCGACAAGTTGAACACTTACTTAACTTAATAAAGATTTTTTAACGTTTGGTTTTTTTTAACGATAAATTGACTAATTAGTGCCTTTTTTATCACAATGAATGAAATACGTTCTTGCAACTCCAACTGTGAATAATTTTTAAACGAGTTGATAAAAAAAATTAGTGTGATGAATTCAGAAAAGAAAGAGCTTTCAAGTGATGTAACACTCGATTCATGTTCCCTATTTAAAATATAAGGGTTGTTATCACCACCCTTAAGAGGTTGATGTGACAAAGTTGAGTTTTATGTCAAAATATGTCCCCCTCAATATTAACCGGTAACCCCCCCCCCCCCCCCCCACACACACACACACACCAGAAGGTTGGAACGTGAAAATATTCAACTTGCCTAAACTATTAAACTACACAATGCTACAACCTTGGTTAATGTTAATTTTACAGTATGTACTGAAAAAGTAAGAGGGTAACTTACTGGAAAGCAATCCCATCGCAGTACCCTTGGGTTCAGAGACACACGTTCTTACCACTGGACCACCGACGCTTTAGACCGCGTTCTGAGAATGTAAAAGCTTTGTTTTCAAACATTTATTACATAACAAAGTCTTAGATATCTTGCTAATGAGCTAAATAATTCCAAGCAATTCATTTATACAAGCAATTCATTTATACATCATAACAAGATCAGAGACATAGTAAACATACAAAAATGTTAATGAATCTTGGATGCTACGTATGTCATTTCCTCTTATTTATGACAAACTTCTAATCTAACATATCAGAACTGATTTTTACAATTAATTTTATTTACTTTAACTAGGATGTCATCATGTGTTTATTTTATTCACTGAATAAAATCACTAATTAATTTTATGGCAGAAGCTTAATGAGATGACGTTTCTATTCCTGCATTATGTTTGCCAGTAATATTTTATGCAATTTTAGTGAAGTTTCGTTAAGAAAATTCACTAATAGAGAGGTATCGATGGTAGGACTTTTGAAAAGTGTCTTCAAATGAGCGACAATTAGAGCCCCTATAAACCAAATCTAAGGTCAGTTGTATATATATATATATATATATATATATATATATATATATATATATATATATATATATATATATATATATATATATAGAGAGAGAGAGAGAGAGAGAGAGAGAGAGAGAGAGGTGGTCACTTTTAAGAGGGCCACCATTGGGATCTCCCAAACTATAAGAGATACGAAGTCGGCTAAATTAGGAAAAATGTGTGTAATTTTAGTCTGTTCTAGAAACTAAAGTCAAATTTCAGATAATTTGAATCATTGCTGAATTATCCTGAAAAAACTGAAAAGTTCGTTGTTTTTATTACCTCGATAACTTTTTTATTATATAATAGAATGTTACTGAAGTTGGTAGGTTTCCATAACTCGGCGCAAACTATCAGATGCTCTTCTTAAAAAATTTAAGCCTACTAGATTTTATTTTGTCATGGCCAACTTTTGTTTTTCTTATGGGCGCCTTATTGGATTTAGACATCAATGGGTAGAAAAAAAAATACGAATTTAGTAGCATAACACAAATATGTTATTTGTCTTAGTTATTTGATTTAAAGATCAATTAAAATTTTTATCGGTTAGTATCAAGTTACCATGAAAACATTAAATGAGTTTGACAGTTTAGAAAAATCAGAAGATTAGTGTTGATGTCAGCTTACATACAAGTGTATGCTTTGTTGAAAAAATAGTGAATTTTGTTGATTAATAATAATGTCATCATACTCGATATAAGAAAAAATAGATATGTACAATATTTATATCCGTAAATACATAAACTCTGTGGATGCATCTCGTGAATATGCAGATCTCCAACGGCAGCAAACCCTTCTGAACTCTTGCTAAATCTATTGGGAACAATTTCTGCAAGAACACGTTCCCACCTCTTGTCTCAGAAGATGCAATTGTTTCTACAGCCCTGGGCAAGGCTGAACTTTTTGCCTTGCTGTTCGCTGGAAATGCTACTCTCAACCCACCTCCAAATGTTCAACCACCAACAGTCCCCAATGTCGCGCATTAAATGACGGATATCATTTTCAAAACTAAAAAGGTACGAAAGATGATATCTTCTCTTAATACCAGGAAAGCCTCTGGCCTTGACCAGATCCCAGCAATTCTTCTCAAAAATGCGCTCCAGAACTTGTTCCTGTCGTGACCCGTCTGTTTCAGACATCTTACAATAGAGGCATGTTCCCTAGTAACTGAAAAATTGCTCAAGTACAACCCGTCTCCAAGAAAGGATCCAAAGCGCTTCCTAGCAACTACAGGCTTATTTCTCTCTTTTCAGTCGCCTCTAAAGTGTTGGAAAAGTATATAAACATCGAATTACTAAAATTTCTTGGAAAAACACAGTCTAATCCACGACAGGGAGTATGGATTCCGTCAGCGCAGATCAACTGCCGACCTCCTTTCCTTTGTCACCCATTCTTGGAACAAGTCTATGGAACTACACGGTGAATCCCAGATTGTCGCTCTAGACATATCCAAAGCATTTGACCAGGTCTGGCACGCAGCGCTGCTTAATAAACTTCCGGCCTATGGCCTACCACCAAAACTTTGTACCTGGACAGCAAATTTCCTCTCCAACCGGAGCATTTCTGTTGTCGTGTATGGCCATTCCTCTAGACTGTATCCAATTAATGCAGGAGCTCCTCAAGGTTTAGCTCTAGCCCCTACTTTGTTTCTTCTCTACATTAATGACCTCCTCTCTAGCACATCCAACCCAGTTTACAGTTACGCGGACGACAGCACCCTCCACTCAAATATACAATATTCTAAGCCTGTCTCTTTAGCTCAATTAGATGAGGATTTCAGACTCATGGAGGGTTCTATCTTCGTGGATCTCCAACAAATATTAGACTGTGGAAGTAAAAATCTTGTACAATTCAACCCCACCAAATCACAGTCTTGCTTTCTTTCTGATAAGAGATACACAAGCCCTAGACGCATCACAATGAACAACCAAGTTATTCAAAGTAATGAGTCATTTTCACTTGCTGGCATTCCTGTGAATCGGAATTTGAATTGGCATCAACATGTCACATCAATTGCAGAAGCGGCTGCTAAGAAATTAGGTTTCCTCTTCCGGGCTCGCAAATACTTTTCACCAGCTAATCTCTATACATTATATACTTCACAAATAAGACCAAACCTCGAATACTATGTTTATTGCGATTGTTATACCGGTTATCAGTGATGTTTATTAAGAAATTCAAGAGAACATACTGACCCTTCAGTCAACATTGTTATAGAATGTGTGTCACCAGCTAATCTCTATACCTTATATACTTCACAAATAAGACCAAACCTCGATTACTTCTCCCACATCTGGGGTGCTGCTGCAGCTTCTGCACTCGCCATCCTGGACTCCATTCAAAAGAGAGCTGTGCATCTCATCGGACACCCTACCCTCACCCAAAGGCTGCCATCCCTTGCCCACCGACGAGCCGTTGGTGACCTCTTTCTCTTTTATAGATATCTGCACGGGCAGTGCTCAGAGGAACTTTCTTCCATAGTTCCTCCACCTGCTGCCCCCAACAGATCTACCAGGGGAACAGCGAATGTACCCTTTTACTGTCCAGGTCACCAGACATAGAACATCTTGTTATGCCCGCTCTTTTGTCCCGAGGACTACAAAATTGTGGAATTCCTTGCCGGCACATGTTTTTCCTTCTCCCCCGAACCTCCAAACCTTCAAATCCAGAATTAACAAGTTGCCTCTTTCCTCCTTGTCGACACCCACGGTACGATAGTATTTAGGCTTTGAGCCCTCGTGGTGTGTTGCAGAAATAAAAACATTAAAAAAAAATCTGTATCCTGAAAGGCGGCAACCGAATAAAACCCATTTTCGACGTCTATGTCAACAATTTAATGTAAATGGCACATTTAAAAATGTACGACCACGAATAACTAGTGAAACTTTGAATGATGTTAATGTCATGGCACAAATAAACATAAATCCAGAATCGTCTCAAAGAAAAATTGCAACAGAATGTAATTTATCAAAAAGTGGAGTCCAGAAAATTTTTAAAGAAACATAAGTACCATGATTATAAATTTAAACCAACGCAACAATTACATCCAGGAGACGATGAAAAAAGACTAGCTTTTTCTATATGGTTTCGTGAAAAAGTGAGTCAAGGTTTCAGTTTTCCTGAAAAGGTACTATGGACCGACGAGACGCTCTTTATATATTGCGGTATTTTCAATAGAAGAAATAAGCATTATTATTCAGTTGTAAATCCTCATCTCACGCGAAGTTAGACCAAAAATCCGGTTTTCAATTAATGTATGATGTGGTCTATTAGGCAGTAAATTATTAGGCCCATATTTCATGCCCAGGCGTTTGACTTCCGAGTTGTATTTGAATTTTCTAAGAAATGATTTTGAAGAAATGCTAGATACTGTTCCCCTGGCCAGTGTTCGTAGACTTAAATGGATCCAACAATATAGTGCCAGATTTGTCAGGGAGTATTTAAATGAACGATTTCCAAATGCGTATATTGGTGGTAACGGTCCCGTGCCTTGGCCACCGCGATCCCCTTGCTTGAACCTGTTGGATTATTGTATTTGCATTGCATTGCAAAGACCCAAGTCTATGACAGACCATCTGATAACATTAATGATTTTCAAAATAAAATCAGAGAAGCATTCCACAGCATTGAACCAGATACTATTAAGAATGCAGTGAATAGTTTGCATCGCAGAACTTTACTTTCTATAGAGCACAGGGGTACACAATTTGAACAGTTTATGTGGTTATAGTTTTTTTTTATCTCTGCATAGGTGATTTGCATTTTCCACTTGTTATTCTTTTGTGATTAATTTCTAACAGAATAAATATTTTTGCCCTAATTCTTATATTTTATTCCTCTGAATTCGAGTGATACTATCAACATTTTTAGACTTTACTATTCGGTTTTCGTAAAAAAGAAATCGAGTTATTCATTGATTCTAGGTTAGGTAAGTAATAAAGTAAGACCTAAGGTTGTCTGTGATTTAGCATACATTCTTATTAGCCGACGGTGTACTGCAAGACACTTTTACTGACTTTTGTAAACTGCCAAATTGATTAATTTTTTTCATGGCAACTTGATACTGGCCGATATAATTTTAAATTGATCTTGAAAAGTAAACTAGTGAGCTAAATAAATCATGTTTGCGACACTAGTGAATTCTTAATTTTTTTCTCGGTCCAATGATGTCTAAAACCAATATGGCGCCCATAAGAAAAACAAAAGTTGGCCATGAAAAAGTAAAATCTAGTAGGCCTAAAAAAATTTTAAGACCATTATCTCACAGCTTGTGACCAGTTATGGAAACCCACCAACTTCAGTAACATTTTATTAAATAACAAAAAAGTTATCGAAGAAATAAAAAAATTTAGCTTTTCAGTTTTTTCAGGATGTTTGTGGATTTGGTAAAGTTATCGATAATGCGAATTCAACTTCCAAAATTGCAAATATCTTGAAAGTGGTTCAACATATTATTATAAAAAGTGGCATGCTATAATACGATGTCGGTATCAATTTCACCACTGCCGCTACGTGGCGCCACCGTTAGCGACACTGGTTCATTAACATGGTCATAATTTTTTGTCCAACCTATATGCACATTTTCGTACAAAAATAAAGAAAGCCCATTTACTTTCACACAAAAAAGTATACTTCTTTAAAGTCAAAAATTTGACCGTTTTCAAAATAAACGTACCTTTTCAATGAAAACCAAAAAGCTGTATTTTTTTATATTTCAACAACACACTATGAAGGCTCACAGCCTAAATACTATACCGTGGGTGTCGACAAGGGGGAAAGAGGCAACTTGTTGATTCTGGACTTGAAGGTTTGGAGGTTCGGAACAGAAGGAAGGACATGTGCCGGCAAGGAATTTCACAACTTGGAAGCCTTCGGGACAAAAGAGCGGGCATAACAAGATGTTCTATGTCTGGTGACCTGGGCAGTCAAAGTATGCATTCGCTCTGTTCCCCCGG
Organism: Tillus elongatus; assembly: GCA_964006375.1. NCBI lineage: Eukaryota > Metazoa > Arthropoda > Insecta > Coleoptera > Cleridae > Tillus > Tillus elongatus. The sequence continues at coordinate 169,690,603 of OZ023266.1, forward strand.
TAGATCTGTGGGGACAGCAGGTGGAGGAACTATGGAAGAAAGCTCCTCTGAGCAATGCCCGTGTAGATATCTATAAAATAGAGAAAGGTCACCAACGCAAATCGGTGGGCAAGGGATGGCCGCCTTTGGGTGGGGGTAGGGTCACCGATGAGACGCATAGCTCTCTTCCTAATGGACTTCAGGATAGCGAGTGTATAAGCGACAACGGCACTCTAGATGTGGGAGCAGTACTCGAGGTTTGGCCTTATTTGTGGAGTATACAAGGTATAGAGATTAGCTGGTGAAAAGTATTTGCGAGCCTGGAAGAGAAAACCTAATTTCTTAGCAGCCGCTTCTGCAATTGATGTGACATGTGGGTGCCAATTGATATTTCGATCCACAGAAATGCCAACAGGTGAAAAGGACTCATTACTTTGAATAACTTGGTTGTTCATTGTGATGGGTCTAGGGCTGGTGTATCTCTTATGAGAAAGACAGCAAAACTGTGATTTGGTGGGGTTGAATTGTACAAGATTTCTACTTCCCCAGTCTAATATTTTTTGGAGATCCACGGAGACAGAACCCCCCACGAGTCTGCGATCCTCATCTAATTGGGCTAAAGAGACTGGCTTAGAATATTGTATATTTGAGTGGAGGGTGCTGTGGGCCGCCTAATTGTGAACTGGGTTGGATGTGCTAGAAAGGAGGTCATTGATGTGGGGAAGAAACAAAGTAGGGGCTTAAGCTCAACCTTGAGGAACTCCTGCATTAATTGGATACAGTTTAGAGGAATAGCCATCCACGACAACAAAAATGCTCCGGTTGGAGAGGAAATTTGCTGTCCAGGTACAGATTTTTGGTGGTAGGCCAAAGTCCGGAGGTTTATTAAGCAGCGCTGCGTGCCAGACCTGGTCGAATGCTTTGGATATGTCTAGAGCGACAATCTGGGATTCACCTTGTAGTTCCACAGACTTGTTCCAAAAATAGGTGTCGTGGATTAGACTGTGTTTTTCAAGAAATTTTAGTAATTCGGTGTACATATACTTTTCCATCACTTTAGTGACGACTAAAAAGGGAGAAATAGGCCTGTAGTTGCTAGGAAGCGCTTTGGCTGCTTTCTTGAGGACGGATTGTACTCGAGCAGTTTTCCTGTTACTAGGGAATACGCCTCTATTGTAAGATGTCTGAAACAGACGAGTCAGGACAGGAGAAAGTTCTGAAGCATTTAATGAAAATTCGCTACCATAACGCACTTGCTGCGTCCCGAATTTCTTTTCTTACAAACATATATATCGATGGAAAATGCAAAAATGCAAGGACATAAGGCGTGTTCAATTAATAAAATAATAAAATTTGTATCACCAACGACTTATGAATCAGCCTGTGATTGTAGAAATCTTTTTTTAAGATTTAGCTCAAGATACGCAATAATTAACGTATACAAATTTTTTTTTTCGTATCCTGTATAATAACGGATAATCTTTATTGATGTTTTACGAAAATTTGACAAAAATGATATACCATTAAGCGATAAACCCTATAGCTAAGTCTGCTGCCAAAGCATCAAAGAAAGGGTCTATTTGAAATGAATTTTCTGGAAATATTTAATAAAATGAAGGACAATGACGGTTGAAGCTAAGACTTCCGGCTTTGTAAAACATTCTTCTTGAGACATTTTCTTTCCATAGCTCGTACTAGTTTCAGGTTCTTTGCCTAGTTGTTATTTTGACGTTCTAAATCGCGACTTTGACGTTTTGAGAAAAACCCCTATTTAGTTTTCTTTGTGTGCCTATAACTTTTTTGTCTTTTAACCTACAGAGCTAAATTTTGGTGTGCGATTTACCTATAATGATATAAACCCGAGACCAAAAGTTGGTTGTCGTTGCTTTGTTACTTCCGGAGATATACATTTTTTTCGAACGAAAACACAAAATTTTCCGGGAAAACCTGAGCCGCTTTTTCTGGCTAATGAAATTATCCAAGCCACTTGCAAAAGGAAGGTATCCACCAAATTTAATCAAAATCAGCCTGTTATTTTTTGAGTTATCGGTGTGATATATATATATATATATATATATATATATATATATATATATATATATATATATATATATATATATATATATATATATATATATATAAATTTAAACTGACCCCGGATATGTGTTCTAGGGGGCCTAATTAGCGCTTATTCGAAGAATTTTTTTCAAAATTCAAAAGTCGGGATCTCCTCCTTAGTGAATTTTTTAAAGAAAATTAACTAAAACGCGATTAGTTATCCTTTTTTTTGTGTTGTAACAAAGTTGGTGAATCAGATAAATGTATTTTCTTTTATCATTAATTTTTGCAATAAGTTTTAAAACCATAGCATTTTTGAATACAGAATGAAGAGATTTTTCAAATGATGTATCACAAGTGTCTACTTCCTATTTAAAAATTTGGGTACTGCAACTGTCACTCGAAGGGGTTTGGATGGAGGCATGAAGTTTTAACGTTGCAGGACCTAATTTTTTGTAATCTAGTATTGACGTAAATAAATTTAGTACGTAAAAGTTTTAAAAAATTTGCCAGACTTTAATTATTAATTAATAATTTGAAGTTATGATTGTCGAAAGGACGAAAGTTGCACATTGTTTTTATCGGTTATCAGTGATGTTTATCAAGAAATTCAAGAGAACATACTGACCCTCCAGTCAACATAGTTATAGAATGTGTGTTATGTCAAGAACCTGCTTTGTTATTATTTGCTAAAAATAATAACAACATTCTTTCCATATGAATTTATAATTCTGATACAGTTAAGAATGCTTAAAAACACTGATGACTTTCCGATATGCAAAATAATAATTAATCAGAAGCAACAGATACCCAGAAGTGACCAATTTTTTGCGCTTTTAAATATAAAAATAAGATGGCTATCTAATTGCAAATTTTTATGACGCAAGATGCACCAGAATTCAAACAATTTTATTCACAACGTCAGAGTGCTAATAATTTTCGAGTGTAACAAGTCCACTCTCAAATCTGTTTCTCAGCTGATTGGCTTCTGATCCAGTTGTAGTTTTTAGTGAATTTTCTTTTAAAAATTCACTAATGAGAAGATCTCGACTTTTGGATTTTGAAAAAAATTCTTCAAATGAGCGGAACTAGGCCCTCCAGAAGACATACTTGGTTCTCAGGTTGAACCGCGTCCAGAATTTATGGAAACTCGACGTTTTGGCTCCTGTTTTGGAGATATTTTCAAGAGGTAAAGGAAATATGTAAGGACACTCTAAGGCCTCAATCTACCTACTCCTTAGAGCGGTGGACAAAGGTGGGTTGGGTGGTTGTAGCTCGACTATGGGGCCTCAATCTGCCTATTCCCCAAATCTCGCCGGAGATCGTCTGTGAGGTCTCACTGTGTTCAACCCTAGGCCTCAGAGAGATTTGGCCGTTCGTTGCAAGTCTTGTCTTATATATGTCGTTCCGTCTACCTGCTTCGCTATCAGTGAAAGTAGTAGGGTCACGGTCAATTAAGTGAGGGGCTTTGGTCACGGTACTCAGAGGATGCGGAGGATTAAGAGCGTCACCGGCATTTGTTCAGACAGATAATGGGGCGATAAAATTGTCTGTGGAATTTATATTCTTTTTGTGTGTTTGTAATGGAGATATAATAGGTTTCCAAGTGGTCGGAAGGCGAAGACCATCATCTCTCTTATTTAAACAATCGGGACGTTTTTCAATCTCGATTGCTTCGCGGATAATTCTCGTTTTGAAGTTGTAAACCGATGCTATTGTTTTGGCATTATCGAAGTCTATTTTGTGTTCTGTGTGAATATGATGCATGGCAAGCGCGGATGAGGGGTTCGGATTTTCTAACTGCGAAGGTGTGTTCATATATTCTATTGTGGATGCGTCTATTTGTTTGTCCTACATAATTTCGGGAACAAGGAATTTCGTAAACTCCATGGGATTCGTTTGGAATCGTATCCTTGAGAGTTTTTATCAGATTTGACTGTTTTTTCTCTGTTGTGAATACGGTTTTGATATTATGGGTTCGAAAAATTCGGCTGATTTTGTCAGTGACACCTTTAATGTATGGTAAAAACGCTGCGTGTTGTTGTGTGGACTCTCTTTGTTCTTGTTGTGGTGTAGTTGTTTGTTGTGCGTTTCTAATGTTTCGTAGTATGTGATTGTTGTCGTATCCGTTTTCTAGCAATGTCTGTCTTAAAAAGTTTAATTCTTTCTGTTTGTTGTTGTTGTCCGTTAGTCTAAGTGATCATGTTACTAATGTTCGAACAACGGAATTTAGTTACGATGGGTGATGGTGAGATTGGGCGTTAAGATAACGATTAGTGTGGGTTGGTTTTGGGTGGACAGTGTAAGAAAATCTTCTGACTGGGTTTTTAGTGATGCGTACATCTAAGAAAGGCAAAGAAAAATTATATTCTATTTCCATGGTGAACTGGATTTGGGGGTTGATGTTATTTAGGTAGGAGAGGAATTCGTGTACAGATTCTTTACCGTGTGGCCAGACAGCGAAAATGTCGTCGACGTACCTTAACCAACAGGTTTGTTTAAGTTGGGATGAATTGAGGGCTTGTGTCTCGAAGTTTTCCATGAAAATGTTAGTCAATGCAGAAGAGAGTGGTGAACCCATTGGAGCACCTCGAACTTGTTTGTAAAATTTGTTTTGAAAAAGGAAATAATTGTTAGATGTGCAGTGTTCTAGAAGAGCTAAGGTATCTTGGGAAATATTGTGTTTATTTTTGAGAATGTCAAGAGTTTCAGATAGAGGTATATTGGTGAATAATGAAACTATATCAAAGCTAACTAGGATGTCGTTTTGAGAAGTGGTGTTGTTTTGAAGAAGGTCAATGAAATGGGTGGAGTTTTGACATAGGCTGTAGCGTTTTCTTCTAATGGTTGGAGAGTTTTGGCTAGATGTTTTGCAAGTTTTTGTGTGGGTGAACGGTATGCATTACGATAGGGCGAAGGGGAATATCAGGCTTATGGATTTTTGGAAGACCGTATTTTCTAGGGATGCGAGATGATTTTTCGCGGGGATTAGTTCTTTTTTGAGGTCAGGACTGAGTTGCGAGTTGTTGATGATAGTTTTGGTTTTCTTTTCAATATAAGTTGTAGGGTCGTTAGGGATTTGTTTGTAGTCTGTGCTGTTTAGTATATTGTCCATCTTTTGTATATAGTCTGTTTTGTCGAGTATGACTGTAGCGTTGCCTTTGTCTGCTGGTAGGATTACAATTTCTGTGTTTCGGTTTAGGTCTCTGATTGACTGTTGTTCGTGAGAAGAACGATTGGAAGGTGAAGGTTTAGCAGAACGTTATCCTAGCAGTGTCCTGTCTCGTAATTTCAGCTTCGTCAGTCGGTAAGTGTGTTACCGCATCTTCTGACTGAGAAATTATTATTTCTTTTGGGATAAATTTAGGGGTTGTTGCAAAATTAAAACCTTTGGATAGGACTTTGATGGCGACGTCACTTATGTTGAAATATGAAAGGTTGTGAACTACTATAGTAGGATTGGCATTATGTGACTGTTGTTTGAGATTTTTGTTGTCTAGAAGATGCTGTAATTTTCTTTTTTGTACGTCCGTCTTTTGCTGTGTAACATGTTCTGCTTTATTATGTGAGAGTCTGTCTAGAGTGTCCCAAAGTGTAGAGTGTATTTTGAATGTGTGTATTTTTATGTACGTGCCATAAAGCAGTGTGTTGGTAGTGTTTAGGTGTCGGTTTTTCTCGTGAATATAATTTCTAAGGAGAGCAAAACCTGTTCGTTTTAAAATGTTGGAGATGTTATGTGATTTGGTGTGGTGTTTAAGTTGAAAAGATTTTGGGACCACGTTATGATCACGGCAGGTTTTTTAGAAAAGTGAAGTCACAAAGGAGACAGGATTTGCGGATAAGAAGTTTGCTGAAAGTTTTTATAAATTCTGGACGCGTTTCAACCCGAGAACCAAGCATGTCTCACATTAAAGACCGCGGAAATCTTTCTGAATTAATTAGCCTCTACGGGGAGGAACTTTTATCTTATACCAAAACTTTCAGCAAACTTCTTATTCGCAAATCCCGTCTCCTTTGTGACCTCACCTTTCTAAAAGCCTGCCGTGATCATCACGTGGCCCAAAATCTTTTCAACTTAAACACCACACCAAATCACATGTCTAGGATTATTTTATTATTAATTACGGATAACTTTATTTTCCTTTGATCAAACGACTTTAAAATTGGTACACAACCACGTCTATCTATGTTCTTTCAAGTTGTACATATTCGTTTCAACCACTTAGACAAGTTGAGAGATTCTGCGTTTGAAAAAATATTTTAAAATTTTTTATTAAGAAAAATTGGCCGTTAAGATTGGATGAACGAACTCACCCAAGCCATTAGCAAAATAAGGGTAATTCCCAAATTTGGTCCATATCAGTGAAGTATTTTTTGAGTTATCGGTTGGATATATATATATATATATATATATATATATATATATATATATATATATATATATATATATATATATATATATATATATATATATATACAGGGTGCGAGATTTCGCTGGTAAAGCTAGCCTGTGCTTATACTAATGACATTATCAAAGATTTCACTACAGAAAATCACTAAGCAGCATATACTTCATAACCTAAAATTATTTTCGAATACACAGGGTGTTCCGTTTGAGCTGGCCACTCACCAACTTCGTTATTTTAAATGGAACTTCCTGTATATTTTTACATTTTCGGTGTCCTCGAGTAATTCTACGTCGAAAATGTATTTGGTAGTATGAGCGGAAACCCATCCATTTTTGAGTTATTTCTTCTTTTTCAAAAATAATGGCCATTGCAGTCTCTATTTTACAAGTCTCTATCTTGGTAAGTGATCAAGAAAGGACCATCATTTTAGCAAAGCGGGTGCGCAATACTATTGTGATTATCCTAATGTACACTAAAGCGTGACTAGATATACAGTGCGTTCACAAAAGGGCATCCACTTCTGACAACTTCAACAATCAAAAACTATTTTTTTCCAAATGGAACACCCTGTATATTATTATATCGTTGAACTCATAATTTCATTACCTTTTATTCTATGTATGGATATATATACAAAAACTTAAAGCATTTTGAGATATATGATGAAACAACAAATTTAGAATGAATTATACGGCTGTTCGTGTGTAGGAGATAAGAAAGACCCAGTATAAGCTAATTAGTTGCACTTTGAATACTTTACAATTCCAAATAAAACCCCTTAAACATTATTCAGCTGTTTATTGAAAAATAATATCATAAACTTTAAAGATAATACGTTAAGTAAAGGTTTTGCATAGTACCTATTTGATAACAATAAAAAAATTAACTTAAAAACTTTACAGGATGTGAGGTCCGGAGACCGAGCTGGCTAGGGAACTGGTCCCCCGCGACCAATCCAGCAATTAGGAAAATTATTATTGAGCCAATCTCGGACACGTAACGTTGTGTGAGGTGGTGCGCCATCCTGTTGGAACCACATTCGTCGCAGTGTTTCTAATGGCACGTTATCTAAAAATTCAGGCAAAATATTTTCTAAAAAATTAAAATACCCTGGGCCTGTCAGAGTACCTTCATAAAAATATGGCCCAATGATGTAGTTTCCTAAATATCCTGCCCATACGTTTACAGTCCATCGATGTTGGTTGTCCACAGTATGCCTAAAATGGGGATTAATATCTGCATAGTAGTGAAGATTGTGTTGGTTTGGCTTACCGGTACTACTAAATGAACATTCATCTCTGAAAAGTACATATTTGAAGAAACTGGTATCATTGTCCATCATTTCTACTGCCCACTCACAAAATTGCACCCTATTTCTGTAGTCTGCCTCTTGTAAAGCGTGCTGCCTTGAAACATGGTAGCCATGGTAACGGTTTCTTTTCAAAGCCTTTCTTGCTGACCAATCGCTTATGTTAAGTTGTCCTGATATTCTTATCGTACTGGATCCTCAATCATAGATAAAATTATACCTAATTGCGTTAGCTCATCGTTTTTGTACGGACCACTGGCATTATTGCAATGTTTTACACTGCTTGTAGTGGAAAAACGGGTGTTTAGCCTTTCGAATGACGTCTGACGCCTGTCAGGAAAACGTCGGTGATAAATTCTGGATGCTAATAATGTATTACTATCACATTCGCCCAAAGCTAAGAGCATATCTCGTAATTCGGCTTCAGAATAACTCATTATTTATTTTCGGAAGATTTTTTAAACTACAATTAACAGAATACTTTTTGACAGTGTCAAATAGCGTCGCGGGTGAGTTTGCCAACTTTTAAATTTCTAAGCAAAGCACACTTTGTAAACAACAGCAGGTAATATGTAAAGCCTGTCGATGAAAAGTAAAGCAAAGCAGTCAACATGATTAAAGGGGAAAATGTTGATGTACAATGTTGTTTACAATAAAGTGCTGCAACCAAGTGAAAGGTTGAATATTCATTAAATGTGTTGGTATTCCTTCAAGAATGATAAATGTATACTTTTAATTGCATAGACTTTACATAAAATTCGTCAAAAACATAATGAATATTAGGTGTGTCTCTGATTTCATAATTTCCAAAATATGAGTGGCTTAACAGTAAATCGATTAAATAAATTATTAAAAGTCCAACTAATTAGCTTATACTGAGTCTTTCTTAGCTCCTACATACGAACAGCCGTATAATTCATTCTAGATTTGTTGTTTCATCATATATCTCAAAATGTTTTAAGTTTTTGTATAGGTATCCATACATAGGATAAAAGGTAATGAAATTTCAAGTTCAACGATATAATAATATACAGGGTGTTCCATTTGAAACAAAAATAGTTTTTGATTGTTGAAGTTGTCAGAAGTGGATGCACTTTTGTGAACGCACTGTATATCTAGTCACGCTTTAGTGTACATTAGGATAATCACAATAGTATTGCGCACCTGCTTTGCTAAAATGATGGTCTTTTCTTTATCACTTACCAAAATAAAGACTTGTAAAATAGAGACTGCAATGGCCATTATTTTTGAAAAAGAAGAAATAACTCAAAAATCGTTGGGTTTCCGCTCATACTATCGTATACATTTTCGACGTAGAATCACTCTAGGAATCCGAAAATGTGAAAATATACAGGGTGTTCCATTTAAAATAACGAAGTTGGTGAGTGGCTAGCTCAAACGGAACACCCTGTGTATTCGGAAATAATTTTAGGTTATGAAGTATATGCTGCCTAGTGATTTCCTAAAGTGAATTATTTAATAATGCCATTAGTATAAGCACAGTCTAGCTTTACCAGCGAAATCTCGCACCCTGTATATATATATCAACACACAGTGGTAAAATTGGCTCGATTTGTTAAATAAATATGGTATGTGCTTGATATTGCAATATTTAATAGGCGAGCAATGCCCTTAGACAAAAGAATTACTTCCTGTGAATCTTCAGACGGTAAGACCGTTAGAATAATTTGGGAATGCATCGATATCTAAAACTGGATTTAATTTGTTTCGCACTTAGTTGCTAGACGCTGAGACCATGGGAAAGTTTATTGTTATTCATTCCTCTCAAAAAGGAAACACATCCGTTTGATGTGAAACGTTTAACTAGAAGCATCTTCGAATCAACCTGTGTTTATGAATAAATAAGTAATAGGTAATGCAAAATGCAAATAAGTAATATGTAATGCAAAATGAGTAGTCACATATTACAACAACTGTACTTTGGTTTAAAGATCAATTAGTAAGATATCAAAATTTAAGAAATAGTAAAAATTTTCCGTTTTTTCGAAACAACTCTAAAACGATTTGATTCAAGTATAGAAACATGTAACATCACTTCGTAGCAATTTTTATCGTCAATCTGGTTATAATAATCATATTTTACTATAATATTTATTGACTTTTTTTCTTAATGTCATTCTTAATGGCTGCGGCATCTCAGGCCATTAGTACATTCATTCCCAATTCTTCATTGATTTTACCAATTTTCTAGATAAGGTCAACTTCTCGCTGGTCCACCCGGGAATCGAACCCGGGACCTCTCGCTTAGCAGGCCGATATTTATTGACTACAGGATATCTATACAGATAAGTCTTCGACTTTTAGTGAATTTTCTTAAAAAAAATTCACTAATGAGGAGATCCCGACTTTTGAATTTTGAAAAAATTTCTTCAAATGAGCGCTAATTAGGCCCTCCAGAAAACATATCCGGGGACAGTTTCAATTTTTATATGTTATATATATATATATATATATATATATATATATATATATATATATATATATATATATATATATATATATATATATATATATATATATATATATATATATATATATATATATATATATATATATATATATATATATATATATATATATATATATATATGTATCACACCGATAACTCAAAAAATAATGGGCCGATTTTGATTAAATTTGGTGAAAAACTTCCTTTTGCAAATGGCTTGGATGAGTTCGTTAGCCAGGAAAATCTGCCTAGGTTTTCCCGGAAAATTTTGTGTTTTCTTTCGAAAAAAATTTATATCTCAAGAATTAACAAAGTAAGGGCAACCAACCATTTGGCACGCAGGTTTACATCCTTATAGGTAACTCACCTACCAAAATTTAGCTATGTAGGTCAAAATACAAAAAAGTTATAGGCATTTAAAGAAAAATAAATTGGGGTTTTCCTCAAAACGTCAAAGTGGCGATTTAAAATGTCAAAATTGGCAACATTTAGGCAAAGAACTTGAATCTAATACGGGCTATAGAAATAAAATGTCTCAAGAAGGATGTTTTACAAACCCTAAAGTCTTAGTTTCAATCGTCATTGTCCTTCATTTTACTAAAATATTCCCAGAAAATTCATTTCAAATAGACCCTGTCTCTGATGCTTGGCAGTAGCCTTAGCTATACAGTTTATCGTTTAATGGTATATAATTTTTGTCGAATTTTCGTAAAAAATCAATAAAGCTCAATATATCCGTTATTATATAAGATATGAAAAAATTTTGTATATATTAATTATAGGGTGTCTTGAGCTACATCTTAAAATAATATTTCTACAATCACAGGGTGGCCCATAAGTCGTTGGTGATACAAATTTCCATTTTTTTAAAATCAAACACGCCTTATGTTATTGCATTTTTGCATTTTCCATCGAAATATAATGCATGTTTGTAAGAAAAGAAATTCTGGACGCAGCAAGTGCGTTATGGTAGCGAATTTTAATCAAATGTTTCATATTTGAACAGC